>OX421884.1:14759592-16044528 GCA_949128085.1 Cetonia aurata | reverse complement strand
TTATTCGCGCTATACGGCACGGAATATTGTGGCCGAAATACGTGAAGTTCAAAAAGTTTCACTTTTGAGATATTTTACGGATAATTTTTAAAATTACGTTTATATTGCACAGAGTATTCCACAATTACCAAAAGTATCAAAGTTTTTTTAAATGCATTCTGGATTCTCCGATCGAAATAAGTGTCTGTTTTATAAGTTTCTAACATTTAAACCTTCAAAGTTTTTAAGTAGCTTGAATTTTGTGAAAATCTAATCTAATTTTCGTGTTTCAAATACTAAACAAGTATTTAAGTTATGTAATCGAAATTTGCAGTGACAATAGACTAATATTACAGCCCATTTAAACTTGCAGGGTGTACAAAAATTAAGACTAATCAAATAAGAACAGCAAAACCAGCAAATGCCCTTTTTAATTAGCTGTTAAATGGTACTTATAGCTTTAAGCTTTAAGTCTTCGCATTTTACAGAATACGCAAAATAATCGTTTTTTGTAGCGTTTGGTGTCTCAAATAAAAGTACTAATGCATCTAGTTCTCGATGGTATTTAGAAATGCCCGATACTTTACAAGTACAGGAATAGTAATGAAGACTATTTATTTACAAGTGTTTAGAAACTTAGAACGCAACTTATAATACAATAGGCTATAACAGCAATAATGGTAATAACATACCAACGATAACATAAAGCAGAAACAAAATATGTATTTAGAACAATTGTTCAAAATATCGAGCCCCCATTTTCAGACACCTATACATACCTATTCTTTTTTGAAAACCTTTGCTAACTCTAGACAACGTTTGTGAGGTTATACACTTTCAAAATCGTGTCCTATGCGTATCTCCATCTCGTGTGGTGTTGTCGGAAGCTTATTCTAAATAATTCCTTTTATGTATCCCCATAAACAGAAATCTGGTGGGGTTAAGTCCGGGCATCTAGGGTGGGAGAAATTTTGATATCCATTCCTTTAAATCCACCTGTTTTGAAAGTTGACATTTAAAAATTGCCGAACCTCGCGATGATAATGAGGCGAAACTCCATCCAATTAAAGGGCATATGATTGTTCTGATGTTTAATGGGACTTCTTCTAATAATACTGGAAGTTGGTGATTTAAAGATCCTTGAAAAAAATTTGGTCGAATTATATATCGGACCAGTATTTCACTCGACACATTAATGGACAACCTATTCTGATTTCTCATTACTTCGTATTAATGTGGATCAGAACAATGATTGTACTTATGTCTATTCACGAAACAATTGTTATGAAAAGTACATTCATCACTAAATAACACATCAAAAACTTACATATAAAATTCAAATCGATTGTAAAAATCATTTTCATAAAGTTCTTGACGGAGCTGGATTTTATAAGGGAAAGTCTGTTATTTTTAAGAATTCTTGAAATACTGATATCTGATTTTTACTAATATTGGGATTGTCGATGACTGAATCAACTAATACAGTTAAAACATTTTCTTCATCGTCAGTGACAAAATTTCTTTGTAATGTTTCTTTTTATACCTAATACTTCGACTTTCCTTAAACTGGTTTAGTAGTTTCTCAAAAACGGCTGATCTAGGATGATTTCTTTCAGGAAATCTTTGAATATAAACTCGAGAAACCAATACGCAAGGTTGATGGCATTCTTCAAGCATAATAATTGTATTAATACGCTTTTTCTTTTGAGTAAATCTTTATTCTGACCAAGCAATACAACAACGATATTCAAATAGTAACGATCTAAGCTTACAATTACAAAAAAAAAAACCGTTATAGCAAAAACATACTTTGCAGACTAAATTAGTTATCTGACATTTCTAGATACCATAGACTACTGGATACGTTAGCTTTTATTTAAAAAAAAAAACGTCAAGTGATGCACGAACAATTATTTGGCGTATTTTGTTAAAACGCGAAGACTTAAGCTGTACATTACACCATTCGGTAGGCAATTAAAAAGTACTTCTTTGGAAGTTAAAAATATGGGGTTCTATTTAAATTAATCAAGTTATAGCCATTTAAAGTTCTTATTTGATTAGTTTTAATTTTTGTACAGCCTGGCAAGTTTATTATGATTCGGTTATAAAAAAAAAAAACTGGACTTACCTACGTATTTTGTCAACAATATTCCGTACCGTATAGCGTGAATAACCGTGTATACCCCTAAGTATATCTGTTGAGTCAAAGAAGTTCATAAAATAACGATGAGAAGAATGGGAATTAAGCTTTGTGCGTCATATAATTAATGGTCTAATGTTCGCGCCATAAACATTGAAATAACAACTAAAAACCGTTAATGTCAAACTAATTGAATAAACATTTATTCTTGCTTTATATCTAGTATAATAAACGGTAACATATTCGCGGTATAAAACTTTGAAACAGCGTTTAGTATGTAGCATTGTATTACAACGGGATATTTCAATCTAGATATTAATAAAGAATATATCTGTATTCAATTATTTGGCGTCATAGACATTCAGTGATTTATTATATTGTCGACATAGATCTAAATTGAAACTTTATTCAAAGCTGCTTCGGTTATTAAGAAATAAGGATCTTTCGGGTCCTTTCAAAAAATCGTGGTAGTAAGTGACTTAAAGCGTAATTAAAACTGCACTTACCTACGTTTTTTGATACATGACCGCAATATTTTCACTAGTTTTGAGAACAAAGCCTTCACCATCATTCACGGTAAATAGTTCGTCTCATAATTCTGCTTTAAGCTTCAAGCAGTATATTTCATTCATTATCTGAATGATGAACATTTGTCGGGAGTGTATCGACGTGAATGAAGCGCTCTATACTAAATCTTCCACATTGCTCATCTAATGACTTAGATCATTTCAAATTTTCAACTCCATTTGCTCCTTTTTAAATACCTTTGCCGGTTTCAAAATGATTTGGCTGACGTATTTGTGGGTAGGTGCTCCAAATCATGAATGCGCAAATCATTGGGAATACAAACTGTTCGATTCATCATATTTATCGTGGCAAACTCCTAACTCGAGTATACGTTGAAATCGAACAAATCAATTAGAAGAAGTTGTAAATCTGGTTATGTAATGCTCTGTTTCAAATCCTCGAGAACTTCTTTCAGAGTGCGGTTTTTGTAGGTTTCTTCACTCCTTGATAAATGCTAAGATACTAACAATGGAAGTTGCATCACGGATATAGGGTAACATTATTAGTCATTGCCAGTCGATGTGAAGATGAAAGTGAAAAATCTCTGTTCCTTTGGGGTATGGCATCCAAAAGGTTAAAAGCCCAAACAATACAATTTAATACCAATACGATATACTTTGTACTTTTCCACGACAGGAAAGCTACTGTATTAGGCAATTGGTACGGACGCTATACATACGTTGATTCTTTGGAAATTGCATTAAAAATTCAGTAAAAGCAATCCCATAAATCAAATTTGCGCATTGCAAAGAGATACGTACGCTACAAATGTTTAATATTCTCAAGCGTACAATTGTCTGCAGAACATAGATACAAACGGTTAATTTTTCTTTTTTCTTTCAGTTCGAAAATAACTACCTATGTATATTACAGCTTTGTGCCTTTATATTTATATATTACTACGCGTAACAAAATGCTGGATTTAAGCCCTTAAATGCAGAATTGTGTTACGCCACATTATCAGTCCGCTTCTTGAGAAAAAGTTATATATTATGTGTGTTTTCATATGATCATCCATCATGCTATGTAAGAAATTGAATAGGACTCGAGCGAAAGCTTAGTAAATTTTCACGTATGACCGCACAAAATACTGAATACCTTTCTTGGATCTTAGAAGCTTCTTTGCCGAAAAGAAAAAAAACACACACAATTAATATCTGTTATTTAGTGCTTCGAAAAATTCTTTGTTTTAAAGTTATATAAACACTCGTCTGCCTTCCTCTTATTATTGTTGCTTTAGGTATCTCTTTGGTGCCTTATCTTATCTCTGGCTTTATAGCCAGCAGTTAATAAGTAAGTTATAAAGTATAAAGTTGGTTTTTTTTTTATTTAAAGTTTGTATGGGTTTTCTTTTTTTAATTACATTGCTTAGTATAATTATCAAGGCTTTGAGAGGAAAAAAATCACATAGGATTCAAAAATTTTTAAATAACAATCCGCATTTTACCACCTTTACCCTCTCCACTTTCCTAGGCACTCCCAAACTATTTTAGCGTTATTTAAATGTGAGTTCTGCGTCTTGATGAATGCTTGACTATCAAGCATTATAATAATTCCTTCCTGTGGGTGGTTAATATTTAACTGGACGCATCTTTCTATGGCGTATCTTTCCGCCTGGAAGATACTCGAGTCTTTTTCCCAAGCTTCCAAAATATCGCATTGCAGTTTCTTCTGCTACTTTGAAGTCATACCACTTGATGACGTTTTAAGATAATGTCATCCAACTTGCTCTTGCAGCTAAGTTTTGTGGTAAATTTCTTTCACAAAGCTGAATTCCTTTGGCATTGGATTGCGGCATATGCTAATAGTTCCTTTCCTGATTATTCTGCTTATAATCCTTTTTGCTACACTTTTCATCAAAATATGGAGAGCAGTAAGAGTAACACAGCTTTAGTAACCACCATCGGGCTGGTTTTCATTGCCCCAGGTGCACAACACACACAAAACCTTGGAATTTAGGAAGGTTAGTTTTCGGGCTCGAAAAATTAGTTCTTCTGCTTTAAAGCCTCACTATCGGTCTATAAATTCAAAGCAGTATTTTTGGATTGCATATCCAGTCATTGGCTGCACACCATTTGGGTTTTTATTCTTGTCACTTATTTTAAGCTCATGGTTATTCTAAAAAAGATCATTATCTAAAGTGAGCCCCATATATTCGATCTCCATTCTTCAATCTATGACCAGCCCACTTTACAGTCTTTCAATTATTTTTCCTATTCTTTGTAAATACTACTAGGGTAGTGTTGGTGGGGTGGATAGTAGTCCTAGTGATTGACGCCATCTTTTCGTAAACTTAAGTTCCCTTTGAACTATGTATATCATACTGAGTATTCTCAAAAATTCCTCGTGCATATACGACTACACTATCATACCCTTGACAGAATATGCATAGGACTGCACTTATTGTCAGGCTTCTAACAAGTGGGGATGCAACTCGCTTTTGTGTACGTACACCTTGTATATTATTATTACTAACCGAAATTGTTACTAACCCACTCTAAATTAAAAGATAATAAAAGTAATAATAGTGATATAGTTGTTAAAGATCAAGTCATTATCCGCAAATTTTGAATTTTAGTATATTTTCATCGGCTAAAAGTAACAGTTAGAAGCAATTATGTTACGTACATCAGGTATTTATAAATAAATAAGCAAGGATCGAGCTCTGCGAAGCCTCATTCGGTGCATTGTTGCCTTTCCGTAGCTTCGAAGTAAAGATAGCAAATTAGTGTGGATTCCAAACCATAATAGTAAATGATGTTCTGCAAATGATCAAAAAAAAAAAATATGATGGAATCGCATCGCGGATTGTTAAGGTACTTTTAACTTGTTTTACAGTGTTTAAAACATCAAGTCTAGAGATATTTGATAAAAGCAATGTATCAATGCGCTTGAAATAGAATCAGGCGGCAATTATATTACAAGTATCAGCATTATACCTTACCAGTACGGTACCGACAGAATGAAAGATGTTTAATATTATTTATTCTATTTAAATGGAGTTATCGATCTGTGTCTTCTGATCGCCTTTTTTTAAACACATTCAGTGTATTTCAGTCGATGAAACTCACATAAAGTAATTTTGTAAAAAAAAAATGGTTTTATAGGGTATATATTTTACTGTTAATTTCGTACTTACAATGCATTCGGTATAAATTTAAGGATGTTAATATGTTCATGTTGTTCTTTCTGAATTCATGAAGGTAGGACGTTAGCAATTTATGTCAAGTAGCTGGGCCTCATATTACGGTTGAGAAGCATACGTTTAATCTGTATAATAATATCTTCAACCTTGTTTGATTGGCTGATGTTCAAAATGTATTAAAGAGGAAAGAGAATACACCTGTAGAACGGACACTCACGGAACCGATTAATCACTAATTTGCCCATTGCAGAGGAATGACCGTTGGGAAGAGGTGCACAAAAATGTGTGTTAAAAAGATAGTATATACGTGTATGTATAAATAAATAATAAAATAAGTTTATTATTTTTTTTTTAATATGTAGGTGTGTACGCACATTAATCAAGAGAAAAACATTCATTATAATCTTCGTTATATTCAATATTCCTTGTTTTGCTTCTAACTGCTTTCAATCTACTTATTGACTGGAATTTTATTTTTTACTTTCTTTATAGCTTAAGATTTCAAAATAAAATTCTACGTTTTAAACGTGTCCATTCAGGAGAGGTATGTAATCTATACATTGGGAACGGAATTAGGTTGTCCGCGTTCGTTGAAAAAATAATGCAGAAGGAGTCTAAATACATTGCTTTTCTATATTTTCGAGCCGGAAAATTTTAAAATCGTTCTTTGGGTGAAGTATCCGGTGGAGAGGGGGGTCTAGATACATTGGTTTCCTTTATTTCCGAGGCAAGACATTCTAAATCGCCCATTAGGGGGGATGTTTGTTTCAGAGGGTGTCTAGATACATTAGCTTCCTATATTTCCGAGCTTCGACATTTTAAAATTGTCCGTTATGAGAGGTTTTACTGTATAATGCATTAGTCATATCTAACACTCATACTACCTATGCTCATTGAAAAACATATTATTTTCGTCAGAATAAGGAACAATTGAACGTAATTACTACACACTACAAATTTGCTATTTTTAATCGTTACAGTATTACCGCTGGATATTATAGAATGGCCTTGATTTTCAATAAATTTCTCACAAATGATGTTTCTATTATTGTATGTAAGCTATAGTATGTACCTAGAGAAGAGAAACAGGTCAATACTTAATATAACCTCTACAAATGATCATTTATCATTGTTTTTGACCCTCAGGCTCCAAAATATACACGACATTTTCACTGATTTATTAATAACACCTGCTATCTATTGCTTATGAATTTAGCTTATATAACATTTACGTACGTTGTGAAATATATGCTCATGAACCCTAAGAATACGAATGTATGTACTTGAGTAGAAATAAAATAATCATTATTCATTATGGATACGTCTGTAGGTTAGGTGTGTCTTAAAATATTTCAAAATACTTTTGTTGATAGACTAAATAAATGGTATGTGTTGATATTCTTGTATGAATTATTTTTTTTGCTTTATTATAATTCTTTAGCTTGTTTTAAATTTAATTTAGGAAAACGGTCGATTTGAAACCATACAATGATTTCAGAAACTTCAAGTTTTCATTTACTTATCTTGTGTTTCTTGGACAACGTTTTGTTGGCATGCGCTACATTATCAACGTCCACTCGTCAGCATGCAGGTATATCGTACAATATTGTTTTATATTTTAAATGTTTGAGAATTCTTAATTTGCTTGTGAACTGTTGCAGTCACAATTTTCTTTTTTTTATAAATCCCTCTTATTAGTTAACGTCAATTAGTAGGAAACTTTTTCTAATTATAGTTAATATACTGCAAACTTCTCCTAAACCCCTCACCACAAACTGCACTAAACTGGACGTACGTTTCAATAGCAAAGCTATTATCATCAGCAGAAACACTGAACTAAATAACTATACTAAAACTACCCTAATTTATACCTAAAAAAGTTCAAGGTACATTAATCACGGTCATGGCTGACTGCCGTCATGCTTAACTAGTCACTAATCCTAACTCCGTCTAATCTACTACTTGTACTTAATAAACCGTAAAGACAAGAATTTAAGGGTCCTAAATCTGAATTCATTAAAATATGTTTGTTTTTATATATTTCCATACCCTCATAACAATTTATGGTATGGAAATATATAAAAACAAACATATTTTAATGAATTCAGATTTAGGACCCTTAAATTCTTGTCTTTACGGTTTATTAAGTACCCTCATAACAATTTATGGTATGGAAATATATAAAAACAAACATATTTTAATGAATTCAGATTTAGGACCCTTAAATTCTTGTCTTTACGGTTTATTAAGTACAAGTAGTAGATTAGACGGAGTTAGGATTAGTGACTAGTTAAGCATGACGGCAGTCAGCCATGAGCGTGATTAATGTACCTTGAACTTTTTTAGGTATAAATTAGGGTAGTTTTAGTATAGTTATTTAGTTCAGTGTTTCTGCTGATGATGATAGCTTTGCTATTGAAACGTACGTCCAGTTTAGTGCAGTTTGTGGTGAGGGGTTTAGGAGAAGTTTGCAGCATTTCCAGTACCACAGTTTGGAGTATTTTTGTCATAGTTAATATAACTTATGATTTATGATGTTAATTTAACTAATGACTTCGGGCAGCATAATAACTGCATTTTAAAATTTAAAAGGATGTGGATTGAGAGAAAGGAAGACAACGGGGGTTGATAATGTTGGCGCACGCCAACGAAACGTAAGAAATAAAAGATACATAACTAAAAAACGTGAAGATTCTGAAATCATTCATGTTTTCAAAGAGACCTCATTCCGAAATTAAAATTAAAGCAAACTGAAGTGTATGAATTAATTGTAAATTAAATATAAATAAATCAAGATTCTCAAAATTATAAATCTTCAGAAAAGTATGGGTTTTAATTTAAGGACGTATTTTTACGTATGTTCATTGTTTATTCGACCAAGCAAACAAATTGATCAACTTTTTTGCTCTGCGTCATTCGCCGTTCAATAATTTTAATTTTGACAATCCACCCATTGGCCAGTATATACGTATTTTCTGCCACCCGCGCCACCATAATTAGTTTTACATCGATGGCGAGGTATCGACAGCCGTGGGGTGTTTATTTTTGCGCTGTGTAATCTTCATGGCGCCTTTATTGTCACGATTCAACTTATTTCTCTTGAGCATTGCCGCAATAATTTAGTTGCATATTAGTTTGCTTCCAACGTTTGCATTACTTCATAATATTCTTTATTTACGGAACTGTAAATAATTCGTCAGCGTTTCTAGAAAAAAAAAAAGTGGATTATGTGATTTTCATATAAATAAAACGATTTGTTTATAATATAGAAAAAACAATCTGCATCCACAGCTTATTTAAAAAATTGCAAATATTGTTCTAGATGAATCTATTAAAATTGACACGACCAATTGGCCGTTGGAACGATGGATTGACGCTTTATCCTTCAGAGAAACACCTCAAAATTGAAAGTTTAAAATGACTGGCCATCAAATATGGATAGATCAAAGGAAACACACAATCAACTTAATAACATGAAATGTACAAAGTATTAGAATAAAACGGCTAAAGGTCTAAAGCATTAATTTTCAATTTATGTTTTTAAATGATTAGATAGCTATGACATATGATATATCGGTGTAAAGAGAATTTTTTAGAGTTTTAAAATAGGTAATAAAATTGGGTACATTCCATTTAAAATTTTGTATGTATTTGCTATTTCTAACACATTTGATGCTCAATTGTTTTTTATCCTAAGGTATATAATAGGGAATTAGATTTTCTTCTTTAACATTTCGTCGTATCTCTAACAATAGCCGAGATATCTGACGTGACAGCTAAAATCATACAGCCTGTATATACACTCCGCCAAAAAAGTATCGCATAATTTAGTTTTGAATCATAAAAGTATCGCATAATCTTTGTTTGTAGCATAAAGTTGTAAATATACTTTAATGCGCTCTAAGATATAATTTCTATGATTGTTTAAATAAAATACAGGCCAAATAAAAACAAGAACTCATACTTGAGATTTTTATTAAAACAAGAAATTATAATTTTGGAAAGAAAAATGTCATAACAGTAGCTTTTAATACTGAGTATTGCCACCTCTGGCTCTTATGACCGCTCGCATACGGTTTGGCAGAGATTCGATTAACCTCCGTATATAAGCCTGATCCAAATTCTCCCACTCGTCACGGAGAGCATTTGCTAGTCTATGCAGGTCCGCTGGGGCAACATTTTGGGTTCGTATCCGTCTGTGAAGGAGGTCCCACACGTGCTCGATAGGGTTCATGTCCGGACTTACCGCAGGCCAATCTAAAACTGGAATACCAACATCGTTAAGGTATTCCTGGACGATTATTGCAACATGCGGTCGTGCATTATCGTGCATTAACATGAATTCGTTTCCTATAATTGGCGCATATGGTACTACATGTTCTTCTAAAATGTCCGTTATATACCTGTGGGCAGTCAGTGTACCTCTGTCTACTGGTACTAACTCTGTACGACCTGTTAAACAGATGCCTCCCCAAACCATAATAGAGCCACCAGCGAAATTAGGTCTAGGTCTGATATTACACTGCGAATAGCGCTCACCGTCTCGTCTGTACACTGAGATACGCCTATCTGAGGTGTAAAGACCAAATCTTGACTCATCTGTGAAGAGTATATTGGCCCAGTCATTAATGTTCCAATTTACATGTTCTCTGGCAAACCTTAAGCGAGCCACTCGGTGGTTCCTAGTGAGACGAGGGGCTGTTACAGCTACTCTAGCTCTTAATCCACTCTGTCGTAACCTATTCCGAATAGTTTGAGTACTCACACGAGTATTTCTGACTCTAGCCAAGTCGTTCTGCAATTGTCTCGCAGTTACATGTCTTCGACGTAATGCTTGTAGTAGTAAATAGCGGTCATCTTGGCGAGTAGAACATCTTGGACCACCTGGTACAGGTCTTCTACTGTAAATGCCTGTTTCCCTATATCTGGCTACGGCTCTAGAAACACTTGACTGATGATGATCTTGGTTCATAAATGCCCTTTTTTAGTTTATGCGATACTTTTTTGGCGGAGTGTATATAAGTGCTCAATCTATGGAGCAGAAAATGTTTTAAATAACAATTCCCATTAAAAAAAATAATTATACACTTGATTATTCGTAGATGATCAGGTGCTAATAGTAACTGTTGTCAGACCTGACTGGAAAGTTAATAGAGGAATACTCAAAATGGGCCTTAAAATAAATATCGCTAAAGCAGAAAACCTAATAGTAAAAGAAACGCAAACAAACACACACCTGAAAAGTGATACAATCAATATAGTTGCAAAGAATATAACTATCTAGGAAGTTATATAAGTCAAACCGAAGACAGTTAAAAAGAAATAAACAACAGCCATGGGCGTAAAGCAAAACTAGCAACTTCCATTACGCTTTACGAAATTCATTAAACCTTCTAGGCACCCAAACAAAAACTTTCCAACACGTATAGTAAGAGCATATTGTTACATATGGAGCAGGAGCGGGCAAATTACAATTCGAAATAAGAAAAAAACTTTGGAATTTTTAAAACGATCAGCTAAAATATTTCAATTAGATTATATAATCAAAGCTCTCAGAGAACGAATAAACCGTTCAAAACATTGCAAAATCAACATAATAATGAGTACTCTATTTTTTCTCGTTCTTTCCAGGTAAAATAAGCATGTGCTTATAATGTTAGCTACTTAATTGCTTCCTAATTCACCATGCCATATAATTGTAATCTACACTTTTTTAGTCTTATCAGTGCATTTATCAATATGTATACTTTGAAACGCCAATGCTAAATATAATTTTACTATGTGGATAATATTAGGTTACTCGCATGATTAATAAAAGCTGAATACCACTTACAATATATATATATATATACACATATAGCAGCATTTGAGTTGTACACCGTTATTTTGTTTACAGCTCATATTATTGTTATGCAAAATAGCCTATTTAGATTGGAAATTTTAATGTAGTTGAATTAATTCTTTTTATTATAGAAATAAAGAAGATGTTTTTATAATTAATTATTATAAGAAAATTATTATATTAATTATTACTAATTTAATTTGTATCTGCTTTAGTGTATATTAAACGAGGCCGTCTAAAGAAAAATGTCACAGAATAATACAGCAAACAGAGAAGTAATATAAACAATAGTTTTTTTTCCTACTTGTACTCTTTATTATACCCTTGGCATTCGTGTAAGAGTTCAATTAAACGTAGTCTGAAGGTCAATGCTATGTAAACTACTTAACAAAAGTATTTTATTATTATAGGAGAGCCAGTGTAATCCTAAATTTTCCAACCTGTCTAATTCGCCTACTACTTTTGACTTAATTACGTGGGTATTACTATATACTGGTCTTCAATTTAGTTTTTGAAGCAATGCTAAGGTAATTTGTGTCTTAAATTTTATTATTTTTTCAAAATTTGGCTAATTCATGATTGGGAATCTTGGCCGGTAATAAATTAGCTTGCGTAATTGATTGCGATCTAATGCAATTTCTGCCTAACAAGTCATGTTTATTCTTCCGTTTATTTCTTAACCATTTGCTACTAACACATTTTGCCAGAAAGCAACAATTAATAATTGAATTGAATCTGCTTTGACTTCCATTTTCGGTTTTCAGTCTTAATATCAACAACAATTCTAGAAAGTATGTCAAAAAGGTTAAAACTACAGTCAGAGAACTACAGAGACTTGGAACTTTTTTTATGACTCTAGTCTTGGACGACTATTTTTGCTTCATTTTTGATGTCCTAAGGGAACCATTTTACCGGCTGTATCATAATATAATTTCTAGTTTCAATCTGCTTTCGTTTTACTAGTTACACAGCAAGGCTAGAATAAAATAAATTTCACTTAATAGAAACAAGAGTTTTGGGTTTGTTTCAGTTTTCTATATTGTTTTCTATCTGTTCTTCTAAAAACATAACAAAAACACTCCAAAATTTCACTAGTACATTTGAAGGAAAATTGGTCTTCCCAATTTTTTTAAAATTTTTGCTGTTTACCCTTTCGAACATCCCCGCAGAATTCTCTTTGTGACCACTTTAGTATAACTTTAAAGATCAAGAGATTTTGCTAAGATGGGTTCCTCCGAAAGGTGACTTTACTCTAACCAAATACTCTTCCGCCACTCTTTGGTTCTTGTCTTAGACTTTACGTATCTCTCTAACCATCGCTCCAAATTGCTTCTAGTTTTATATAGCGTTCAACATTTTCTCGATGATCTGCAGATATGTTTGTGTGCTCTTTTCTACCAATTCAGACAAGATTTTGCGTAAAGTGGCAGTTTATTTCTGCACGTTTTCCTATGAATCAGAGTACTATATGTGGTAACAATCTTGTTATCCATTTAGCAGTACCATTGTTCTTGCCCAAATATCCCTGTCAACTATCAACGATAGTCCTGCTTGCAACCATTTTTAAAGTCTAAAGAAATGGGGAGAGTCTGCCTTGTTTGCAACCACTTTTAAAGTCTAATGAAATGGGAGTAGTCCTTGCAGAGCCAAAAGAGTTTTTTTTAAGTTATTCTATAGGCTCTAGTTACCGAAAGAACAGCATCCTTTTATGCAGAGTTTTTATTTTCTATAGAAAGCCTTCCACGATGCTTTGAGAGAAATCCCTTCTAAACAGTTTCAAAATCATTAAATGTATGGTCTTTCTTTAGATACTTCATCCAAGATACCTTAATTAATTTTTGAATAAATATTAAACTTATTCTAATATAAAAACTCTCACTTTGTCTTTAATTTTTACGGTATCTTCTAGTAGTTTCAAAATTTTTTCAGAGTTAAAGGTTTATTTATTTTTGAAATGATTTGCACAGCCTCTACTATTTCGTTCACAAGCAATATCTTAAAGAGCGTATATAAATATGTATCTTACAATTAGTTTAATCCAAGCATTATAACAATAAGCTTATGAGTCGTCCCATATATCTTCTATATCTTTTACACCGGACCTTGTTTGAAATAAAGTTAAGGATCTCTCTCGTTGTACCATAAATGAAAATTTGACTAGCTATCAAAAAAATTGTTCTTACCATAAGTAATAGGTAGATCCCAAATGCTTCACTAAACTTCCCACATCAGAATCAATAAAAATATAGCTGCAACAAAGTGTGTGTTTAACAGTATAGCTTAATTACAAGCAAGTTTCTTTTGGCGAAAATGAGGTAGCACATGTAGTTGTGTCAAATTAAACCAGTCTATGTGAATCAAACAAAACCCTTTTAAGGGGATAATTTTCTTAGTATTCTGCCTGGGTAATTAACTAAATTCGTTTAAATAACTTTTTGCACCCAATTAATAGAGATGAAGATCTCCTGAGGAAAATCAGGACATACAAGAAACGAACATTGTGGGTGGCTTGTTTTGCCAGTGTAATGACGTAAAAGTAAATATATTAATATCTATCCTATCAATAATGCAGATAAAGAAAAGGAATAGTGACGTGTAGATATTTATAATTAATTGAAACAATGGAATGTAGTTACGCTAAGTTATTAATTATTTATTCTCGCGTGAATGTAATAAAAGATTTTATCATGGTACAATAATGTACTGGTATTTATTGTATATGTAAACTACTTATACGCTTATAAACAAACGAATAATTGATTTTTTTTATGTTTCCAATATATTGCGCAAGCGAAAGTAATAAATACAATGACTATTATAGGTGTTTACTTCTTAAAATATTCATGATGTTCTTCAATTATTTTCACGTTCATTACAACTACAGCTTCTCTCACTTCTACTTGAGATTATAAAAAATATAAAACTTACGTACCCTTCATGTGCTCTGTATTTCCAATTCAAAGCCAGTGAATATGCAAGTTCATTTCAGTGTATGTAATGTATATGTACTGTGGCATGTACTGGCATTATAATATCTACATACATAAAATGGACGTGCTGGAAATGAACTATCAATCAATTTAAGTAAATTTAGTCGTGCATATGTATTTATGCATAAATATACATTGTGTGACATGCAACACATGTGTATGGACCTGTATAGCGTAACTACCGACATACTTAATATTATTGCACTTTAACGATATAAGGGGTTATAAGAAGGGACGTATGTTAGGAGCTACAAAAATAAAGTAGTTTTTATATATAAAAAAAAATCAGAGGTAAACTGTAAAGTATAAAAATGGAATGTTTCGCATAATAAAGAACTTAGTTTGTTCTTACTTTGTTAAAAAAGAATCCCTAATGGAGAGTTGCTACACTGGAAATCCTGCATGCGAAACCCTTTTGCATTTTATCGCCACACGTAAAAAATCTTTCCCTACCGTGACCACAAAAGTCTTTCTCAGTATCCTTGGCTCTCAGCATCAACAAAAATTTTTTGGTCATACTAAACTGAAAGAGTGGGTGCAAACTTATGGGAAAATAAGCTATTCAGGGATAAAATTCTAATGGATATACCGTTAGCTTAGGCAAAAGTGCGAGCCATACATGCAGTTGTTTACAAATATTCAAGAAAATCGAATTTTTCCTGGTTATACAAAGTTGCAAGACGAGCTCCTTTCGATAGAAAACCATTACTGTCAAAGAAAATGACAAATAATGATCTAACTATTTGCATAAAAAATGTGAGTTGTAAGTCCAAAGGAAAAACAAGGGTAACATAAGTTTTGCGGTGAACTGTTTCGTTGTTAATAATTTCAAGATAGAAAATTGTGCCGCCCATAAGTGGAAGAGGCGCTAAGCTGATAAGAGCGCCAGTTGCGTCAAGGACGAGTGACGATCGCTAAAGGCGTTATAAAGCGCCTTTGGCGTTGGCGCATATGCTTTTTTTTGCTATCTCTTTCATGTGCACGAGATGCGTTTTTCTAAGGATACCTCTAAATGCACAAAAAGTTATTTTCATCTCTGGAATTTGATGTGCACACACTAAATTCGTCTTTCAAACTTAAGCGTGCTCAATAATAATTTAAAATTATTCCCTGATTGTTGTAATATTTCATTTAGTTGCTTTCTTGCAGTCTTTTTCTATGTGCAGTCTTGGTGCTGTACACCACAGTACATTGTGCCAGTTTTGCTATTCCTCTGATGAGGTTTTTATAGTTAGTTTCAACGACGTTATTGTTTTCATAATCGAAGTTGTAATCTAAATTTTGAATATGAAGAGACAATGCTATTAATGTTTACCTGTGAGATTACGACTTTTACGTTGAAGTATGAGTTTGACGAACATGGTAACCTTAAGAATCGATGATTGTGTTGGTCAAACTTCTCAAATATTGAAAAATCGAATAGTTCAACAGTAGTAATAGTGTAAAAACACTCAAAACTGTAGCACTGGTAACATTACACACTTTAACACACATTACCACAAACTTCACTACATTGGATGCAGGTTTAAATAGCATTAAGTTGTCATCACCAGCAGTAAAACTAAACTGAGTTGAGCAACAGTTCAGTTTTACTGTTGATGATGATAGCTTTGCTATTGCAGTTAAGTTTGTGATAGTAATATTCATTTGGCTAGATAAAACTTACTATGCGTATTAGTGAAAATCAAGGAATCAAATTAGTAAAAATGGCGTTACTGTAGTGAATGAATGTCAAGCACTATAAAATGGTTGCAGTCCTAATGTTCCTCCTACCGCTTGTGTGGCTTAGTCTCATTAGCGTTACAGCTAAAATAAACAAAGAAAATTGATGTAGATAATTTGTATTGTCTGCTGCTTGATCATAATGGTAAAATTTCAAAAACGTGTTGGCGAAAGCTAGTAGTTGATTCTGTTCGTCTAAACAATACAAAAAAGTTTGGGTAGCAATATCAAAGAAAAAAAAAAAGTTAGGTTAAGGTGGCATAAAAATGGATCCAAAACCATTCTCAACAGCAGAATTGAGAGCCCTGCAAAGTTACTTTGTATGAAGAAAATGTTTATAAATGAAAATGCTTATGAATAATAAATTAAGCACAAAATTAAAACAATTACTCACAATTTCCGCCATCAAGTGCATAAGTTCTAATGGCACTAGTCCATCAATTGTATTCCGTATCCATTAATGTTTCTTATAAAAGATGTTTTAGACAACCCTAAAGGGAAAACAATAGAAGACTAAGGTTCAGTCAGCACCCCGGACTCTCTAGCAGTCTGAATAGTTAGCAAACGTCTCTAGAAGCTCTGTAAATGTATTTTCCAAAAATTGATGATCAATGTTTGTAAGTAACCCAGCCGACTGACTACCCATATGATCACCTGCAATACCCATATAATAATTGTGAGAATCATGTCAAACACAATCTTTTATTTAAGGTAAATTTCAAAAGCAGATATCCTACAAGTAAAGCCAAGCTCGTTCGAAGTGCAATGTTAAAGATCGTCGGAGATGATCACAAAGTCGAAGACCTGTTGGTATCCACCCTCGTGTTTGTGACGTATCAATGACAGAGAATATATTTTAGTTGCTTACCTTTTTAAAATATCATCAGATATGTCATTAAATTTAGTTTATTCAGTAAGTCCGAAATATCCCTACCGCAGTTATGCTAGAAACATGATTACATTAGTTTGGAAATGGGATGGCTATAACTCATTTGGCCGTGATCTTTTCGGCTCTATTGGAACCCTCTTTATTATAGAAAGTGTACTCTATTATTTTCTTCTAAAATAGACCTATCATCCTTGAGAGTGTCTTCTTTACGCAGCTATCTATCCTGTGGTTCTCCAGTAGTAGAAACCTGGCGATTCCAGGCCATTACATTTGCGCAGAATGTGGACTGCAGTTTCTTGTTGCTGTTGCCAGAATCTGTGGTGCGTTTGCTAGATTTATGTTATGCATATGCCTATCTAGTCTAAAGTGGCGGGTTAGTAGGTTTCCTCTAGATCTGTTTTGCCTGACGTTACCCAGGTGATTTTTACCACCACTATTTGGAATTAATAAAGAGCATAATAATGGTCAATTTAAACCAAAATATTTGCCGATACTCGTCTGGCCAATATGATTATAAGGAATTGTTTTATTTTCTTAGGCGAAAGTTTTCGAACATGTATTTATAAAGGGTTTTTACTTTACTTACTTTTTGTGGAAATATTGTTGAAACACCATATCTATATATTGCACTTGTTACATTGTCGAATAAAAGAACTTACATACCTTGAAAGAAAATAGGAGGTACGCAATACACGATTAATCCAACGCATATTTACAGAGTGAGCAACCGGATGTGACCACCACGTGACCTCAAATTTTAAGGTGGCAACATTGTTAAGTTGGTAGTACAAGATATGTCACATTACTGATTTGTCAATATGTTTATAACTTAACCTTAAAATAAGACGTGCCATATATTTTTTTCCAACACGTTAAATGTCAAATGACAGAACGTAAACAACAAGCAGAGCAGTAAACAGTAAAACAAAAAAATACACTTTTTCTGTGACGTTCGTGATCACGTGGTGGTCACATCCGGTTGCTCACTCTGTATATGACCCCAGATGCAGGTCTCCGTTAAAGGTTATACTGTATGTACTTTCGTAATTATTTCAACTCTATATATAAAATACTTTTCTTGTGTCACAAGATTGGACATATGAATGTCACAAGAGAAACTGTAACCTTTTGGCATTTATATTCAACTTTTTACCTTTCCACTCGTTATTTTTACCAGCCATAAAAACCTTCTGAATGTAAGCTATAAAGCCCTTGATCGGTAGATCCATCACCTGAGTATCTGGAGTATTCCTTGGCTTTCTGAAAATTGTCAATTTAAGGCTCTGGACTATGCAGTTTCTGTTATGTTATTATAGTGAGAGTTTCTAGCATTGATTTCTTCTGGGTGTTAATAAACCTACGACTATGATGGTAGATGATTCCTATTAAGATGTGGTAGTTTTTGCTTTAAGGGTCTTACCGAGATTCCGCCTGATTATGCCATTCCAGTATGCTTTCCATTGCTGTTGATTGTTCCCATTGTGTTTCTTAATCCTTCTACAAAAAGGTCTCCTCGTTTGCTGCCAATTTTCTCATTGCTGTTGATTTGCAGCACAATGAAACTAAAGGTATCATCTATCGTAATGTAATGTAATTACCACAACAGAAATAAAAATACTGATTTTAAACGCCAGTGAAATATAACTCATGCAGGACAGTAAATGAATTGTTGCCTTCAAGGATTTATGGGTATTTTACGATAGGTAGAATGATGAATAGCGGTTAAAAATTCTGATGCCCGTGTCGTTATTAATAATAAATCTATACCAATAAGTACCATCAAAACGATTCCCTGTAATATAAAACCCTCAAGTGGTTGTACCAAGCAATTCACTTGTCTCTTCCGTATGGCGTTCACAAGAGCTCATTACTGATGCCAGATAAGTGTAAGGGGGCATTTTTTTTTTATTGTAAGTGAAATAGCAGTAAAATATTACCGGTGATTTGTCGCTCTGTTAGTCATATTAGAAATTTCACTTTGACATTTACATATTTACCCTGAATATGAGGTTATGGACGACTTTTTATATTTAACGCGTGTGAACGTAACAGCTGGGCGTGCGCTAGTCGTATTTACTTGTGGGTGTTAGTTGTGTTTGCGTAGTACTTTTGCCGCTAATTTTTGTTCTTACTAATGGCATAGAATACATACCGTTAGTAAGTTTTATTATGTTTACCTATTTTATCACTCCAACTTAGTATTTCCAAAAGGCGCACTCATAGATAGGTATATATTTCATTCTTATTGAGTTTGTCTGATGTTATTAGAAGATCATGCATCTTTTCCAATAGAATTCATTTAAACGGTAATTAATGCTTCGATTCTAGTGAAACTAGATTTAGTATTTTCATTTATTAATTGTATGAGACGCAACCTTAATCTGACCTTTATATAAATCCGAACGCTTCATAATAATGAAAACCTAATTAATTAGCAAACTTTAATGTTACTTGAGATCAGTTCTCCTTTAACAACCAGACAAGGGTCAGCAGCAACATCTCTGTCTATTTGTTTTAGTTTCTGGAGCGCTAGAACCGATGTTTCTGCATTCCATTGTCATTTCATCTTGTTGAAACATCCTTTCTAGTGTAATCTGTTGCTCTTTTGGTATGCAAGACAGGTGGTTTAACTGATCCCTCGCACCGGTGTAAAACGGGCGTTGAATGCGGTGCTTGCTACTTGACCCTGCTGTTAATGAATTAGGTAGTTGTAGGACTTTTACACAAATTTGCATTCAATCAATTCGATCCTGGTTGATGCAATATGTATGTAGTAGTTGTTGATTTGAGAGATGGAATTGCCTAAGCGTTTTGTCCCCTTTATTGCATTAATTTGTTGTGTTAGCCAAATTTCTGAGGGTAAACTAAAATACAGCCGGGATTATAAGAACAATATAATACTGGTTTTAATAATACTTATTAATGCAGCTAATTGTTTTTATAGAACAAATATAACTGCTTGTTCTGTTGTTTTTCTATTTTCTTTACCATATTATTAGTGGCTAAATTTTAACGGTTTGCGTCGCTAATTTACTCGAGGTAAAATTAGACATAGAAAAAATACTGCGAAGAAAATACGTGTATTTCAATATTTAACAACATTACTACAACGATCCTAAATAAATATATAAAAGAGTAGTAACGGAGTACTAGTAATGAATAGGCAGAAATCTTAAACTCCACTCACAATCAGTAAACAAAGATGGTCCGTCGTTCATAAGTTGTACATTTTTATCAAACTGCTAATATTTCGCTACAATTTAATAGCACCATCAGAGCTAAAAAATCTAGAACTTTTAAAGATTTCTAAATATGTAAATACTTTAATGGTACCTATGCAACCAACAGCGAATATTTACAGTGTTTAACAATCTAAACTCGCATAAAAAGCACATTTGGGCAAAGCATGTTTTTTATGTGTATTTACCAAAATAGGTGCGTTTGTATGCGTCGCAGACACTGTTAGGTCATCAGAACAACAACAAAGTTTAGTCCAATGAACAATTCTAAAGTTTAGTTCAGGAGACTTCCAAAATGTATTGATAGATTAATCAATTAGTCAAAAAGATAAACTGGCACACATTATCATTTTTCTTTCATTGTTTAACTTGTTGTCTTCGCATTTTGTTGTTGTTTCACTCTTAAAATACAGCTGATCATAGTTGCGCGAACTTACACTTTCTTCAGAGCAAATTCAGTTAGGTACGTTTGGTTCTTTAATTTTTAATTGTCACTTTTCTTAAAATGGATATGTTTCGTGCAGTAGATAAACACCCTGTATAATTGCAGTATGTAATAAGGGGTTATGTCAACAGGTCCTCCGATATGAAAACTTTATCCTTGAATTGTTCTTATTCAGAGCACATAGACAATAAAATTCAAAAATGCAATACATTCCACCACACGTCCGCAACCAAATTATGTGTATATCCATTTGTTACACCTTTCGAAAATAGATCCAAACGTGGCAACAATATATGCATCGCTTATTCTCACATATCGCAGTTAATCACAATTTACAAGTTCGCTCTAAACCTCAATAAAACTTGATTGATTTCACTAACAATAAGCAAAAACATTTGAATGCTACATTTATTACCCTTGGTTTTTTACTTACGATATGCTTTGTGTTTGTATTGCTCGCTTATTAATAATGTCTATTGTTGTAAAAGCAACGTTGCCCACTTTTACCACGCGAACACCACCTTACGGTCAATCTTTTTATAATATATGTATATTATAAGGTATTACCAGTTTATTTCTTGTCGTATTTTGAGTTCTATTATAGTCAAAATTTTCAAAAAAGATTCTCTGCTGCCAAAGTATAATTCCTTTGAAAGTGAACTCACACCTTCTTCAGAGCAACTACAGTTAGCTACGTTTTGTTTTTGCTTGGTACAAGTTCACGTACACAAAAACGAATGTGTTCCGTGCAGTAGACAAACACGCCTAATAATTGCAGCATGTAATAAGGGGTTATGTTGACGGGAACACTAATATGCAAACTTCATCCTTGAATTATTCTTATTCAGAGCAGATAGACGATAAAATTCAAAAATGCAATACATTCCACCACATGCCTGCAACCACATTATGTGTATATCCATTTATTACACCTTTTGAAAATAGCGCAGACATGACAACAACATATGCATCGTCTATTCTTTTTATGTCACATATCGCAGTTAATCACAATTTACAAGTTCGTTGTAAACTTGAATAAAACCAGCTTGATTGATTTTACTAACAACAAGCAGAAACACTCGAATGCTACATTTATTACCGCTCTTTTTTTTTCTTATGTTATGTTTGGTTTTTGTATTCTCCGCTGATTAGTAATGTCTAATATTGTAAAAGCAACGTCGCCAATTGAGTAGGCTCTCGGACTCCCTTGATAATACCCACTTTTGCCATTGCAATAATCTCCTTACGGTCAATCTTTTTATAATATATATTATGAGGTATTACCAGTTTATTTCTTATCGTACTTTGAGTTTTATTATTGTCAAAATTTTCAAAAAATGCAATAAAACCCGAAAAAGCTGCCAAATTATAATTTCTTTGAAAGCACTGCATTAAAAGAACGTCTTGTTCATTGCAAATACTTCATAAGATGATATATATTGCAAAAAGGATGCAATACTTTGTATTATCTATTTTAATAACAAATAATATAAAATATTCGGTTATGACGTGGTGCGGATGCATGAATAAATTAAAAATAAATAAAAGAAGCAAGTCCAGTCCACAAATTTCTTTTATTGCTTATTAACGACCGTTTTCGCGCATACAATTACACATCTTCAGGTTCAATATCTGAAGCAATTCCAATTATCAAATTAAATGAAGTTTTTACAGTAAATATAATGTAAGTATTATATAAATTTTATTGTAAAAACTTCATTTAATTTGATAATTGGAATTGCTTCAGATCTTGAACCTGAAGATGTGTAATTGTATGCGCGAACACGGTCGTTAATAAGCAATAAAAGACATTTGTGGACTGGACCTAATATATATATAAAGTATATAAATTTATCAATTTTAAATAACCTTTTTTATACATAAGATGATAACGGATATGTTATACGCTGTAATAATTTGTATTAACAGTTTCGTATTAGAAAATATAATACTGGTATTATATTTCTAATACCTTCCATTACACACTTTTCTCTGTGGTAGGTATTCTTAGGAGTTTTCTTAGCTTTCTTCTTAACGTATGTGAAGCTAGTCTTTAAATGCTAAGTTAGGAAGAAATATTTTACTATTAAATAGTTTTGTTTTTATTCAATATATGTATATCATTTTGCGATATTATAGGAATTCAAAAACATAATTAATGATAGTGGATACGCTTGTGTTTTACCCCTCCAACTTGATTTAAATTGAATTTGCGCTCAAAACGCAAGCAAAGGAAGTCGTTTTTTAGTTTCCTCTTTTATCTAAATGAGAAAAGAAATCACCCTTTTCAAAGTTCCAATTGTTAGATTCAATTCATGTTCATGAACTAATAGTCGAAATGCAGTTACGTAGTAATCTATTGTTCAGTTTCATTTCATGAAACTCTGATAACATTCATAAGTAAATGAAGAAATACCTATTTATTAGCTTTGTTTGTTCTATATGCACAATGCGTCTAGAGGAAAACATTTTCAATTTTATGTAGAACTTGTACTTATGATTTTATAGTTGGACAGCATTTTACTACGAAAAATTTTGCGATTATTGAAAACTTTTTTAATACTATTCATAATTTTCAATCTTGAAATTTTAAGTTAATTTTAGAGCGTGCAAGATAACTTAGCTCTTGCTGCTCACATAATCTGTTTTTATTCCGTCATATGATATAACTAAAAAAAAATTATATGTGTGTATTGCTTGAGTTGTGGAAATAGAAAATATGCTAAAGTTCAGCCAATAATCGAGCATACATTTTTATACCAGCGTTTAGTATATTTTTTGCAGTTAAATGTGTAAAAGTAAACACGAGAGCAAGTACCTGCATGAATATAAATGTTGAGTTTTGTGTGGCATAATGCACCGGTAAAATCACCATCTATTATTAAGCTATGACTGTATGCATTTATATTTCTAGGTCAATCTATTTTCATAATGTCGTGTTATTTATACGGCGTCTGTCACATGTTATATTAATTAAAATGATACAATTATATGCATATGTGGTCTAGTTGACTTATTAAGAATACATTTTGATCTATTAATTAACTTATGCCGCGTTAATTTTTTCAATATCCTTGCACCTTTTATCTAACCAGTACTTTTGCTGCATCCATGCTTTATGCTATTCCTTAGTAACAGCTCTTTTAGATAAGAAAGATGCCTAAATTATCCGTTATAATTGTAAATAGATTATATCACTAATGGCGCTTAAAAACTTTTATTATGATGTGTTAATGTTAGGACAGGAGGAATAGTGATTTTACCATCCATGCTGTTTTTTTTTCTTAGGTTAGATATTTTGCAAATCACTGTATTTAATATTATATAAATAAATTGATGAATCGGGTTTAGCAAATTAAAAAGCCGCCCATTCACAATATTTTTCAGTTGCTTTCATTACTCTAGATACCCTAATTTATTGATATTATAAGCACGTCAAAGAAAATATTTGCAGTTATTACATAGCAAATACTGTTACATGATTTAAGGCCGATCGGATCGATTTTCAATTTGTTGAACTCGTTTTTTCCTTAACTAATTTTTGTAATATTAGGTAAATATAAGAATATTAGCTTACTGAATGAGCAATAAATGGATGGACAATTTATGCCTACGTCGTACGCTATAATCACAAATAATATGTCTCATTGAAATGAAATAATGTGTCCAAATTGATGAAACATTAATTTATAAACATTCTATACAAAGACGGAAAAGGTGTGAATTTTGGAGATTGCAGTCAATTTTAAAAAGACACTCCCTTCTTTGTACTCTGAGCTTCTGATCTATTTCAAATCTTTTTCCAAGAGAAGACACTGAAAACTTAATTTTGTATGCCATTTGTAAGTATAATTTTTTTTTAATTGTAATTATATATTCGTTTTTCGTGTTTTCTATTTGAAAAAGGTTTGAAAAAATCAAAAACTCAGAGTACAAAGCTTCTTTTTAAAAATTGACAGCAATCCCCAAAATTCACACTTTTTTGCCTTGTCGTTGCCCATTCTGGAGAATATCTATAAGTTTTGATATTTTGACAAAATTTGAAATTTGTAGCTTTCTTTATTATTTATGTTACAACAGAACCATATCATTAAAGCTAACGGGCAATATAATACAAAGCATTGTCGAGGACATGCAAATACCAAATATCTCTTGAATTCGGTGGATTTATAACCTCAGTAAAAAAATGTCTTTAAGTAGTGGATGGAATTTGTTAACGATAAAGTAAGACAAGCTCTATATAAAATAACGTAATTGCGGCTGACTTTTGGTGCAAAACATTTTCAAAGGACCAGAAAATACTTTCCCTAGTTCTTCGGGCAGGATTTTGTTGTCCAAACCATTTCACTCTAATTTGTAGCATTAATAAACGCCGAGATAAATTCAGGGAGTAAGTTATCTGAAACAGCTTTTGTAAAATATTAGGCATAGGTGGTCGGGCGTTTATTTTTGACGATTTTTTAAAGTTTACAATGGTTGATAGTCTCGCTTAAGCACACTCGAATACGAGACGGATTTGCAAGCTTCTAGTGGCGTAGTGGTAAAGCACAGGCATAGTATGCGGTAGAACAATGGTTCGAATTGGGACGGAGCCGGTGCTCTTTTTTTATTTTTCTTTTATTTTAATCGTTTCAAGTTAAATGTTAGAATGATAACGAAGGTGCAAAAATACGTTCAATTTACACAGTTTGCCTGTAATATCAGTATTTAACTAGCTGTATTAGGAAATAAGTTAACCCCAAATAAATGCATTCAAGTGTACTTAAGTTAGTCGATCAACCACTGCAAATTTTAGGAAATTGTAAACAATAAACGCCTGGCTAATATTTTACAAAAGTACTCGAAGGGGTTCTTTCTACCAACTAACAAAGCCGAGATCTGAACTTAACATCTGGCGACCACCCCTTGTAAGTATTATACGTGTTTTCTTTGCTACATAGGTATTTAAAATCAGTGGTTTTACATGTATTTAAAAAAAAATGTTTCCTGTACGTAATGCTCATGTAACAGCTCCTGTGAAGATCGGCGAGATATTTTGCGTTATTCTGTTTGTCTCCTAAAATATTTTTCAGTGTTTATCACAAAAATTAATCTTAAATCCGCACACTGTACGATTTAAATAGGTGTGACTATCTCCTATTATATTTTTTATAAAATTTGTCTTAATTTATGAAATTTAAGGGGACTGGAACACTTCAGACCATGCTTTTCCGACGGCTCCTCTTTCCTCCATGATAACTTGGAAAGTACCAATCGTCTTAAAATTGAAAGCATTTTTTCAAAAGAGTCGTCGGAATAATTTAATATGCATAGTATCTGTGTTTCAAAAAAAATTTTTTGAAGAGGTTATTTTCTGAAGTCGACCTTTAGAATATTAGGTATATTCGTGACCTTTATGTTCCTTTTTTTCAGGAATCAGTGAATATTTTTGAACGATTCCTATTGTGTTTCATTTTGAAGGGTTAAATGAACGATGTCCCGAGTTAAAAATTTTTACTCAACCATGACAAATTCAATTTGTGTGATTTTTTTTACTATATCGTTTTATGTACTTAATATTTTTTTCTCTGGTTCTAAATATAAAAAAAAAAAAACTCCTGGGGGAACATTTATTTGCTATAACTTGTTTTGTAAAAAAATCAGCTCGATAGGTTCAGTTTTTTCCTTAAACGTAGAAATGATCTAAATGATAAAGCAAATATTGTAAAAGTAGCTGTGTGTCGTTAGATGAGCAAACAAGGGTTGCCAGGGAATTTGAACTGCTTTTGAATAGGAAGCTCACAGATTATCCGACCCACCTCTAAATTCGGTATAATAAACTCGTCCGATAGAAGTAAGCGTTTTATAATTATTTCAATTTTATCTGCTATTACTTATTCCAAAACCACGTGTTTTTTTCTTGTTAGTATTTGTGCACGTCTTATTGATAAGCTTTCTTTATAGAAATTTAAACCTAATAATGCCGAGAAACAATGGGACGTATAAAAAATCAAACCTCCTCGTCGAGGAAAAAAAGACCTTCAGACCTGCGACTAAAAATATAAAAGAAGCCAAGATTCAGATTAACGTTTTCTTCTAGATCTTCGCCCTATTCAAAAATAAGTATCATCTTAATGGGTACGATTTGTTCGAGAGCGACAAAATATATGATATAGCTATGTGTGACCGCACTAAATCATCTTATTGCTACTTGCAAATGTAAAGTGTGTGATTGTGAGGGTTCTATATCACCCTGGGAAATATTTTATTTAAGCTGAAAAGAAATTACACATGACAGAATTGCAGAACAAAATTAACACAATTACACAAATTTTGTACGTCAACCAGCCAAGACATTGAGAATTCACAGAATTAAGTTAATCAGCTCTTGCAAAAAAGAAACAGTTCACCAATGACTCTAATGTACCTATCTTGAAAATGGTTCACTAAGCATTGTAGCAAAACTCAATTCTTCAGTTTTACCGCTTATAATGATAGCTTTGCTATTTCAATGTGCGTCCAGTGCAGTTAAGTTTTGAGGTAAGGCTTCTGAAAGTGTTTAGTGTTATCACAGTTTTGACCACTTCTGTAATTGAGAACGGTTGTTTCATTTCAATAGCTGTGGATGTTAAAATGGAATGCGAAGGTAAATTGCCCGAATGAATCTGGTACTCCATTGGTGTTGTCTAGATTCGTTTGATCATCCTTAGTACAACTCTTAAACTGGGGACATTGTGCAACTGCGGCATCTGAACTACACAAATTTTCTAATTGAGCCACGCAAGAGGTTGAGGTTTCACATGATTAAGAGTGAAGTTAATCAGCTTATGCAAAAAGAAGTTTGCCAAAAATTCATATGCACCAACCTTGAAACCGGTTGATTCATTTCGAAGGATTATCATGGACAGATTATAAAGCAGGACGTAAACCACATTAGAGTATAACCAGTTTTACGTAAGCATGCTCTTTTGGTACTCCCACAGTTCCCCGTCTAAGTAAGCCAACACGGCATATCCGAACGCCAATGGTTTCCTTTTTGATCAATTTTTCCTTGCTTTTAATGAAAGTTATTTAATAAATCAGGCTACCCACCTATATTGTTATGAAGTTTAAATAAGAAGTTAAGATGCTTCTTGAGGGAAACTAAAAAGGAAAATTCTGCGGAAGACAGTTAGTATAATGCAAAATAAAGTTTATAAAACCTAGTTATTTACTTTCAAGAAACTCTTTAGTGTTAATTTCGACTTGAAAGCTTTTATGCGGTAAAATTTCCCATTTTATCATCACTTTCTGTATTATATATTTCTTAGAAAAGCTACCTAGTTGTAATGACCATACATGTACACAAATATATTCGTCTACAAAAGCTATCAATGCTCTTATCTACATATTTTGTATGGAACGGGAGATCAACCAAGGAAATTTCACTTAAATTGAAGAGATGCGACCAGTAACAGGCATAAGAAGAGATGAGGCGCGCTGAGAGCACTTTATCCGTCGTCGCGGTCAATAGCGGACTACAGGTTTTAAAAACGCAGGAAACAAAGGCGAATCAGACAGATATTCATGTGGGTTGCCTTTATGTAATAAAAAGGTCATCTTGTGTATACGGGGAGAAGAGGATGAGCGGCAAGAAAATAAGGCCAAAAACACGAAAACGGATTCCTTCAGATGTTGCGAACACAAGAGCTGGTAATGTAGTGGCTACGAGACGACAGGGCCCCGAACTAGGGACCCGAGAGGTAGACGAAGGAGAAGAAGGCTCTCGTCCTCTTGGGGGAATGACGGATGCGAGGTAGGAAGGGGTGACAAACTCAATTACAGTAAACCACCGCGTGTCCACAAGGCTCTTTGAGCAAGAAATACTCCTGCGTGTGTTTGTAAATCTAAATATATACATGGTCGTATATGTTTGCGAACCTATACATATGTATAACCGCGTAGATATTGGCCCTGCGTATACAGTTTATATCAAAAGTATTATATGTGGAAGTATCTTAGAAGAATATTGCGAAGTCTAAATACCTATCGGATCGATTTAAATTTCTTAACACTTTGGAAACTCAAGCTTTTGTCATACTATATGCGCTGGAATAATCCCAATAAAAAAAGATTAGATACAGCTTTATTAAAATTCGTCACATACATTTTACCTAGTTTCGAGGTTGAAGTTCATGATGTACTTAGTCAATTTTCTATAAAAAAAAACAATTAAAATGCCTTATAGATTACTGCAAAAAAAAAAGAACTTTTGCCACCAACTGTAGACTAGACTTCATGCATACATACATGTCTATGTATATTTTCCCATATAGAGGCTTGTGTTCCTTGGCTCGAGTAGTTTTGTCTTTGATATGTAAGGGACTTTCAAAGTGTATACTGATGGGAATAGGACATACGGTAACACGGATATGATAATTGAGTGTACACAAGGCGACGTGTGTCCGCATTTTTTCCCTGTATTTTGCGAATAGAGGGCGCCGCGAACGCAAACTCTTCCGGTTCGTATCTCATCCTGGATGGCCATGAATAAGTGAGGACGCGCCACTTTCAAGTGTCGCGAAAAAGCGAGTTTAAATTTTTCAGATGGCGGAAGTGGTTTTATAATTAAGCATTAATAGTAATTAGAAGGTGATGCAAGATGCACCTGCCAAAGTATTCTTAAATTTTGTTTGTGTTATTTCTGGTATTTTATTACGAAAGCTGACTGCGTTGATTTATTATTAATCATTTAG
Organism: Cetonia aurata; assembly: GCA_949128085.1. Taxonomy (NCBI): domain Eukaryota; kingdom Metazoa; phylum Arthropoda; class Insecta; order Coleoptera; family Scarabaeidae; genus Cetonia; species Cetonia aurata. The sequence goes on along the minus strand of OX421884.1, from coordinate 16,014,856 downwards.
GAACGTTGGAAAAGTGTGGCGCTAATAATTCATTGTTTGCATCCCAAGATTTTTACACTAGCCTATTATGTCCAGCAAATGGAAACCAAGCTTACAAGAGGTTAATTATACTTTTTCGCTTTAACCTCTTGATTTGTGGTGCTGCACATTATAAATTATTTCACTGAGAAGAAGGTCGTTATATCAATAATCTACATTAATTTATTGAGTTAATTTTCATGGCAGAATGAAAAGATTCATTCATATGTTAAAATATTATTTGCAATCTCTGATTAAGTAATAAGAAGATTCATTATTGAAGTAAATATGTTATCATTATTATAGCAACTGATTTTACATTAGTCCAACGATAACATTTGTTATAATAACTATTCTTTCGTACGTTCAATAAATAATAATCTTGTTGATAATATGAAATGAATATGCGTTGTTACTTTTTACGTACCATTTTCGCAAAATTATTCGCCATATGAACGCAATAAAGTATAAAGCATTAAATGTTTATCCTTTGTTTTAATGGCTTGCATTTTACTGCAAGAACGAATAGATAACATACATTGATAAAAAGTATACATCATGATAGGTAACGCATTCATTAAATATATAAAGAAACACTGCCCTTATAAATCATTGAAATGCAGTTATTTACATTTCTACATATAATAATCTATATTCTTAGGTTGAATGAAAATGTTCATTATATTAATAATAAAAGCGTTTGACCTGCGCAATGATATATTTAAAACAGAATGCATCTGTTACCCGGAATTTAGAAGAACAGCATTTCTCAGCGATAATTCATGATGTGTAATTCTTGACGATGGGTTAGAAGAAGAATATGAGTTGATGTTAATTGGAGTGTTTCCATCGTTTGTTAGATTTTGTACATCGGACGTTTCGGCAGTGGTCCTACCCTGATGATGGCAGTAAAACCACTGCCGAAACGTCGGATGTACAAAATCCAATAGACGATGGAAACAGTCCAATTAACATCAATCATATTCTTCTCGCCGATAATTGTTTGGTGGCATTTTTCGGTTCTAATTGAATTTAGGCATGTTTTCTTTGATGTTTCTATTACGTCATGGTAAGCAGTTTCTGGAATCACCACATACGCAGTTGCGCGTTCTCGTTTTACACGAGTTATCTATCGGGACTGACAATCCATAAATTCTCCGAGCTAAATCTGTGACTGCATTACCGGCTAAGCGGCGGTCGTCTTGTGGGTTGAGAGGTTGGCTTGTGTCCCTTAGGGAGCGGGCATCTAAACTCTTGATGTTCTAACAGGCGGCGGTGGATCAAGCTTGAGATCCGATAGGGATGAAAGTGAATTTTTTCTCGGAGGGACGCTGATGACGTCTGGTAGGGAAAAACTCAAGTCTGCTGTTAATACTACTTTTATTGCCATTCAAATGATATGCTAAATAAAGTTGCTTCAATTGTTCAATTGAGTGAATGAAATGCAGTCATTGCATGAATAAATTAAGTTCATTATTTTAATTACATGTTTTCTCTACAACAATTACTAAAATCCGTTAGGATTATGAAGATCATACATTGAATCAACCAATAACGATCAACACATCAACAAATAATCTTTATTGTATTAGTGCCTTTGTTCATTCTATCCCGCAAGTTCATATATAAAATTGATAACTCGCAGCAAGCAATTTTATACCTACTGGTTACTACCCTGGTTAATAACTATTTGTGTATGGAGCACATTAATTTCTCACAGTTGGGGAAATAATCGAAAGAGGTGCTATGCAGTTTCCTTTGAGAAAGACAGTTATTTTTCAAACGAAACATTGTTCGTTCTGCCTCAGACCACTGAGCAAGACGGATGTGTTTCTGTCGGGGGTCATTTCCAAATTTAGTAACGATTTTTCCAAGTTTCAAAATTTCAATTTTAAATTATCATGTCATATCCTATGACAAGTATATCATATTATTTTCACCTCATTGCCGTAAAAACCTACCGTCCAGTTTACCTGAGGTCCTTTTTCGAAGAAATTCCACGAAGAACCGCTTCCTATCCATTTTGAGCCGATATCTTTGGATACCGACCTGACGGACGAATATGTGGATTCGATTTGTATCAAGTATTTATGTTCTCACGAGAAATTTTAACTTTATTTAATAGTCCTTATAATTAAAACTTGCTATAAAATGTTTGTTGTATTTATGTAAATGTTTGGTTAGAGTTCATGTATGCGCGCGTTTCTTTAATTTGAATAAAATAGGTTGGTGCAACTGTATCTATGTATATTTAGTATGGATTATTAGAGTGATTTTTAGTTTTTCAGAATAGCTATTATTGACATTTGTAAAAATATTCGCGGTGTATTTAAAATGTTGACATTTTTAGGTTTGGGGTAAATTTATAAATTTTATACGGTAATTTCTAGATCTAAAGATACAATAATTGTGTTGTCTAATAGATTAATTGAATTTACTTATCTGAGAATTCTTATAGACTTTTGTTAATAAATAACTTTTGTTTATTGTTGTGATAAAAATCATTTTAAATGAGCCATTTAAACCAGGAGTAACACTGCCCCCCACGTCCCGAGGTTGAAAAAAATAAAGGTAACTACCGCGTATATGCGGGATTCTGAGTGGAGGTGCATTTTTTCTAAACATTATCATCGGGGTGGTTAGTCCCTTCTGCCCATGGGAATTCATTATTTTTGCTCATATTAATAATTTGATATTAAAGCAGATTTAATTTGAGGGGTTTATTTCCGAAAGAATAATTTTGTAATACGTATAACGTTAAATTTACCTCTATTTGCAAAGAAAAATTAAAGATTTTAGTAAGGCCATTATTAAAGGAAGGAATATAGCAGTATATACGATATACGAGTATTCATCAAATTGCTAGTCTATTGTTTTGCTGTGACATTTCTTTTATGTGTGTTGCCAGATCCTTTTACCTTGATATAAAACCATAGGGAAAAGGTAGTATAAATGCGTTTCTTATGGTCTGAGGGATACACAGTCACTTCCACAGTGCAGATATGTGTGCCGACCGATATCTAGGTAGATGCCGAAGGTATTTCTTCCAATTCAGTGAAATTCTAGACTCGGCTTTCTTCCAGGATATTCTATTCAAATGTATGCGACAGTTTGTCAAGTCAAAGCAACGTAGGTACTTAGATTTTTGACGTATGTACGCATGCCAATCACTACTACCTACCTAAATGGTTCGTAAATCGATATACCTCTTCGCGTCTCAAGTTTAAACAAAGCAGTTTCAACGGAGAATGAAATCGAAGAACGCCGATACAATCGAATAACGACGTTGCCGTATGTTTTCCTGTCATTGTTATCCGTTTGTACCTATCGCTTGTCGCTACTGCTATCTCCCGTTTCTCTTACGTTACATATTTACTTAAATATTTGATTTGTGATTTGGTTATCGATAGGAATCCAAAGAGGACCCTATGCTCTACGTTCTATACCTATATATGTATCTCGTATGATTTTGTATCCGTGGATGCGAGAATGTAAAAAATTAGATTTGTGCACGACACAGACGTGTAACATTGTTTACAGAGGGAATATTGAACTCGACCAATCGCAAATACGTTTCAAATCAAATTTGGTTATCCTTCCCTTTGCCTCTACGGTTTTGGGGTTTCTCTCTTTTTGCCACAACTGTGGTATACGATCTTTCCCTCCGCAAAAGTAGGCAGATGCTGCAGTAGCGAGCGCGTTGTTCACTTTTTTTAGGGCAGGGAGTGTATTAGTTAAATCGTTGCGCGTTGATTGGGTTATGACAAAACACAGAGGTAAATTCGCAGAAGCAAACACAAAGCAAGAACAAATAAAGTTCTTTTTTTAATATTCGACTCAATACGAACGTAAAGTAAAATTTAAAAATTGCGAATTCGTTAATATTTATTGTTATGTTCAGGATACAAATGGAAATTTACCAGTTGGCACTCAGATTATTACTGCTTTACCACAGAGAAAAAAAAACCGTCATTTTATTCCGGCCTCCCGTACAGATCTCTTGTAACGACGGATGAAATTTATATACTACACACCACCTGGTTTTCAAAATTTTATTTGCTGTCCGTAAATATAAAATGTTTGGCAATGTTACAAACCATATCATAAATTCATTATATCGTACATGTACAAAATGTATATAATAAAATATCATGGATTACTTAAAACTATATTTAGTTGTGGTATAATTCAAATCCTTGCAACAAATAATATTTATTACCCTATGATACCTATAAATATTTTTACCTTGTAGTAAGCTAATAATTATATGTTATAAAGTAGATCAAATTATCATTATTCTGTTCTACGCAACAGATGAAGGCACGCATGATTTTATGGTAGAAGCAAAATTAAAGCAAATAATACCAGATAACAGAAATCAAATAGGGGTAACAAAGGGTAGAATAAGTTGAATCAGATCAAGGAATGAAAACGAACAAAAAAAATATGAAGAAATTATAAAGAAGGAATTAGAGGGCATCATACCTAAAGACACTGTCGAAGAGGAACGGATATAATTGAAAAAGATTATAGATAAGTCTAGTAAATGTTGTACTACAGAAACAAAGGTAGGAAGGTAAAAATGGTTTGATGAGGAAAGCAAAAACCTGTTCGAGATTAGAAGAATATTACATTTGAAAGGGTTGAAGAAAGAAGCAGAAGAATCTGAAGCTGGATATAGAGAACAAGGGAAGAAAACCAAGAAACTGCTAACAAGAACGAAAACAATATTGGAAGAGAGAGAGGATAATTATAAAAACAAGCAGGTTAGGAATGTATAGCAGGGGGTAAGGGCTGCAGGCTAAGACGGTCTTTTATAAAGGCGAGAAGGGAAACTTGATTTCTAAAAGAGAAGAGGTCTAAAAAATCAAGGGAAGACTTTGATGAATTACTGAAAGTAATTATAATACGCAAAACTGAAACAGAAGGAAAAGAAGAACAAACTGATATTAAATGAGTACAAAAAAAGAAAAAGATATGCTACCACAAAGCAACGGGCCCAAGCAACATATGGAAAAGTTATGAAAAAGGAATAGGAAGATATCATACATAGGTACACTATCGAGGAAAAATGGATAGAATTTAAAAAGATGATAGATATAACTAGTTAATGTTGTACTACAGAAAGAAAAGTAGAAAGGAACAAAAGATTTGATGAGGAAAATATACGTGTGAGAATGTTGAATAAAAAAACAGATGGATCTAGAGATGAATATATGGAACCCTCATTAATATAAGGAAACCAAGAAGCTACTAAGAAGGGAGAAATAGAAAATACAGTGAAAAAATATTGGTGGGAAAGATAAAGGATAGTTATAAAAACAATTAGGTTAGGAATGCGTAGCAAAGGGTACGGAAAGAAAGAAAAGGGCTGCAAGCTAAGACGGTTTCTTCTACAAAACAAGAGGAAAAAATTAATTTCTGGAGAAGAAGAGATCCTCTGCAGATGGAGGAAATACTTTGATGAATTACCGAATTAAGAAAATGAGACAGAGAGGGGGGAGGAAGAACTGCAGAAGAAGAAATACCACCGCCAGGTGAAGAACCGGTATGTGAAATAATAAGAAAATTAAAAAATATAAAGGTCCTGGTAGCGATGGAATAAGGGCGGAATTATCTAAGTATGGAAGACACAGTGTAGTAGAATATTTACAGAAATTGATAGCAAAAATATGGAAGAACGAAGGATTGCCGACAGAATGTGTACAAGCAATCATATGTCCGTTGTATAAGAACCTTTGTCCTCTGTAATTGCCAAAACTACAGGGGTATATATTTGTTGAATGTTGCCTATAAGATATTAGCGATTTATATAGGGATTAAGTTAGGGAAAGAACTGGACAATGAGGTTGGAGAATACAAGTGTGATTTGAGAAGGAGAAAGAGTACTTTGTTTCAGATTTTTGCGTTGCGTGAATTGTTTTGTTTGCGGGTTTTAAACAAGCCTATGATAGAGGGAAGTAACGAGAAAAGAAATTTCTAAAACACTAAACTAAATGAATGCTAGTAGAAAATTAATAAAAATGATAGAAGTAACCTTGCAAGGAACAAAAAGTGCAGTGAGAGAATATCTAAAAACTTGGAAGTTAGGCAAATTGGGAAAGAGTCAGGCAGCGTAATCCATTATCAGCAGTTCCTTTTAGTATAGTCTTAGAGATGGCAGTGAAAGTATAAAATAACAAGAAAACTAAGAATAATAAAGGTCCTGGAATAACGACAAGATTATTTATGTATTGAGGTGACAGGGTCACAGAACATATACAGAAAGCTAATAAAAGAAATATGGAAGAAGAAAGAATTGCATACAGAATACCCATTCTGGGCATATGACTGCTTGTACCCACAAGCAGTTTTATGTTCGTTGTATAAAAAAGGGGCAGAGGTAACTACCAACATTATAGGGTTATATCTTTATTGAATGTTGCCTGCAAGTGATGTATATGGAGAAGTGAAGAAGCAAAAAATGAGATTGGACAATATAGGTTTGGATTTCGAAAGGAGAAGGGGGGAGTACGTTGCGTTAAATATAGGCCGAAAGTTATGAACATGAAAAGGCGACAATGGTCCACTTTGTGGACTTTAAACAAGCCTATGATAAAGTGAAAGCAAAGTAAGTTTATAAAGCACTAAATCAAATGAATGTTACTAAACAGTCAATAAAAATGATAGGTAAACTTGCAAGGAACGAAAAGAGCAGTTATAATAAATAACAGAATATCTGGAAACTTTGAAGTTAGGGAAAGAGTTAGGCTGGGAATACCATTGTCGCCACTTCTTTATCCGCACGAGAAAGCTGTGATGGAAGCTGATATCAATTGAACCGGGTTGTGTATTACAAAAAGCAATCGGTGTTTAGAGTTTGCATATGATCTTGCGATCATAGCAAGAAACAGAGAGGAACTGAAGAACTGAGAAATATATGAGGTTTAGAAGAAAAGGCGGGAAGAATTCAGTATCAATAAGGAAAGGACAAAGTACGTAGAATGGACAGATGATGAATTTCAGAAGGATAACGTTTTCTCAAAAACTAATAGTAAGAGCAAAGGATAAAAGTTTGAAGAGGTAGAATGTTCCCCAAAATGCATCCTATTTCAATAAAATGTTAGCATATTATTTATGTATTTACGTATTTCTTTATTGTAAAAGTTGAAATTTCGGTTAATTTTTCGCTAAAAAACTTAATGTGAAAACCAACTTCCATGAAGCAAAAATTGTGAATGACCATGAAATTTATGAAACGGTTAATTATATACACAGCTTTTATTGTTTTTGAAAAAGAATAAATTTGATTATTTTTCTTCGATTTATTTAACCGTGTTATATCTTAAATAAAAACTTCATTTGTTTGGGCATACGGTATATATTTTTATTTGTTTTTTTTTTACATTAATAAAGTTACGTTTCTGATTCTCTACATTAATCCATTTTCAAACTATTTCTTGTTTAAATTCCTCCCTCTTGGCCAATAACATATCTCATAGGCCTGCTTAATTCCAATTAAAACAAATTATTCGAACTAGTAAAAAACTAGTGTGTCATATGGGCACATTGTTTTTTTAAAAACTTTTAATTTACACAGCTTTTATTAAGCCAGTAAATAATAAAAACGCCGTCAAGCAAAATATTCTAATTTATAAAAGTAAAAATAAAATAGAAATTATTTTTCGTTTCGTTATAACATTAATTAATTATTTTAACTGTTTATACCGGTATATATAGTGAAATGCTATTTGCGGTAAAATTTAAATCAGAATTTAACATTAAAAGGGAATGAATTATATAGATGAAGTAACATGCCTACTGGCTATGAAATAATAATGAAATTCAGGTTTTGTTGGTTTATTATAAATCCCATATTGTGTTCTAGCGTACGTAGCCAAAATAAAAAACTACATATCAGTGCGCAAACATTAAAAACGTTTGTGCTTATATAACTTCATTAACCATATTAGCCATGCTTTTTGTTTATCATACACTGAAACGTGTCTATGTATGCTGTTTTTGAGATAATACCACAAATCCTAAAAATAGGAAGATCGTTAAAAGATAATATAATTATCTTCAAGCGTGAAAGCATCATTACCTTTTAAAGTACACCCTTAAATACAGTTGCACTACCGCTGAAATTGTAGGGCGGCTTCGGTTATTTATTAAATTTCTAGACAATGCATAACTTGGTGGCAAACAAAAGAGTACTGATTTGCTTTGATGATTCGGCCTATAGAAATATTAGTACAGTAAATGTATTTTATTTATCCTCTAGATCTGTAATTAGATTGAATTTCGACAAGTAATTATAGTTTCAAAACCATTATAAATAAAATAAACAGGTTAGCTAGAATGGCCATTGCTTTTTTGATTTCGTGTATTGGATATTTACCTCTAAAGTTCTCCTTTAATTGTATTGCTTTAATTTCTTCAGGCCAAATGTAAGAATATAACATAAGCAGACTTTAATAAAAGTTTGCATATCATAAACATTTACATCACAGTAGATATTAAAGATTTACCACATAGTGTAGGTACCGCATCATCAATGAAAATAGAGCTATGATTAAGAATATTAAATTTTTATTATTGTCGCCACAATCGTGTAATAAATGTGGTGACAGATGCAAATATTACATCGGCACCGCGCTCATTTGGATGTTTAGGTCAGTGCTAAATCCTTGACATTGTTCACCTGTGTGTATGTACAATAATAGATAGAATTATGTAATTCAGTTGGTTATTCTGCTGTTAGGATTCGTCATAGAGCTAGCAACAACAAATGTATTATAACCAATTCGCTTTAATTGAATGTTGTGAATGCAAATTTGACTCATGTTTCAAACCAGCACATAGATATGCGGCGATCATGTAATAACATTTTGACGATGTAATAATGTAATAATATTAATTTTAAGTGCATTTTTTGTTATGGAGCAATATTACTTATATTTAAAAAAGCATGTTTTCTTATTCTAAACAATCTCAAAATTGGTTTAAACGGATTTCAAACAAAATTTGAAATTCTTATTTAAACCGAAATTTATTATTTTTACAAGAAAACATTTACTCCTATTAACATTTTGTTACAAGCCAATAATTTACTTGCTCAGCACTAATAGAAAGAAATCTTTAAATCAAAGAAATTATTTTTCAAGCATATTTTTTTATTCCGAAGCCATTTTTTGACATTCAAAAAACGATATACGACTTGTAATGCGTTCTCCGGAATGAAACTATTTGTGAGGTAGAATTTGTAAGATATCGATATTCCCCAATGTTTCGAGATGATCTGGTGCCTGCTGTATAACTAAATAAAAAAAAACAAAACTAATAATATCTGTAAACGAAAGATTATTTTTTTCAAAAAAACAAACAAGAACATTTAAAAAATAATGTAATAATTAAAAATTGCATTTATGTGTAGATGGCAGCACAAGATATTCATTCATTTTAGCAGTAGCAGTTAACCTTATGTACTTCATGAGGATAGATACAGAATTCATACATCCTTGGTCTTTGAAACTTTCAAGCAAAAGTTACTTTTTTGAGTGAAATAAAACCGTCCTCACAACAAAATCGATTTTTCTTTGATTCAGACATATCTTAATGTAACAATGAGAGAGTTTTTTTTTTGTTTTGAAGAAATATTTATTTCACTCTCACTATTGAAAGCTATCATCTCCTTGGCCTAAGAAATATTTCTCTGAATGAAAGCAGATCAAGTATTGCATGATATCTTTATAGTTCTAATCTATTTCTATTTGTTTCAGGTGAGTGTCCGCACATTTTTTGGCGATATTCTACAAATTTGGTAAGCCAGATAATTACTTAATTTGGACACAGATTGTAAAAACAAATAATAAGTCTATATAAAACTGGAGATACGAAGTTGACAGTGACAACGTAGTAACTGAAAACGAATTGGTGCTTACGATTCTTGTAGATTCTGTCATAGGGTATCCAAAATCGGTGGTCTATAACTAAAAATGAATCCTACAAATGTGAAGATAAAAATACACTTTTTGAATTAACTTTATTACCTGTTGAAATGGAGTACCTATAGTATCTATGAGCAAACCTAGTTGTTTTTCGAAAGAAAATGCCCTATTTTAGAAGATGTCAATAAAAATTGATTTTGCAGTTATTAAATCCGTCAAAACTGTATTTCTGAAGTGTTCATTTATGGCAACTATTTTGCAATTATATCGTATTATATCTCCAAAGGTATGCATATGTCATTCTGGCATTGACTTCCTCTGTAAGAATGCATTGAACTGTTACATAATATGTATTAATTTTTGTAATATCATTATTCCCATATGGCAGATACACTCACAGCTTCTTACGATCATGATAGTAACGTTTGCCATTTGAGAATCTAGTGTTAGGCATCGACAACATTAGCTTATTTTTAATAATATGGAATAATGTTCGTAAGCTTACGTAATACTACATATATTATGAACTTCTATTATTGCCTCTAGGTTTATATAGAGATCAATGTGCCGAGACTCCGATAGTCATCTGTTATTCGACTTCGTGACCTTTCGCATAGGATTGTCGGAACAGGATAAGTGATTGATAAGGAATATATGCAAATCTCATTACATTCTTAGCGAACAATGATGCTAATTCTATTTGGCTTTGTTGCATGCAATATTGATTTATCTGATTCGCCACACCTTTCCCATGAATCGAGTTCTATGAATTTGGCAAAGCAAAAAAGTCGATTGGCAGATTGTGTCTAAGCAAAATGCTGTTACCATCTTTGGAATCATTCTATGCTGATATCTTCTTATGGATTATAATTTATCGAATCGTCTAGATCACATATGGTGTAAATTAATTTGACAAGTGTGGTCCATAAATGGAGATACGAAAATGAATACTAATGATTATAAGAAGTGGGGTATAATAGCATAGTTGTGGCGGCACGTCCTCAGAATGAGAATTAAAAAAAAAATAACAAAAGCTAAAGGCAGAAAAAATAGCACAAAAGTTAAAGTTGCCTAGATAGCTTGCCTTATAAGTCATATTATAAGTGCAAACTTTATTCAGAATATGCCAAACAACTTTATCATAATTGACCTAATTGTAAGATTGATGTAAAGAAGAAACGATTCCTACTAAAATATATAATTTCTTTCTCTTTTGTAAAAAATCTTTTGTACAAGAATTGAGAATAACTGCCAGTTGCAAATAACGCTACATCTTTCAAAATTTTCAAAAGAATCAAGATCTCTAAGTAGCAGTTGAAAATAGGTATAGGGAAACCTATTAGAACTCATCATAAAATTTTCTCAGGAATTTAAAAATGAAATAATATACAGGCTGTTCCCTTTTAAAATAAGAAATTTTATGGCGACTTCCGGTATAACCGGAAGTGGTAAGACCCTCAAAATATTTTAAAATAAAAGAGAATCTTGAATAGCCCCGGATTCCAAAAATTCAGAGTTCCAGGTTTTTTCTAACCTCGGAAACTTCTAACGAACGGCTACCGCGGAAAACCCTGTATTTTTAGTCTATCTTTATTGCCTAGCAATTTTCTGTTGCAATAGTTAATTGTGGTTTATGCTTCCACCAAAAGATTAATAAAGGAGGCCCAAAATCCCGAAAAGATTCTTTTGAAATAAAACTGCTTATTGGGAAATCGATTAGTCATTAATACGCGCTCATACAAGTAGTCAATCGACCATCAGTTTCAATACAGCTCGTTATCTACATCTCCATCGTGACCATAAATTGTTTTAGAAGCTTACTAGTTACTGAACTGCCCACGGTGTTATTTTTATGTCATTAGAAGGAACGATGTAAACGTTACAAATTTCGGCGATTATTCCCCTATAGCTATGTACGGTAGTCATTTATTATGCGAGTTCGAATCACTCATCACTATTGTTTATTCAATAATAATCAACCACTACTTGTCGAATCGTTTCCTTCTTCGAAAACCGGTTACGTTTAGTCGAAGTGGATGTAAGGTTGAACTATTAAGGGTCGCTTAATGTTCTGTACCTATATGGGGATGATTTATAGCAAATTTATTCGCAGGTATATGTATATATGTATATATAGAGCTCCCGTGGTGTGGTTCGTATTCCTGAACGCTTAAAAGCTTAGTAAACTGTCAGTGAAGCACGGAGACCTTTTTTGAGCTTATAAACAGGGTTAATGTTTGTTTTTTGCTGTTGCGTATACTAAAATAGAATCGCAAACAATAAAGAGTTTAGGGTCAAGTATATGTTTTTATTATTTCATTGACTGTTCTTGCATATGATTCTATATCTATAAATAACTATTGAATGCAGTTGTGAAACATGATCTGTTAATCATTCTCTATACATTTTGTATTCAGAATAGTTAACCATCGATATAAAAAGAGAATCTGACTCAGAATTTTGCATCAGTAGCTGTAAAATAATATTTATTGCCTGTGTATGTTGGCGCAGTATCAACAATAATACGTTTACTTACCTACGCTATGCAGAAGTTTATAGCAAATCTAAACACATGCGGCTATTAACACACCATGGATTAGGTTTCTGTTTCAGTTTAAGTATGTGTGTTACGATTGTGCGGGTTTATACAGTGACCTATATATTAAAAGGAAATTTGAGACTAACAGTATCAGTGTGTTTTATTCAGATACACATTAATTAAACGAAATTAGCTGTAAAATGCTTACAGATTGGCTGCTAACTGTCACATATTTGAAAAGATTAAAAAAAAAAAAATGGTGGAACATCAAAACACTATTAAGAAGAGGTATATAAAGAATTAAAAAGTTACGTAAAAATATAACAAACGAGCCGTTATTTGAAGTTATTTGAAGCAACCTTTGATCCTAGGCTGTAGTTAGTTGGTAAAGAGATAAAATTTCAATATTAGCGCAGAACTCATGAAAGAAGTTCAAGCAACAAGTAGCTCAGAATCCTCTCTAAGGAAACCTTTTTTAATTCTTTTATAGAAAAGTCAGCTTTTCCGAAAATTAGCTGAGGTTCTAAAGCTTTGTACACACCAGCAGACAAAATTGTTGACAACATGTTGATGGCGTCATTGCTGTCATGTATCTTACCATCAAGCAACATGTTGGTGAATATTCGTCAACATCGGCATCACAGTATCGAAGAAATTTGTTGCTAGTTGCCTGTATTCAATTCATTTCCAACAGGAAACATTGTTCAGTGTGGACGGTGTTGCCAACGTTTTGGTGAAATATAAGCACAGTAAGATTTCTAATAAGATGTAATGAGGTTTTCTTGAGGTCCTTTCCACTCAATTTTTGTGTTACATGTTTCGGCTCGTTAATGCCCTCTTCAGGTAATATGAAAATGTCCTTGGAAAACTAAAAATAAGTCGTTATAGTTTGTAATATACTTTCAAACTTTAAACGATAAACTATAAATGAAATAATAAATGGTGTTTTCAATTCCCTCGTGCTCTATTTGTTTCCATGGAGCGGTATAATTTCGTAACATTTACAGGTATGGTTAACCAGTTACAGATACGGCCTCTCCATTCTCCTCAAAGAAGTATGGTTCAATGATAAAAGTAGCAGTGAAACCGCATCAAACGGAGACTTTCTTGTCTGGAATACCTTCGTGTACGATTTCATGTGGATTATCGGTCGACCATATTCGACAGTTTTGAATATTTGCTTCACCATTTAGAGAGAAATGGGCCTCATCTGTCCATAGAATACGGGATAACCATTCGGGTTCAATTTTCATCTGAATCAATATTCATAAATAAAAATCATACCTGATAGGAAAATATGCATCTTTAAATTCAAAAAGCAATCTTAGTTTATAGGGATACATTTTTAGGATTTTACGTAAGATTATCCAAACCGTGGTTGCAATAGTTTCGATACCGAATTCACACTACTGATTGCTAGCGGATTAGTGTTGGCTATGTTTTGATTTTCCTGAAGAACTTCCGCAACTTGGACATCACTACTAATTCTTCGTCTTCCTGATCTTGGTAGATCAGTTACAGACCCTGTTCTTTCAAATTTGCTAATCAAATTATGGTACGCTTTCATACGCCAGGGCGCTAATCATAACCTAATTTTCGTACGAAATCTACGCAATCCAGCATTGTAATTTCTATCGCATTTATAATAACATCAAACTAAGCCGATTCTTGCTTGTAGATCTATGTTCTGATAGTTTAAATCGTTTTGATGGACATTTACCTCAGTTTTATTTTAAGAACAATTCTCTAAATCGCGCTGATTTATTTGACACTTGTATCAGCAGTTGACACCAACAACTCTTTTGTTTTCCACAGATACAGTAAAATCCCAATACAAAAGCAACTAGATTCCATTTATTTTTTGCTACTAGCTTGATTTTTTAAAATTATATAAGAGTTGAAAGTATACCTCTTGCTTTCTGATGACCACATGTATATACGAAGGATAGACGAAAAAGATTATCACAGGAAATGTACAAAACCAACGTAATAAAAATAGTGCATAAATTTGAGTAGGTACTTACTAGTTGGGATATTAACGAGGATAGGTTATGGTAATAAATATTTCTTAAACTGTCAATTAATCAACAAGTTGTAAGTATTGTTAAAATTGTTCTGTAAATCGATTTAAATATGCTGGGCAATAAAGAAATCTAAGTTAAAATTTAAATAGTGTTGTTGCAATGCAAATAAATTATACGCATCTTGTGCATACGCTGTAGTTACGTAAGTACAAACAAAAATAACATACACGTAATACGAATTACAATCTAGTAAATATGTTTAAAGTAAGTGTTAAAAATGTAGAATAACAATAGACATCCTTGTATCTTTGATTTGAAATTCCACAAAAGATGAAGTAGGCGAACACAAGTAAACGCAATAATACCAAGCCTAGTTAATTCTTATTGCAGTAAATAAATAAAGTAATTCGCACTGCGTTGTTCATTCTAAACTAGAAGGTTGAATCCTAGTTATGCCAATATGGTTGCTTCGACCTTATAAAGAATGTTAACCTATTATGGCATTCTAGTATGGCACAAATTAGGAAGGTATACGTATCAAATTCTATCAAAAGTAACAGTAATATTTTTATGCTTAGCGAATCTGATGTTGCAAATGCAGGCCTAAATTCTCCATCGATTAACTATTTTATCTTTAAACGCCTATTCTTGTTTCTTCCCAATATTAATACCTTCGACCAGGTATCTAACACCACCTGTACATTATTTCGATAACTGGGACTATATGGGACATCTTCCAGCAAATACAGATGCATGAATCTTCGCAAACAAGACCCGGTTATCTTAAGTCTGCCTTCGAAATTATTTAGATTCCGCTTAGGCTTTGGGTCAACCCTTGATGGAAATTAGACGTAACAATATTATATGTACAACACTGGCTACACGATGTGGAATAAATCTATTTCTCCAAACACGTATTGGTATGAATAATTTTAGTGTATTATATCGGACAGACCACGGTCTTCTGGAATAATAATATAGAATTAAAATTTAACATCCTCGCGAACCACTCAGACACGGTGGGAGGAAGTTCGGGGCATCTATATGAAAAAATTAATAAAAAAAACACTGTAACATTATTATGCTAATATGTACCTACATATCTATATGTGGTCTCAGACCCGAGTTACGAATACATTGTTATTTCAATAAACATACATGGTAAAATAAACAATTTCATGGAATCCATTTCAAAAAGCAAATAAACGCGTCTGTAAACTTTCTATAAAGAAATTAAGATGACATTTCTGGCTGGTAAAAATAACAAAAATGGAAATAATGAGTCGAGAGAAATTTAATTGAAAACGTGTTTAACCTCCCTTTTTTGCAATATTCCAGAATTCCAGTTGAATTATCCTAAATTAATGCCCAAGTTTTAAGATAAAAAATTGAATGGAATGCAATGCTGACAAAACCCAATGCGTTTTCCTTTTATAGAAAATATTTAGTATTGTTAGTGTACGAAGTATGAATTATGCTTGAACTAATACTGGCAGCAATTTGTTGAGAAAAAATGTATAACAAAAATTAAAAAAAAAACTATCTTTCTATAGTTAGAAAAATCTCCAGACTGTGAAAGTGAAAAAAAAAATATATATATAAAGTTTGTGTGTTTTACATTATCAAGAATTTCTTTGGGTTTTTTTTCTTATTTCTTTATATCAGATAGACAAATGGACAGAATTGAAATTGAAACGTGCGTTCAGTTCAGTGAAATTTGTGGTAAACTGTTTTACCACAAATTTCGTTTGGGCTCAATGTTTTTTTTTTTTTTACGAAAACAGAAATAAATAATAAATCATATTACCTCACAAGTATTTTTACGAGGATTTTCAGTTTTGTTCCGATAATGTGTGACAGATGACATGACGGTGTGATGCGTTATTAATGCCTTTTCGCTGTTAATTAGTCATTTTGACGCGGCAAACTGACTGGAACAGATTCATGTACATCAGAAAATGAACCATTTGTCAGGCGGCCTGCGGCTTTTTCGATGTTGCTTCCGTTAAGCGCTACCGGTTCCGGACAACGCCTTTCTCTGTCACTTCCACCTATGTAAGTGTGGATGTATCTATCATCAGCGCTAGGTCGACGAAGCTGCTCTAATATCCTCGAGATCCAGAGACTGCAGACCATAGATAATGGTATTATAGATGGGTATGTTCCATATACTGTTTTGAGGCCGTAATGAGCCATCTATAGATGTGTTATGAAAGCTTATGAGGAACCGCGGGCTTCTTAAACGGTATACTAGAGCATACTAAAATTTAAAATTGTAATTATCAGTGAATCTACGTCGAGTGCGGTTTCCCATATTAGGTATATGGGAAACTGCACGCAACGTAGACTCCCCGATGACGAAGGCAAAGAGAATCGATTTACCGCTTACACTATTGGAAGAAGTTGGAGTTTGTTTTCTGTATACTTTGAAGAGTAATATGCTGTTTTTAAAACTTCTCACAAAAGTGTGTGTGGTAAAAAGATTTGAAGGTATAAAATGAAAATAATACACATATATTTTTTTTGTTCGTGTTTAATTATAACTACCAACATATATATAAATTAAATCGTGCATATATAAAGTTATTAAAATACACTACATTTAGCAATTAGAAAATAAATTGTGTACGTTAAGCATTTACTAAAATAATTCCTGTGTGCTGCAATATATTTTCGCAATAATAACAAAGTACACTCCGCCAAAAAAGTATCGCATAAACTAAAAAAGGGCATTTATGAACCAAGATATTTTTATACGTTCACAAAAAGTTTGCCTCGTGTATGTGAACTATAAAAACACTAACAAAATAATGGAACTTAGCGTTTTTACTTTATTTTTTTTTCCTAAAAGAACACATTTAGAAAAATGCATATGTGTAAGGTTTGCTCAGTTGTTTATTGAAGGTCTTCCTATACGGACAAATTTTAAAGTGCGAAGTCAGAGTTCTGTACCAACGCTTTTAAAACTAAAATGAGCAACTTAACTTCAGAACAAGTGGCTGCTATAGTTGCTTTAATCGAAGATGGACGATCTCAAGCATACGTTGCTAATTTGATGAACATCAATCAGTCAAGTGTTTCTAGAGCCGTAGCCAGATATAGGGAAACAGGCATTTACAGTAGAAGACCTGTACCAGGTCGTCCAAGATGTTCTACTCGCCAAGATGACCGCTATTTACTACTACAAGCATTACGTCGAAGACATGTAACTGCGAGACAATTGCAGAACGACTTGGCTAGAGTCAGAAATAGTCGTGTGAGTACTCAAACTATTCGGAATAGGTTACGACAGAGTGGATTAAGAGCTAGAGTAGCTGTAACAGCCCCTCGTCTCACTAGGAACCACCGAGTGGCTCGCTTAAGGTTTGCCAGAGAACATGTAAATTGGAACATTAATGACTGGGCCAATATACTCTTCACAGATGAGTCAAGATTTGGTCTTTACACCTCAGATAGGCGTATCTCAGTGTACAGACGAGACGGTGAGCGCTATTCGCAGTGTAATATCAGACCTAGACCTAATTTCGCTGGTGGCTCTATTATGGTTTGGGGAGGCATCTGTTTAACAAGTCGTACAGAGTTAGTACCAGTAGACAGAGGTACACTGACTGCCCACAGGTATATAACGGACATTTTAGAAGAACATGTAGTACCATATGCGCCAATTATAGGAAACGAATTCATGTTAATGCACGATAATGCACGACCGCATGTTGCAATAATCGTCCAGGAATACCTTAACGATGTTGGTATTCCAGTTTTAGATTGGCCTGCGGTAAGTCCGGACATGAACCCTATCGAGCACGTGTGGGACCTCCTTCACAGACGGATACGAACCCAAAATGTTGCCCCAGCGGACCTGCATGAACTAGCAAATGCTCTCCGTGACGAGTGGGAGAATTTGGATCAAGCTTATATACGGAGGTTAATCGAATCTCTGCCAAACCGTATGCGAGCGGTCATAAGAGCCAGAGGTGGCAATACTCAGTATTAAAAGCTACTGTTATGACATTTTTCTTTCCAAAATTATAATTTCTTGTTTTAATAAAAATCTCAAGTATGAGTTCTTGTTTTTATTTGGCCTGTATTTTATTTAAACAATCATAGAAATTATATCTTAGAGCGCATTAAAGTATATTTACAACTTTATGCTACAAACAAAGATTATGCGATACTTTTATGATTCAAAACTAAATTATGCGATACTTTTTTGGCGGAGTGTATATACATATAAAACTACATTTGAAGATACAATTCCAAAAATACGTTATGGGCATTATGCATTTGTGAAAAGTAGGTTTTATTATTATTTATAAATGTCTTCAAGATTATTTAACCGGTGTGTATTGCTTATATTTTTCTTTTCTTTGGGTCTTCTGGTTTAGTAAATAATACAAATAGTCTCTTACGTTTCAGAAATTATATTATTTCCTTTTTCATACTCCATCATATAATTATTTCCATTTTTTCACCTTTGCGGTGTTGTCAAAGTAATTTTTAATAACATTTAGTATTCAAAATTTTAAAAGACACATTAATACATATTACAAATCGACAAACAAACATATACTCTTGTATATGTTTGTTTAAAAAAAATTACTTTGACAACACCGCAAAGGTGAAAAAATGGAAATAATTAAATGATGGAGTATGAAAAAGGAAAAAATATAATTTCCGAAACGTAAAAGAACATTTGTCTTATTAACTAAACCGGAAGACCCAAAGAAAAGAAAAAATATTATTATTTATAGACGTTATTTAAACTATTTTCTATTTTTATACTCCCTTCGTTTGTTCGCATAAGTTCTGGCTTGTTGAAATATAACATCGTTTCTGTTTTGCCTATCATGCTGTCCTCGAAGTACTCTATTTAAACCTACGCACCAATTGTGGCAGACAAACTTAATAAAAGAATTTAGTATGATGTTTTTAATGTCTTCGCGGTGACCACATGAATTGCTGAAAGGACACATGTTCATCAATAAAAGATATTATAATATGTAATGCCTTAGCTTGTGCGGTAAAAGGGCCCGGGTAAAATTATAAAGTTTGCACATGTATTGTATAAAGATTGGCGTGCAATATTTCACTTTCATTGGAATGCCATTTGAAGATTCCTTTTCAACAACAAGATCATGCCATTCAAAAATTTGATCTTTACAAAATATTTTACTTTTACAATCTTCACACTGCGATAATTTCTTTATATTTCTGGTTATAAACCCACTCACATAACCGATGCTAACTTTATCAATATAAGACTTGTTGTCACTTACACAAATACTTCCGTTGACAAATGCAACCATGCAACGAATTGCCTACACGCTAAATGCAAAGTAACCGTCGATAAGATTGACCACCTTTCTTACCCGCGACGCGCGTCATGATCTCAGTCGTCATCTATTGATACGTTATAGAACTAAAAACCCGGTTTCAGTAGCTGCCATTTAACATAACCACCCATGCTGCAGACGTCCGTGTTATTTCGTTTTATGACAACGCAACCGAGCTTGAGATGTGAGTGAGAACAGTTGTTGTTATGATGGAGAATATTTATATCCGAAATATTTAATATTAATAATGTGGAGTTATATGTTTGTTTACGATAGATATTCTACTTCTCAAAAGTTAACATTTTAGACAGTAAATAAGCTAAATGAAAGGTCACATTTTATTGTGATGTTTAATAGCGGTATATGCGGAAACCATAAATGTCCTCTTTGAATTTCGCTTATAACCGTATGCTACGTAGTACCACAAATAAGTATGAAATATGAATTTATTATTTACTCCTATTATATAGCACATTTCGTGTATACGCACTTGTAAATTTTGAGGGTTTGTAACGGGAACCTATTTGATTTTTAATTTTTCTTAATATTTTTGTTTTACAATAACAGGCAATAACAAACCTAATTCTTACACGCGATTGAAATCGTTTTGCAGTCTTATCGTGTTGTATAAGATATATAAATTGGTAAAAAAATAAACAATAAATGGGGCTATTGTTATATACATTTTTGAGCGACTTTATCAAAATTGAATAATTTGCACCTAATCTACCAATTTGCATATGCTTTGCAAAAGAAGTATGTATGTACTCATTTTTGATTGGTATTAAATCCAAAGTTGAGTTTTGTCTTAGCCCTAGCGAACGCATTAACCAAATACACAGCACCCAATAAGTTGCTCAACGAGTTACTCGACGAGGAGTCAATTTAACCCTGAGTACATTTTTTTCCTTTAGCACGTATCAAAATTGTTTATGATATTCTGTTCGAAATGCTGCTGTTGTACAGTTATTGTACTTGCAGAGCATTCTTAGTAATAGGTTAATAACTAGTTAGAATGTGCTGACCATTATAGTTATCCGATCAACCTCTTCATGATCATTTTTATTTTGTCAAATCTTCTATTGATGACGTACTAACATCACTCAAGGTATGAGAAGTATTAAATATGTAGTTACGAGAGCTTTAAAACATAAATTTATTTGGAAATTTTATTTTAGAAATACAATATATTTCCAAATTGGAAATAGTTTTGAGTGTTTATTAGCATTAGTAAGCTTTAAGGAGAAAATGTTCCATTTTATTCTCGAAGAATATTAAAGGCAAATATTTCTGCCTGAAAGATGGTTAGAGTTTGCTCCACATCTAGTCAGAGGCGACAGTTTGGCGAAAAAACTCCGAGCCCCACCCCTTGTTACATCTTGGATCCGTGTCTGTACCAAACCAGGGATCCTCTTGCAAATTTTAACCTCCCCTAAGTCTCAACTTTCACGACCTTGAATTAGTACTTTGAATGATTGCCTAAAGTTTAGTTTAACGGGCATGATATCCGTTGGCACTTCTAATGACCTTATCTCTAAATTCAGATGCTCTAGGGCTGCACAGTATTCTATAAGGTCACTATTTTCAAAGTTGTGGTCAGCTTTAGTCTGTAAGCACTGGAGACCGCCATCCTCCTGATTTGTAGATTAAAGGTTATTGTAATTAGAGGCACATACGATAAAATCCTGTCAATCTCGATGTGGAAATGGTGTTTGACACAAGAGTTTCAAGTGAACGTTAACAAAACCACAATTATACCATTTACAAATAGGAACCAAGTTTAGATAAGGTATTCCTGAAAGGGCACCAACTAGAATACTCTAACGTTGTTAAATGTCTGGGAGTGTACGCGTTCAGTGACTGATTTGAAACAAGCAATTAGATGGAGTTATCCATAGAGTACGATCGCATACTAGCTTCCAAAGGCTTTTTGGCCCCTGATATATCGGGCTATTGTAAGGAAAAACAGCAAAGGATAAACAATAGAAAATCCCAGACGAATCCCGAATCGTTTCAGAATTTTCGGTTTTTCCTGGAACAATCTTTCTAGTGTTATAGGATTACAATAGATGGTAGCTAATCCACATAACGCTTATATAAATTACTTTAGATTATCTTGAAGGTTACGAATTATAGTAATTATTACTATAAATCATATTAATTAATCTTCGTTGCTTGATGTCGCTTCGTCTGTAAAATTATCGGACATTCGAAAAGAATAATCGACAATTGCGAAAGGGTTTACAACCACTATTGTTAGGCGGTAAAGCGACTCCATATGTCAAGGAGTCGAAATACCTTGGGGTATGGTGAGATCAGACTCACATAGAACACATACATCCAGAAGACAGCCTACAAAGCTACTATTGCCCTGGGCAAGTGCATGAGGTTGTCTGTCAGAAATCGGGATCTTAGCCCCAAAATGAATTGTTAGTCGTACACAAGCGTAATTAGATCTATGATAGCATACGAAGCAGCAGCATGGTGACCAAAGGTGTGGCAAGCGAGAGCGGCCAAAACGCCAGGTGGCATACGAACGCTGGCCTGGCTGTCACGGGCGCGATGACATCGATCACTACCGCCGCAATGGAAATCATCCTAAACCTGCTCCATCTATACTAAGGAAGTGCTGGATCTGTAATATACAGACTTATGCACAGTCAAACACGGATATGTAAATCGCACAGTGCTGACCATCAATAACCAGTAGAAGACCTTAAGGAGGCGCCCCTTGGAGGTGCCAAGTGACGCCATGGTTCAAAAATTCAACCTAGATTGAAATTATCAGGTTATAATACCAGATAATAAGGACCGGGGGAATGGCCCTCAAGTAAGAGCGGACTCAAAGTGGAATGCAAAAGGCTCTAAAACTAATTGTGGTGGAGGAGCCTGCATATGCATACGGAAAGAAACCCAAAAAGGTCCTTTCGATAAGCTTCTGCAAGGACACGGCGGTATTGCAGGTTGATGTTGCTGCAATTCATCACTGTACCAGAGAAGTAGAAAGATGGACCGAGTCAGGTAAAAGCGTCGCTTCTTTCTCTGAAAGTCAAGCAACACTTAAAGCGATCAGTTCCGTAAATGTTCACTCAAAACTTGTTTGAGACCGCGTAAGCACCCTAAATGAGGTGGGCATCTAATGCAAGCCAATAAAGGCCTATATTCCCTCCAAAGACAGGAAGACTGCCAAAATGATGGCGTGTTGGCTGACAAAGAATATAGGCCAAGCAGATGACGGTATCTGTAGATTCTGCAAAGAGGAGAAAGAACCCCCGATTATGAACATGGTACCGTGTTATTGTGAAGCCGTAGCGAGGATGAGGTTTATAGTACTAGGCGTAGAGACCCGTGCTCAAAGATCATAAGTCTAATCAAAAAGGCGAAGCTAAAGAGCGCCTTTTAGGATAAGGGGGATCACAGTAGATCTGAAAAGGTCAACATAGCCACTCCAACCATAATTTAATCTAATAAATAAGTTGTATTTTAAACACTATGTTTTGAACATCAAAATAATTTATTCTGTTAATAAAATTTACACTATATAATAATAATAATAAATAAAGAATTATGTTTCTTTTACTTCTGAACCTATAAAAGGTAATTTTTAAATGCGAATTCCTGGATTGTAACAACCGTCGAACATTTGACGGTTACACATCAACAATATTAACATCAGATCAGTAATAAATACGCAAATGGATCAGCACATACGCGCATTATACCTGCGTCTAAGCAAGAATTTCAAATTATAATTATTGTTAGTACCGAACCTGAGTTGTAGGATGCCCGAATTATATTCTTTCCCAAAAAGAATTTAGTTCGGACTTGTGTTAGAACATACTATACGAATTTCTCTCCACGAACAACAAAATCGTCTCTATTCATGAAATTCACACTTCGTGAAGGAATTCCAAACAATTAATGGATGAAATCATTCATGGAATTAACTCGCACTCCATAAGCAATATATACATGTTCTTTCCGACATTTAAATTTGAGTGCCAAAGTCCTGTCGATCTATAAATAGGGCGGTGATGCGATCTGTGTTGTTTGACGTTTTTCTTTTATTTTATCGCCCAATAAAATCGCGCAATAGATTTAAGTGTCAATTGAAATCAGACGGTCGTAAAGCGTCCGCTTCTATTTTTTCTTCTCTCCGATGGCGGCTGCGAAATGTTATTTCTTCCTGCCAATGTGCGAATTAAATTTTTTAGATCGAATTCCAGTATCCGACGCTCGCAAACGTTATACCGATGTTTCAGGGGTTCGACGCAATTTATCGGGCTAGTTTTGACACTGATGAGTTCATAAACAATTAACTTCGGTGGGATATTAAGGCAATAAAAGCGATCTGTTTCCGTAAAGGAGTTTTTAACAATAAGACCAAAACAGACGACGGGACAAGTTGTAATTGTCGAATGTTGAATGTGTCGGTTATAACGTCGCCTGGAGGCTAAAAAGTGGCGGCGTTATTGTCGAATTCCACAGCTCCAATAAGCTTAAAAGAAGAATTATTGTTTTGATCAAAAATTCTATTCCCACATAAATAAAAACAGCTGAAAAGTTAGTTTTAAGTCGTGAGGTCTAAAATATACAAAAAGAAAGGAAAGGACATGAGTTACAATAAGTAAGCAGAAATATTTATAAAACTAATTTGAAAGAAATTCAAATGATTAATAAAGTAAAAACGCTTATGTAATAATCTAAAATATTTAATGGGTACTATAGCGCTATACACCTCAATTTTCATCATATAAGTAACTACCAACCAAAAGCAATAAATCTGACAAGCCTATTTTATAAACTAAGATTTGGTAGTTACTATCTACTTTGATAACAGTTCGTTTCTGAGAAAATGAATCGAAATTAATGTCAAAAAACTAGAATGGAAAGAGCTTTACTTTATTCGCCAGATAGGTGGAAAAAAGGCATATGAAAAATATTTGCTAAACTTATTTGTTTTTATGTCTTCCGCAAAAGTTCCATAAGTTTATCAATATAAACACTTTATGAAGGGGTTGATTAGAATCATTTTGTTTTTGGAATGCCCAAAATATTAGGCACAAGGACGAGGTTTAATTTTGGGCTTATGAGTAGCTTCTGCCGGCAGCTATAATACCACAGCAGACATTTAGAGCACTAGGGGTGACGCTAACACAAAATAATGTACTGATAATTATGGCTTGCTTAGAACGACATTGCAAAAATTCACAACGTGATAACTAACGTCATGAATGCTAAAAAGGATGAGGAGAGGGAATATTAAGCCGGGGCTGATCTCAGACTGCAACGGAAACGGCCATAAGCATTAAATTTTGAATTCATAATCCTCCTTTGGGAAAGGATATGTAGGAACACGAGTAGCAGTAAGAAGAGGTGGTATAGCGTGTAAGATGCTTTCAAGAAATATGAAATTAAAATTTTATTTACTAATGAAATCAGAGTGTGAATCAGTTAATGTGGTTGTTAGGCTGTGATATATTAACGCCGAAATAAGAATAGGAAAACATGTTTGTATCTTACACACAGCTACTGCAAACAATTAAAATTTTTTTTTACTGTGTATCTAATATTTGTTACTTATGAGGAAGGAAGAGGATTTACTTTTCACACCTGCGGGGTCCTTCGCGGTGACTAACTGACAGATTGGTTGGACCACGGATAGGATAACACTAGAGTTTTTTAAGGATTTTATGTCGTAATTTTTTATTTATCGCTTTAATATTTTGTTTTGGTTGTTAGTGTAAGTTTTCTGGGTGTATTTTATTTTTTTTAAAGCAATGTACTCGTGCGTTCTGTGTGTCGATATGTTTTTACTATTGTGTCAATGTTAGTCACATAAAAATATGGTGCAAAAAACAAACGTATATTTTACCTGTTGTTATTCTGCTGGTTGTTTCTTTCTCTTCCTGGTATCGGTATTAATATTTTCACTTAATTTTAGCTTCTGTGGGTTGTTTGTTTAATTCCCTATCTACTGATATCTCACACGATATAATCACGTTTATAACAATGGATATATATTTCTATTTCTTTCGCTGCGAGTTTTATACGCGTGCACACTCTCGGAAAGCCTACTCCGTTTAATTATGCAGCTTTAATTTTATAATTATAAGTCTTCTAGAAAATTAAACGCATTTATTAGAATGGATCACTCCATACGAACTTGAAATTTACATTTGTCTGCTTGCCGTAATGGAGCAGCAAAATTGATAATGTGCAAACACTCGTTCCTAATATTCTACATTATCTTTGCATCCGCCGTTGTTCAATTTTGTGTGTATGTTATTTCAAAAAATAACATACACACATAATTGAATGATAACCGTGCATTTAGTTCCAAGAATATTTAAGATTATACCGAAAAAATTTTGATCTAAGAATTCTAAACTGTTTTTCTTTACCAGCACCTCCACCAAAATATACATAAATATAAAACTAGCTTTCACAAAGATGAATACAAATAATGACAAAGTGCGAGTTGCTTAACATAACAAAGGAAGACGATATTTACCTGCCCACTAACGTTAGATACAAGCTTCAACAACCAATAACTTGCCGTCATTTAAAAATATTTTCATCTTTACGGAACCTACCGCTAATTGACGTTCGCCCTGAAACGTTGTAAAACGCTTAAAACCGCGTTCACCGCACTCGTTACACGGCAAAATTTCTAATTAAGTAAAAAGCACACGCAAGTAGTGATTTTAATTACGGACAATCATCGTCTAAAAACAAGCGCATAAAGGTAATTGGAGCAATTAGCACATCATATATTTTGATGCGTCCGCCGCGGCGGCGGTTGCCAGGAGCGTCAATGGGGTGGACGTCCGGTAGCCGGGAGTCGCGTTTAAAATGAAAATTACCTGCGCTCATCGTGTGCGGAAGAGCCATTTTGTAGATCATTCGATGTCTATTAGTTGATGAACGGGGAATGTTTACGCCGACGTTTAATAGCTGACTAACGCGAAGCGATGCAATACAAAATGGGATAGAAAAAGTGATTAAATGAATTAAATTGGAGTGATTAAAGATGCTGGTGGCTTTGGAAAACATTCAAAATATAATAATAGGGTGATAATACTAATTCGTTTCACCCAAAAATGGCGGATCTTCTGAATATCAATTGAAGTTATTGAAATTTCCTTGCTTTTAAGGACAATCGACATAGCTCCGCTATTTTAAGGATTATTACGAAGGTACAATAACTTTGAAAATTGCTTTCGGCTGTCTAAAGCGTTAGCATTTACAACTACTTTGTATTTTTCCTTGTCAAACAACACAATGACAGTCGATCGAAATTTGCAAAACAAGACGTTTTGATAACCACTCCATCGTTTTTTGCAAGTAAAATGGTAAGCCATTTACTACAACATTTATCCTAAATATTTTGAAGAGATGGATTTGCTGGGTATGCAGCCAACCAGGATTAAAATAAAATTCCTTTTTTACCTCTTAACATCACTTAACATGTGGTTGTCTGTTAAGGTCTTTGCAATAAATTTTAAACTTTTTGTTTCACTTAGATATTGTGAATTGATATTCAGGTTTTAATTATGTTATTGCGTGTTTTTCACTTGTGCCATTTTCCTATATATTTGTCTCTCTGGAAGCAATAAGTTGATTGCAAAAGCTTAGACGGTCGAAAAGGAATTTCGTTTTAATCTTGTTTGGTTGCATAGCCAGCAAATCCATTTCTGCATATCCCCAATAAGTACAACTTTCTACCTAACCTAAACATTTTGACCTATGAAACAAAAGCTTGATTGATTGATAAAAAAAATCGATTTTTTTTGTGCATTTTTGGAAGGTTTATATATTGATTTCATAATACCGAAGGTATAAAACAGGTCATTAAAAAAGAAAGAAAAAAAGAAAACGAATAAATACAGATTTACAACATATTGTTAGAAATCTAATTAATAATATATAAAGCTTCTTAAATGTCTTTAGTAACAAAAAAAGCTTATACATTATTTACGCACTTCGTAGTTAAATATCGTTTAACCTTGAATTTGAAGGTCTTTAAGCTGCGATCTTTAAACTCCCTTGGAATGGTGTTATAAATTCTAAGTACCTGTGACACTGCACCTTATAGTGTGTAGAGTAAGTGTGCAAAAAGATATATTCGGTTCATGTCAGGATACTCAAGTACGAATGTGTTGAAAGAAGCCTATAGCCTATATAAGGATATTGAACAGAACAGGTTGGGTCGCAAAACGAAAAATTTTAGACGCGTGTTTCTTAAAATTATGTTTCCTAGATTGCTTGACATGTTTCCTCAAAAAGTAATGAGCCGACCGGGTTATCGCTTCACATACTCCTTCAGCGGATGTATGCTTACAACCCGAATTAGAACAATATTAGAATACTTCTTTTGGCGAAATTTCAGCTCGGAAACCGTGGAGAAATACCTTAAAATACAAAATTCATTTTCCAAAGATCACTATTTTTAAACTTCTCAATGTTTTTACATAATTCTAGATCTGGCTGTAACGACAAACACATACTTTAAGAATAGTTTTAGTCTTTTTCGTATCAGATTGTCTCGAAAATCGCAAAAGCGTCAACAGTTGAATACCGTTTCTGTGTTCACTTTAGGATTAAAGCTTTGTTACGCTATTTTCTATATTTGCATTTTTAGAAAAAAGCATTCTGTTTCATAGCTTGAACGCTGAGTCATAAGGAATAAAAGGTTTCATAAAGCCAATGTTCCTCCACGTTCTGAAAAAAGAAAATCTCAAATCTATAAAATCGTACCCGTCACAATAGAATACCCCTTAAAGCGGAGTAACGTCATGCCATTGTACAAATGAACACGAGAACATTAGGTTTGACCAGTACACTATTTATAATACATTTACCAAATGTCCACCATTTGCGTGTGGATTCGCGTCAGCATAGAACTATTCGAAGGATTTAACTCTTATGATGAAAGCTTCGTCTGTAAACAGAATATTTTTTCCAAACGCTTTTCGATATTACACCACTAATATTTAAATTCTGTATTTATCATTAAATAATTCTATTGATTCAAACCCTTTATTTCATATTCATGGATCCTTTTCTTTTTATTGAAGTACAGAATAAACTAGCAGAATTGCTCACCAACATGGAAATAAAATAAAATCAGAATATGTCAATTAGAGTATAAAATTAAATCAATTAAATTTTCTCCTTGAGGTTGGCTCTATTAAGTATGAAAACAAAATACGAGGTTTAACAGTGGTTGTAATTTACAAGTTGAAGTTAAGGCTTCATAAAGAAGGAAATATTGTTTCATATCAACAAATGACACATTCAGCGGCAGCCATTGAGGTGGTATTAAACATTACTTCTCTCCACATTATAGTGGAGAGCATAGCCAAAAAAGATCACACGCGGAATGATCGAGAAAGGAATGATTAAGACATAGGCCTCAGCCTTCCGGGTGTGACCAAACTTCAGATATGCCTCCCTGACGATATTCCAAAAAAAGCTAAGTTTCGTGAAAGAATTTACCACAAGGCTTAGCGGCAAAGCAAGTGTATTCAAGAAACCGTTTTGAAACTCAACAGAAATACTATCAAATGGTACAATCCCTTTAAAACGGTGAGGAAACTGGAATAGGGTCTTGAACCAAATATTTTGAAAGCTTGAGCATGTACCCAAGTATCTTTCAGGCGGAAATACACGCTATTGAAAGTTGCGTCCGATTCAACATTAACAAAAACTATCAAAAGCAAGAGATTATCATAATGCCTGATAGATAGTTAAGCAGTGATAAATATCCTGAACCCAAATATAATCCGTTTTAAGATGGTTTGGGAGTGCCTAGAGAAACTAAATGAGGTAGGCAAAAGGAACGAGGTAACCCTTTTGTGGGTTCCGGGGTATACAGCAGTGGAAGGAAATAAAATAACAGATAACCTCTCTAAGGAAGAGGCTGAAATACAATTTGTAGGGACGCTGCTAAAATATCGTTCGTGCAGATTTTGACCGCGACATATATATTGATCTGAATAATTGAAATATTTTTGCGATATTAGCATATCGATTGGTTCCCTTTTCTGAAAAATCTGTTAGTTTATCTAATAATACGGTGAATCAGCAACAAAACTACGGGGTGGAGGAAGAACAGATGCCATCGCTAGTGGTCCCTTATTTTTACATAGTAATAGGCATAGAGATATGAAAACGTCATTATTTGGTACCTGACCATTCCGAATAGCTAATAAACTTTGCAAATCTGCATGAATATGAGATTATAGGATAGATGCGAGATTACTAGCTAATTGTTCACGGATTCACAATCCACTGATACCATTTTCCGCAATTGTATTAACATAAGCGCATTTCCAAAGATCCAACGTAATACCTAATCAATAAAGAAAATTATTAATACGAATATGCAAGCGATAAATTACGTAACTTTTAATTTTATTTCCTTTGATGCTAAAATATTACACTTTAGAACCCGGTGAGAAAATAACTGGGTCAGAGGAAAAATGACACTTCTAATTAAAAATAATTTCGTCCCATTTTCATTGTTTAAATGTTTTTCTACATCCAAAATTATACTACATTTAGTAGTAAATAAAAATTAATTAATTACAAAGTGTTTTTCTCTTATTCTTACTTTAAGACAGTGGATATAAATTAAAATACGAGCTTCGGGGCTGTAAAACGCGGACGTGTCACTTCCTTATTAAAATCGTCTCCTATAGTGGAAACTTCCACATCCATTCTAGGTATTCATTTATTAAACAACTTGTACTTACAGTAAGCTTAAATTTACATGCAAAATACATCCGCCGGTTTTATGAATTTATAGCTTGGTGGAGTGGTAATCCTTAATTCATACGTGCTAAATAAGATTGAATTGTTTGTATTAAGTGAGGAAAGAGTAATGTTTGTAAAATTTCCTTGAACTAAAACTTAAAATGAGTTCAGTAAAATCTGTTATCAGTTTTGTTGAGCCATATACGAGGTTTCTTCAAGAATATGAATTTTGCTTAGGGGTAAAGCACCTTGTCAGAGATTGTTATAAAGAGATAAAAGTTAATTGCAATTAAAAACTATAGTCAATCACATTGTCTACTTTAAAAAGATAAGTCACATTATAAATCGATGTCTGCATACTGATATTTAATCTAGGATTCACTGACAGTAAAATTTCTGACAGTGAACGTCAAAACATTAGTCTAACAGGTTTTACAACAATTTATCATTGCAGCTAAGTATTTAATGAATGCATAAATACTTATTAAAAGATAAGAAACCATTCGTAGAAATTCACTTCCTCTTTGTAAACAGGTAATTATCGAATAACTAAATTTCCGTAATACAGCCTTTATCGTATCTGGAGCTATTTCCTGGATTGTTTTAGAAATCATCGTTTTCAAATAATTAACATCTTGAAATAGACCTTGGACGCAAACCTTTTCGTTTTAAATACCACCATAGGAAATAGTTTAACTGCCCAAAAAAATTTTCAGGGGAAGTATCTTCGGCATATTATTCTGTAAGCACCAATGTGCTATGACGTGTTGCATCATCTTGTTGGTTAAATTTCTAGGCGAACTACCCATACAAGAATGCCAATGTTGTTAGTTACAACGTTGGCGTTCTTGTATGGCCAAGAAAATTAATGAATTGATTTTGCAAAAAAATCTAGATAGCCCCCAGAATTCATAGATTGCCGAAAGGAACCCGGCTGGTAGTCTAGTGGCTTGCACACTTGGCTGTCAATCGTGAACTCCATGATTCGAATCTCACTCTGGTCACTTACGATAACCGGTTTTGTTTTTCTGAGTCGTAATGATGATTAGGACGAAGATTTGGCTCTGCGGGGATGCCTGATAAGCATTTGAAATTCCTAGGCTTTATATACTCCCTTATTTTATAATCAACCTTGATTCTACAAATCAATAAAATTACTTACTTAAATATTATATTTTTGTAAATCCCACGCCATACATTCGTCTTGGAAAAATATTGATCGCGAGTTTTAATTGTAAAATAAATTACGGTTACTGTGACTCTGACCAACGGCAATTTTGGGAAGTAGCACATCCGTTCTAAGAAAATCGGTAAGCATTACACGTCTCATAAAAAATGGGTTACATTTTCTAATCATCCTTGGTTAAGGGACAAAAACCTAAGCGGCTATCACAATGTCTTGCATTTAATGTGCAAACGAACTCTGACTTGTTTGAGTATTAGTGATAGCCTTTGGAAATTTTCACCCATTTACGTTACTTGGCATTAAACTAGGTCTTTTGCGTAATGAAAATTTTGGATTTTTAATGACAAAGAGCATTACTTGTAAATCTGTGCATTCATTAACAACCCTTTTTCGGCGTTTTTTTTTTTTTTTATTCACAGTTCCATATGTCTTTAATTTATTTACCCCTATTATTTTTGTTACTGTGGCATACTAAACATTTCTGTTCGTATGTTTACCATTAAAAGTTACTGTAACTGCTTGAGATGTTTTATAGCTTTTCCCACAATTCTAACAATTTTTCTTAAATACCTAGAAACGCTACCACTTCTAATGCATGATGATTTCTTTATAATAATTGTAGATAAAATAGAAATACTTTTACGCAAAATAAATTTAACATTTAGATGTGATGATTTTAGAATCAAGTAGTTTTTACCAATAACCAACTATGCTATCATTGATTGGTATTTTAAGAATAAATTTTAAAATCTATGTTATATTGCTTTTAGGTGTTCTTACTGAGGAAGATAATAATTGTTTTCTAAATGTTTTAAAACAAATGTCATTTCTTATAAACAAATCTAGATTAAAAAGAGCCAACATTCCAATAAATCAATTGTGTACAAAACGAAAATCTGATGGATTTTAAGTTTCACAGCGTGCTGAATTTTTTCAGGAAGAAAACTGTTTTTCCTAAAGCTAATAACAAAAAATCTTTCCATGTGGTTCCAACTCAAGAAGGCAGACTGTATGTGTAATACATAATTATTCGAAACTTCTGGCATCTCCCTATTAATTGAGCTTCAGCATATTATTAGGAATATTATTATATTTTATTATTTATATTATAGTATATTACTATTATTATGTTACGTAGAAATAGGCTACTTACATGACTTATAAGTTCCACTTTGGTGGACGTTTAAGGCCATATATTTAAATAGCATATTGAGGAATGAGTGTCTGTATACACTCTCGACTTCCGATGACCAGAGAGAAACGATAAAAAAAAACATAAGATAATAGCAATTAGATGCGAATGAAAAAATTAAAAAAGTTTGCACGGAACGCGTATTTTAGATCCTTTGATAATTGGGAAACAAGAAAGGTAGTCTATTACGTGCACTAATTAAAAAGAAGAGCCAGTATATTACAGAAATAATTACTCCTATTAGGGTGGGCTTAAATTTACATCATTACGTAGAAGTAAGAATTCATTAAAGCACATATCCGCTTACGGGGCCATCCAGTAATGTTACTTTTTTTATTGTTGCCCCACAAAACGTAAATTGACTCGCTATCCTTTCCTATTGCTCTTTCCTTGTCTGTTATTGTAAGTAGCATAAACATATCGGTTTTTGTCTATTGTACAGGATGTCTCAGCGAGACCGTTCAATAGAAGTTTATGGGGTTCTGGCCAAAATATGAATTTGAAAATTCAAAATTATATATAATCGATTGTGTTCTCTTCAATTAAAATATTTTTAGATTTCTAGCGCTACTGTTTATACCGGAAATCGTCAACTACTTTGTTATTTTTAATTGAACGTATATTTTTACATATGCGGATTAATCTATTTTTAAGCTCTATAAGTACGTTTACTTTTTGCAATTTGATTCGGCCGTTTTGTAGTCCGATTTTTTCTAAAAAAAATTGCTATAGCAGACATTTGTTCAAAAAATCAGAGAACACTCGATGTTTCGGATATCAATTTAGGATTCATAATATCCTTGAACAACGTATTGGAGTATGTTTTGCTGCCGAGAACGGCTGTGAACACTGTGGGGTTACTTTACTAAATGGCACCCCCATATTTTATTACTTAGTCGTCTTCGGCGTCTGATTTTACATCTTTTATACGCCACTTATTCTATACTTGAAATTGATAGATTAGGAGATAATTAGGTTTTTTTGAAAAATGCACACAACTCATCAATACTTATCCAGTGTGGCATGGAAAATAAGCGTTCTCAAAGATTTATTGTTAAAGTTACACTTCTTTACGTGGTTTGATGCTTGTGAGTTAATCATAATCCGGAGGTAGTCTGTTCTGGAGTTCTCAAAATCTACTAGTGAGAACCTAATCGTCGGCAGGTCATTCCGTTGGTACAGAACTTGGACTAGGGTTTCTTCTTCCTCTTGGCTGAATCTGTAGTATTCTGATTGACCTATGTCCTGCTATCATTTTCAGGACTTTTCTGGCGCCACTCAATATGACTTTGGCAAATTCAAGTCTTTGTTCCTTTAAGAACTGTTTTGCCTGTCATTATTGCGCCAATTTTTCAAATTCTTGCGTGAATAAGAGGTATGCTTGTCGATACATATCTTGAAACAATTTAATGTAATACTTAGGATGGAAAAACTGTACCTATATCGGATTTCATAGCCAGAAGTATGGTATTTCATTTAAGAAATGTGTGTATCGAAAATTCATTTTAAATATTAAAACTAATCAAGAAACTATACAATTTTTGAACATTTGTGTAAATAGTTCTTTTACAGCAAAATGCATTTTCATCTTCAATTACTTACAAAATAGTAAATATTATGAAAGAAGGACAGCATCATAAATATCCCAAAATCACTTAAATCCATAAAAACTTGAGAATATATGTATATTGCTATGATATCAAACTACCTAACCTACTTAAAATCAACAGCATACAGCAACAAACGTTTGTTATTGAAATAAATTGTATTTTTATATTTATGTATGTAACTATTTTGTAAATTTATTGTAAAAATTCAAACTAAACACTCACTATATCACATATAATTTTAAAAGGGCATGTTTCCATGGAATTTTATAGGTAAAGTTTCCTTCGCTGATCGTACGAACGTGGGTCGATAAAGGGTGTCGTATCGTTGGAAACGATTTTCCTGTCATCGTTGCTGAAATCTCAATGCCTAGGAGATGAATGTTTGTTTAAAACAATTGTAAAGGGACTTCTTTTTCGATATTTTCCTGAGTTGGTTGTATTTTCAAAACATCTAGAAATTTCAAAATTTAAATAATTATAAGAGTCTTTTAACTAAACATTTACTTGCCAAGAATGAAATGTTGTGTGTGTTGTGTAAAAATGATGGTATTCCATTAATTTCGAAGAATTGGGGGACGTATTTTCTATTCCTGGAGCCAGAATCGAGGGACTGTGATACAGCTTTGGGTGCCTGAGATATCAATAACGCAGGTTTGGAGCTAGAAAGAGTGTTGCAGAACGGGAATCAGTATTTGGAGTATCAACGAGCTGTTTAACGTACTTTAAAAGTAAGCCTTTATTCATCTTTCGAACTTATAACCGGCGTTCAGAACGTAAATAAATTCTGAGGTTAGAATGATTTGATAACAGTGATTTGTTAGGGAGTTTTGATGTTAAATAAACGTTTGCTGTTGTAGGAAGGTTTTTGACAATACGTGATTTGTATGAGAGAAGTTAGCGGGAGATTTAAATTCAATTTTGATTTTTAAACAAGATATATTGAGATTAGTTTGGATTAAGATTCAAGGAATCTTATTTTTATGTAATTTAAATAGTAAATGAACTTACTACTTACCCTGAAAGAGAGTATTATTCATCTTAATTGTTATTCAAATTTTATTAACTCAAAATAAACAAAGTTATCTATAAAAAATTTGGTTTTATTCATTATAAGATAATAACTTCACAACTAAATAAGTAATACAGTTTCTACAATTAAAACACAAGAAACAAAATGTCATTTAAGCTTTAATATTACTTCTTTGTCGAGAGTTCTACACACCCCCACGTCCCGAGGTTTACTGATTAAATATTAGGGTATCTTACGATTGGTATGCGGTGTACTCAAAACAGGAAGAGGGGAAGCTTTTCATTCACTTGTGTGCTATAGTGTCACCTAGGTATTGATGCAATACTTATCTGTGGAGTCTTTTTATCTTAAATAGAGGACGCTGCATGTCTGAATGTTAATAAAACAGTATTGAGTTAATCTAAAATCAATTTAATAAAATATCTACAGTTTCATAGTAATATATATTTATATAGATTCCTTTTTGTATCAGATAAGAAAGTTGTTACAGGCCTTCAGTATTAGACAGAATTAGCCATAAAAGCAAAGTTGCAAACTATTGAAATCTCCATCTTCGTTACTTTCCGATATGTGCTTTTAATAGATCATTTGCGCACTACAGTTTACACTAGTATAGATCAAGGCCATTACCAATAAACAAGTTGAAAGTCACTATTTATGAGGTATCCACCAGCCGTACTACTTTCATTAATTTTATCAGACGTTTGATTCAATTTATCTGTTGCTACTTTAAGCTCTTATTTATCTTTCATAAATTTTGCATGAATGAAGCCTGAGAGTAATTCTAGCAGGCAGTCGTACAATATTCTCAAGTATCAAAGTGAGGATTTACTGGCCTACTGTCTATGGATTGCAGCTCTCAGGGATTCGCGCACAAAATATCAAACCTTAGAAGCCAAAGTAACCTTCCTGTCGTAACTTTAATCATAGTTTATGCAACTGAAATCTGGATTTTGAAGGGTACATTATTAATTAAACAATTTGTTGCTTTTCCAAGATTCATAATAATTAAAATCCAAAGTACGCGCAAAATCATTCGTTTCTATTTCCCCTGAGTGAGTAAAGACGTTTCGTAACACAAATTTGTTCTACGATGGGGATCGTTATAGAGAACGTGACCCGCAATACCAGAAATTGTTCACTTGCGGTTAGAATATCGTCCATAGCGTGAAAAGGTACGCCTGGTTGCAACGATTAGTTTTCTGAAGTGAATCGAATCTCCGGGTTGTGTTCTGCCGCATAACCGGAGAGACTATTAGCTATCAATCACCGAATCGAAAGAAAACTCTTGTAATCTATCTGAGAAAAGTTTCTACCCGTGACTGTTGTTATTTTAGGCAATGTTTGGAATAATAGGTGTTGGTTGTAAATGTGGTGGAGGCGCCACTTACATCGAATTATTATAATTTCATTTCTCCTATATTTCTTTTTTATTTATTAATGCGGACAGATGCTAAGAAATAATTAACTAAGGAAAATTGGGAGAAAGATAATGGTATGTTTAAGATAACAGGCAAATTCAAGGATATCAAACAGTTTTTCCAAGTCTGAGTTATTCCCAGTTTCATCTAAATTACGTTCTCCTGTAACTCATCAAAAACTTTTTTGTTTAAATATGTAATAGTTGATTATACAAGAACTTTATAATCTGTGTTATGTAAACTTTGACATGGAACGCGCGAACTTGTCTTTGAAATTGCATCACGGTATCTCTTATTGGAATCTTCTCAGTTTCTCACGCATCACTTTAGTAATTTACGACCTATAATTCTGGCACACGCTGACGACATACATTGGACAATGTTGAAACGTATCCTCTACCTGTGTGTTTGTAATTGGCTTTTACTTTGATCTCTCTGTTATACTATTAGCTAATGTTGCTTTGTGGTTCTGTTTAATCTATCATCCATGATCATTTCGTATCTATAATTTATGCGTGTACATATGTATGGTAATTATTTAGTTCAATTATTGTAATCCTATTTGTTAACTGTTAGAATTAAAGATTCAATAGGATGTTCGCTAATAGAAATTGAACTAAAGTGCAGTCAAACTTTATTAGTCTCTATTTACTCATAGGGAAAATGTGTATAATTTAAATTTTCTTACTAACATGTTCTTTTATTGATTATAGTTGTTCGGCAATTTATATTTTACTAAAAATCCAATTGCCAGTCAGTAGCCTTGAGTGAGAAGGAGAGAGAGTGATATAGCGGCGGAAATACATTATAGTAGCATTAAGGGACGGTCCCTTTTCCCTACCAGAATGCTTTATGGGTGATAAATCATATGAATATAGCTATACGCAATGGATTCTTCATCAGGGCCTGATAGTTTGGTTAGCCCAAAATAATCAAGGGGACTTAAACCCCTTGATTGTTTTTTCTTTCGAGAACCCTAAAAAATGTTGTAATTATATCAGAATGGAATCCACAACCTAACA
This sequence comes from Cetonia aurata, assembly GCA_949128085.1. Taxonomy (NCBI): domain Eukaryota; kingdom Metazoa; phylum Arthropoda; class Insecta; order Coleoptera; family Scarabaeidae; genus Cetonia; species Cetonia aurata. The sequence continues at coordinate 15,976,791 of OX421884.1, read as the reverse complement.
CACTGCAAGGGCGGATCGTCCAACTAAAAATACTGTTATTGATGACTTGAACATTCTTAGAAATACGAAACCCAATATAGTCAAAAAATATAATTTACTTGTGAATAATGTGGAAAGTTACTATCGTGGATAAGCCAAATATCTAATCTAATATTGATACCTTGTATGCCCTCATTCATAACGTTAGGGTTGACACCTTTAGTCCAGGCACTTGAGCTAGGTGCTCATTGTACCGTCCTCATTAAATCTCTTACTTCCACTCGAGCAGTTTGGTGTTCTCTATAAAGCCCAGTATCTAGCCCAGTGGGAACTAGAGAACCTTCGAGGACTCTAATAGATCCTTCCCGAAATGTTTCTGCCAGAGTACTTTCAACTCCTCACGTGTGCAGATTACATGTAAACTCGTTTCCTCCTGTAGCTCACATCTTCTACACCACGGTTCGCTTACTCGACCTGTGTTGTGTAGATGCTTTTTCAGGCAAAAGTGTCCAGTTACCAGCCCAGTAATGATGTTAGCTTCTTTCTTGCTGCATCTAAGTAGGTTATCAGAGAACTTAGCATCTCCATTCCCTATTTAGCGCTTTGGTATGGAGTTGACCTTCAGCCGTCCTCCATTTATTTGCGCTTTCTTTGTCTAACCAGGTCCAATGCTCCCTTTTAGCAGAATCCTTGGTAATCCCACATACGGGCCCTGGACCTATGGAGTGTCTATTAGAGCCCTTCTTGGCTAGTTCGTCGGCGCATATGCCTATTTAGATATCAACTATCTTTGTCGTCATTTCTTCAATTATGTTATTCTAGTATAAGTAACCTTACTGCTTTTTTTGCATATTGACAAACAATAATTGAAATATCTAAGATGTAGCGCAATTAATTTTGCGAGAGCTTAGACGATAAGAAAGGAATTTAGTTTTAATCTTGCTTTGCTTCAGCACGCACCTTATTTGCCAGATTTAGCTCTCTTGGATTATTTTCTATTTCCAAACTTTGAAAAAATGGTTCGGTGGTAAACGATTTGCCAACAATGAAGAGGTGGAGTCTGCCGTTGATGGCTATTTTAAGGAGCTAGACAGTTCTTTTTAAACAGGGTATCAAAGCTATTGAATATCGCTGGGAAAAGTGTATCGAGCTAAAAGGAGATTATGTTGAGGAATAAAGAAAATTTTTCCCAAATTTGTTGTGTTTTCTTTGTTAGGTCCTAGGTTTGGGACCACCCTTATCTGATATTGCAAACTGATCCACCAATTAACTAAAATCATTAATTAACTTTTGCTAATTTATAATAAATCATTCATTTGCAACAATGCACTAAAAGAATACACATTAACAATTGGTCTTCTAATTCAATTTTTACCCAATACTTTTTGTTATATAAGAGAAGAAAGCATGCTTTTTTTAAATATAAATATTACATAATATAGTATTAGTAGCAGTTTGTATTTTGATTACAAATATTTCAAGCAAAGGAGATACATATTTATACGCCTCTATTACAAGAAATATAGGAGGAAGAAACTCACCAGCAACGTGCATACATATATTTAAATAAAAAGAACATGCTGAAAGTCTATGTATTTCATTGTTGACAGATAGAATTCCCTACTAAAAAATGGGGGATGATATATTTAATTTTATCGTCATGTAACTTACATAATGCTCACGTAATTTATAATGCCGTAGTAGTTAAGTACTTCTACCCGGTCGTCCCATTGAAAAATTACTGCAATAATTTTTACGTCTTTAAAGTAATATATTTTTTGCAAGTATAATAATATCCAGTCGGTATGACGGGGCCGCATTATGATAATGAACGATGATACCGCGTGACGGTGCGCGACATCTCTTAAAAACCGCCCCTTCTTCTTGCCGGAGTAGCACGGCCACCTCCACCCCTGAGTCGTTCTCGAAAGAACGCCTCCCTCTGTCAGAGTGTATAAGTGTAATTTTTGCATGCTATATTTTTACGTTTCCCGAATGAATCATGGATATTTACATGTAATTAAACTATAAATAAGCCGTTTGTATTAATAAAAATGGGAACGTTATGGTTTAAATTAGTCACGAATACAGTCGATTCGGTATACATTACAATAAAACGTCGAGATTGCAATGACTTTTTGGCTGCAGTACACTGGCGCGGTCTGCATACATTAACCCGGTCTAAAATTGATGTTTGCATATTCGTTGGAATTTTGCGGATAATGAGGTTGTAGGAATATTGTCGATTGTAAATGTCTAAAATAAGCAATTACAATATAGAGAGAAATAGAGAATATAATCATTTTCTAAGTATATAATAAGTTGGGAATGTTTTGCTGCATTTTCATTCAAATATCCTGGCAGTAATTTTGAATTTTTCTCAGTATTACTTAAAATAACCGCTGCGGTGTTGCTACCTTGCGTTATGCACTAACTCATTAAACCGTACGCAAATAAAAACTGTTTATTTATATCAATGATGTAAAAGTAACAAACACTATACTTATTTTTTTTTACTTAAGTACATCATTTATGCCTGAACTTATTTACGTCTGCATAGCTTGGACAGTTTACAATTTTTTTTAAGCAAATATTGTAAACATTAGAGCTATTTCTCACCCAATTTTATTTTTATTTTCAAATATATTGCGAAAAGAAAAAGTAAAATATAAAAATAGAGCATGTGTTTTGCATTCCGTCTTATACTTATGTATTTATTTATGTTTGCATTTAAGATATACAAAATAAAACAAAATTTCTGTATAAATTAAAACAAATATTATTTTAGAAGAAACACTGATTTGTTTAAATAAATAAATAAGTAAATAAATAAATTGTTTATTCTATTGTATAATAAAGGGGATTGCATAAAGTCATAATAACTTTTAAGAAACTCTTTAATGCTGCATGGTTGCAATTCGCAAAGAAACATGCAAATTGTTGTATTAAATTTGTTAGTGTAGTTCTCAATAGTTATAAGCTAACAATAAGTGGTTTCCTGCCAATAACATCGATATGGAGTATTAATTTTGGCAATATACACAGTGTGTTAAAAAAAGGTTGTCGGATATTTTACCCAATTTTAGTACTGGTGGAAATAAACAAAAAAGTCTTAGTCAACATGGGTCCGCCATTCAACTGTTTTTGACATATAGTCGATTGCATATTGTTTTAGTAGGATAAAAATTTTCAAAGAAATTCTGATCGCAATGTAAATTAAACAAATGTTTATTTAAAGTAAAACTAAAGAAATTGTTCTACATGTCCACCGTTCATTTCTAAGCACGCTTCACACCTTCTTATGAAAGATGGACGCAATCTGTCGAAAATTCCTGGAGTCCTCCGAATTTCCTCGCAACAATTTACGATTCGTTGCCTGAGTTCTTCCAAATTGTTTACAGATCGTGCGTACACTAATTGTTTTAGATGCCCCCAAACATAGAAGTCTAGAGGTGTCAGGTCAGGGGACCTAGGAGGCCATGCAGTTGGTCCACCCCGTCCTATCCATCTCTCGTTGTAATCTTGATTTAAGAAATTTCTAACTATGATGGAAAAATGCGCAGGAGCTCCATCGTGCATAAACCACATATTTAATCTGTTAAAAAGTGGCACGTCTTCCAACAAAACGGGTAATTCATTTCTTAACAAATTCAAGTATACTTGTCCCGTTAAACGATTAGGGAGAAATACTGGACCAATTAAACAGTCTCCAAAAACAGCAAGCCAAACATTTAGCGAAAAACGGTTTTGGTGATGCAGTTCAACAACAGCATGGGGATTTTCATCTGCCCAGACGTGATTGTTATGAAAATTGAATATTCCGTCTCTTGTAAACCCAGCCTCGTCACTAAATAAAATCTGAGTCGCAAAATTAGGAGTTTCTGCCAGCTTTCGTAAAACCCAATGACAAAAAACCCTACGTGCATCATAATCGAGAGGAACAAGAACTTGCACGCGTTGAATGTGATAGGGATAGAGCTGCTGTTCCCGCAGAATTCTCCAAATTAGAGCATGACTGACGTTCAGTTCTGCGGCAAGTCTTCGGGTGCTAATATTTGGGTTGTCTTCTACCCGTCTCAAAATATCTAATTCTCCTGCGGGAGAAGAAACTGATCTAGGTCTACCAGAACCACCATTAATTTTAAATGAACCAGTTTCGGACAACCGGATATGAAGTCTTGAGAAAATCTTATCACTCGGTAACAACCGATTTGGAAATTCTTCGGCATACATACGCCGTGCTTCAGTGGCATTACCATTCGCACAACCGTACATAAAATGCATATCGGCCATTTCTGCATTTGTGTACTTATGCATAATTTGAGAACAAAAAAGAATTGACGCAAATGATAAATAATCTGATGACAGGTGTCTGATAGAACCAATTTTAAGTCACAATCAGTTGGACAAAGGGAACTATTCTCAAAACCGAAAAATGTTTTTTTTTTTATTTTAAAATATGCAATCGACTATATGTCAAAAACAGTTGAATTGCGGACCCATGTTGACTAAGACTTTTTTGTTTATTTCCACCAGTACTATAATTGGGTAAAATATCCGACAACCTTTTTTTTAACAGGCTGTATAAATATGAGCAAAGATACTGATGTCAAAGTAATGTATGTTGTTTTTATATACAAAAACTAATTCTTGTCCGAGAAATTCTTTACCACGTATCATAATCGTATTTTAACGATTTACATTGTTTGCGGAATTAAATAAATTCAATATTTAATATTTAATTCAGCTTTTAATATTATCCTGAGAAGGGTTTTCATATGCCAAAGTTACAGTAATATTTACAGGAAATCTGAGAAGGTATATTCCATACGCTACAATTTGAAGCTGTTATGATATTTTTATCTTCGACATAACTGCACCCAAAGTATAGAATATAAACCGCTGCAGCCACCTCAAACAACGAAATCATGTTTTGAAGTAAGGACGTCAGCAAGCAATAAATACAACCAGCAACATGTGATTAAATGATACATAGAAGAGGCCATAAGACGTTGCCCGATGGAACGCCCTTATCACTAGCAATTTTATTTGAACGTGAAGCAGTTCAAATAAGATGTAACAATGCAGCGTTCTATTCGATAGATATTATTCAAAGCACAAAAGAAGTGGTTCTTTGACATCGTAGCATGTTAATTTATGGAATAATTTCAGATCCGAGGAAATGACACAAGCAACATTCTTATTCTTCAAGCTACACACAACTGGCTAAACAAAGTCACGTTTGGTTGTCAGGTTGTTCAGTACTTTTATCCCTGAAAATATCATGTTGATTTTGGTTAAACCTTTTTAGTGAAGATATACCTATGCAAGCGATTCTGAACGACTTTTTCAAAGAACCTAGAGAAGCCAGTTTATTCTTAGTGGTACCTACACAAGTACAACATAGGTTTTATTCATCCCTTAACATTACATATAATTGTAGTATTCTGTACTTAGTGAATTTATTTTGTATAAACAACGTAGTCCTCTTAATTAAGCTCAGTAACCTGTGAAGTAAGCCTAACTCTAGTTTATATGTCGATGAATTCGTTGCCGGTAGCAGTACCAGCTCCGATTGTTTTAATGCAGCACAGTAAGGAATATTGTAAAAGACATTGTTTTTGTTAACTTGTTACTGTTCTAAGCTTTCTATTGAGATCCAACATATTCCTAGTAAAGTACTCGGACATCAACATTATTCCAGTAAAGCTGTTGTTTTGTTAGAATCTATTCAGCAACTGCACCGATGAAACACCAGCTCTACTTGTTAGGATTTAAAAATATGTGTTTGGTAATACAACCAAAAATAAAATAAAAAAAAAGCTTAGTCATTTAAAATAGAAATTCTTTATTTTATATTTCTTTTTAGTTACATTACCAAACATTTGTTTTTAAATCGTAGCTTGTGGTGTTTACACAAGTCTCTCACATCGTCCAGGCATTTCCAAAATAGTTTAAAAGTCGTTTGATAGCAGCATATTAGGACTTTAGGACTAGTGATATATATTCTCTAGGATCTAAGGTTTCCTCATTTATGTCAGCACTCGTTCTGGGCTTGAAGCTTCTGTTTAGCACCCCCATCGTCTCAATTCAAGGTGATCTTGAAGGGTTTTCCATAGGAGAGTCAAAATATCATAGTGTCACTGCCAATTTCAAAGGTAAGGTTTGCAACGGCAGTTTTCTGCCATACCCAGAAATATTCTGGGTTCTCTTCAGTTTGTGTGCTCACATTATTACCTCTCTTTGGATATAAAAATAAGTTATCCAATGGAAGTATGTTTAACATTACTTTCGTAACGCCTGTTGGTGAGCATTGCACTGGCCCAATGATACATAAACAAGCAAACTGTTGGTAGATAGTTATTTGAGTTACTGATATCACCTTCCTTATATATAGACTAAATCAACTTCGTTTGTGGAATTGTATTTTAGATAAGATAATGGTGGGAATTTTAAGACATAATGCAGATTTAAATCCATGTGTTCTCAGAGATTCTACTGTATTAACTACATGCGAAAACTATAGTCGACCTGTGATAGATGTGCATGCATTTGCGCAGTTTTGACGATCCAATTCGAGGTGGTAAAATAACTCAAAGCGAAAAAAATACAGATACGGCTTAATATTTACGCGAAATGATATAAATTGGTTTGCATTTTGTTCGTTGTAAATATATACATAAATAATAACTTGATTCACGGATTATGCAAAAAGCCAGCATAACCGAAAGCTTCGGATTTCATACATACATATAACTGAACTAAAAATAATACACCATTATGTGTTACGCCTAGCACGTAACAGGCTTTTATTTATTGAGGTGGAATCACTTTATATCAATGGGGTAGATATTGTGTGAATTGAAAAAAATCAATATCTTCCGTGAAAATGTTCCTGTTATTAATGTTACCAAGTCACACTATTTCTGGAAAGCATCCCTCCTATAAAGCAATAGACCGCGTTCCGGTATCTTATGAAGACAACGCTATAAATATAAATTTTAACTGTGAAATTCAAATAAATCAGGAACTACTGAAGTAGGTATTTGGTAATAAACATTATCTGAGGAGAAAATAGATACGTCGTTTATGAATTTTATTACACCTTCACAGTAAAGTTCAATAATTTCCTCACAGTCAATCAATCTGATAAGTGTTCGTCAATTTCAGCGAGATAGGTATCTAATTATCTAACGCGCATAGAGGCAAACGCGTATTCGTCACAAGCCTCCGAACATAATTAATTCAAACCAATCACAAAAGTGGCATTAATATGCTCGGAGCGTCACTCTGATTTGTGCTACACAAGCGAGTAATCCAATTACCGTTTTGTAGATTTCAACAAAGGTTTATGTATGTATACCAACTAGTTGACATTGATAAGAGGCCTTGTCAACTACCAACTGTGGACAGGGAAAAACCATATGCATGTGTACACGCAAAACATACACAAGTTCAAATGCACAAACGCGTATCCAGATGGATTTGAATTAAATTTGAACACATGTTACTCTTCCGCAGCACTCTGATGGAATGGTAATATTAATAATTATAAATCAGAGCCTCTATTAGTGCCGACACATGTTCGCTATTAAAGTAATAATTTGAATGCTGCTGTTCTTAAACTAGTAGTAGGCGAGCCGGGGATTGCCTTGCAGGCACTGTATTTTATTTAACTCCTCTTCTTTCGAAACTCCCTACATTGTTTATTTCAAACCAATATTTAGAAAATCTTTCAAGATGTATTGCTTCTAGTATATACTTTTTAAAATCAACAGTTGGTTGTTATAGTGAGATGAGAAATTAAAGTGCTATACCTGTCCAATCTACACCTGGACGATAGTATACTGCTCCACTCTTGCTACATGTTTCATCCTGTTTTGTCTGTTTTCGACGATACTTTTAGAATTACAAAGTTGCCTTCTACGGCATATTCACTACATTTAAGGCACTCATTCTCTTTATTTTCTCCTCATTCACTAAAAGAATTCTGTATAAAAGCTTCGTATAACATTCTTCACCCAAGGAGTTTCCCCAAAGCATCCTTTCTTTATTCAATATTTTCTCTTCATAACTCTAGCTTTTTTGTCCTCTTAATTTATGTATGATCGTGGTCGCTCCAGGTTTTTTGCCCAACCTTAGTTGACTTGGCTTTGTCTCTGGGTGCAAATTTTTTTTGTTCTGAAAAAATAAAAGAATCGAATGGCGCCACGTGGAAGGACTTGGTGCTGGTAATTGACTAATAGATAGGAAACGAATTGGTCTGGGAAGTTGTGGAAGAAGTGTGATTCACCTGACAAAACTTCTTGCAAAGCTACCTGCCTTCTTTTTTAAATTTTTCCTTTTATAACTGTAACAGCTGTAATTGTTCTACGCTTTCGCGTACTCTTAGCCAACTTTCTTCGTTTTACTTTTGGGTGTAGACTTATTTGCTCGGTTCAGCTCAGGAAGAGCATAAATTGAAGAAGAATCATTTGAATAATGTACCCACTGTATCCCCATAAATAGAACAATTTATTATATTTGCTTGAAATATTTCTATTTCAGTTACCGTGTAAATGTAGAGAGAATGGGAAATACAAAGAAAAGGTACGGTGCAAAAAAGCTTTAAGTTGTTACGTTGAAAAGTTTGAGGTGTTGAAATATAGAAATTTCAACTACAGTGGGGACTCGCTAATCCGAACCCTCAGAAATCCGAATTCCCTTGTAATCCGAATAGTTTAATCTATATATTATGGCGGCTAAAAGAGCGCATAAAACGTTAACGCTTAGCGAGAAACAGGAAATTTTGAAGCAATTAAGCAGTGGTGCAAGTGGAAAATTAATACAACAATTTCGAACATTAAAAGTAATAAGGATAAAATAATGGGGTATGTAGTTTATTTGTTCATTAACAGATTCTAGTTATTATCGCAATTAAATTTCGCATAGGTACATTGGGCATTGTATTTCGACACCAAAACGTAAAAAGAAACTCTGCGCAATTCAGATTACCCCCTAATGGAAACAGAACTTTATAAATGGTTCCTGTCACAAAGAGAAAGACAGGGAAAAGGCTATACAGATGTATGCCAAACATTACAATAATAACAAGTTTGTTGCAAGTAAGGGGTGGCTTAACCGATTTAAAGAAAGGCATGGCATTCGCAGACTAAAAGTCTGTGGAAAAAAGCTGTCAAGCGATCCTACATTGGTTCAGCCTTTTCTACAAAAAAATTACGGAAAAAATGAACAAGATTAAGCTATTACCTAACCAGATATACAATGATAACGAATCAGCACTATTTTGGAAGCTGCTACCAGATCATACATTAGTACACATCAAAGAAACCTCAGAGCCAGGGCGAAAAAGCTCCAAAGAGAGAGCTTTTCTCGCTTGCGCCAATGACGGTGGTACTCATAAACTAACGCTGATGGTTATTGACAAAGTTAAAAATCCTAGAGCTTTTAAAAACGCTAACATTCCAGTTGAGTACCATTCAACAAAGAATGCATGGATGATATCCGCATTATTCGTTGAATGGTTTCATACATCTTTTGTCAAGCAAGTAAGAACATTTCAAAAAGAGAACAATCTTAATGGGAAGGCGATGGTATTAATCGACAATGCTCCCCTTCAGAGGCGCAGTTGAGAAGCGATGATGGCGAAATTATAACAATGTTTTTGCCGACTAATTGCACCCTGTTACTACAGCCAATGGATCTAAATGCCATATCGCTAACAAAACTTTATTATCGAAAAAGTCTTTTGGTCCACATTCTGGCTGTCGAACAAGACGCCTTTAAAAATATTAATTGAAAGGATGCAGTCTTTCTTCTGTCTCACTCTTGGGAGAAGGTGTCAACTGATGCAATAAATAAATGCTGGAAAAAATGTTTTTCTTATTCACCTGATAATGCTTCCACGGCAACATCATCTAAAGATGACTCAGATGATGATCTTCCATTAACTGCAGTGAAGGACAAGCTACTTTCTGAGGACAATCAGCGAGAACTTACTGAAATCAGAAACATGTTGCAACAAATTTCGTCTGATATTCATCAGCATTACGAAACTGAACTTAACAAATGGATTGATGGAGATGACGACCTCTTACCTTTACATAGCGAAGATGGTGTTTCCAATGATGAAACAGTTATAGATGAACCAAAAGTGAAACATGAAGAAGCAATCAGCAGTCCTAATACTTGTATAAAATGGGCTGAAGAAAATGGAGCCGAATTAGGAACACTCCACACACTTAGGCTGATGCGAGAACGAGCAATGGAAGCTAAATAATTGAAATTTCGACAAGTATTTTTTTTTTTTTTTTTTCCAAATCGTCCATGTTTTAATTAATTCGGATCAGCGAGTCCCCACTGCAATTGTCACAGTTTTAGAGTGAGGGTACAGTTTTCACAGGTTGGTTCGCTACATAAAGTAAGTAAGTAAATGTATGCATTTACTTTAGCCTAGTAAATTGTTTTTCAATCATATTATGTTCAAAAGCGTATGTATGTATATCCGATTGCCTCCACTTAAATTTCCCTACAAATTGTCTATAAATTATACAGTATGTGCAGAATGAAGTAGATCTACTAATATAAGCTTAAGAATTGTGTCAAATCAATAGTTCAAGGTGCACCTGACAGACAACAAAACATGCACGATATGACACAGCCTCATTTGTTTCACTGCACCAACACTTTGTCCAATCCAGTATTTTAGTCTTTTGATATAATGTTTTATTTTGCTTTTGGTTTATATACTTTTTTATGCTCTTTTTAGCTTTATAATATCGATTGTTAAAGCAATAAGTATAAAATTTCAACCCAACAATATATTTGCATTTATACAACCTTAGGAGCTGACCTAAATTCTTATACCTAACGTATAAAATTGACACTGCATAACTAATGGGACACATGTATCAATTCCTTTTAGTTTTTGAAATTCCATTATATGTAATGTCTTTCAAATTAAAAATACATTTCAGAATCAATAACAACCAAGTTTTTCATTTCATACAACTCAAGCACGTTTATCCTGTACTGGCTCGTTTTAGATAATCCCGCCAATACATTGGAGAGTAATGAACTTATCCTTCACATGGACTAATATGATGGCCGATTTGCGGAGATAAGCAGGGTGTTTCGCATTAGGGCGATTTTAAAGGGAATTGGATGAGAGATTCGCTTATAAAACAATATAAAAAGTAATTGCTTTCAACAGAAAATACAAAAGCAGCGATATTGCACTATGATCTCGTTATTGTTGTGTGACGATAGCCATAATGTCGTAGTTTCTGGGAAAATGTGTCTTCTTGATTCTTGATTCATTTTATGTGTGAAGATTTCATATTGATCATAAAACTCTACAGCCCGATTTCCACATACATATCTATTTATTTTATACAGCCTGTTCAAAGACTTGGGTACAATATTACTAACTTTGCTAGTATTAAAACTATAAATTCGGTTAAATTAGTAAAGATTCAGTATTTTTCGTGTGGATTAAAATATAATTAATGAAAAACAACTCAGTCAGGCGTTTATGGGATAAATAACTAGAAATTACCTTTTCTAACCCTGTATATTTCCCAATATTTTGAAAGGCAATGTAATTCGTGATATAAAAGCTTTAATGCGCTATATCATTAAAACGAATAATAAAAAAGTTACAATAGATTTACTTTAGACAAAGTCCGCGCAACTTTCCTGCATAACCATCGCAGCAGGATTGCATTAGCTCAACCTCAGAACAAGTGAAACTATTCTACGAACATATCAAAATCACTGATATTGTACACTTTTCACCACTTATTTTTTTTTAAATATGTTTAAATCGTTCTTCAATGGATTTTGATGAAATAGTTGGTAGTCATAATTCAGTTTTAAAAGACAAAGAAGAATATTTCGATTAAATAAAGAAAGTGAAAAGTGAGTGCACTAATTCGTAATAAGTAAACTGAAGCGTATTCCAGGTGCAAGGCGATGGCTGCTTATATATACCGTGCGTCCACACTTAAGTGTGCACTATTGATAACTTTGTTATCTTTGGAGGTACAGAATCGGTCAAATCGACAAAGTAGTACTATTTTTTATGGCGGTCACAATTGTGAAAACAGAAAAACAATTGAGCGTCGCGTTCTCTAGATATTCGTTCAAAATAATTTTTTTAATGGAACGCCCTGTATATTTTTTTTGCAATTTAAAAGAAAATTCCAAACTGAACAAAAAAGTCTTAGTACACTATTATAAAAAAATGTTAAATAAAGTAGTTACTGAGAAATCTTCATCTTTGCTTTGATTGCATGAAATTGATATACCTATGGAAAATTAAAGCGTCACATTCATTAAAGCGTTTAAATACTAAAATAGTCAAGAAAATTACTCAAATTAAATGTTCAAAGACGCCTCCTTCCATTTCAATACATTTTATCAATCTTCTGTGAACATTACGAGTAGCTCCTAAAATTGTCCTACCGTCGATGTCAATGATGTTGGAAATTCTTTCCTGAAGCTCATCCACTGTTGTATATCTATGTTTGTACACTTGATTTTTTACTGCTCCCCACAAGAAGAAATCTAATGGCGTCATGTCAGGTGAACGCGCGGGCCACTGAATAGTACCATTTGTGCCAATCCATCTATTTCCAAATAATCTTTCTAATAACTCACTTGTGTCACGGTGATTATGTGCGGGCGCTCCATCTTGTTGAAAGTAAATAATCTGTCTGTCTACCAAATTTAATTCATCCAGAAAATTTTCTAAAATTTCTGTCAATAATGCCACATATCTTTCTCCTGTTAAAGAACCCCGATAGAAAAATGGTCCAACAATTCGTGATCCGATTATACCACACCAAACATTTAAACTAAATCGGTGTTGGTCATTACAAGGATAAACAGCAAATGGGTTTTCAGGACTCCGGTAATGATTATTTCTTTTATTCAACATCCCGCGATTAGAAAAGTTAGATTCATCACTCCATAAAATGTGTCTAAAAAATTGTGATTTTCAGCAAAAGTTAATCGTCTTTGATAATCGCCCAAAAGTAGAGTTTGAACAGGCTGATATTTAAAGGGAATATATTTATATTTTTTCAGAATTTTATGGATCGTGCTACGAGAAATACCTGATTCTCTGGACAAAGCCCTTACAGAATTATTTGGATGTACCTGAAAATATGCCAACACATTTACTTCTATCTCTTGTGATAATATAAAATCATTTTTTTTTTCCTCTTCTTTATAAAAATTGTTTCGTTGCTTCTTAATCTTCGATAAAGTTTTAAAAAATAGCGACGGTCTGGTACATCGCGGTCAGGAAATTGCTGAATGTAACGTTCTAGCGCTCTATCTGAATTTTTGTTAAACAGCAAGTACAACTCCAACATATCACACTTTTCCAAATGAGTAAATGCCATTGTTACGGTTGAAAAAATTGTAAAAACAGTACTTTTCCGCACAGTAGATTTTTTTATAATAGTGTAGTAAGACTTTTTTGTTCAGTTTGGAATTTTCTTTTAAATTGCAAAAAAATATACAGGGCGAGCGTTCCATTAAAAAAAGATAATTTTGGACGAATATCTAGAGAACGCGACGCTCAATTGTTTTTCTGTTTTCGCAATTGTTAGCGCCATAAAAAATACTGCTACTTTGTCGCTTTGTCCATTATGTCTGGGTTATCATTCGTTTTTCGACGACTTACCACTAAAATGTTCTGATATTATAGTGAGTCATTGCAGAGCAAGCATTTCTTTTATATGCAGTAAATACGTATGTACATCTTAGTTTAGATGTATATATTAAAATATGATAAGCTTACAATAAGCTAATGCTGTCAGTAAATTGTTAGAAGTTTTGGCGCATTTAAAGATTTGAATGTATCGATAAACAGCGCCTTTCTATTCACGGCTAAATAATATAAGTTTGTCTATTTTTTCTCATTAATTTCCCTCTTAGGTAAGCGTTTTCGCTATTTTATATTATTTAACATAGTTCAAACTATACCCACAACCAAGAGGATTGCTTATTGTTGTGCGAATCATATAAACCTTGTGCATGAGTCCTCTGTCTCTTGCTGACGCAGACGTCTTCGCAAGATAAGGATGTCTACTGTTGCATTCCTTGGACTTGATCCTGCATTCTAAGCATCGTAACTTATTTATATGCATTCGAAATGATAATATACACAAACGAACTCACTTAACAAAACTTGGGTGAGTATTAAAATGTAGAAACGTAGTACAATTAATTATTTATTTACAACTTAAAATTCAATTCAACGTCATATTAATAAAGAAATACTAAAATACTCCAAATAACTCAAATACAAAATGTTTTAAGCAGATTAACAAAACATAAGGCGATCTTACAAATCTCTCAAAATATAACCGTATCAACTGTGAACTAATCTGTTTGACAGTCAATACATTATAATATCGACGCTCTTGCAACTTGAAGATTTCTAATTGCGCCAAGATTTAAAGCTTTTCTATAGTACTTATTATACCTTTTTTTTATGGAATTTACATCTGTGTGATTTCTGTACATCTTGTGAGAAGTTTGATTGAAGCAACGTAGTAATAAATATATTACTATGTACGGTAACTATTACATTTTTAAAGGAATAATTTATAATATGCGCAGCATCTTATTTCGTTTTGTTTTAAATTATTATACAATTCTATATGGAACGTGTTAAATCATAATACTAGCAAGAGTGAAATGTACTCACCCCGGCTGCTGGATAGAGAATTTGCACGCACGTTGGCTGCGCGAATTGTTATAAATGACTTTGGGATAATTTCATTTGCCCAAAGAGGACCAGAAGGGATAACACGTCGTCAGCGAGCATTTAAACCTGATTACGTGTATTTTATTCCGTAAATCGTAATTTCCAACTTGGTCCGGTTAAGTATATTTACATCCTGCATATTTAATGCGCGAATCCTAGTAACTAACCACACTAGAATTTAAGCTACAACTCAGTAACTATTGTAATGGTATGTAAAGGTGTTATAGGATTAAAAGTATTTCAGTTGAATAATACATGCAGTTGAGATTAGACTGTGAATTATTTCAGGACGTACGTATATGAAAAATACCATTTATACAATGTGTGTAGCACATACTAAAGTAAAATTGTACGAATTATTGAACTGAGGATAATTGACAAGTTAAGGAAAGTTTTGCAATGGCGTAACCCTTTCAGAACTGCTGGATGTCACGGTGGCTCTTAATAAAATATGCTATACGATTTTTTACTGCAATGGCAGTTTTAGGGAAACCAATTCCTTAATGAAACCAATATAAACATTGTGGTGCAGTTAAAAAATTACATGTTCTTCAATAAATGCTAAAAACTGATGGCCTCCTTGTAACTTAGTAGTTTCTAACATATCGGGTACAATATTGTTGATGCCTCGCCCATGGCATTGCTCCAGGTCAACGCTTTGAAGCAGTCACTTATTTTTGATTTTTAAATAATCCCACAGAAAAGTCTAATAACGTTAACACGTTCACTCTAGGATCATTTTAGCTTCCATCCGCCGAAATTGGTTTAGTACCAACCAATATCTGTAATTTTGCTTATTGGCCATACCATTTACTTTTATCCTAAATTGTATGAAAATTATGTCCTTTTTAGTTTTGTACAAATTTGACTGAGGAAAACCTATTTCCTATGCAAATTTGTATCTGGATGTATATAATTTTTTCTAGTGAAGAATAATTGACCCGTCACAGACCCCTACAGCACATTTTTAACGTCAGCTTTGGAACTAGAAGAGATATCGAACTGAACTAAAAAGGAAAATGTTCTTCTTCACAATTCGGATATTTTGGTTTAATAAGGAGGTGTATGACGGAGGTGTAGGGCACTGAAATAGGAACGAATTTTAACCCCCCCCCCCCCCTCCTCCCCCTTCCCTCCGACCACGTAAATGAGAAATTCATATATTTCTGTTCTAATCCATAAACTACATTAAAAAACAAAATTTAACGGTTTTTGGATGTTTTCCTAGAATATCATACATACATTACAGCCAACCCAAAATGTCTCTTACACAACGCGTTTTTTTTCTTTCCCATCTCAAAAACGAAATATTTGAGAGCATTCATATTTTATATTTGCGTTAAATATCCTTAGAAAACGCGACAGTAAGGTTTTGGTTAAAAAAGGCCTAAGGGTTAGATGAGTTAATTGTCAAGGAGAACAATTGTCCTTGTTAGTTCAGTTCGATATCTCTTCTAGTTCCAAAGATATCGCTAAAAATGTGTTTTACGGTTGTAACTTTAGGGGTGTGTAACTCTCCCTACAAGTGAATATCCGCAGCTAAAAAAAAAATACGGGTTGATTATTTTTCACTACTCTTCATGCCTGCAATGTTTTATCAAAATCTGAGGTGAGTTTGCCTGTCATTGGCTCCAAATGTAATCATGAACATTTCTGATTTGAGAGACGTTTGCCTGGATCCTTCACAAACACGTCGCATAGACTTAAATTAATTCTGCTCTTTCTTGTGAGGTAATCTAATTTATCTTAGCAGGCGAATGAGAATATTATTTTTATAAAATGCTCCAACACAACATAATTATAACATTCCATTATATAATATTTGTTATTTTCTGAGGCTTATCGCAGCTACATTAGCTGAGTATTGAGCTATTTTTATCGATTACTCTAAAACTATTGTTTTAGCAAAAAAAATCGTATACTTAATAATAATAATAATACCAATTTATTGACTATAATAGGTACAAAATATGCATACATACATATCATGTCACATATGTCAAAAGGACTAAATCACCGATAGGTGCACTTCCTTTAACCCTCTACCACGTGCAAATTTTCATAACTTTGGCCAAAAGTATAATTTATTTGCATCCATATACGTTCAATTTCTCCAATTTATTTCCATAATACCTATTTTCCAAAAACCCAAGAACTTTAAAACGAAATATAGTGTCATGTCACTTAACATTTTTTTAGTAAAAATTTTGGATTCTTCCCTTTTATTTGAAATATTGCCGTTTAGAAACCTTTATTTCAGTAGCTGCTGGGATATCTGACAACGCTGTAATGGAGCTATTTGTAATTTTTTCTTAGTTATGTAATTCTTTACATGCTTTTGGAAGTACTAAATCTATTGCTTCAAATAAAAAAAAGTCAGCCTATGTCAGGGTTTAAAGAAATGTACTGTATGCCGTTTAAGTTTCAATTCACCTTTAATTGATTTACTGTGAATACTGTCAAGAATAAATCCTTTACAATATTTTTATTTTCTGAGATTAAAGTACCAGGAAGTAATATTCAGTTTGCATTTTTTTGCCAACAATATCATTATTATTCTTTATTTTCTAATATATCTTTAAATTTACTTTACTTTTTTACGTATTTGGATACAAAATATCTGTAGCCAAACTTAATTAATTACATCAACACATAAATGACAACTTTCAGAGGTTCTACATCTGAAGAACCGACTCAGAATTTAAAATACGAATCAATACGACACCAATGCATGAAATGCGTTAACAGGGTAGCATCAGAGTATTCCATACATTTTAAACGAAAGTAAATATTGTCAGTACTTGGCTTAACAACTAAAGAAAGAAATGAGAAGAACGGAAACCAAAGGTGGTAAACGAAATGCGTGTAAATTGTTTATACTCCGTCTAGAACAACAAAAACAAATTGTTACTAAGGGTAACACAATACGGAACTACAAGAGACGTAATTGGAATAATCTTATTGGTGTCCCGATATAAGAGAATATGGGATATTATGCCGCTAGACGAGACATTTCCTCGCTCTCCAGCGCTTCATAAAAAGCCCTCAATTGTTCGAGTGCGGTTGGCATATTGTGGCGAATATGGTGTTGACGATAAAGGAAAGGTTCGTAACCGTGACATTATTCCAACAAGGGTTCCGGGGTGATTCCGTGTAAACGCTGTGATAATAAGATCAACGCTGGTCATATGGCGTAAGAATTTGCTCTTGAAAACATTACATTTTGATTCTATCAGGCGAAACGCTTTTATTTTTGTACACGTTCATGTTAATGTACATAGATTGGTTTTATGTTACTTAAGAGGTATTATACTATATATAAAGTCTTCTATAAAGTTAAAGTATACCCTTCAGCAGTCTTGTGTAATATACCAACATTTTAAGCCTTAAAAAATATGCTAATTGTGACTTTCATATTAAAATATGTGGAAACTCGAACACACTGAGGGAACCGTAAAATATGATGATTTCCATATTTATCCTCCTGGGGGCTCTAATCCACTTTACGAGGCAAAGTCAGACAGGCAACTAAAATTTTATTGACAATGTTCCTCTTGATACTAACACAGAAAAACAGGTCGATCGCACGCGCGCCTCATCTGCCAGAAAATTACGGTTTCTCAAAGCAATTTAATGCGGCAGTATTCGTGGAATTATCTTTTCATTTTCTACGAATGTGAGAAACACAACCGCATAAACATGTGATGTGGAGTTATTCTACTTCTACGTAAACATGTGTAACTGTAATCAATGTGCAAATGGGAGATGTTTGTAAAGATAATGGCATAGCCTCCTGTTCGGTATTGACGAAAACTACCCAAAGCAAGAACTTATCATAGTGTCTGATAATCAAGCAGCTATCAAGAATTCACCGAAGTGGAAAAGAGCTATGCAAGGAAACAAGGTTTTCCTTCTAAGGTTTCCAGGATACACATGGGTGGAAGAAGATAAAATAATTGATCATCTTTCTCAAAAGAGACTGGAACACTATATCTACGGCACCAACTCTTTTACAGCAAATAAGGGAATACCACAAAGATCTGTATTAGGACCACTTCTTTTCTTAATATACATCAACGATATCCTTGCAAATGTTGGTTGCACTAAGATCTGCCTGTTTGCTGATGACACTCTATTTTGACTCGGGGCGCAACTCAAGACATTGCTCTCGATAAGGCACAGATTGCACTGCCGGAAGCAGAGGAATGGTTCGCTAGCAATAAGCTGCATTTATATCACACCAAAACGCAGCAGGTGCGACTGACCACCAAACAAATTTCTGGGGGACATAGTGGTACGGTTGAGTTCTTGGGTCTCCGCGTGTCATCCGATTTAAGTTTTAGAGATCACATAGCGTATTTAACTACAACACTGCCTGCAGCTACTTACGCAGTGAGACGAATGAAAGAAATAGCAACACATGAAGCGACTAAAATGACCTATTTCTCGCTATTTCATTCCAGAGTAGTGGACGGAATCCTACTTTGGGGACACACGCCACAAGCCAATGAAGTTTTTCTAAAGCAAAACGCCGCCAAAGGGTATTATGGAACGCACCCTATCGTGCCCATTGTAAAGCTTTATGTATATATATTGGTGTGTGTGGAATACATACATAACACGGAAAATAAGTACACTGCTCGAAGTGATCTGCATTGTTATGATACGCATCGAAAAAATTAATATGTTATACTGTACCATCGGGTCGGAAAAGCAAGATATTCGGTAAACTACTATGCATTAAAGTTCTATAACCGGCTGCCACATGATATTAAAGGATTGCCCCATACAAAATCCAAAAGAAGGATGAAAGACCTGCTAATGCGACGCACACTATATGGTATTGACGAATATTTTAATATAGGACTCTAGAGTGTCCTGTAGTTTTGTTCCGTATTGTTCTTAACGTGTGTGTGATAGTCCCATTTTACATATATAATTTAGCAACAGATATACAGATAATTATATTTATTTATTATATTTATTATGTTTTGTTTAATTACTTGACAATGTCTATGCCATGTACTCTAATTGGTTGAAACAATAAATCTATCTATCTATCTGTTAAGATAAGTAACAGCACAATACTAGAGAATTTATAAAGTGAAGCAGAGCAGAAAAAGAGTGGTAAAATCTCCAAGGAAAGAGACTAAAGGGGCTAAAACTCTTTTCGGAATCTATAACTGTAAGAGATCTATCGAATGCGTTAACCTAAGTAAAACTAGTATTCGTACATTAGCAAGGTTCCTGTCAAAACACTGCGAAGTGAAAGAATATCTCGAAATAGCAAAGGAAGCAGAATTATCTATGATGTCTATATGTTTCGTGCATAAAATGTGTACCTATAGTCGGTCACTATAACACCCCTCCATTTTAAGGTGCCTATTCGCGATTGGTGTGCAGATATCCTTAGAATGCATCTCGATTTCTTTCCTATTTCTACTGGTATCCATAAAACAGGCAATTTTAGCAAAATGGATCATTCGTTAAATATGTATCTAAAACGTAACTTCTGCCATTTTACATTCGTTTAGTTTAATGTTTAATAAGTGATGTAGATCTAAACTTATGAAATGTAATTCATAAGGTTACCTATTTTTTGCGATGTTATTAATATGCTGATTTTGCGCTGCAGTTGACGTGACTTTGATTGAAACTACATTACACCTTTACCTTTACCCTACTTTGATTTTTAAAATTTTTTGTTTCAGGACTAATATATTTACAACCACCTAACTCATTCTTCTGTTGATATTTTTTTGCAGTTGCTTATTTGTCAGTCATGCTAATAATGATTATCGATACAATAGTCATATCGTATATCATAAGTTCATCATTAATTTATTATTTATATAATATAATGCTGGGATAAATAGTAAAATTCTTTGAAAAATGCTTTTCAATACTTACTCTGAGCGAGATCATTGCGAGCATTATATTCATAGATGACAGTAAAGGTTGTGTTTGTGAATAATTTGCTGTTTATTAAACACAGTGGTATCACTGGAATTTAATTAAATTCGAGAATCCTTTCAAATATGTTTTAAATTAAGTTCCGGGATTAATTATAACTATGTGCACTATGCTTTACATAATTTTATTCCGTAGTTTAATTAAATCAAATATATCTAGGAATGCCAATATAAAAAGCCATGGCAATTTAAATTTTAATAAAGACAGGAACGTTAAATGTCTATAGAGAAGATACGAAGCAATAATAGGAAATTATTGCTAAAATGATTTCCATCTGCATTTTTAAATACATAACCTAATAATTCGAAATACAGTATCTGAATCATTTATTTACCAATAATTTGTAGAAGTTCGTCTTTCTAATGGTGGTTGGTTTGAGCAGAATCAGTTACAACATAGGAACACAGTATGTTACACGTTCACCGTACATCGATTTGACATCTTCCCTTACCGGATATACGTTCGTGAAAGTACCATAATAATCTTGTAATAGGGTAATACGGGTCGTTTCGTTTAGAAAACTGAGAATTTTATGATACACTAAAAACTTTCTTGAGCGTTATGCTCGGAAGTGGTACGGCTCATTAGCTTAAAACGCAATGTTTAACAGAGCATTTCCTTCAGCCACTTCTCACTCACCCCACACTCGAGCCGTATCGATTAAATAGATAACCATATCGCAGTTTTCAGCGCTGAAGAAAATCATAAACGCAATGTACTAGAAAGAAAGTTCGTTATTGCAAATTTAGTGGCAGCTATGCCTTTCCGTATATTGTTAAAAGGATAAGTATGCGCGTTTGGGTTTTCCTCTTCTTGTCTATTTTTCTATGTAATTTGTTTGTTCAAAACTGGTTGAAGAACCACTAAAAAATTTCAACTGATTCAATTTAAAAAAGACAATCATAATCGTTTTCAACTTCTACACTGTAATTGTGACTAGAGCTTTAAAATCATTCAAATCTGCTATTGATATCTTGATCTCACTTTGATTTTGAAAAAAAATGTATTTTAACTTTACTGTGTATACAGGCTGGTTTCATTGTGCACTTATTATTTTCATGAATACTAAAGTACTTAAAAACAAATCTGTTACGATATTTTGTACGCTTTCCCATCAGGTAAGACAGAAATCTATACTTTGAAAAGTAAAAGCGACAGCCCTATTGGTCAGAAAGCAATCCTCACTGGTTACGCGAAGTTCAATTTCAAAATCGTTGGCGTGTTAATGTTTGGTGTGAATTTTTGGGGGAAAATTATTGGTCCTTACTTTTTTGAACAGCGTTTAAATGGTGTGGCTATTTTTTGGAAAATGTATTGCCTTTATTGTTTGAAGATAGTTCCCTGGAGACAAGAATGGGTATGTGGATTCAGCAGGATGGTTGCCCGGCGCATTATGGCCGAAGTGTCCAGGAATTTATAAATAACCGGTTCTCAAATGAATGGATAGACTGGGGTAGCATTTTTTCTTGGCCGCCGATGTACCGCGATCTTACAGTAATTGATTTTTATTCATGGCGTAGACTTAAAGATATAGTATATAAAGACCGCCGAACAACACCTGATAATATGAAACGAAGAATTCGAGAAGCCGTCAGAAATATTTCCATTGCCGAGGTAGAAGCAAGTGTATTATCCACAAGTAACAGACAGACAGGCATAGCAGTTTCCGAGATACAGCCGGTCGCCACCCTTACTGAATCACCCGGTACAAAAAGAATTAAATGTTTTCTATTTGAACATTTCTTCGAAATACCCACCAGTTTTGTTGATGCACATCTGTGCTCTACTCAATAACATTTTCGGGGTAATTTCTTGAGCAGCTAATTTTATTTCATTCCTGAATTCTTTTAGGGTAATCGACACAGTGCTATAAATCGTATCTTTCATAAAGCCCAACACAAAGAAACCCAACATTGAGAGGTCGGGTGATAATGTGATATGGAAGGCCATAAATGGGTCCTTATTTCCAATCTATCTGTTTTCAAATTCTAGAAAATTAGAACATTTGATACAAGTTGTGCATTATGCGGTGGTGCACATTATGCTAAAACTACGTTTGTCTTCGGAGAGCCAAAGGTAGATCATTTGAATATGGTATCTCTTTTGATTAAGTGTTCCATTATATAGAAAAGGTCCTAATAAGTGTTCGCCTATTAGAAGAACATAAAATATTGTAACACATTTCTTTTTAAATTTCTTAAATACCAAAGCATTTAAGAATAGAAATAACGAGCACACAATTAGAAATCAACTACTCTATATAATCTCTGATGTACATCATACTAAATATCTACATTTAATTTTATATCGGGATAAAATTGTGCGTTATCACAACATGTTATATAATTTGGATAAAAGCTACAGTGATTTTATTACTCTGGTTCGTATTCTTTTTAAGAATGTACAAGTACTAAAGCTCCCTGTTCGAGTCGTGTGTAAAATAAATAATACAACATTTATAGCTACATAGCCACATACCTAAAGCTATTCCATTACTTTGCATACAAATTTATTGTTTACGCAAGCATATACATACCTATGTAGATATGTGACACACATCTCTTCTCCATTTAATTCGTGGAAGAAGAATACATCTAAGTAGGGAATCGATGCTGATGTTAATATCAAAGTGAGGCCGGTTTCAAGGTTAAAGTCTAGACGTAAGAAGGTATTTAATCTAAGAAACCACCATTCATATTTCATTGATGCATCGTCTAGACTCCAAACAAGTATCGGTACAAATATTACTTTTAAAAGCGAGTTGATTGATATAGATGATTTTATAACAACCTATATATTTTTTAAAATATGAAATACTTATAAAGGGTGAATTATATATCTGCAGGTTTATTGATAGACGAATACGATGGCAGAAATATAAAGCGGAAAATTAAATTGTAAACTTTAAATTATAGAAATTTTTAGCTAATAGCAACTATGTGTGGATGCAGAAATTGTGTGCCTAGAAGTCATGGAGTCCCGAAGGAGAACATTAGCGGCTCCTAAGAATGAGATATCTTTATTAGCAATAAAATAAACAGCAAAAATGAAACATAAAATAATACATATTCAGTACATTATCCATGTTAGGTAAAATATTTTTTTCATAGCTGCAAGACTGCTATCGGTTTTTACACTAGATCCTTCACATGGAGCCTAAAGGTAAGTTAGTCGTCTGGGATCACTCCTAACTATTTTAGTTCTTTTTTATGGGGGAACACGATCCCTAAATTGATGTATTTCCTCTCCCGGGACTTTTGCAAATTACCGCCTCGGTTTTTTTTTGCAGCTATGTATAGGTCATGAGCATGCATCAACCCATGTTTTCCAGTAGAAAACCCGCATTGGTTTTAAAAGCCAACTCCCCTGCATCTGCGGCTTCGATAATGAGAACGAGGTCGTCGGCATTGGCGATAATTGTTACGCGCGCCGTCCAGCTGGGCCGGGAAAAGAACCCCGTCGTATAATATATTTCAAAGAATTGGACTCATTACGGAGCCTTGCGGAACTCCCACACCGATAGCCAGCTTGTTGCCCGAATCTATGTTAATAGTTCTGCTGTTGAAGTAGTCGTCTATAATGTTTGTTAAATAAAGGGATACACGTCGTCTCTTGATTTCCCTCAGGATATTGTCCCATGATGCAAAATTGAAGGCATTTTTCATGTCTAATGTCACAGTTGCCACCCACTTCTTTCCCGTAGCCATGATTATTTGGGTTACAGCCCTAATGGCGTTGATTTTCCTTTTATAAACTCATATTAACAGCCTGGGAGACCACCATCACCCTTCAGTTTTTTTTCCAACCGGTTTTTCAATATTTTTTCGTCAAACTTTCCTAAGGAGCTAAGTAAACATTTAGGCCACCCAAATACGGTAGGGGCAACACTAACGTCTTTTCTTTCAACAACAAAACCACTATTGCTTCCTTCTATTCTACAGACAAGCGCTGTTCCTCTAGTGATTGATTGAACAATCCAGTAATACAACAGGGATCTCCCCCACCAGGACTCTTACTGCTTGGGGGTCAAGGCGGCCAGGACCAGCAGCTTTGCCCACCTCCACCTTGCAGACAACTTCGTGTAACTCCTCCTTTGTGATCTTTCTGATATTCTTGTCCATCTTACGATTCTTTTATGTTTGTCACAAACAGTTCTTTGATTAACTATACCTTTTTTACTATCGGTGGATTATATGGCTGGGATAGTTTGCCTATATGCCGCATGACTATTTTAAATCTGTCCCCTCATCCATGTTCGTTAATGTCGGTGAGAAACTTCTTCCATTGTTCGCCTTTGGATTTTATAATAATATAAATAATGTAATGACAGATCATGGCTCATATTAAAGTTGAAGTATAAGCTATTATAATGTTTATCTTACTTACTAGATATTTTTGTTTTATTAGTTTTTTATACTCCTATCCATTTTACATTAATTTATTCAATAAATATATTAATTTCAAATGTAATTTTTTTAACGTTCTTATTTCCTTTGTAGAATCTCTTTGGCTAAACTACTTGTAGAATGGCTATATCCTTCGTTATATCAGAATGGTTTTTCAGTGAAAAGAATCTCAGAGAATCTTCAGCACCTGAGAGAGCATATGTGATTTCTCTATCTAGAATTATATGGCAGACTTGAATGACAATACTTATCTTGTAATGAAAAAAAAAAATGGTTGAGTCTACTTCGGTTTTGTTAGGTCGGAAGTTAGTTTTTTACCAAACACCATATTAGCTCAATTTTAGTATCTTGAGAAAGCATATAATATATGTTACTTCCTCCATAATATTATAGTAACTAGGATGGAGCTCGGTTTATGCCAAAATGTCTATTGAAATTTTGTTATGATGCTTGCTGCATAAATGGGTGGCACTGCGAGAAATAAGTAAAGTTATCGATCAACCTCTGTTTTCCCACTTTCTAAAACATTTGACACTTGAAATGTGTGTCCTTCTTCTTCTCTTAACATTTCACCAACAACATTGTCTTCATCATACATTGTGAAGCGCACGAACAACAATATGAGGCTTATTATTGAAATAAAATGCGTGTAATATTAATGTCATAATTCTCGTTGGTAAATGTCTCAACGTTTTTGCAACGGTCTTTCGTTTCCTTGATGTCTTGGAAAAAAAAAGAATGCCAGCAAGAATCACAATAGGCACCACATTTATGTGCCATAGCTACGCCACTGCTATAACACAAAACGTGCAAATCCAAAGCAATGGAAATGCTGTTCTCCACTAATGATTTTAGTCCGATTTTATCCGCACGTCGTCTGCCTAAGTTTTACTTGAATAAAATGTATATTTCCCTTGTTATGTACGTTCTCTTCCTTAACCCTACATTTTTATGCTACTTTAGGAAAAATAATGTGCGTCATCATCATTTCCATATTGATTTAATCTTATTTGGTTGTAATTACAAATAAGTAGCTTTGAAAATCACTTTGTGTGGGTTCTACACAAAAACCTTGTAATACAAGCTTACAGCATATGAATTATTTATTATTAGATACCTACATACTCTTACCAATATTCGTCGAACTTCGAAAACAGACACGTAGCCTCCTCTATGAAGAATGAGATGGTAAAGAAGGCACATTCTCGCATGTATATGGAAATATATCAACACTTCGACATGCGTTAACAGACAGGCACACGTTCTCAGGTTGCTGAAGTCCTTTTATGTAATTGTTGCCACCTGTTGATACGCTTCATCTGATTAAAATACAAGTCTCATATACCTACGTGTTTCGTGTGATATGTTAATACGCTAGTCCGGTTGGTTTCCCGGTTGGACGGTTGATTTATGTGGCTAGCTGATTCGCAATATAATACCGATTACTAGTGAATTTGCCCAATTCGGTTTGTCGATCGACCTAATTGGTTTAAGCTACTTGTAGTGGTGAATGAGGTAGGAATAATGTGTCATGTTCTGTATAAAGGACAAAATATAGAACCCAAAACGCAATTGACTAGTTTCATCTTCACCAATACAGTAGAAGATATATTTTACTCAAAAAAATTATGCATACAGCAATCTCTGAATACGGCAGTTTTGTCGCTCTTAAATGTTGTGAAAAAATGCTTTTAAGTTCTGCAAAAAGCTAAAATTATTAAAAAGAAGATAACGTAGTATTCTTTGCTTCCAAATTTGTACTAACATTGTAAAGAAGGAGTATCAGTTTGTTTGTCCAAAGCAAACACTAAAACTATTGGAATGATTTTAAAAATTCTTTCACTTTTCAAAGCCACAATATATTATTCCAGATGGGCATAGACCATGTTTTATTTTAAAATGCTTACGATTTTATAGAGTATATATAGTAAGTAGTATTTGTGTTTAAAATCAGAGAAAAACGCCCATATTGACCTCTTTTGATATACTAAATATGTGCCTTCTGTCAACTGATGCGTCACAAACTGGTCAACAAGAAGAAAAAAAATGTTTTTTGCAAGCCGCTGTCTATTTTCAGTACGCCAGCATATTTATAATAATATAATATCAAATTTTGCTACATTGGACTCATAACACTGGTCAACAGTGAAATTGCTTCTTAGGTGAAAGTACCCAATCCTGAATGAATTCAACGTGCTGAACACGAATATCACATTGAAAAAAGTTGATTGGCTCACGTTCCAGAGATATTGACGTTTTGTCCATTGTATAGATGCTATTGCATAATGTAATGCAATTTAGCAGACTAATGTTTTCTTACCATGTATTATAATATTGACATAAGTACACTTTTTCTGAAATATGCGTAAATGTTTTCTTACCATGTATTATAATATTGACATAAGTACACTTTTTCTGAAATATGCGTAAAGGTTTTCTTACCATGTATTATAATATTGACATAAGTACACTTTTTCTGAAATATGCGTACATATTACAGAAAACCCGTAGCCAATTCAGCTTTTTCTTAGTCATTTTCGTGTTCAGCACATTGAATTCATTAAGAAACGACTATTTTCAGCTTGGAAGCATGAACTTTTCGAAAATTTGTTGCCCAGTGTAATCAGGGATTGATTGTCAGTAGCAGGATAGAGTTTGTTCTCAACAATATACCGACCCTGCTCTTTTTAATCCAATGAAAAAAATGTATGCTTTGATATACGCTTGATGGGAATTGTGTTTCCTTAAACTTCCCCGGGATCTTTGATCATCTAAGTTAACCCATGCAGTATTTCTGACTAAGCTTAAAAGGTTTAGCAGAATTGAAATAGGTTTCGTCTTAGTTTCGGGTGGAGGCCGGAAAGTTGTCATTAATGGCATCGCTCCTGCTAGTATGGGTTATGCAGAGCTCTGTATTGGGTCCTATATTGTTTTTAATACTCATATGATGTTATCAATTGCACTGATGTAAAAGTAAATGTGATGGCATAATAATAGACGAGTGAAAAGATTTTGCATCTTAAAAGACTAAAGGTTTCATAACTTTTTTATTTTAACCCAGTAAGTAAATTTGAATTTACACAAATATAATATAAATAACCTGAAAGAATGTTGTTTCTTTTGTGAGTTTGGATTTAAATTGTTTATTTCCAAATTTGTTAGAAACAACAATATTAAGGCAAATTATTTACACATTTTGGCGTTAAGAGTCTGCGGATAGCCCTCAGGGGTCGAAACATGTAGCTCAGAATTTTTAAATATAGTTTGGACTAGAACAACAAAGACCAGCAAAAGTATGGCGTTTATTAACTAATACATTACTACTTCAAGTTATCGGTTATCCAAAACAAAAAATAAAGTTGTAATCCAAATAGAAAAGGTTATCTAGATACTATTAAAGGCAATAAAATCCAGAATAAACGATATATAAGCATGTTAGATTCTATTGAATTAATTTGTGAAATATATCTTTGAAAGAATGAACTTATAACATTTGTCCGTAACTTATCTATTTTGTGTACGCGCGATTCCTCAATAAAAAAATATAAAAAAGGTAATGTATGTTAATAATATACTAAACTATAAAATGCCCGCGCCATAAACGTTGGACAACTGTTTATTATGAACAAAATAATTGAATAAATGTCTTATATTAGTTAATATTAGCATAACGAACGTAATATATCTCGCTAAAATACAGTTTATCATACTGCAATACTTGGTGTATTATAAAGCGTGTTTCAACGTTTTATACACGTTTCATCGTTTATTATACTGGGTTTAAACCAATATTAAACTCTTAGTCATCTATTTTATATGTATAGTTATTCAACGTGTATGCCCTCTAAATGTCTAGAAAGTAAATGCAGTTGCGTGTATGATTCAACTGTTAAAATATGTTTAAGAGAAGCTGTATACATATGCGTTTTACTATAGATGTTTTATTTTAAGCAAAATAACCCTTTCAATTTTTTTAAGTGATTAAATTAACAATTAATTTTTACAACATCGGAGAATGGACAAGCTAAAAGCTTTGGCTACCGCAGAGTTTCCGCAAGGGTCAGTTAATTTTAAATAAAGTCCACCTTATAAAAACAATATATAGCAACATACATTTCTACTCTTGTAGAATCCTCAAGTAGCACTTTAACCTTACTCCTAATCTATTAAACACGTGCCGATTACCATTTTTGCACCTACTGGAATATGTTAAGCTCAAGTGCGACCATACATCCACTACTCACTTCATACGATAGCCCTTTAGTCATTTACCCCTCGATATTCACCGATATCGCAGTGCTTTATGGCTGCATCTAATTTTCCCCTCGTTTAATAATGTCGTATCATCGATTTTTCGTGTAAACTTGACCTACAACACGCTAATAAAATCTACAGGCAAATTGATTTATCAATATTTAAAGAGTGCCAGCTGCGTCAATTTGGTTATCCGGACACTGAAATAAATAATTGATACAACTACTTTAATAGCTAAATATTCAACAGCAATAAATGCACCGCAACCATCTCAAACTGTTGTTCTCGCTCTAATTAATTTCTCATTTTAGATGGGTTGACATTGTTTACTTTTCAGTTAATGTAGATTGGTAGACAAGTAAACTAGAACTGGCGAAATCGTACAAATGTACGATCATAATTTTAAGTTCTATTAAATTTTATACATTCTGACTATTTTATTTGGGTAGATGTTTGCTGCTTATTTCTTTCTTTATATCGTTGTTGCATCGATACAGTGATTTCTTATCTAGTGCCTTCTCACCTTAATTTTGTAAGTAATATTTGTACTTTAATTACGTGTCTCATATCATTTGAAAGCCGAAATCCCCCTCTTCCTTCTCATGTTCCTAATTCTTGAGATTATGTACTGATTGTTGTGAAAATTATCGTTAAAGTTATAGCGATTTTCTCGCCTATTGCTTTTGCTGCACTTCTTTTGTATTTCTTTTTATAATAGATGGTGTATGTTTACCGTCCTTGTTGCAAATACTTCTTATTCTTTACGTTTTTGGTTTATACATGGAGGTCCAGATTAATAGGCTTTTGTAGATTTTTGCAGCAGCAGTAATTATAATTATATTTTTTTTTCAATCTTACTTCCTGCTTTTCCTTTTTTTTCCGCGGCCTTCTTGTTTGTTTGTAAGACACCACTGATAGGCCCCTTTGGTGCGAAGAGTGTCCGTGTGTTGCATCCCTGTCCCTTTGTATTAACCTATCTACCCCCGTATTACTGTTTACATTTGTATTTCTGGCATGGGAGGACGTTGTTTGGTGTGCAATGGGGACCTAGTCCCTGATAAGGAGATAACGTGCGATATGTGCAAACAAGTATCACACAGCGTATGCACTAATCTTACAAGGCTTGAGATTCAATGCTTGAAGAGCAAGGATCGCAAAATATCTTTTTACTGCGTACAATGCTCAGATTTTAAAAATCATTTATCAAAAATTCATGAACTTACTACTATAGTCACAAATTTACAAAGTGAAATTAAGAGTTTAAAAGATAATTGTAAGAACAGCTCCCCCAATATTTGCGAAAACGATATTTTTGCGACTGAAAAAATAATTCAGGAGATAGCAGATCGCGATGGCAGAAAACGAAACCTTGTACTTTTTAACATAACCGAGTGTGCTGCGAATGATAATAAGGAGCGCTTCATTGCTGATACTGCTGCTGTTAAGGAGATTCTGGCAAATTTGGATGAGGTTGTGGACGAGATAAAGCCTTCTAGATTGGGGAGATTCGACCCCACACAATCCAAACGGCCGAGACCGATTAAAATAACATTGTCGGATGAAAACAGCGTGGTTAAAGTACTGCGGAACGCTAAAAGACTGAAGAACACTGATAAGTTTAAACATGTGTTTGTATCAAAAGATAAGACTCCGTTTCAACTCCAACTAATACACAAGGCGAGAGCGGATCTTGGGGAGCGCACGGCAGCCGGGGAGACAGACCTCTACATCAAATATGTACATGATGTTCCGAAAATAGCAAAAAGAACAGCTCACTCGGAAAACTAAATTCATCCAACAGCAATACCGCCAGTTTACATGTGCTCTATCAAAACACTCGCGGCTTGCGCACGAAACTCACTACCTTGCATCCACAAACCTCTACAATTAATGCTGATATAATTGCATTTACCGAAACATGGCTTAACAACAGTATAGATGACTTGGAGATACTTGACTCACCGTTTTCGATATTTAGATCGGATCGTAAGTTTGATTTGGTGCGGAAGGTTGATGGGGGCGGCGTCTTGACTGCTATTGTTGGGGACTTACGTCCAGAGAGGATTGGCTGTCGCGACCTCTTCAGTTCGATTCCACAAGTCGATGTCAATATATGCAAATGCAAAATAAATAAAATCCTTCTGTACGTTGTAAATGTATATATACCACCAGATGTTGACAATGATAGTTACGACGCATTTCTGGAGATGCTTGGCCTTTTTTTGTTGGAGAAACCAGTGTTGATCCTGGGTGATTTTAATGCACCTAGTTTTAACTTAAACGGTGCTAACGACAGGAAAACAACGGCTTTGCTTCATTTTATGAGTGTTTTGGCTTTAACTCAGACGAATAGCGTCTCCAATGCCCACGGTAGAATGTTGGATTTAGTCTTCACTAACTTGAAATATGATGTGGAAGTTATACGCGATATGGACCCATTGCTGTCCGAGGATGGTTATCATCCTGCTCTCCGTATCATTATTCATTGGAATTTGGATGTGAGTGTGACAGCTCTTCCACCCAACACTACTCCCCGTTACAATTTTCGTAGAGCAAACTTCTTGGCATTATACAGCGACTTAACAAAAATCGATTGGTCCTTTCTCTCATCGTACAGAGATGTAAATACGGCAATGGGTGACTTTTATGGCAGGCTTCATAATGCATTTGATGCGTCAGTCCCTGTGGTGGTGCCCTCCTGTAGCGGGCAATGCCCTCCTTGGTTTACATCCGAGATTCGATACTTACTTAAACTGAAAGATTACTACTTCAGAAGATGGAAGACAACACGTACTGCTGCAAATTATCAGGAGTTTTCACGCTTGAGGAGGCTTTGCAAGACCGAAACCAGAGCTGCATATGTCAACTATCACCAAGTAATGGAGCAAAATATTACCACTGATCCTAAAAGTTTTTGGTCGTTTGTAAATGGTAGAAGATCCTCAGCGAGAATCCCAAATACTATGACCCGTGATAATGTGGAATTGATTCAACCTCAAGACATAGTGGAGGCGTTTGCACGGGAGTTCTCTAGTGTGCTGCAACCTCCCCTAGCAGATCCATCTCCAATTTTTGGTAATTACCCAAGTTTTAGTGTCAGCCCGTTTACGGAAGAGGAGGTCTTAACTTCAATCAAGGCTCTGAAGGCTGACTTGACGAGTGGTGTTGATAATATTCCTGCTCTTGTCGTGCGTGACTGTGCTCCGGTTTTTGCGTATCCACTAAGTATCTTGTTTAATCTATGTGTTCGTACCTCAACCTTTCCGGAAGTTTGGAAGACGAGTAGAGTGATACCGGTGTTCAAGAGTGGTGATCGTAGTAATATAAGTAATTATAGACCCATTAGTATTTTGTGTAACTTCTCTAAAGTGTTTGAGCATCTTTTATATAATGTAATATATCGCAATGTATATCCACACATATCACATTGTCAGCATGGATTCCTTTCAGGAAGATCAACTGTTACAAACCTTGTAAATATAACTCAGTACATTAGTAATGCTCTAGATGATCGCAAACAGGTCGATGTTGTATATACAGACTTTTCGAAAGCGTTTGACACTATCGATCACACTACATTGCTTTTTAAACTTGAATGCCTTGGCTTTTCACCTTCGTTAGTGTCTTTATTAAAATCATATTTATCGAATCGACAGGGATTTGTGTTATGCAACGGTTTCAAATCAGCCCCGTATCTATTCACCTCCGGTATTGCACAGGGATCCAACTTGGGACCTCTGTTATTTAACATGTACATAAATGATCTCTTTCACAAGCTGAACTGTAATGTCTTAGCATATGCTGACGACTTTAAAATATATACAATCGTAACTTGTAATAACGACTGCCAAAAGCTACAGCGGGACTTATGCATAATAAATGATTGGTGTCAAAAGAATAACATTACACTTAATATTAATAAGTGTGCCATTGTTTCGTACAGTAGATGTTTAAATGTTATAACTTACGATTACAACTGCGATTACCAATCAATACCGAGGGTTTACACTATTCGCGACCTCGGAGTACTTTTCGACAGTAAGCTAACGTTTTCTGAACACCTTATAACTACATGTGCATCTGCATCTAAAATGCTCGGTTTTCTCATAAGATCTTGTAGGCACTTTATGAACCCAGAAACTTTAACTACGCTATATTGTTCGTTAGTGCGAAGTAAATTGGAATACGCATCCGTGGTGTGGTATCCTTTATACACTTACCAGCAAATAACTGTTGAACGAGTTCAGAAAAGATTTCTAAAATACTTGAACTATCGCATTGATGGAATATATCCAGACAGAGGTTCGGATTACGTTGGCTTACTGACGCGCCATAATTTTGAATCGTTGTCCGATCGCCGTGATGTACACAGTTGTAATTTCTTATGTAATTTACTTAATTATAAGCTTGACTCCCCAGACCTTTTGTCCCAGATTAACTTCTCAGTTCCTAGCAGTCATAGAACCAGGTCCATTTTACCTTTACATATTCCGAGATCTAACACCAATGTCCATCGCAAGTCTCCCGTTGTACATATGTCAAGCAACTATAATAGATTTATGAGTCATGATTAACCTGTTCCGCTTGCTCCTGTTTCCTTTCTTTTATTTTGTTTATGTTTTCTTTTTTATTTTTGTTACGTATTGTCAGAGATGAGTACAGAAGAATGTTACTCCCTTTGTTATTGTTTAATGTATGATCACTGTATTTCTAATTGTATTTATTATCCTGTAACTGGCCTTCGCTGTTGGATAAATATATATTATTATTATTATTATTATTATTATTATTATTCACCTGTTTGTCTGCTATTCTTTCGAAGTAACTAACAAAGATTTACAAAAGCTTAGAACATGATGAGAAATTAATTGGGTTGATTTTGTATCTGCCTTCCCTTAATATTTTTGTTTGAACCATAAAGGATATAAGCACACATACCAACTCACTTTTCAAATCCCTAACAAGTACAGCCGGTACTTCTACATAACTTCTTTTTCATTTTATAATTTAGAAGACATTGGAGGTGGTAATGTAATTTTACTGCTGTATACCATGGTAAGCTACATATATGCGTTAGATTTCGTTAAAACTCCATCTAGACATGACCATGTAATATAGTATTTCCCCATCAAATAGTACTAGAAGTTGGTATAGCTATCTATCAATGAAGGTCTGTATTCTTTTTTTGCAGCACGACAAGAAAATTGCAAGCAATTTCGATCTTTATCAAAGCAATAGTATAGATTGGTAGGAACATATTTTTGTATTTAACATTACAAAAATAACTCAAAATTCAATTAATAAGTAGGAAATTTTGTACCCGCAATAAATTTAGTTGCATTAATGAGCCTAGATATTTTACCCCCGCAGAGCACCTCCCTTCAAATCACCATCATAACCACGGAAAAATCCAGTTACACTGAGAGAAATCTTTGTAGTAAAAACTTACATGGCGCAGTACTAACGATTTTCTAGAAATAAGTATAATACAAACAAGTGGGCTCTAACGTACACGTTTATCATTTAATACACTCCGCCAAAAAAGTATCGCATAAACTAAAAAAGGGCATTTATGAACCAAGATATTTTTATACGTTCACAAAAAGTTTGCCTCGTGTATCTGAACTATAAAAACACTAACAAAATAATGGAACTTAGCGTTTTTACTTTTTTTTTCTAAAAGAACACATTTAGAAAAATGCATATGTGTAAGGTTTGTTCAGTTGTTTATTGAAAGTTTTCCTATACGGACAAATTTTAAAGTGCGAAGTCAGAGTTCTGTACCAACGCTTTTAAAACTAAAATGAGCAATTTAACTTCAGAACAAGTGGCTGCTATAGTTGCTTTAATCGAAGATGGACGATCTCAAGCATACGTTGCTAATTTGATGAACATCAATCAGTCAAGTGTTTCTAGAGCCGTAGCCAGATATAGGGAAACAGGCATTTACAGTAGAAGACCTGTACCAGGTCGTCCAAGCTGTTCTACTCGCCAAGATGACCGCTATTTACTACTACAAGCATTACGTCGAAGACATGTAACTGCGAGACAATTGCAGAACGACTTGGCTAGAGTCAGAAATACTCGTGTGAGTACTCAAACTATTCGGAATAGGTTACGACAGAGTGGATTAAGAGCTAGAGTAGCTGTAACAGCCCCTCGTCTCACTAGGAACCACCGAGTGGCTCGCTTAAGGTTTGCCAGAGAACATGTAAATTGGAACATTAATGACTGGGCCAATATACTGTTCACAGATGAGTCAAGATTTGGTCTTTACACCTCAGATAGGCGTATCTCACTGTACAGACGAGACGGTGAGCGCTATTCGCAGTGTAATATCAGACCTAGACCTAATTTCGCTGGTGGCTCTATTATGGTTTGGGGAGGCATCTGTTTAACAGGTCGTACAGAGTTAGTACCAGTAGACAGAGGTACACTGACTGCCCACAGGTATATAACGGACATTTTAGAAGAACATGTAGTACCATATGCGCCAATTATAGGAAACGAATTCATGTTAATGCACGATAATGCACGACCGCATGTTGCAATAATCGTCCAGGAATACCTTAACGATGTTGGTATTCCAGTTTTAGATTGGCCTGCGGTAAGTCCGGACATGAACCCTATCGAGCACGTGTGGGACCTCCTTCACAGACGGATACGAACCCAAAATGTTGCCCCAGCGGACCTGCATGGACTAGCAAATGCTCTCCGTGACGAGTGGGAGAATTTGGATCAGGCTTATATACGGAGGTTAATCGAATCTCTGCCAAACCGTATGCGAGTGGTCATAAGAGCCAGAGGTGGCAATACTCAGTATTAAAAGCTACTGTTATGACATTTTTCTTTCCAAAATTATAATTTCTTGTTTTAATAAAAATCTCAAGTATGAGTTCTTGTTTTTATTTGGCCTGTATTTTATTTAAACAATCATAGAAATTATATCTTAGAGCGCATTAAAGTATATTTACAACTTTATGCTACAAACAAAGATTATGCGATACTTTTATGATTCAAAACTAAATTATGCGATACTTTTTTGGCGGAGTGTACTTGCCGTTGTAGGAAAAGTTCACAGCTGTTTCTTATTCTAAATTGCACATGTCTAATAATTTCATCAAACAATTGCATTTAACTGGTGTTAAGAGTGCTTGCGCGTGTTAAGCGAAATGCCGAAAAATATCGTAGACTGTAAGTGATTGCTTCGCCCTAGTTATTCTGCTGTATTTTGGATAGAGCCAACAGCTGCTTTGAGTAGAATAAAAAGCGACGCGTAGAACTCAACATTGATTTTAATAAAAATGAACACTTTAGATTATAAAAATCATTTCCAAATTATAGATTCACAAAAAAATATTCACTTACGACTCTAATTTTCGCTTAAGTGTTAAGACAGGCAACAATATGTTTCTAATTGAAGAAACTGGTACTGATTTTTGTTGATAAAGGTTGGTTTATATATGCTTGTCCCCACCTCCAAGACAACTTTAAATTACTAAATTTCCAAGAAAATTACAATTAAAGTTATATATGAAGGGTTACAAGAGTTCCCTTAATGTTTGTCAGGAAATCCCAAATTAAAAGCAATTATTTATATTACACAATATATCTGCAATTTAGCGATAGCGATTATGAAAAAATGAAAAAATTATGAAAATCATCTGTGCATTATATTCTAAATTTTAGGAAAAATAGAGAATTATTCTGAATAAAATTCCCAAAACCTAATACTTAATAGTATTAAAGGAAATGAATATGCAAATGATTTACTGGGATACCCTACAAATAGCCCAATAGAATTATTAATTAATATGAGTGAATTTCCCCAAATTTAATAATGAATAATCTTAATAGGTTTCACTAAGATAAATGTAAATAGATATATAGGTACAATAAAAGTAAACTTACTTTCTAAATTTCAATTCCTACACCAAACAACTGGATTGCTTGGCGTAACCCTAGCTTCCCCACTAAAGTAGAATGATCATTTTCGCCCGGTAGTTTCCAAACTGAATACTTTAATTTTAAAAGTACTACACCCAAAAAAAAAAAAAAATAAGTGCCGCTGACACGCTAACGATTCTATACTTTTCAGAACTCCAATCACAAAAGAAACAAAACATTTTTAAATAAAATCTTTCCTTGGGTCCCTTGTTCCTCTGTGTTATTAAACAGAAAGCAGCAATAAAGTGTATTGTGGAAGTTAATTAACTCACATTCTGTAGCAACCGTTTTATTTCATTTACGGTACAATGTGTATTACTGATTTTTAAGTCCAAGTCTTTGAATTTTGTTAATCTGTTCTAAATATTCCCTTTGGGGCTGTTCCACATACTTAATTGCAAGTGATTTACTTTAATAGTTTTCTTAATCTAAAACGACCTAAAGTTACTCTTTTTTCATTTTGGTTAAATTTCGATGAAGTAATAAATTACTACAAAAAATTAGTTAATAAACAAAGGAGATACTGATTGTTTTCCTCGGTTGGTATCCTCAATATTCTGAAGTTTATGAATAAAATATAATAGAAAAGAATTTACAATAATATAATATGCATATCAACCGATCCTTAACATTTTTTTTTAAATTTTGATAGGTTAAAAAGTGACTTCATTTGTTAATTAGTTTGTTACACACTATATAAATATTTTGCTTATTTTGAGCAATTTTTGACGTTTTTATACGTAATTGGCGCTCAAAAAATCCGTCACAAACGTCTTCGGTTACGTCTCTTCAGAACATGATGTGCTTAGGGTGACTCCAAACTGTTTTTTTAACGTAAATCTTGTGTTTCCATTAAATAGTTCAACCTTAACACCTAGGATGTAACTTTTGTGAAACAGAGTGATTGATATAAATGCCATGAGAATTGATTATGAAACAACAAAGTTTAGTGCAAATTTTATCATGTGCTGTTTATAATAAAATGCTATACATATTTCTATCTGCCACTCTGTGGGATATAATAAAATTTTAGGATTATATTTTTTTAGGATACTATTTAATTTAGTTACCTAGGTGATGAATAACTAATTAGTAGGAGATGCGAACTGTTAAGTTGTTACTATTCCAACGTTAGGTGCGGAGGAATGCGGTAATCTTTGCATATAATATTCAAATGCCATAGAAAACTTCACGTGTATGTTACTACAAAAATCGATAGTCCTTATTCCTTTAATGTAAAATGTCACGATATTTATTTGAGCCGTATAACGATATATGTACATAATTTCACGCTACAACAAATCTAGTAATTTCAAAAATTAAATATGTATATACAGATACCTAGTTATTTTAGGCCTTCCAGAAGAAAATTACTTTATAGATTTTGTCCACGATCATGTAAAAAATTACAGTTTTTCTGCATGGTTTTCAGTGTGTAAAATTTATATTTATTGAACTCATCCAATAAAAGTTTCTATGCACGGGTATTTTACGACTTCAAATAAAAGGAAAAAAGAAAATATCAGTGAGAACGTATATATTTTATTCATTTGTATAGATACTCTACAAACTTTATGATAACATCATTGCTTGAGCTTGCTTCTTCAGCTGGATCTCTACGCAAAATTCGGTTTGATTCCGCGATTATTCCTCGTAAAATTTATCACCATACCTTTTTGATTCTAAAGGTATCAATTATAGGCTGGGCAGAACATTTTTATTTGTTATTTTTTGTTATTTGTTATTTTGTTATTATAACTGACAAACAGTCAATTATATATTGTTGCTGGTGATCTAAAGCTGACTTAGTTTCTGTATATTTCAACCATATTTCATGTCTCTCGTTTCAGTGCCTATAATAAAACATCGAGGTTTATTGGTTTTAGACGTTGGCATTTTGATCATTATCATATTACTAATATCTTTCACATAAACAATACTTATTTTATGAAGCTCACCTCTTCTGGATGCACCAGCAATATCAAAAGCTACAATAACCTAAAATTAGAAAGTTGATTTAGGCATTGTTCACTCAAAGAAAAAAATACATTAAAAATACGTTCCTCTAGGGTACTTCGTTTGCAAAGTATATTTCATCTTTGCTTATTTCTTAGAACGATATCCTACAGACTGGTGCTTCAACTAAACGCTTAACCAACATTAAATTAGATTAGATTAGGGTTGGAGTGGCTGTACTGACCTGTTTCACCGCTACCTTTTCAGATCAATTGTGATACTCTTTGCCCTAGAAGGCGCTCTCTAACTTTGCCTTCTTTTTTTTACCTTTAACCCGTAATCGTCCAAATTGTGATCCTCAAAAAGCACTGCAGCCTATAGGCTTATTGTGCTACGTCCGTATTTCATACAACCCACTCCAAAATTACTAATTTGTCTAAGTCCTTCACCGAGCGGGTGCGGTACGTCTCTGAACCCCCTTTCGGTTCCCAAATAAATCTTGTCACCTGCGCTCTAATGCTCCGCGGTCACATAGCATATGCTTGGCTGCTTCTGGTTCTCTCCCATACAGTCGCAGATTGAGTCCCCATTATGCATGTCAATTTTATACAGGTATTCCTTCGCCAGAGCATGTCCGGTCATGATGATACCGAGCTGTTTCCTGCTCACCTATAGCACTTCTCTAGCTCGCTCTCCGCATGGATTCCCTATGAAGGTTTTACCATGTATTTTACCGGGACTATTCCTTCAGTCTTCACGTTGTTTCGTCCGAATCCAGTCTCCTATATGTTTCCCGGCTATCTGTTTTGTTATCCCAAAAAACGGTTCTGGTCCGTAAATTTTTGTCTCTGACCCTCTCTTAGTGAGTTCGTCACCCTTTTCATTGTCCTCAATTTCCTGATGCCCTGGCACCCAGATCAGACTTACACTGTTCCGGTCGGACAGTTCTATCAGTTCGTCAAGGAAATCCATCACCAACTGAGACGACACTTGATAGAGCTTTTAGCGCCTGTTGGCCTCAGATATAATGCGAATTCGTCTACCGTGAACCAATTTCTCATTCGTTGGCGCATTGCAGGATCGCATAGACCTCTGTCTGAAACACAGAGGCATAAGTCCCAAGTGCATAACTGTGACCCCTATTTCGAGAGTATATCCCCGGCCCAACACCATTAGCACTCTTGGACGTGTCAGTTTATCAGGTCAGGTCTTGTCCTAGTCTCTCATTGTATCACTAGATGCAAAGGTGGCAAGTTGCTTCCATAGCTGCTGTGGGTGTGCTCCCGTTATACATAAGCAGACAAGTCTTTGCACCTTATTTTGCCTTCTTAATTACACCTCTTAGCTTAGCTGTGGGGTTCTCTATATGCCTAGTATTATAAACCATTTCCTCACAGTGGTACATTACATGAGCTGAGGTTTCTTCCTCCTCATGGCAGAATCTGCAGAGAGCGTCATCTGCAGGCCTATGTTATACCTATTCAGTCTACAAATTATCGGTCAACAAACCTTCTATCATTTTGACAATCTTCCTGCCTTTACTCAGCAGGCCTTTAGTAGATTTAGGCCTTTATTCCCTTAAGAACTCCTTGCTTGTCTTTGTCCTGGTGTATTTTGCCCATATTTCTTGGATTTATTATGTGTCCATTCCTGTTTAATTTGTGAGTTGGTAATGCCGAAACGACGAGCTTCATCTGGCTAGGTAGTCCACCACCCCACTTTTTTTCACGATAGTGTCGCTGGGAACCCAGGCGAATATTAGCTTTCTCTTGGTGCCCACCTCATTTAGGGCGCTTACCCAGTTCCAAACCAGCTGTGAGTCAACACTTACGGAACTGATCGCATTAAGTGTTGCTTAGTTGAAGAGAGAAAACTGCTTAAGTTCGATGCCTCTTTCGCCTAGTAGGAATAGGAGAGATTTCACCATGGTGTATTCTGACTATAGACTTGATGGTTTTATATGCTTTTCCCAAGGTGAAAGATCAGCAAGAAACATAGCTTCCGTAAGATTCCTCACATTCATTGAAACGCACTAATCGCGGAATCGTTTATACTTATACAAATTCATTTCGTTTTCGTAGCTATATTAACGTCGGCGTTTGTGCGGTCTCTGAAGCTTCTGGAGAGATATCTTGATACTCCTCTACATTACTATAATCACTATCGATTATTACAGATTTTATATTTAAAATTATATTTACAGCAGCAACAATAGCAACTTCAATAAAGGAGATTGACAATACCATATCTTTGGTAATAGAGTAATACCAAACATGGAAGTCTGTATAATACTTGAATAATACTGAACGTGACTATTCCCGTGAAACACTTGTAAGAGATCTATATAGTTCTACAAATATTCTTAAAAATTAACTATCTCTTACGAGAATTAGCATGATCGTAGAGAAAACGTTGTAAGAGACACGTCTAAAAAGGCTCTTTATTGCACGAACGACTTGGTTAAAAACGGTTTTACACCGCTATCTTAAATAACTATTCTCAAACTAATTATAAAAGGTTTACAATTTGTTTATTTTTTATTACGATGCGTGTTGTCTATATACATAGACATAAAACCCCTCTTAGGTATACAATGTTATTTGCTCATTTTATTGCGGATAAGGTTTCAACTACCACAAGAGCGGCAATACCTTGCCGTTGGTATCTAGTCCCTTATTGCTCTTAAAGGAGCGTCTTCAAATTGACGCCTCGCTTTCATGATCCTCCAGTCCTTTGTATATACGGAAACGCGATGAGTTCTACAGCCC
The DNA here is from genome assembly GCA_949128085.1 of Cetonia aurata. NCBI lineage: Eukaryota > Metazoa > Arthropoda > Insecta > Coleoptera > Scarabaeidae > Cetonia > Cetonia aurata. The sequence goes on along the minus strand of OX421884.1, from coordinate 15,934,726 downwards.
CTAGTAATAATATCTGTCTTCGAGTTTATTTTTCACATCGGGAATTTCCGAAATCAATTTCTGTACTGGGAAAGGAGAAGAGAACTAGTGGCAGTAGTGTTGTTGTTGTTGTTAAGGTACATATACACACAGACCGAACTCCTAAACCCTCGACGATCCGGTGTTAAATATCAAAGCTTCGTAGTTCTGTTCAGCCGTGTTATTGCAGTCCGTTAGATGATACTGGATGGCGCTGTATCGTCGTTTCAGAATTTACACCGCTTCCGAACTATGTAATACTTCCTAGTCTCGTGAATTATGCGCTCTCCAGTATTTACCAGTTGGAAGTTCTCAATATTACCACAATTACACGGCGACACAATACGTTACAGGCATGGCATCATAATGATTGTCCCGATAATTTTTTCTAATGTGATAGGATATACTTTCAATTAGCTATACCGTTTGGTAACATGACGCTTCAGTGTGGGTTTAATAAGGCATGAAAGATAATTGAAACACTACAAAAAGGGATTCGCTTGAGCGAGGGAGGTGATTTTGTTCGACGTAATTACCAGAAATCCCAGATGTACGGCAGGAATTAAATTGGTTCTTCTTAAATTTCTTGTAGTGATTACCTTCTTGTATTTTTTCTGCATTTAGGATATACTTACATTCTTCTTCACACAAATACTGAAAAGGCTGCTCCATTGATTAACTAATACAGAAATTTATGACGATCGCTACTGTTTTTACAAAGATCTTTGAAAAAGTAATAAACCATCGATTAATGGGTGACTAGCAGAGCAATAATCTAATTTCTCCCCTCACAGTTTGGCTGCAGTTTGTGCTCACAAAATATACAGCGGACGCTTTGTATTCAGTTTTAAATTATATTTATAAAGCAACAGACGATGGGAAATTTGTTGGAGGAGTTTTCTTTGATTTAACTTTAAGCATTTGACATTGTTCATCATCAGGACTTCTTGGACAAAATGGATGGGTATGGTATACGAGATATTGCCAAAAGATTGCTGCAATTCTTCTTGACTAATTGCAGGAATTATGTTTTCGTGAATTTTCTCGTTGTGTACAAGCTCAGATTAAAGTGCTCTATAGAGCTATGTTCTCACCCCAAATCTGTTCTTGCTTTATGCTAACGACTAACGACTTTAATCTCTCAAGTAGTCCTTATATGTTATTGTTCAGGGTTAAAGTGTGGAGGAGGTATCGCTGGATTGTTGGATGTGATGTAGAAGATGAGACGCCGGTGCAATGAGCGAATTCTTGCTTTGAACTCTGAAAAGACGTATTTGTTACAATTTAGAACTGCAAAGCGGCCTCTTGCAGTCTATATGTGCCTCTAGATGGCAAATCAATTCGGGAGTGCTTATCTATAAGGTTTCTGGGCATGACGGTGGATTCGTGTTTCGGGTGAGAGGATCGCTATTGCCGTTTGGAACGAATTTGCATTCGGCCTTGTTCGGTATGCGTCAATTACAAAAATTTGCAAACATAAATTCTATTAGAATGTTTTATTTTGCAAGTATCGAATCACGACTACGATACGGTGTATTGTTTTGGAGATCCTTTGCCCAGTTATATCGCTTATTCTTATAGGTACAAAACAAAATAGTTAGTTGTATGCTCGGACCTACCCAGTGAATGCAGACCTTACTTCTAGGAATTACACATACTGCCATTGTTTTGTTTATTTATTCAAGAAGTACCATTATTCTATAAGAAGCATTAACACATACCATATTTGTCCGAAATGGCGATGTGTTTAATGCGATGACTACTCGTAACTCAACAAATTTGAATCCAGCGCACCATAGGAAACAGTTTTCTTGAACGTAGCCTGTATTAAAACCGATACAATATTAATTTCAATTAACTGCCGCGCGATATCAGAATACGCGTGTCGCTTGCACAATTTAAAAGAGTAGTGGGTTTATTTTTTAACGCAGCAGAATATCTTTCCAGCTGATCTACAGATATGTGATTTTTTATTTTTCCGTCTTGATTTTTGTTTGTATCCGTATGTGAGTCTTGTGCATTTGTATATTTTTACATATTAATATAAATTGACGATATCTATGTTTATGTCGACTAAATAAATAAATAAATATGCACAACTGCTTTTCCAAAATGTTTGCTAACTTTCTCATTATTAACGCTACAAATTCTCTTAAATTAACAAAGATTAAATGTTTTTGATGTTGATCAAAATCAATTAAGAAGAAAAGAAGAATGCATTTTTGACATAATTACAAATTCAATCCCTTTTTCTTTTTAATTAAAACTTCTTGATATTTTCCAATATTTTGATGAACAATATAATAGATGACATAAAAGTGTTAATCCTTACAACCAATGATAAAAAAGTAACAGTGGATTTTCGTTTAGATCAAGTAACAGACATTCTGCAGACATTTCTGCTTGCATTACTTCTAATATTAGGTAACTTTTTTTAAGTGTGTTTGGCACAAAACACCTACAAAGTAAAAAAAAATGTGAATTATTAGAGATGGAAGTATGCTGAGTTTGCAATATATTTTATAGAAGAAAGAAAAAAAAGCTATAATTAAGAGAGATGGAACTACTTAAAAGTTAAAATATCACCATTTTGTTACCTTTCTAACTCCAAAGATATTGGTCGTAGGATGATCAGATTTGGTATACATGTTTATAAATAATAATTTTTTGTTTTCTTAATCACTTATGCAAATAAAACATTAAAAAAATGGGGTCACCAAGATAATAATATATATGCCTTTATTACGCATAAAAGGATTACAAACATTATAAGAACATTAAAAAAAAAACGATGAATGAATAATGAACAAACAGTAACCCTTTGTGGTAAACGGCAGAAAGTCAGACGAACTGCACGCACGTGCAAAGTCTGTTTTTCATTCCTGCCGCAATAACTACAGCTAAAGAAGAAAAACTATGCAGCCAGTACATATAGAAAGCAAGTTTCACATTACTAAGCATCATCATACAAGTAAATGAATAGATATAAGAACTAAATTAAACTACATTGTAAATTTAAGTCATTGAATCAAGAATCATACGTTTTACATGATGCTTAAAAGAAGGAACAGATAAGTTTTTTAAATAATCCGGTAGACCGTTGTATATTCGCGCAATATTAAATGAAAATGATCTCTCAAAAAGAGTTGTCCTATGAGCAGGAGGTGTGATGCAATGGGGAAATCTAATATTAATATTATGCACATCTGTTCTAAATGTCAATCTAAGGAAGAGGTATGACGGAATCCTTTTTGTCACAATTTTGTGATAGAAACAGCACTGATGCAGGTGTCGACGAGAACGCATGTTCAACCAGCGAAGTTCTGCAAGTTTATGAGAAACATGTTCGCGCCTTCTTAAACCGAATATAAAGCGAATACAGCAATTTTGAAGTTTTTGTACTCTTTGTGCAGTAACACTATCAAGGCAAGGCCCATAAACAACGTCACAATAGTTAAAGTGCGACAAAACGAGTGCATCAGTTAACCTTTTCCTAGACTCAACAGACATACAATTTCTATGAGTATACACATACTTTAAGTTGGTATACGCTTTACGGATACACATACCAATGTGTCCTTTAAATCTTAAGTCCGAGTCAATTAGAAGCCCAAGGCTTCTAACAGACTTAGAAAAAGGCAAGAATGTGTTATTTACCTTGATTGCGAGGTTGCTAGTAACAAACTCATCACACCTCCTACCAAAGAGTATCACAGATGTTTGATTGACATTTATTTGCAAGTTGTGCTGCATGGAAAAATCCACTATTCGATCAAGATCCGAAGTGATGCGGTCACTAGCAGATAACAAATCACTTTGCTCAAACGTAGAATAAATTTGAGCATCATACGCGTAGAGGTGGTAACTACAAGTTCTCAAACATGTATGCAGCTTTGATGTGTACAGTGAAAAAAGTAATGGGCTTAAAATTGAACCCTGTGGTACACCACTGCGTAGAGGCGTAGAATTCGACACCTTGTTATTCAGAATGACTTGTTGGCAGCGATCTGACAGATAACTCTTAATTAAAGAGGTAGCCTCGCCACTGAAACCAAGATGCTCTAAGATGTCAAAAGCACTAATTACATAAGTAATTTAATCAAAGAAATAAGAAAATTCGTTTACAAAGTCATCGAAATATCATCTATAAACAGGTATACCAAATCTTACCTTTCTACCACCAATATCCTTGGAGTTATAATGGTAACAAAATCATGATTTCTTAACTTTTAAATTGTCTCTCTTAATTGTATATTTTATTCTTTCTTCTAAAGAATATATTGCAAACTCAACATATTTCCACCTCTAGTAAAATGAGTCACGATTTTTTTCTAATTTTTATTAGAATGGGGAAACGGTTATCGCAATTGACCAGAGTGTTGAACCCGCGACCCCCGCGTGTAAGCCACTAGACTAACTACAGGTAAAATATTTTATAACGGTGAAAGTCCTCGTCCACGCGCACGAGTTCAAAGCAGTAGGCGAGCTTGCGCCGACGTAAGACGAACTGCATACTGAATTACTATTTTTGAACGAATTGTGAAGATAATGGGAGCGGCTAGGATTTCACATACGAGTTATAACATTTCTCTATTTTTATTCGTGTGTGTCTCACTCCATTGAGTACGCCCGCTTGTTATCGCGCATTCGCCACTACAAAAAAAATTCACCTGTACTATCAGCCGGGTTACATTAAAGCCTCACATCTACTGCTTACCGGTCGAGAAATATATACAAAAAAAAACTTGTTTGGAATCATTTCCGATATGTTCGAGTACCTTCGGAATCGCTTCAGGTATCATTCAGAGCCTGAATACATGGTTTAGTTAGTTTTTTTAATCGATATTTTGATGGTTTCATGGCTTCTCTTCAGAACTTCACACAAATTATTTCTTTCGTATTTTGATACCTAAAATCCGAATTGGCTCTTAAAAACGAACATTTACATTTAAGATTTCGAAGTTACCGCCCATACGACCAGGTGAGGGGTGAAAGGTCATATATGGTGTCCTTGGATATAGTTTTGAAAACGATTAAGGCGTGTTTTTTGGTTTTTCGATTAGATGTGTATTTCTCGAGATATTTGACCGTCCCGGAACTTTTGGCACACCCGGTATGTCCCCACCGAGACTTATAAAAATCTGAATTTAACACATACAGAGCTATTATTAGTAAAAAAATCCAGTTGCCTTTAGTTGTAACTTTTTCATGTGTCTTCAAATTCAAACGCGCAACATTGTAGAACCTTGTATTTCAAGATCCAAGGTTTGTTAAGAGATAGCATACTAAAAAATAAATATAGTCCTCAATTCAGTGAATTTTAAATCATTTTGTTATACAAACGATGAAACTTACTATACCAATTCGAAGCTTTTTCTTGTTTTGTGTATAGTTGCCACCGATCCTTACCTTGATTTACAATTACCATATTATCATACTTATAATTGGAATATAAGTCAAAAGTACTCTATGCAAGTTAAATAAGCAGGACAGGGAGTAATTTATATTTAAATTCTGCCGGGTAAATGTATTCCACAAACATTAGCATTAGCACATTTTTTCTAACTACATAAGGTCCACGTGTCCAGCAACATTTTAAAATAAAAAAAAAATTCTGTACGCAGTAAAATTAGTTCGTGTAAATTTTCTGTTTAATGAAAAAGTTTTTTTACGAGAAAAGTATTCTGTCTTTGTGTGATTAACACAAAATTTAAACAAATTCTTTAATTTCTGTTTCAGGTGCAAGATGTGGGGAATATGAATTTACCTGCGAGGATGGATCATGCATTCACAACACTCTGCAGTGCGATGGAGAACATCACTGTCGTAATGGCGAAGATGAAAGGAATTGTGGTAAGCTCGAACATTATTTGAAGATAATTGCGGCTTACCAGCGCAAGCTTTTTATTCTGGCTGTTAATTTGAACGCTTTTAAATATGTTGAATGTTACGCCGTACAACAACAACTTGCTTGTAATATCGCCCATGCTAATTATAGCATGCTACACTAAAATATTGTGCTGAAAATATTTGCCTATAAATGTTTATATGTTGTATGTGTTTGTATACTTTGCTACGTTTTTTTTTTGTGATGTATATGCTTCCTTCCTCGTTAATGTTGTTGATGGCGTTGGCCTCGTTCGACCCAGTAATTATTCAGTAAAGAGTGGATAGCTCCAAGTTTATGTCTACATGCGAACACTGTCGGAAGTTCACTCTCAAACGAAGCAAAAGATGGATTATATCTACATTAAATTAAGAACTTGTAAGATGTTATCGTAAACTTTCCCCCATAGAAGCGGAAGACGCGGTAAAAAAAATGGATTCCAAGCTGTTCCTAATTTGATATAAATGACATCGACGCTCCACTATTTCATCTAAGTATTAGGTAACTTACATGGTGGAGTTTCGTTAGTGGAACGGCAAGGATTCCATAGTTCACCGTGTGCTCGAACTACCTTCTGTCGATTTTATATACTATTAGGGTTAATTGCAACTAGTTTTTATTAGAAAATTTGAGTGAACCAGTGAGGCGATGTCACCCTTAAAGTGTGTGTTCTATCGTTCTATGTATCGCTAGCATATTTTGTACGTACGCACAAAATCAACGCCAAATTAACTTCTTATTTTACTCCACAAGTAGGTACCAATGAATTATTTTTAGAATATGGAGAAGCATATAGATCGCAAAATATCGTAGTTACATATGAAATTGAATGTTCGGCTGTGCAAAAAATTTACAACTTAACTGCATGTTCGAACACTTTAGAGAAATGCAATGGTGCTGAAGGGCACAGGTGCGGAGATGGATCTTGCATACCACTAGCGGCAAAATGTGATCGAAAGTATGATTGCGCTGATTACTCGGATGAGAAGAATTGTCGTAAGTTATCTGCAAAATGCAATTCTTGACTTAGAATCACTACAACCTATTACAGCCTCTTCTAGTTGGTATTATAGCTACTCTCTCATTTCGCCATATACTTGTTGTTATAGTCATTACGTTACTGTTATATTCTCTGTGTTGTTGATCTACTTTCAATTTAAGTGTTCCTCTCAAATCTTTTCTTTAGCGTACTCTTTTCGACTGTGTGTGTATTTTCGTTGATTTCTACATTCCTTTTGCTTTTGTACACGTTTTTATCTCACGCGATCATGTTCTTTCTCATTAGCAATAATCTTCCATTTCCGTTGGTGTGCCTTTTTAATTTCGTATCATCTCTACATCTCTTCTTTTCGCACAAACTCAAAAGCGTTACCTGGAAATACCTTAGATTCATTTTCAGCCTGTAGGGAAGACGATTTTCGCTGCAAAAATGGATATTGTATACCAAAATCGCAACGCTGTGACGCCACGACGAACTGCCAGGACGGATCCGATGAAATTAATTGCAATAGTACGCATAACTTGTCTTGTATATCAGTAGCAAAAAAAAGTTTCTAGGTGTAGGTTTGACGCAAGCATTTCTTTTTTATGGCTTATGTATGTGTGTTTATATATAAAGTATTGGTGTTGGTGGTGATGGTCAACTTCGGTAAACTCTAACTATTTACAATTTTAATTTGCAACGTATAATGGAAGATGATTATTTAGGCTGCAAATTTTCGAATATGTTTGGAACCAAACATCAATTGATATTTTCTCTTGTTAAAGTCGAACAAAAAAAAAATTAAAGATATAGAAACGATAGTACATGACGGTTTAAAAACTAGAAAATATATGCAGCGTGCAGTAATAGTACGTCAGATTTTTATTACTCGGGCTGCACGCTAGAGACAGCTATTTAAATTCTGGGATGTAATATAATGTTAATGGAAAATATATTCCGATGCATTAATGTTTCAAACAAAAAAATGACAAAATGAAATTCTCCACAGATTACAAAAATAACCTTCTTTACGGGCTTTCTAGTTAAAATAAATTGTTTCTGTAAAAAAAAATCGCATATAGGTATTACGGAAAGCATTCATAACTACAAACGCTTTTAAATTTAGCAACAAAATTTGTTATGTGTTATGCGTTTGAATGAGGATGTCATGAAATTACTTTTATTATCGGATATACAGGATGCTCATCTAAGAAACAAGGTATACATATACTCGCCCAAGTAGAAATCATATTCATGTAAAGAAACATAGTAATGCAAGTGCAATTTTACAGTATGAAATCATTAAATAAATGCTTCCTGCTATTAACTGTAATTTTTTTTTTTAAGATCTGTATTTGAGACATTTTTAAATCGAATTATAACCAGTGCCTCGCTAGCTCAATTGGTAAGAGCCTCGTCCGGCAAACGAGAGATGCCTGGTTCAAATCCGACACGAGGTAAAATTTTGTACAAAATTTCCTCATATTAAAAATTACAGTTAATAGCAGGTAGCATTTATTTAAACTAAGTAATGTCCTAAACAATTTTCTCTTTAATATTCATGGGAGAAATTCTCCACTTACACTCACATTCGTATTTATATTTCTTTGAATTAAATCTTCAGTAGCTGTTAACAGATTCCATTTTCAACTCATTTTCTTCATTTCTTCTAAATGACATTTCCCATTTCAATAAATCTCGGTATTAGTTTTTTAAAAATCCTCTTTTCGGGATGTGCCCTGCTTGAATATCTTTCACCGGCAAATAATATTGACTACAAAAAAATTCCAGTTTTACGCACTGTGAAAATCATATCGCTAGGTATATTATCTTTGAGGTAGTTTATTTATTTTATTTCTGATTAGCCGCTAGCTTGCTAGGTCTTTTGGTACATCCATTAACTTCAGTTAGTAAATATTGGAATTGCGGATTGGCATTCGTTATAATATACAAGATGTTTCATTGAACAAAATCGAAAGCAATTCTCGTGTGCTGGTAAAATCAATACTTTTCTGATTAACAAATTGTATGTGCAACGATCAAAACAACTTACTGACACCCTCTACCCAACCTTAACGAATAGATAAATTTAGAAGGCGTTTGGACGCACGAAAACTTTCCCTGGCGGAATCAGTAGTAATTCGAAAAGTACAAAACAAGTGCTTTCATAATTTAGGAATGGAGGCAGTGTTATTAGGAATATTTAATAGTGCAAAAATATACATTTAATAAAGTGAAATTTACTGTGCCACTTTTTAATAGAGGAATATATTTTCTGTAAATGTAAAATTAAGATTATATTGCATCTCCAAAATATGAAATTCCTATTTAGCATAGAGCTGAAATAATAAAATACGAATTTCCTTTTGTTGCACTTAGAGCTTGACGGATATTCGCTTTAGAGAGCAACCTAACTTTAACAGTCTTATGCAGTTAATACGTTTTTTAAACGATATTCGATATTTAGAACAAAGAAAAATAAGTACATGTATGTTACTCGTTAGTAACCTAATCTAATAATTCCATTCTAAATTTTTTAATGTTTTAATGTCAAAAATTAAAATTTTAAATACTAAAACAACTATTTTTTTATAATAATTATTGGATAATTATTGGCGAAACGTAAAATAAAGATTAAATTTCTACATTTAGAATTTATTAATACAAATTTCCGGAAAACCATGATATATTAAAGGATTGTAAACGAATCGAAAAGAAACTAATACCCAAATTTTAAATAACTATGAATCACGAGCACAGATTATAAAGTACATATTAACTTATTTGTAGTATAGTAAGTCCATGCTATGTAAGTCTTCGGAAACTGCTTAATTTTTTATGCAATTCTGTCCACATTGTTAGCAGTAATTGGGTTTAAAAAAGGTACAGAAAGTATCAGAAATGTTTAGATGTAAGAGCATGAAATTAAGACAATAAAAGATTCACAATCTAGATTTTGCCAAATTGGTATGAAAAATAAAAATTCATAAAAAAGAAATAGATTTCTTTTTATTTTGTAAGATGCTGCAGCCCTAAGAAAAGTAACTAAGTACAATTTGAGAACCCTCCGATTACTAGGTAACAGATTAAAACTGTTGATAAAAACCAATATACGACCGTCTATGAACATTGAATAAAAAACCATTAGAGCGATCATCACACTAGTTTACACTAAAAATGTACATTTGATGAGGGGGGCACTTTCCTTATGGATGTTCTCCTTCTGAATTCGAAAATAGATGTTAAAATTTTTCTTATTGAGAAGTAATAAACAAATGAATATAATGGAATCTTTAATTGGTTAAGGAATTCAAAAGAAAAGATGTCGATGAAAATATTCCAGATTTAAATCTTTAAATTGATTCTGTGGCAACAGAAAAATAGAAACCATTGAAAAATGTCCGGTTTCTCCTCATATACGTAAGCGTGATACTTTTATGAAAAAAATAACGCCAACCAGAAGAAAATCGACTGAAAAATAAAAAAGATATTGAGGATCGAGTAAATAAATCCAAATTCCACATTGCAACATAAGAATCAGCACCTGGTTGAAGTAAATTAAGATAAAGGTACTTAAATTTCTACACTGTAAAAAAAATTTCTAGTAAAATTACATGTAAAATCGTTGGTAACAAAGTTGCCTACGATATTACAGGTAAATTTACTTCATCCAGTAAAATTTCTATCTACCAGTAAATTTCATACGCTGATGTATTTTTCAAACGTTGTTCTGTAAAATTCATATGTAATATTTATATAAATTGTATATTTACCGAACAGTCAAGTAATTTTTGCATGTAATTTTATAAGGAAGGCAGGTAAAAATACTAAGAAGGTGAATATTACAGGTGTAAATATACATTACACAGAAAAATCCCTTGCATGTGTCCAAATGCTATCAAATTCGTTGAATTTTGCTCTGAAACAAAAAAAGAGAAACAAATGTTACTTCCATTATATTATTATATATCAGTAAATAGATCAAATGAAATTAATGTAAATAGGTACCTACAGCTTGTGCACGAATAAATATTCCACTACAAGAAGGAAAAGATAAATATAATTTTTACTTATCGCAACACCCAATTGATGAATAATCATTAGAAACGACTACTGAATTATTACAGCCAAGTTATCTTTAAAAAGTCCCTTATACATTATACAAAAACGAATACAAATTGTATCATAGGTTCTCACAGTTCTCTATACCGGGAGCAAGATCCTGAGATGCAATTACTGTAAATATAAATACATTATTTCTTTATAAAAGTAATGTATTAAAGGTTTTGTTTTAAGTAAATAAGATGTAACAGATGTAGAATTCGTTTTTAATTTTAAGGGTGAATCGAGGATAATAGTGAAATTTTTAATCAATTTGTGTTTATATTCATGGAGCAATAAATAATTTATGAAAACATCTGTTCCATCATGAATCAGAATAGAAAAATTTTTCACTTTTACATTATTAAGTAAATTTTAGTAGCAAGCGCTTTTGCGCTTGCTACTAAAAGTAGCAAGCGCTTTTGCGCTTGCTACTAAAAGTAGCAAGCGCAAAATATTACATGTTTTTTACAGTATTTTTTCTTTTCATTTTCATTACATCTCAAAAGTACATGAAATAACTATAAATTTTACCGAAACTTCTCTTTCCATCTCAAATATCCCGGAAAAAACAGGTAAAACATGGTTTACATGATTTATCGTAGTAAATTCACAACGTTATTACATGTAATATTTCCGATTTACTATAGTAAAATTACTGTAATTTTTTGCAGTGTACTTAAATTTCTACGTATCCATTTTTGAAAAATGCAGTGGTTTCTAGTAAGTGATCCTGAATGTCTGACATTAATTTATATCAAAATTGTCAATCCGTTGCAAATGCGATTATGAAAGCATGTTACTCACAATTAGTAGAATCAAATATTATTATTATTCGAAATTATTTCCGAACTGCAAAACATATTACTGCAAACACTGTGTCTCATTAAAGTCAATTTACGAACCGTTACACAGCGGATATAGAGACTCCTTTATTACATCTTGAAGTGCGAATAAATATCACCTTATTATAAGGCAGTTTCCGAAGATTTGGTACAGTATTTACGTGAAATATTAGTGATGTTTACGCGCCTAAAACCATCAACATCATTCAGCAAAACAATACATGCACACGTCAAACGATATCAGTTTGATTAACCAACAGTAAATATTGTACTAGCGACTGGACCCTGCAAATATCACGAATGGCGGTGTAACGATGGCAAATGCATTGACAAGCATAAAAGGTGTAATCTCCAGATGGACTGCGACGACCGTTCCGACGAGGCCAACTGTACTTTCTGTCATTTCGGTCAGTTTAAATGCAACAGCGGCATATGTTTAAGCCTGGATAAGAAATGTGACGGTACTGCAGACTGTCCAGAAGCTGAAGACGAACGCCATTGTGGTTAGTTGACTTTTCAGTGAATAGTTGCCACTTATTATTATACTTCACTGCACCTTTCACATAATATGTAACCGTTTCTATTAAAACCTGCATAATGTGTCAAAAAATCAGATTTTAGTTGTAATGGACCTAAGCTCTACGTTGTTTTCAAGACACAATTTCGTGTTTATTATCTAAGGGCCAACGATAAAAAAGTGTAACCATTTGCATAAAATTCAGATATCCAAACTGTCTTTAAAAGTAAAAGACAAGTGCAACGCCATTTACTCGAAAGGTAAAATGTCTGGTAGCCCCCACATCAGAAAAATGCGTTCAAGTTATGTTCGAAAGAGTACGGTCCATGTCTGGTGTGACACATTCGGCAACCACTTCTACCTTCACTTTTGTCTTTAAGCAGTTGTAAAGAAAAAATAATCTATAGTCGAATACAACAAAAAATTAAAAAAAGATAGTCTCTCTGCAGGTCTGTTTGACAAGATGGTGTGTAAATTGAGGTACTTTTTTAAAAAGTGTAATCAGCTGCGTAGTTGTTCTACTTTGTGTTTTAGTAGGTAATAGATACACTGGCATTTCGACTAAAGAAAATAATCAGTTCCAGACCAATATTTTAGGCGAAATATTCGTTGGCCGAGACACGAATTTTTGGAAGGTTCCATAAAAAATCATATAACCCGTTCTGGCGTTAAATTTTGAATTCTTTCATGTCTGATTAACACGGCAATGTATCAAAAATACATTTTATGGATATCGTAAACACTCAAAATCTATCTCCAGACACCAAACTCGTCGCGAGGTCCACAGCGGAGGAAAAATTGGCAACATTGAAGGCAATTGACAGCTCTGTAATAATGGTGGTCACTATTTAACACAACTACTCGTTGCTCTAGTACCACAAATAAGGGAACCTCTTCTTTTGAATGACTGTTTGTCCGTGATTCGCATGTTTCATTAAAAACATGGCAAGATTCGTAATGTAAAATACACATTGAAAACGATCCAATCGAATAAACAAAAATGGAAATAAAAAATGCGAAAAAAGTAATTTTCATAATATTTTTTAAGTTCACAATTAAACTTCAAACACAACAACAAACAAAATAAAATTCCTCTAACCCAAACAACTCTGTTTAACTTAAAACTAAAATTATTACCCATTCGTTGTCAGAATCTAGCAAAACCGGAATCTCGCCTCATTTTTTCGTTTCTGGTGCTGAACTCGAAAACTTATCTTGAGTTAATTGCATTTCCTTTTTCTTTAAAATATTTCATACAGTTGCCTTCCATTAATAAACGTATTGCCGAGTCTTAAAGGGGAACTACTGCGAATCACGGCAAATAAGATGTCTGCATAGATGTAGGCATAGAACAAATCTGTGTAAGCACCAATCTTAGGAAATACATAAATCTTTGTTGGCCGAAAATTCTTTAGCCGAAGTAAAACTGGCGACCAATAAATTTTGAACGATTATAATAATAAATTTTTGCTTTGTTAGATTAATAATTAATAATTTTCTTTTGTTTCATTTTGACTGATTTTATAATCAACCTTGATTCTACAAATCAATAAAATTCCTTAGTTACTCACTTAATATTATTTAAAGTGCGAAAACAAAGAAATGGACCGCAGTGTAAATATTTGTGTACTCTTAAATTTAAGGTTATTCGTTCGAAGATATTCCTACAAGTATCAGTGCAAAAAGGCAGACCGAAATTTCGAACATAACGATTAAAATTATCTACCTGACATATTTACGGGACCAATCAGATGTTGTAATTTTCCTCATTTTTTGATGAAACCCCGCGTTTACGGCGACAAGTCAACCCTCGAAATTTCGATGATTTTTATTTTATGGCGGTTTGATTGGTTATTACGAGGAAATTTATTTCCCATAAGTCTGTCAAAATACTGCATATGGTTTCATGATTTACCTCCTTATGGGTAATGTTCATCTTCTTGCCGAAAGAGGGTAGTTTGGAACGCAGTCCAAAAATTTCTTAACTTGAAAATATCTTCTGCACATTTGTAGGTATGTGTACCTGCTTCCTCACCACCAATCACCCTTCCACCCATAAAAAAATCATTTAACCAGCGAGGTATTCAGGAAATTACGTTAACAATACGAAGGCAATTCAAATTAATTGATTAATTTTTGTGCCACGTACCCTGATAGGTAATAGTAGACTTATAATGAAAATTATGAACGGAGGCGGGCGGCATCAAAAATATTCAAAAAATTACCTCGGTTTGTCAAGGAATTTCTGTCTGCCTTTTCACATTTACAGCAAAGAATTCAAGATTACGCAAGTCACTTCAGTAGATCTTTGCCCTGTCCCCGTTTTTGCCATGTCCAAATGACCTACTTTAATTTTTCTCATCATACGACGTCTATTAGCTACCAGCAAAGCACAAATATTAGGCTAATAATTTCACTTGTCTCCGTATATTTAAAGTTATTTCATAATTAATTCAGTTGTTATTTTTCTATAAACGCTTAGGTATCATCAGCAAAGGTATTTCTTAACACTTTTTTATACTTTGTTCCGTACAACTCCCGTAATGGAAAATTGTGACGGAGGCTTGAGGGTGACGGAGTGATATATGACAATAAAAGACAAATTCAGTGCATGCCACTTACTACTTTTTTCGTAAAAAAAAATTAAAATCAATCAAATTTCGAGGGTTAATTTGACCCTTGAAACTAACACATTAACATACTGAAATGAAAAAAAAAGTTATTTACAACAGGTATTTGATAGGTCTTGCATATAGGTTTCATTCAAGTCCTTGGTCATAACCTTTTCTGTGAGTACGTTTGCAATGTTCTTAAGGACGTCATCAAAGAATTTCCATTCTTTCTTCCATTAATACTTGTAAGAATATGTTAAACTGAATGGCATTAAATCGAAGATGACACAAATCTTTATAAAAAAAATCTACCTTTCACAATTTTAATAACGTCTGCAGCTTTACCTACCAGAGTGTAAAATGTAAACCTCCTTTACCTCAATTTATACACCTATTTGTGCGCGTGATCTATAGGCAGATCACCTTTTTCTTATAAAGCCCCTTAAGGGCAAGTTGGTTCTCTATATTAGAACTTTACACAATGGTTGCACTTTTTTTGTCGTTGGCTGCTAACCTATTCAAGAATTTGACACACCACGTGAACTTTATTGCAAATGGTCACATATATAAGATGTTTGATAATTTGCGAAGTTTTCATGCAATAAAAACGAATGACAAAAATAGTAAAACTATATACATTTTGTAATAACCAAAAAATCTAAAGTAGTTACCATTTTACTACTGTTGAGAAACATACATATGCTCTAATTTTATCTACTACCGTGAATAGTAAGCGATATCATAAACTTAACGTAATTTTTGCTGCAATTGTAATCCATTCCTTAAGAACTTTAATTTGGTAGCTCTCAAAATGTAAATTACGCTAAATTGTAAAGCTTTGCGCTAATATATAATAAACAGCAATATATAAAACAAACCTTCGCAAAACACCAGTTTTCTACAGTGACCGCCAAAAGATTTGCACAAACAAGAAAAGTCATTTTTGATTTACCTAAAAAAACAATATTTTGCACATGTCCGATAATCAAGCTAGTAACTAATGGAACGTATTTTTTTTAAATATGTTTCTTTTGGACGATTTCTTTTATACTTCTTTCAATTGAACTAAACTAATCCCACTAGTACTAAACAAACCAAAGACAAAAATTAAACCATAGATAAAATTAATTTTAAACTGATAATTAAGGACAATATTACAACTATTAAGCGGCATTGCATTCAGTTCTGCTTGCCCAGTGAGAATGTCACTTAAAGTTTTTTCTTAATTTTAATATAAAATTTTTTATGAATATTTTTAAACCATTTCTGTTGTAGTTTATCCTAAAGATCTCACTAAAAGATTTAAGTTTGATCTAGTTGTGTTTTATGACGAACCGAAAATTGTGAACAAAATTTCTACACATTTTTATATACCTAAACAAAATTGTTTCTTAGAACCTTCCGAAGAATGTTTATTTGTGATTGTATTGTTAATTGTTAGAGACAAAAATAGTTTAATTCTTCAAAACTGAATATGCTTATTGCTTTATATTATTATATAATTTTTGAATTTTGCGAAACACATATAATTTGTTCATCTCCTTAAAAATGGTCTAAATAATAAAACAATCATAGGGGCATTGGTAAATAGAAATTTCCTACAGATTTTCCTTGTTTTGACTTTACAATTACTTACCACCTTTCAAATTGCCAATTCCTGTTTTAATTGGTTCGGTGCCTTCAAAAATTAATTTAAAGTACTTTTCTTTATCCAAAACAATTTCTCACTTGAACTATCATAAAGGTCGCCTGATCAAAAAAAAAAAAATGATTAGAAAAAGTGCTGGAACTGTAATATTTAATTCACCAAAAAGGTCTTGAATATTTTTTTTTGTTTTTGATTAAGTATGCTATATTTAGATTGTTGTGGTATGAAAATAAAAAATGATAATAACAACAAAGCATTGTTTGCACTTTTCGTAATTACGCGAGAGATTAAAAAAAAAGAAATATTGTTCCTTATGTAAAATTACCAAGTTGAAGTTTGAGGTGTAGTTAAAATTGTTATTTGCATATAGCTCTGACCACTATAAATTGTAGCAACTGATATACTTTCCTATAGAAAATATATCTTGCAATGAAAACTCATTCTTTCAAAATATTTACGTTTTATCATTAACAAAATGCAAATAAGGACATTTCAAATGAAGATATGCCCTTTCAACTGCTAATAAAATTACCACGTATTTCTATAGTTGTTAAACCGTTTAGAAGTTTGCTTTACGCATAAAAGCGAATTCTTCAAGCATACCTAAAAAGTATTGTTCAATTTCGGGTAATATCTTTGACCGAAAACGAAATCTAATTCACCTATTTTCATTCGGGCTATTGAATGGACTCGTTTGGGTCACACTAAATTAAATTGGGAGCTTGTATCGAAAAAAGCAACGGAAAGCCTAATGCATGGCGGTACTGGTATTAGTAGGTTGAGGTATTTTGAACTATGAACTATGGTGACGGTCTATTGTTATCGTTTCTCAGATATCTTTTGCACGATGTAATTTATTAATGCGAAGTTTTATATACTACTTTTAAATGAATTAGTTCGTCGTTGGAATCTGACTGATTTAAATAATTTAAAGGATAAATTTTCGGATAAATATAGGTCAGTGTTCCAACAACGAATGATTAAACAATGAAAGTAATAGCCTCTGATCAAAAGCATATCGTTATTATTTGTTTTATGAATTAGATAATAAAAAATGCTATCTAAATAAGCTTCAGAAACAATTCTCGTATTTGTTTTTTAAAGCAAATTGAAGTTCAACTATGAGAATAATTTATATTTTGATCAGGGACAGACATATTTAGACGAAAAATAATAATTATTATTTTATTGTGCATCCAGCTGAGTGTAAAGACGACGAATTTACTTGCAAGGATGGGCAGTGTATTAGCGAACTGAAAAGATGCGACGATACAAACGACTGCCAAGACAGCAGCGATGAAGCAGATTGCGATGGTAAGATAGTATTCTTCTCTTCATCTCCCATTTCCACTGGTGATATTGAAATCTCTCCACAACACTTCTTCTATAAGCAATACTGACACCCTTCTATATGTGGCAGTGTATAAACACTTCTTCCTTATCTAATCATTACTACGGGAAAAGATTTCCTGTTCTTAAGGGTAAATTCTTGTCTCTCAGTAAATGCGGTGGTGACTCTTCTTTATCATGTTAACTTTAGGGGTCGATATTTCGAGTATTTATGTGGTTTGATCTATCTACTAATATCCCACACCTATCGTTGTTATATACACTTTACTGCACTAACTTCTTAATCAACTAAATAACGCTGATAATTAAATTGGAACGCTGTGAATACATTTATGTACTTTTTATTTAATTTACCCATGTCCTATCCAAAATAGGTAATATATTTAAAATTGAGTTTAACGAAACAGAATGTGTATAGAACTTGTACATAAAAAAATTTTCTAGGACAAATATGCACTGCGTATGAACATAGTAAATAACAGCAATTATATAATGCTAGTAGATTTGCATGTGTTAATAGGCATGTATAACAGTGGTGAAGGTTTCCAGACTTTGGATAACGTAAAAGCAGGGACAACTTTGTATAAATATGTAAGTAATCAGGCAGAAATGTTTGTACCTTATGCCTGATTTCAAAACGAATGAAAGGCTACACCCCAAAACAATAGACATATGTAAAGTTGGTATCTATAATAGTATCTATAAGCAGAAACTTTTGACCGGTTTACTACATGACTAATGTCAGGTGAATAATAAAACTTTGTAAACCGTGCCGATATCTTGTATAAGTTCACATATCCTTTTTTGAACTTGATAATTATCTTCTGGATAAGATTGTTTCTGGGGTGAATTTAAGCATACGATAAATCACGTTTGATAACCCCGACTGGCACTGAAATTGATGATATCGGTATTCTTAGGTAACGGCACGTTGGGTGTGTCTCTAAGTTCCTACTACAGTTGTCACCTATTGCTACGATTGACGAAAAGGAACTCACAAAGACGTAGAAACAAGTCCACCATCCCGTCACCTAAGATTATATCCGTATATGTCATACATACTCCATGAACTTGTTCCATTCTAGTGTAAAGAATGAGTGTAGTTTAAAAATTGGCCAAAATTGAGAAGCGAGCTACTACGAGGTTTAAAAAAAAAACCTTTTTAATGAAAGTATTTTGATTTTTCAGTACTGTACCTACATATACAGTTAGTTAAAAGTATAGAAAGTATAGAGAGGGCAATTTCTTGTCGTTATTGTTAATTCTGGGAAATTATGTTCAATATAAAACGAAAAACCACAATTTCCAGCCAACAAAGCAGCAAGATGGAATGGGTGCAATTAGGCTTCCCCCATTTCTAGGCAATTTTCTCAAAAATTGTAGTCTAAAACCTTTATTGGCTACCTAAATGCTATTTACAGTGACATCTGGTGGCACAATTAAGGATTACTGCGCTAAATAACAAACAAGAATATATCTTCTTGGTATTCTTTGTTTTTTATGATGTAGATTTCTTTTTACGATAACCGTATTAATTCGGAAATAGTAAAGGTTGTTTTATTCACAGTAGTTGACTAGTCTAGTTTTAAATAAACCTTCAAAAATTTATGCCAGTACTGTTAAAATTAGTTATTTATTAAATCTCTGCCGCTTTTCTTAAGAAGAGCATTAGTTTTAGCAATTTTGTAACGGAAATATGCCTCCTACATATTGATAATGATGATAATTATTTCTAAAGGAGAACAAACAGAAACGCTAAAAGCTCCATTAGTAGCTCTAAAACAGTCCAATCAAAATAAGATAGATTATGAACAAGCGACGTCGAATTGTTTTCTTTAATGTCATGCTCGTAAAAATATTCTATTCCAACTATAACTGATATTGACTGTAAGCGTAACAGAGACAGCACGATGATCGAATAAAAAAGCATCAAAAAGTGCACCATTTGTAAAGTAGATGTAAACCTGGCCGATTATAACATTTTAATTCGTACTTGCAACAAGGACGGCCTAAGTACGCACGCATACTCGGGCAGGCTGAAAAATGAAAATTGGGTCGTATTGTGGCGACACCTATCGGTAGCTTCTGAAATCAGGAGCAGCAACGCGTTTGTTCATGCGCACAGCGCATTTAACCCAACCATATTAAAATGTAGACATTAATTTGTTTGTAATTTGTAATACAAGTACGAGACGAGTAGTTTTCATAATCGGCCGAGTTTACAATCACCGTATTTCATTACATGATCAATAACAGCTCCCGGCACTTTTTATTTATTCCCTTCGGGATTTTGTAAGCCGATTGGGTCACTGTCAAATTAGTAGTGGAATATTATAAATTTGTTTTTAATAAGAGGATTGTGACTCATAACTTCATAATTTTGTGTACTTACCGGTAATGTACCTAATATATTATACAACATATAAATACTTAAACTGATGCTCTCCTGTAGAAATGTTATTAAAATAATTCAAAATGAAAATAATAATAAGAATATTATTGTAAAGAAAGAAAAAGATGTTCTATTTTATTGAAACTTTGAGTAAAAATCACAAGTTTCTATTTAAAAAAAAAATACAAATGCAACTTGAAAAAAAATTCAATATAGACTTTTATAATGAACATAATTTCCTAACATAAATATGTATTATGTATTTACACCAGAAATCCTTGTGTCTAAAATATTTTCTCTGCGAATGATAACTTCTCTTATAGCAGCAACAAACAATGTATGTATGCAATTTCTATCATTGAAAGTAAGGGAACAAAAGGCAACACGTAGAATGCAAATCGATCTTCACAATAATTCCCAGAAGACATATATTACACCTACCATGATAACATGACATAAGCATAACATATACTTTCTTTCAGCTCTATATACCGGGTGTCCACACTTAAGTGTGCACTATTGATAAATTTGTTATCTTTGGAGGTACAGAATCGGTCAAATGGATAAAGTAGTAGTATTTTTTATGGCGCTAACAATTGTGGAAACAGAAAAACAATTGAGCGTCGCGTTCTCTAGATATTCGTCCAAAATTATTTTTTTTAATGGAACGCCCTGTATATTTTTTTGCAATTTAAAGGAAAATTCCAAACTGAACAAAAAAGTATTAGTACACTATTATAAAAAAATGTCAAATAAAGTAGTTACTGAGAAATCTTTATCTTTGCTTTGTTGGCATGAAATTGATATACCTATGGACAATTAAAGCGTCACATTAATTAAAGCATTTAATTTAATAAACAAATAAAAATAAATACAAAAATAGTCAAGAGAATTAGCCAAATTAAATGTTCAAAGACACCTCCTTCCATTTCAATACATTTTATCAATCTTCTGTGAACATTACGAGTAGCTCCTAAAATTGTCCTACCGTCGATGTCGTCAATGATGTTAGAAATTCTTTCATGGAGCTCATCCACTGTTGTATATCTATGTTTGTACACTTGATTTTTTACTGCTCCCCACAAGAAGAAATCTAATGGCGTCTTGTCAGGTGAACGCGCGGGCCACTGAATAGGACCATTTCTGCCACTCCATCTATTTCCAAATAATCTTTCTAATAACTCACTTGTGTCACGGTGATTATGCGCGGGCGCTCCATCTTGTTGAAAGTAAATAATCTGTCTGTCTACCAAATTTAATTCATCCAGAAAATTTTCTAAAATTTCTGTCAATAATGCCACATATCTTTCTCCTGTTAAAGAACCCCGATAGAGAAATGGTCCAACAATTCGGGATCCGATTATACCACACCAAACATTTAAACTAAATCGGTGTTGGGGATTACAAGGATAAACAGCAAATAGGTTTTCACGACTCCAGTAATGATTATTTCTTTTATTGAACATCCCGCGATTAGAAAAGTTAGATTCATCACTCAAAAGCATTGATAAACCATTGAGCAAAAGTTAATCGTCTTTGATAATCGCCCAAAAGTAGAGTTTAAACAGGCTGATATTTAAAGGGAACATATTTATATTTGTTCAGAATTTTATGGATCGTGCTACGAGAAATACCTGATTCTCTGGACAAATCCCTTACAGAATTATTTGGATGTACCTGAAAGTATGCCAACACATTTATTTCTATATCTGGTGATAATATAAAATCATTTTTTTTCCTCTTCTTTATAAAAATTGTTTCGTTGCAAGTTTTAAGAAATAGCGACGGTCTGGTACATCACGGTCAGGAAATTGCTGAATGTAACGTTCTAGCGCTCTATCTGAATTTTTGTTAAACAGCAAGTACAACTCCAACATATCACACTTTTCCAAATGAGTAAATGCCATTGTTACGGTTGAAAAAATTGTAAAAACAGTACTTTTTCCGCACAGTAACTTTAATAACAACAAATATAAATAATTTGACAGCTACTAAACAATGTGACGCTTTAATTCTCCATGGGTATATCGATTTCGTGCAAACAAAACAAAGATAAAGATTTCTCAATAACTATTTTATTTGATATTTTTTATAATAGTGTACTAAGACTTTTTTGTTCACTTTAGAATTTTCTTTTAAATTGAAAAAAAATATACAGGGCGTTCCATTAAAAAAATAATTTTTGACGAATATCTAGAGAACGCGACGCTCAATTGTTTTTCTGTTTTCACAATTGTGACCTCCATAAAAAATAGTACTACTTTGTCCATTTGACCGATTCTGTACCTCCAAAGATAACAACGTTATCAATAGTGCACACTTAAGTGTGGACACCCGGTATATCACATTTCAACAATTTACATCTTAATTTCGCATTGATTTGAAGAATTATCTAACAAGGGGAGGGCGCCAGAAGTTAACCCCAGTTTTGATCCCGGCTTTATCAGTTGGTATTGGGGACTCCTTCAGTACTTTTGTAAAATAATAGCCATACATGGCCAGGCGTTTATTTTGGACGATTTTTTAAAGTTTATAGTGGTTGATAATCTCGCTTAAGTACATTCGCATACGAGATAGATTCCGAAGCTTATAGTGGCGTTGGTAAGGCCCAGTGTTAGTATGCGGAAGGACCATGGTTCAATCGGGACGGAACCGTTGATTTTCTTTTCATTTATTTTTTGTTTTAATCGTTTCAAGTTAAATATTAGAAAGACAATGAAGGTACAATAATACATTCAATTTACAGAGATGTGTCAGAAAATAGATTAATCACAAATAAATGCATTTCTGTTAATTGCATTGGATAGTAATAAGGTAACGATTAATAATTTATTTCGATAAAATTAATGATAACACATTATAGATTTCATCAAAAGAAAATATGAATTCGAAACATTTAAACACTTTCCGTTAATTGTCTTAGTAGCATTATTATTATCAAATTGATTTTCAAATAATATAGTTACTATGAAAGATCACAGATAAATCACCTTGCTCTCCACTTTTGTTGAAGACAACATTAGTATAATGTGTTATTGTTTACTTTAATCAAAGAAATTAACCGTAATCGTATTATTACCATACATAATTAATAAAATGGATATAAATGTCCTAATTTAATATTGATTTTAAATGACACATCTGTTAAGTTTGCAGGCAGTCTCTGTACATTGAACACATGCTTTTGAATGCTTATTTTCATTCTAATTTTTAACTTGAAGCGATTAAAAAAATTAAACAATAATCATGGTCCTTCCACATACTAACACTGGGTTTTACCACTACGCCACTAGAAACTAATAAACCTATTTGGAGTTCGAGTGAACTTAAACGGAACCAACAACCACTGTAAACTTTAAAAACACAGTACTATAAGGATTCTCCACAACCGTTGACAAAGCCGGGACCAAAACTGGGGTTAACATATGGCGATCGCCTTTTATAGGGCTAACGTTTCACAAATCCATTAAATCAACAAATGCATATTACTGCCTTTCTAAATAAACTTTATTTTTAGGGGAGAGTCTAACATATTATGCATGTTACCCACATGAAATCTGTCACTTGTACATTTTGCATGTAATCAAGATCTTGATATAACTCCTAATCAGACTAACAATACTAAAGGGTTTTTGAATTGCTTTTCGAACGAAGAGGCATGGGACAAATGAAATGGAAATAAAAGTTCTTGCGGTTTCTTTGATTCCCTAACATCAAACTAACATAACACCATACACGCATATCATTCACTTCTAATATTAAAAAGCATTAATAGGTGAACACTACGAACCGTGCGGGGAAAATCAATTTCAGTGTAGGGCGGGCTTTTGTATAATGGATTACAAAAGGTGCAACGGCATAATTGACTGCCCTAGCGGTAATGACGAAGAAAATTGTCCGATACCGACCACTACATTACCTGGTACGTTGCTGTGATCATTTTATTACACCATATGGATATATTTGAGCATAATTGGTAATTATATATTTTATATGGGAATACACACACTAAAAATATATTCTTGACGAGAAAGTAAACATAAAATAAAGGTATTAATAATAATGTATTTTATAGATATTTGGTATCACCTGGATTGTAGTAGATCTTCCTTCGATTGTGTGCAAGTCTCCTGAATTACTATTCAAAAAAAGCAAAAAGAAAAAGAAACTCACAATAGTTCCAGCTATAAATTTAAACCCCAAATTTGCACCTTTGAATATATTCTTTTTGATGATTGAAAAACTAAAATTAATGTTCCTTTTATGAGTCAAGAAGTATACTTTTCGTATTAGATGCCAACAAAATCTCAAAATCAAAAGTAAAACCTCCCGTAAAACTGTATGTCACTTTGGAATTAGTTCATTTCCTAAAACTTTTATTTCAATTCTTTCTTTGGCAAAATTATCTATCGTCAGATTGCACTTATCAAAATTCTATACCTATACATGTGCAGTTAAGTATGAAACAAATGGTAAACGTTTTTATTATTGATTTTATTATATGCAAAATAAAAGTTGGAAACATACCATTTCAAGTTCAGAATTCCGTTAAGATGTTTGCTTCAGTTATGAATAAGGAAGAAAGAAAACTGACCTAACTATAGCCACCCTTATTTTAGAAGATATATAAATAAAAAAAAAAGTAATACATATTATTTACAGGGTTAGGCAAATATGTGGGTCCATTCGATTACACTGGGCAACAAATTTTCGAAAAGTTCATGCTTCCAAGCTGAAAATAGTCATTTCTTAATGAATTCAATGTGCTGAACACGAAAATGACTAAGAAAAAGCTGAATTGGCTACGGGTTTTCTGTAATATGTACGCATATTTCAGAAAAAGTGTACTTATATCAATATTATAATACATGGTGAGAAAACATTAGTCTGCTTCTGGCTTTCGACTTCTTTTGGCCTGCCGTTTGTAGTGGACCTGTGGAGCATCTCTACTGATTGTCCAACAATAGTCAGCTAGCATTGACGTAGACCATTTGCCTTGGTACCGTTGCTCCATGGTGGCAATGTCCTGATGAAAGCGTTCGCCGTGCTCATCGCTGACCTGCCCGCAGTTATCAGGAATCAATTTCGCAACACTCTCAATGGAAACTTACAGCAAATGCTGCATTAACTTCTTTGCATGAAGGGGGATGCAATATGACGCAAAATTTCGTAATTTCTCACTAAATTGCATTACATTATGCAATAGCATCTATACAATGGACAAAACGTCAATATCTCTGGAACGTGAGCCAATCAACTTTTTTCAATGTGATATTCGTGTTCAGCACGTTGAATTCCTTCAGGATTGGGTACTTTCACCTAAGAAGCAATTTCACTGTTGACCAGTGTTATTGTTGCAATGACTACTTAGATATTAACAATAACTTAAATGCAAATCGAGGATTCGAAAAAACGATGTCAGCTTTTTTATTTTAAATGAAACATTCTGTATATCTTAGTAGAGCCCTGCTTCGGGAGTTCAACAATAATAAGGTTTCGCTTTGTTGAACAAGGACAGGAATATTTAATGAAAACCAATAATTTTAAAATCATATTTATTTTTAGTAGGCTATGGAATTAAAATTCAGTACTTGACTTGAATTGTCAGAATTTACTTTATAACATTCTAAATATCAATAATGGTTCAATTAACTGAAAAGTAACGTATTGAAATTTTGGTGATAGTTAGTTTTGGTGACCGCGTCAGAACCCATGAAGAAGTATGCGTTTTATTTAACAATCTGCATCAAGATCGACCTCCAATATCGCGAAGTGTCGTCGGTAAAACATTAAGAAAGTATAACTTGACTGGAAGTGTTAGTAATATACTGAAGAGCGGAGGACGAAAAGTTGCAACTAATGAAGCTATTGCCATAGAATTAGAAGAATTACCACAAACTTCAACCAAATTCCACTAAACTATGATATAAACTGCAGATCAGTAGCCAGAATATTGAAGCACGAACAATATCGTATAATAATGGTAGTTCCGTCCAAGCCTACTTTTAAAAAATAAATGGCTGGACATTAGTATTTGAAATAGAAAATTCCAAATTACCAAGAAACTATAAGAGATAGGCATAGAAAAACTT
Source organism: Cetonia aurata (assembly GCA_949128085.1). Lineage (NCBI taxonomy): Eukaryota > Metazoa > Arthropoda > Insecta > Coleoptera > Scarabaeidae > Cetonia > Cetonia aurata. Next base: position 15,908,282 of record OX421884.1, on the reverse strand, counting down.
TGCACAATCTTAAAGACGGTTAAAATTAGAATCCAAATAAGATAATATATACAGGCTGTTGCATTTAAAATAAGAAAGTTATGTGCCTTTAATGTTAGTGAAAATGAAAAGTAGGTTTTTGTTCATCCTTTATAATTTTTAAGCATCATTTTAATTTTATTGCTTTATTTAAAAAATAAAGCCATTTAAAATATCTAGCTTAAATATGTGAGACAGGAACACGTCTTAAATTTTGGTTTACATTTTGAAGTATAGTTAATTATCTCAGAAACGGATTGAGTTAGGTATAGAAGACGTAAGAGTAACTTGCCTTTATTTAGTCCGTACTATCAAAATATGACATAAAATATAGGGTGTTCCATTTAAATTTTTATAACATTGGTGTGTAATTTTTCTTTGGGTCACTCTGTATATTTGAAAACAATTTCAAAATGTGCTCCTTACGAATCTATATAACCCGTAATAAAAATATTTTGAAAATATTATACCGCTTTTCGTATATAAACCGACGGGAATGTGGTGAGCCAGCCTGTACGTGTATGTATTAAGAAAGTTATACAGGATTCTTTTGATGTCCTTCCAACCCACGAATGTAAAGAACTACCAATCAAAATCAATAAAACTAGTTACGCTCCAGCAATACGTGTATAACAATTGCACTGTTTCTTCAATTTATTGTTAATATGACGGTACAATTGAAATGAACAATACATTTCTAAATCAAATTTCACAAAGCACTTAAAACACATCTCTTCGCTTTCATATTTACTAAACTTGTTTCTTTTCTAATAAATACAATAGAATAAGTGTAACAAGATATAGAAAAAGGACCCTTATGTAAGCATAGGGGCTACTGTAGCTGTAGTGTGGACGGTTTGACTTAGGCAAATGTTTATTTGCATATCGTTCGTTAAACACCATAAAATGAATTATAGTTTCTTGGAAACCTCACCATATGACAATTTTTTCAGTGTTGTATTTATATGGCTGTATCAGTTTCTGTAAGATATACATATATGTACCTAAACTTGCATAATATAAACAACTGTATTTATTTTTATGTCTAATTTAATATTTTAAACTTTTTTTAGATTAAATTCAAGATTCTAGTTGAGAGTCTTTGTAGATATTTTGTCTTTAGTCGGAATATTAAGAATGTTCTACTTGATTGGGGCATAATTCACTTAGTTTGTTTAATTAATTGTTATCTCTATTTAGCATATCGACACTTTTTTTTCTTTTATAGTCATGTAGCGTAGTTTATTTCATATTTTCTGTACATAAATATCTCAGCGCTAAAAAAATTTATTAGTAAACAATAAGGTTTCTAGTAACTGAATGTATGTACATAGTATTTCTGAGATAGCAGAATTGGCTAATAGTCCCTAGTTATCATTTTATTAATGATACAACTTAAATAATGCTTATTTTTCTACAAATAGTGTAGTATTAACCGAAAAATGTACATTTTGATTCTATTCAGCTAATGTTTATAAAATTGATGTATAGACGAATGCGAGTATAAATGCTCCGACGGCAGTTGCGGGCGCCAATGCGACGGCATCTTTGAATGTCCCGATGGTTCTGACGAAGCCGATTGCGGCACATGCAGGGATGATGAATTCATGTGCGCAAGCGGCGACTGTATACTCCTCAGCTTGCGTTGCAACCAGATTAATGATTGTCCTTACGATGGCAGCGATGAAGATAACTGCGGTAGGTCGACTGAAGGATCTAAAGCTCGTTTCTTCTTTGCTCTTCTTAACTTCTTCTTGACCTTATTTTCCTATACATCTTTTAAATTTAATTGCAGGAATACATGTGAGATTATTTCAATTTATCTTTCAGTTATGAAAGCGCATATACTACAGCTTACTAAAAATAAAAGACTGAATTAAATTAAACTGATGCTGAATTATATATATTTGACATTGTCCACTGATAATGTATCTTACCTTTAACAAGTTATAATCATTATAGAATTAAAAAATAATCAATATGACCCCATTGTCTGTGTTACCATAAAAAAAATTACAAGTGAATTAAACCTTGTTAAACTATATGTTTCCTTTTCGTGAGTTATTTCATAAATATATATTATCAAAATATATACGCAACTAAGTATTTTACACTGTACGAATTGCGTCAACAATGACACCTTAACCTTTTTTAAGGGTGGTGGTGAAGCACAACATACTGGCAATAATATTTTTTTTTGTGTGGTGAAATGCATTTACGCACTGCGTGCTGGTCTCCCGCATAGACGACTACGAAGTAAAACACGCCCCTCTTTTCCCAGAACAGCGGTCCGGAACCGTTTAGCACATAACTTCGGACTGGATCTGTTTCAAATAGATGTCTATAGCTCCCGCATCTGATCGCGATCTAAATCATACTTTTTCGTACGTAATACATTATGAACATATTGTGTTACGCTTGTCCAGGTATTCTCGTTCTCTATCATTTTTTCTATAATGCAGTCTGGCGGGATTTTTTCAATCTCCATCTATAAATTATTTCTCCACTCCGTCCATCTCTGGCAACTAAAGAAAGTGTGGTGAACGTCATCTCTTTCCCTACGACAACATAGGCATATATCAGATTGTATATGTATATGCATGACCAGTTAAAAATTGTGTTAGAAAGAAAGCCACTTCGCGATGGCTTCTCAAAATTCAGGGACGAATGCGCAGAACTAATCTGGCTGTTCAACGTCCACTTGTATCCTCTTCCCACAATAGCTGCCATGTCGCCAGTATGGTCTCTCTTGTGGAGATTGCGTTTCTTGAGGAACACTCTCTTTCTTTCGCTGCCAAGCAAAACCACAGGAATAATTCCTGCAACCACCATAACTGCAGATTCCGAAACAGTACGGTAAGCTGGAGTCACCCGCAGCGCAGCCCTCCGTTGAACTTGGGCTAACAGTATAAATGTTTACCAAGCGCGTCCGCCCACACTTCTGACCCGTTACAGCAGCACCGATTGTCCAGATGTCATTAACAGTCTCCTTCTACTGGAAAGGGAACCCCCAGTGTTGGCTATCAATCTACTTAAATCTGCATTTTGGACGCTTTCGCTGCACTACAAAGAATCTGATGTCAAAAGGTTAATTTAGTATCCAGCATAACACCTAAATATTTGACCACAGAAGTCGTGATTACCTCCACTTCTCCAGCGCGCAAGGGTATAATAGAGTTGATCTTCCGTTTGGTCAAAAAAAGTCCATACCATTTTCTTCATATTTGACATTTTGTATCGTATTTTCACATTTTCTTTTCTACATTCATATATATTTTTAAATTTCCAACATAGTATTCTATAAAGCTTTTGTATAAATATATTTTTTTCTAAACTTTCTCACTATTATGAGAGATCGCGATCCACAGTGTCAACATACTGAGTTGTGATGAAGGTCCAGGTTTGAGTTGAGAATGCATTTCCGGTATTGTCATATCAATCTTGGACTATTTATAGGTATAATGTAGAGATATAGGAGTTTTTTCGATTATTATATTATTATTATTTTACCTTGGTAACACATTTTATTAACAATCCCTAATATGAAAGTAGTATCGACAAATATTAGTATTAATAACTAACGCATATTAAATGATTACATTGTTCCTCGTAGTTTACGGATGCCCTCATGGTACTTTCAAGTGCGACAACACATGTATGATATCTAAACGCCGTTGCGATGGTACAAAGGATTGTAGTGATGGCACAGACGAAAAGAATTGTAGTATGTCGTCTAGTGAGTTTGATTTGAATCATTGGTCAGGAATTTTGTTTGATTTCTTCATTGTCGTTGTGGCATCTTTCCTATGTAGTTGGCTCTGGCGTTGAGGCACACTAGTTAAAACAGAACACCTAGTTTTACTTAACATTTAACATATAACATTTAGCTGCTATATAATTAGGTACTTCTGGCAAGCGAAGATTGTAACTATATTATGATAATAGGCGATAAATGGTATGTGGATAAACAAGGTTACTAGCAAATAAATATATACTCAGGTTTGTCTACAAATTTAATACAAAAATACGCAAAACGAATGGATTGAAACCTTTTCTATTCACCATCCTTATAATAAATATACAGCAGCTCACTGAATCTTCAAGGATTTATTAACCTATTTCAGGTTTGGTCATAGTTATACAACATAATTCTTAACACAGATTAATTCACCTTGGTAGCTTCATTCAAAGATTAGGTATATTTGTTCAATATAATTTTGTTTTATGCATGTACAGCTTGGACGAAGCTCATCCAACAAAAGCAAAAATGCACAAACTTTTCTTATAAGGGATTTTATGATGAGTTATCACTCACTGATTCGAATGAAACTTGGCAAGCATTGAGTGTTGTAGATCGCCGCTTTCCATTTTCCAAAGCTAATTTTTAGGGAATCATATCTACCAAATATCGACTATCTTTAGTTTTTTTTTATTTTTTTTCGATTTATACCGCATATTATGAAGATAGGGATATATTTTTATTAGCTTTTTATTATTTGTTAACGACATGGTCATTCATTCATTCATAAGGTTAAGGTGGACCTTTAGTCCAGCCACTTGAGCTGGTGCTCATTGTACCGTCCCTATTAATTCTCTTACCTTCACTCGAGCAGCTTGGTGTTCTCTATAAAGCCCAGTATCTTGCCCAGTGGAAACTTGAGAACCTTCGAGGGCTCCAATAGATCCGTCGCGAAATGTTTCTGCCGGAGTACTTTCAACTCCTCACATGTGCAGATCACATGTAAACTGGTTTCCTCCTGTAGTTCAAATCTTCTGCACCACGGTTCCCTTACGCGACCAGTATTGTATAAATGCTTTTTCAGGGGACAGTGTCCAGTTACGAGCCCAGTAATGGTTTTAGCCTCTTTCTGGCTGGGTCTAAATAGGTTATCAGAGACCTTAGCATCCCCATCCCCTATTAGCGCTTTGGTATGGGGTTAACCTTCAGTCGTCCTCCATTTGTTTGTACTTTCTTTGTCTGACCAGTTCCAAATCTCCCTTTTAGCAGAATCCTTAGTAATCGCACATACGGGCTCTGGACCTATGAAGTGTCTTTTAGAGACCTCCTTGGCTTGTTCGTCGGCTATTATATCGCCCTTGACATCCTCATGTCTCGGCACTCAAATCAGCGACACCGTGTGGTGTTTGCAGTCTGTAACTAGCTTTGACCTAGTTACAAAGTTCAAGACCGCCTTGACAGCAGCCTGTCTATCACTCATTATACTTATTTTTCTCCTAGTGCAGCCCCTGTTTCCAATCTTTTCTGCGCAGGCTGCAAGGGCGAATACCTCTGCCTGGAAGACTGTCGCATGCTTCCCCCAGGCTTATGGATACACTTTGATTAGTCTGCAAATATCGGCTCTTGTGCCCTGGCTGGATTTGGATCCATCCGTGAACCAGTCATTAAGAGCAGTAATATCCCTACGTTCCTGGTCTCTGTTCGGTATGGAGATTTTCACCTCTTCAGTGAAGATAATTTCGGGTGCCATACTGTCCGTGAGCATTTGCAGCAATGTCTAGTATCGTACTCGTAGTGCTCGTATCAGTGTGCCCTTCAACCCTAATGTTGGGATGCCACAAGTTGTTGGTTTTCAGTCAAAGGATCGCATCCATAGCTCCCGCTTGCAAAGAAGCGGTCCCTGCGCTGTTGATTGCATCAGTGATTCCCAGCAATGCCTGACACTTCTGTCCTTTTTCACCAGACTACTACCCCGTATGTTATCTCTGGTCTCACCATAGCCGTGTATAACCAATGGATCACCCTCAGCTTTAGTACTCAGCTTTTACCAACAACTCTCCTGCAGTGGCAGAATAGTTGCGTAGTTGGTCGTTGTTTTAAATAGGCGATTTTCCAGTTCAGTTTCGCATCGAGGATAACACCCAGATACTTGAGTTCTTTGATTCATTGTAGCTCCTGCCCAAACAGTCTAATGCCACCTAGGTCATTAAGTTTCCTCATGTTGGTGAAAGCAACCAACTTTGTTTTTTGTAAATTAACTGAGAGTCCTTGTGAAAGGCACAATTCCTCCACCATTCGCAGTGCATTACGCATGATGCCTGCCAATACGCCCAGGAACTTCCCGTTAGCCACTATGACAATATCATCAGCGAACCCCTACGTCCATATTCCTTTATCGTTTAATGACCTGATGAGATCATCCACGACCAAGCTCCAGTGGTGACAGTACTTCCATTTGCGGGCACCCTCTAGTGGTCCTCATGGCCAGCGTTTGGGCATAGACCACCCTACTTCTTAGCATGTAGTCAAACCATCTGCTGGTCGTGTAGCTAATGGTCCGATACATTAAAGCTCGGTTGATTGAGGGCATTGATGTGTTATCAAAGGCGCCCTCTGTGTCTAAAAATGTTGATGTAGGCTCCTTTCCAATCCTCCCACCAAACTATGTAGGGCAGCCTCTCCTGATTTTCCAATCTGGTATGCCCATTGCAGCGGATACAGAGGAGATCTAGCAAGTGCTCCTGCTGTAATATTGAAGTGTATAATCTTTTCTGTAGTGTTCAGCATGAAAGGTGTAAGACTGGTTGGTCTGAATGATTTGGGATGGTAGTACGTGTCCTTCCCAGGTTTCGGAATGAACACAGCACTAGTATCTCTCCAGGCCTTTGGGATGTAACCCAAAGCTTTGGGATGTAGCCACTAAATATCTAATATCGATATGATCATTTGATATTTAATATTTCTTGAATGCAATTTTCGTTTACACCATTGTGTTCCAAACTCTTCGTACCTGGACCATAATGCCAAACAGATGACGCGTGCAATTTAATAAAAATATGTGGAATGGGTTTCTTAGAGGGTGATTTGCTAGGAGTAGTTTTAAAAAGTAGGATTCTGCAAAGCATTTTGAATGACACCTTGCTCGATCTTATATCTCTACAAATAAGAAAAGTATCTAGATATTTTTTTTCGGTGTAAATCTCAGAAAACTAAAGATGGTCAAAGTATGACGGATAGATTTGAGCCGCTTGGCGTGAGCGGCAATTTGCAACACCAAATTGGTTATAGGAGTATGCCAAGTTTCATTCAAATCGGTAAATGACAGGCAGAAGCGGTCCCTTCTAAGTTCCACCATAGATGGTTTTACGTATGGAATTATTTCTTTTATTCTAATCTGATTTCTTAAAGAACATTTTGTGCATACATTTGTGGCGGAAGTTTAACACAGCGAATATTTTGTTCAAAATTATTTTTTTTTACGTTGATTCATTTATTTATTCAGCGGAAACCTGCCCGGAGGATAAATTCAATTGTGGAAATGGTAAATGCATAGACAGGGACTTCATGTGCGATGGTTTCGCGGATTGTTCAAACCAACGCGACGAAATGAATTGCAGTAAGTATGTTGGAGTTTGACAAGCATGGATTATATTGTAATATATGTTACATATTTTTGCAAAGATAATTATTGAAAATTTTTGTCTATAGGATTGCATATAAGTTTGTAAAATTATAATTTGATGCTCGCTCACGATTAGTTGTAAATTTGTAAATAAGACCGTATTGCCATATATCGTACTGATTCTTTCAATATCTTTTTTTTTCTGATAATAGAGTGTGATCTGAATACTCATTTCGATTGCGGCAACAGCATCTGCATCCCACAAGGCCTTGTATGCAATCGAATACCTGACTGTGCGGACGGACGCGACGAATCCTACGAACAGTGTAAATCAACCATCACATGTGCTCCCTCGGAATTCACCTGCGGCGACGGTAAATGCCTACCACAAAGCAACATCTGCGATGGTACACCACAATGTAGTGACAACAGCGATGAAGACCACTGTGGTAAGTACGCATTTAACAATAAGTTTCCAAATAGAATAGTGATGGTAATAAAACACGACGTGTGGGTAAAGAATAAATAATGGGATAGTGTAACATTACAGCCTATTAAAGATGTTCTTTTATATAATGTTTGAATTGAAAATAAATAAACAGGTTGCACGTATAGGACACTAACAGTCAGTTTAGGATCATTGAAATATGCTCAAAACCAAGAGTAAATTAAAACATCATACACTCTGCCAAAAAAGTATCGCATAAACTAAAAAAGGGCATTTATGAACCAAGATATTTTTATACGTTCACAAAAAGTTTGCCTCGTGTATGTGAACTATAAAAACACTAACAAAATAATGGAACTTAGCGTTTTTACTTTTTTTTTTCTAAAAGAACACGTTTAGAAAAATGCATATGTGTAAGGTTTGTTCAGTTGTTTATTGAAAGTCTTCCTATACGGACAAATTTTAAAGTGCGAAGTCAGAGTTCTGTACCAACGCTTTTAAAACTAAAATGAGCAATTTAACTTCAGAACAAGTGGCTGCTATAGTTGCTTTAATCGAAGATGGACGATCTCAAGCATACGTTGCTAATTTGATGAACATCAATCAGTCAAGTGTTTCTAGAGCCGTAGCCAGATATAGGGAAACAGGCATTTACAGTAGAAGACCTGTACCAGGTCGTCCAAGATGTTCTACTCGCCAAGATGACCGCTATTTACTACTACAAGCATTACGTCGAAGACATGTAACTGCGAGACAATTGCAGAACGACTTGGCTAGAGTCAGAAATACTCGTGTGAGTACTCAAACTATTCGGAATAGGTTACGACAGAGTGGATTAAGAGCTAGAGTAGCTGTAACAGCCCCTCGTCTCACTAGGAACCACCGAGTGGCTCGCTTAAGGTTTGCCAGAGAACATGTAAATTGGAACATTAATGACTGGGCTAATATACTCTTCACAGATGAGTCAAGATTTGGTCTTTACACCTCAGATAGGCGTATCTCAGTGTACAGACGAGACGGTGAGCGCTATTCGCAGTGTAATATCAGACCTAGACCTAATTTCGCTGGTGGCTCTATTATGGTTTGGGGAGGCATCTGTTTAACAGGTCGTACAGAGTTAGTACCAGTAGACAGAGGTACACTGACTGCCCACAGGTATATAACGGACATTTTAGAAGAACATGTAGTACCATATGCGCCAATTATAGGAAACGAATTCATGTTAATGCACGATAATGCACGACCGCATGTTGCAATAATCGTCCAGGAATACCTTAACGATGTTGGTATTCCAGTTTTAGATTGGCCTGCGGTAAGTCCGGACATGAACCCTATCGAGCACGTGTGGGACCTCCTTCACAGACGGATACGAACCCAAAATGTTGCCCCAGCGGACCTTCATGGACTAGCAAATGCTCTCCGTGACGAGTGGGAGAATTTGGATCAGGCTTATATACGGAGGTTAATCGAATCTCTGCCAAACCGTATGCGAGCGGTCATAAGAGCCAGAGGTGGCAATACTCAGTATTAAAAGCTACTGTTATGACATTTTTCTTTCCAAAATTATAATTTCTTGTTTTAATAAAAATCTCAAGTATGAGTTCTTGTTTTTATTTGGCCTGTATTTTATTTAAACAATCATAGAAATTATATCTTAGAGCGCATTAAAGTATATTTACAACTTTATGCTACAAACAAAGATTATGCGATACTTTTATGATTCAAAACTAAATTATGCGATACTTTTTTGGCGGAGTGTATTAGAATAAAGAGTAAAGTTCATTTTTGTAAATTATAAATTTCGATAATATTAGAAGATACAATATAATCCCACCCCTCTATGTTTCCTATCTATCTACGCCAAAACGTTTTTAATTAATCCATATGGCCATCTTCCATTGATCTGTGCCCCTGCTAAAGCAATCTGACATGATTTCGCGCTTCAATTCTTGTTTCCCTTTCTCCTGCCTCTGCCTTGCAAGTATAAACATATTTCTTCTCCTTAGCTTCCTTTACATTTGCTTATCTAAAGCTTCCACCCAAATTTCACTTTCGTAGAGAAGAATGAAGTTGGTTCCAGACATGAGTAGTCTACGTTTACTTGAAGATGTTCCGCCAATATTTGTCATAAATCTACTTAATGAAGCAGCCAATTGAACAGCTTGCCTAGACAACAAATGTGATCAATTATCTAGGTGAATTCCTAACTACTTTTGAAGTAACAATGGTTTCACTACCTATTCTCATTCCGATCTCTAAAGGAATCCTGAATGTGTAGTCATTAATACAATTTCTGTTTTATGAGCTGTTAGTTTCAAGCCATACTCCTTCATCCAACTATTAACTCGTCTCATAACTTGATTAATTCTTCTCTGTACATCAAGGTCTTAGGCAACAGTTACTACTGCAATATCATCGACATACACTGTCAAATTCGTGTCATTCAGTATTTGCATACGTAATACGCTACGTAATCATAAGCTATATTCCATAGATCAGGCCTTAAAGTTAGCCGTTGAGGCACCCCAGCCGTAAGTTTTATGAATCGCGTTCCATCCGACGTTTTACACCTAAGCTCTGGTTCTCAAAAATAACTCCTTATAATTCTTAGAAGGTAAAATGGGATTCTAAACTTATTTTCGATAGCATTCGGAATTCTTCATATCTAAGGTGACCAACGTGACTACACCCCGTACCTGTTTTTCTGCTGTCTCGCCTTGAAGATTTCAACCACTTCCTGTACAGCGCCAATTGTTGGGTGTCCCTTTCTAAATCCATGCTGCTTTATGGAAAGTCCGCCGGCATCCGACACACTAGCTACGAGTCGCAGCTTAATTAACTGCTCTAGTAATTTCTCTAGCGTGTCTAGCATGCAAAAGGGTCTATATGCAGAAGGTGAGGTTTGTTCCCTTTCCCTTTGCTGATAAGTATCAATGGTTGTATTTTCCATGGCTTTGGAAGAACACCTTCTTTCAGACATTTATTGCACATATTTAAAAGTAATTACAGACAACAAACCTTAACACTAATATTTCTGCTGGAATGCGATCATTACCAGAGACCTTTTTGTTTGTGAGTTGACAAGCTGCTTGTGTCAGCTCTTCCACATTGAACAGGAGGGTCTAAAAGTTTATTTGAATTTTAACTTCTAATTCCCTTTCAGGTTCATTCGGAAAAAGAACTTCAACAATAGATTTCATTTGTGTCGATTCAAATTTGGAGATGCAGACTTTATGTCCAACATTTTAGTAATGATCTCATACCCTAACGCCCAAAGGTCACTATTTACTTCTTGTTTTAATTTATCCCACTTGGCTCTTTTATTAATGTTTATTGCCTGTTTAAGGTCCCTCTTATCGTTTCTAAATTCTTGCTCTTCAACAACCGACAAAACCTGGTGTCCTTTGTCTCCCACGAGTGATTCCATGCCTCAGATGTAAAGCTGTGGATTCCAAGGCATATCTGCGTGCGGAAACCGACTGTCGCTGAATGTGTTTTATATGAGTGGTCGGTCGGTTTCGGCGCACAGACGTGTTTTGGAATCCCTAGCTAAGCTTCAGCAACGATATTCCGCAATTTCATTTGTCCACCAATAAAGGCCATGGTGCCGTCTTCTCCTATTACATGTTCGAGACATGGAAAAAACGCATGCAATAATAAAAACATAATATACAAACGTCAATAGCACGTAAAATTTAAAGTATCAAGGTTAGAGTAAAATTGCAGGACAAAGTTCTAAATTTAGATTACAGAAACTTTAAGGGATTAAGGATTAAAATATTCGTTTGCACAATACAAAGTAAGTCTGTCTACCTATGCTTATAAAATATTGCGAAACGAGTTCAAAGTTTTAGCATTTTTATTTCCTACAAGCAGTGCGCTATAATATATTTCACACCAAAAGTACATACCTACACTCATTTTATATGCAATGTAAATGTGCAAATGTTGGTTATTTAATCATTACTTCTTATTAATAATCCTTACTTTTTATAAATAATTTTTTGTTACGTTCATAAGACATTAATACTTCAAATATAAAAAGGTAAAACTAAAATAACACTATGTAATAAATTTATAATTGGTTAGGAGAGTTTTCATTATTCCAGAGAAAGCCACAACTGTATTAAAGTGGTACAAATTCATTAAAGACGTGCCCCTATTTCAATCATTTTAACAAAACATGGAAATCTGCTGCTATATTCAGTGTCTAAAAATATTACAATTAGGTTTTCGTGGTCGTTGTCTATGCTAGAAACTGCTAGATTTACCAGGTTGACACTGCGCCCTGGAACTGCCCATGGTCGACGTTTCGTCCTTTGAGCGACAGAAGTAGCAGCACTGACGATGTCACTAAAAGTGAGGACGAAACGTTGACCATAGGCAGCTCCGGATCGCTGCCGCTGTTTCAGCTCGGAAATCTAGCAGTATGTAAATTAGTTTTACATATATTTATAATTTTATAAAGTAACCGGAAAAGGTTGTTTTGAATTGATTTTATTTATCATTTTCCTTTCATGATATTTACTTCAAGATTTCCAAGAGCAATCAAGCCATTCCATAGCTGTTTAACACATGATGTTTTCGAAGATGCTGACATGTTCTATTTTGGCATGAAATTTGTATTCGTGATAAAATCAAGCTCTTTCGAAGAAAATCATTCGAATAATTTGCAGAACAGTGACGAAGCTGTAAAAATATTCACATGTTCGTGACACTCGAGTATCCCATACGATAATGACAAAATAATTTCATCTCACATGTGTGTTTGCTGTCCCTATTACATCCTATAGACTTATTTATACAATAATATCAATAACAAATTATGATTTCATGAAAATCATAATTTGAAAAATGAATTGAAGGAATTTAATTAATTGTTTTACTGGAAAACAGCATATTAAATGACACTGCTGCACAACACAAAATAACTTATTTTACCTCAAACATCGAGTAACTGTTAAAACTGTTAAAGTAACGTTGCCTAATACATGAAATAAGTTAAGCAATTAAGTGAATATTCGTAAGCATGTCTTGGTAATTTTGTTGGTACGACAATAACAAGCGTGTTCGGGCCCTTTTGGCCAGGGACTTGCTCCGAGCCCGACTGGTTCCAGTGTTCTGATGGCGCCTGTATAGCGACCTCTCTGCGTTGCGACAATTACTACGACTGCAAGGATTTTTCAGACGAACAAAACTGTTTTGGTTAGAAACATACATTACAGACATTATAGATGTGTTTTTTTTTGTGTTGACAGTAATTCTAGAAAATAGATTCTTAGTGTATTCGTACATATAAATAGTAGAGGAGATCTTTATTTTTGCTTAAGAGACATACTCAAGTATCCATAGTTGTTTATTTTCTTGAGTTTGAAAATTTTATGTTACCATTTCTTTGTGTATCATATGCGTACTCGTTAAATTTCTTAGGCAAGATATATATATATATAAAAATAGTTTAATTATTGTATTTACTACACATGGAATGATCAAAGTGTAAAAGTAGGACCGTCATTAAACATATGTACATAGCTACAAGTTAGTATTTCTGTGATGTTTTGGATTTGTTTATAAAATAGATTTAAAAAAAGTATATTTATGGACTTTCTAATATATATTATAAGTACTTCCAGTCTCGCATGATATAATTCAGCCTGCACGATTGTTATAATTTCTTTTTATGGCAAGGCTTAATTAAAATTCAGTTCTTAAGCAAGTAATTTTTATCTTATTTTGAAGCACACAATTTGCTTTTTTTACAAATGTGTATTCTGTTTATAAAGACAGCAATGAAATTAAATTAGATTCAACTAGAGCAATGAAGTAGTCTTTTACACTTCACACAAACCATAAAACCGTACACTCAACTAAACACTTACTTCCTGTTTCTTAGAATGCAACTCTTAAACCTTGCATATGTTATAAAATTAAAAAAAAAACAATTAAAACTAACTGTCTACTAAATAAGAAAGAACAAAAATATATATCTAATAATTGTAGATTTCAAATAAGTAAACATGTGAATACGTACCCCATAAAATATTTATATGTGGCGCTGTCATGTTTTAACACATTTTATTTTATCTTTAACTTTTATTATTTTTTTTTTAATTTTTATTGAATAATTCTGCACGACTTGCAAGATGGTTTCTTGTCTATTATATTTTTATTCCATGCCAGTTCTGACACAAAATCCAGGGGTTCAAATTCACATTTCATCCCCTCCATTATCTGTCCCACACGACGGGCTTTACAGGTATACCTGTCAACCTGTGTCGTCTATCTGTTCACGCAGTCGGCGTTGCCTACCTATCTGTATAGGGGATAAAATGCGAATTTGGATCTCTAGGTTGAATATTATGGAATCATGTGTCAGAGCCGGCATAGCTATTCCACTCAAGAAGTTTGTGTTTTTTCTTTATTACAATATTTGCTAAATCGTGTTATATGTAATATATATATATTTGATGTTACTACATAATTTGTACATTATACTTACAACTTAATGCCAAAACGATGTAGTAAATTAGATAATGTACTTCAAGTTTGGTATATTATTGTGTACATATATGTAAACATTTATTTAAAAGTCGTTTTGGTGAATTTTATAGCGTATATGTTTTAGTTCTTGAAACTGTACATATTATTATATAGGTAAAGATGTTGTACCCACTTCCAAATGTAAACGTTTGGGTGGTTGATTTTAGTCGCTTCCGATAATGAGGTAAACATTTTCAAGCATTTGTTTCTTTATGTAAAATATGTAAAGTTACGGTGAAGTATCATTAAATGGCTTTAGAAAGTCGAAAAATAGCTTTTTCATATTATACTCGGGTTTTTTAAATCATACACACAGATCGACTAATATTACTTGAGGTAAGGTGGGATAAGTGTGAGGCAAGATTCATAAAGTTTGACTTTAGTGTGTTATTGAAATATGAATGTGGATGGGGGAAACTGGAAATCACAAGATATGATCCTTCTCTTTTAAACCACAAAGTCAAACTAACTTTATGACATTTTCTAATTTTAGAATGCAGGTTTATTGTTTAGAAATTGTAGTTTCTGCTTTCCTCAAGTTTTATATTATTGTCTAGTCGCCAAGATTAGTTTTTTCATTGTCTTAAAGCTATATACTATTTTCTTCTTCTAGGCTCCCAAAAATTACCTCAATGTAAGAATTCAAACTCATCCGAATCTTTAACACTCCAACACTATAGAGCATCACCGTCAGATTCAGGAGAGCATTCCTTGTTTTCTAGTGTTTGTATTGTATTTTCTTTCATCGTATGTATATTTTGATATGATTCCAATAAATAGATATTCTTACTATTTGAGAAAAGTGCACGATATTTTTTGAAATAATACTCCACTGTAATTTTTACTCTTAAAAAATAAAAAATATATATTTTATTACACCCTATATAAACAACTTCCTGGAATCTGCGTATTCTGAAATATTATGTATGACTACATATTCTGGCCTACAAATGTATGTATGAAAACCCGAAACTTCTGCTTCCGAAGATGGAAATCGTACAGAAAAATTGTATGCATTTCTGGATGTGACGTGGATGTACTCTGTATTCCGTACGGTCTCAGAGAAACAGCAAAGCATCACATACATGTATATCGCTGTGCACAGAATATGCAATATCTAGCATTGGGAATAAATTTTACTACAAAACGTAGAAGGGTTAGCAAACAGTTTGGTAGAAACATTTACAGTAGATTCTGAAATATTATATGGAATTTATAAATAACTGAAACAAATTACGTAGCACTTCTATATAAAATATTCAGTATTGCTATATTCAAATTTTTGGAAGGGTACAGTATGCTTTTTGGCTCTGATATACAAATATAGCAAATACACGAGCAATAAGTTTGGATAGCTTTTACAAGCCACACTTCCGTTTAGAGTGCTTAGCGCTGATAATTTGTATATTTACTTATTACTAATATTTCCACAATTCATTTTTAGTTAGCACATCTCGTAATGGAGTTAGTTTTTGTAAAGACCTCGATAAAGCTGAGGCAGATTATCTATGATGTAGTTATTAGTAATCCCAGATATTTTATTTCATTTTCTAAACACATTCGTAGAAAACGTGCAAAAACAAGAACAGCTTAGACTACGAGTTCGAGCAACCAAAGTATCTGACCCATATAATCCCTTAAAAACAACGTAGAAAAAAATTCTGTCCGGTCACTCCGTTCAGCAGACATTTCATGTGGTTCAATCATTTTTATTAAGCTTGCACCTGGCGAATACGTTCGATTATCGATCAACTTCAGGAAATCTGCTGTTCTGCACTCTCTGGCACTGAATGAATCTTTTCTAAACATCTGAAAAAGGAATTTTGTGGTATATACTAAAACTGATACTGCTTAATTTATGGAATGTGATTTGGAAAAACTTTCGGGAAAGAACAAAAAAATGTTTTACTGTAATTAACCGAACTAAAGCTTATGTATTTGATAATCGAAACATTATATCAAAATAATAGTTTTCTACAAAAAAAGGTACTTTCTATAAGTATATAAAAAGGCACATTTTACCGCCCTGTTTTTCTTTATTGCATCTAAGAAAATAAACGTTTTCCTAAATGATTGTCTTTATGCAAAAAGTTGAAATATTGAAATGTCGCGGTGGAATCTTCAATAAATATGGTAAACTCTAAATTAGATACTTTTGCAGCACAGATACATACAATTCTACAGCCTGTCAGCTGTCCATTCCTTCCAATAATTTTTCCGATACAATATGCAATAGGAGTTTCATAGCTAATTGGCCGACAAGTTCAATTGATGCCTAGCCTGCCAACAGTCAATATACTTGACTCAATTAGTCTGATTCAAAGCATCGGCAATTTTAGGTGTTTCAAACATTTCAAGCGTCATTTACTAGTGATGACTTCATTAATTCGTTTAGATGTCATCCGTCTTTCACAATCGAGCTTTCAACATATTTAAAATACAGTTTCATCTGAGTTTAATTTTTTGTTCTTTCTACAAAAAGCACAGTTATAGAATGCTGAATAATTCTAATCTTCAATATTTGGCTCTGTTGGTTACCCGGAGTTTCTAAAAGTTTTTAAATCAGGATTCCAAAATTTCACGTGTAGAGGTTACAGTATCGTTGATAGGCTGCAACAATTACTTTTTTTGATGAAAACTAAACCTGTACGCAAGACAAACACTAGCATTCTCTGAAATAGAATATGAGTTGGTGTTTGGACTATTTCCATCGTCTGTTTGGTTGTTGAAATCCGACGTTTCGGCAGTGGTTATACTGCTTTCATCAGGGTAGCCCTCATAAGGACTGTGTCTTGCTAATTCCTTATCAGGGCTACCCTGATGACGTCAGTAGAACCACTGCTGAATCATCAGATTGCAGCAATCCAACCGACGAATGTAACGGTCAAAACAACAACTCATATTCTTCCAACGCATCGTCTTGAATCCTCTGTACGTAATAAAATATTAACTGTTAGAGAGTTGCAGATGATCAATGTTTATTTGTAATCATCACTAATTGTGTGCGCATCCTATCAGTGGATGAATGAATCATGTTAGAAATTTTGCATTATAAAATAAAAACTTTATGGATATTTAGCTATAAATAAACTACAGCAATAATCTTGAATCTAAATTTCGGAATCTAGAACTTCATTGCAAACGAAGAATAGATTCAAACCTTAAACAGGAATATTATTTGAAATTTTGCAATTTTTACATAAAGATTATATAGAAAATTATTAAAAATTACGTATTAGTTTGAATCCAAGTTTAATTAGGTATGTTAAATTTTGGCGTTTTGACGAGTCTCTTTTAAAGTGAGTCGCATTTGAAAAGAAAAAGAAAAATTAAAAGAAAAACGAAAAATCCAGAAAAATTTAAAAATCAAGGAATCACAAAATTAAAAAATTGAAATCATTATAAAATAAAAAAATACACATAATAAATTAAAAGATTTAAACTCTATTCTAAATTCCCATATCAATTCTACGCCACTATAGAGCTAGCTAGCCAAGGGCTACACATCTTCTCTACAGGGTGCGGCCTAAGTAGACCGCGCAGAAAGCGTATCCACTTTGTCTAAAAAGTGCGTTCCAAGGAACGCGGGCTTTCTAGTTTATAGTACATTTGCAAAATGCCCACCATTCACAGCTACGCAAGCCCTGTTACTTATTTTTATGTTGGTCGAGACCTTCGCAAGCACTGCCTGCTTCTTCTTTTTGTGTTTTCTGCTGGAGCAAAGATTCATACCACTAGTTCAAACTTTGTGTTCACCGGTGTCTCGTATACAG
The DNA here is from genome assembly GCA_949128085.1 of Cetonia aurata. Classification (NCBI taxonomy): domain Eukaryota; kingdom Metazoa; phylum Arthropoda; class Insecta; order Coleoptera; family Scarabaeidae; genus Cetonia; species Cetonia aurata. The sequence continues at coordinate 15,890,142 of OX421884.1, read as the reverse complement.
AGGTCTTCTTATGACCCCAAAAAAGAAGTCCAGCATAGTTAGATCGGGGCTCCGAGCTAAACATGCAAGACCTCTCCTCCGAATCCACTTCTTTGGGTACTTTCGATTTAGCAATGTGGTTACTTTTCGCGTTGTGTGAGCCTGGAACAGCATGTTGAAAGTAAAGTCCCCGTCTTGGCAAGTCGTCAAGAAGATCCGTTAGCACAGTATTTCAGAAAACGAAATAACACACTTCTAAAAGTTTTTCAGAAAAGTTGGCTACTTAGTTGTTGACGATTTGGGTATCTTTTCCTATAATTTCTTCGAACTTACTGCACATTAGGGTTTGTCTCCCCAAAAACCAAAAGCATGCCAAGAAATCCACATCTATTTAAGTATAATGTAAAAGAAAAATGTTGTTGTACTTCCGCCAAAATGTAGCTTCGACGCTGTAATGCTGGTGCATCAGCGTAATTGTATGAATGATACAACGAATGTGCCGCATGAAATGTGAGTGGAAGTACTTTCTTCCTCATCAAATTAGCAGTAGCTGCGCATTGTTTCCGCAGACAACCTGATGCTGTGCAATTTTGTTCCAGAATCCAGTAGCTTAATAGCATTAATATTAATTTTCAGAATTATTGTTAACAACTATATCAATGTTTATCCATTCTTTGTTATTATTCATTTCGATTATGAATATTTGCTTTTCGTGAGTGTTACTTCATTAATATTTCTTTATAATTACCTCTTTCTGTACAGTACTATTAAATTAAAATTAGAAGATTTATTAAATTCACTCCATTCATGTATTTATTTAAACATCATGAATGGAAAGGATTAATATAAATTTTCCGCTTTACATTTTATATATGTATACATATATTCCTTTCAATAGGATAAATATGAATGAAATTATTATAGTTAGTTGTCAACATTGGATCAATATATATTCCAAAATTAACTAAGTCGTGGTCACCTACTAATATCTAATAAAAGCTATTTTCTCCATATGAAACAATATTCTTTTATCAACATAAACAGTATAACTTGAAAATGTTTACTCAATATCCGTACTATATTTATCGAAGACACTATCCTGCTTACAAATTACCAGTTTCACAGCATTTTGTAATTATTTAGGTTGCAAGCACGATGAATTTATATGTGCTAATGGAGACTGTGTCCCTTATCACCAACGCTGCGATGGATATAAACACTGTAGCGACGATTCCGATGAATTCAACTGCCCGACACCTGCACCAGCACCTCAACCAGAAACGTGCCTACCCGGCTATGTGCCATGCAGATCTGGAGATCAGTGCTACCCTAGGGAACGTGCTTGTGACAATTATCCTGACTGTCGTGATCATTCGGATGAATCGGATTGCCCAAGTAAGTGCATTAGTTGCCCTCAATCAATAATTTCTAACTGGTCTATCAATGGATACAGCCCGTTCAGAGATCTCGCAGCACTGTTGCTAGCATTATTATTAATAAAGCTACAAATACGGTTAATTAGCAAAGTTCAAATGTTCAAATAAAATAAAACAAAAGAAACAAATACCCACACATCACCGACCGCCTGAGAAAAAGCAAAAACATCAACATCTGACCGAGCCCGTGCTCATACTGCGAGTCTCTTATTTATCAGTAAATGTGTGATATGCGTTATTTAGAATAAAATCGTATTCAACTACGGGCAGCGCAGTTACAGTTAAAATCATTTATCTGAAGTTATCTTTAGTTAAAATTATCTAGTTTGAAATTATCCTTATATAAAATCATCTAGATTGAAATTATTTTTAGTTAAAATTACCTAGTTTGAAATTATTTATAGTTAAAATCAGATAATTTTTACTATAAATAATTTCAAACTATAGATATGGTGGTTGTACAGTTAAATTTATTTACTGTTAAAATGATGTACGAATAATTTACAAGTATTTATCTAGATAATTTTGTTTTTAAATAATTAGTCAACTTTCATAATTTTATTCGAATCATGCCCAACTCTGCTATCCAGCGTTCATAAAAAGTTTTGTTTAAATTGTTCCGCAATTGTAATCCAAAATGTGAAGCAGTACCGTGCTTTGTTTTATAATCATCATGATTATACCTTTCGATTGGAGAGTCGTAGCAAACTTTTTCAAAAAACATTTTTTTACCTTCAAAATGAGTCCACACTATTCCTATTATGCCATTTCAATTTTTTTTATCACCCCTACCCTCCTACTCCATGGAGGTGAGAGGTGGATGCCATCCTGCTCAAAACATAGCTTTCATGATCTTATACGACTTCTCCAAATGTCAACTTCATATCTAGATTCATCCCAAAGTTATGAGGGTGTTTCCATACTTTTGCCTCATCCATACATCAGAGTTTAGGTCAGATCTAACGGTTCAGAACTGAAATTTGGGTGCTTAACCAACGAAAATAAATATATTGCAGCATTTCGAGTTTATACCCATATAACCGTAAAAGGAATAATTTCTTCAACTTGATGTTTTGGCAGTGTGGTAGTCTTACAACACACACGTATTACCGTCATTGAAGTACAATTAACACGGCGGCCAATTTCGCGATAGGATAAACCAACATCTCGATAGGCAGCAGTTCTACCCTTGTCAAAGTCGCTAACATGGTGATAATTTCGACGTCTTCGAATTCGATGCATTCTCTTACGCTTAACACTAGTAGACGGAGAGGCAATAATTAAAAATATCTGTACTAGTCCGCTCTCATAGACCGGTATCTTCAGAAAAGAAGATTGTTTTCGCAAAAAATGGATTGGTAAATGGTAAATAAAATTTCTCACAAATATTTCATTCTTGATGTAAGAACACCACATTGCCAAAAAATCAAGTTCTTCTTCTGGGTGTAACCTCATTCACAGATCAATTAATTTAGGCGAATTTTTTGTAGCTTTAATACCAACGACGTTAGTAGTCGTGCGCTGAAATCTTTGAGCAGGCTGTTTATTGTACATACCTACTACGAGTATACAATGTGTAACATGCGATCTTAAAATGGTACTTAAAACAATTTTTCTGCATTATCTAATGCGATCAAAATTGGTTGGTGGTATTGTCCCACGAGCATCTGCAATTGAACCTATACAAAACCTGAAGAATAAAATAATAGAATGCAGTTTACGCGTATAAAATTGAGGAGGTGAAAAGCACCTAGGTAATTATAAAGTTTCTTTAGGAACCCAGAAAATTACTTTGTATTTTTGTCGACTGATAATTAATTAGAAAACTCTTAGCATTTCAACAAAGAGCTATTAATCCATACCCCAATAGAAGGCATTCTGCTTGGCATCAGCAAACCTCCCACACCTTGCATTACAAATAATTAAATCCTTCTTGTCATTACGATTGCTTCAGAGTTGGCTTTCTATTTAATTGTTTAAAGTCAACGTTTACCTATATCACAATTTACAACTTATTTAAGCGTAAAACGAGTTGTTTTATAAAGTAATCACTAATATTAAATACTAAGCGTACAGAAATCCCGTCCTTTCATTCCAATTGCTACATATTAGTACGTAAATTACGCGTAGGTACGTAAAATCAGTGTGTACCCGAGCGTATATTTTCTGGGGTGGCACTACATCTTATTCGTTATTAACGAGTGAATGAAAGACAAAGGAAATACAACCGCAATTCGCCGTAAGAAACGGTTACAATTAAATAAATTAACAGGGTCTAAATGAACTTTTACCACAATTTATGCACTCCCTTAAATAATCTAATCCGTTTGTGGCAGCTGGAGCGGATGGGGTTACATTTCATTAAGTCAAATATTATTATGGGTTTGTAAATGCGACCGTTAGTGTAACAAGGTTCTATAGAATTTCGTAGTACCCCATTTGAAGAGCTCTGGATTAAAGATGAGTGAAAGTAAATGACCTGTTACTTCTGCATAGCTTTTGTTAGAATTTAGGACAGGCTTACACAAAAAACGAAAAACGAAGAATGAAATGATGCAGAAATAAATGTTTTATAAGATGTTTAAAAATATGGTACTGCATCCAGTTATAACCTAGAACGTACGATAGAACATACCAGGGCCTACGAGCAGGATGAAAACGATACAATGTAGGGCGGTTGATTTTGACAAATATGAGCACTAAAAGGTATTACAGACGTTCTTGAAATGCAAGCAAGTACGTAATAGTAGAAAAAGTCTGTCCAATACAGCAGTTGAAGATGTATTGCAAAATTTTCTCTATGTTGGTATCACTTACCCACCCTGACTTCTACTTTTGTTTATTTAAATTAAAAACGCGTTTCCATTTTTTTTTTTTTAATAAAGGTTGCACTCTTACACTCAATACCTATATATACTAGGTGACGCAAAAGTCATCATCCTATCGGAAGATGCCATAATTTTTGCAAATGGCGGTAAATGTCAGTTCTGCTTTGACATTTGTGAAATAAACAGATACAAAATACACGTCAATAAGACATAAATTGCTATACTTCTCAAGAACGCAGAATAATTGCTTCGATTTTTTTGCGTAATTATTCGTCGGTGGTGTTGGCGCAGCGTGAATTTAGACATAGATTTCCCGACACTAACTGGACAAACACTACGGCGTTTAGTTGACTGCCTAGAAGAGTACGGGACAACACGAGATGCTGTCAGGTCTGGGCGGCCGCGGAGCAGCCGTTCTGATGAGAATATCGCGGCTGTGGCTGAAGATGTCGCAGAAGAGCCCGGGGTATCGACCAGACGACGTGTCACACAGTTGGGCATCAATCGACGGCCTTTACAGAGAGTTTTGGTGAAAGACTTGAAGATGTTCCTTTACAAAGTGCAGACAGCGCATCAGCTGCTAGCCGTTGACCGCCAAGCGCTTGTAATCTACGCTCAAGCCATCCTGAATCACGACCACGAGGACGATAACTTTTCATCGAAAATCATCACGAGCGACGAGGCCCATTTCCATCTCTGTGGATACGTGAATAAGGAGAATTATCGCTTCTGGGGCACCGAAAATCCGCGTATAAAACAGGAAGAGTCATTACACCCGCTCAAAGTTACACACTAAAAAAATATTTGCAATTCCTACAGAAAATTCCAGTAACGTATAACGTAAAATTGCCAAAAAATTTGAACATTTAGTAGAAAACTTTAGGTATATTTTCTAATTTTTGGTAAATTTACCCTATACATTACTGGAATTTTCTGTAGAAATTGCAAATATTTTTTTTTAGTGTGTACTGTATGGTGTGGTGTTTACGCTGGGGGCGTCATCGTGTCTTATTTTTTCAAAACGATTTCTGTGAACGGCGAGCGCTACAGAGCTATGCTCAACGACTTTTTCCTTCATCGACTGGACGAATTGGGACTGGAGAACATGTGGTTCCAACAGGATGGAGCAACGGCGCATACTGCACGAGCCACAACTGAAATTCTAAGGGCTGCATTTTCGGGTCGCCTATTCTCTCGTTTTGGTGACTTGCACTGGCCCGCAAGATCGCCCAATTTAACCGTTCTAGACTTCTTGTTGTGGGGTTTCTTAAATTCACCGGTCTATGTCAATAAGCCTCAGACTCTTGAAGCCGTCAAAGAGAATATCCATCAGGAATGCAGGAAACTATCGCCAGAAGTGCTGGCAAGAGTGATGGAAAATGCCATAAATTGGGCCCGTATAGTCATCAATTCTCAAAAATACAGCCAAAAGACATCGGGTGACAACCTTTGTGCCACCTTGTATCTACATATATATATTACCTTCTCAAACTTGCAACAAATTTCTCACTGCACTTTCTCACATTCAGCAAAATGATTCATCTTCCGATGAATCGTCTGACACTGAATCTAGTGATAACGATGACGTTATTATTATTAATAATACTTCAAGAGATGGTGACTTAGTTGAACAGGAGCAAAACGACGTGCACCCAGAAGAAAACTTTTTGGAGACTATTCACAACACAACCTGGCAATTTAATACACAATATAAAAGAACATTGTTTTTGCAAACCGAAAAAATTAAAAAAAAAAAACGAAGAAAAATTAGTAAAACAGTCACAAAAAATTAAATATCACACTTGGACAGGAGAGTCTGTCAAAAGCAAGTTTTTCTTCCTTTTTCAGCATCGGTACTTGAGAAAGACATATTACTACGTTGTCTTCACTCAAACGAAAATGTACATGAAGTTACAATACAGTTGTCTTTATACCAAGTGGTGAAGCATATATTGAAAGTGCTAGACGCTAGACTAATTCTGTAGAAAATATCGTAATAAACCTTGGTCCACAAATGATTCATTTTATAGATACAGGTGGTTTTAATAGAAGCACCATTGCCAGCGTAGGATATATTAACCAGACAAAGTCATTTAACTGGGGATAAGTTTGCGATTGACTAATAATGTATGGATTTAAGGAATTGTTTGATTCGAAAGATATCTATACAAAAAAAAATAAACGAAACATTATTTGCTCTTTTTGTCATCGCTTTAAAAATATGAAAATCAAAATGGTCTAAATATTTTTCTATAAACTATAACCAAATTTACAATACGACGTTTCGGCTCTAAAAAGCCATCATCAACTTTATTTTTTATATATTTCTGACTATATATTTTTTTAGTTGGTGTATTATAAATTTTACTAATTAAAATGTCATGGTATTTACCCAATAACTAGTAATACGATTGTGAATAAAAGCAATGTATCACTGTTTTTTGTTGATTTTCAATGCATATTAATAATCGAAGATATGCAACTTTCTAATATTAATAATAGGTGTTTTTATTGTCCAACAGTACAGACCAATTACAGGACAAATTTATAAAAAATCGTTTCAAGCATGCATGTATATGTATATATATATATGTTTATATAAACATCAATTGTGAGTATACAAAAAATAAAATAAATTGAATATAGATATACAAAAATAAACTAAAAACAAAATTCATTACAACTAATTATAAAGTAAACATAAAGAAGTAATTAAATGGGCTCTGAAAAAAATGTCAAAATAACAATTATCCGCGTTTTTACCCTGTAGAGTGGTGATTGCCGAAGTAAATTGGTTTTCGGAACAGGAACGGAGAACGTAGTTGCAAAACGAGCTAAGCAGCGAGGCACATGAAAATTTACACCACCAAGAAGTTGAGGGCAGTCGATCACACCATTAATCAACTTCCACATAAATCTACTACTGTGAAGCTCTCTGCGAGTGGATAGAGATTGAAAATTATGACGGGCTAGCAAATATTGGTAATCAACACGTCGGGGCGGATAAAGAGAGTCTATCCTAAATGATAGAAATTTCAAAAAACGACGCTGTAAGCGCTCCAAGGATAATTGATGACAGATGTAATAAGGCGACCACACTACAGAAGAATATTCAAGGGAAGTAATAATGAAGGCGTAATACAGAGATTTCAAGGTATCAACATTAGTGAAATATTTGGATACACGCAAGATAAAACCTAGTTTCTTGGAAGTTGTGGATATGAGGTGACTAATATGCGAGTTAAAAGTGAGACGACTATCAAAAAGAACACCAAGATCTTTGATGGTTTCAGATTTGGATATGGGTTGATTTTGTATATAATAGGTGGTTACAAAAGGATTAGACAACATGACATTTACTAACATTTAAATTCAAATTATTGTTCAAGCACCATTGAACAATTGTGTCAATATTAAGTTGAAGTTGGGCTGAGTCAAAAGGACTAGTAACGGTTGAATAAATCTTTAAGTCATCAGCATATGCTAGTACAGGACAGGAGAGTGTCTTTAGGAGATCATCAATATATATTATAAATAATTTTTATAAATAATTTTTCTTATTTAACCGATATATATTTTATACATCCCCAGACAGACGGCAATAGTGTTTCTATAAAGCCAGCCTAAATTGAGATAGGTACTTCTACCGTAACTTTGATCACTTAACTCAATTGATTGTTCAAATTTAAATATCTGGTTTTCGTCATCTTTTACCGTTTCTTCTTAACTCATTACGAGGAGTCAGGATTATCTTAATCAAAATAAAAGACAAAGAAAAAGTAGACACAAAATGTTTGCAGATAATACTTGCAGAGGTGTTATCTCTATCATTATAATAACCTATGGTAAAGGAAGCGGTATAACGAAAAAAATCATTTCTTGTGAACATTTACCCATATGATAACGAGCTATCAGGACATTGTGCTGCCTTTTGCTACCTTCTATAATATTAATTACTACGTAAATAATGTTTTAAGTACCATTCAAGAGATCTTTACACAAAGGTTGAATCGTTCAAATGACAATAAAAGACTGAAAATAAAAATGGTATATTTCGCAGCATTAGGGTGTATTGTATTTACGGGTGTACTTTAATCAACACAATATCTCTTCTGTATCTTCGTACGTTTCTGCTTATTGCTGATCAAAAATGGAATTAGCGCGCAAAGAGCGAGCAGCTTGTTACAGGGGGTATTTTCGTTGTGAAAACGGCGCTTGCATTAGTGATGACCTACGATGTAATGGAGTATTGGACTGTCCTCATGATATCAGCGACGAATTAGATTGTCCCGAATATAGCCACGATCCGTATTATCACAACTACTATTATCGTAAGTCGCACCTGTCCTACGTTCGAAATCTGAAGCACTACTACTACAATTACCCGTACTCACCTACAATTACACATAGATACCGTTGAATAAACAGGTTCGAAAAGGGAATAACAACGAATAATTGTTGATGCTAGGATACTGCTTGATCTACTCAAAATTGTACAGAGATTGGGATAATACTAAATTAACTATGATTTATAATTTATGAGATTAGTTAACATACGTACTTACAGTTCACATTAGATAGTAGAACCGCACAATTGGGTATGAACTTACTTCGGATTTGCGTATTCCACAATTAAGTACGCAATTGGAGCCATTGGTGGAAAAAGTTGTTAATTATTTTTTTGTTAAAATTCAAGATTCAGATTCACTCATGTCTTTGTAGCGTCAAAATTTGATTCAGTACTGCATAGTTCCATGAATTTTCCCCTTCAGTGTGGCCTATTGTAAAGCGAACTAGGGCTCAAAGCAAGTTTTGGCTAGCCAGTAAGATCTTCAGGCCTTCCAGAGAAATGACTGCCTTGCCAAGGATCATATATCTGATTCTGGCGGATGATGTGCTTTACACATACTATAAACACAACTGACATTCTCTCTTATCAAAAAGTCCAATTCTGTGCAGGTGCTTTCTGAATCTGTAGATCTTTTACAAATGCTAACTAATATTGTAGTGCTTTCTGTTTTACTCAATAATTGAATTTCTTGGTTATCTAGTGCTATTTGATACTCGACACATAGGTCGTATGCAGAAAGTTTTGCGAAATCGATTTAACACCACCATCCACTATCGGCTTCAATTGTAGATAAGAAAGGTATAGAAATAATTGAGGGTAAATAAATAATACTCATTCTAAGGAAGTGCTTGTTTGTTCAAACATTGTTCAAACAATGCCATTAAAGTTTGGATCGTTTTTTTTTAACCGATGGCTTATATATATATATATAAACAGTTTGATACTCCACAGTTGCAACATAATTAATTTTAATAAAAAAAATGACAATACATCAAAAAATTCAAACTTTAATCCTGTTTAACATCGCAACATGGCTTCCTAATTTATTTATTTACTTATCTATTTGTTGTTGGAGCCAATACTTTTAGGTCCGAAATTTGCAATACTGCGTGTACTCAAAAGAATGTTTATTCAAACACTTTGAAGATAGTTGAAATAATTGTGGAATACACTGGTAAAGTAGTTTCTAAACCCATTAACAACTAATGTTTGCAAATTGGACTTTCAAGACATTTTTCCAAACATTCTAGAATTGGATATTTACTTATTTTTCTCTTTTATACTTCTCTTCTGATCCACCATTACCTAGAAACATATTCCCATGTCTATTGAGATACCAACTGTTTTCTTTTATTTGCTTTTCGAGGATATTATTGTCAAGTTTCTTATACAGCAAGAATTTACTATTGAAGTAATACGTCATTACCAAAAATTATCACCCAAAATGATCCAGTCTAATCCAACTGGGGAATATGACGGTTTCGTCATTAGATCCTTTGAAACACTTCTTTAAAAGTATGTTGGAAGCAATGAGAAAGAAATGTCTGAGGAATAGTCATTGGTTTGTTAAATTAGGCTTATACTTTAACAAGATCGATAACACTACCAAATTAATATACTATTGATAAATAAAATCTAATACGCACAAATAGTGTTGTTAGCATCGTTTGAAAGTAGGTACTATAACATTGTGGGTATCTAAGGTAAGGATATCATCCAAGTTTGTGATTTTTTTTTTACAGGTATCTTTATATTTAAGGTGGTGTATACACAAGGTCACTTGTAATCTTGTAAATTGCTAAGTCTACTTGAGTATATCAAATTTCTGTGAAATATCCTGTGTAATGTTTCCCAAGTGGTGCAAAAACATTAAGTAAATATAGAAATTAAATATTTCTTTTATGATTATAAACGACAGATTTTCAAATATTTAATACGTATTGCTCCTTAATACATTTTATAATATTTATTTTATATATACTTTTCTAATATATAATTTATGACTATTTTCAAGTATTTCTGATATATTGATTAATATCCAAAACTGTCTGCTCTTTTTTAACTTTATGACAATAGCTGCAGGGTATCACAATAGCATAATATGTGTTGAATTGTCTCTGGTTCCTTTTTACATAGAGTGCAGTCAGGGTCTCCATTAGACATCCCTGTCTTGTGTAGGTGTTACATTGTCGGTGCATGTTCCGACATGAACCATACAAAATATCCATAGCTGATTCCAACCTACAGTAGTGGTTTCTCTGGCATGGCTTGTCTATAAATTTCTTGCCATGCCCATGCTCGAATATGTTTGCCCAGTGCTTTCTATTTTATTCTTCCATCCAGTCTCCCATATGGCTTCAGACCATGCTGCTATTGCTTATTTTCTCCAAAGCTGGTTCTGGTCCTTGCAGTGGCATTTCTGCTTCTCGACGAGCGAGTTTCTCATTGTCCTTGATCAATTGGTGTCATGGCACCCAAATCAGTCTTGCCCTCTGTCGTTCCGCCAGTTCTCATAGTGCATCGAGATACTTCCATACTAGCCGCAACGTCACTTCGCGACTCGATAGAGCTCTTAGTGCTGCCTGACTATCAGAATAAATACGAATCCGCCTATTGGTAGTGGCACTTTGATTGTTATCCCATGCACATTTCAAATTGGTAAATACCTCTGCCTGGAAAACAGAAAAATATTTACCAAGTTCGTAGCTATAACTGGCGCTTGGTGAAGTGGTGTAAATTCCAGCGCCAGTGCCTTCAACAGTGTTTGACCCGTCTATATAATAGGCATATATCTGCTATCTGACATTGTGCACTCCGTTACTTCATTCACTCCTCCCTGAAATGATTACTTGGAATGTATTCTTAAGGCAATATCGTTTTGTTATGTGGTCCCTTTGCATATTTAATGCGTTTCCCCGCACATGTTCTGTAATTGCCATATCAGTCAGTACATTTTTAGCCTGTACACACCCATTTTGACTTCACCCTGGATCACCTAGTGATGCGGCAACAGGGCCAAAAGGGCTTCCATGGCTGCCGCAGGTGTAGTCCGCATGATCCTTGTTATATGTATGAATACCTTGCTCAATTGAGACGTTGCCTTTGTCTGTAGTGTCTTAGGCTATGTGTCGAATCAAGAATTACTCCAAGGTACTTCACCTCATCTGTTATCTGTACATTATTTCTATTTACATTTAGAGGTCTGAGCCCCTCCGAATTCCTACGAACTGTGAATCCTCTAACTTTTGCTTTTCTTGGGTTAATACCTCCTGCTCCACCCATCTTAATATCAGACTTAGAGCCTCTTGCATGCGATCTCTGACTGTAGTATTAAATTTACCTCTGGTAATGATAACGAAAGCATATCCTAGGATACAGTGTTCATTGTTTTCTTCTGCGTTAGTAGCAGCTCGTTTAACAGGAGAGGATATAATCCCTCCCCCCATTAGCATTCAATGTCTAAGAAGATGTCCAGCATAAATTCTTTGTTGTTGTTGTTTCTTCCACTTTTCGGACTTGCTGATGAAGACCTCTCTCGTTGGAAGTCTCAGTGCGAAATGCATACTATTATGGATGTAGAGGAATCCATCAGCGCCCCATCCTTAATATGCCTATCGATTATTTTTATCTAATGTCTCCTGCAGGAAGGATATTAGCCTAATTGGTCTCAGGGACTTGGCCGGATTCTGTCCGATTTTCCCAGGCTTCGGTATAAATGCTACCCTAATCTTCTTCCTTTGGGATAAATCCAAAGACTGCTCTTGAAATTTTTTTATAATGTCCCGTATATTCTATTCGGGGCTCTTTTCAGTATTGTTGGATAAATATCGTACGGATTCAGGAAAGTGGACCCTAAGCGGTTCTGTTATTGTATCCTCTCATTTTATTGTATTTTCCTTGATAGTTTTTAGGGGAGTTTATTATAATTGGATTGTATTTGGAGGGAATTTCCTGGAGCTTGGCATATTCCTGGGTGCTCTCATCGCAGTGCCTTCTATAGGACTCCCTGTTTCTTTTTAACGAGGTTCATGCCCCTCTTCCTCCTCCTTTCTCATCCTGGCTTGAGGCACGCATTGGCGCATCTATATTATTATCCTTATTTTGTCATCAGTTTTTTAACTATCAAATTTTCATGTTACTAGATATTAATTCGTACAATACTATCTTCTGAAATGGAAATTCCTTTTTAAATCCCGGCCTGGTTTTTTGTTTCTGCGCTATTAAAGTTATAAGTCAATTTTGATAACTTATTTGATCAATTCTCTACATTTCGTTCCTTATCTTCAGTGAGTGTGCTGATAGGAAAACACATCAACTTCGTGAAGTCATAACTTATCCATATGAATTATATTTAGCGAATATTTGGTATCCATTATGTGCCACTTGGGTTATCAGATTAATGAACAGATACTCAAAGTAACCAACCAAAGGATTGAATTTAACTAAAAGCTCACAAAAGAAGTATTTAGCTAATACATAATTAAATTGATTTTATATTGTTAGTATAATTTAGTTAGTTAATTCGAGTGATTAAATAATAATTAAATAAAAAATAATAATGAAATGTAGCTGAATTGCCTATTTCTTAAATTACTGCATATATTTTTGAAAAAGCACTTTATCACCCAATAGGCAAATCAGCGAAGTTTTTTAATGTACATACTTATTAACTGTAACAAGAACTACTCAATTAATTATGTTCTATATTTATAATAACTTTTTATTTGTCACGTAAATGTTACAGGTACGCCACCAACACAGTATCCACAACAGCTGATTCTAAAAACGTACCCTACGGCACAAGACATCAAAGAAAGTGAGTATAACATTTAAATACAAATTTCCACTTTAATTTACCTCGCCGAGGTTTATCAAGTCAAGCATTGTGGTATTCATGTCTCACCATGTCAAAAAGCAAGTAATGAAGTAGGAGGATGACGTAACATATTCGCTTGGAATATTTAAAACGAAATGTAAATGAAATATTTCAACGTTAATTTAAGATTGCTTTAATTTTATCACTTTTAAAATTTCAGGTTCAACAGTAATAACAATAATAGCTTTTATTAACTCGTAGTATTGCAACGTAATAATCAAATCAGTCAAAAACAATATGAGATTTAGAATACCATACGATTTCCTAATTATATCAATATTAGAAAAAATATGATTGCTTTTCAATGTAAAATTGAAAAGCAAGTTGGAAATTTTACATCTCGCCTGACAACTATGCATGTCAGGTATTAAAAAAGTTGCAATTGTGCTCACGTGTATGTTATGTATTTATAACTAATTACATATATTTGTTTGTCTATGTATTGTGGAGCAGGCTCATATAAGTTGGGTGAGTACCGTTTGTCCCATTTAAGGGAGTGATATCCATATATCACCTTTGCCATTTCTCTTAGCCGCTTGAATAAATCATTTGATTAGGCCCTTCCTTGTATATTTACATAAAAGCAAACGAAATTTAAAATTGGTGCTATGGGACCAGGTTACATATTTATAATAACACACTTACATAAATATCATTATACCAAATTTGATAAATTGGCAACAACATACATAGTCTCACTCATTATCAGTATAGCTCATCTTGCAATTAAACTCGTATTACATTTGATTTATTCATTTTCTGTATCATAGTCCTTTTGTCAATTCTTAATTTTGTAGTGGGTTGAAAGCTTTTGTGGCGTCCTGGATATTAGCTGTATCATGTTCGTCTGATTAAACAAATACGTTACTATTCTCATTTACTTTATTCTATCTTAAAACAATTCTTAGGGCAATGCTCACTGTTTATATTCACAAAAGCTATTGTTTCGTATCTGGACAAAAGGTAATATTTAGATAGTTTCCTGTGAAAGCAACTAATAAATTGAATATGAACAGTAAAGCACATTGGCTTACGCTCTTTAGGTATCCAGCTTATGTTTAAAATTTGATTTACTGCATCAATGACTGGGATTTGGGCGATTATGGTTTTAAAATGATCTAATGTAATTTAATTTAATTATGCTGGGCAAAAGATCTAGAAGAAGAGCTAAACCAGAAGAAGAAAATTGTGTCAGCTGAAAACCAATACTCCAGAAGATAGAAGAGAGCACAACATGAAAAGTACTGGAATTGAAGGATTAGCACCAAAAGCTGAAAGGAAAACTCGTAATAGCAAATGCAAACAAAAATAGAAGAAAGAAAATGTACCGAACCCTGAAAATTCATAAACTGTCTGAGAAAACACCCATTATCTATAAATATTCAACGTATATCACTAAGAGGGTCGAAAAACTACTCAAAAATACTTCTAACAGAGTTATGGTCATTAGAAAGGAGAGAACAAAAGAAACACAATGTAGAAAGCAACTACTCAAGACAGCGTAAAAAAGACAAACACTTTCAAAAATCAGAAATCTTGCGGGCACCACAAACTCATACAAATAATAAATCCATTAAAGAAAGATGCCTAAATATAATTAGTACCAAAAAATGGTCTATTGTTGGAATCATCATACCCACAAAAGCAATGAAAAAGGGAATAACACTAGAGACGGACTCGAGTTTTTCCCTGTCAGCCGTCATCAGCGTCACCCCGGGTGCCTGTTAGAAAATCAACAGTTTAGATGTGCGCTCACTAGGGGACACAAGCCAAACTCTCAACCCACAAGAATCAAGAGTTCGGCTTGTGTCTCCTAGGAAGCTTGCATTTCACCAGTGTAATGTCAGGCAACGAAACGATGAGCATGTCTCTGCATCTTCGTGTTCGCTATTTCTTTCCATCCGCTGTAGCAGTAGGCGACCTGTATTGAGAACTTAAAGACCTGTCCATCCTTCCGTTACCTGATACTATATCAGTATACTAAGTAGGCACTGAAGGACTAACGACAAAGTCAATGAATGCAAATATCAATAATTGATCGAACGGTATACATCATGTAGAGACAAAGATAACCTCTAATAGAAGAAAATTGAAAGAGAGGGTGCGTCTCTATATAAACATCCATAGAACAAAGTACCTAAGCATTGGAGAAGAAGCCACTTATATTGAACTTTACACACACATACTTTTACGATGTAATTATGGTCTATTTAAATCACATCACATCAAAAATATGTGATATTTATACATAGTTCGATATGAACATTGAAAAAAGTGGCAAAGCTAAAGGGGAAATCAATAACCTACTTATACAAAGACGAATAATTTGATTAAAGCAGTTATGGTGGAGAAAATAAATTTGGAAGCACAAAAAATTAAATTTATACAATGCTGCTGCAAAAATATAGATGTATATGGGAGAAAGACTTTGAGATGAACAAATGGGAAAAAATAGGATATTTTTAAGCAAGATATAAGATAAAATTAAAATTTCAACCCAATGAAATAATTTTAGAACACGTGGACAAGACTATAGCTCTGACGGTATTGCCATGTAGAAGACAAGTTAAATAATCGGTTGCCCAAATAAATAATTAAATTGATATCGCTAGAGAAAAGAAGACCAGGTAGACTAGAAGTATCATGGTGAAAGATATCATGAGAGGAAGAAATCTCATCGAGGATAATAAAAAGGATTGGTGAAAGAGTCTGGATGCTATAAAACTGATTTATATGTATGAATCCAAAAGCACTTCAAATCCCATGAAAATGCAAGAACTTATAATAAATAATTAGTATTCAATAATGTGCTCATAATTATATCAAGGCTAGTATTCATAAAATATTACGGTAATCAAATTTTAAATATTGTTGCCAGGTAGGGAAACAAGTAGATTTTCTGCTTTGTTAGTGCTTTAAATATCTTAGTAGTTGGCAGTTACAAAAAAAATGCTTAATTACTGTGAGATTAGAAGATCCAGTCAATTGAATATAAATATTAACAGAACTACGGCATAAAACAAACTTTGAGATGGAAAAACTGGGAAGCCAATGTGCATTCCTTTTGTAATATAGAATAAAGTACAACATTCATCTCATCTTTCCTTACCTAAGGTTACGAGATCCACCGAACACCCTCGACCATAAAAACCACAAGACAAGCTATTCGCACATACACACCAACAGACATCGAAAGAGAAATTAACGACTTCATGCTAATCTATTAATCGTACTGTACACAGGACGTGAAGTCGTATTCCAATGCCGTGACGAAGGTCCCCTGAGAGTCGCTGTTCGCTGGTCCAGAGGAAATGGTCTGCCACTGCCACCCGGTTCGCGTGACAATAATGGTCGTCTCGAAATTCCCAACATACAACTGAATCACAGCGGAAACTATGTTTGCTCGGCTAGGGGGTTCCCGTCCCACACACCTGGAGCTGAAGTAACCGTACACCTGAACGTTGAACGCTGTAAGTTTCCACTGAAATTATTCCGTTAACTAATAGTACCTACGTAAATAAAAATATTTTGTGCTTTGTTAAAATCAAAATCTTAAGTATAGCATGGTTGATATAATATTGCAAGCAGCATGGGATAAGACTGAAAAATATCAACCTTCGATATTAAAATTTGGTGCTTTGCCGCCAATAGATACTGAATATCACGGATCAGGTAAAATGTCTAAATAAACTTCAAAATGGTAGTATATTAAATTAAGATATTTCTTTTTTTGCTTGCTTTTCATAAAATGGTAAGTTAAAAATGTAGCTTTTCTTTTCCTTTTTTTGTTTCTATTATTTATAAAAAAAAAACATCTAATATATTCTCAAGGATAAAAGTGTTCCTTTAGACTTGTTAATACTTACCAGTTGCTATTACCGCCTTCAAAATATTACATACCAAATCTTTCCTTTTGTTTATACCATTTATATTCAAGTTAAATGAAGAACTAAAATCTCAATTGTAAAAATAAGACGCGGAAACCAAAATCTGCCTACATTACGATGATGTATAATTTGAACAAAACTTGTAAGTGGTAGCATACAAAAACGTCATTGTATTTCTTGCATTACAGATGTTGAATTAACTCCACGACCACCACAAGCTTGTCAATTAAATGAAGCAACATGCGCAAATGGTGATTGCATTCCTAAAAATCTAGTTTGCAACGGCAAATTCGATTGTAGCGATGGCTCAGATGAAACACGTTGCAGTAAGTATACAAAATTGCAATTATATTGCCTCTCATACCTGCACCTTATATTCTAGGTCCACATGGCTGCGAACCAAATGAATTCCGTTGTGCAAACAAACGGTGCGTGCTAAAAACTTGGGTATGCGATTCCGATGACGATTGCGGCGATGGTTCCGACGAAATCGACTGTGGCACCAATCCACCAGGTTCCCAATGCTCAAACAAACAATTCAGATGCCACTCCGGCAACCAATGCATTCCAAAAAGTTTCCACTGTGATAGCGAGAACGATTGCGTCGACCGAAGTGACGAAATTGGATGCTGTATGTTAAATAAGTCGTGGTGATGTGTTTCCGAGATTCAATTTCCAATTTATAGCTCCCGTCACAATACTGAGACCACCGCCACCTATGATCGAACTACAAGCGAACAACATCTTTGAAATAACTTGCACAGCAGTCGGTGTACCAACTCCGGAAATCGTTTGGCGTTTGAATTGGGGCCATATTCCTGAGAAGTGTAAAACAACCAGCGTAAATGGAACCGGAGTTCTAACCTGCCCAGATATACAAGTGGAGGATTCTGGTGCATATTCTTGTGAAGCAATTAACATCCGTGGCTCCGTCCTGGCAGTTCCAGACACTATACTCGTCGTCATAGGAGAGCCAGTCCTTTGTCCACGAGGTCAATTTAATGACGAAGCTAAATCCGTAGATGAATGTATTCAATGCTTCTGCTTCGGTGTTACTGATCGCTGTAAATCCGCTGATTTATACACGTATCAACTGCAACCACCATTTGACGCCCATAAAGTTATTGGCGTTAATATTAGTCCTAGCGGCTATGTCGATGTTAGAGATACGACTGGCACACCTAGAATCCATGTTACACCAACACCTTCTAGATTTGGTGTCAATGTCCAATCGCCAGCGGATTCTAGTTCATCATATATTCCTTACTTTGTAATGCCGGAGAATTACAACAGCAACCAGTTGAAGAGTTATGGAGGATATCTTAAGTATAATATAAAACATCGTGGTTACGGTGCACCTTTATCTTATGCCCCAGACGTTATTATATCCGTGAGTGTCCCTTTCTGAACGATGTCACCCTCTTACTTGACACTTTACATAAAAAAAAAAACGATTCTAGGGAAATGGTTACACCCTCCTACACCACGGCAGACAACCTCAACCAGACAGGCCAGAATCAATCGCAGTTCGTTTCTTCGTGGGCGAATGGATTAAGAGAAGTGAAAATGGCGTGGAACAACTAGCTACACGGGAAGAAATCATGATGGCGCTCGCGTCTGTTGACAACATCCTGATAAAATTGCAATACGTCCAAAATACAATCGACACTACTTTGGACGGAGTGGAAATGGATTCTGCAGCTGCTAGAAACACAGGTCTTGGACTCGCGGTTTACGTTGAAGAGTGTAAATGCCCAATTGGTTACACTGGATATTCTTGCGAAGTATGCGGTAAATAAATGTAAGGGTTACTCAACTAACTCTGTTTTTTCTGCAGAACTGCGCCCCAGGCTATGTGCGCCACCGCTCTGGCCCATGGCTTGGACAATGTTACAAGGAAGAAAGGTGTCCTCACGGACAATATGGCGATCCATCCAGGGGAATTCCATGCAGACAATGCCCATGCCCACATACAGCTCCGCCAAATCAGTAAGTCTTCTTCAAATGTACACAAATATAGATTAAACGGTAACCTTATAGATTTACACAAACCTGTTCCTTGAGTCATGACGGTGGCGCCATCTGCAGTTGCCCACCTGGGTATACTGGAAACCGATGCGAGAAGTGCGATTCGGGATATTCTGGAAACCCTCTAATCACAGGCGATTATTGTAAACCGAATGTAGACACGTGCGATAGCAGAGGGTCAACTTCCCTTGTTCGCGATCAGTACGGACAATGTCAATGCAAGGTACTGAATTGCTGATACAAACTAAAATTATTAAATAATAACTAACATCGCTTTGAAAACTCCATGCTTTCTTTAATTCCACCCCTTGGTAAGTATTGTGTGTTATGGAAAATGCAAAATATATGAATGTTAAAAGGCCCATATCATTAGAACGTATATATAGGATATACTTTAAATGCAAGTGAAAAAAATATTGAAATTATAAACGCAAGAGCAATTATGTGTATAATTATAAAGTCAGACATATTAAACTAAGGTTATTTTAAAAAGATCCCAAAACGATTGAGAACTGCCGTAGTGCGTTGTAGTAAGGTATGATAGGCCGCAACATTACCGCACATTTTGTTTGTTTAAGATAGGTATATAAGACAGTAAATCTCAAAGTAAGTTGGCATAAGATACAATGATATTAAAAAGTATGTGTGGCCTTCAAAGAATGGATATAAAATATTGTGTGATAACTAGAAACTTATCACCCTCCTGTAAAATAAATTTTACAATTTCTAACATTTCTATTTCATATATTTATTAATAATCGACATATAGTGCCTTATCTAATATTCCGTTTTTACGCACTAAGCCAGAACGAAATGTTCATCTTTACTGTCAATATATACCTGCACACGACAAAATAGGGGACCTTGGATTTGCAGTCGCAGCTACCTATTCTGACAAATAGTACACCATGCATGATTTACTGAAACTGTCAAATCTACATTATCTATCGGATTTTCATAGACTAGTTATCTCATGTGGTCGGTCCGTTTTGTCCAATTCATCTTCTAGGAATTGCTTTGACTTCACCAATCACTTACAGCGGTTCATTAACAAGCCACCGTCTGATAGGTGGCTTGTTAATGAACCACACATTATTTCTTCGGGCACGCGGTAAATCACCCCATCATCGCGGCCATTCGCTTTTAATATAGAAGGCAAAACGTATGGTCTTCGTAAAGTATCACATACAAGACCCGCCAAAACGTTGAAACTGAATCTTAGCTCGAAATTAGAGCCTCTAATTACATGTTGATACTTTTTGAACAACATATCAGAATTATTTTATTAACTGTTGAAATATATATTCTATTTTTTTTTTTGTAGTATTATTTTCAATAATTGAAACGACTTTCTTGTGGATACCTATAAATTAAAAAACCGCATAAATTTCAAACTCAGGAAGATCATTAAAAATAATAATATAATTATGTCCTAGCGAGAAATTTTGACAAAAAATTATACTCCGATAACTGTTATCTGGTTGTTTTTTTGATTTGGAGTGCCGCGTTATTCTTTTCAGCAACGCTTTCGGTAGTATTCGAATCAAAGGAATTCAAACATTTAACCCTAATTAGTTACAAATATTAATTGATTAACATTGATTTGTATTATTATTTTAGCAAGCAAATATTGCAAGGTGGAACAGTTTTCCCCATTTTTTTTTTATAATGTTGTCCAGAACCGCAAGCAAAGTAATCTTATTTGTAAAAT
This sequence comes from Cetonia aurata, assembly GCA_949128085.1. NCBI lineage: Eukaryota > Metazoa > Arthropoda > Insecta > Coleoptera > Scarabaeidae > Cetonia > Cetonia aurata. Next base: position 15,869,046 of record OX421884.1, on the reverse strand, counting down.
TTCTGAATAGCGTCTCTTTGCCTGTTACTTTCCTTCATCTTTTTTTGCGGAGGTCGAATCTCAGATAACGTAAATGGTTTGTAAAGTGCACGTGCATACACGTACATAAATGCGGTGTCTTTCTCGGTATGCGTATCAGTGACTACAAAACTGTGGGATTTCAAAAATAAAAGTACATTTTATTAGCCAGGGACAAAAGAATACTACGGTTAAATTTTAGTGTAAACAATTTTTCCGTCGTTCAGAAAACACCTGCTTTATAAAAATGCAGGTTATTTACAACATTTTTGAAAATTATACCTTTTGAGTAAATAGAGGAGGGCCTGGTTTAGGCGTTTGGACAAAAAACCTATTTATTCATGCCCACTTCATAGGCTCTTCGTTAGGGAAGACGCGCGCGTTACTATTCAGTACGATGTAAAATAGCAATTTTATCGATACGCCGATGTATTTCAGCTGCTCGTATTCTTCGGGAGAGTAGTTTGTTTATCTGATTCTTACCCCAGTCGACCAAATTAATTTCTCATCGGAACTTCGCTTATAGATATACGAACTATATACAAAGAGCAATCGAAAAATTTTACATCGTGGTACTAGGAATTGGTACACGCATTTTATAAATCTTTCTCGTATCCCGGCCCTCACCTTGCGTCTAAAACACGCTTCAGCTTAGATATGTCTTCTTCAGTAATGGTATTTATATAATATATAAGATATAATATACATGTTAAACTTAACATGTATATAGTTGAAAATTAGCAATAATTAACTTCTTCAACTTGGCTTTAACAAAATATCATTGACAATATGCATTTTAATTTAAGATGTATATTATATATTATATAAATACCAATACTGAAACGTATGATTTTCAAAAAAATTGTTAAAGCAGAAAAGTAACTGTTGAAGTTCGGACAATCGTTTTGAATATGGAAGATGTTACCGCATAAAATAGCATTACAAGCACAATAGATAAAATTCTATTGTTGCTGCTGCATTTCTTGTTCGACCAGAACTAAGCATTTCGAATAGCTAAGGCCAATCCTTTGACCGTGTGTAATTAACGAGTATGCAGACATACACATCATCTGTTTAGTTTTTGGCGTGAGTTGTTTGCTTCCCACGGTAAATATGTTTGCACTCCTGCAGTTCTCAAACAGGACAGGGATCCCTTTTTTAAGAATTAATACTTTTTAACGATTTATTTTGGACGAGTGGCATGTGTTGTTATATTTAAAAATTTCACAATGATATATAGGCGTAAAAAGTAATCGCACCATTGAAATTGTAATATATCCAACAGGAACTCACCTACGGACGAAACTGCGATCAATGCAAGGCCAATACATACCATCTAAGTGATAATAATCTCTTCGGTTGCATAGCCTGCTTCTGTATGGGTGTTACTCAAACCTGCAAGAGCTCTGATTACTATCGAGATAGCGTAAGTATCAGTCATCAACTTCGCATCAATATTCGCTCATTTCCTGTAACATTCCAGATTTCTGCTGTCTTCGCCAGTTCCAGACAAGACTTTAAGGTTACAACCGCTGATGTCCTAGACAATCCAACAGATCGAGGTATTAGATTGGATACTAACAGGAGAGAAATCGTCTTCGAGAATTTCACTTCTCGTTCTCCTGAAGTTAAATATTGGTCCTTACCAAGCCGTTTCCTCGGTGATAAAATTACTTCGTATGGTGGAAATCTGAGATATACCGTAAGGTATACTCCGGTTCCGGGCGGTTCCAGCTCTAGAAATACCGCTGCCGACGTCGAATTGATAAGCAAAAATCATATAAGGCTCTCACATTATCGCCTGGGACAATTACAGCCTAATTCCCCTCATACTATTACTGTACCGCTCTTGGAGCAATTCTGGCAGAGGAACGACGGACAGCAAGCAGACCGTGAACATTTATTGATGGCTCTGGCTGACGTGCAAGCGATTTTAATCAAAGCAACATACACTACGAACTCGCAAGAGGCGGCGCTAAGTTCGGTTTCGTTAGACATAGCCGAAAGCCGCAACACTGGGAATCCGGTTAGGGCTTACGAGGTGGAACAATGCGAGTGCCCGCCAGGTTATGTGGGTCTCTCCTGTCAGGATTGTGACTATGGCTACAAGCGAGCGTCTAGCGGTTTATACCTTGGATTATGTGTGAAGTGCGATTGCGGCGGCTGGTCCAATGAATGCGATGCTGATACTGGTTACTGCTTGAATTGCCACGGACATCGTACCGGACCGTACTGCGATCAGTGTATGCACGGATTTGAATTGAACGAATTGAATCACTGTGTCCGCACACCGGGAACAGACTGCATTTGTGATTCACGAGGATCACTCGGTACCCATTGCTACGGAGGTACTTGCCAATGTAAAGTAAGTATAAATAACAATATTTTTAAAACAGAAATACATGTAACAATTTTTTTTGTGCAGACGAATGTAGAAGGACAGACTTGCAACAGATGTAAACCGGCCACATTCGGCCTCAATGCGAACCTCACAGAAGGCTGCCAATCTTGCTTCTGCTCTGGAGTATCCACAGAATGTGCTGAAAGCAACTTGTACATAGAACAGATACCCAGCGAGATATACACAGATGCTCGCAATTTCACTTTAACCGACCAGTAAGTACTATGTTATTTGTAAATGGTTTAGCGAATGACCCTTAGTTTGCAGTAGCCAATTAATCCTCTGATTCTTTACTGCAAGTTTTGAAATATTTTTAAATATTCTGAATTATTGAGTTGATAAATGTTTTCCCTTAGTTAAAAATTTGAAAAGAAATTAATGGTTCATCAAGGAGTAATTCCCAATTAAGGGAAATGTATTTGAACATTTCACAGATAGATATTTTGGATTCCTGCGAAATTCCTGAAAGTGCTCATGTCTTATTTATATATGAAATTCTGTTTGTGAAATAAGGAATTAAACGTTTCTGGGGAGTTCACTCTAATACAAGATCTCTAAGATGACAAAAAGTATTTCCTTATATAATAATTATTAAACAATAAACAAAAAAATGGCGAACTGAAGACGAAAACAAAATATGCATGCACTTCTAAGTTAACCCTTTTGACAGACATTTCTTCTATTTCAGTTTTGCTAACTGTCCGACCTGGTTTTGTGGTATTATGTAATTAGCATGAGGTTGCAGCCACTTAAAGGGTTAGGGAGTTAAAATATCTACGATTTCTAACTCTAAAATTTATTCAATAGGTTGTTCTTACTCGTAATTATTAAAACGTATTCCCCTAATCAAAATGGTTTTCACTAAACAGCGTCTTTTTTATTATTATTTCAGTTATTTTACATATTACATCCACGATGTTGGTTTTATCGGCACTAATATGCATCCCTTCCAACTCCGTATCATATATTAACCATGTTCAGATCCTCTTGAATTCGTTCTCTGGCCGTGATGTTGCCTCGCACTATGATGATTAAGTCATCCTCATAGCCCAGTGTCCTGTGTTACTTGTCGGAGGGGACGCAACCTCACCCTGCGGACAACCCCTACCCACCCGAACCACCAGTCTCTCCTGCTACCATAGCTTCAATCACTCTCTCTCTCTCTCTCTGAGCATAAAGTATATTCAGACCACACAAATGCCGCCCCCTCCTCTGCTTGTGGGAGTACTGGTAATAGCATTAAAAACCTGTCCATCCACTTACTTGTTTTGTAATACATCCTGCACTAAGCTTACTAGCTCGGGAAATGCTGTTTCTGTTGTAACCCCTATTTGGTAGGCATATTGGTCACAATGCAGAGGTAATAGTGCCAGTACTTCATCCTCAATATGGTTGCCCATCAGGTTTTCCAATGCTTTCATACTAAAGGACATGAAACTGACTGGTATTAGAGACTTTGACGTAGCCCGTCCAGTTTTCTCCGGCTGCGGTATAAATCCTACCCTAATACTTCTCCACGCTTTTAGTATGTACCCAAAAGCGACATCTGAAGATGCTACACAAGATCGCACATAGTAGTTCCGCTCCTTTCTGCAGCGCAATCGTATAACTGCTGTCTGGCCCCAGCGATTTATAGGGTTTGAACTAGTCGACTCTCCATCTTATCGTAGCCAACCATCCTTCTGAAAGCCTACCAGTCAGCGTTAGATACTTTGCTCTACTGGCACTTCTCCCAGATATCTCTGGTTTGATCTCAGAGCCAGGGAAGTGCAGTTTAAATAGTTATTTTATGGTCTCCTCCCTGTTCTGGTATACTCTTTCAGGTGGTTTTTAACTTCTTTTAAAGCCTGGTGCTATACCGGATATTTTCAATCTCTTCGCAACGTCTTCTCCACGACCTCCTTTTCTCCTCCTTTACCTCTTTGTTGTATCTAGTCAGAGCAGCCATGTGCTCTTCCCACTCCTCTGATGGTTTAGTTCTATTGCACTTTTTCTTAAAGTGGACCCTTAATTCTGCAAGTTCCTTGTTCCACCAGGGCATATTCTTAGGGGAACACCTTGCGATAAGGAGGTAATCGTCATTATAGGCTGAAATGTTTGCGTTATTTACCTGCTCCACAATCATATCCAGCTCTTTAATATTTCTTTAATCTTATTTTCGATTCCCGAGGGCGAATACCCTAAATCACCTCGAAAGGCGTCCCAGTGCGTCTTCCGTGAATCACGGTAAGAACTCGCGTCTACCCTGTCAGGCAGAGTAAATTTGATATGCCTGTAGTCCGAGAAACCTCCTCAGACACACGTCAGATTGCGACAAAGTTACTCACATATTGTGGGGCAATAGTCACTTGCATGAGCTCCCCTCTGTTCTGCGTGACAATTATCGGACTGCTCTCCACATTCAACGTATCTAGATTGTGTGCTACAACGAACTGTAAAAAGGGCTCACCTCCTCTTTCGTTGGTGTCCGGGTTTCCTCAAGTCGTGTGGTGTGCATTGGTATTGCAACCGATGACCAGCTGTAGTCCCCGCGCCCTGTGCACTGTGCAAAGCTGGTTGCCTTTAAACAAACTGATGCTCAACCCAAAGAAAATAAGTTATATTGATTCAATAATATAGAATGAATGGACTTCGTTTAAGTAAAGGTTTTTCAGTATTTGTATCATCGATTAAAGTACCGGTCGTTTATATCGATGAGATTTTAAAATTTTATCGCACCTTTAGCACCTTTAGACTTTTTTTTTTGTAAATTATGTCAGGGTTCAGTTAAACTTAACTTCATGAGTTTATAAATGTTTGATTTTACTGTAGGCTTGTACTGGCTAATTTTCCTTTGTTTTGCTTTTCTCAAATGATGTATTGAAATAAGTGATAACAGCTTTGTTCAAACAATGACTTGCAATCAAGCAGCTTAAGATTAATGCACATGCCCCTGGCCATTTCCAACGATTGTCAATGTTTGTTTGGGCCAAGTTAACAATAATATTATCACAACGCTTCTATATAAACCGGACTAATCCTTAAAATATCCATCCAGATATTCGAGGACAAGGGCATCATCAGGATTCCAAACTAACACTGCCCTCAACGAGCTCGGCTATTTCTTCAGACCGAGCGAAACTGAAAGACTGTGGTGGTCACTGCCTAGGAGATTTACGGGTCATCGTATTACCTCATACGGTGGAAAATTAGAATTCACGCAACGGTACACTCAAAGGCCTAGTGCGGGATATTCTCCTGATAGAGATATAATAATAAGCGGTAACGGCATCACTATTTATTGGTCGAATGAGAAACACCCACAACCAGATATTGCCAACGTAAATATAGCGTAGATATATAGCTCGAATAGTTTGTATGTTAACGATATTTTTGCAGAGGATTTCCGTAACGTTGAGCCCCGCAACCAATTGGCATAGACAAGATGCACGTCAAGGACCAAGGCCGGCATCCAGAGAAGATATAATGAGGGTACTCGCTAATGTTGATTCCATATTGATACGTGCTCAATTATCCAGTGACACTGCCAGCTCTTTCATTAGCGATATCACCTTAGACACTGCCGTAGGACATTCCACGTCAAATAGAGCAGCAAATGTAGAAGTTTGTAGATGCCCTCCCGTAAGTAGCTGTTGCACGTAGTTTGTTCTGTAGCTACAAACGATGTATCTTTTCCGTTTAGGGGTATAAAGGAACTTCTTGTGAACTCTGCGAGGCAGGATTCTATAGGGACACCAATGATTTCTCAGCGGGACCATTTGGATCTTGTACTCGCTGCTCATGTAGTGGCCACGAAACCAGCTGCGAACTATCAAATAATCGTATCTTATGCCATTGCCAGCCGGGGTATAGTGGGCATGACTGTTCTCAAGGTAAATGAATAAGCTAAAGTTAAATCTTACATTGCTTATATTTGTTTATTATTATTTTGTACTTGTTTTTACACAGTTTTTATTTTGCTTTCTTTTTATAATTCCTAAATAGCAATAGGAAGCGCGTGTGACGTACAAATCTATTATCATAAAATTGTCAATTGCCCACCCCAGTACAATAGCTCCAGATATTGTTCGAACGTACCCTGCTGTGACCATGGTAAACTCGTGAAAAGAAGTTGCTCAGGTTTGCGTTAGAAATGCGGAACGATTGAACAATTAGTGTTCAATATGTATGTAATTGGGTTATCACATGTTTGTCAAGGAAATAGAGAGATTAAAATACGTACATTATCACTACTCACTCATCCAATATTGAAATGTACACGTACCCCATTACCGCATGGTACCATAACTCAATACGTACCAATTTATTCTCACATACTTCCATTTCAAGCGTAGTCCTTTAGATGAAACAACGTTTGTTTCACTTTCACGTCCATATTAAAGTTCTAACATCTTAAGGTGCATTTTCGTTGCGCGCGCTGAACAGTTACTTATTCTTAGAAGCCTAGTATTGGCTAGCCATGGACCCTGGACGCCGCAACGAAAATACAGCTTCAACAGAATATAACAGTAGCGACATTCGAAATATTTATAAATAAAATTCTTTGTCTAATCTAAATGACTTTGAGTTACTACGTCAGCGGTCTCTGCGAAATATATTCTTGAATTATCAGAATGCAAGGAAAATCAGGTGCTACTGCATTGATTAGGTAGATTACTCGGTACGGGAGGAATGATTCGTCCAGCGTGACGCAACATATTAATGACACGGCATATAAGATCAACATTGCAATCCTTGAACCACTAAAAAATGTAACAACCCCGAAAGAATTAAGCGCTTACGAAAGCATTTATATCAAAAGAGAAACCAATAATTTATTTAATCGGGAAAGTACATTTCTTTCGCAGTTCCATTTTGTATGAGTTCAGAATTCACATAATTCTAGCAGGTCAAAGTAGGCGGTAAAAGGAGAAAATAGCACTTCTAAATATAAATTTAGGGTGGGTTAACGAAGCATGTTTAGATATTTTATCGTTTCTTAGTTAATTCCGTCTTTGGTTGAAAATGGAAATTCAAGAATTTCCGAAACAATTGTCCAGAATTACTGAGATATGCAAGGATTGTAGCGTAGTAATAGACACACAAGATATCTGATCACTCCGACCGAATAAACTAAGAGACGATAAAATATCTAAACAAGCTTAGTTATCCCCACCCTAAATTTATATTTACAAGTGCTTTACCGCCTGCGTTGACCTGCTAGAATTCTGGTAGTTCCGAACTCATACAAAATGTAACTGCATAAGAAACGTGTTTTTATTTAAAAAAATGCTTTTCTGCTATAACTGTAATTTTTAATATGAGGAAATTTTCTATGTTAAAAATTTTACCTCGTGTCGGATTTGAACCAGGCACTATTGCAAATATATTTTTACCCTAATAAATCCATCAGCACCGAATGATGGAGCGGGACCTGTTAACGATTTAATAGATTATTACTTTTAGATTCTCTTTTTTTATATAAATGCTTTCAAACGCGCATAATTCTCTCGGGGATATTACATTTTTTTAGTAGTTCGAGGTTTTCAATGTTGATCTTGTGACCCGTATCATTAATATGCTGTGCCACGCTGGAATTCTACCGTACCGATAATGTGCAATGTGTTCCTTAAATCTAGTTCCTATTGGTCTTCTTCTTTGTCCGACATAAACTTTATTGCAGCCCTCAACTAGTTGCCGACAACTTAACATTTGCTGGTGAGAATATAAAGATGTATCTTCTATTATAATATCAATATTCGATATACCGTACGGTTATAATATCGATAAAATAAAATATCTATGTCTTATTTTCTTATAATTAATCTTAAATGTCAGCATCATAAGCAAAGTCAAATACCTTTACACAATATAAAAACATATTTCGAGAATAAGTCAAATAACTTTACATTCCTAATTTGAATATCTACTACTAGAAATTATACACTGATACTAAGATAACAAATGAATCGTTAAGGATTATAACGTATTGGGCTAAGACAAACGACATAACTACCGAAATTTGCAATTACATTAAACTTTTCTGTACAATATATTACAATCTGACGCTATTAGTAAAAATACTTTAAATTAAAATATATGAACAGAATTTGTATTTAGTCATTTGTACTAAGTTAAGTCAATAACCATCGATGTTGGATCGATTTGTAAGAACTCTATAATAATATCGTTGGAAAACATAGCTCTTGTACAAAGTGTACGTGCTGCGCAGCGATTCGTTTGTTAGCCACCATGGTCATTTCATTACGATTTCAAAAACGGACGATAGTAGAAGCCTTTAGTGTCGCTACTGATATATTTATTTATACTATGCCTTTAGGTAGTAAAAATGCAGTAGATTAGTAAAAAATTGTTAATGAGAAGGAGAATTGTATGTCCTCTTTTTACGATTTAATACGAAAAACATTGTGATTAACAGTTCGTAAACACACAATTATTTAAATTTTGTATTAACCGTTTTAACTTCTTGCATCTCTGGCACGCTGAGGTTACTGGTATAGATAAAACAAAAATTATCATTCTTCAATATTGCAGTTACGGTACCTCCAACTGATGCGCCCATACCCGAGCCTAGTCCCGAACCGCCAACGATTGAAATAAATATAGTCGAACCAGAACTTCAAATCATCGAAGCAGGAGCCGATGTGCAATTCCACTGCGAAGCAAGATCAGTAACTTCTAACGTAAGCATAGATTTATAGTATTGACGCAATTGGAAGACGATCAATATTGCCGATATTTCTGGCGTACAATTTATCACCATAAAACACTACAAATAAGTTTAGTAGGCCATTAAGCAAATAATAACTTTTGCAGGCTGTAACCATAACTTGGACTAAGGATGGCGGACCTCTACCAGATCGGGCAATATCAGATACGCAAGGTCTTCTAGTCATCACTGACCTTAAAATATCAGATTCAGGAAGGTATATTTGTGAAGCCAGCGACAGCATCAATATTGTGACACGACACATAACACTCACAGTGGGAGGTAAGCATAAAGAAGGCATAAGCATAAGTGAGGTTGTAATGTAAGTCCACTTTGAACATTGGGCGAATGAAAATTTTCATTGCTTGATTAATACATTTTTCTTCCCAATGCTCAGATATATCAAAGGATTTAGTTAATAGAAAAGGTAACTGAGAACCTATATATATCGCAAATAGCATCTACTTGAAAAGAAGTTAAATTGCAATTTGTCTCTTTATATCTAATAGGAAACAAACCAGAGTATCCAACCGCTACTATTTATCCACCCTACATTGATGTTTCCCAAGGCGAGACATTCGATATAAGATGCGACACTACCGGCAATCCAGCTCCACATATCCAATGGGAAAGGCAACACAATGCACCGTTCAATCCGCAGGTAAATTGTGGCATTAACCAGATGGCTGTCCCAATATACTGACGTTTTACTAAATTCTACAGTACAGTACTTCGAATGGAATCTTGCGAATTGTTCAAGCCTCGCCAAGCGATAGTGGACAGTACATCTGTAGGGCCACAAACCGTGTAGGCGTCAGCACAGCTTTCATTGAAGTAACTGTTAGATATGTAACATCTCCAGTCATAGAACCCAAGATTACACCCGAATACTTTACCGGTGAACCCGGCAGTAGCTTCACTTTAGTTTGCGAAACTAACGAAGATTACACGTCAATAAGATGGGAGAAGCAAGGCGGTTACTTACCTTATGACCATACATCAGATAACGGTATTTTAACTGTCCGGGACGCTAGACCTGAAGATTCTGGCACCTACGTTTGTGTTGTAACTACTGCGACAGGACAAAGTGGTAGCAAAACCGCCGTTATCTCAATAGATACATCTCTACCTGGGTAAACAAAATCTTTTCTTACCTGCTACTCTTAAATATCTAGTAAATATTCAATTATTTCAGAGACATTCCTACTGTTCGTATAAACCCGAAGAACCAAACCGTCGGCCAAGGTAGCACAGTCGAGTTATATTGTGACGCCACAGGAGTACCATCACCAACTATAAAATGGACTAGGGTTCACGAGGACTTCAGCCCTAATACTCGGCAAATCGGACAAGTTTTACGTATACAGCCAGTGAATATTGACGATCGTGGTATCTACGTTTGTGTTGCAACTAACCCTCACGGCCTAGCTCAAGAATCTACCATATTGATGGTTGAAAGTAGGTTACCCAAACTTTAACCAAAAGCATTATATTTATTAACAATATTTGAACAGGACGGGAAAAACCGGAAGTTGAAATTTATCCTGGCGTGACTCAAAACGTCAATGAAGGTGCTGAAGTTCAGATAATATGCAGAATAATAGCTGGTATTCCGTCTCCAATCTTAACTTGGTCAAGGCGCGATGGTCGCCCTATTAGCCAACATATCCACCAAGGAGACGATTTATTAAGGTTAGTTAAATAATGCCTTCTCCTTTATCTATATGTAATGCTAATTGATGGTTGAAATTTCACTCAGTTTGAAATTATATATTAATGCGTCAGCGTAATCTTTGTTTCGGCTTTCTATTTGGATGCACAGTTATATGAGCTTATATCCGAATGAAAAAGTAACTTATGCTAAAATTTATGGAAAACAGAATTTTAAAACTGTTTCAGGAATTTTGATTAGATGGGAGAACTTTATATAAACGGTAAATGTATTATATAATCTATTCATTTCATAAAACGAAAGAATTATTACAATATCCACAATCTTGCTGATTAAAAAATTTAGGTGAATTTCGATAATGTCAAAGTTAGGGTTAATTGATAATTGGCTTGTATGAATTCACAAATTCTGCATCAAAATATACAATAATTACAGTACTAACAGAGGAACACAGGTAAGAACAACGGTAACTTTGCATCCTACAGGAAGCAGAATCATGCAGGATCTTTAAAGTGTAGTGGCCATTCTTCGATGTTCTACCATAGCCATGGTAGAAGTATAGTTGTATAGCTATACAACTATATCAACAATTTCAGCAATTAGACGGCCATTGTTTCCCTTTTTTTTCTTAAATCAAATGAAATAACAGGTCTCTGGAATGCAGGTGTAAGAAAAAATACTTGGGCGGCCTATTAGAGCATACATGCGCAACGTGTACCACCTCACAGAATATCATCCTTGCCAACAAGCCAGGCATGTCTGTAACACCGGAAATTTCATTCTTTTATAAATATAACGGCATAGACATGGGATCTGCAGGATTCTAGGAATAATATAGATTGCGTTGAAAGTTGACACCATCAAGTTTCAGCAAAATAAAATTTCCTCGATAGGGTTCTTTTATATGCCATCAAGATAGCTCATATTATTGTGCCGTATGGTTTATTATTATTTATATTAAGACCACCAAACATCCTATTTCTCGTGAATTCTATTGCAGTCGCCTTGAAGGGACTAAAAATAATTAATACATTCTTGTGCAACCTGTAGAGCATTCAGCATTTTGCTCCGCACTGTATTGCTGATTTTATCCTAGGTTAGACTAATAATTTCATCTGCGCATCGTTTTATGGCGTACATTGTCCAGTTCCACTGGTAATTATTCCACCAGCAGGTTCCATAGCCGAGGGGACAAAACCTTAGAGCACCCATAACCACGCAGGTTTTTGACCCTGCACCATAAATATAAGATTCAGATTCATCTAGAGAAAATTCGAATCGAAAGGACCAGATTATGCGCGATTTAAATTGTTCTGTGAGGAGAACGCAATAAAACCTGCCGTAGACAATTTCTTAACAACTTTCACAAGTTGTCTCTAATGAAGTGACATAGAAGGATAGAAGCAAAACTGCGAAGTTGGTGTTGAAAGTGCAAGGTAATCATATCACAGACGGTTTCGAAATTTGTGTATTAATTTAAGAAAAATCCCAAAATTTCCTAGCGAAAGGGCAAAACGTAGTGGCAAATAACAAATTTAATGCCATTTTCTCTTAATTCAAATGTCTAAAAATAGTATTGATGCAATGAACACCAACTTCCTATGCCAAAAGCTGTCTAGCATTACCACAATTACATTCATGAAGAACACTTAGATACGCTCAAAACCTCAGCACATTACAAAATTGGAGTAGGTTGCATATTCGAAAATCTTTCCTTAGGTATATAAACAGTGTATCTTCCAAATTTGAATTTGTGATGGGTGTCGATGACTGTCAATCACTCAATTTTGACTGTCATTGTTGCATAATGAACTAAATACAGAGTGATTGTAAATGATTGAGGATGGTTTGAATTTCCCGCTGCACAAAATTTTTGTCACGTTGATTACTTGACGTTTCTTATCAGTGATGTGCCAAATGGGCAATTAATACTGTAGTGATATGATTTAATCAATATTGCGGTGCTTGGGATATAAGAATAAAATTAAATGCATATGCTTTAATTACGTTTTTAATTAACTCAATTATTTCATCAGTTTTCTGACATTGAAACACGAATTTTAAGTAAAACAATTTTAACAACCGCTAACGAGTCGCCCATAATGCTGACAGCTGATTGCCATTTTAGCACTGTAGCTATTTTGAACATGTAAAATACCCTAAAATCTAGAGCGGGAAATTCAAAGCATCCTCAATCATTTAAAATCACTCTGTATACCAATATGATATGTGCAAAGTCAACGACATCCTCCTACTATACTCAAAAGCAATGTAATGGGGTACCAGAGGGAAGTAATCCGTGTTTTCTGATCAACCAATTTAATTTGAAAAACTATAGAAGGAAGAATAACTGAGAGGAGTGCAAGGCGTATGTTCGTATTATAATCCATTACTTCTGCAATAATTATACCGGCGGTTAGTATCTGACATTACGATTTTTATATCTATCGACATCACTGTAACACCAACCTTTCATCTGTCAACATGTGACATGTATTTTTCATCCGTCAAAATTCCTGTGATAAAAATGATTTCAGCAACCACATAATAAAATCTAACAAGTATGCCCAGCCCGCGGCAATTGCTGTATATGATACTTGCTCTCGCCTTAGGGCTGTTAATATTTTCTAAATTTTGTAAAGTAGTCATAGTTATTGCGTTCGTAATCTTGGCAATGTACACCCTTCGCGAAATCGTGATGTAAACAAGATGATGCGGGAACTGTAATGTAACGTCATCCGATTCCAGAATATCACCAGTTAGGCGAGAAGATGATGGCGAATACACTTGCACAGCCGCGAATGAAGTGGGCTCTACTTCCGCTTCCACCACTGTTGTTGTGACCATTCCTCCAACTATCACTCTGAGCCACAGCAACCCTTATGTCGTCAGCCAAAGAGATTACGTCCGATTAGAATGTAGAGCGACAGGACACCCGTTACCAACCGTACAATGGCGCAAACATACCTCTGGCCAAATTGAAGAACCGATGCTAAGGGGTGCGATTCCTACATCGAGCGCTGTATTGGAAATAAGTAGCGCGCAAACTTCTGATGAAGGCGTATATATATGCTACGCCTCTAACACAGGCGGTTCCAGGCAGGAATACATTCAATTACAGGTCGACTCAGTTCCTACCCGAGGCGACATAACAGGTAATGCAAGCATAGGATGTTCTAATTGCTTTTAAACTCATTTGTATGTGTGCAAGTATGGATATTGACTTTAGAAGAAATAGCAATGTGTAAATAGAATACAGAATAAAAGCATTACATATTTTAAGAGTTTGTGGTTCTCATTAACTGATTAATTATCTTAAATTTGGACAGTTGTACGGTAACAAAATTATGTTATGCCCCCGGCTTATCCGCACGTATGCTTCTGGTTATTTTTGGATTCGCAGGTAGAAGATTCCAATTCCAGTTACATGTTATATCGGGTGAGTTTTTTATCTTGAGAGAAGGACATATCTCGGAAGTTATGCATCCGATTAAAAGCCTTTATGAATATAACTTACAGATCGAAGGGGTCTACTCACTAATATTAACATCGACCACCTAACCCCATCCACTGTAGGTAAGGGTGGGATAACCTTTAAATCTCAAATGGAAACCCCTGTTTTTTTTGCCACAGATTTGGATTCTGTAGCAAAAATACATACATACTTATGTGTGCCAAAGATTTTGTCGAAAGAATAGTGATTGCATAAGTTACGAAAACCCTTCTCTATGGTTACGAACAGTTTTATTGTTCATTTGACAAAATATTTGACATTCATAGGTATTTTTCCCGTAGAATCCAAATTCATGCCTAAAACTCGGGGTTCCTATTTGAGATTTAAAAGTTATCCCACCCTAACCTACAGGCGATAAGGGTGGACGATCAAGATTGATGTCATGCAGTAGCCCTTTTGAGGTGAACATCAGATTATATTCACATAGTTTTTGATCCGATGCATAGTTTTCGAGATATTGCGTTATCTCAAAATAAAAGACAGTAATGGCAAAATCTACTTGTCGCAGAGTATCTCCAGCTTAAGATTGAAGTGCGATGGAGATACTCTCAGTGCGTCTGAGTGCGGCCAGTGGAATTGGCTATAAGAATCTATGGTACAATAAACTGTTTATAACTTCCGCAATTATTATTCGTTTGATAAAATATTTGGCATATATACTGCTGTGATTTACCTTCTAATTAATACAGAGAGTCCAACACAACAACTTAAAGAAAAAACTAAATGACTTTTAAATAGAGAAATAAGAAAAAACGCAAAATTTAACTAGCTCAGTAAAAAAGATTTAAAATTGAACACAAGACTCTCCATCCCAGAGGTACCTTCGCGAATTAAAACTTTAATTTAACCACAAGAGTAATTAGTGAGTATGTGATGTCAGACTTTCTTTGTAAAAAAAAAAGAAGGTTTATTAAATAAAAGAACAGAATTTTTATTAACCCACCGACGTCTCAAACAAAATTAATTTCATTTTATCAACAGGTTAACTTACAATCATTCGACGGTGCAGAAAGAAAACCTTTAACCGAAAGTTCTGGACTAAAATAAAAACTGCACAAGATTCTAATTTTCAAATAGGACAATGCTATTTCCTATGCAAAGCAAAAACTTTTGTTTGTTCACAAAGATTTTCTATTTCTAACTTAAACATAACCTTTAAATTGCTATCCACGTGGTTTAACAATTTAAAGTACTTTTTGTGTGGGCAAATTCCAGAATTTTATAAAAAAAATTAAAATGCTATTTGCCCAGAATACACTGAAAAATTAACGCTTAAAAAAAATCAAAGTGCAAATTAACTAAAATGAATCTTCCTAAACAAAAATAATACTTGATCTTATCTCTAAACAGCGCACACATCAATACAATATCAATTACAAAAATAATAATTTCCTGATTGACTGTATTTAACCGAAAAATGTTTAAAATTTTACAACACACAAAATGAAATAACAAAATGGCAAAAATTATTTAAGAAAAGTGTCAACTTACAACAACAGTCGATCAGAGAATTCCTTTTACCTATCTCTACAATCCGTTAACAGGTAAAAATCCCCTCTCAAATTTTCTATGCAAACGTAGAGCTTATTCATACAATAACATAACTTAAATACACTCCGCCCAAAAAGTATCGCATAATTTAGTTTTGAATCATAAAAGTATCGCATAATCTTTGTTTATAGCATAAAGTTGTAAATATACTTTAATGCGCTCTAAGATATAATTTCTATGATTGTTTAAATAAAATACAGGCCAAATAAAAACAAGAACTCATACTTGAGATTTTTATTAAAACAAGAAATTATAATTTTGGAAAGAAAAATGTCATAACAGTAGCTTTTAATACTGAGTATTGCCACCTCTGGCTCTTATGACCGCTCGCATACGGTTTGGCAGACATTCGATTAACCTCCGTATATAAGCCTGATCCAAATTCTCCCACTCGTCACGGAGAGCATTTGCTAGTCCATGCAGGTCCGCTGGGGCAACATTTTGGGTTCGTATCCGTCTGTGAAGGAGGTCCCACACGTGCTCGATAGGGTTCATGTCCGGATTTACCGCAGGCCAATCTAAAACTGGAATACCAACATCGTTAAGGTATTCCTGGACGATTATTGCAACATGCGGTCGTGCATTATCGTGCATTAACATGAATTCGTTTCCTATAATTGGCGCATATGGTACTACATGTTCTTCTAAAATGTCCGTTAAATACCTGTGGGCAGTCAGTGTACCTCTGTCTACTGGTACTAACTCTGTACGACCTGTTAAACAGATGCCTCCCCAAACCATAATAGAGCCACCAGCGAAATTAGGTCTAGGTCTGATATTACACTGCGAATAGCGCTCACCGCCTCGTCTGTACACTGAGATACGCCTATCTGAGGTGTAAAGACCAAATCTTGACTCATCTGTGAAGAGTATATTGGCCCAGTCATTAATGTTCCAATTTACATGTTCTCTGGCAAACCTTAAGCGAGCCACTCGGTGGTTCCTAGTGAGACGAGGGGCTGTTACAGCTACTCTAGCTCTTAATCCACTCTGTCGTAACCTATTCCGAATAGTTTGAGTACTCACACGAGTATTTCTGACTCTAGCCAAGTCGTTCTGCAATTGTCTCGCAGTTACATGTCTTCGACGTAATGCTTGTAGTAGTAAATAGCGGTCATCTTGGCGAGTAGAGCATCTTGGATGACCTGGTACAGGTCTTCTACTGTAAATGCCTGTTTCCCTATATCTGGCTACGGCTCTAGAAACACTTGACTGATTGATGTTCATCAAATTAGCAACGTATGCTTGAGATCGTCCATCTTCGATTAAAGCAACTATAGCAGCCACTTGTTCTGAAGTTAAATTGCTTATTTTAGTTTTAAAAGCGTTGGTACAGAACTCTGACTTCGCACTTTAAAATTTGTCCGTATAGGAAGACTTTCAATAAACAACTGAACAAACCTTACACATATGCATTTTTCTAAATGTGTTCTTTTAGAGAAAAAAAAAGTAAAAACGCTAAGTTCCATTATTTTGTTAGTGTTTTTATAGTTCACATACACGAGGCAAACTTTTTGTGAACGTATAAAAATATCTTGGTTCATAAATGCCCTTTTTTAGTTTATGCGATACTTTTTTGGCGGAGTGTAGATAAGGCATTAAAACAAACTGGCGTACAAACAAAAAACTTATTGAAAAGATTAAATATAATTCTAAACTCTACAAAACTAATATAAAAAATAAATCCCTATGCTAAAAACTCTTATATAAAACAAAACAGAATTATCAATACTTCCTCGATATATTAAAATACGCTGTTCTGACTTTAAAAATCACATATGCAACCCTGCCGGCATGTCCGTAAAACGGGTGATGTTGGTATCAACACCAAGACCACAGCAATACGTACTTTTTCCCGCAGAATCCAAGTCTGTGGTAAAAAATGGCGTTCCCATTTGAGATTTGGAAGTTGTTCCCATTCTCTCTTACTACCTACTGTAAGAGAGGATGTCCCTTCAAACTGAATAGATTATATTCACAAAGATTTTTGATCAGGTTCGTAACTTCCGAGATATGACGTTATCTCAAGGTAATCAGCCCGGCTGATGGTCTAGTGGTTTGCACTCTTGGCTATCAACCCGGGGTTCGGGGTTCGAATCCTAGAGTCTGCTCGCAGAGTGCGATTTTCGTTATTTTCCTCACTCCTTGGCAAATGCTGAGAGACAAATACCTTAAGTCGCTCCACGGGCGCAGGTATAAGAATAACTCATGGCCGACCGATGTCCCCTGTAATTGGCGAAAGCTGTTGGTGGATAATAATAATAATCAATATATAAACAACTCTTCGAAATCTCCTTAAAGCGGATATGTATATTCTTAACAAATTACTTGAGCTACTCTAGTAATCTTAGTAGATTAGATGCAGTCCATATGCAATCATAGCAATGACATTTTTTTTAAATTTTAGTTCGAGTAGTTATAAATAGTTTATTATGTATTTTATATTTACTCATTATTTAAATATAATTACTTATTTATATGCAGGTGTCAACAATAATTAGGTCTTTGTGTGCTTCTAGTATATCTGTGAATCTAAACTGAACCAAAGTATGTGGCCTTGGCCTGCGGAAAATAGTATCGATACTTGATTACCGTAGGAGAAAACATAACGCAATTTTGTCACTGCCTAATCTTAATGTTTCCTGCACTATACAAGTTAAAATCATTAAAATTATAACATAGCATTTACAACTGTCATAATTAAGGTGTCAGAGTAGTTTAGTTGGTTAGTAGATTAAAATTCCAACAGAGATTTTTAAAAGTCGATTTATCTTAGTAACCGATCTTTAGTGGGAATCGCCTTCTAAATCAAATCCCACATCTGTGGGAAGCCTTCCCCTACATAGCTATCCGCTCTGGATGTCTCCAAGTTCAGTAATATAATCATTATCCAAGCCACACAACAATGATTGAGTTTTCTATTCGTCTTGGCAGAATCTGCAACTAATATCGTTTCCCTGGCGAAGGTGTACATATATTGTCTACTGTGATTGATCAATAGTTTTACCATTGTCTAAACGTTCTTCTTTTCTTTACTAGCTTTTTGTTACTCTTTGTTCAGATGCATCCCTACTGTTTGGATCTATTGTGCATATATTCTTTAATATAATTCGTTACTTGTGATTTGGTGATACCAATTGGAAGACAAGATTCAATAAAAAGCTTTTTTGGCGCGATATTGCCAACTTGTCTGCCACTGTTATTGTCTGTCGGGTGCTCATCATGTTTAGGGCGCTTACATAGACCCAAACCAGTCCAGAACTAATTGCCCTAAATGTTGACCAGTTATTAAAGAATATAGTAACGACTTTAATAAGACCCCTCTATTTCTCTGACACAATAGTGTATTGCAGCAACCTCAGTCTAGATCAATGTCTTATCTTAACTGGAATCAACAGAGGTACCCGTTTTCTTCTACTTTATTATCCCTTTTTCAAGCCGTCGGTATACCAGTTCGAGTTAAGTCGAGGCTTTAGTAAAACTTGATGTACAAGAATAAAACTGCAGACAAAAGTGTGTCGCACAATACATATTTGTGTATCTTTTTCAACCTTATACTTGTATATCAAGTTTCTGAAAATGTTGTATCTGAAGTAGACGGTCAGTTTAGTCCTTCGATTACTGTCAGTAATATATATGTATCTGTTATCCTCATTTTGAATAGCTTAATAGTAAATATAAATATGTCTAGATACGTCTAATTCAATTAACGTGTAGGTACTAGTAATAGAATTACTTGTATCTTGCATGGAATTGTGTTCAGCCGATAGTATAGTATAGATTGGAAGAGACAAATGTGCAAATGCATTTCTCGCACTGTCAAGTCAGTCTCATCGGAAACATTAAACGAGGAATAGGAATGCTCCTAAAACACCCTCTAATATTATTAATTATATCATTTAAAGTTTTTTGAGCACATATTAATATTTCATATATTACTGTCCTTTGTACATATGTATATCGTCAGTATGTTTGAGTAGTGTAGATATGTAGATATTTAAATCAACATGCATTGTACATATTGCTTTGGTAACAATTAATAAAATAATGGTTTATTTCATGACATTCGATTAACTGGCGAATAGATAACGGAACCCGACCAACTGGTGAGTCCCCATTTCGTAATAAATTGGAAACAAATGGAAACAAAAACACATGTATTATTACAATCAGATGAAACATATCTTATTCTCCATTTGTATCTATTGTTTCCGTTAATGCATGTAACAGTTTATTATTAACACAAAACATCATCATTGTGCTAATTAATGTTGTACATACTGCGTCATATCTCGTTGATAGTCGATCATCTTGACACCAAAAAACCGATCTTGAAATTGTTGTTAATTTTTATTTTTTTTTTAGGAGAAGACTCGGGATCCGATAAAGATAACTATCCTACGAAACCTGACGTGAAAGATAACGAACGTGTACCGAACGTCTTTGACGAACGCATGACGGCGCCTGTTGGAACAAGAGCAGAACTGAGATGTCGCGTTGAGAAACACCACGATAGTAAGTTGAAATACTATAAAGCTGTGGTATAAGGTGAATTGATCCTGATAGTTTATTCCTCAGGTGGAAATGCTTTTATAGTTGTTAAAGCTTTAAAATGCTTTCAGGGGCTCCAATACAGACAAAATGGATACGCCAAAACAATGTGTCGCTACCAAGTAGCGCTCAAACTTACGGCAACACCCTGTACATAGATGACGTCCAACCATCCGATGGAGGCAACTACCTCTGCTTAGGAATAGATCCGTATGGCATTGCACGCTTCACTGTGACAGTTCATCTTGTTGTTACGAGTAAGTTACAATTGTTCATTGAGCTAAAATAATAAGTCTTAGTTGGTTAGAATTGTTATCACATCGGAAGCAAAGATGACCAACTTTTGACTATAGTAGATCACCGGTAGTTCGGAATGCATTGAAGTGGGCGTTTTATTTGTGTTTTTTCTCTTTGTTTCAACCAGCTGAGAATTTCTTATGTGCATTCGTAGGTACTATTATCCTTAACGAACCACAGCAATAACTTTAAGCTTAAATTTTCTTTTTTAATATTTTTATTGGTTTAAGTTTCTTTTTATTTTTTCTTTTTCTTATAAACAATGAACCATTAAGATTGTAAATTGTCGAGAAGAATATTCATAGCTAGAATTATACAGCATGCAACAATCCAAATCTTAAGTGCACATTTTATGGTATGATCGTTTTCACAGCTCCACCAAGAGTAACTCTAGTACCGAACAGACAGGTGGTTAGACCGTACGACAACGCCGTCATAGAATGCACAGCTTCTGGTGACCAACCAATAGACATACAATGGCACGCAGTCGGTAGAGATATGCCTAGCAGTGTTATCGTTGATCGAGGTTTTCTAGAATTCAGAGGGATCCAAGTTTCCGATGCTGGCAAGTACAGGTGCACCGCATCGAATAGTGCCGGAAACGCGGATTCTGTAGCTGAAGTGCTAGTAGATGGTAAGTCAAGAGCAAAATCACAGTTACGAGCTTTGGGAATTTTGGTTTTATCAATTTAATAATCCGCTCATATTTTCATTTTGAGTTCCAGCTTTATTAGTTATTCATTATGGCACACGTTTTCTATTCCATTTATCGGTACATTCCAATCCACACACTTTCATCTATTCGGTAGTATTTGACTTATTTTATGATGATTCATGACTATATAGGATTACTTATTTCTGAAGCAGCTACAGGTAATGGTTTTAATAAATATTTACATTTATATTGGAACCTTTCAAGACATTATCTGAAAGAGAGGGAAAACGTTTTGCAATTGAAGAGATTGAT
Source organism: Cetonia aurata (assembly GCA_949128085.1). Taxonomy (NCBI): domain Eukaryota; kingdom Metazoa; phylum Arthropoda; class Insecta; order Coleoptera; family Scarabaeidae; genus Cetonia; species Cetonia aurata. The sequence continues at coordinate 15,847,366 of OX421884.1, read as the reverse complement.
GGATATAAGTAATGAAATCAGTAATTTTAGAAGAAAATACGTTGGCTTCCCTAATATTTTTGTATCTCCATGAATATAGACAAAATTCTTCAGATTATCAATTTTTTTCATTTTAGAAAACATATTTTTTCCATCAACTTCTTTAATTGTTATGTAACGGTAATATTTAAATTTAAAATTCCTTTCGGACTAGACCATCAAGATACTTTGGTATGTATCTATTTATTCTTAAAAACACTTTTATTTCATGTTTTGGTTATATACCTAATAATATAATTCTTTGCTTCTTATTCTGAATGATTTTGCTATGTCAGTTACCCAGTTATGTTAACATTACAAAATAAGGGAACTTACATTGTGCTCTTTATTTGTACGTGAAAGTTTAGCTTTGATTTTTCAAATCATTTTGGATTAGGTACTTTATATTATAGGTTTTTCTGTTGTTGATTTACTTAAAATTAATTTAAGGCAAACATGTCTGTTTTTTGGTTGGAAAATAACTGTATAAGTGAACTGGTTTTGAATACCGCGCATTCATTACGTTTGGGTCATCGCGTTTCAATCAATAACTCCAGTGTGAACTTCGTGCCATCTAGGAACAATGTTGTACACTGCTACCTCACAAGCATAGGACGCGAGATGGCTGTGCTATGAAGTTAAAGTGGATAAATATCAGAACAAATAGAGCTTTAACCCATTTGGTCCTACAAACTGCAGTTATACATAAATCACTAGTGGAACACTATAATATGATAAAATGTCCTTCCAAACATAATGTAACTTTTACATTGTTTTCCTTTTTTGGGGATGGACCTGCTTCGCTACAGGATAAACTCTGCAGTGGGTGTATTAGGTTTTGCTTGAATATAACTTTTCTAAAAAATTCGCAATAATTAATCACTGAATAGATTTTCCATGTTACTATATTTCCATCCAACAAATAACAACGAATGTTCCTCATCGTATTTAAACTCAAATTCTCTTTCTGTTTATTTTTCTTTTTTCCATTTAAAACGGTGAAGACATCCAAAAACAATTTTTTATAGATATGGCTGTTTCGCATTATCTTTGTGGCTCTGTACCAACCATTTAAATTTTCCGGCTTGTCTTGTGAAATAGTTGGCAAAGCACATAATGTATCGGATTGGTGTTCCACTACTTCTAAAGACTCCAATATAACTTTCGAACCATCAGGTATAGTTGCCTGCTTTTGTTTCGTGCCGTAATAAGTATCGGACTGAGAACAATGTCCCGTCGAACCGAGCATCCACCTTACGAGCTTTCCCAGTATAAATTATTTAGAGTGTTGTTCAAAATATTCCATCTAATCCCATTTGGGGAAAATTTTTGTTCAATTATACGCTTGCAACTTTTTATCGACTAAGCCAATTTCTTCATTGTTTATTTAGCAAATGGAAATATTTTTTGATTTGCTAGTATCTATTCTGGCTCATGGCAGTTGCAATAATTGGAACTTGTACGTCTTCAACACTATAATAATTAGCCGAGAAATAACGGAGAAGGCTCGAAATGTAACGCATGCCTCAGAAGTTTTGGCACACATTTCTTAAAAAAATTTTAAAAAATAAACATGGTTTTAAGGCAATTTTCAGAACAGATATAATTAATAGCTTTATAAACAAAAAAAATAAATGTAAAGGTCCATAGTCTTCAACACAATACGCAATCTTCTGAGAACATCTCACATCCAGCGTTGGACTGCTTCAACATCAACCTCTTGAACTTTTCTAAAATCTTAATCTTAATGGTTGCTCGCTTTCGGTTTCCCAACCTCCGCCTTACGATTTTTGAGAAAAATTGGTCCAGATCTCTTCCATTAGATGGGCCTACCATAAAATTCAGGTTGTTGTTGTTTTTCGGCACAAAAGGTATATTGTGAGCATCAGCCAATTTTGAGTTTCGCGTGCATAATGGTAGGAACCCAATTCCGTCCAAAATATAAAATCATCTTGAGCATGAGTCTGATGGATAAAATTAATCAATTTTGTTAAACAATTGTTAATATAACTTCAACTGTACAAAGTTTCGCCTCTAACTTGTCCAACATAAGGTCCGAAAATCCCACCTATTGATATCGCGCAACAAACTAAAACTTTTTCGGCAAGTTTGGGATTTTGCTTGTATTTTATATTGTCTGGACATTCTTCTGAATTTTCGGTGTGAAAACCGTCGTCTTCTTTAACATCGAAATTAATTACATCTATGACGATGACTTTCTTATCTGCAAAATAAGTCTGCTTTAAAGCACTGCAGCATTATTTTAGCTAAATGATTTCGCGTATATTTGGAACATTTCTTTCTTTTGCGGTATTTTACATTTGTTCTCTTCAATTCTCTGGGAATTGTATCCTTGGAAACACCGTAAGGTCATGAAATTTTTCTCAATTACTGTCCAATTTTATTCTTAACACATTTGCCTAACTGGTTTTGCTGTATATCTACTTACCAGTCTCGGCCTTTCACTTTTCGGAACGTTTAGGCATGGGAAACCTTGCTTAATTCTGCTATTGCACGATGTGGTTTTCCGCGACACATTCTGATTTTCAAAAAGTTGGACTTTTTGAACTAAGCATCTGCCCAACTAAATTATAAACGCTTTTTTTAAGCTCCAATTTATCTAAGCCATTGTAACACAATCGACTTCGGTGTCTGAACTGTCATTAAAATGACAAATCATTGAATTATTTTTGTTTGCAAAACCAACTCGATATTTTGATATTTTCTTTTTCAATAGAGTTGTATTTTGTGCCAAAACTTTTGAGCCGTTGTCACAAAAGCTTTGGCTACTTCACAATAGATGGTGTTCAGAAGAAATTGTTTTCATGTGAACTTATATGAGTATATAATGGGACCAAATGGGTTGTGAGATTTTAGATTAAATAACTTTTGTTTCACATTCTAAAAGCGTGTTGAGTGTTAAAACTTGTTGAGATTATTTTGCTGTTGCAAATGGGAAACGAATACCCTTACTTTTTATTCTTTTATTGTTTCTATTTTGCAATTTGTTCTAGAAAAATCTCAAACGCGGACTGTTTCTTCCCATAAAACTTTACAAACCGCTTTGCCCGGTTCTTCGGTGACACTTCGATGTGTCGCCGCTCACTCTCAATCTCGCGACAACATAACCTGGTATAGGGAACACGTGAAATTGCCAGAGACGGCAAAGACAGAGGGCGAGTATTTGAGAATTAGCGATCTGAAACAAGCCGACGCGGGACGTTACTATTGCGAGGTTAAAGTTCGCGGCGGAGGCACTGTCAGCGAACACGTTGATTTACAGATAGAACGTGAGTATAGTCTGTGTTGTCCGGTAGAGGCGATGTAGCTCCAAATGTAGTAGTTGTTGCTGTAGTAGTCCCAGATTCCCTCGCACTCTTTTAAAAGAATCTGTTACCCGTGTAGATACTGAATGCGATTCTTTCCGGCTTCTTTCCTATAATCGTTGAAAAATATGAATGCCTTTGACCTTTCGTGCACTAATTACGCTGTTACATGTAAGTAGCGCCGTCGCCATGCAACTACGCTTGGAGATGCGGCAGCGGTGAGTGTATACCAAAATCTAGAAGGTGCGATAGGCGTGTCGATTGCCTGGACGTCAGCGATGAATTGTACTGCAGATATCGCCGGGGTTTGTTATAGTATTTTTATTTATAGAACGACGCTTCTGAAGCTACGTGTCTTCTGTTCCGGCGCTGGGAATTACCGCTTAAAGTGGAGAGCTACTTGATTGTGATGGTATATGCATCTCTGAAATGATGTGTGGTGTGCTGTGGGGCTCCCTCTTGGGCCCGACATCATTACTAATATTTTATTAATGACTCGGCATATCTTTTCTCCGACAATACGGGGAAGATTTGGAAAAAAAGTCAATAAACGCTGGCATTTCTAAGACTAGCAAGCAGATTGATGATATTAGATCAGTTTTAGCACTAGTAAAACCAAATTATTACTTCATTAATAAGAAATCCAACGTGGACATGTTTATTAATCCTTGGCTTCTGTCGAAGTTCAATTTCTGGCAGTTATTATAGGGTAGACTGACAATAATGTAGGTGGGCGTTAAGAGTTTTATCATTTACTTGTTATGCTTCCTAAGTAATATATTGTAAAAACAATTTAATTGCATTATTTCAGTCTGACGTGTTTTCTAAGTTTGGGTTTACCATTACGACGAATTTGTTTTTAATTTTTTAATATTCTCTTCAGCGAGGAGAGCAGCAGAGGCCACTGTCCGCCTTCGTAAAAATTAAACTTACTTTTCTTAATTAGCCATGAGACATTAAATATCGTGTATAAACCTAAAAGTGCGCATACATATCGGTTGGACATCTATCCTTATAACTGCAATAATATTAATCTTTCATGACTTTCTCCTTCCAAAGTAGATTCTCTTAACGTACAGATATCTCGGTTAAATTTGGCGGTTCTATTGTTGCTTTAAGTATTATACTATATTCATGTGATAAATTTGGTAATTATGATTTTAAGCAGTTTTCTAATTTTTAACGTCAGTATTTTATAATATTTATAAAACTTTTACAGTAATGTGAGATGTGTTTATTGACAATATATGTATAATTTGCAATTAAATTCTCTTAATCCATGGGACAAAATTTCTGACAATAAGTAAAAGTAATGCATATATATACCATCACAATCTTAAAAAAATGGTCATGTCATCGGCCGTTTGCTTTCCACATGAAGCTACTGTTGTGGTTGTCCAATCTTGTACATATATTTGTCCATGTTATTACGAGCATTCTGTCTTGCATGGTAGATTCGAGGCAGTTTGTAAATATTCTCCAACGGCTTCCATCCAATCTATTCCCATATGAAGTTTACCTAAAAAATAAGTTTGTATATATATACAAAAATGTGCTTCTATTTCGTTGTTGTGTTGTTGTAGTTAGTGTCTGTATGAACAATTTTCATTTATTTTATTAATTATTTTTGAATTATCTGACTACTGTATCTTCAATCTAAACGGGCGGCAACAGAAAGGTAAAAACTGCACCGTTGGTCACTAGATGGCGCGCACGCACTTCATGTATATTTTGCTGTTTTTCATTTTTTATGTTTTGTAACGTATCTTTGTTTCGTTCTTGATTCTGTTGTGTATATATTATATATGTCGTACATGTAAATAAATATTAGCTTCGCGAAAGGTGGCTTTCAACGTATTTAACATAAAAAAAAACTTGCTAGGTGTTAAATGTGCGCAGGAGAACAGGTAATGTAAGTAAACAAGAAACGGACAAGTAACAAAATTACGTACAAAATTGTCATTGCTAATAAGTGTAAATTACCAGTGTAGCATATTGTTATGTATGTACACAAATAAAAAAAAAATATTGGTAAACCGGTATAGGAATATTAGACCCTGTTAAGGCAATAATATAAAATAATGCAAAACCATACTTCTTATGTAGTATGTAACCTCCTTTAAAACGGACTCATGTATTCCTGAAAAACATGAATTCTTCAACTGTATTTGTATTTATAGATTAATCTTTTAAATATATTAATAGGTATCTCTATTTAGTAGACCTTCTAGAAGGTCATAATAAATCATAAATCATATATACTCGATAAATTATTTACTTCTTAATCTTCAAGATGTGCTTGGTTTACTACACAAAAGAAAGTGACCTATTGTAAAGAAGAAAGTCTGTTTTAGTATTTAGCACTTTTCACACAATGCAAAGCTTAAAATGCAACGCTAGTTCCAAAAATGTATATAACACATCATTGAAGAACTCAAACTGACTACTGACAAACCTGCACTATACAATTATGAACTAAAATTCAAGAAACCATTTTTGCTTTTTAAGTTTTGTATATGTAGTATTTCTGAAATAGCACATCTTTCAATCATTTTTGAAAGTTTTCCAAGTTGACTTGTAAGGTTCGCTGGTGTACATTGTTAGGTTTTGCGCCAGCACATATACTGATGTTTCTAGTTTCATAAATTTCATTAAATATCAATTACTAATTGACAAAATACTGTTGATAATGCGCGTGGATAGTTTACATAAATATCATGCTGGCGATCTTCGGAACACCTTCTCTTTATATATAAACATTAAACTGAGTTACACCGAAGCGCCAATGGTTTAAGTTACTCTTTCTGTTTTTGAGCAACATAGTTGTGGTTTGGTGGAGAGACAATTCGATATTCCATATACAAATAAAAATAGTGGAACGCTGGCAAAACTTTTAGCAAAAATCTAATAGCGCATAGAATCTTATTGATTCATAAATGGTAGCAATGTTCAAAACAAGATTTATTCCGTGCTTGTCTCTCAATTATATTGGAACGCTCCATCGTTCAGATGACATTCCTGGAATTCCATATTCCTTAAGAAAGAAGCTTAAATTTCAACGTAATCGTTGAAACAGTAGTAGTAAGGGTGTAACACCATTGTGGAAGCATTTCAACCCTTTTTAAAATAAGTTAGCTTTATCTATGCAAAATTTTATGTATATAATGTGCGAGATTCAATTATAGTCTGCCACACAAAATGACACAAATTCAACACAGTGATACAAAGCAATGGAGGAAATGACTACAGTAGAAGTTACGAGAAATCATTCTTCTAAATATAAATTTGAAACATAGAAGAACGATTGCATAAAGCAAAAAATTCAAATAAATCCTCAGTGAATGCAAAACGAAGATGTTTTGTAATATAAAATATCTCCTGTCAGACTAATAAAGAAGAAAGTAATTTTACTTCTGGTAGAAAAGCTAGGTGCGGTATTTTCTCCACGTCTATTAAATAATATGTTCATTCTTTTTGTGAATTTACTTGATGAATATGCAATAATATCTAAGGTCCGTGAATTCCAATTTGGAAACATACTACAAGAGTTATACATACATCGTCCTATTAGAAGATAAAAAATTATAATGTTATTACCTAGCAGATGTTCAATTTTAGCCGTTTTACTCGTTTGTACAAGAATCTCATCTACCAGAATGTATTAGCAGTGCCAACTACTACCAGTAGGTTAAGTTAAGATACCCCACTATTGGGCGCGCTGCCGCAACCATAACTACAGCACATGCATTTTCTGTTGGCGGAAACCCCATGAAACATACTGAATTACAATTTTTGAAGAAATCGTGAAGATGTTTAGAGTACCCTCTAGTGCGAGTTTTAACTTTTCTCCATTATCTCTTTGGGTGTGTTTCACTCTATTGAGCACGCCCTCTTGTTATTGCGCATGCTTCAGCTGAAAATACATGTGCTGTGCATGTGTTACCCTAAATGTGATGCCCGACGGAGAGTTAATAGTTGCGTTTATCTCTTTACTAGAAGTATTCTATGTTGTAGCTTGCCTTAAAAGGAATTTTCTTAGTTTACATAATATTATACAACCATATCCTTATTTTTTAAATTATTATTTTCATTTAAACAAATCATTGTTTGTAATAAATTATTAATTTCGTAACTGTTAGCAAGTCATTTCCTCCGTAAGGGTACCCACACAGTTAGCGCTTGTTGTGGATAAGCATTGATAACCTGGAAAAATATATTGTTAACGACAGATAAACTCGCCTCCAAGAATTGACGAACTATACTAGTTTTTGGCAGAGGAGTTTGTCTGCGTAGGGATAGGCACCAGCGTTCAATATGCATAGTGTAACTTAAATACGATAATAATTGTTATAGATTATCAACGCTTATCCGCAACCAGTGTGTACTGCACGAACATCCTAATCTTATATCCCAGTGAATGCACGTAACTTGCTTGATGCAAGGGTAAAGAGTAAAAAGGAAGGGCAGATTATTTCTGCCTATTAGAACACGAAAAACGCATACGAACAATTCTATTGTATCAGTGTTAGCGATTTTTTTTTACTTTTTACATCGAATCTTACAAATATTAGATTCCCTGCTGCGTAGATCATCCAAAATCAAACATCTATGCAGACTGCAGATGAAATTGCAACAAATTGTATTAATCAATCCAGTACCATTCGTAATATGTTCGCTGTCCTTTGGAATCTGAGGGCCTACTTGTTTATAATGATAATCTTTATTTGCCCTGCAGATCCTAAAGATATCAGAGTGAAACTGTACTCGCTTTATTACCGGCTTATTACCGGCTATTTTTTGCATCTCGCACATGAAAGTAACTGTACCTAAATGTAAATTTGCAATAAGTTCAAATTTTAATTTGCTATATACTATACAGAAGTTAAAGAGATCAGGAAAGAGATATTAACAATTTTGGCAGTTGTAATTTAAGGAGCAATTCTTTTAATTCAGATCAAAAGTTATATAAAGAAGAACTTGTGTGATAGCGATAAATTAACTGATATTCTTTCTTCATATTGCTTTAACTTCTTCTAAAGCGTCAAGGCATTTTAAAATTATAGGTCACTTCGTTAATGCATATACATACATATTTGCATATCTGCTATAATAATTTCAGTTAAGAATAATTCTTACTATATCTTAGGTACCTAACTAATAAAATACGCAAGTAGAAGTAGTACCTCTAATAAATCCATTTACCCTCATTACATTAATATAAAAGTTGTAGAAAATTGGGGTTGTTAACATGGTAATTTTTACCTTTAATACACAAGTAAAAGTAGTATTAACGACATGGACAATAACAACTATTGCATGGCAAAATTGCAATATCCGCTTCTCACTATTGCGTGACCTTGCAGCCGATCATACACCACATGAACCGCGCACTCCACCACATGGATCACATACGCCGGAGGCTCCAGAATTGAGCATTACTGCAAGTGCTCCCGAAGCCAAATACGGAGAATACCTGGACTTACACTGTAGATCGAATGAACAAGGAGTAGTAGTAACTTGGACCAAAGTAAACGACCGGCTCGCCGACAACGTACAAACCCAGGGCGGATACCTTAGATTCAATTCGCTAAGAACGGACAACAATGGCCTGTATAGATGTGAAACCAGGGGACAGTCGGGCTATTATCTCAAGGATTATGTAATTGACGTTATCGGTAGGTATTCTGCTTGCAATAACAGACTTAAATGGAAGTTTTCGAAAGCTTAGGGAAACATATTAGCTCAGATTGTGTGTTTAGTGGCCTAAAATAGTCAAATGGATTTTGTAATTGACTATTTTCTTCCACAAAGATCTCTCAACCGCTAGGTATTTGGGATTATTTGGCTGTAATCTCTACAAACGCAAGCTTTAGCTCTCTCTCTTCATTCTGAAAACAGGTTATAGGAGCGCACACTTGCATTTGTGAACCCAGGATAACGGACTACTATGTATTGTTTATAATATGCCTGCGTATTCAAGCCCATATGATTAGGTATCCATAAATGTTTTTTTCTTAGGGTGTCTATTTTACTTAGGGCATATAATCCCTAATTAATTCAGAAGTAACACTATAGAAAAAGTAACTTTCAAAAATGAAAACTACAAATTTGTTAACGTCTACTGTATTTCGTGGTTTACTTGCACTTGGACAGCATAGTTATGAATTATGCTTTTCAAGTCTAGTCTATTACCTAGCAAGATTTCTGTGATACTCAATATAATCACAAGGACTGTATTCTCAACTATTTATTACTAAGAGTAGGTACCATTATAGTAACTTGGTTGGCACTTACGGAATTAATAACTTAATGACATTGAGTTTTGTTGCTTTTAAGTAGGTATAGATGCATATGAAATGAAATTGGCTTCCAATGCGATATCTCTACAACGTGTAACAACAAATTATTTTAGTACGATGATTGATAAAGGAATTAGTTTTTTAAAATCATTGAATTATGTTCACACCAATCAACATGGCTTTATAAGTAATAAAAGCACCAAAACGATGATTGATATTCTGTCGTTTACAAAGATATAAAGTCTGGGGTTCTTTTAATTACTTAAGCCTTCTATTGCATAAACCATATAAGTATATACATATCATCAAATTGAGTTCAGACGTATTAAAGAGATCAACCTTAACAAATCATATTACGGAGAAGTGTCTCAAAATAAAATTTGAATTTAATTACATATGCTAAACATATACCCAGGATTTCTAATAAACAACAAAGTTTTTGAAAGAAAATCAGAATAGATAAAGAATAGAATAATGGGCATCACTTCTTTCCGTAAATCTGAACTATCGCTAAATCTGTGAGCACATATATGACGTTAACCTGAAGCAAACAGAAAGCAATCGAAATAGAATATTTGTAAAATGATGGTGTTAATATAAATTAGCACGGTAAAATTTGGTAAATTAATTAAAAATGGATAAACGAACATGGACAATAACAGCATGTTAAAAACTAAAACTAAACTGTTCAGGTTATAGCTTCATCATTTTTCATTCTTTGTTTCATATGAATTTCATAGGCAGAATCACTGATGAAGTTAAGAATTTAACGAAACCTGTTCCCATAAACTTTATCTAACTTTTAAAACATCTTTTGATAGTGCAAATTGTGAATCCTTATTGCGATATGGAACCATAGACAGAAAAAAAGCCATAAGCATTTATGTAATATTCCTTATCGTCAAAGTTGTAAGATTTATCTGTCATAAAGTAAACTTTATCAATTTTTCATTCAGATACCGTACAACAAGAACCTACTGCACCACCACTAGACGTCCAGTACGCACCCCAAGGAGAAAGCATCTACATGGAATGCAAAACTGACTTAGAGGAACCCGTAACGTATGAATGGTCCAAACAGGGCGGCGAACTTGGGCACGACGTGCATCCATACGTGGTATGATACTAAATTATTTATGTTACGAGCATATACACTACATCACCATCAATTTTGTTGTAATTTTTGCAGAAACGATTAAGAATTAACGACCTAACGAGCGACGACGCTGGTACTTACGTATGCGCTGCATCAAACGGCAGACAGACAGTGACTGCTCCCACGGTTTTGGTGGTAACCGGTATCGTTCCGTTCTTCACACAAGCCCCTAACAGCTATTTGGCCTTGCCTACTATTCCGGACCATTTCGCCCGATTCAGTTTGGAAATATCCTTCAAGCCAGAAAGCGATTACGGTAAAATATTTAGTAAGGATGGTATATACCCATATGGAGATTAAATTTTCTTTCCACCTAGGTTTGATCTTGTATAATGGAAATAATAAGCAGGACTTCGTCTCACTGGCCTTATCTGGCGGGCACATCGAATTCAAATTCAACTTAGGACATGACACAACAACCTTAATATCACCTGAACCTGTTCAAGTAGGAAAATGGCACACAGTGAAAGTGAGACGCGAAAGAAAGACTGGTAGGTGGCAACTTTGTTAGTCTAGTATAAAAGTTTTGATTTACTTCTTGTTTTTTCTCACAGGAATAATGTACGTGGATGGAAAAGGACCTGTGACCGAAACTGGTAAGGGTAAATACTCCGGATTGGTTCTTACGGACTCACTATATCTGGGGGGTGTACCCAATTACCATACCCTACCAACTGATATCGACATTAAATCCGGTTTTGTTGGTTGCATAAGTCAACTGAAGGTTGGACATAATTACTACGATTTATTACGCGAAGCGATCACCAAGACTGGAACGACGACATGCGAAACTTGCCAGGAGAGTCCGTGCCAGAATCAAGGTGTTTGTCAAGAGAGTCTTTCCAAGGAAGGATTCACCTGCATCTGCACCGATGGATTCAGCGGACCGACGTGTAATAAAATGGCCTCACAATCGTGCACACCCTGTAAGTTTCGCATCAACGGGTGTTATTGGCAATAATATACCATTTGAATTACAGACACATGCGGAGATGGCAGGTGCGTCGATAACGAATACGGCTACGAATGTCATTGCCCCATAGGCAAAGTAGGAAGCCACTGCGAACGGGAAGTCGCGGTCGTCGAACCGGCATTTACGAAGAACGCTTACGTCGCCTATCCACCCTTAAGGACGCAAAGACGATTGAAAATCAACCTGAAAATAAAACCTACAGACGTTAGTGACGGGATCCTAATGTACAGTGCTCAAGATGCCGAGGGTCACGGTAACTTTGTGAGCTTGGCGATCAAGGATAGACGCGTCGAGTTCAGATACGATGCTGGCAATGGACCGGTCGTCATCCGAAGCGATAACGATCTCCAACCAGACGAGTACGTCACCATTTCCGCGATGAAATCCTCCTCTGAAGGTAGATTAACGGTCACCGGAAGCAATCCAGCAACAGAACGTTCGATGCGCTCCACTCCTACTTTGTCTTTACACACTCCGTTGTTCTTGGGCGGCGTCAACAAAGGCGAGGTTTCAGTGAGTCCTGGAGTAGGAGTTGAAACCGGTTTCGATGGATGCATTGCTACGGTATGTAAGATATTGACTTTATTATTTTGTCGCTCTGCGCCTTCCCAACGCAAAAATGCTACTGTGGTTGTGCTCGCGTTTCTATTCATGGGCCTAGTGCCAAAAAGAACAATAAACTAATTATAAATCCTCTGCTAATTGATGACACCTTCCGTTCATTGTTTTTAGTTTGACATATATGGCGTTGATTTGAAACTAATCGAGTCTGCCACCGGTTCATCCAACGTTCTCGATTGTTCGTCATTGAATTCCGATAACAACGATTTATCGAACGATATCCGCTACGGCAAGAATAACCAACAGTACAGTCAAGAACTTACGGATGCCTGTTTCCGCAACCCATGTCGGAACTACGGACAATGTATCCCACTGTCAGCTACGGAATACAGGTGTCGTTGCAGAAGTGGCTATAGGTAAGTCCATCTACTAATATATCCGATTCTTTTCATTGATAATCTTTATACGTAAAACATTGTTCGAGATGTCATGATGTTTTTGCAGCGGTCGCGACTGTGAAATCACATCCAATGTGTGCGACCAACACAGACCTTGCGAAAACGGGGGCACGTGCGAACCTAAAGCTAGCGGATACCATTGTAACTGCCCAGTAAACTTCAGAGGTGGCAATTGCGAAACGGCGCAACACATAGGAAACGAAGTGCATTTCGAAGGAAACGGCTATTTGGAATTCGATAGGAGTCTTCTTCCGCATACTTCTGAACAAGAAGAAGTCATTGCTTTACAACTCTCAACTAACGCCAGCAACGGATTAATCTTCTGGCAAGGTCAAACTCCTAACGAAGATGGCAGAGATAGAGATAACATTGGTCTTGCAGGTAGGTTCGTCTACTTAAGACAAGATAAAAAGAAGTACCGGCTGTACTCGTTAGGTTCACAAGTAAGAACTGATATTGCCAAAGTTCTAACAAACTACTCAAATGCTCAGATTTTGAGCTTTCACAATCACTTATTGCTTCATCAGAGAATTAGAATTGAGTATACGTTGAACTTCGATTGCCAACCCAACTATCAGTCTTTACTTATGAACCTACTTAAGACAATTAACTTACTCCAAGAGGCTCGTTCCCTAAACATTCTAATGTTCTTATTCTAGTTGTGGATGGATACCTCCTTTTCACATTCAGCACCGGTTCCGGACCCCTTGATATTCTCAACGATGGCATCAGAGTAGACGATGGAAAGGTTCACACTGTGGTGCTAAAGAGACGTGCTAACTATGGATCCATAGAAATCGACAACGAATACTTGGAGAAAGGCGAAGGTATTCACATCAGGGGAATAGAAGTATACGGAAATTTGTACTTAGGTAGGGTAAAATTCCTACATAAATCTAATACGGATTTTAATTATTTTTCTTCCCTCAGGCGGTACGCCAAACAATTCGCTAATGACCGGAAGATTTAGTCAAGGATTCGTGGGTTGCATTCATGCCTTTGAAGTCCAAGATTCACACACCATCGAGTTGGGATCGAAGGCCGTTGCTGGCATTAACGTTAAGCCGTGCTCCAGGTAATTATGTCATTTAGAGTCTCGAAGTTTATCCTTTGAGTAATCACTAATATTTTATAAATTAACAATGACGAGAGTGTATCACAAAATATGGAAAAGAAAAATATATAGAAATAATTCGCAATACATAAGTTATCAAACGTTAAAAAAAATCATTATATTCTCTACTTTCTCTATTGCTTCTTACAAAGGTTTAGATGTTTTTCGTTTACCTTTATACGTTAAGTATAGGTCGGTATAGCATTGTGTTTCTTCCTTCTTTCGCAGATTTTTCTTTATACTTTTCCATTTTGCGTCAGTTGTTTAATTCCTTCTCATGAATGTCTCACCGTCTCCCTTGTCTTTTCGATCTTCTTTTTTGTTTTCCTTAGCACTTGCGCTTTTTGTAAATCTGTCTTTAGACATACGACACAGATGCCAGAACTGTATCAATTGATGCTCAGCTTATTTTCATCTAGCTCATTGTGGTCGCTTCTCTAGCCCTTTCATTGTTTCGTCTACAGTATCTTTGAAAATATCAGTGAGCTCAGCACAAAATCCTGTCACAGTAAACAACCAGTAGCAATATTCTGAAAAGAACTTTGGCCGTGTGGGCATGCAGTTACAGCCAACAAAATGACGTTATTGGTTATATGATTGTAACAAACTTAAACTGCGTTATAGCAGTGTTTATATTGGAAATTTGGCTCTATAATTTTGCTTTACAGCGTTTATGTTGTGTCATTTATATTATTCCTTTCTTACTTTCAGTAATTCATATTTTTATTTTCGTATGTACTGGTACTATTCCTGAATCTTTTTTCCAATGCAGTGTTACCATTGCCTTCTGCGATATCTTCTAAATTCTTTGCTTCTGGAACTTCTTCCTATTTTTTTTTTTGCCAGGGGAAATGCATTATGCACGCCAAGTGCTTGGTTCAATCACACTTGGTGTGTGGGACTCACACCCACTAAACCCCTCATGATGCCCTCGAACGGAAACCTGGAAACCATGAGTACATATATCATCAGGTACCGCCGGCTGTCTATTTCATATCATGCTACACCCCCTTGTCTATGCTGTTCCTCTTTTTTTTTGCTACTCATAATGTTTCTGCACATATTTGCAATTGCTTTCCAGTTTCTAACGGACCTAATCATTAGCAGGGCTATGTTATCAGGATTTATTTGCTCTCCGATAGTTGCATTCGCAGCTCTTCTGGCCTCGCTCCATCTGTCACAGACGAAGAGTGTATGTTCAGCGGTGTCGCTATATCCACAATATATGCAACTGTCGTTATCGTATTTGCCGAACCTTGTAGCGTACGCGCGAAAACAGCCATGCGCGGTAAGTAACTGTGTCGTATAGTAATCCAGGCTTTGGTGCATACAGTTCACCCACTGCTCCACGTCTTTGATTAGGCGCTTTGTCCACTGCGCTTTCTCTCTCTCTCTACATCCCATCGATCTTGCCATCGTTCGAGAGTGCTCCCCCTGGCCCTCCTGATCTTATCTGCGCGTTCGTCCTGGGCATGGTTATACATGCATGATCTCTCTCTGATCATGAGATCGATGGGGATCACCCCCGTAACAACTTGCAACGCCACCAGGGACACCGTTCTGTACGCAGAGGCGACCCGCAGGAGCATGTTACGCTGCACTCTTTCCAGCATGTGTCTATACTTCTGTATGTAAATCACTCTTTCCCATATCGGAGCAGCATACAACAGCATACTATGTACCGCGCCCCACAGAACAGCCCTCTTCCCGCTGCTGGGACCTTTGATGTTAGACATAACTCTGGTGAGCGCGGCTGTCCTTGCATCAGCCTTACTAGTAATAGACCTAGCGTGTGGCCCAAATGAAGCCCTTTCGTCAAAGGTAACCCCGAGATATCTTAAAGTATTTGTTGGTGTCAGAACAACCCCATCCATGGAAAAAGTGATGTGACTCCTCTTCCTCTTAATGTTCTTATTTAAGTAAATATTTTTGATCATAACTTCAACGCTTCCTTTTAAACCAAACATCTGTCAAATATTGCAAGTTATTCATATAGCTCCGATACAGCAAAAATTTGCTATTTCAGTAAAGACTTATTTGCTGACCTCTTTCTTATAGAGTCCTCCTAGTCCTGCGCAATGCTTTTAAGTATTTTTCGAGTATGGGAGTATGATCTGGCAAACAAATTTAGCGTTATCAAGAAAAGTATGTAGTCCTAACGCCACTGCACTTATCCAAATTTAAATCAGCAAGTAACTTTAAATTATAGCATATAACGTAAAATTAACCAACAGAGAATTCTAGAAATCATATTACAGTATCGTCCATTATCTGAGAATGACGAAAACATTATGTTCAATATATTCCGAAAGTATGAGTTTAGCGTGGAAAAATCTTTGACCTGTTTAATCAAATATTATTCTGGATATTTTTGTGCGAATTAGTAAAATCTAAAAAGATGTCAACGATCACGTGATTCAACTGAGAATCTTTATCATTGATCAATGATATTGTGACTTTCGTAAAGTGGTCATTGTATATACCTGCTGATGACGCATCTGCGGTGATATCAGATTGGTGCTTCGACAGTATATATTACTAGAAACATTGGTGAGAGCCTTAAAGATCTAAGTAGCTGGTTCACCACCGATGAAAATCTTAATTGCGTAGGCCACTGTAGCCCCTTAATTAAAAAAAAATGAATAGTAATAGCTATTTCTCTATTTATTTTTAGTGTTTCAGTTAGTGATACTAAAGTTGGCGATAATTATATTACACATTTGAATACATTGCTGCAATTGTAGAAAATTCAAGTTTAGAAAGAGGTTTGGATGGACTAACATTGTTGAAATTCAAGCCCTCTTGATATACGTGGTGTGAAATTCAAGAAATGATAGAGATGTAATACCCGGACAGAGGTCTAGAAGTTTTTCTTCTCTGTAACTTCAGGTGTACTTCCAAAAAACCAAACTTTTCCTATTATAAAATTTTGTGATATATTCTCGTTCTGCAAAAATCTTATAATTCACCAGAAAACTCCATAACCTTAGTTTATTAATCTTGTTTCTGTGCTGCTTAATTAACAGACTACGTTGGACGCCAGATTCACTAATATTCACCGATCCAGACCAATTTGATGAGATAGTTTTACCCCCTCCCGTTAACATAATCCATCCTAAACCATCCAGCCTTGCGAGCACCCCTCCAAATCAAATTTACAATATACTATTACTTATAGCATGTATGCATATACTGTGCGCTGTGCGTGCTACGAAGGTATGACTGTGTTAAAAGATTTATATTGTAAAAAAAATATATAATGCAATAATTTTTTACGGAACTTATGAACTAGGGTAAAGAAGTGTATGTGCTGATGTAACTGTATAATTGCAATGCTGTTATACTTATTAACTTTAAGTGATAATACGTAAATTAATAATTGAAAGTGCTATTTTTCCGGATTATATTGCATAATGCTGAATATTATGTATGAAAAATATATTGTGTACATTATATATTTAAAACTTATTTGTAAATACCAAAGATAAAAAAAAAATACCTACTTCAGAGGTTAACGTTTAAAATATTTTTATTAATGTTTGTACGGGTTAGCAATGAAATTTAAATTAATATTGATAGGAAATTCGGGAAGTATGACAAGTTTAACGCCCGTAAATGAATAATTCTTATGTTTAAGTATGTATAATATTTGAGAATGTACCTGCTGATATTGTGAAATAACGAAAAGGTGAACATTCATCGTCAATAACTAACGAAAACATATCAAAAAACTTGCGAATGTTACAATTTCAGCTAAAATATACGAAGACTTGTAAATTGATTAAAGTAGAAATCACTTATACAATTACATCAGAATGTAAAAACATGTACTTGATTAAAGTGTAAGATAATTTTTGTATATAGTTTATTTGAAAATATGACAGACTGACGCTATTTTGTTGCATTGCTCTACAATTAAGGATTTATTTTGATACGGTAAGATACAATGAATAAAGTCTAACACTAACTAACATAGAACCAAAGGAATTATGGGAAACAAAAACGATTTCATACAACAGATTTGTGGAAATCTTTTTATTTTCTATAGTTACCACCTTTCCTAGTTGCGATACGTTGAACTCTGTATTAATTGTTCCTTTTCTTTTTGTTTCAGCTCTTACGAATCAGAAATTGTGAACTAGGAGCAAAGATATTTATATAACAATTATCATTTGTGTACAGGCAGTTTTGTAATTTGCAGTAATTTAATAATCTCAATTTAATCGTGCTCCCCATTTTGTGTTCATTTTACATATTATTGTAACTCTTTTGCGATGTGGGAATAAGACAATTTTTGAGGCTTCTCTTATCAATCGAGTTCATGTTTAAGTAAAACTTATAATACTCGATTTTTCAAACTTCTACTCGAATAATTTCAATATATCCTCAAATATGTGCTGCATTTCGTTTCTTAACTCGCTTCTACGGTCATTTTTTTAGCTTTTCGCTCGAAATGCGGCCCATTTAGTATTAATAATTTTTACTGCCATTATTCTGGTCCCACATTTTTTACTACCTACTATTTTTTATAACTTTTTTTTTTGATTATTATGATGATTATCGAAACGTGTACAGTAATAAAAATTGTGCCATTTTAGGAATAGATATTCTTGAGGTTGGTATATCATAACACTGTTATAGAAATTCTGGAAAAATGGTCCAATTCTATACAATATGTAAATTTACCTATTTTTTTTTCTTTTTTATTTTATATCTGTAGTTAATTATTAATATATTGTAATGGTGCTAGTAACAAAATGTATTGCTTTTTTAACTTTTGTGGTCGCATTTAAATCAGGGTTTCAAATATGTTACTTCTTCGAAAATAAAATCTTAACGTAGTGTCTATAGTAAGCTGATGCATCACTAACTTTTCAGGCATAGCGTAAAATACCACCTCAGAGAATTCATTGTTTTGACAATAGTTTCAAATCAAACCTACCTACAAGTTGTAATGTTACTTTCAAACACTGCCAGGTTATCGTTTATTTTCGTGTGCTATCTTTATATCAATGAACCACAAATCATGATAAATATAGCTAAATGTATATTGTCATATTCGATATATAATATTTTTGTTGTCTTAATAAAATATTATTTAAGCGTTTACAAGTTCTTTTGAATCCCGTATTACGTATACAATAAATGCACTCATACGATGATTAGAAAAGAAATACTTTTCTACAGTTTTGGACATTTTGAAATCCTGAGTTAAAGATCAATACCCGAGAACCTTATATCATGTGATTTTATAAATTGAAACTAAAACGTATCAGTAATGGTGATTAAATGAATATAAAGTTATATTATATAAAATATGATGTAAGCTAGCCTAAAGGAAATAACCATTTTATAATGTATTATACATACGAAGAAGCTTATGTAAATTGTATAAAAAAAAATATTAGTCTTGATATTGTAAGGCAAAATTTTCTGTCCAAACTACTACGTAAAGAAAAAAAATATACATAGTTTTAGGAAACAAACGACAAAATACAGTTTGATGTTATGCATATATAATATATTCATGGTTATATTGGGTAACATTTCTTTTTTAATCGTTTGAAAAGTTGTTGATGCTAAGACAAATGTTATCCGATACATACATATCTCTACTGGAGAAAAAAAAAAAGGTGTATATGTGCATTTTCAATAATTCAAGACAATAATTACTATATAAATAAATGTATGTGAGTATCAATGTTGTTTTATTTACCTAGATAAGAAATTAATCTAATTCTGATTGATTAAAGTATAAGAGTTAAGTTCCCCGTATCGTTTCAAGAAATTTAAAATCGAAGAAAGATTACATAATCTCCATCAGGAAACACATCTAGGAAGCTAATTCGTTCGTTAAGGTACCTACCTTAGATTATGAAAAAATGAAATGCGACAAAAATAGGGCAGTTTGCTTAAAAATATTTTTCAACCAGGGTTTCCAATAGATGTAAAAGCACCCATGCAAGTGTGTTCACAATTATTATTTTATGGAATATTTCATGAAATCCTTTAAGTTGGTAACATATTTAAAACAGACACAAACATTATTTTGTTCTGAAATGACCTGTAAATGAAGAGTCGTGTATTTAATTAATTCAGTGATCTGGATATAGGTAATTGAAATAAACATACAACGTTAAAAGTGTTATGCATGTTGTGTGCGCAGCCATCTCACCTTAGCACGTGTGCGTTTATACAGCTGTTTGTAATACAACATGGGAATTTTCGTTTTTTTAATTGCATATCTATAATTTCAATTGTTTCATTCAGCTGAACATGTAGCCATATATCAGGTATTGCTATGGTACTGCTACATTACCAAATGTTGGGGACGCACCGGGGTCTACTCACTGAATCGATACTTACTTGAAATACCAAAGTAATCGAAGAACAATAGTCAAGAGCAGATGTGGGTGTTAATCTACCAGATATATTGCGGATTATACAACATCAAATATATCATCATTTTAATACGTGCACTTGACAATTTTTTCCAACATGTTCTGGTAGTAGTGGGTAAAAGTTAGATTCTAAAACATGGTCGTTTGTTCCCAACAGTCGTCATCGTCTGCTCAACTACTTCTGCAGAATGCGAACAATCTCTGAAGAAACATCAGTGGGAATCTGAGACAAATCATTTGCCCCATTCTTCATTCCTCAGTTCTAAATCACTCTGAGTGATTCTCCGATTCATTTGGTTCTCAAAGTATTTTCTTGATCCACAGAATCAGTTTCTGTAAGGTATTCACTATAGAATACAGAATCTTCAGTACAGTTTGACTGAAGATAGGCTCTCAAATCATGAATGACCAGTACTTTTCTCGAGATATTATATTCCCTGACGAAGGCACGTTTTCCACCAATGGTACTGTTGCATCTCATTGGAGCGATCATAATCCTTATTTCCGAATCGGTCGTAATAGACAACATTCAGTACGCAATTTCGTATCATGGTATAATATTTTTTTTTTAAAGAACTGTTTATCAGCATAAGTATTTAGATATGTTACAAAATTTACTAAATGAAACGAAATGAACGAGCTACGGATTAATTATCGCGCGAGGTTTTACTTCCAATAATCATCTTCCAACCAATACAGAACCTTTGAAGAAGAGGATCACAGTTGGTGTGGCATCTTTACCGCTCGAGATAATCCGAAGAAGTTATAGGAAACTGTGTCGAAGACTTGGAGCTGTGCATTCAGGAAGGCGATGAATGTATAGAATTGAATTATTATTGTTTGGTTTCTCTTTCTTTTTGAATTGTTGTAATAAATACTTATTAAACATAATTTGTTAGCTAAATATGCGTTTTACTTATCCTTATTTGAGATGCTCTTTGCCGTAAAGAAATTTTTTTATTGATCTGTCCAGTGGCAGCATCACCTTTATCTACCTTAGCTTTATTTAGGTCTAATACGAAGCAACTGAATTTCTTGAACAATTCCGGAAACTTTTGATAAGTTTCTCAATATCCTCCTATGCCACAGCACTTTATCAAGTAAATCCGTTGCTCTCTGGACAACATTGTTATTAGTTTGAACAGAACTTCTTTTTTGACTGTCAATGAAACCAATTAATTTTTGTTGACATGTTAACAGTTGCGATGAAAGCGAAAAGTATTTTTTGAGACTTTCAAATTTTCAACTAAATTAACGTATTTTTTTCTGGAACGATGAAAACTGATTTGCCGTTTTGGAACAATCAAAAACTTTTATGGAGAGATCAATTTTCTTACAAACTGAAAAATGAAAAACTTTTCCTCTTGGCAACCACATACTGTATATTTTGGCTAAGTATATACCTTAATTGTTAACCTTTACTGAAGTAAAGGCATGTTTTGTTTCCATTTTCTAATTAAAATGAAACACATACCATGTTTCAGTTTCTTTCAAAAATCACATTAAAACAGAAAATATTGACATAACAAGAAAACCGTTGTAAATAGGTATAGGGAAAGTCATAGCGAATCCAATAATATACAGGGTGTTCCATTTGAAAAAAAGAACTTTTTCAACTTTGAAGATTTTGTAATTGGTCATGCAGTTTTGGACAGCCTGTATGCGACAAACCAATTGTCAATGTGGATTTCGAAAGTGTGATTCTTGTGCTTCCATCTACCCTAGTAGTGTTTATTACCAGTCGAAAATGGGCAAAAGATACTGTGTTGCAAATAACGCTACATCTTTCAAAATTTTCAAAAAAATCAAGATATCTAAGTAGCAGTTGAAAATAGGTATAGGGAAACCTATTAGAACTCATCATAAAATTTTCTCAGAAATTTAAAAATAAAGTAATATACAGGTGTTCCATTTAAAATAAGAAAGTTTATGGCGACTTCCGGTATAACCGGAAGTGGTTAGACCCTGAAAATATTTTAAAATGAAAGAGAATCTTGAATAGCCCCGGATTTCAAAAATTCAGAGTTCCAGGTTTTTTCTAACCTCGGAAACTTCTAACGAACGGCTACCGTGGAAAACCCTGTATACATTGCACACTTTCGGCAGATAAATATTTATTAGCACTGACTATATTTATCTTAAATTTTCTATTTCTCGGTGTCGTTTAACCGCGTAGCCTGGAGAAATCAGTGACTCATTCTCAGATTATGTAAATTTAAATTAAACCCTTTTGAATTACAATCGCACTTAACGATGTCAATTCTCGACGAACAGAGAAAACAATGACTGGTAGTATAACCATCGGTTTAAACGTGTCACAAACAAAACATTTACACAGTTGAGAGGTTTCCTTTCGTATTGTCTGAATTAATGGTGTTATTTAGTAGAGAATTACATAGGGGACCCAAGATTGTGCGCACGTGATCTGTTAAATGGGTTAGCTGTAAGCTATAAGCTAGTTACAGTAATTTTGAAAAGAATGAATCTTAAGTGAGTGTTTTTCCAATTATTCCATAATAGGAAATTTTCCATATTTAGTATGAGTATATTTATAAAAAACATCTATTTTTTGCCAGATATTATTGTGAAGTGTACTAGTGACATTTGTCAGTACCAATTTTACGACGAAATAAACATTGGTTATAATCTGCCACCACAGTAAAACACTGAATTAATAGTTATTTACGTAACAAGGCTGAAAAGTGACGTTTTTTCGAACGAGCAACCAAACGAGTTCGATAAGACACTTTCCAGTCGTGGTGCGTACAATTTTATTTTCGACTCCCACATGATTACCACTTACCTACTAAAATCAATTCACTCGCATCTGTAGTGTGCAGAATGCAGATGACACACTATTTGAATGACAGATTAGTTGACAGCTATTTTGACAACCGAATCCAGGAAAACTTCAGAATCTTCACAGACGAGTACAGTAAAGTAACGGAAATGACACATTAGTACTTCAATTTGATATATACTTATAGTATTCTACCGTCCATGGATAGCAGTTATATGTTGACCGTTCGATTCATAGTTCAATTCGATAAAGTGACGCTTTCTATCTTCGAATGAGTGTAGTAAGTTTGTACTTTCGGATGTGGTAGCCCAAAAAAATATATATTCGGTGAAAGGATATCTGCAATACCAACGGAGAAAATTGTACAAATACCTTATTTTAATAAGTTTCGGTGCATTCAGCGAAGATAATCTGAATATGTACTCGTTCAAAACACACCTGCGACTTAAATGAACAAAGTATTAGGCACAGAAAATTTAATTAAATAAAAGAATGCAAGTTTCACGGCCGGTAACATATTGTAATATAATTAAGTTCAAGAACTAATCTGTTTATTTTACCTGAACGTTGTGATTTCTTAAAAAAATACATTCACCTGAAAAACAAATCACCGTTATCAACTTTCACGAGTTTTGGAAATAGGAATACGTTACCAAGAGATTTTTATATTCGTTTTAACCGCAATTTTGCATGGTGAGTAAGCATTTTCGACTTACTGCACTTTTATGCACTGATTGTATTTATGTATTATTATTTTAATACATAATATTAGTAAGGGAGATAGATATACTACACGCGTAAAGTGCAATAAGTCGAAAACGCTATTAAATAAGCTCCCAAATAAGGCAACAACAAGGCTGAACTTAAAATTTAAATCTTGCAAGGTAAGTGGCGCATTCTGGTATCGTTATCTCAAACCTCCTCAACGCCCTGAGATAGATTCCTTTAACCTTTTATTTTAATTTTATTATTACCTAATGAGTCTTATTATTTTTTTTTATTATATATGTACTATATATGATACAGATCTTTCATTTAAATCTGCGGCCAACATCATCAGCGGTGAGATCAGAATGTTAATTAACGCAAATAAGAAATTTTACAGCTAGGAAGTGTCAAACCATATACATAAATTACTATTTTACATTCTCTTATCATTGGCATGAGTTGCCAACATCCGTACGGGATACTAGCTCTTATTGGTGACAAGATTGTCTTGTTTTCGGTTAAAGATTTAAGGGTGCTTATGGACTGCAATCGCCTCTCTTTGTAAACGGGTGTAATAGTGGGAAAACTTTGAGCAAAACATCGGTGTTAGCGAAATTAATCATTTTACCTAGACGGCAATATCACTTGTGTACCTTCAGGCTGATATTGTGTTTTGTGGTGCCAATGTATACTAATCCACATGGCCATGTTCTTATACACAGAACGTAGTTGATGACATAATTAAAGCCTAGGTTTATAAGTGGTTTTTACGTTGTGTAACTCTAGTAACCTACCAATTCGATCCGCAACAGTTTTAATGTAGAATAGGCCGAATTGTCCTACTCGTAACTTTGGACGTGATGACCGCATTCAACTGATGAATAAGGAGGGATTAAAACATTCCTTTTGGGGGCGCCCTCGTATAAAGAAATCGCTCCATTATTTATGAAATGCAGCGGACATCGCACTTCTCATTACTGCGCGAGATGTCGACCAGGTCCAACTCCAGTTAAACCGGACCAGGAGGAAAATGGACCATTGAATGGAGAGACATGGTGTGAACCTAACTCGCCATAAAACAGCCATTCTTACCAAGATGCGGATAGATATAATCATATTCCTGCGGGTAGGAAACGTGAACCTCATCACGAGCCCCGCAGTTAAATACCTGGGCGTGCTAGTTGACATCAAATTAACCTTCTGGCGCCAGAAAATGACCTGTGCGGGTTTATGAACAATGTGGACGGTCCCTTACCTAGTACGCGGAGGTTGCTAATGGCGACGCGACGGCACAATCGGTCTTATTGTATGGATCGGATGTGTGGGCTGACGCGCTGGAGAGAGAGTGCTACCGCAAAAGGCTTACACAAGTGCAAAGGAGGATTGTGCTACGAGAGGTATCGTCTTATTGTACCGTATCGACGCCGGGGGGTCTAGTGTTGGTGGGAGTCATTCCTGTTGCGCTATTTGCCCAATATAGAAAACGGGTATTTATTAAGAAGGGCGAATTTGAAGATGAAGAAGTCGCTGGTGAAAGAAATACAACATTGTCGACGTGACAGCGACTATGGGAAGTAGATGAAAGAGAATTCTGGACTGCCAGATTGATCCTACACCTTCGTCCTTGGATATCGAGAGGCCACGGAAAGCTAGATTACTACCTCAACCAATTTCTGACTGGCCGTGGATACTTCAGCTCTTACTTACACTGAGTAGATACGATAGATTATAGAGCATGCCTCTATTGCCTATGATGCCCTCCACACTTTCTTTGCATGCCAGAAGTGGGCGGAACGGAGAGCGCTACTCGACGCCGTTACTACGTCCTCTGAACTAACAATAAGGAAGGCGATTTAGATCGTAAGCTGGTGAATGAATGATCATATAAATAGCACCCAAACTGAAGTAATCTGCGATACGGTTTTGAGTTGGTGTCTGGAAGTAAAGGGATTTTAATGAATAGGCAAAAGTTTGGAATCCCACACTATCCACTATCCCTACTGATATCCATCAAGAATTTCCCCCTTGCCAAAAAAAAGAAAAAAAATTATAGTAGGAACATCAACCCTTATCTGTCTGTGGGAAGTTGATATTCGTTGGCAGTCTGTTCCTTGGCCGTATTGCCCTCTTAATTTGTCTACTATCGTATCCGTTAGCTTGTATAGCTTGATCCAAGAGTTGTAACTCGTTGCTAAGGTGATCCATTAATGATTTGATCAACGCCAACTTCTGTTTGGGTTGGTGATTGGAATTGTAGTGAAGGTTGGTTGCGATCAGTGTGCATTGGCTTTCGATGGACCCCAAGACCAAGTGCGCCATCCCTGTTTCTGTTTACTAAAACATCGAGAAACCTAGGTGCTTATACTTTTCTGTTTCCATTGTGAACTGTGAACTGCGGGTGAATGGAGTTAGTGCAGAAACTCATTTAATGTGTCTGGTCCTTGGGGCATATACACATAAAATTTTTTCGGAAAACATGTTTCCCTGCCTTTGGTGTTAGAAATTAGATAAGCTATTGCTTCAAAAACTGATACTTTTAGTCAAATTCAGTGTTTCTAATTTTTTAGAACAAAGAACGGCTTAAGATAAATGTAAAAAGACACAGGAAATAATTTACCCAGGGTATACGATAAATTCAACACAGTTCCGATACCCCAAGGTGGTCATTTCATTCGAAATTAACAAAAAAAGAATTAACTTACACAGCTTAGTAAAATATTTTATCTACTGTGGGAAAAGCTATCGCCAGTCTTAAACCACAAAAATGAAAATAATATCCTGAAAGTGTTATGTTGAGTGTAGGTAGCAGTAAATACGCTAGTTTCTATTTTGCAGTACTCAGTGTTTCAAATAATATTCCATTTTTTGTTAGAATATAATAAATATTTATTTTAAATGAGTGAAAAATTCTTTTTATCATTAATGTTTTTAATCATTTAAGGTTTGCGACAATGACAAAATCCAAGCTATTGAACTTTCTGAATTTTATTTAAATATCAGTTTACTAATTTGATTCCTTTATATTCGTTAATTTTCGTATATAAGGGATAAACATTTTACTTTTAAATACAAACACAACACTTTCTGATTAAATATCGGTGAATAAACAGATTTCAAATAGTTACGGAAACCATTAATAGCTTTATTGCTAATATTGGTGGTTAGGTTGGCTCTTATTGCTAGTTATGGATATATTTATTGCAAAACAAAGAGATCTTTCAATCGTGTCGTGGAATCCTTAATTTCTTTATTTACTCATGTTTTTCTTTTTGTCTTCGATGTTGATATTGTGTAGCACCTGAAAACGAACGCATTGTTACAATAAGTAAGTCCGTAAATCAGGCACTTAGCGGTATCCCAAATGTATTGGTAGATAATGTGATCACTAACAATCCAGCTACTATGTTTTTGTTTCATTCCTCCACCGAGTACGAAATGAACATCGCTACACCAAGCTTAAGAAATAAACGTACATCTGGCCCAGACGACTTATCTGCCATAATTTTAAAAGCATTCTCTAGTTTATTACTGGAATCTCTGATGTATTAAGTTAATTTGTCTTTTTCACCTGGAGTTTTTCCTGGCTGATTTAAGATATGCGCTGTTGTACCAGTTCACGAAAACAGCATAACGTGAAAATTTCCGACAAGGTCCGACATTTATAAAATTTGGTGTGGAGACTGCAATAAAGTGTATGTCGGACAAACAAATAGGGCTATTGGAACTAGAATTAAGGAACACATTGCACATTATCGGTACGGGAGGGTTGACTCGTCCAACGTGGTACAACATGTTAATGATACGGGCCATAAGATCAACATGGAAAACCGGGGATTACTAAAAAATGTAATATCCCCGAGAGAATTATCCCCTTTTGAAGGTATTTATATTAAAAGAGAATCTAAAAATAATAATTTATTAAATCGTAAAAAGAGAATGCAAAAACTATAGGGGAATAACGCTATCAAGTATACCGGGAAAGATATTAGCAAGAATAATGGACACAGGAATTCGAGAAATTGTGGAAGAAACGATTGAAGATACGCAATATGGATTTAGAGGTGGAAGAAGTACGCAAGACCTAATCTTCATAATAAGGCAAACCAGTGAAAAAGTGATTAATAAAAATAAAAAACTACATTTATGCTACATCGACCTACACAAAGCGTTTGATAGGGTAAGGAGAGATGATATATGGAAGTCATTAAAAAAGAGAAAAATCGACGAACAAACCGTAGAAGTCATAAAATCAATCTACAAGGATAACATAAATATAGTAAGTATAAATAATGAAGAGTCGAAAGAATTCAAAACGGAAATAGGTGTTAAACAGGGATGTGTTCTCAGCCCCATTTTGTTTTCCTATGTACTAGATGACGCAATAAGAAGGCAAGACCAAAAATGAAACAACTAAAATTGGGATATTGGAAAATGAACCCCACTAGTATAGCAGAGTTGATGTATGCCGATGATATGGTGGTAGTGGCAGAGACCGAAGAAAACCTGCAACATAATATAAACATCTTAAATGAAGAACTTACAAAAATTAATATGAAAATAAATACAGATAAGACAAAGAGTATGATAGTGGCAAAAGAGGAAACGAAACATAACATTAAAATAAACGGACAAATAATTGAACAGGTCAACGAATACAAATACCTCGGGACGATAATTGCAGCAGATGGAAAGACTGACAAAGAAATAGATGAGAGGATGAAGAAGGGTGGAAAGATATATAACATGATGAAAAAGACATTCCTAGGAAAAAGAGAGGTGCAAAAGAACGTTAAAGTCGACGTAATAAATAGAATAGTAAGGCCAACGCTGATGTACAGCTGCGAATGCGGTATGGCCATATTTGTCGAATGTCAGAAGAAAGAACAACTAAGAACTAGCAGGTCAAAGTAGGCGATAAAAAGAAAAAAAAAGCACTTGTAAATATAAATTTAGGGTAGGCATAGCGAAGCATGTTTAGATATTTTATCGTTTCTTAATTCATTAGGTCTTCGGTTGAAAATGTAAATCGACGAATATCCGATTTGATTTGACAATTGACCCAAATTAATTTAAAGTTGGTGTAGCGCGGAGTGACCGGATATCTTGTGTGTCTATATAATACTTTGAATCGATAAACCATTATTATTATTATTAATGAAAGTCAGATAGAAATTGTTGAAGCAACCTCGTATAACGCTTTTTGAAGTAACCCATTGCATATCACTTGCAAATTTATTTAAATTTAATCTTTTGGTTTACGATAGTAAGCACCTGGTTCACTGCTCGACAAAAGTCCTCATGCATTTACACAGTCACACAAACATATATGTAGATATATACGGCATGTGTGCCGTCAGGTTCCTTCACATTTCGGTATAGGGATTTTTTTACACGTGCCCGGCTTAATAATTTCGCTAACCGGTACGATTATATCTTCCTTTAATTCCGTCGTGTTCGAAACGATTCAATTTCCGCTATCGATAATTCGTAACCGATGCACTCCACCACTATATATCGTATATTGAATCATTTCGTCGATTGCCGATTTTAACACGCGAACTTCAATAAGTTCAAGGTTAACGTTGGTGTCTTGAGCGTGCTCTCGGTCCACACAGATCTCCGCATCACACCGGCGAACGCCGTTGCAGCAGCACAAAGAGAAGTCCCACTAGGAGTGGGAGGAACCAAATGGTACCAAACAACGGAGGCTGTTTCGTGTCTACAATGATTCCGACCAGATTCTTGTTTCTGCTTTAAGATACCGGTACAGAGGTTGTAAAAATACGATACAAGAGCCTGGCGCTTTTGTAATTCGATTTGATTATTGTCATCATTATTTCGTTTTCGTTTCGGAGTGCTTAAAGCGTGCTGTGAGATATAACGGCGAATCGGCTGGAAGCGAACAGCAAGGAAAAAGAAAACAATCCTAATGTTATCACGCTGTGTATTTACTTAATGTGCTAATTAAGCGATTTCACGTTTAAATATTGAGGCGGTGGTAATTCTCGTGAATAAGTTTCGTGTCTTCTTGAATGAAGAAGCCGGTAATCACGTGCGTGTATTGGGAGTGAAGATGCTATTGAATGCAACAAGCTAGTGTGATACACATATACAGGTATATTTACATCTACAAATACATTTCTAAATCTATTTAAAGTTTTAATTATATCCTGTGTTATAAACGGACATTTCCTGTTACTTTTTATTTTTTATAAAACTTAATCTGTATTCACCAAAATTTGTCATTATAAGTTGAAAATATCTAAGTATGTGGATATATACATATATTAATTACATACAAACATACATTATTGACACTCTATATCTGTGTTTATTGTACCTATATGTACCTTTTCAATTATTAAATTTGTTAATTACTCTGCTTTGTCAACAAAATTAATTTACAATTTTTCTTGATAATAAAGCACATTATTTATTTATTTAAAATGCATCATGTAACAGACATTAATTACTCTTCAAATTCTTAAATAATAAATTGTTTAAATTTCTGTTTGCGCGATAAAATTAATATCCAATTTTAAAAATCATATTATTACTGTATTATTTCTTAAACACTGTACTGCAAAAAAAAAATAGAAAAAGATCTAATAATTAGTGCAAATGAGAGAACAATTAATGTATCAACAATTTTAACACCCACATCACCATGTTAATTGCGCAAATGTTGTTACTCATCCACTTACAACATGTGCACATGTAATGTGCTTCTGAATCTACAATTCGGTCAGTGTGACATTTAAAATTTATATACATAAGTGCAGTGAAACTGGTTTCGCCGCATATGCTGAAAAAGTGCATAAATTTCATTTTAAAAAGACCTTAAAACCATAATACCGATAACGATCTTTCATAAACACACCCAAAAAATTAAAACATATTATTCCATGTAAAAGAATGTTTTGCAATAACACAGTGTAGATCATGTTGCACCAACAACTGCCATAATCTTTTCTTGTGATTATAAACGCTGCAACGAATCTAAACGATTAAAAGTAAAACACATATATATTTATAATGTCAAGGCAAATTATAGCGAAATATTTAATTGATAAGTTACAGTAAATAAATGAGATACTTTCAAATAATGTGAGTTAAGCAGCAGAAATCAACACTCACCCAAGGATCTATTTATATTGAAAAGCAGTATCTAAAATTAGTAACGAAATAAAATACCTGTAATGAATCAACGTTAACAACACAGAGCCCGCAAAGTGCATTTCTATGCATATGGAAATACTATTTTGGAAGTATTTCCATTTGTTTTCAAATACTGGACATCAGTACTTAGAGTCCAGGAAATCATGATCGTGAAACTAATAATTCTGAATAGTCTACTAGGGTTAAATCTAATAATAATAATAATTTTATTTATCCTGCACTCTTGAAAATTTTTACGCTTTAACTAATTTCATAGTCAGCATACATTCAATCTACGTTTACGTTAATTTAACTAATAGTCATAAACTATCCTCAATGTGAGTACTTAATGTTAATTAGTCAAGAATATTATTAAAATGTTTATTGGTTCTAATAAATAATTACTGTTTTTTTTTTTTGGTTACTTTAATTCTATAGAAAGATAAAATTACTGACTCGGGTAATAACAGGTTGCTAATTGACGCAATTACACCAAATTTATTTTTAGTTAGTAAAACAACATTTTTGTTTTGTATATTAGATTAATAGAAACTTACAGTTTGTATGTGTACCAAGAATGAAAATTAAGGTGTACACAAAATAAAAGGTTTGAGATTATACAGTAGTAACCCTTATTAAAAAAATCGGTATGAACCCCTTTTTTTTGTCGGAGCCCTGTGGCATGTACTTTCCCGAGACACTCCAGCCCCTTGGCTTTTTGTATTTAACCAATTTCTTTTACCCATTAAATCATCTTTGTACAAGAATCTGGGTGATCGATCAAAATAATACTCTGGATTCGTTATTGGCTAGGCAAAAATTTCTTGTCCTTTTGCATTCAGAGCCTCGTATTCAGACAGTACCACATGTATGTGGTCTTTGTCATCTTATTACAAAGTCTGCAGTTGGTATCTTCAGTGTTAATCCCAATTTTTTGTAGGTGACCTACTACTGTGCGAAGATGATTCCTATTGAGGTTTAGCAGTTCTTTAGAGCTCCCCAGTGATAAAGATCGTCCTATGAATTTGCCTGGTTGTATTATTCCAGTGTTCTTTGTGTCATCTTCCATTTAGACCCGAATCTTTACCTACTCTCTTACTGAGTTTTTGGACACTCTTAGAATAGGTTCTGGGCTTATATACGAAGCCGCTAATCTATTTTTTGCTAACTCATCGGCTTTTTTGTTTCTTTCGATTCCCAAATGTCCAAGCACGCGCAGTAAAATGATTTTATTGCGGCTTGCCAGGCTATTCAGTTCTCAAATACATTTCTACACCAATCTGCGGTTTACTAGTGCCCTCAGTATCGCCTGGCAGTCGCTTGTTTTTATATGCACCTTGAGTGATTTCCGTTGCACAATGCAATATTATGTATGCTTCTGTTTGAAAATCGTGGCATATTTTCCTAGTGGAAGAATGATCATTTTATTTCTCACCTCACTGTATATTCCAGCTCCTGTCCCGTTCTCTGTTTTTGATCTGTCAGTAAACCAAATTAATTCACCGAATATAAGCAATAATGTATTATACCATTTAACATTTACTATTACATTACAAGAAGACACACAAGTTATTCATACAAACGCAATGTTGACATATCGAGCGTTTGATGGTGCCTACCTCAACCAAAAATTGTAGCTTTGGGACACTTTCTCAACATATTTCCTTGAATAATGTTTCAGCTTGTAAACAAAGTCATATATGAGATATATTACACACACATATATGTAGTCTCAGTCCTTCTAAATTTGATCTGTTTATAAAAAATAAAAATGGTAAATGGTCTGATAAAAACAAAGAACAAGATTGTCTTACAATTAGATTCAAATCTAAACTATAAATTAAATAAATTATAAATTAAACTTACCAAACGCCTCTAACAATTCACAACACTACCCTCTGATACCCTCTATATTCACGTTAATTCTGTTTAATGATTCCTTGGTGAATATCGGGAACTGCACAAAAACGAGCATGCAGCCGGGTCCGATGCGTTTGATTGGCTCAAGATGTTGTGAATAATAAATATATTTTTGTCTAGGAAAATAGTAAGTTTTTTATATTTTCAGGCTCTGATTACTTTCTTCTCTTTGAAATGGTATATCCCTAAATTGTCTAAGAAGTTTATTAAAATCAACACCAAAATACAAACAAAGTAATAACATAATTAACATAGTGTATAGTATACAGAATAAAATTATAATTATGCTTGATACTTTTATCTTCCGTTAGTTTGAATTTTATATTAGATGTTGCGAGATTGTACCGGAAGTCGTGACAAAACACAATTGTTTTTTGTTTTTTTGTTGTTGTAATTAAAGCATTACGTCACAAACTGATGATGTTTCACATACAATGTCACACAATGATCCGCAATTAGCAAGGCGGAATGGTGAACTGTGTCTTAGCGTAGGTGTTTGATGGCCAATGAAACATCAATTCTTTGTAATATATTTTCTATGATAAATTGTTGCAAAGGTTGGTTATAGTGTACACTTGAGAGCAGATAAATCGACACTGCTGTAGAATTTCATAGAAATACGGAAGGAGGACGCCGTAAACTTGTATAGTAATGTTTGGATAATTCGAACAGAAAGTTGCCAGACCCTATTCGGATTAACAAGATGTTCGGACTATGGAATTCATAAAAACAGTATCTATAATCCGAAGTTCACATGGATTCTATGCAATACGTAATGGTTGTAAAATAATGTTTATTGTAAAACATAAACTCTTAATACAAAAGAGAGGAATAGAGAAAGAGAAGAGAGAGGATAAGAACTGAAGGGAACAACACAAGTAAAATATATATGTACATAAAATCTTCCTCTCTTAACACTTAACCGACCGGTCAGGTAGTATCTACCGGTTTCGTCCGCTGATGGTAACCGACGGGACAGGTAGGGACTACCTTTTTCGGTTTTTCCGTTTTTCAGTTAAAGTAACTGAAAAAAACTGAAATTTTCAGTAGAAAATGAAAAAGAAAGTAAAAAATGCAGTTTTCTGTAAAAAAAAAACCGATATTTGGAGTGAATTAACTGGAAAAACAGGTATTTTCGGTAAAAAAAAACTAGAAAAAATTAGATTTTTCAGTAAAAAACTGAAAAAACTGTAATTTTCTGTGAAGAAACTAATAAACTGGAATTTTCTGTAATGAAAAGATAAAAAAAAACTACAGTTTTCTGTAAAAAGAAACAAAGAAAAACTGGAATTTGCCGTAAAAACAAGTAAAAAGGTGCACTTCTCTGTAAAAAAAAAAACTGCAGTTTTCTGTAAAAAACAAAGAAAACTAGCTTTTCTTTAAAAAAACCTAGCAAAAACTGGAATTTTCAGTAAAAGACAGTGAAATTTGTAATTTTAATTCTAAAAAGACTGGAATGTATGTAACCAGTATGTAACTGACATTTGCTCAATTGCAACAATTTTGTATTAAATATCATTCATTGAGAAATTGCATAAACGTACATGATATTGGAACGCTTGTGTTGTTTTAATGTAAATTTCAAAGGAAATGCTTTTATAAGTATAGAAATAAGAATTTTAGTGTTACCATCTAAATATAACCATAAATGGAAGTCCGAATACCTGTAAAATTATAGCGGCCCATTTAATTAATTCCCTAGCACGGATATCAGTTTTACTCCTACATAGTCTGCATAAGATCGACGTTTGCTTCCAGGGGTCTCGTTTTAAAAGCTCTCCACTGTACGTATTCACACACAAACTATAATTTATACTTGGCATTGAGATCCTTTTTCATGCGAAAGCAATATTGTGAAATTATGGCAGTTGGATCCTAGCTGTACCTATATAGTCCCTATAATTTAATAACTACATATTTAAATGTTTGAACAATTTAAAAAAATACTGTTTACCTTTTTTTTTTGATTATTAATCATAATATATTAATAGTAGATTTTTAGGTCAACTTCCTTCACTACAAACAAATGCAAATTAAAAATAGTTGGGAGATCTCGATTGACAAATACGACACAATGGCGTTTTTCAGATTAATATTGACTGGTATATATGTAAGCTATAGTTTGTCATACATATTCTCATTGTCAATTTTAAATTTTTGTAAATGTGTTAAAACAAAAACATAAAATTATAAAAAAAAATTTAAATTTTGTATTTGTTTTTAATTTTGGATGAGAAACAACTTTCAGCATTAGCGTTGTTGCTTTTTTAATTAACGCCTTATATATCTGATGTCAGTTTATTTCACTCTAAACTAATTTCGTTGAAAAGTAAAATTTTCTATAAGGATGATTCTTCGTTATAAAATTAATAATGTAGGTTTCTTTTCTTGCAAACTTTTTCTGGGACATACATAATACTAGTAAATTATCAATGTACTATTTTAACGATATTGAAAAGGCGATGAACGTACTTATTACATAAACTAATATGATGCAATATGCGTTTACCATATTAAACGCAATTAAGAAAATTGCGTAAGTTTAGGCAATTTTCTACAGAAGCTTGGTAAAACCAAATACATCATCATCTAATTAAATTCCATAAGTGGAGAACCTATTTTCCAAACAAAGTTTTTGGAATCCCTATATTTCTTGTTCTGTAAGTTGATATTCGCCTACTGGTTTATTTATAGATGTTTATAGATACATACAAGGTATTAAGATTACTCTGTTACAGTATTTAAATGTTGTGTGTCTTACATAGGTTAAAACCGCAAAACACATGTGTAATACATATTCCCCCATCATACATGACACATGCGTAACAAAACGTCCCACCAACTACAGTAATTGTGGCTTTCTATTTGCATACTAACAGATACGCATACTTTATTAATGGTGCATTATCCATCCTGTTTCGCAAACTCTTCCTGTGTATTTACATGAATTTAAAAAAGCCCGTTGTTATCGCTTTAATGCGCATCTGTTTTTATAATTAGCGTTAACTTGTTGTGGTCATGGTTCTTTTTTTCTTGGATAAAATGTAAAAATGAAGGTATAAATATTGTTGCAATCCATTTTTCAGAATTACTAATTTAATAAATGTAATTTCTATCGTTATGTTAAGTATATTGATTTAATAGCCATTCCATAATTTGGGGAATTATATAAAGTTGCCTGATTACAGTTTTAAGTAGTTTAGATGCTTCTTCTAATGTATCAATAATACGGAGAAATGAACCTTTTCAGTTCATTTCCATGTTTTTTTTGGATTATGTGATGCAATATGGCCATGAAGATAGATATATTAATGTTGTCAATATAGCTGTGACGAATTTGCTTTTATTAATACCTACGTTTTGCATATAATAGAAATATGTTATTGTACACAAATTAAAGAGTCATTACTATAAATGCGTTTCAGACATGTTTCAAGCACCATAAAAGATACTATCGGAGAAGGCTTGTGTGGTATCTAATGAACGTCCATTAAATCAAACTCCATGGTATACGCCACAATGGGACAATAGATGTCTATATACACAAAAGGCAATAAATACTAAAAATGTTCATTGTTCATTTGTGGAAGATACTTTTATTAGGACAATATCCTGTAAAATTATTATATTTAATTCTCTGATAGATAGAGTTCCAATAGTATCTACATACAATCTACACGAAATGTGTTTTCCTTGATTGTTAAAAAAATTTCACTGGAAGTTTACTGTGTTTACTGAATGAGTGCAGAATGTCTATAAGTAGGCACATACAGGCTGTTCCTAAATATCATGTGCATAAGGAAGGGGGTAATTATTTGGTTTATTTTGTGCCTAAAATTTCATATAAACATAGGTCTGCAAACGCTTCGTTACCAATCTGCAGGGTGTTGAAATTTCAAGATTTTTTCACTTTTTACTGTATAGCTCCTACAGTTTTTGAGATATTTTGCTCAAATTTGGAAGGTAGGTTACGCTATAAAGCCTGCATCATTAGCCATGCCAAATTATGATGTAAATCTACAGGGTAATAATTTTTTCGGGGTCATGCCCTCTTTTCCCACCCTGAACTTTTTTGCGATGCGCCACTAGATTCTAAAATACGCAATAAATTTTCTGTCTTGTTTAGAAACTTTTTGATCTCTTGTATTTTTTTCTTATCTCTGACCGTTATCGAGAAAAAAAAAAATAGAAAACAATTTTCTGTAATTCGCCAGAGAAAATTAAATTTTTTAAAATGGTCTAGGAGGCTCTGGCTTTATTCAGATAATCACTTGAGTTTATTAATTTTAAGACTTAAGGTGCTACTACCTGTTAAAAAATAGGATGACCTGGTTTTCGTAGCATTGTTTTATTACAATACAAAGTAACATAACTAATAACAATAAAAACCCCAATTAATAACAATGACAAGGAAACTATGCTACAACAATTGTTGAAAGTGTCCCCCTCCAACCCTTATACAGGTGTCCGCTCTTCTTCTCATTGATGCTCGCACTCTCTCAAATACTCCTGGAGTATTTCTTATCGTTTCAAATCGATTATTCGATTTCGTAAGTCATCAACAGTATTCACAGGTGTTGTATACACTAGAGATTTGAGATGTCCCCACAGGAAAAAAATCTATACTATTTAAGTCAGGGGACCTAGGGGGCCAAGGCTAAGGTCCACCTCGTCCTATCCACCTATTCTCATATACTTCATTTAAATAATCCCGAGCCAAAATAGAAAAATGTGATGAGGCGCCATCGTGCATATACCACATTTGATTTCTAAGTAAAAGGGGCAAGTCTTCAAGTAATAAAGGCACTTCATTCTGCAAAAACAGCCTGTATGACTTACCAGTAAGTCGACCAGGCAAAAAACAAGGACCTATCAAATTATCTCCAATTATACCACCCCATACATTTAATGAGAACTGTTCTTGAAAAGTTGTTGTGGAAATTCATAACTGAAGTCCTTGAAAAATTCGCTTCATCGGTAAAAAGGATTTTACAATTAAAAATGCGGTCTGCTGCTAGCTTATTAAGGTACCATTGGCAGAAATCAATCCTTAAAGGGAAGCCTCGGGGAAGAAGAGCCTGCACTCTTTGAATGTGGTAAGGGTGCAGGGAAACACGTAGAATACGCCAAACAACTTGATGACTAATATTTAAATGTTCACTGATTTTTCTGGTGCTGGTGCGAGGATGTTTGTCTATTTCATTCAGAACAGCGTCTTCGATCTGTGGTGTTCTAACAGTACGTGGTTTACCTGCATCATTAGTATTCTTTTTAAAAGTTCCAGTTTCTCCAAGACGCCTATGAATATTTGAAAATATTCGATGATCGGGTATCATTCTATTGGGATAGCGCTCCATGTACAGACGCCTGGCTTCTCTTGCATTTCCATTCGCAAGGCCGTAGATAAAATGCATGTCAGCCATTTCAGAATTAGTGAAATTTGGCATATTTACAAAATTATAACGAGTATTTAAAACACTTTTACACCTTACAGTTTGCAATTTAAAACTTTACTTATATAGACACAAGTTACGATTTCTAATGTCAGTTGTCAAATTAATAAACTCAAGTGATTATCTGAATAAAGCCAGAGCCTGCTAGACCATTTTAAAAAATTTAATTTTCTCTGGCGAATTATAGAAAATTGTTTTCTATTTTGTTTCTCGATAACGGTCAGAGATAAGAAAAAAATACAAGAGTTCAAAAAGTTTCTAAACAAGACAGAAAATTTATTGCGTATTTTAGAATCTAGCAGTGGCGCATTGCAAAAAAGTTCAGGGTGGGAAAAGAGGGCATGACCCCGAAAAAAATATTACCCTGTAGATTTACATCATCATTTGGCATGGCTAATGATGCAGGCCTTATAGCGTAACCTACGTTCCAAATTTGAGCAAAATATCTCAAAAGCTGTAGGAGCTATACAGTAAAAAGTGAAAAAATCTTGAAATTTCAACACCCTGCAGATTGGTAACGAAGCGTTTGCAGACCTATGTCTATATGAAATTTTAGGCACAAAATAAACCAAAATAATTACCCCCTTCCTGATGTACATGATATTTAGGAACACTATGTATATGATTTTAACACAATAAAAGGTAGTTACATATTTACAAACTTAGTGCACGGAAACACATTTCGCAACGGTCTTGTTTGGAGCGCGAAATGTGTCACAGAATTTTTTTTGATAGATAAAAAATTTCGAACTGTTATACTTACAATTAGTTAAATTATCCAGAGGTGGTAATCAAACGCAGAAATAGGTGAATTATGACGCTATGGTGTAAGAAATGTAGTGTTCTTATATAAAACAAGTAATTCAGAAGCACCAAAGGCTCGATGTATAATAAAATCTAAAGTCACAGAGATTAACAGAAGAGATTACAAAGAATAATTCGGAAAGTAGGCGTGCTAACTGAAAATATGTTTCAAAAAACGACATGCCATAGAGAAACTCACAATTTGAGTTTTGGATTATAAAAAATTGGGGTATTCTGTTATTGTATGAGCGAAAAATTTTGAATTAATTTGTTTAGGCTAAAGAGAAACCATTACCCACAGCAAAACTAAAGAAAAATGGATTGAAATGGACTAAAGAACATAAAAGTTGACTTTCTGAGCTCTGGAATCGGATTTATTGAAGTAATGAGTCTCGATTTGAAGTTTCTGTGGGTGATAGTCGAAGCAAAGTTTAAATAAAATTTTAACGAGTGCACTGCAAAAAATTACTGTAATTTTTTGCAGTGTGGGGCAACTGATACAGGACTGGGCTCGTAGAACACGCATTTAGAGATACATAATTTTATATTCTTAAATTTGTAATAACTATATAAATATAAAAAATCCGATAATCCTCGTAATTTCAGAGATAGCTTTTACGCTCTAAACTTGAGGTTATGCAAAAACAGAAACCATTTACAGCAACTTGGTGGATTGTGCACCTGTGTCCTTTTTAGTGCACACAATGTTCAAAACTAAATCATCATTGCCAACATTGTTGTTATTGTAAGTTGCGCAATATGTTCGGTAGGGGATTAAAGAATGGCCTAGGCTGCAGTGAGTGAATTAACGGTAGCTCACTGGCTGCGCTAGACACAGCTCGCTATTTTAAAATTATTAATTCATAATATTTTGACGTGTTAAATGCTTGCGTATTTGATATGCAATAAACAGTAAAGTGGTAGTACTGGCTGGTGAGATCACCTCACCAACATGTGCTTGCTCTGGGATGAGTTGTTGGTTTAACTTTTCGATGTAACTTACTTACTGTTCTCTATTCTATGCTATCAACAGTTTTCGGACTGTACGTCGTTTTCTTTATTCCAAATTTGTATCTCTGAACAAACTAATAAAAAACGGAAGCTTAGATTAACACATGAAGGAATCGTTTTAGTTTGAACAGTTTGGCTGCCTTCCCAGTAATTCATTTCAACTTTGGTCCTAACATAGTACAACCAGAACTGCCACTTATTTTCAATTACAGATGGAATTTCTTGACCAGATTGTAAACAGTAAAGATAAAAGGAATAAATGTATAACAAACATAGAAATTTCCAATACGTAATGCTAATTTTTATTATTTTTGTTTACTCAGTCGTTAATAGCTCATAAAAATGTTCACATAAATTATGATGATAATAACAAACACCATAAATGATGATAGTAAT
Source organism: Cetonia aurata (assembly GCA_949128085.1). Lineage (NCBI taxonomy): Eukaryota > Metazoa > Arthropoda > Insecta > Coleoptera > Scarabaeidae > Cetonia > Cetonia aurata. Next base: position 15,806,810 of record OX421884.1, on the reverse strand, counting down.
AATGCTACCAATCCACATGCTACATGACCTGTTGAGTACTGTCAGTGAGTAACCTACCTATAGGTAATATATTTAATTGTTCAGCACTGTGACCTAAATAAATATTTTAATATTTAAAATCAATAAATTATTGTAACGGACGAAATCTCTTCACAGTACACACACATTTCACTTTACATATAGATTTAATAATACAGGGTTTTTATCAGATAATACCTACATAAATTTACATTATCATACATTTACCGAATAAATATATATATTCCGCTTGGTTATATAACTTCTGTATGTATTCGTTTTTCTTTCATTGCAGGAGCACACACCGATAAAGTACTAAAAGAGTGTTCGCCCCGACATGGGTAAACACTTTTCGAATTCCGACGATTCTCCAATATCGTAAAACACGTGTGGCGCACGGGAGATCGCTGTTAGCTACCGATAAGAAGCAACAAAGTGTGTAGTGGCGTCTTACGATATATGGATATTAAAAAAAAAGGACAAAATTAAAAACACCAACGTGCTTGAACATCTCCAGGTTCGGTTCGGAAACGTCGACAAGTTAATAGGAATATAATTTACAGTGGAACAAAAACAAAACTCAACCACAGCGTGCGAGCAAATCAAGGCTGTGCAATGACAAAGTCGTTTTTTATTCTCTCAACGTAAAATTACTTCAGTTGCGGTTCGGTACCGGTGCATTTAAGTTTTTAGTTTAGGATTACGCCAGATAAATTATTGGATATCATAGTTGCGAGGCGAGGATAGAAAACATGGTGAGTAATAAAATAAGAGCCCAATAGATTGTAGTTACGTAAACAACTTAATATAGTATACACCATATTTGCCGTACCTTAGATTTGTAAGAATACAAGTGCCACAACATGTACCGGCAACATTTATTTTGAACGGGACTGTACATGGTCTCCGCCCGATTTGGCAATTCCACTCTCTCAGACTGGAAAGTAATGAATATCACTTATGCGAGTACTATAAACCTGACAACAATTCCGTATAAATTATATTACTTCGCGCTGTCGTAATTTATGGCTATTGTTTAACATTGTACTTGGCAACGTGTTGTAATTAAAAGTCGTAAAAATCGACGGACTTCGAAGCTATTGTACTGTATTGAAGCTTTTGAAGTGCATAAAGTGCTAAACTTTATACCGGCGATAAAAAAGGAAAATAAACTTTATCCAACGACAATCCGCTTGCGAATGATTCACTGCGACGCGAAGGTAAAGAGGAAAGTTGGTAATAAACCAGTAACACTTTGGATGAAGTTAATAAATGCTTGCGTTCGATTAATTCTATTTGTCACAGGCCTACGCGAGGTCAGGACAACATGTATGGGTTCCAAATATTAAATTATGAACATACAGACTAGTTTTGATTTAGAGCATGTATATAGGAAAGTCAAGGTTATTAAATACACAATTGAGTTATATTTGCGGTTTTAAAATAAACCAGAATATTTAAATAGTTATTTACATTAGAGTACTGTAGGTGTGATTTACAGGCCGACAACTCAGTTATGATAGTTATGATACGTCTCTACTACAGATCTTTATATATGTGCTTAACTTAAAAATTATATATTGCTCTTCAATACCAGGAACTTATGATCACCGTTGTATATTAAAAATGTCCAATCTGTTTCTATTGAAATATTTTAACGGCATTTTTAGAAAATGTTTTATTACAAGGACAACCATTGTTTTCTGGAATACTAAAAATGAAACAACAATATTAGTTATTTTTGAAACATAACAAGGCACAAAAAAAATCTGTAGTCCAAGCAAACATGCGACTAACAATAAGCATGCATCCGGGGAGGTGATGAGATAATAATGACTTGAAGAGAACCTCCTTCATTTTGAAACATACCAATTGCATCCAGCCCCAAAGATCAATATTTACCTTTCAACAATATGTTGTGTTTACTTAGTTTTGAATGAAAATAGTAACTGAATGAAAACTATTATAGATAGCATAAAATTAAAAAAAAAAAAGGATCTACGAAAACAAATCAACTAAAACCATTACCTTCATCAACCTAAGAAAAAAGCAAATATTTTATTATCTTAACGATTTTACGTTTTCATTTAGTAGTACATTCATTCATCCTATTCGTTGAAGCTTACATACTAATCAGTTTTTTTGCATTTCTCCAGTTCAAATTATTCAAAGCAAATTTCACCATTAAGTTGATTTATGGATCATTCTCCAAATCACTTATTACCTGTGAATGTCTAATTTATGCTAAAGATATTCCCATCTTAATAGCACAGCAGTTTCCTAGGAATAGTCTCCATTTAGGATACCTTATGCATTAAATTTTGTTTTTTATTGCTGCAGTTACGTGATACTACACGCTATTGTCGTTTAATTTCTTACTTACATTTGGGTATGGTACATAAAATTACTTAAAAACTCTGTACCTTTAGGGGAGTTTAAACTATCAATCCGATCATATACATTATCATTAAACAAAGTTATTGTTTTCTAAGGAAATGCCATCGAAATGTTAATATGATAACTAATTTTTCCTTATACGGTTTTCTTTTCTTGGCTTTTCTATTTAATTCTTCATGTTCTATTCATAACGTAGATATGCTGATCCGATAATTAAACCCTTCGACATATTTTTGTCCATTGCCCTAATTTTGTCGACAACCAAAGCAGTATCTTTTAGATATTTTTGTATAATTCTCCTAGTGATACACCAGGCTTCTTATATTGGCCATTACTGCTTCCTCCAGTCTTAGTATCATGGCAAGTACATATTACCTTAATAAATGGAAACGGAGCTTCATGTTTCCTAATTGCTCTTCTGTTGCAGGTGCTGGTTGTGGTTCCTGCTTAAACTACGAGTAAAAGTTCGATTCTGCTATTTCTATTAATGACACTGCATAATTCTCTGGGTCATTGGTTGCTTGATCTGCATGGTAAATGGTTTTGCTAAGGTCACAGCCTAGCGTCCAACTACTGTTCTTTTTTCCAGCTTTATGGGAGGAGAATTTCCTATCAATTGCTTGCTCGTTGACTTTTATTATAAACACATGTGGCTTCTATATTTTCATTTATGACTGAGTTGCCGTGGTTCGTTAAAGATATTAGTACAACAGCACGATTCTTTCCTGTAAGGTGAAATAAAAATAAAATCTCTGGTGAATACAAAAAGAGACGAATTGGCTGATACCGTTGCTTTATTGCTTATTATATTTTGAATTTTCAATGCATTTACTAGTTAGCAATAGTAATTTCTATTACTATTACGTTATGGCGGAATCAGAATAGAACTTCCTGGGTTGGAATTGACAGTATTTTCAGATGTATATTGTCAAATTTCTCTATCAGCAAGATACTCGCATGCCTACAATTATGTTTTTTTTTTACGTCAGCTTCACATACCACACATCGACTAGGGGCAGATTGAACCATTGATTATTTGAATTTATTTCTTCCGTAAATTCTCCTAATGGACTCGCGATTATTTTCAGCACTTTTTGGTTGCCGAAATTTGCATGAGTTTAATTGGTGAAATAAGTGATATTAAAAGTTTTCCAATTTGGAGTTTAGAATTTATTTATCAATAAAGCACTCCAATGCAGGGTGTCGAGGGTTTTTGTAGCCCGAGCTTTACCTACTTCATCCAGTATATGACTCACAATTTTGTGACGTTTAGTTCGATTAGGAATAATTGAATCCGTCTATTTGAAGTTATAACTATTTATGCTACTTGTTAGGGTACTACTAGTACGTACACAGACCGCTGATAGACCACAGAACGAGCTAATTTGATTTTAAATAGTTTATGTTCAAAGAATATTCGCAACTAATATCTACCCAAATATGTATTAATGAAACAGCATAGGAGGTAAATGAAAACAGTGCAACGCCATCTACCCGTGAAGGTAAGATGTCTGGAAGCCTCCACATCAGAAATAGCAAAGCTATCAAGCAGTAGTGAAGTACACGCACAGTCATCGCCCACCAGAGTGCACCACACACGTTAAGGAATCTGTAAATTGAATAAACAAAACGTTAGTTCTCATCAGCATATGTGCGTTGCTTTGTTTTCATTTACACCTTTATGTCAGCAGACATTTAGCTGCCTGGTGTAGTGTTGTTGATCGTGTCTGGCCTGTGGCATGCTGATAAGAATTATTAAGTTCGAAACAATACTGTCCTTGTCTGGCATGACATACTCTACCCTCTACCTCACCCTTTTGTTTAACATACGAGGTGTTTATTGTATATTGAATATACGTTATTTGCAACAATATCTTTCAGAATAATTTTTCTTTACGCGTACATTTGGATAACTATATTTTCATAGCATCGCACGTTACTATACCTAGTATCCGACCGTTGATATATATACATACTAAGTGCCGAACGGCCGCAGAATACTGTTCAAACCTCTGCTTTTTTCCTAGCCCAATATTATTTAAATAAAGAACTCTTATGTATATTAAATGGTAAATGTTAATTATTGAAAACTACCATTTCTTAGATGTAAAATGTACCCATTACTTTGAATGGAAAAGATGTTTATATATGCGTAGAGCGTACGTGGATTAAAAACCATATCAACTAGGAACAGAAACTGGTGTATATCGACGTCTATTTTATACGATATCTATAAACTATTTCCAGTTGGAATGCTTTCTACGATATATGTTGTCGGGAATATATGATAATTTAATTATCTGGTCGTATTAATTTTATTATATCGGCGATAAAAGATAAAAATATTCAACTCTTTTTTCTTTGTTCCTAAATTAACGGCTTGAGTACGTGTTAATGTGATTCTGAATTGAATAATCGCCGCGTCACGCTCGCGATCGTGAACAAGTAGCCCTTTGTGCTAACATCTAGAGAGTTATTAATTCTGCCTTGAATGAGCAATGCGATTCATTAATCGTAAAATGCTCGATTTCTATAACGATTCCATATATGTACGTAACAGCGTCGAGCTTGTGTCCCCGTACTGACATGCTGGGGAGTTTAATTGATGAATAAACGATAAATAAACGTCTTCGTGTAACGGTTAACTCACTCGTAAGAAACCGATTTCCGGCACAACGAGGATCTGGCAGCGGACGGCACGCGGAAAGCATTGCACGTGGACATCTGGCATTGATTTTTGAAAATAGCCCGGCTTCAATGGATTATAATGATGATCCATTGCTCTCACGGCGTGTAGTATAGTGTCAGACGTAATATATCATAAAATGTCTATAGGGAACTACATATGTACCTCAAATGCATATACGTATGGGCTATAGTATATTTAACTTATTTGCTAATGCTGTGTAATTACTCGCTTTCAGACTAGAAAAGAAATATTTTGTAAAGCAGATTTTTCAAAAATTTGCGCATAATAATAGAAGCTTGAAATGGTTTTCTATAAAACTAAATAATGCTTCTAGTTGAAAAGACTATGACAAGTTGACACCTTTCACTTATGAATTTCTTCTAATAATTTGGCTGGATCTTTAAAGTTATTATCCAAAAGGATAAAGTTTCAATCATTTTATGACCTAATTTTCAAAATTTGCTGTTTAGTAGGGCTGGGCAAAATATCGATACATCGACAAGTATTCGATTGCATTAATGGTATCGATTCTTCGATACCGTGATTAGCAAAGGTATCGATGTATCGATACTCGTACTAGTACTGGTTCTAGTACTAGTATAGAGTATCGATTCCGTGGTATCGAATCGAGGTATCCAGCTGGACGATACCTACAATTTTGGTGTCGTATACAATACTTGTCTTATTGTTAGTATCGCTACTTGCTGAGGTATCGATTCTACACTTCGTATCGATTCCCAGTACTAGTACAACTAAATTCAAAGAATAAACTGATCATGGAATAAAGAAAGCTAATGAATTTGTTTTACGGAATTTTTTGTTGAGAACCATTATGATTTTCACTCAATAGCAGTCTTTCACTTCACTCTTCCACTGATGTCGTCCACTAAATGCTGGAGTAAAGTTTGTCGCTCCTATGAAATAAAACTTATAGGACTATTAGTACTACTAGTACTAGTAGTACTAGTACTAGTACTGGGTAACGATACCTAGAGTAGAATCGATACATCGGCAAGTATCGATACCAAGACAAGTATCGAATACCGATACCAAAATCATGGGTATCGTCCAGCCCTACTGTTTAGTATATGTATAAGCAATTACTAAATTTAATAAATCAAATTGTCAACTAGGTAATTTGCCCCAATTCTATTTCCCTCAAAAAGTTCCTCCAGACCAACAAACGTTTACTATATTGTTAATGTCAGTTTCCTCAGAGATTTCGATTCTGTGTAGGTGCTTTCTGAGTTTGCAGTGACCTGTAAGGACAGAAACAATTACTTTGACATTATTATGGTCAAATTGAAGTAGTTCTTTGGTTCTGTCATAATTAGGTGAAATGCATGCTTTCGCGTTGTACTAAATCAGGACAATTGATCTAATATTGTAGCACTTTCTGATTTGCCCAGACATTGATTTGTTGTTCAGCTATCGTGGGTGCTATGCCAATGACAGGTTTAGGCCCCTGAAAATGCTCCGCAGTTCCCATTTTCGCAAAAAAGCCCGCTTCCTCATTACCATGAATGAGTGAGTGCCCAGCTACCCAGATTAAGGATAGATTATTGGCCGTCCTCACTGTATTTAGACATTGTATTTCACAGCTCTAGATCAGTCTTGAGTTGCACCTATGGGCCTCTAGTGCTTTCAGCACCGCCGGACCTACTGAAATTTTTTATTGTTATATTGTTATTGTTATTTGTATCCAAAATTTCTCTAGCACACATCGCAATGGCATAGATTTCAGCCTAAAAAATCGTTGTGTGTTGTCCAGGGTTGTAGTATTTTCCAACTCTTGGATTATGACGGAATTTTCCTGCGTCAGTGTTTTTTCTTTGAACAAACAGGAATGGAGATGAATTCCTCTTTGTTTGGAAAGGAGGTTGTATCGATCATTAGTTGAGTGCACATATCCCTTTTTGAATATGTTTTACTATATGTATATTGCAGATCTTTCTTACCTTCAATGAAAACCTTTATTCCTCAAATTTGAAATAAGATAAACAAATATTCGTGAAGTTACGTTCTCATATAAGTAGATATCAGGTGGTCAGTATACTTTCAACATACGTATGACGTTTGATATTCGTTCTATGCTATCTAGTATCTTTCGTATTTGTAAATTAGTTGCAGTGGTGCACATCCACTGAATTGAAAATTAGACAGAAATCTCCGAATTCTTCTAATAGTCTCGTAACCATAACCATTTCGTACTGGAATTTGGAGTATAAATTTTGGATATTTTCTATGGGACCAGTAAAAATTCGTTGCATATGCACAGCATGATTTCTGATAGTTTCTTACGGTTCTGCAAAAAAGCTATTGTAAGTTACGATTATGACACCACTCTGTTGATAAGCTTCTATTCTTCACTCTTTCATTATGGTTCTCATTCGCTTAAAGCCTAGCTTCAACGAAACTAAACGAATCTGCTAAAAGCCCCAAAATTATCGTCATTTTCAGTATAAATAATTTCTTTTTCGCTATCATGTCATGATACTTGCATGTAATGTAAAGAATATGGGTAGCTAGGAATTAAAGCAAGAGGTAATATTTAAATGATTGAAGCATGTTATTTATAGTCTAAGTAAGTTGACCAACTACGCTACCCAACTACGGACATTGAACAAATTTTGCGAAAATACATGCTGAAGGAAAAATATTTGATGAAAGAAAATGTGACATGCATAGTAAGTATTGCAAATGTTTACGCCTTCTAACGCATATATTACTGTTAAGACAGTTAGCTAGTAAGCAGAAACACAGCAAAAAAGAGAAAAACAACTTACTGGGAAAAAATTCAAATTTCGTAACACGAAATTCTTACTTATTACTCTGATCTAACTGGTTCCTCCGTGGTTTATATGAGAAGGTATGATAATCACGCAACTCTGCAGATAACCCGTAAATATACTTGTCCAAGTCTTACGCCAACTTGCCCCAACTTTTCTACCTAGACATAGATAAATTAACAGCATATGTAAATCTTATAAATGCAAGGATTATTCCAAACACGTATGCATGTGGAGCAAGCCGGCATAAAAACGATAACAAAATCAACTATATCCAATTGCTACTCGTATGGAACCGCCAGCCATATGAGATTTAACGCTCCATGATCGGCTCTGGTTACGGATGCTTGAATATTACAAATGAGTTTAGCTTGACTGGCATTTTAAAATAGATAACCTCATGTATTTATAATTTTACAAATTTTAATTTAATAAGCAGTAAATCCAAACAATTCCTTCCATTATACGTGAACATATAAACTAAAAATCTTCAGGCTTTCAGAGACAAATGTCATAGTTTTGTACACTTAAAGAAACTCCTACGCTTGGATCTTTTTTAAGGGATTATGTAAAGCACCGATGCACAGACCGCGGTCCGCGGGCCGCAATCGGCCCGCCGGTCGAATACTGGTGGCCCGCCGACAGCAAAAATAATACTCTTGTACATTCGAAAAATATTGAATTCTATTCCAGAAAAAAACCAAAAAAAATATATTCGAAAAGTAATTTACAAAATAATAAATATTAAAGTACTTTGTTTCTTTTGTGAGCGACGTCCATAAAACTTATGAAAATCATTCAAATACCGCGGCAGTTCATGAATGAAACGCCTTGCAAATGAAAGTTTGGAAGCAGTTTTACGTGTTGCTACAAGTAAATTTCAGCCAAATATAAAAAAGCTTGTAAGCACTATGCAGTGCCACGCTTCAAATTAATAAATTCTTTTTCAATTTTAATACATTATTATCAATTCTTTATTGTCTTTAATTACCTATACTTCTGGCGGCCCGCCATCAGTTCATGATTTGCCCGAGTGGCCCCTAGTCTTAATAAGTCTGTGCATCCATGATGTAAAGCCTAAGCATTTAAGATGCTTATCAGGCACTCTCGCAGAGCCAAATCTTCCTCCTAATCACCAGTACAACCCCGAGAAAAACCGGTTATCGTAATTGAGCAGAGTGAGATCTGAAGCCTAGATCTCACAGTTGATTGCCAAGTGTGCAAGCCACTAGACTGTCTGCCGGTTAGATTAATTAAACCTGAAATATTGTTAAATTGAAAATATGTTGAAAATCCTTTTTACTTCCCTAAAGATTGTTAAATTTACTCTAAAACTAGTTTTGGCCGTTAGACCAACCTCAACTAGAATACCTTATTAGGGCATGTTAAACTGATAAAATGTTAATATTTTTTTTTTTAATTTAAAATGGCAAAGTTGAAATCATATAAATTGAAATTTAGAAAAAAGACCTAAGTATATCAATTATCTTTTAATTATATAGAATTATAAAATTTGAAACAAACTGAACAATCAAGAGAAATTACAAAAGTATTGAGAAAAAGTTCTCAAGTCGTGTGCAATGGATTTATTAATGCATTTTAGATTTAATCGACTCTTTCCTTAAAAAGAAATGGATATTTACCAAATAAGATATTGTGTTACCAATTTTATGTTAGCTCAAACTAGAAGTTTTTGGATACATCCGAACAAAATAGATTCATAATTAATGTTTTTTTGATTTATGAACCACCGTGATTATATGGCACCATAAGGATAAAGCACCTCAAAGAAATAAATATGTTTTGATTGCTAATACGAATACCAAGTGATTGATAGAAAAAATATCTGCTTCATCTGGATTAGATTATGTAACTCCCAAATTATAAGAACAAAAAAAAAAGTGTGGTAATTATTTCCAGTTGTTGAAGGTTGATTTTTTTTTATGTTTGACGTTGTATTTATGCATTGCTTTTTGCGCAGTTATACTAAACGAACACAATAAGTGGGCACAAAATTAGTAGTGCCAGAGCCAGGCGTATGTTTTTTTTTTACATAAGTGCTGCCTACACAAATAATAGCAACAATAAGGTAATTAAATTAGGTGCATTGTGTTTGATCGGTGCAAATACATATTTGTTATGACGTGCTCGAGGAAATCAGCAAGCATTTCAGTAGATAAGCAGAAGCAATTTATTTTTACGGCTACCACATCTAAAAGTACAACCTTACTACACTTATTCGACTATACAGAAAGCGTAACTTTACCCAATTGAACTATGAACTGAACTGTCAACGCGTCACTTCTGTTACTTTACCGTACTCTTTTGTGAAGATTCTGAAGTTTTCCTGGGTTCGGTTGTCAACATAGCTGTCAAACAATATGTCATTCAAACATGAATGACTACAAATGCTAATTGATTTTAGTAAGTGGTAATCATGTGGTAGTCGACTAAATATTGTACACACCACGGCTGGAAAGTGTCTCTCTCAAACTAATCACAAAAAGCAACGCTCAGTCTAGCCAAATTAGGCAAAAAAAAGGCTCGCCCTTGCAAAAAGTGATGTACGTAGTTCTAATTTTCTTGTGTGTTGTTGGAGATCTAAGTCAATATTAAAAATCTAATAGTGCATCAAAATTGGCCCGAATAACAAGTTCATCAAATCAATAGAAAAGATTTTAGGAATTCGTTGGATAATAAACTATTCATTGTATTAATAAAATTCATTACAAAATAATTTCATGGTTTGATTTGCTCAATAGAATATGTTATTGCTGTAAGGAACACAAGTTTTATAATGAACGTTTTTATTCAACTTACGAATATAGATGTAAGTAACTACATCTCAATGATTTCTATTCATTGAGGGCCGTGTCCTTTATATATTTACTGAATGCGTTGGCTATCATAAGGTATAGTTTTCATCCAGGTATGTTATCTGTTCGTTCTCGCAATAAACTGCAATTAAAATAACGGACAGGATATCATTTAATACTTTATTGCGTTTATGTAGTGAATAATTTTAGGAAAATTGGACGTAAAAAATAACAATGCATATTCATATTTTCAACAAAATTATTTATTGAACGTATGAAAAAAGTGTTAATATACCAAATATTATCCCTGAAATAACGAACCTTGTTATCACTTAATCAAAGATTGTAACTAATATTTTATCATAAGAATGAAACATTTCGGTCAATGAAAATTCACTCAATAAATATAAATGTAGATTATTTACACTACGATCAGTATTTTTCTCAAAATCAGTGTTGTGTATAACGCAGACATGAACTGCTATCTTATTCTGCAGTCCTTGATATAGCATTGAACTTGAAAAACATACAAACGTACACAAGTAAGGTGTAAACATTATTTAATTGTATTAATAAACGACTGCTTATCAAATAATTAAATTTTTAAGATCAAAGAACAAACCTAATTATGTTATTAAACTTAGATTATGTTTGCGTAATTATTATTGCAATCAACAACAAATATTTGTTGAGATTTGAATTAGTAGAAATTAATGATAAGTTTTTGCTTAAAATGCTATTTTAAATGAACTGAGTAGAGTTGGTGTAACTATTTCGATAAAGTTGCAGTTCAATAGAAGTACATATTGGCCGTCTCTGTAAACATTCATTGATGTAAAACTTGTATAAAAGATGTCAATCTTTTGCAAAAGTTAACCCACTACTCTGTAAGACATCTCCTGCCAGAACTTTTACAATGTAATATTAGCCTTTAAGGAGGTTTTCAATTTTAAAATGACAACAGTTTTGGAAAGATTAAGGAAGATTAAATTGAATTCGCGTTGTTTACTTGTGCACTGTAACTTTGCTTAAAAAACTTAAACACAATTTTAATTGTATTGCATTGGAACGTAGGTAAAGTCCCTTTTTGTGACTGAAGCCGTAATATTCATATTTAAATGTCTTAGAATTTCTTTTGTCATTGGCATTCATCTGATGTATTTACTGAACTATTTCTAGTAAAAACCCATTCTGTATATCCGGCGTGATGTGTCAGAGTTTTGATTTATATGCGTTAAATTCTTTCCATTAGAACCTTCATTGTTTATAAAACGATCAGAGGGGCTTTCGAAATTGTACCCCGTCTTATTTTGGTTACACTATTAACACGTAAAAGACGTCTGACTTTAGTACACGTGTATTTGATTTTGTGTATGCATGTTCGGTCTATATTAGGAGCATGAATGTAAATGTATATAGTGTAAAATCAATAGCTTCAGTTCCTTTAATCTTAAATACCTGACATCTTGTAAAAGTTATTTACGAACCTTAAGATCCATGATCCGGAGAGACTTGTCCTAATTTCGAGAGCATTGTCATTAAAAAAAATGATGATTGGTCAGTGAGGTGATTATGTATGTATAAAATACACTCCGACTTAAAAGATCTACTTTGTCTGATACTCTTGCTAGTCGTTCAATTCTCTTCTTTCTAAAAAGTACAGGATACGGAAAAGCCTCAGGTTAGGTATATCTTCATCAATTTCATCTACTTCTACGTGTTAAGAAAACTTATATCAGTTGATGGCATTTCTATTCAGTTTCAATATGTTTTGATCCTATCTGCTCTTGCGGCCAAGCTTCCTTTTGTATATCGTCTCGCAACATGTCCCGGGTTTGGTCATCTTCAGAACAGCGAAACATATGTCTATTAGTTCCTTTCCTAATCATTTTGTATGTGGGTGTAGGATTTAGTACCGCTTCCATACCTGGTTGCATTGCTCATTGCCCCAAATAGGCAAATATCTTTGCATTTTAGACAGGTTGGTTTGAGCAGTAGTCAGTTTAGTGCTTCTGTTCCATACCACCGACACATAAGTGGCGATTTGCCGCGCTAATGAACACATGATGATGCTTCTCATTTGTAATAAATCTTACCATCACAACCACTATGCCAAACGTAACTATTTCTGAGATGTTTTAAATATTTTTGACGCTCAGCTTTTTCGTTGATCACTTTGCTGATACTGTCTCCGCTGCAACTAGATCTCTTGGTTTCATCATTCGTACTACGAAGTCTTTCACTGATTCATATGCCTTGAGGCTGCTGTATACCTCATTAGTTCGGTCCAAGCTGCAATTATTTGGAATCCTTTCTACGAAATATACAAGAAATCCATCGAAGGTGTGCAAAAAAGATTTTTGAAGTACTAATGGTTTAAAGAAAAACATATACATATATCCACCTAAAGGCTTCTCTCAGGAAATTCTATTAAATACCTTTTCGATGCCATCGTTGGAACTTCGACGTGCAAATTCTTATCTGTTATTCATATATAAATTGCTGCATGGTAAAATTGACTCTTCTTACTTGGTGGGTAGATTGCCTTTCCATGTGCCTCGGACCACTGCTCGTACCGTTCCGACGTTTTATACCATGCCAGCACGCACCAATCTTATGCTTTGCTCGCCGATAGTTCCGATGTGTAACGCCTACAATCGAATTAGTGGAGATTGTGACATATTCATTGTACTATGAAACAGTTATTAGATGTTAACCGTGTTTCTTTTATAGCATTTTAGGTGAATGATTATTTACGTATTATATTTTGTATTGTATTTACATTCTCACACTATTGTCGTCTTCTGTACTTTGTAAATTGTCCTTTATTTGGTTTTCGAACTGTTGGACAATAAATAATATTATTATTATTATTATTAAATATAATTCATCATAAATATTGACCGTACCACGTTAGGGCAAAAGCAATGTGAGTTTTGAGGATTGCACTGTGTTTGATGTGTGAAACTGAAGAAACTGTGTGAAGCTGAAGATACTTCCATCTTTGTACTCTGAATACAAAGAAAGCTGTTTCTTTCGTTACAAAAGTTCAGAAACAAAATAAAAAATAAATTTGAATACTTGGGATTCGGAAACGATTATTGCTTTATGAAATACTAAAACTATCACCATGTAAGGTTTACACACATATTTAATCTACCAAGGAGACCTTAACAGACGCTCAATTCAATTTTATTTGTTAAGTAGTAGTGAGGACTCTTTCCGTATTTTGTAAATTATTAGCCATTGATGGCCATGTGTTTAGCATTTAGAACCCAAATGAGAGCGTTAGATTGAAGATCTAAATGCAAAATGCATTTTTAAGCTAACCAACGGTCCGTGTTACCACCTTACAAGGCTAGGACCAAAACTGAGGTTTACATCTCCTGGTCTTTTTTTGTAAGTAAATGCTTAACAAAATATGTTATTGATATAGTGTTGTGGACAGGGAATTTTTCTGCGAACGAAACTTATAAATTTAACTTTGGGAGGCTTTAGCAACAGTGGAAATATAGATACTTATTTAAATTATGTGAAAGTAATTTAGATCCATAAAATAAAATAAACTGATTGGCGAAAGGATAGTTATGCTTTTTAATGGGTTGGAATGTTATTAAAAGCTGATAGAGGACAAACTTCATGTGTGGATCAATAACAAAAATCTAGAACTCAAAGAAAAATAAAATGCATAAGTTGTCATAAATGAATAGCAACAATAAAACGTAGTTTAAATCTACTGTTTCTATTATAAACCTTACCCTTTCTTAATTACTGTAAATTTTCCGAATTACCTGAGTATATAAAAGAGTAAGGATTGATTTTAGTCGTGCTGCAACAAAATAAGAAAATTGACTACAATAATACAACAATATTAATTTAATTATTAATGTAGTATAAGACTATTTTAGCTATCTTCAGTTAAGATTGTTTCGTTAATATAAAATATGTAAATATGAATCTGTTGACGTAGAAATTTATTGGGTAATATTCTATTCAATAACAATAACTGCGTTTCATTCACTCAATTCACTGTCCATGAGCGATTGAAGCAACTTTATTTAGCACTTCATTTGGTTGACAGTAAGAATAGCATTAGATAATAATAGAAACAATGGTATCATACGTTGATTACTGTCTTTAAACGAAGTAGAAATCAGTTTAAAATTTTCAAATGCAATGAAAGGGAGATAGCACTAGAAACAGACTCGAGTTTCTGCGTACCAAGCGTCATCACCGTCACTTCGAGTGCAAACTCACTTTCTTCGCTAACGCATTTCAAGCTTTATCCACCGCCTGTTAAGGGAACCAAGGGTTTAGATGTACGCTTCCTAGGAGTCACAAGCCAAATTCTCAACCTCACAAGACCACCACAGCATATAAGCCGATCATGCAGTCACAGATCTAGTTCGGACATTTCATAAATTGTCAGTCCCGCTAGATAGTTCGTGTTTAATGAGAAGGCACAAGTGCATATATAGTGATTTCAGAAATGGCTGTCATGACGTAATAAAAAAGAAAATGCCTAAATACATAATAGAGCCGAAAGCTTAAACACGTGTATTCTGTTCCAAATATATTATTGGGCAGAACAAATATTTACTATTTATTTTTATACAAATGTATGTAAAAACAATTATTTTCTATTCATTAGGGCTTTATATATTTCGTGAATGCGTCAGCTATCATGACGTATGTTATCGGTTCGTTCTTGCAATAAATTGCAAGTCATTACAGCAACGGCCAGCATACCATTTAATATTTTATTGCGTTCATATAATTATAAAATTATATATATTACATATTGTCGACAAAATTGTTTTATTCAGCGTATGGAAAATAGTTACTGTAACAAATATTATCCATGGACTTACGTAATATGATTTGTTGCAATCTTGTTATTACTTAATCAAAGAAACATTTTGTTCTGTCAATGAAAATTCGCTCAATAACATATTGATATTGCGACCAATATTTTGCTCAGTATGTGTGGTCAATCTTCTACCTATATGAGCAATCTGCACATGCGCGCCCGCAGAGACGCCTGTCTGGTTAACAGTAAACATCTACTTCTATATAAATTTTTAAAGCTGCCAGCAGATGCACGCAACTATCAATTTTGGAAGCCAAATTAACGAGAGGCCAGTCAGGCGTAACAATCCCGAAACCAGGTAGAAAAAGAGATAATCTGGGAGCGAATGTGTGATTTTGGTGCGTCCGTTTTTGCTTGCGCCTGTACTGACAAACCCTGAACACGTTCATACCGGTAAACGCGGTACGAATGCGAATTTCGTCGCTTTACTTATCCGCCTTTAGTGTTGTGACATGTTCATTAGCGGGCCGAGGAAACCGGCGGGTGTCTCTTTTAAAATTTCCGTAATTGGTCTCTCGACGCAAATTTGTGCGGGCCCTGCCGTATATTTCGAGTAAAAGTGCGTTAATAATGTAGAGAAAAAAAACGTCCTGAATGCTTTGAACAGGGTTCGTTAAAATATTGGATTTAAAGTGAGAGTAACAGAAAAATCTGCTGTTACAATTTTTATATCTGACTGTAGATGTAGACAGATATGCACCTACTTGTGTTTCATTGCATGAATTGCTGCTAAATTCTCTTCAAAGACGTCAGTAGAAATATCTGTAGACTAAACACGTACATAATCAAAGAAAATAAAGGGTTCTCCAATAAGAGGTGTTATTTTGAATAGCCCGCTATTTCGGTAGATGTCACTTTTGAAGCTGTCATTTTTTGACATTTGACAAGTAGAAACTACGCCATTAATAAAAATGGAACGATACACGCTTCAACAACGCATTGAAATTATTAAAATTCACTATACAAATGGTGAAAATTTGCCAGAGACGGTTCGTAAAACTCGAACATTTTTGGGTCGTCGTCAAGCACCTTGTCGGACCGCAATACAGAAATTGGTGGAAAAATTCGAGCTGTCGGGACAACTTAGTGATGTGAAGAATAAAACCCGTGCACGTCGCTCAAGAACAGCCGAGAATATTGCTGCTGTAGCCGAAAGTGTTGAAGAAAACCCAGGTTTGTCCATTCCTCGTCGTTCTTTGGAATTACGCATTCCACAAACGTCATTACACCGTATTTTGAAAAAAGATTTGGGTCTTAAGGCTTATAAAGTTCAGTTAACACAAGAACTCAAGCCGGCCGATCATCAACAACGTCGTGTCTTTGCTGATTGGGTCGTTGAAATGCATGAAAATGATCCGGAATTCTGTCGAAAAATCATCTTTAGTGATGAGGCCCATTTCCACCTCGGTGGCTTCGTCAACAAGCAAAATTGTCGCATCTGGGGCTCGGAAAACCCAAGAGTTATTGTTGAAAAGCCTCTCTATCCTCAACGTGTGACTGTTTGGTGCGGTTTATGGTCCGGCGGAGTCATTGGACCTTACTTTTTCGAAAATCAGGCTGGAGCAACAGTTACGGTGACTGGATTGCGCTATCGATAGATGATTAATGATTTTTATGGCCGGATTTGGATGGTATTGATCTGGACAACGTTTACTTTCAACAAGACGGCGCTACGTGCCACACAAGCAACGAAACCATTGATCTTTTACGGGAAAAGTTTCCGAACCGTGTTATCTCTCGAAGAGGTGATCACAATTGGCCACCGAGATCTTGTGATTTAACACATTGCGACTTCTTCCTTTGGGGCCACGTGAAAGAGAAGGTCTACGTCAACAGCCCAGCGTCGATTCCAGACCTCAAAGATGGAATTCGTGAGGCTATCGAGAACATAGGGCAGCCACTTTGCGATTTGGTTATGGAAAATTTCATGAAAAGGATATGGTCCTGTAGGCGTGGTCGTGGTGGTCATTTGTCTGATGTTATTTTCCACTATTAACGGCATACGTTCCTCTTTATAATGAAATAAACATCCGAACATTTATATTAAAAAACGGCATTTTTCTTTGAATATCAAAATAACACCTCTTATTGGAAAACCCTTTATTTAATTAAAGTCTTGGAACAAACCCTATAGCAAACAAAACCAAGTCTACCATATTTGATAGAAACCACTATGTGTAATAATACATAATTCAAAACAGCCCCTACTTAAGAATAGTTTACAAAAGGCTGAAGAAGCATAAACTTCTCTTAAGCTTTTTTGCGGAATCCTTTACGAATTTCAATAACCTTTTTTGTTTTAAAAAATGCTAATTATGGCTGGATTTTATGGAAATAAGCACAATTTGATATAAAACATTTTAAAAGTAAAAATACCTGTGTAGAAAGTAGTAACGGGTAGGAGCTATTTATTGTAATCGTTATAAAATGTAGGTAAAGTCTCACGCATTTGACATTTATCTTATAAGGTAATTTCTATACATTTACAGTATTTGCTCTTATTTTATTAAACGTTCCATTAAAAATCGGCCGCATTCTTAGAGAAGGTCTAATGCGAACAATGAATGTCGATATGTGCAATACTCCTTGATATCTTATACTTCAGCTCAATTATTTGTGCATCCTGTGTAATAAAATACGGTTAGAATGAAATGATTGGGATTTTACTTTATTAAATGTTCAAAATGATGACCATTAAACTGCATACAATAGTAAAATCTTACTTCAATTGCTCTCCTCACATTTCGCAATATTTCTGGAGTTATTCGTTAGCGTTTTTCAACAACTTTTTGGTGGTTCTTATAAGGAACGCGTGTATCGTCCAGCATGTTCAAATACATTTAACCATTTAAAGCCATTGATTACCACAAAAAAGTGTCAGGAGAGCACATAGGGAAGAGGCAGATTGCAAACTGTGCCCTTTTTAATTACTGATTACAAAAAATAATTTTTTGGTACATGTTGCTGTAAAGAGATATAAAAGACCTTTGAATAAATGGTCACAAGGGCAATTTTCCCTATTCAAATTTTAAGGGTGGGTGATATGACAATTGATAGGTTCATTAAATAAATGCTTTTCTACTATAACTATCATTTTTAATATGAGGAAATTTTTATGTTAAAATTTTTACCTCGTGTCGGATTTGAACCAGGTACCTTCCGCTTGCCGAGCGGACACTCTACCAGTTGAGCTAACGAGGTGTCTGGTTTTTCACAATTTGAAATGTCTCAAATACGGATCTTAGGAAGCCGGCAAACCTGCTGTAATTCTGAATTTAAAACGCAGTTTTGGTCAGTACACAAATATTACTTGAATATCACTGTTTTATTTAATTTCTATACCTAATGATAATTTGTCTTCATACGCACTTCATGTGCAAGATCTTTTTTGTCTTGAGATCTTTATGCTTGTCAGGTAACTCCGCAGAGCCTGATTCTTCCTTAATCATCTTCAGAACTCCGGAAAAATCCGGTCATAACAATTGACTAGGGCGAGATTCGAACCCGCGACACTTGTAGTAGTCGAAATTCTAAGAAACGGCCTTAAGGTAGTCGGGCGCCACAGGCTCTGTATAGAAAAAGACAGTATTAATAGCAAGCAAGTACATAATTAGGTGGAACTAATATCTGCTTTCTATATACATCCTATACTTAGAATTATTAATTTTTCGTGAATAAATATATACAGCTTTATTGCAAGCTTTGCTGTCTTGCTCAAGTTGAATAAAAATGTATTATTCCGGCCAATTATAAATAATGAAAGCTTTGGCGTCCACCTACGCAGGGCTTTTGATGAAGCTGGACGAATAAAGAACTGTCATTTCGAGACTTTGCATGATTTCCATTTAATTTAACATTGGCTAGTGGGCAATTCTACCTTTTAAATAAAAATACTTTGTACGATCTTAAAAAGAAAAAAAAGTATGTATTAATGTACAAACATAAAGATTTAGGCATGAATTATGATATAATTTTAAATGTGATGTTTACAAAAACATTATTTTGGTGTTATTATCGGTATATAAGATTCTACTCAAATATATTTCAAACTAATAGTGATAGTTTCTCTTTAGGTATAATAACCCCTATTGCAGTATTGTATCGAAACCCATAAGTTCCATAACGCTAACGTACAAATATCCAAGGTTACACATTTAAGAGCTGGACACGTATCATCGGAAATCACCTGCGTACCGCCGCTAATGTTTTTAAATAGGAACGTGAGGGTTGTATAGACAGCTGCTAGAAGGAAACGTCTGCTTTGGGGTCTATCCTAGGTATAACGTGATGCCTTTTCAATTCCATCGTCTTTTTGTGCCGTTACCGAAGCGATATTTGTAGTGCACACGTTGCCTGCTTCGTCGATAAAATTCTCTGGTTGCTTTAGGTTCCTAACCGTTCTGTTTCTGACAGCTAATTTTGTATGAGATAACACGTGTGTACCGAATTTCCAAGTTTTAATAAGAACGTCAAGGGGAAACTCATACATAAGGAGAAAAATTTAAATTTAAATTAACCCATGTTATGAGATTATAAGGATCTTCTTTCACATGCACGTTCACAAGTGCGCAGAGATCCGAGAATTAAAAGAATGAATTATATCAAAATCTTCGTCTTTTTATATTTGTATTGTATATTTTTAATAATAACGGTATACATGATCGTCTTAATTGACGTAATTGAAGTAAAGTAGAATTTAGTTTTTGCAACTACTAACCAGCCCATTCTCCTAAATTGCTTGACAAATTGCAGTTCTCAGACTCGTTTAGTAATTTTCGCTAAGTTTATTGATTTATAGCGTGTAATGGGTTCAGAAAACTAATTATTTGAAATTATGACCAATCAAATTAAAATAATGACCATTGTGCGGTTTTTCATTTTATTTGTAATGAACACTTACTACAGTCCGGTTAACTTTTTTGTAGAATGGTCTTGAGACTAATGGAATAGTGTCCCATAATTTCTGAATTTGAAAAAATATAGCTTACCTCTAAAATACTGATTTGGTTTTTACGACAATGTAATATATTTACAATGATTACAACCTGTACTGATAAATAAATATGAAGTTTAAGTAAAAATAAAAAATGAACTAAAAAAAAAAGTTAAGTCAAATTTTGTTTAATAAATTGAGTTAATAAGGAGCCCAGATTCATTTAATTTCAATCCTCATTATGTAAGACTTTGTAATTCCGCAACCATTTTTTAATTTGGTGGTACATCTTCTGTTGGGCGTAAATGGGTGAGATTAATGTTGGTATTGGCTGCAGATGTAACGAACAACTGGTAGCGAAGGCTACCCAGTATATTTCCTTTAAAATTAGCTCAGTACAAATCCACGAAGCACCCCTCCACAGCTTTTGCAATAGATTCCTGACTGGAATCTGACTGCACGAAAACCTCGCCCATCTATGAAAGACGCGGATTCTTGTACATGATGGAGACAAACTTGGTCTTGTCGTGGCCAAAAGGTGTAGATGTGGTGTCGTATCCCACAAATGCATATACAGGAAGTAGGAAGCCTGGTTCTAGAAAAATGTGATAACTATCTGCTTTACGCAAAATAATAGTTGCATTATGTAAAGTTAAGCAAAAGTACGGTTTGACATAATATAATATAAGCATGCGGGCGTTAAACCCATAACTGGTAGGTTGTTTAAGTCGTTAAGACATTTGGTCAACTTAAAAAGGTATTTTACACGATCCGTAAATCTTTGGTCATTGTAATTCCAAAATCCAGCGTACAGCAGTAACTTCCACCCTCATTACAAATCTTGCAATAGATCCTAGCATAGATAAACTATTCTTGTAACGCAACAATCTTCCAAACAACCACCTAATATATCTTCTCCCGTTTTTTTCATTCATCTTAAATTCAAATGAGGTAGTCTCAATGTTGTACGCGACTCTATATGTGCTGTCCGCCCGTAATATATATCGCGCACAGCGTCTTTCAGAATAATTAATAAACCTCGTGAGTCATATATCGCATGTGCTTTTCTATTTTCGTAGGGAAACAAGACGAATGTATGCTATGTGCGCGCATACGTGCGATGTACCAACGCATGTGAGTACCAATGAACCATGACAAAAATTTGTAACTGCTCCGTTCGTTTTAATAACGTGGAATAGAAGCCGGCGAGCGCCCGTGGTGAAAAATTTCGAACGTGCAATGCGCACAGGCACAAGCATATATATTTCTCTACACAACGACCGCCATAACTATACAAACTACGGACATTATTCAAACTTGAAGCTGTATATGTATATATCGTCGTTGTTTCTGCAAAATCTGCTATGTGTAAAAACATCTTTTTTCAGTAGACCAAAAAAACTGTTTAAAAAATTAGGAACAAATAATCTCATAAATATTTTTGTAATTGTAGCAAACCAGGGTAATTACCAACAAAGTAACAAAATAACTAAGACTTTGTTTAAAAAAGTACTTTTAGTAAAATACAAATACAAAATACCAAACCATCAAAATGACAAAAAATGCACATAGCAGGTTTTGAAAAAACAACGACGATATATATCTACACTCAAGTAATGTTAATATACAAAACGCAATTAGCTTATTTGTAGTTGATTAGATAAAGATTTGTGTGGAAGCATTTTCCAAATAGGTTGCATTTAGCTATCGGAAGCTAGTAGGTACTGCGTTTTCTGCAGCAGTACCTTTAATTCTTATCATGGATTTTGTTCTTAAATCAATTTGTTAGACTTGACCAAAACATCCTATCTGGAATAAGCGGCAAACCTTTGCTGTGAGTACAGTCCTACCCCTCAAATAGAGTCCAAACAAAGGAATAGCAAAAAAAGATCCTAGTTAGGACATCCAAAATGCGCCAATCACCCCAAGGCTTTATCTTGGATTCTTTGCTGTTTATTATTTGTATAAACGATCTTGCAACTAACATCGAAAAGATAGAAATATGCAGAACACAGGTAATGTGAACTGACCAGGAGACGGTTAATAAGGAGAGTAAGAAAGCCAGTAGCGATGCCAAATGGTTCACCGCAAATAAATTAGGAGTTAATACCAAAAACAAAACAAAAATCAAAGTCGAGCATTCAATTCTAAAAACAACTAGGCTTCAAAAATCAATTTTTTGTTTTTTTTTTTTCAATTGGGAATGGGAGAAAATCTGTAGAAATTATTCTAAAAATTAAAAGACAATAACTTTGTTTTATCCACTGTACCACAGTGTAACACAAGTTTCAATATACCTAGTTCAAATTTAGTAGTAATTGTTTTTTAGTTTCATTAGAAATGGTGTCGCCGCTGTCTAATAAAATTACTTACTTACAATTTCTATATTTATAGAGTTCAACGTTTTGAATTATCTACTCGCGTTGCGTAGCCTTGAACAATGTTTTATTTGAATAAAATATGTTATTTATATTCATCAACTTGTAAACCTATAGTATATGGTTTGTGATAATTCCAAAATTCATATCAGGTATTCGTATTTCAAATGTTTCTTCATCTGAGCTAGCAGACCCGTGAGAAATTGCGCAATCCGCAAATCAGTCAGGGTTGTGAGCCAGTCGGTGCCAAAAAATAACTTATTTTCGTTATTCATATTCTGCACTTTTTCGCCATTGCTTAAAAAAGAACACTATATACACTAATAATTTGCACGTTTCTCGCTTAAAAAACTTACTTTTTATGATGATTTTTTGATAATAACAATTAAAATAAATAATAAAAGTACGGTTAAATGTGCTCCTTTTAATTAACAATAAATGAAATGATATTATGTATATATTCTGCTTTGAAAGTAACTTTGAAATGAACTGTGGCGTTGACTGACAGGTATACTATGTTTACAGTTGACGAGACCAAAAAATAATATGCGTATGCCTGTTGTACATTACTGTAGCTATAAGAACACCTTCACGGTTTTAGACTTTGAGATCACTGTTGTCAAAATTTCAATTACACAATTCACACATCCTATATGTTGTATCGGTAGTAAAACAACCCCTAGCGTGAGCATCATCCTATTCGAAAGCAAGTAATTTATTTCTGTTGGAAACAAGTGCCATTTCCCATTAAAAAAACAAACAATGACGTCATACCTAAGAAGTAAAAGAAAATAAAGACGTTTTTTTTTTTGGCAGACAGGGGCAAGTGTCTTACTTTAATCAAATAAGTTCACTTTAATAAATTTGTGTTCGTCAAAGAAGTTATAGGCAACATATCTTATATTTAAAATTCAACCACCAAAACTCTAGGCATTCTGATTCAAACCAGTAGGAAGACACCTTAGGTTTCTAAAACCGTTATATCATTATTATTGTCGAATTGTTACAAAAGCGACGATGCTTACCCTGCAACAGATATATACATATATTGCTACGAAACTTTTAGATAAATCTTTGAAATCCTAAATTAAATTTTGATCAAATAAGCAACTGTTCAATTTTACTAAACACCACCCAGAGTCATCTGTAATGCTTTCACCAACTTTAGAGATAAACCAGATCTCAAATTACAGAGGGCTGTGGCTATAATTCTGCCCACTCAAACGGTTTTGCACTCACTCTTAACGAATAGGAAGATACTAATTTATTCAGTAACCTTCGGGCCATGGGAGCGGTATATATCGCTCTGGCCAATACTCCTTATAACACCCAATATAGCACCTAATATTTATGTATCTTTAATGTGATTGTATTGTTATACAGGGATGTTTTTCTGTACGTCGTAATTAATAGAGAGACTATTTACAAGTGAAATTAATTTATTTTAGTTAGTTTCCAATATATAACAAAGAAATAAACCTTCTATAGGTACTCTCAGGTAAGTAGATTCATTTACTCAATAAGAAACACTATTATAAAGATTTATCATCCCAATTCAGACTAAGAACTTATATTTGTCGATTTATAAACATAGATAAAATTTAAATTTCCCGCCGATTTTTTTGTTTTGTTTCTAAGCCCAAAACCAAACTGCCAATCATCGAGACATTTCCACTGCACCACGTTTTGAAGAACACAAAATAATAAATGCAGCGTAATCACACTCGTTTGATTGGATCCTAAAACACTTTGTTTTATAGAATTTCATAGTTTTTGCACATAGAATGTGCAAAAAAAAAATAGTTTGATAATCTCACACAAAAGCTAGATTAAGTACTGTTACTAAGAGAAATATATCAGCACGCAAGTGTTTACAGTAGTTATTAAGGAATAAGTAGAACTAGCTAACACACAATGCATTAATTCAAACTCAGAGAGACGTTTTTTATTTTATTCTCGAATTTGGTATAATATAGGTGAAGAAAATTGAACCATGAAAGATTATTATTGAATTATTTGCGATTTTATTTAAGCGTTTAAGCGCATTACTTGACTATTTACTGGGTATTGTCATTACTAGTAAAAATATTTTTAGAAACCATTATATTTGAGAATTATTTTCAAACATTATTTGGTTTTCATTCCATGCTCCATACTTGCGCTATACCCACATATGTACATAAAAGTCTATGTATATATACCGAGAGTACATTATTTAATGTATGTTGTGTGTCTACTGCACGTTACATACAAATCCACACATGCAAGAATGTAGCACCGCAATAACTCGTTTTGAAGTGCTTTGTACGTTAGCCATTATGAAAATGTCTCAAAGAATCCGTAACACAATGATGAGACATTGTTCAGGTATGCTGGGTTCCATCATTGCGCGGCATGTATGGTTCTGAAGAAAGACGCGTACCTACTTGTGTGGGATCACCGCAGGTTAAACGAAACGGAAATTTTTGTTGTGAATGCACGATTGGTAACTGTGGAATTTTTTCACTTTCTGTAGTATTCTTAAAGGAGACGTGCATAATGTCATGTGGTATGCGAGTTTAAAACGAAATGCTCGAAGTTTAAAAAGGGTCTTAATAGACGAGGATGAACAGATTCCGCTGGGTGAAAACAACTTTGGGAACAACTCATTCCTAATTTATTGGAAATTTATCTAAGTTTACAGAAATGATTGCAGATATGTATTTTGTTTTCTCAAATAAGCGTTTTTAGGTTGAGACAATATACGTGTACAAATTCAGATGTGGCTTGAAAGAAAATCATTTTAGAAAATGCACGTGGTATAGGTGAAAATACAATAATTTGTCGTGCTGAGTTGCAGCACCCTTAATAATAATAACAAGGATGGTATGTTAGTGTTCTTAAGTTGTACATTATAAAGGATTAGTAACTGCCATGCAAGTATTGCAATTTTAACATCAGGTGCAACTCAATATCAAACATCGAATTGTCAAAATGGCGAGATTACAGTTACCTTTGTTGTTAGTTCATAGCAATGAGTTTAGAAGCAAAGGCTCTTTCCACTGTTGCCAGATTCTCCGCTTAGCAGAAAAGCTGTGGTCTATGATATGGAGTTCTATTTCATTTAAATCCTATTTCGAATTATGCAATCGAAATATAGATATATTTCTGTAGTTTGCCGAAATGGGGGTAATATTTAAATTACTAGGTGTTGCAACTTTCACATATGTCATAGATCATTGAAAACATTGACTTTGATTTACAGGTGGGCTAGTTAGTATGCTCAGCATTGAGATCTGGTAAATCAGAAATGATAGAATATTGGTTAAATAAGATAAAATATGCATGACACCAAGGCCTACTTTTGTTAGCAAAAAAAAATTTAACTAAAAAAAAAACTGAAAATCGTCAATTTAAATTTTGTCATCCTCATTTGTTGTAAAAGGTACTAAAATAATATTTTGATATTGTAAAGGCATATTTTTACCTAGAATTCAAATACGTTAGTGAAATATATGTAACTCGTTTCTGATTCAAGATCTCCACAAAAACTTGCTTATTTTAAATACAAACCTTAGGTGGCTTTGGTTGTATGAGAAATATTTGTTAATTTCACCGATATGTAATAAATAAACTAGAAGACAAAATTTAAAATGTTAATTTTTAGGTTAAATTTTTTTTTTCTTGCAAAAGTAGGGCTTAACTTAATGCATATTTTGTCTCATTTGACTAACCCCCAACCTGTTACCGTGTACGAGATGTCAATGATGTATAATATAGATAATAGATGTCACTGAGACAGCCTAATATTGTATCTAGTTTTAGTACGGAAATATATGCGAAAAACTGAAAATTGTTCTACATAACAAAGAGCTAACAATAGTTTTTTTTATCCTAAAGTTGCCAACTGCATCTTTTTTCTGAATTTTCTGGCGGTAAGATATTTTATACGTTTATAATAAAAGTGCACTTTATAAAATATTGTTTAGCGCAATATGAAAAAAGCATTTTTTATATATTCAATATATTCCACTTTGTATCTCTAACAATATTATTAATATGTCGTAAAACAATAGAGGTACATCGATGTATGAAAACAAACTTTACGATGACACCTGAATGGTAGTATTTACCAAATCAAAACGAGTACAAAGCGAGTACAAGTTTGAATCACGAGTGATTCAATGTACGAGCATTATAAGTCATTGTGACATGTGGTAAAAGTCCCATCAGTGCTTTAATAAGTAACTCATTACCACACTGCGTCATAGTTTGTTTTAGCTTTATTGTAACATTAAATTAAAAAAATATTTCGTAATGCAGCATATTAAAGAACCCTGGCACAAAAGCGGCATTTTTGGTTTAAATGGTTTAAATATGACACCGACGCTATAAATTATGTCAGGAACGTTTGCGATGTCCTTAACGCTTTTATTTTTCAAAAAGACTCTTTAAAGCCTCCTCTTAAATACGCGGTTAAAAGCTGTCACCTTAAATTTAATATTCCGGCAAATACGTCCTAAGTTCGACTAAAGAGAGCTAGGAATACTCATGCGTCATGTGCGATAATGACAAATTTTCACTTGATTAAGTTAGACTTGGCGGCATTACTACCAACATACAGGTAAGTGCCTACTAAATAGTTTTAAAGCAAATTTAATTCACATTGAACGATAACGAACTCCAGACGATAAACGTCTCAAGATATTCATACAGACATTACTCCGTTGGCTGGCGTAGGTAGTAGAGGCCAGTGCAGATTCTTTTTGATGTTAATTTAGCCCCTACCGTACCATCTGCGCTGCGAGCGGAAATACTTTTTTTAAACCTTTTCATTCCCTCTACGTCTTTAAAGTAGACTCGGATCCACCTTATATTTCTCTGCGCTACCTGCAATCTCTCACATGTAGAGCCGTTTTGCTTGTTTAGCTGCTTTCGTATTACGCTTTCGGGTCGGAATCTGTTTTATGCGGAACGGTACTCCGTTATTATGTTACGATCTGCACGTTGCATGCTATAATAGAACAAGTTATACCACCATCTCATAAACGGGGAGGTTATAATCTTGATATTTCTGTGGGGAGAAAATATTAATATGGTAATTCACATACTTTCGAAGCTATTTGTAACGGATTTTTTTTACTTTTGCACGCGACCACCTTAAGGTGGTGACACCTTGCACGATGTAGCTTTAAA
This sequence comes from Cetonia aurata, assembly GCA_949128085.1. Taxonomy (NCBI): domain Eukaryota; kingdom Metazoa; phylum Arthropoda; class Insecta; order Coleoptera; family Scarabaeidae; genus Cetonia; species Cetonia aurata. The sequence continues at coordinate 15,778,745 of OX421884.1, read as the reverse complement.
ATCTGACAATGACAACTAATAAATCTGTAAAAAGCTTAACAAAAGAAATTTTATTTACTTCCTGGTGTAGGAAATGCATTAACTGCCATAACTTCTTCGTTTGTGGCACTTGAAATGTGTACCTTGGATAAACAAACTAAGAATGTGATTGTAATGGTTTACTGTACGATGCAGCAGAGTTGTTAAAACTGTGGCGTACTTTAATGTTCTTTAAATTTATAATACAGATGCCCAGTAAGTTTCTATATTAATTTTTTATCTTCTATAGTCTTCGTAACTTGCCACAGTAATACAGCTTGCTCAAAATAAACTGGCGGGTGTGCGGTAGCAAGAGGGCGTGCTCAAAGAAGGGAGATACACCCGGAGACATATGTTACGCTATAACTTGCACGTGAGATCATAGCCACCACCACTATCTTAGCGATTCGTTCAAAACTCGTAATTCAGTTTTTATTGCAATATGTATCTCTAGTATTGTACTTCAATTATTCCTACCACTCGGCCTGTTTCATCGAGCTGGTGACGTAGATGGGTTTGGAGCCGTGTCGTCCGCCAATTCGCAATGCGAAACCTGTAACTGGCATTGGTCAATGAACACACTTTCTTGTTTTTATAGACCTACACGTATATCTGATCATCTTATCTGGTAAAGCTAAAATTTAAATATGTTATCAATTGAGTAACACCAACTGTTATGTTTTTGAAATTTTATATTCCAAGAAAAAGAAGAAACGAGCATTACATTACCACATGAGGAATTACGTAGAAGATAAAGTAGATACAATTGATGATGACACCACTAGGCAAAATCACAGTTGAACCAAATAAACAAACAAATAAAGTATTAATAAATCAGCTTTAAATTCGCTAATAATTGAAATTAGTAATTTTGATAATTCAGTAATTAGCTTTATTTAAGGTGTTCCTCCTTCTGGTAACATGGGTTATATTATACCTACTTTGAAAAAACCACCGTTTCTGCACACTATACAAACAAAAAATAATTTTATCTGAAATTTGAGGTAAATAAAGTTTTACTCGGATGATTTTGTAAACAATAATATGTAATATAAATTTACCGTTGTATATGTATACATCATAGAGATGATAGAGTGCTGATATTGAACTCAAAACTGCCATCAATTGAAATGCGCCATATTGGAATACAGGCGTCATCAATGACGTCGGTACCATGGCGGATATTCAAATAAATAAAGTTAAGGATATCAATAAATTTTAATAGCACTTGGAATTTGTAATAATTAGTAGCATATGTTAGATTTTATCCTGTGTATTTTATATGGCATCGTTTTTTTTTATTAAAGTTGTGGACAACTTAGACCTATAAACAGTTTCTAAACTTACGATTAACTGGTAATATATACTTCATTCGTTGTCAGGTGTAATAAGAGAGAAAAGAAAAAATTTCTTTCAACGCCATATAAAAATACGTAGGAAAAATCTAATACAAGTTTCATAAGATCTTCACGACTTGTCATAACAATCCAACATTGTATGTTGTCTTTAGGAGTAAATAATATACTGCGGTAGTTGTTGTATAATTTATTGATGATTAAATAATATTAGTTTACTTAATTCCTTCCTTATTGATTTACCTTGTATTTTTTCTGTAAACTTCTTCGCTAAATTATGAAATCTAATTTTGCTATAAGACGATATTATGGTTTTACTTAAAATTGAAACACGAGTTTCTTCCAGAGGTGACATATCTAACAAATGATGGGACAAACTAGAAAAAATATTTTGGGCAACATGACTTGATAGTAAATAAACAAAAGTCGTTAGGAAGTTTTCTTCTTGTGGAATCTTGTTTCCTGTCAAGACCATTACTTTCCGAATTGGTTTTTCGGTGAACTGGCAAATATATCGTACCTCCTTTGATGGGCAGATTAGATTTACCTAAGAAATAGTGCAGAAAATTTAAAGAAATATATATGTTATACATCATTTATTTACCTCTACCCTTTGTTTTCAGGAATATCAAGTGATTCTAAATAAAAATATACTTTTCTAGATTTTCTTTGTCCGAATTCAATGTTGGAATAACTCCCTCTTTAATTCGCACAATCTGTCCTGCTCTATAAGAATCCTTTTCGAGGAAATGTAATGATATGGTAGTCCCTGTAACAGTAATCCACACAAGAATGTTTGTGCAATCTACAAAAAATTATTTCACATAGAAACACTAAGTATTATCACAATTTCAGAATATTTTTAAGCTATGGCATTATTCTGCAACTTACATATGAAAAGTTAGTTCTTCGTCATCTTTGTAACTATTGCTTTAGCAGGATTTTACACGACACGATGGCATCACTTTTTTCAGGAAAAACTACCTGGATTAATTATCACATAAGCCCAATTATTAATGCTATAATATGCATACTTACACATAAATCAAAAATATTCGGTGAATAATTTATAATATTAAGAAATAGTCCGGGAAATAATAACACAAAGCGAGTAAATAAAACAATCGATCTACAAGGTTAGGTAATACCAGTAAGACTTGTCAACTTGCAAAAAACTTAACGTGGCTTAACACAAAAACTTCCTATAGAAAACTAACGTAAGCATGACGCTACATGAATCGTGACGCAAGTAATGACGCCTGTATTCCAAGATGTTCTGTCGATTTTTGATGGTGCGCCGTAGCGATGCGCATACGGTTCATTGGCAGTCTATCAGGTCTGTGGTATACATACCTTTGTGCAAATTGAAAATTCAGGATACTCTTGTTTGTTTTGCATTTAGGGTTATAGATATTAAATCACTGTGCGCTACACGATATCATTAACTCTTCCCGTTCGGTCTTCGGTTAAAAATAGAAAGCCTTGTATTTCCGAAACAATTGTCCCGAATTGATAAAATTGTGTAAGCGCGGAATGATCGGATATCTGGTGTGTCTATTGCTACACTTCACTTATAACCTTAAAATAAAATATACCATTATATTTGAAGGTTATAATATTAATTCTTGTATATCTTTTCCACTTGTCTATTTCTTTTTTCAATAAAAATCCACGTATTTGACTTGATTGGAGTATTTCGGTTGTCCACCAATTAGGAATACTTTATCCAAAAATATGTTGTACCTGTTTGTGATCAGTAGAACAGCACACTTGACGATTTGATAGAATTTTATCATACTTGGATGTTGTATTCTTGATAACACGTACAGTTTCTTAAGCAGGTCATTAACAACCAGGAACCACAACAGGGGCAACAATTCCCCAGTGAGGTGCATGAATTACTGCAGAACCCTGCAGATATTTTACGATATTTCAACCTGGAGCATATCCATCTGATAGTAGAGGACTTGCTATATTGCACCACAGCTCTAGTTGTTGATTCAGTCATCTCTTTATTTCTGAAGGTGCCTTCTGGACCTCGTTCTGGACTGTTTGCCAAATTGTCTAGGGCAGTTACAGTGGATTTATCTTGTAACGACGTTTGTGTGTGTACAGTGCTACTGCGTTTTCTTACTTTTTGCTACCTTACTTACATGCTTTCATTTACTTATTGACTTTTGTAAAGCTTACTACTTATTACTTTCACGTTGACCCCTGTATGTTTAAATCTCTGCGTGCGGAGATTCGCTCGTGGTCGTACGGCGGCACTCTGCGGGCCTGTTGTCACGCGGAATGTGTCGCGCTTTTTGACGTCGTTACAATAATGTTTCAACCCTAGGGTGGTAGCTGTTGCTGTGCGGGCGAGGTACTTAGGGTTATTATCGGGGTGCGCAACAATTTAAACAGTGAGAGCGTGTTTTGAATCAAGAATTTATTACCATAAAACAGGTGTAAAAGACATCAGGTATGTACAACGACAAAAACATGTGACAAACAAAACATATGTATGTACAGTTGTAAACACATACAATAATATGCACAATCGCAAATAAACAAATATTCGCGGGGTTTCGGGACACTTTTAAATTTAGTCGCGGAATTTTAACGGTTTAAAACCCGGTGATAACGTGAAATGAAAATCTATTTACCGGGGTCGGGTCAAAAGTACGCGAACACGGAAAGCTGTGCCGGAGCCAACTACCAGAACGGGAACAACTAGAAGTGCCTGCGTTACGTTAGAGGCTATGCCGACGCCAACTGTCAGACCGGGAATAACTGGGAGTGCTTGTGTTATGCCAGACGCTATGCCGACACCAACTGTCAAACCGAAAATAACTGGGAGTGCCTGTGTTACCTCAGACGCTATGCCGACTCCAATTATCAAACCGGGAATAACTGGAAATGCATGTGTTAGGTCAGAAGCTATGCCGACGCCAGCTGTCAGACCGGGAATAACTGCAAGTGCCTGTGGTGCGTCAGAAGCTGTGCCGGCGCCAACGGACAGGCCGAGGATGACTGGGAAAAATACATTACAGCAGTCTCCCACGCGGTCATGATAGTGGGTCTACACCGTGAGTGAACGGACATACCGTCTGCGGACGCGATACTCGTCTCATAAGCAAGAATAAATAAATAAAAACTTAATTAAACAAACAAACATGTGGTAGTAACGCTACCGTATATGGGAAAATCAATGGGATTCCGGTAGAATGACATTTGTGTAGAATGCTTACTTCAAATGGGATTGTTTACACTCTCTCTATTGTCTTTAGCAGAAAAGGCAAGGGACTAATTAGACGATAGATCCGAAGGTAAAGGGCCAGTCTTTGCAGTGAAATTACTTTTAGCTACATACACACAGTAAAAATAATATTACAGAAAAAATATTTAATATGCATTAACAGATTCGAGAGAAATTAATCAAACATTGACAAAATTTATTAAAACCGGTATTGTTCCAAGAAGTTGTTTGTATAAATGTTTTGTTAGGTTCATACAAATTATTTCCTTCGAAGTTAACTATACCGCAACATATACTGAAATATATATCATACCATTCTAAACTCCCTTTATATAACGTTTTACATTATTTTGTATTGTATGCGAAAGCCCATTGAAGCATAAACGATATTTCTAAAAACTCGTAAAGTAATAAGAACTATATTTCAACGGTTACTGTGTTGTATATTATTTTACCACAAGCTATATTATCAACACTACGTAAAAAAGATTAAATGATTTCACAGCAACATATACGGAGTAAATATACCACCTCAGACTTAATGCCCTAAGCAAAACGACTCGCTGATGCTAGATTTCGAGATTGCAAGGTTTAGATTACAAATATTCCTCCTATTGCTGCAACACATTTAATTTACATATATGTACCACTGTAATTATGATTGTAATTACAGATTACTTGTTTGTGTTCAGGCTATGAGCTACGTAGTACAAACTCCTGTCCTATCTTCAAAGCACCGTTATATCAGAAAAATACTTAAATACCTACACGTAGGAGCAACAATATTGCTATCAGCATCAATTAAAACTACCAAATGATAAAATATAGGAGTAGAATACATTAGTATTCTTTTCAGCAATGGACACTACAATCCACTACTACAGGATTCCGACGATTATATAGACTACTACTGTTATCTATACTGCTACGTACTGCTGCCGCATAAAATAATGTTTTACGTTTGAGCACATAAAGAGAAAGCAAAAACAAAGGAGTGAAAGAATCTCATCAATTAACATCGACTAACAAAGCTATGGTCCTGCGAGAGTGTGTTTGGTGCCAAAACGCACTACTGAATTAAAATAGTTTTGTTTTCTAATCATATACACAGTGCTTTAATTTCATCGCTAATTAATAATTTAAGTCAATTAAAATATTCATCATTAAAATGTAAACAATATGTACCTAGGTAATAAGGCGCAACTGATTGCCTAACCCAGCCACAATAAAATAATATTTATTTAAACAAGTAAACTAAACATCTTTGTAAACATTTCTATAAATTAGAAGCATTATTGTAGGTTGATTTTTATACTGTGTTCGTTTTGCTTTTCTTTATAATATTTTGTGCAATTTTATGTACTATAAGTCGTCTTAATCGGATACCGATTTCTTCATTTGCATTGATCAACAATTCAGTATTTGTTCTTTGACGATAATTGTTAAATTTTTCAACTGTTTACTTTTTCTCTTTCACCATTGTAAGAGATAGTCCTGTTGGTGTGTGCTCTGGCAATTGTGCCTACCATTGGACGTTATTTGTGGCTAATATTATGAATTTTTGATATAAAATACTTCTCAAGAACATGTACAGCAGTTGCCAATCCAGACAGTACAGCTTTTGATTTGGTACTCTATGATATTGCAGATCCTGTCCTGCAATATTTCCTGTAAACATACAGGTATTTAAGCGATTTTATTCTAAAGTAATGTTTCAAATTAAAACACATAGAAAATAATATTTTATTGTTATCTTAGCATTTGCTTACCAGGCAACTTTAATATCAGTAAGCAGTAAGCTGGTGCTTCATTTAGCATGGTTTAACATAGGAATATATCTAGTGATTTTATTGTTCTAATGTCTTATTGTTTTGTCACAGACAAGTAAAATTACATATTATTTAATTATACTGGGGGAAAAAACAATACATATTGGCAAGAAACGCCTGCTAAATCTGCCGTACTTATATTTTTAATATAATATATATTAATTTTTTATTTCAATATCAGTTCAATGCAGTTAAACACCTCCCAGAGTAATCTGTAATACTTTTTAATAAATATACATATAAATCAGATCTTGCAGATGGCACGATACTTGAATGTCTCCACTATATGATACGCCTTAGCCTCCTACTAACGAAATAAGTTCAAATACTATATAAGTTAATTTATTACAAACATTTCTTTTATCTTTATCCAAGCTAGTAGATGCTCAATTTAATCGTTTCAAAGTATATTAATCAATTTAAATTTCCCACCAAAATGTCAATTGCTTTTCAGTACGCCGACATATAAAAAATTCAAATCCCTATATTTTAAAATGCGTAGATCTCTGTTAAATTATACAAAGAAAATTATTACCAAATCATTACCAACATAAGTAGGTATTCATGTTTCTTAATTTTGTTAAACAATTTTAACGCTCATCAAATAAAAATTAACCTCCAAATACATTGTAGATGTTTTAATTTAAACATACAATTGAAACGTTTTGCTTACTGTAGGATCATAAAGCACCTCCAAATATATGTTCCAAATATCAGACGTTCAAGCAGAAGTCGTGATGGGTCCTCTGGGCCCCAGATGAATTTTAGTTGCAGTCTCAAACGTTGGAAACAGCGATCAGGAAACCGGGATAACGTACAAAAGATTCCATCCAAATAAACAGGTTTCTTTCAAATTGCGAGTCAAACAAAAGGATTAATCATTCAACCTGAGTAAATATGTTTACACTCCTGAATTCCAAACGTTAATAACCAAATTTCTAATTCAATTTTCTAGATAACGCTTTAAAACAACTCTTTCTTCTCAAAGATCGAAAAAAGTAGTCCTCCTTTATTTTTCCAACAACAACCATTGCTAAGGAAGCCCCTTTACAACCCAGATAAGGACACTGCACAGCAGTATCCACAGTTACACTAAAGTAAAACATTATGGCAACGCTAACTCGACACACATTACCAGATTTACTAGTTTGAAATGTACAGTCGTATCCTTAGTTACTGTAAGTAATATGATGAAAGTAAAATGTTATGCTAATACACTCCCCCGACATAATTGTACGATGAAGTGGGTACTAATACAGTTCCAAAAATATTATACATCCACAAAATAATATAAAATAAAACATTTTATACAATTAATAATATAGATGTTATGGTATTCAATTCTTGGCATAATTTTACATCATAGATAAAAATATCATAGCTATATATTTATAAATTATCAGTCCTTATCACCTATATATTAAACTCACCTGCATTTAGTTTGTGTTTAGATAGATACTTCATTGATCTAACGTGTATTAAACGTTTCATCTCACCAAAGAATTCGCAGCGATGTAAGAACAACGCAAACTATGCAAATAACTTAGCGGATATTACAAATACTCCAGTTGGCTTAACGATCTCTTTGAGTGTTACTTTAACTAGATGGCACAACTCAATTTATTAGATTTGTATTAGAGAGTGACTAAATATTTGCTTTCTTGATGTATAAATGCCTTCAACTTGTTTCTGTTTCGATTTTAAAACAAAACGTCAAATTACGTTTTGTAACAAAGATACTAACATCAAAACGACAACTTTTTTAACAATACCTAAATAGACAGCAGCAAAATGTCTTTTATTACGATTGCACAAAGTGGTGGATAATGTTAAGTTCTTATCTTTCACGAGACTGGATTGCATAATGTAAAGATAAATGAGACAGGTTATATGGACATTCGTATATGTACTGTAGGAATATTGTATAAATTGCTATAAATCTCATTGCGATTTATATCGTGAGAACAATTACATCCAATTAAACATTTTGCTGTTCAATGTAGGTTCTGTATTTCTTTGTCAATATGTGGGTGAAATTGCATACATACTGCATACAACATGTACAGGTTATGTATACTTCCGAATATCTAGCTTCGTTATTTTAGCAAAACACCTTATATAAAGAAATGTGTGTATAAATGTTTATAAAAGCTGTAAATTTATATCATATAGGTACAAAAGAAACTTAACACATCTTAGCACTTACAATAAATTATCAGAACTGTTCATTTGGTCAATCACCGGAGTGTTGTTAGGAGAAAAGGAAATTAGAGACAACGCAATAATTTTTACACCATGTGAGTAATTGAAAATTGTTGCTAACACTTTAAATTAGATATAATTCGTTTGCTTCTATATATTTTGCACATTAGTTAAAATGAAAGTAATAATTATTCTAGGAATGGTTTTAGTAAATTACGTATGCACACACTGTGGAATAAACATGACTTAGATATCGGAAATTTTCCTCGAAGTTTTGGTATTGTTACATAGCTAATTTAATCAGTCCATATTCTGAAAAGTTCGGGCAGATACATACACGCACATTTCTTTTTTAATCAATTTTGGAAGACGCCCTTGAATTAGAGCGATTTGTTAGAGTGCTTCTAGTTTATAGATAGCTGCACTGGTAAGAGTATACAGAAGAGACTAATTAGTTTTAAAAGTTTATTTTCAAATAAATATAAATTTAATCCTATTTACAAAAAAATAAACCTAAATATATACTTTTGCAAAATAAGAATTTCGTTTCTCGTATATTGAATATATGTTATGATAGTATTTGCTCAATATCTTTCATACATGTGTATTCATTTCCATAGTATCGCAGTATTGGAACTAGTGTGCGACGTTAACTGGGCGCGACCGTTGATATGCGAACTAAGCGCCGAACGACCACAGAATTCTGTTCAAACCTCTGCTTATTTCCCAGCTCCGCAGAATAGCATAGAGAGCGACTGTTCCTTACTCACTCAGTAGCTATTTAATTCTATACTTTGAATAGATATCAAGTCCTTATAACAAATGCTTTACGGTTACAGAATGAGTATTTACGATCTATATCTTTCTCTGGATCTGATACCACGTAATGAATAAAGCATATACTCCTGCTAGAAGCAATAAATCCTTCACTTTTAAAACTTGTTTTTTTATTTACTGCCCAGTTTTATATATTATAAATCTACTATGTACTATATTATTTTCCATTCCACTTTTCTCTAAACTCCGTTAATTTTTAAAGATTAATTTATGTTATATATTATATATTCCTGATAACTCTTCTAAAACGTTTATTGTCCTGCACGAAAAACTATTTTTAAGTAAAACCTTCCGGACCAGTATTCCCCTTCTAGTTTACCTATAATTATTTGTTAACAAAATTGCAACTAAAATAATTTCCCTGCATTATATTTTTTGACAGTTTCAGTTTTTCATAATTTTCCGAAAACACGATTTTTTAATTTCTATTTTCCCTTTTATCAAAATTTTGAATTTTAAAATTTCAATATAGCTCTAAAAAGACTAGATATATTTCATGTATCATTCAAAATTTTGTTATCTACAAAGTAATGGCTTCTTCTATCGAATTATTGTGAAGGATTCGTAACGTCCTATTAAAAGTAAATAGCTCTTTTTCAAACTTGTTCAAGTGTATTTTATAGTGCTGTAGTATGCCAAGAAAACGAAAGTGTGTGTACATTTTATAATTTCTAGTGTTATGCTGACATACTGGAAAATAAAAATTCGGAATTTTGGTAATCAAGTACCTATTAGATAGAAATTAATAAATCAGATGTCTTCGGCTTCAGATAATTGACTAAATGCCAATGTAAGCTGTTCTATCTAAAATTTCAAATATTATTTCGTCTATGGTAAAATGGAAATTCATAATATGGTTAAATAACTTCTTACAGTAAATACCACATTCCAATTTTGTTTAAATTTAGGGTTATTGGCCTGGACGCTATGAGCTTGGAACAGACATACGCTAATAATCTTCATTTTCTTGTTTATTACAAATTCTGCTTTTGTTAGATAAAGGATACTACAAGCTAGAATAAAAATTATAACAAATTGTTAAGTGCATATATCACAATAGCATACGCTTAACTTATTGAAATGGGCAAGGCTTAATATTAATAGGAAACAGGAGAAAATCTGGTTAAACAATTCAGTTGTGATAATAGAACCGTGAAGAAATTGTACGATGATAAAATAAAACTTAAGCAAAAAATTGTAACTATTTAAAATTATTTTGGGATATTAAACTATCTACTTGTTAGTCTCATCACAATCCACAAGATATTTTGACATTAGCATTCCTTGAATACGAAAATTACTATTATAGGCAAAATCGAACTCTCTTTAAAATTCAGGATTCATTCACAGGAAAAAATAATAAAACGTATAATGTTTCCAAGAATAACTTCCCTAGCAAATTTCTGGACAGGAATACCAGCACACACCGTTACAACAACCTTAATGTAAATACAATAATGATACAATATTAAGGAGAAGTAATGAACTGGAATGCGGGACAGAGCATACCTACTAAGAACGCGGGATTACTTGCTATTAGACTTTTTAATTCCCTATCCTGCCTGTATGTGCTTTACATAGAAATCGTCTTTTAATGACTCTTAAATATGTGTCGCCTCGTTATTACGTAATGAATATAAAGTTTTATTTGAAAAATACAGCTAATTTTAAATGCCCAGCTGGAATTTCAAGTATTTTCAATGGAAATCAGTGTTTGATTCGTTATTGAGTAAACTGTATTCGTTTCATTATTTTTCTAAGAATGTACGGCAAAAGAAAAATCGTTAAAGCGGAACTTCAGGGCTGTTTTAGCTTGCTGAATGTGTCTTTCTTGTGATCGTCAAAGGAATGCCGTGTCATAAATTGCGCATGAGTTCTGCAAATGCTATATGTCGATATGTATGTACCTATTAATTGTAAGTGAATTCTATCTGATTAGCAAAAAAGGAACTGTTTCCACCTGGTTTCAGTTTAAGTTTATGCAACACAGTATACACGCTAGTGTAGACTGCAGAAGCAATTTGTACTTATACTACTCCATTTACGGTATGTAATATAACGCACCTTTAATTTTACGACTTCAAGATATTAAGGATGATTGATTCGTCACCATATTTGTAGAAATGTTTCTCCTTCCTTATGTATCCGCACACATTTGCAGTCCAAAAGAACATGCCGCTGTCATAATTCACTTTAAATTGTTCTAAAAAGGGATGTACCAATCCGCACTCTACAGTTATTACTATTTCTAAAGACTGAAGCAATTTCACCGCGGAGAAATATTGCAAAAAAGGGTATAATAATGTTTTGCATATAAATAAGCGATTTAGGCCTTCGATCTAAATAATATCAAAATATAATCCTATAGGTTTATCAAGTTTTGTAGCACTTGAAAAAATATTCTGACAAACATAATTGCTTTTCTTTCGATGACGAAGGCGTACTTTTACCAGGAACAGCATCAACAACAGGGCGAGAAGGAGATTCAGCGGCTTTATCTTGAAACTTCTCTGAATGTTTCCAGATACTTGTTTTTCAAGTATCCGGCGACCGAATATCCGGCTATTCGGCTTAACGTATCGCCGGATATCTGGTATCCGGTATCCGGCCAAAGCACTATCCGTTTCATCTCTAGTCCATAGATGGTAAAGGGACGGAAGTGATGCGTTGACCGTTCAATTCATACATAGTTCAATTCGATAAAGTGGCGCTTTCTATCTTCGAATGAGTGTAGTAAGGTTGTACTTTCGGATCTGGTAGCCGAAAAAAATAACTCATCTTTCTCAACCTAAGCAGATGATCGAAGTAAACAAAAAGTTGAAACTTGCATTAGATTTAAGTCAAATAGTAGATATAATTAGAAAGTGACGTTGAAATAAAGCGATACATAGGAAAATTTGGCCTTGAACGTAACTCTCTAATAATGTTTGCTATTTGACTTAAATGTAATGTGACTTTCATTATACATACATCTACCAAAAGATTCGGATTTCCATAAAGCAAGCTGAAGCTCGTCCTTTGTCTGTTTAAGAAAATTGCAGTTCAATAAAAAAAACTATGCATTGAATGCATCTTCTTGCGAGGATTCGAATGGTAAGAAGCAATTTATTGGCAATATATATTACCATTTTCGAAATATATCTGTTTAATGTTCTGGAATTAAAACTGGGACAAGGAACAGACTAAATATGGCTTAATAGAGTACCTTTTAATGGGATTGAATGATAAAAGCTGATTTCGTAACTTTTATTAGTTTAATTGCTCCAACTCTAAATACTCCCTGTTAAATATATGACGACGCCCATTTGATTATTTAATATTGCTCCACCGAGAAAAATCTAAATTGATATAATATTTTTATTTGCATTAAAAACAAGCAATAATTTTTTTGCTTTAGTAAATTGGAATACGAAAATCACATTCATTTTCAAAATAACATGTTCTAAAATATGAAAACATGTTGGGTTCAAAGACCACTAGGGTGCAATGTGCTGTACTTGTATTAATAATTTTTATTGGAGACATAAATGCTGAAGCAAGTGCAACGATATATCATGCATTACTTTGTGATTTTATGATATCGTTAAGAAACGAAGCTACGCATAGGCAAAAACATTGTTAAAATTATGATATATAACAGCGTCTTCTTTATTACTTCTAATAATATTCGCGCTTGCATTCATCATGCGTCTATTTTAAGAAGTGTATTAACTTTTAGACATGCTAATTATAGTAAAGAATTTAGAATGCTATTAACAGGATTCACCTAAGTACAATATAGGTACGGCTTTATTTACGAGACGCTACACACTAGAATAATCTAATTCTTGGTAAATCACTTCATTCAACTGCAGTTCTGACCGCAGCACTTGTCAGAAGTAGGTACGCCAACGTTTGTACATTGCCGCTTAATGGTGCAGAGTTGGAGGAAGAAGTACCCGAATGATGCGAGCCCCAGCGAGTAGGAGAGAAGATATCGGTGCCTGGTCATCCAAAGGAGCCAATATCATCCCTCTTGTTCGCTCAGGCTCGCATTGTTAAGATATTTTTCCTGTAGGGTCCGCTTATGCAAGGCGAATTAATTGAATTTAGAATGGATTATAACAGCTTTACCCTTGACTGCTGTATAACCCTTTCCACTTTAAATAAATGATTGGAAATATTGTATTGGACTAATATAGTATAGTAATAGACACTCAATATGCACTACACTAATTTATTAATTTGGAACGATTGTTTCTAAAATTGGCTTGAAAATGGGAATGCACGAATTTTCCAAACAATTCTCCCGAATTACTAAACTAGTATAGCGCGGAGTGATCTACATTTCTTCAGGTTATTTCTTATTAGATAATGAGGGAATTAAATGAAATATTCATATATAAAATAAATACACTCCGCCAAAAAAGTATCGCATAATTTAGTTTTGAATCATAAAAGTATCGCATAATCTTTGTTTGTAGCATAAAGTTGTAAATATACTTTAATGCGCTCTAAGATATAATTTCTATGATTGTTTAAATAAAATACAGGCCAAATAAAAACAAGAACTCATACTTGAGATTTTTATTAAAACAAGAAATTATAATTTTGGAAAGAAAAATGTCATAACAGTAGCTTTTAATACTGAGTATTGCCACCTCTGGCTCTTATGACCGCTCGCATACGGTTTGGCAGAGATTCGATTAACCTCCGTATATAAGCCTGATCCAAATTCTCCCACTCGTCACGGAGAGCATTTGCTAGTCCATGCAGGTCCGCTGGGGCAACATTTTGGGTTCGTATCCGTCTGTGAAGGAGGTCCCACACGTGCTCGATAGGGTTCATGTCCGGACTTACCGCAGGCCAATCTAAAACTGGAATACCAACATCGTTAAGGTATTCCTGGACGATTATTGCAACATGCGGTCGTGCATTATCGTGCATTAACATGAATTCGTTTCCTATAATTGGCGCATATGGTACTACATGTTCTTCTAAAATGTCCGTTATATACCTGTGGGCAGTCAGTGTACCTCTGTCTACTGGTACTAACTCTGTACGACTTGTTAAACAGATGCCTCCCCAAACCATAATAGAGCCACCAGCGAAATTAGGTCTAGGTCTGATATTACACTGCGAATAGGGCTCACCGTCTCGTCTGTACACTGAGATACGCCTATCTGAGGTGTAAAGACCAAATCTTGACTCATCTGTGAAGAGTATATTGGCCCAGTCATTAATGTTCCAATTTACATGTTCTTTGGCAAACCTTAAGCGAGCCACTCGGTGGTTCCTAGTGAGACGAGGGGCTGTTACAGCTACTCTAGCTCTTAATCCACTCTGTCGTAACCTATTCCGAATAGTTTGAGTACTCACACGAGTATTTCTGACTCTAGCCAAGTCGTTCTGCAATTGTCTCGCAGTTACATGTCTTCGACGTAATGCTTGTAGTAGTAAATAGCGGTCATCTTGGCGAGTAGAACATCTTGGACGACCTGGTACAGGTCTTCTACTGTAAATGCCTGTTTCCCTATATCTGGCTACGGCTCTAGAAACACTTGACTGATTGATGTTCATCAAATTAGCAACGTATGCTTGAGATCGTCCATCTTCGATTAAAGCAACTATAGCAGCCACTTGTTCTGAAGTTAAATTGCTCATTTTAGTTTTAAAAGCGTTGGTACAGAACTCTGACTTCGCACTTTAAAATTTGTCCGTATAGGAAGACTTTCAATAAACAACTGAACAAACCTTACACATTATGCATTTTTCTAAATGTGTTCTTTTAGAGAAAAAAAAAAGTAAAAACGCTAAGTTCCATTATTTTGTTAGTGTTTTTATAGTTCACATACACGAGGCAAACTTTTTGTGAACGTATAAAAATATCTTGGTTCATAAATGCCCTTTTTTAGTTTATGCGATACTTTTTTGGCGGAGTGTATATGAATAGCGTTTATAGAATTTTAAATAATATGTTTGAATGTATTAACTCAATGGCAAAAATCTTTCCATAACCATTCTGTAACTTAAAACCCTTTATGTCTATATGTCTGTGTTTCAAGGGGACTTTTGTTTGAAGAAGGTAAGACAAATTTCTTTCGACACGTTACTACCCTTTGCCTTTTGTCTAAATATTTACACGGTTGTATGTGAACGCTTAACTGAGAATCTACGGCGCCCCATACATCTGCTTTCTTCATCTTGGTGCCTTCTCGTTTAGTTTTTTTTTTTCGTATGCGTGAATGTTTAATTTGCTTTTTTCCTTCTACCGTAAATCTAATTATGACGTTATTCTGAGCGCACGTAGCACTTTCTCTATATACAATACTATAATTATGACGTTTTATAGTGGAATTCGTTAGTAACAAAAAATTAATTAGTTTTTTCCTTGGCTTACATTTAATTTCTCTATATAGTACCTCTATAATTAATTTTTAATTATCTATTACTTTATTTATTTTCGAGATTTATGTATGAGGTAGATGTAAAATATACTTTCACTTGTCAGTCTATAATAAAACCGAAACTGAAATTCTAGTTTAACCCATCCACCGTTTCCTGTATTAAAAGATCGATAGGATAGGTCAATGTATTATTATGTAAAACAAACATGAATACATAAGCACCTACATACTCTCTTCTAACAATTTTCAAGTCGTAACTGGAGGATGTATAGTTATAGCGTAAACACATTCTCGAAATGATGTGGATGCAATGTACAAACGAAAACTCGCAACAAACTTTTTTTATTTTTTTATTATTTTATAACATAAATACAGTAAACAAATTAGCTTATAAGAGTAACATTTTGAAAAGGAATTTGAATAAAGTTTAATACATCTGGATTTAAATATAACTTTGACTATTTAAATTAAATATTTATATTACATATTTGTTTCAACACTGATATTACTCCATGCCACACTTATCGAAGACAAATTTGTAGACGTTTAGTCTATAAGTTCATATGCTGTACTTATCACTATAAGTATAAATATATTGACGTTTTTTTACAAGAACAAAATTGAATGAGCAATTGGACTAAACGTAGATATAAATGTACTTTAAGTTCACTTTTTTCCGTTCTTGAGATTTCGATAAAAGAAGAAATGCCTTGCAATTAATGAATTTATTATGAAATAACTGACTGCTCATCTTTGTGCCTTCCTCGATGTCTGTTTGGTATACACTGTTTCTTATTCTTTCTTTTAGTATTTTCCTACAGTTGGGTATTGGCTCAGAGTGAATTAGTTATTGAAGGCGACTTAATAAAAAGGAATCCAATATTTTGAGATCGGACAACCTTGGAGGCCACGCAATTGCACCATTTAAATATTCTGAATTAGCTGTCTCTCTATGAAGGAAAGCCTGATAATGCCAAAACGATATGAAACTGCACATCATACATTCAGTTTCTAATAATACTGTCTTCTAGAATTGATTCGAAAGTTTGGATTTTCGGCATTGACAATTTTAGAGAAATGCCAAAAAGTTGTAAATGATGTAAATGAATAACTGAAAGCTTTCAGCTTTCACTAATTCATTTACATCTTCGATTGTTACATTGAGTTGGTGTTTGTTCGATTTCTAACTTTTCTAACTTGTTTGACAAATTTAATCTAATGTTCAGTGTTTTATTTTATTTAATAATGACAAATTAACCTATCGACGTTTGATCTGAAGATGGCATCATAGCCGAAACTAGTCATCAATATATAATAATTTGAACGTAAGAACGTAGTTTTTACTACTTAAACCTTACCTACCATATACGTTCATTCGGATATACATTACATCATAAATATAAATACTTAAACTCACTCTTAGGTATGCTTCGATAAGATGATGTCCTTTATACCAGGCGCTTCTTACTTTGGACACAAAATGGACATTCCATGGGCATCCATTCTTGGATATTCCATGGATATCCATTCTTGGACATCCTTACGATCTCCGGAATAGGTCCATGGACATCGGGACCTGTTTTGGACATAAAATGGACGTCCATAGGATATCCGGTGCTGTCTGGGTTTGTGCGGCAGTATTTACATACAAAACTTATCCATAAGAGTAGACCATCATCATTCATCTATGTTCTAACCAAGTATCTATTTACCTAGCCTTAACCTGTTAAAATATTTTTCTTATTTGGAGTTTAATCTTAATTCCACCAATGTAAATGAATCTCTATTCGTGTATATTGGTTTGGTTTTTGATATCATGCAATTAACATTATTACTTTATCCCTGTGCTTCACCCAAAATATATTTAATTATAATTTTAAGGTAGAACAAATCAAGTTAAATTACGACGCACTCCATCGAATTAACCATCAACGCTATAGGTACTGAAATCTGTGTGCGAAGCAAATTTCGACTGCCAGCTTTGTGCTCGTTGAAAAATTAACTCGACATTCCATCCGCGCTTAACACTGGATGTCGGGTCACTTATTATTTATTAACCTGTTCGCGGCCAGACTATAATTACGCATCGTCGCTTCGGAAAAGACTTTTCGCTACGTTGGACGGAGCGATACGTGCGCTGAACGAAGAAAAAGTACGATATGCTAATTTCAAGAAAAAACCGACGCCTTCGCAAACCGTCTAACAACGCCCAGCCGTTGTTAGGATGCTGGGGTCGAGATACCTACATATTTGGTGTCGTATGCCATGAGAAGGTTTGACACAGCAGGGATCTCGGCTTGGTAATGTATGCTCGTCATACAAATGTACAGTACTGGACAATGTAAAGGTCTAGGTGAGTCGCAATAATAGCAGTAAATGTATTCAATCGTTAGTAATACAAATTATTAAGGAATTATGTTTGTAAGCACGTTTTCTTTTTTCTTTTTTTTTCTTTTTTTTTTTTCGAAGTGACATTATCTATACTGTAAAGCACACTTAATTCTGATGAAAATAATTTTCCTCTTGAATCATTTTTTTTTAAATTAGAGTTAGGTCCGGTCACTGCAATTTATTAAAGTTCTTGGACTGGATGGGGAGCTGTAAGTGCGGGCAAACCCTAGCAGCTTGCAGCTGATGTAGGGGGCACAATAGATCAATAGGTCGCGGTGTAATGTTACCCTAATTAGATCTAATCTAATCTAATCTAGGTCCGGCACAAGGAAGGAATATAGTACCTACTAAATTAAATTCCTTGTACTTAAACTCCTATCGTAAAACCAAACTAAAAATTAGATGGCATAATTCCTTTTGTTAGATTTATTATTTTGCTGCAAGGTAAGGTTTTTTTTTTTTTTTTGTTGACCTAAAAGATGAATGTGAAAATAATCATAGCTGTTGAGAATGTATGAATTCTTGCTGTATTTACAGCTGACCGTCCGGTTCGATTTCTTTTAAAAAGTGCAGAATGTAGGAAGGTCCCAGGTTAGGTAACTCTCCCTCTTTAATTTCTCATATGCTCGCAAGTGCCCTTGAGTTGTATAGTACAGAGCAATTTGAGAAGACGTAGATGGATGTGTCATCCTGTTCCGCACAAACTCTAGGTTCGGCTTCCTCTGCTATTCCAGGCCTGCTCAGATGTTATTTCAATTTACAATGGCCTGATAGAATGTCAATGCCAATGTGCGAATATTATTTTTACTTAGGTTGATGCATTCTATAGATTTCCTTCTGTTGGTTGGAGATAGATTCTCCCAGTATTTGGATTTTCTCTGTTCTACTTTACTTTTAAGTTTCTCCAGTATTGTACTGCTACTTATCCCGCAAAAGAGTTCAGGCTCTATAAATGGTATTCTAGCTGTTTCTAGCGAGATTATCTGTTATTTCATTTTCCTTCACTCTAGTATGCCCCGGAACCCACAGAAGGGTCGCAGAAGGTGTTTCTTTTACCTAACTCCTTTTGTTTTTCTAGACACTTTCAAACCATCTTAGAGCTGATTATATTTGAGCTCTGCGCTTGACCATCGGACATTATGATAATTTCCTGCTTATGTTTGCTTCTGTTAATGTTGAATTCGACGCATTTTCGCCTGGAAGATACTTGGATACGTGTCTAAGCTTTGAAAATATTTAGCCCCATATATCCTTATTCCAGATCTCCGTGCCATTTTGAAGCATTCCGTGTACGATTTGATGGCATTTCTGTGGTGTCTCGATTTCACTCGTTTTTTCTGCTAAGATTTTTCGTAAATTCTTTTACAAAACTTAACTTTTGCAATATCCTCCTTCATAGCCTAGATCTCGTATCAGACGTCTAACTGGTTTCTTTTAGTAACAGATTACGCCTAGTGCTGGAACGACAGCTTTTGTCACACCAAACTGAGTTCAATTTCAAGTGTCTATAGTTTTTGGCAAAATGACGATCATCCAAATCCTGCACAGTAATTAGTTATGCTTTTTCACAAGCCACCACGCAATTTGCTGGTACCGCTTGCTCATCACAGGGTGCTCATCGAAGGAGAGGGTCACCCAAATCCTAATTGTGAAGTTCCTCCATTCCATATCCGATTTGGTTCTGTATTTACGGACCAAAGTAATGGTATAGGCTCATATTGGTAACAACAAATAATAGTTCATAATTAACGATTAATACAGTAAAAGGATATGCAGTACATACTGATCAAAGCAGAAGCATTCTAGAATGTTTATATTTGCACCGGCGAATTGTTGAAAACGCTTGTTGGAAATTACCAAAGTGCCTATTCACCGGAAAAAGCTTTATCGTTGGATGAATCGTTGCTGTTACATAAGGAATAAGAAGGTAAGCTTCAAGCATTATATCAAAAGAAAAAAAGACAAGCTTGAAATAAAACTGTTTGACTATGTATAACTAATCGTAAGAACTGCTAATTGAAAAATACAAGGAAACCAATGCGATGATACGTGGATACCAGAATGGACGTGATTGAGTTTCGGGCTTTTAGACCAATTTCTAGGTAAAAGACACCATCTTCTAACAGATAACTATTATAACAGTATTGCACTATCTAAAAAATTACTAAAGCGGAAGACCTTAAAGTCAAAAAAGAGAGTAATCCAAAGAATATTACTTCCAAGGAACTGAAGAATGGTGAAAATATACGGTTGGGCAGAGGAAGGATTTGTTTCTAAATAAAAAGATAAATGAGAAGTTGTACACACCACAAAAAAATTCACCCAAGGATGCTTAATTGATGTAACTAAAACAAACAGATTCTATTTGAATTTAAGAAAAATGTAGAAAGACTCCTGATCGCCAGGTCTAAAAGATGGAAATAAATTGCTCAAGCGAATGACCAGAAAATCTTGGTACAAGTTGACATTAAATAATTATACGATTCGTTAAGGTAAATAAAACAATGGTATTCCCTTTAGAATGAAGAACTTGGAATCGACTTCCAGTATAGCGAATCGTTTTGGAAGATGAAAACAGTTTTAAGTGTGTCTTCAAGTAGGATTTTATTACCAACATGTTTATTGCATTAATCCGGCGCAAGAGAGAAGGATATAGTGGATTGGGTTTGGAACATCTGTAGTTGAATCTTCTATATGATTCGTTCTGAACATCGTTAAAACGATGTCAGAATGTACATGACAATAATATAATAACGAGGATCAATCAAAATGCCTGCCTCATAGCTTGAAAGGCTTTACGTTACTCTGTAACCTTCTTTTGAATTCATTTGTCTATAGAGAAAGAAGATACCATAAAATATATTTTCGTTTTACTCTCATTTATCAACTAGTAGTCAAATTTTGGTTGTAAATTGCTTTTATCGTAGGTATCATTCATTTTAAAATTATAATAATAATTGATTCAACATCTATACGATCACAGAAAGGTTTTTTTTTATTATTCAACAATTATAACAGCTGTATTGTTGCAGGTAAGAACATTAACGTGGAACAATAAGTCGTTCCTGTTAATTATTTATTACTGTAGATCAAAATTTAACAAAGCAACCTCCTTTTAAGTTTGATCGCGAACAATCACAGAGTCCAAGATAATTTATTTCCCATTAGCATTATCTCGATTACTCGGCACAGACGAGAAGTCATTAATACTAATCAAAGATCTAATGGAATGAAGGGTATAAAGCGTTCCGAGCAAGAAGGTTCTTACAGTTAATAGATAATATTGTTTCTAAAGTGTCTTCAATGTTCCCACATCAAGCAAAGAGGAAGTTTCTTACATTTTCTATTTCTAAGATTAAGAGTTCACTGTTAAAATTACAGTACATGATTTCTTAGTACAACAGAAAATTAATATGTTTGAAACTTTTTGTACTTGAACTCTTTCTAAAAATAAAAATAAGTAAGATTACTGTTTTATATGTATGTCACTTAAGAGGAATTTGCTGCACTAATATATAATGGGCACAATTCAGTGTTTCATCAAAAATGTGATTTGAGTTTGGATTTGTGTCGTTTCTTTTTCTGGCATCTGGTGGTTTTATGCGAGCACGTTTGGAATATATTCAGTGCACAAACAGAAGAATAACTGTATATTATACCACGGCGTGCACTAGTTAAACCAAATCAAAACAGTTGTCAAAAACATGTTATACGCGAGGTATTTGAGTACCCATATCAATATATTTTAGTTAAAAAGCAGGTGTCGACATGATTTCGGTAATTTATCGGGATAAGTAGGTATTATATTTTAGCACCGTGTGTTTAGCACACCAATACAAAACTCTTCATGTAAACGACATATTCTAAACTAATTCAATTTCAAAGTAGCACTGATTGTGTAGAATTTGTTAGAATGTTATTGCCATTGTTATCCGTTTTAGAAGGAGAGGAATTCGGTGTTTGTCACTTTACTAAATAAAAATAGGCGGCACGTATCAAGTTTCCCAAGAAAGTTTCTATGATTTTTCAAACTAGTTTTGGTTCAAATTAACTGTTCTTGAATGCTCGTTATGACCTGTATGATCAGTTGCAACGAAGACAATACGGGATCCTCTTAGACCAAAGGTTTACTTCAGTCGTTTGGAAAATGTTTGTTCTAATGATAAACCGAACGAACCGAAGCGCTTTTGCGATCAGCCTTAGCGTCCTGTTTTCAAGTGCCTCGAGCGACTCTATCTTGGGGGGTAACTTCGACGCCCACTCAAAAGCACCGTGAACGAGGACTAGCCTTAGTATTGATTTGTACATCAACAACCAGTTTGTTAGATGGAGGGTACCATCTTAACATGAGGAGCAAGGAGTTGCGGACAGCAAGAAAGCGAATTCTGAGCTGGTTGCGTTACTTCGTCCAGAAGCGAACTGCTACGTACCTATTGGCTTCACGGTAACCTGACATTTCCCACGGGGGCACGTGTCTGAGAATCACCTCTCTTCATTAAGAATCCAACAGTGACGCACTTGGATTCGTTCAACTGCAGTCTCCATCCAGTATTCCAGCGAACAATAAGGTTCGTAGCGCCGTGAAAGCCCAATTTCTGCAAGCCGCATACACGGCGGTGTCGTCAGCTTATATAGCTAGATGTGTGCAACATTCTCGAAGGTTTGTCAGAAACAGTAGAAACTTCTATTTCGCTTTTTTTCAACATTCAACCAACGCGAAACATAGTTTCATCTACATATTGTACTATTATGGTTAGTTAAATGAATTTTGTCTATAAGATGCCCTTTAGATCTCCCCTTAGAGTACAACAGACATATCACCATGCTCTTTGGTTCCCATTAAGTCTAACAGTGGAATATTTGCCCTTGCATAATGTGAGCAAAGGTTTCCTTTCTGCTTTGGCAGAATTTGCAACTGGTATTCTCTAAAGCCGATGGTATACACATACAGATATGCTCAAATGTATTAGATACCTATATTTTTTGCGAATAATCAAAGTAAGGCGAGTTCAAAATAAAACTCTTAATTTAAATGCGTTATAAATAGTATTTTAATAAAGAATCTTGATAATTTGTCGCATTTCTGTAAGATTTTAATGCAGTTGCAATACTTTTTTGAGTGCGAAAAAAACTGACGTTTCAGAAACGTGAACATGCATAAAAATTTAATAGATCTAGGAAAAGTATCTATAAAATTGTTGTATGGAATTCGTTACTTGTGGTTTGGTCCCAAACGAATGGATAACTTTTATGTTTTTCAAATGTCCGCTTGTGAAATTGGTATTTTATGTATTTAATCATCTATTGGGGGTCCTCAATGAATATAAATACCCTTATTATCATGCAATTGCACTTTCGCAATAATACTTGAACAGAGCCATTTATTTAATCTTCACGCGGAATAAAACTCACTTAAAAAGAACAGAATAAAAACATTTAGACAGACCTGAGTTATACCCCAATAGCAGCTATAAAACTAACCGCTTCGCTCCAATCCTAACTTTACTGGGTGAATTATTATATCCTCAAATCGCTCCGCATAATTGACTGCATACGTAAGCGATGCAAGTGTGTGCTAAAACCGGTCCGCTTCCGGTAAATATTCCGCCAACTCGTTTACTTTTTCCGGTTTCTCTTCCTTGCGGCTCCGCTGGCTTATTCTTTCATGCTTCTAGTCTCACTGGGTTCCCGCCCTCTCGATTCATCCTAAATTCCTTATCGCCGCTAAATCGTCCGTGGGAGTTACACCACAACACTCGTGTTTCAGTCGATCGGTCGTTGGGATCAGATTATATCCGCGCCAATTTAAATATAGCCACAATCGAAGACTTACCGAGATAGGATCGATGCAGGCAATGATTATACGTCACCGTTCTGGTTCTGTTAATTTCCGCATCGCAGCAGTTGGTTGCCTATCTTGTGCCCGACAAATAATTATTGTTCTCGGTACGTTGCGTTGGTTGGAATCTTTGTCTTCGTTGTTCTTTGTCTTATAAAGAAAAGCGACACTCCTGATTGCTCATATAGATATATCCACTATAATACGTACATACATGTATATGTAGGTATATCTGATGGAAAGCATATAGAAATTCTGGTGAGTGCAAAATGAATCATACGTTTTTTTTTTCTGTGATCCTTTTGATGTTAGATTGCAATACAATACAATTCTCCAGCTTTGTAATCCCTAAATAAAATTTGTTTTCCTCCTCATGTCTCAATTAAAACTTTCTGTTTTAGAATAGATCATCAACATCAAAGAAAAAATGCCTAAACACAATTTACTCCATTTACCGGCTTACGCTACGGCCGTCTCGTGGGTTGAGAGATTGGCTAGTGCCTGCTAGAAGGTGCACGTCTAAACTCTTAACCTGCCAGTGGACGAACGCGGATATAGCTTGAGATGCGATAGCCATGAAAGTCCTATGTTAAAGCGGTCGTCGTCCCTCAGGATCGTCCACCTCCTCTCGCTGGAGTCAGACGTCTAGCTGGTTTCATCGAATCAGCTAACGCCTAATGCCCCGACTACGGCCTTCTTTTTCACCTTATGAGACGAAATTATTCATTTAATTTCAATTATTTCGATACATAGACGATCATTCAACCTCCCCCCCCCCCCCCCCTCCCCCGATCTAGAGAAGAAGAAATTCTTCTTCTTCTTCTTCAATAAAGGGAACTTTTGGTTTTTGTTCAGGCGGGAGGCCAGAGAACTTTTCTAAAACCATTTACAGAATTTTGATGTTTCAAAACAAAACATCAGTAAACGTTAATCAAGCAACCACTAATGGGACAAAGCATTTGGCCAAAAAAGTAGAAAGCATAGCGTTCACTACAACGAATCACTAAATTTTTCTTTACACACCCGGCGACTTGATCGTGCTGCTCTATCAGAGATGAAAGGGTATAGGACCCCAGGTTCTCCACCCTAGATGAGAAGTTCCGACCTTTCGACCTTCGATAAAAATGAGTTTGCACTAGGGGTGACGTTGGTGACGTCTGGTAGGCTAAAACTTGAGTTCGTCTTTCGTGGTGTTCCCTTTTCATTGCCTCTGCTGGTATTATGATTCCAACAATAGGCTATGAGTCCAACCGTAGTGGTATTTCATAAAAGAGATATGGTGTCAGGATCATGATAATTGAAGATATCAAATTTATTAGTTGAAACAAACAAACGTATTGCTTTCAATCACTACTACAATTTTTTTTTTATATTAACATTAAAGCTCTCCGATCCTTAAGTCAATGCAGCTGTGTTGTTCGTATAATATCTAGTGTAATTTCAATCAAAGTTAATTATTTTCAACTGGAAACTGTTTTTCCATTTAGAACTTTCCTTACATTTGACTCAAGAAAATATTGATCTTCACTTTACCATATATCCCTTTTAGTGAACATTATTACACAAAAGAAATTATGTTCTTGATTAAACAACAAAACGCTTTGCCACTATTGAAAAGAATGACTTCTTTAACTCAATGTATGTATATTTATTCGATTTAAAGAAATCTTTCGCCCTGTGCAAAGCCAGAAGCAGTATAAACGTGTGTTACCTGTAGATACACCAGAAGGTAGTATATATGTGCGTATCTCTGCCGTTTTGAATTGACAAAAAAAAATATTATCAAACTAAAAAGTGAGCTGTGTCGGGCAAGTCATGGCCGGAAAGAAGTCGCACTAGACGTCAAGAAGGTCGAAAGTCTCTTCTCAGCGCCGTGCTAGGTCCACGTCTTCATACTCGAGTTGCAAATCCAATTCGTCAAGGGAGAGGTGGAGGCAAGGCAAGAAAATTCGGCGCTTGTAACAAAAGCCGAGTAGACTTTCTAAAAGTAGTTTTTATGACGCGCCGAACGTGAATTTAACGGTTGACAAAACGCTAATTCCGGTAGTTGATCCTATTGCGAATACTACTGGAGTGCGTTGGAATGGTAGGAGAAAATAGACGAGTTAAAGAAGTATTATAGATGGAATCACGCGATCGCGATATAACCCGTTGCGTTTCGTTTGCGGGGTAAAGCCCGCAGATAGTACGATTCGCTCCGCTAAAATACCTTACCTGGGACGAATTGAAATGCAATTAATTGCCACATTTCCACGTAAAATCAATTTTGGGGAATCTTCTAGTTGAAGCTGCGTATACACAAAAGATGACATGAAAATTTAGGCAATTGCTGCTTCGAAAAGGCTAGCAGGTTCAATAAATTAAATTTAGCTGTTCTGGAAGATTACGTAATTGACAGCGTTATTGAAGGTTTAGATAAAGAAACTTTGTCCTTGTTCGCAAGGGCCGCTAATTTTGTAACTATGGGCGAGCTGGCCAATTATTAAAAACCACGCAGGTTCGCACAATGTTATCAAAAACACCACACATGGTTTGAAAGTTGACAACAAAGGTAATGCGGCTCAAACGTATTCTAAAAGTACTAAACAAAGAAACGAATAAAATGTGTTGCTACAATTGCAAAGATGATCATCGTGCCGTTGACTGTGACACACCCAAGTGATTCTGCAACAAATGTTACAGACTCGGGCATCGTCAGGAACAGTGCACGAGTATTGGAAAAGGGTTATTAATATTTCCGTCAACGCCATTCGTATCAAGGATGTCAAAATGAAAGCTCTTATCGACACCGGTAGTGAGTGTACTTTGATCAGAAAATCATTGTCAGATAAGTTCAAATTGCAAATCGTGGATAATACTATTTAAGATATTCTAGTCATTTATGGGTAGTTTTGTTACCAGCACAGCTACAGCAGGAGAATCGATTACAATCGAGAATGTCAGTGCGGTTGTTCAGCTTCTGGTGTTAGAAGACACTCAAATGAACCACGAGCTTATAGTCGGTAGGCATTATTTGCGTCAGAACAACGTGTTATTGATGAAATCATCAAAGCGATTTATTTTCAAACGATACGAAAACTGTCTGAAGCAAAAATCCAAAAAGCCAATGGATCAATTACAATTTGACAAAATAAATACAGGAAAAGTTACGGAAGAGCAAACGAAATTGCTCTCGGCGTACGTAATAAATATAGAGATTGTGTTTCTTCGTCTTTATGGAACTTAGGAACGACACAAGCGATGGAAATGAATGTTAAATTGATGAAAGATCAAGGGCGGTGTTGGGACTGTGAGCAAAGTGTAGCTGTCGAAAAGATGAAGGCAGCTTTGACAGCAAAGCCATCTTAGCCAGTTTTGATCCGGATCTTCCAGCTGAACTCCTTACTGATGCAAGTACCGTTGGAGTAGGTGAGATCCTACTGCAGAAGCATGATCACTGTGCAAAGGTGGTTACATACTTCAACAAGCAAACGTCACCGGAGCAGAGACTCTATCACTTGTATGAACTACATACTCTTGCAGTGGTGTTGCTCTTGTGGACGTTTCGCGTTTATTGAATGGGTATTGCGTTCAAAGTGATTACCTATTCTAAAGCATTGCGAACGACCGTTACAAAGAAAGACTTAGTACTGCGAGTAAGGCGTTGATGGCTTCAAGTGCAAGACTTCACGTTTGAAGTGGAACACCGCCTTGGTGCGCGTTTGTGTCATGTGGATGCCTTAAGTCGGAATCCAGCAATCGAAAAGTCGGAATCTTTAATCGATATTACGGATGCCGGCTGGATTGTGACGGTTCAGAACCAGTTCCTACCTATCGAAAGCCTAAAGTTTTTTACATTACGAGCACGCAGATCAGTTTGTAACGTACCGTTCTGTGGAAACACCTATTTTAGTATGAGTATATAGAACCTCTCTGCAGACGGTACGTCCGTTCACGCATGCTTAACTCCCACCATAGCGACCGCGTGGGGGGCCGGTGTAGCGTACATAAACCGCGCGTTTTACGATGAGAGAATCATTCTGTCCAGCCATTCTCGATCGGGCAGTTGGCGTCAGCACAGACATTCTCTTCAGTTATCCTCGGCCTAGTAGTTGGCGTTGGCACAGCTTCTGATGCAACGCAGGCATTCTATCAGCTTTCTCTGGCAGTCGTGTTGGCACAGCTTTTCTGATACACACAGATTCCCAGTTACACCCAGCTCGGCGGTTGACGTCGGCACAGCTTCTGATGTAACGCAGGCATTCTACCAGCCTTCCTCGCTCTAACAGTCATGTCGCTACAGCTTTTCTGATACACTCACAGATCTCCAGTCACTTGATTTAAAACATGGTTTCACTGTTTAAATTGTTGGGCACTCCCACCGTAACCCTGAGTGCCTCGCTCTCATACTAACAGCTACCATACTGGTGTTGAAACATTATTGTAACGACGTAAAACGCGCAACACCGATCAAATCAACATGCGACCGCGACATTTCGCTTGACAGCTGGCCTGCACACCGCCGCCGTACGACCACGAGGCGAATCTCCGCACGCGGAGATTTAGACATACAGGGGTCAACGAAAAAGTAATAAGTAATAAGCTGTACAAAAGTCAGTAAGTAAGACAGCGATAAGTAAGTACATGAAAGGACCTAAGTAAAGTAATAAGAAACAAGTGGATACACATACAGCACACACAGTACGTAAACGTCATTACAAGTTTCAACGGTCATTCCGAACTACGTAAATAGATATGAATGGAGTCGAGTAAAAATTGTTGAAATCATAGTTAAGTTGAATTATACCAAGTCAGTCATCTTCGCCATGAATTGTTAGCGCCTTAAGCTGCGCCATTGCAAATGTCGTATAAATAGAAGCTAACTATGATAGCTGAACGAAAGTATAATATTCAGCGTCCTTCAGATAGTATTTATTTCAAGTATGGACCCAGTGGTAGCCTAAAACATTAAATCAAAATTTTCGGTTTTGTAGGTAAGTGCAGTGAAGGTATTACATATTATTTTCTTTAATTCTTTTCCCTATTACATGCTGCATAAGCTATAAGGGTCGACAAACAGATGTTGATTCTTTCCTTTACGAAATATGTATTTAAGTATTTGCTACTAATTGTAAGTACATAAAAATGCAGATTCGTACATGGAAGTTATGACATTATGATTTAATTCTAGCTATGTTTAAGCAATACCAAAGGTAAATATTTACGTCTAACACTTAATTGGATATAGCATTTCAATTTTAGTACATACTTTTTTACGGCTATCTTATAGGTATGCCCGTAAATAGAAAACCGGTAGAATTGGAGTGATTATAGTTCAGAGAAGCGTATTAGTTTCTCTCGGTATCGTTCCAATAAATTCACATCAATTATTTATGAGAACGCATAACGTATTAATGTGGAAAAACTAACGATAAACAAACTCCACAACTAACTATTCCACAACATGGATGCACATGTTGCATATCAATTCGTTGGCTTTATTACGAATTATGTGACTTACGTGTTTATTTACAAATGAAAACGTGTTCAGAACTATCACGCATTGGCATCCGTCGTCGGAGTTATTTCAAATAGACGCACTACGCGCGCGGTGCGTTTATTTTCTTAAATAATATGACAGTTATATTGTGTTTGTTTAGCATATTACAATTACACGGCATGGAAGTGTGGTTGTCGCTAATTGGCAGGTAATTACCCATTACTTCTTGTTTTTGTTAATGACATAGTTAGATGAATAATTATCGGTTTCTGTAGATATTTGTTGGTTAGAAAATGCACTCGAACCAAATCTATTGCGCCTATTTATGCTCTCGCGAATATGTAGGACACACATTTTATTCCTCAAGGATTTGTAAAACGTACAGTAATATTATTGCATGTAATGCGCACGAACGATTTGTTCTTAAATGGAAGTGAATTGACTTCTAAGAATTCGGAAAAGACACCTCTTCACTTGCTTTGTGTTTACAAATTTTGCTCACATTTTATGTGAGCCTCGAGTCAAAATAATAACTGAAATACAACAAAAAAAAGGCTACTCAAAGTTATATTATCTACGGTCCCTTTTGCTAAATAATAAAGTATAACAATGTCATAACATCATATAGATATTGTTAATCAAGTCGATTAAGTTAATTAAATTTTCAAAGGCGTTACTAAGGTATTTTCCATATTTCTATAAAGGGAAGAAAAATCCGCTTTTGAGCAATCGACTGGCAGTTAAAAGAAATCCTGGTTTTTAATATAAAACAAGAGAAATAATAATAGTGAATTGTTAATGTTATCAGACCCTCAAAAGAATGTTTTCTTTTTGCGTAAGGTACGTATGTTTCAAAAACGGCTGAGGATATTTTCATTCTTTTTACAAACGAGCACTGATGATTTGAAAGTTCAGATTTGGATAAAACTCTAGAGACTCAAAGAGTAACATGGTATAAGAGCAATGCAATTCTTTTAGCGGCCCATTCGTCCGATTTTGGGGTATAGTCCCCTGCAAAGATTTACGATTGCTAGATTTTTGTAAACATCTCGAGAACTATAACATATGTCTGTTTTTTTTTTTTTATTAAAATACCGGCTGTCTCACGAGGATCTGCATCGATCGATATATAAAAGAGTATAGGTGGACAATTGCATCTGAACTTCTGTAACTCTAAAAATATTTAACTTGGAAAATTGAAAATTTGCAGAACTATTGACCGTATAGCGTAGCATTTGAAACCGAATGAATTTTTCGAAAACATTATACAGCGTATCCGAAAATTACGGTTAAACTTTCGAACTGAAAAAGTGTAAAAACTATTTTTTTAAATACAACTCCCTATTTTTCTCTTTCTCAGCAAACTGCCCCTACAAAAATGAAAAAAATCATATTCATTATGCATCTAAAATGGATACTTTTAATCTAATTAGTAAAATATGTTTATATGGTA
The DNA here is from genome assembly GCA_949128085.1 of Cetonia aurata. Taxonomy (NCBI): domain Eukaryota; kingdom Metazoa; phylum Arthropoda; class Insecta; order Coleoptera; family Scarabaeidae; genus Cetonia; species Cetonia aurata. The sequence continues at coordinate 15,747,715 of OX421884.1, read as the reverse complement.
TATGAATGTAGCTTATTGAGTTTTTCAAAATGTTATCCTGCTTCGGTATATCTAAGTTAGCCATGATGATTCGATAAACAATCCAGTATTGATGAAATATCACTTAGTTTTCAATTATAAACAATGCCGGCACGTTTAAATTAAATGTACAAAGATTATTTAAATTTGTCTATTATTTATGGAGCATGCAATAAAGTGATATCAAGAACATGTGATACCTTTGCCGTTCGGTATCCTCAAAAGCAGAAGCTGCCACGAAACACAGTTAAACGAATAATACAGAATTTTCAGAACTTCGGATAGGTCTAAACAAAAATTCAAAAGCACAAACTTATTGTTAATAATGCAAACATAGAAACTTATTTAGACAGCATATTTAAGTTACAAAAAAGATAATAAACAGGAAGAAACCCGCGATTTATTTTAATAAATGTTCATAATTACGTCCTTGAACTTCCAGGCACTTTTTGCCTTTCTAATTGATTGCTGGTTCAAACTTTCAAATGTATGTCTTACTCTAAGCATATAATCCTCCTTCGTGGTTAGTGGAGTAGAATAAACTGGACTGTTTCTTGTGCCTCATACAAAGAAACCTATCTGAAAAAAAAATGCAAAAAATTTCAGGCCAAGTGACCGGCGTGAGGAGACGCATCGTCATGTTGATAAAAGATTTGTGTAAGTTTGGCCAGCGGTAAATTTTCTCAATACGTATCTTCAAAATTTTGTAAAATAAAAATAACATTCACCTACAAAGAAACAGCCGTGTATATCTTATGATTCAAAATTACTTATTGATATCTACTGTTTAAATTTTCTTCAATGCAATGCCACCACACCAATGCTGGATTGTTTCTCGAATGGTCATGAGTAACTTAAATATACCAAAGCAAGACGACATTTTAAAAAACTACATATGCTGCGTTCATATACCATACAAATATATTTTACTAATTATCTTAAAAGGTATGCATTTTAGATGCGTAATGAATATTATTTTTTTTACATTTTTGTAGGGGCAGTTTGAGGAGAAAGAGAAAAATAGGTAGTTGTATTAAAAAAGAAAAATTAGTTTTGACACTTTTTCAATTCAAAAGTTTAATCGTAGTTTTCGGACACGCTGTATAATGGTTTCGAAAAAATCATTCGGTTTAGAATGCTACGCTATACGGTCAACAGTTTTGCAAATTTTAAATTTTCCAGGTTAAATATTTTAAGAGTTGGAGAAGTTTAGATGCAATCGTCCATGTGTCAAAAACATATTTCAAAAATGGTTGAAAATAACAACATATCTGTTTTATCAAACTAAAATTGAACGGGTAATTAAAAAATGTAGTATATAGTCTGTTTCATTTAAAATAACAAAGTTGACAGTCACTTCTGATTATTAAAAATATTTTAGTTCAATAGCGGCTATAGTATACTGCGCAATTTTCAGAATTTTCCAATGTATGCTCTTTCATATATCGATCTATGCAGTTGCTCGTGAGACAAGCTGTATAATTTGAAGTATATTACATAGGCAAGGAGGACGAAAATTATTTTCAAAAGAAATAACAACGGGGGAGCAGGGGCACTATATCCCAGAAAATTTTATTTATTCATTGCCTTTCGTATAAAGTATTGTGCGTTTTGAGGAAAGTAAAATCTTTAGTCTAATTTAAATACAAATTTAAGTTTTGGTCAAGAATTGACCAAACAGATTTTTCCGTAGTAATAATAGGTATGTTCGCTGTGCGAATCAGAACTTAATTGGAAACTATTTCGGTTTTTCCAGTGCGCATGATTCAAAAAAGGATTGCAGTTCGAAATTAGTTTGATAATTTGCTCTGCGAACACATCCAAAACCGACGATACTGCCATCTGTGTTCGACAATTGGAATTTATGTGTCACTTTGCGCAACGTGAAGTTCAGTATAACTGGGTATAACCTAAAGTTTCTGTTTGTTATCTTACCTTTGATACATAATAATTTGAATACTGGCTTGTATTTGTGAAAATAATAGGATTAATATGGACGGTCAATATTTAATATGAAAGTATCTATTGATTGCTTTGCTACGATATGGCTGATCTTTTGATTATCCTCTCACAAACAGAAGAAAACATATTTCAACACACTTTCTTTTATCTCCCTCGTTTAATGCCCATGTGCGAATTTGAAATTCACAAGAAATCCGTAAACTTTCTGGCTTAATCACCAACTGTTACTGACTACAATTTGACACTGTGCGAACACTAAATTCAAAATTGCAAACGGTAAAAATACGAAATTGTAGCACTGCGAACGCTTAATTATTATTACGCATGTGTCGTTCAGTTGTGGATAGTTGCTGACTGCGCAGCGAACAAAGCTTATGTGAACTCCTATATCATTTAGGTAAAATACATTGCGAATGAACTAAACCATCCTACCAGTGAATTTAGGTACTATTACAACATATCGTCTTCATAGGAATACATATTTGAATGTATTCAAAAATAAAACGTTTTTTTTTATAAAGTGTAAAATATGTTGCTCTTTTTAACATTCCCACTACTGTCAGGGTTATTTCACATTTTATCTTTAAAAAACAAATGTGTATGATAATAAAATTTTACAAGTATACCCAGTAAGTAAATAAGCATAAAAATACAAAAAACGTAACTTTTAATGGAAATGCAAAACTTCCTGTCTACGCATACATTATTGAACATTATTTTATGGATATTGTCAGTTTACATATGTACATTATCGCCACGCATCATGTCCTAGTCAGTAAAGGATAGATGCACGCTATGCTTACCGTAAAGTGAGAACGATAGCGGACATTTTATAAGCATTTGACTGCACATAACGCAAATTCATTCCACGAATATAATTTTGTTTCGCAAAATTTGAAATGTGTGTATTTCTACTTTTTATGTGGTATATAATTTACTCTAAGTAATTTCTTAATGATTTATATTATCTATAGTTATATACATGCATTTTATAGTATTATTATAAGCTGATAATAAGTAATAAGTATTTCTATTATTTACTGTTTGTATGCAATGTATTTGTAAATATTGATTTGTGAAATGTTTCATATGTATAAAACGTGTGTGTTGGGAAACTCGTTCAAGATATGCAACTAGAAAACCTTGGATTGATTTCCTGATTTATGAAAATCAACGTTATTTGTAATTAATTGGCGATACGAACGTTTTTTATTCATATGTCGGTATGACATAATAATTATTGTTATGGAAATTGGAAAAACCTTGAAAATTATTTCCTTGCTAAATATGCATTGCATGCAGATACTAACATAATTTTCTAGTAATGCTGTAAAACTATGGATCTACTATAATTACCATTACATTATTTGGAATAATACCATCTAAAACACAGATTTATATTTCATATTGTTTTGTTACAGAAATGTCCAAATGTGGTACTAGTTATCTGTTATTCTACTTTAATATCACATTTCTAATTGCTTACTTGATCATAATAAGCAGTTGTATATGCATAATCGTTTTTCATAGTTTTCCACTTTTTACAATTAGCAGTGTTATTATATTTTAATTATTTAATAAATAAATACGTTTCTCTGAACAATGATTTACATATCTATATTATTCCTAATGTAATTAGTTTAAAAAACGAATACTTATATTTGTGTATTTATTTTTCGTATTTACGAGAAAGTGATACGTGTCAAAACAGTATTACGAAATTTTATTGGAAATCTATACACTCTTTCCTCAGCTTTAGAGGGCATGTGAAATGCATAAACTGAACATGAAATGAGTTTACGTTTCGACAAGTTCTTGTTTACTTTTCATACGATACGTTTTCAAACAGTGCCTAGACTGTTGTTTGAGAGTGAGTAAAATAGGCTGCAGCTGGTCTATTTGGTTTTAGCAGTACGCTGTTAATTTTAAGACGGTTCTAGCGAAAAGAACATGTTTGGAGAAAACAACAGAAGAACTAATTTAACTTGTACAAACCTCAGAGTGTTTCTTTTATTATGGGCTTTTAATTCTAAACGTTTGGTAGGTTTTGTAATGAACTGCCACACGCTGTTTGTTATTACATCTATTCGTTCGTTTTATTTCTATAACGTACTTAACTAGAAAGGACTTTAACTAATCAGACTTCATTAAAGTCGGAGACATTCCTAATTTAACATAAACACGTTTGAAAGTCCGATTTCGTAATGATCATTTCACAATAAATGCTAATAGGTGCTTAATACCAATCTCTTCGTTATACACGTCCATTGCACTTCACGGAATTTTATTTATACATCCCATGATTACCATATTTTTTACCTGTAGGGCGCTGTTGGCTCGACGGTGTTGATAGAGAGTATTGCTGTCAATCTGAATTATGTAAATTGCCACTGAACCTCGTGCTCGTTGCTAATGCTGGCGTTAATTACAATATCGTTAGGGCAGATTGCCAATAATTTGAATCCCAGCTAGGGATTAACTGATGACGTTTCCATGCAGTATAGATTAAGCTAGGTTAATACCTTAGTAATTTATTGTTGTTGGCTGTTAAGTAGTGTGCCATATTTAGAATGAGGCATAAACATTTAATATAGTTCCAATAAAGTACACCGGTTGTTTCTGGAAGGTGGCTCGCCTCTGCAACTCCTGAAGAATTTGTAATAGAGAAATGGAATTTGGGAATTAAGGAAGAGAGATAAATTCACATTTTTTGATATGATGAATAAATTGTTGTCACTTCCTGTTTAACCGAAAATGAGCTTTGATTTTCGATTTTCAAATGGAATCACCTGTATATTCTTCGATATTTTGCAGATATTAAGTAAGTAAGTAAGTAAGTAAGTAAGTAAGTCTTTCTTTATTTCTACAATGGTATTACAGTTTCAGTTACAAAACAAAATACAAAGTAGAAATGGCGTCAGTAAAAAAGAAAGAAAGAAACACTGTATGCATTTAATTTAATGATTCAGAAACTCGTGGATTGTATATGGTTCTACATTACAAAGATATGAGTAAACTGCTCTTTTGAATTTATGTAGGTTAGCCTCTAATTTAATACGATTTGGTAATCTGTTGTGAAACTTTATACAGTTGTAAGTTATGCCTTTTTCAGTTTTGGTTAGCTTGTGGATAGGTACGTTATAATTTATTTTATTTCTTGTTTCATAGTTGTGCAATTTCTGACTATTTGTGAAAGAGTTTTTATTTTTAAAATTAAAAAGTAGACATTCGTAAATGTAAATACCATATACTGTTAGTAAGTTATTCCTATTAAACATAGTTCTTAGCGATTGTGTTGCCCTTAGACCCAGCAGTGCACGCACCGTCCGTTTTTGCATAGTTAGCAATACACTTGATATGTTTTGACATCAAAAGAATTCTTTCTTGCTAATTTTATTTTTTAACCTAGAGTAGATACTTTGAAGTCCTTAGAATGCTTAGTTGTTACTGTATAAACATGATAGAAGCAAGGTTTTTTCCTCCCAAGTTTTTTTTGAGCGTTTGTACGTCTAACATTTAGTTTTTATGTTTTGATTAATTTTTTTCTTTTTCAAATGGGCTCACTATACCATTACGAAAGACGGAAAAACCATTAAAATACCTTCATTTTGACATCCTACATTAATATGCTGACCGAACGTTTATTGAATATTGTTTTTGTGAAAATGCATAGTAATGCAATACTTAATAATGTCATATTTAGTTAAATCTACATAGCCATGAACAAGTACGGCAACAAAAATTTGGAAATTTGGAAACAATTGCTGTTCACACTATATGTCGAAATAGTGACAGGTAGCCATTTACTACTAGACTGCTCATTCATAGTAATTAAGTGAAGTTATATTCTGTGGAACAGAAATATATATCTTTCCTTTTTCCTGTGTATTTCTTGTGTGTAAATATGTTTTTTATCATATAGGTGACACGTTTGGATAAGGTATGTGCAGGTGGCAAACATTTTATAAATCTTGATTAGTATAAGCTAACTTACGAGTCCCCAAAATTGCAATACGAGCTTTTTGTGTTGTGGGAGCCGTCTGACATGGAGTCTCCGGAAACGCTGCAGCCTCTTCGCTTTTTGTATTTAATCTCCCATTTCACTTATCCATTGAATCATGGCAGCCATTCTAATGTCCTAATGCCCTGTACTAATCTGTACAGATCTCTGGCTTGCCGATCGAAGTAATCCTCTGGGTTTATGTTTAGCTTGCCAAAAATTGCAGGTCTTTTCGCTTCTAGAGCCTCGGATTCACATAGGATGTGGTATGCGGTCTCTGTCATCCTATTACACAGTCTGCAGTTGATGCCTTCATTATAGATACAATTTTCTGCAGGTGTCCTTTCAGTGCACAGTGTCCTGTTAGGAGACCTACTACTGTGCAAAGACGATTCTTACTGAGGTTAGTAGTTCTTCAGTCCTCTTTCTCTGATGGTTTTTTGATAGAGGCTTTCCCATGAATTTGTCTGGTTGTGTTATTCCAATGTTCATTGTGTTTCTTTTTGTACAATATCCTTAGCTGCTATCGTGCTGTGTTTTTGAATACTCCCAGAACACATTCCGGTTGTATATATGAAGTCGCAAATCTATTTTTTGATAACTCATCGGCTTTTTCATTTCCTTCGATTCCCGAATGTTAAGATACCCCCAGCAAATCAACTTTATTGGGTTCTGGCAGGCTATTCAGTTCTCGAATATATTTCCAAACCAGACTTGATTGTACTCGTTCTTGAAAATTAGCTACTTCCATTAATTTTTTTGAGCCTAGTACCTTTTGTTTTTGCCTTTGTTTTTGCTATTAAACATGCCTGCATTTGTAAATCGACATTCGTCTGCGTAAAGAATTGTGAATGGAAACCTGTTATACTTCAAATACTTTTGCTAAAAGCAATTATTAGCAGTATTTAAGTTTCCGTGCATAATCGTCTTGGTAACGATGCTGATGTACATATTTGATATTTGTACGAATAATATGTATGTTTAAGCAAACCTCTTCATACGATGAACTACTACTTTGGCATTCTATAGCAATTTCTCTAACTAATGCTGTTATATTCAATTCTATATAGGCTAAAATATTAACTTCCTTATCTTCGCTTATCATCGTTCTCTCCAGGAATGGCTCACTGTGATGGGATTGTAAGTAATTTAGTTTTCTAAAGAATCCAATTTTTCAAAATGCCCATACCTGGTTATAGCATGTTTCAGGCATATTCACTTGCACAGCTTTAATTTTGGCTTTAATTAGCATATTGTAATAGAACCACTGATAGGAAAAATCATTTTTCTTTTACGGAATCCAGAGCAAAACCATAATTATCACTGTAAAAAAGTGACAGTGCAGATGCGAATATCACTGCAGGAATATAAATCTATTCTAATTGTAAGATAACTTTGTGGTCTTAACATTAATAGCCAACAAAGTTTTCTAAACGTACACTTTCTTCACACTCCAATACGCAAGTGCATTAATTTACTCGTTGATCTCAAAACTTTTTACAATATTTTTCAAAGTAGACCTATACACTAGCACACCATAATGATACTATATAATTTACAGTAATGTTAAGTAATATTTCTTACACACGTCCATTATAGCAAATACATAATACTCGAACGTGTATAACAAAAACGTTAACATTATTCACGACCGACTAGTCGGTTATTAATAATCTATATTATTGCACCACTTCAGCTTACATTAGTCATACAAATACCTTTGTATTTGAAAGAAATGAGGCCAATGTGAAATTGTCATAAATGCCGAACAAACTAATGATTATTGATACAGTTCTTACGGGTAGAAAAACTGTTTACCATTGACCGGTGTAAATGTTAATATCTTTTATTTTCTTGAATGTAAACTGAAACAAATAAATAAAAGTCCGCTGACCTTTTTCCTTGAAATAGAATATTTGTAGACAGAAGTAAACATAAACCAATTGTGGTTAAAATAACTTTGTATATTTGTCATATACTTTAAATAACAGTAACAATTGTTAACCTTAATGTTTTCTATTACTTCATTAAGAGGAATTGTAGAAGCAACAACGGGTAAGTTTAAAAATATAAACTTTAATTTTGTTAGAAAATCAAAAGCTAGATGCTAGTATGGTTAACCAACGACACACAAAGCTGACGTCTTAGTTGGGTAATACCCTCTTCACTGTCGAACATGATTTATAGTTTGTGCTATTTGATCCAGCGACTTATTTTTTATGCAATGTTATTATTTCCGCATACCAATAGAGGAGTTGTAAAGTTATCTTTCCCTTTACGACTCATTCTCGAAAATGAAATGGATGCTTATTTTTCCAGCGCATACGAACTAAATATGAGGATTTACCGAATCCGTAATATAATTACTAGGGCCCGAATCTTTATTTAAATAAGTATTTTGGATTTTTCTTAGAATAAATAAAACAAACAAATACTTTCTCATTTAATATAAATATAATGCAGTATTTCTCTAATCCTCTTCCTAAAAAAATATGTATTATATACAGAGAAGACAAGAATATAAATAGAGATGCAATTTTGCAATGAAATTCTTGGAATCTCCACAATTTTGGATCATTTTAGATTTTAGAACATCCTCTAATTAATTCTTATTAACGGTTTCTCAATGCATGGTTAGACTCGGATAATAGTGGGCTAAAAATGCCGAAAGCTAAAAGTCATTAAAGTTCTAAGGTTATACGCAAAAACTATTTGGGTGATTATTATGATGACTTTTTGTCCAAAATGAGAATATTCTTGCTGAAAAGCAAATTTGGGTTTCTATAGCGGAAACAACCTACACAGAGGGTCGCTTTACAAGATGGTTAAAAGATGCACGTGGAAATATATTGAAATTATAAATACAAAAGCAACTATGAAGGGAAAGGTGTAAAAGTGATCTTATTTTTAAAGAGTCCCTGTTGAAGACTGTTGAGAACTACGTTTACGTGTTAAGGTAGGTCCGTTTTTGTTTACGATACGTAAGCATACGGAAATAGACTGCACCACGTGTGCGATACATTTCGGTTGTTTACTATGGGGATATCGATGACCTAAAACGTCGAAGCTAGTTAGAATTGAGAGCGTGATATTTACGAGTATCTGTACCCTTCAGGGATATAAAGTAAAGTATGTAGCTTTGTAGTTTCTCTACAATTAAATTTCAGAAATAGCAGGCAAATTCCATCTTGAATATTAATTAAGAATCTTAACAGACCTTATAATAGCAATAAAACGCCTCCTCGGATATTCCTTAAAAGTACTTCGAAGGTCGAAGGTCGGAACTTCTCATCTAGGGTGTGGGACCTGGGGTCCTGTACCCTTTCATCTCTGATAAAGCGGCACGATCAAGCCGCGGGGTGTGAAAAGAAAAGTTTATAATTTAAAATTACACTGATCGGGTTGTTGGATCATCGTTTAAGTGCCAAAAATTGAAATTAATTAATAATTTCGTCTCATTTGTTAAAAGTACTTGCTTTTACAGAATAACTTATAACAAATGTTCGAAATGTTCACCACTGCAGTCAATACATGCAACAGTTGATCTGTTTTGACGAATCGTGTTTGGTGCATTATTAACTCGTTTTGTTGAATGTGCAACCGCTGCCGATTCATTATACACTAGTTACTTCATAAAACCCCACATAAAAGAATCAAATCAAGCGAACGCAGTGACCATGTAACTGGTCCATTGCGTCCAATTCATCGCCTACCAAAGTTATGATTTAACCGATGTGTTACAACAGCCGTGGTATGAGATGGTTCACCATCGTGCATGAACCACATATTATTCCTTCGGACAAGCGGTAAATCATCAGACAAATCATTGATTAAGAAATTAAGATAAGCTATCCCACTTAATCTAGAAGGCAAAACGTATAGTGGTATTAATATATAACCAATAATGCCAGCCCAAACGTTGAGACTGAATCTTCGTTGGAGGTTAGAGTTTCCAATGACATGCAGATTTTTATCAGCCCACAAATGAGATATAGGCACATTAAAAGTATCTCCTCTGGTAAACAACGACTCGATTGACAGTGTAAAAGTTCGAGCATCGGATATCTGATGATCTGGGTAACGGTTTCGGTACAACCGACAAGCTCCCTCAGCATTCCTTCTCGCTTCACCACACATTAACACCATATCAGTTCATTCTTGTGTACCGTGGCATTTTGATGAAAGAAAAACTGATGAAACTAAAAAAAAAATCCTGGACACCGTTGCACAACACTTAAAATAGCATTGCACAACACTTAAAATAGCATTGCACAACACTTAAAATAGCACCACGAGCTGGTTCAAGCCTTTGACCATATTCTTTTAGCGAGCATGTTGACATAGAAATCATATGTTTACGTTTGAGGCGAGAGTGTTTCGCTTGCCAAAGTAGATATGACTGCACTTCAGCAGTTCTCAAACGAAAAAGAGACTTTTCTAAAAAATGAATATGTTGTAAATCCCTTAGTCTGGAGAAATGCAATCTCCTTTTTGGGAGACAGTAACATGTGTTTCAGCTATGTTTTCAATTTCCGCAAGTATTTTTTAATCAAATGATATAGCGTGATCGTTGGTGTTTTGTCTGAATACAAAGATGGATCCGCTAAATCACTCGTGGTGATCATTGAAGAACGTCCGAAAACCAACCACCAAACAATTGCTAAATGCTTTAATGAATCTAGGAATCTTGTTTGGCCAAGTGGAAAAACTCATGATAATTTATTGTTATTTGTGAGTGACGCAGCATTTTACATGATAAAATTTATACGGAGATGATTCACGTTATTTGCAGGGCTCATGAGCTGCATAGATTGGCTAAAACTGTGAGGACAGTGTTTAGCGACAAAAACAATTTAATTTCTAGTGTAGAGAATTTTTCTTGAAAGCGCCGAGAAGACCTTAGATTTTTCGAAAAATTATTCTAGGACAGTTCCAACCTCCTAAACTAATCGTGATCAGGTGGGGGGACATTGTTATTAATAGCATTTGATTACGCTGAAAATCTGTAAGCTATCGAACGCACACTTAATTGTTTTGATGAAGATGGAAGCGTGGCCAATCGGTGAAGCTAAAAAATTGCCAAAAATAATCAAAAACGATCTTGTCTGTAAAACTTCTAACTTAAAAAAAAATTGCAATGATAATTGATAATTTGGAACAAAGAATATTGCTCTTATAAGTGGTTTGGGAGAAATTCTATTATTCCACTTGGAAATACGGAGAGAAAATCAACTAAAAATTTGAAGAGGTGTTAAACAATAATTCAGGCCATAAAATTTTATATAGTATTTATGTACTAAAAAGAAGCTACTTTGGATCGTTAATAGACTAAAGGAAGAAGAAGATTTTGAAGTTTTAAAAAAGTTTAAATATGCTCCAATCGTTTCCTGTAATTTGGAAAGGAGCTTCTACCAATATAAAACTTTCTTTCTAAATAATCGAAAAGGTTAAAAAAAAACATTCATATGCACTTGAAAACAAACTTGGTTAATCTGTAAATTGTACCATTTCTGGTCTTTTGTGCATTAAAAAATATTAGTAAATATACTGCGTCTTTAATAGTTATTCCATATATAATTACCTATTGGCAAAATCTGGGAAACACTTCATTTTGTGCAGAAACGTTCCTAACATTAAATTTTAAAATATTTGTACTATTTTGTTGGTTTATGTAATAATTGCTTTCACACAGAAACTTGTATTTTTTAACTTTGAAATAACCGCAACGAAAATGCTCTAATTGATTGTACACCTAACAGGGATAAAAGGTCTTTTGCAATCATATCGTAAATTAAATACCATTTTCGTGTAGAATATGGTGTGCTTCCCAAAAAAGGGTGTCTTTTAATGACGCAGTAATTTTGTAACAGCTGACGTATTCTTTCCACCGTTGGCGTTGCTCCACATCGTACTCTATTGCGTCCAATCCTTCTTCCGGTGCTGATGCCGACTATAGTTGCACCTCGTACACGGTATACGATTCAGACTAAACAGTTTATACAGTATAAATACATAAGATCGCGACTAGTTAGTTACCTTTACCTCTAATCTAAACTCTGATAAAAAATGATAACCGTTGCGGAGCGGATAGGTCCTGCGATTTGACTAACGCGCGCCCACAGTTAGTATAGTAGCGACTATGCCGCGTTCGCACATCGTACACGCTTTTATTAAACCTAAACTTATACAACACATAAACAGAAAAAAAGTGATTGCCGTTGCATTGCTTGCTCACTGCCGCAGAAACTGAACTCTCCTCTTGAGATCGGAGAACGGAGATCTAAACCTCGGCGCGCCTTTCAGTCGTTATCCTGCCTCGCGTACTCGCCAGTGATTTCGTCACGATAGTAGCGGTGTGTACCGCCTTTTCAAATTCACGGACGTAAACACGGGAGACGAAAGGCCGTCATCGAAATCGTTGTCGCCGTTATAATCAATGTCAGTGCTTCCCCCTTGTGCTTCAAGTTCGATAAGATTCGCTTCTTTTCCAAGTTGCTGGTGGAGAAAAAAGGAGCGTCCCCTAGTTTAATAACACGTTTTCCATCGGCTCATCGTTCATCGGCGTGCTCTTACCGCATACGCACGGGATAAAAGTGGGAAAATATACATGATATACGCACAGTGAATTAATTCTATAGTAAAGGTAAATAATGTGTGATAGCTTGGAGGTAATGCAATTTGTTTTACCGGGACAAACTTAAGATAACGCTAGAGCAGTGTTCTGTACCCAAGTTTTGTGAATTTATATGAAATTACTTTAACTAATATTTACGTAATGTAAGGAATTGCGAATAAGTTTTTGAGGGTGTTCTATTTGAAAAAATTGAGTTTTACAACTTTAAAGCTTCTTTAATATGTCTTTAATTTTTAGACACGCTGTATAAGTAGAAAGGAAAATTTTATTATAGATATAATGGAAGTTTTGATTGGTGGAATTGTGATAATAAAATAAAAAAATTTTCACTTACATATGTCTTGATACCGGTCGATACAATTAATTTAAAAATAAATATTTGATTGGAAAGAACTTTAAATTTTATTTTATTATCAAAATTTTATTATGTTTTGGTGAAATAATATTAGTATGTGGTAGTTTTAAAATGCGTGGATCTCTGGCACATAAAGCTAGTGAAAAAATAATAAATTACGTACCACGGTATAATGTCAAAATTTTTACAAAAATCGTGATATGTGAGAAACAGTTGAAGATAGATATAGGGAACCCTGGTTGTAGTGGTCATAGAATTTCATGCGGAATTCAAAAATGTAGTAATATACAGGGTGTTCCATTTAAAATAACAAAGTTCATGACGACTTAAACGGAAGTGAAAGCAACTTGCAAATATTTTAGAAGCGAAGTACCACATAATTGCGAACCCCAATTTTTTAAAACTGAAAAGTTTTGCTAAGCTCGAAAACTTCTAACTAGCCACTTTCATGGGAAACCTATAGGGTTTCCCATGAAGACATGAAGAGCCTTCTCAAAATTTAAAAATATTATGGGATTGCTTCGCGAGTTTTGGACATCGATTCGCAATTTGACACTGACACTTCATTTAAATAGATGGTGGTGGTATATATAATACAGAAGTAATATGTAGCAACGAAACCCTAGAGAAACATATATACCTCTAGTTCAATTTCCAGGCTAGTAATATCACCATCTATTTAAATGAAGTGTCAGTGTCAAATTGTGAATCGATGTCCAAAACTTGCGAAGCAATCCCATAATATTTTTAAATTTTGAGAGGGCTCTTCATGTCTTGATTTCGAATAATAAAAACGCTCACACATATTTTCAAGAGTTAGTAAAACAAAAAGGCTCAACACAGAGCATTTTCTTTTATTTTATATAACTCAATTTTCAGCAACGTTTCAACTTTACCTTTGGTCATTTTCTTGTTAATTAATATACAAAATAATTATAAAAATTTATTGGAAAATTCAACACTAAATATATTTATTTATTTTTTAAATTTTAAACAACAGAAAATTTAAAGTGAATGAACAGAGAAGATAATATGGCTATGCTTATATAAACTCTTTTCTCCGGAAAAAATGTCAACTTCAGTAAAATGTCACATAAACCCTTAGTCTAGAGAAGCTTTCAATTGAATATTTATTTAAAATTACTTGCAATAAGAACATTTGCAATTCGCTGTTCTTTTCATTCCTTCATTAGTTTTTGTGGACCAAATGCAAGAAGTTCTCAACTCCTAGAAATTTGTACTTTTACTTATGACATATTCGACGTATTTTTTTGAGCAACACGTAACCTTTTCATTATTTTATTTAGCATTCGCCTTGAACAAAAAGTCAACAACTCATTTCCGTTTTATATTCCACTTTTTCTTTACTTTTACTTAATATTAAATACCTCCCAATTATCGTTAACTTACTCTATTACCTAAATCTTATAGTGTAATTTCAATAAAAGTAGTAAAAATTGTTTTACTTTTGTATAAGTGTTCATTATTTATTTGTTAGATATTTTTTTGCACTGCTTCGATATACCGTTTATGCGAGAATTCAAATGAACAATCCTCTTCAAATGATTAACATTTCGAAATGTCATTTTAGAAGAAAAACATCGGAATATTATGGCCTGTTGCACTGTTTTGTTGTAGTCATATACGTTGCTTGTTCTAGTATAGGTGTCGTACAATTCAAAAAATTGATCTTGCAAAAAACATTTTAAAAAAGTACAGTTCAATTATTTTATTTTGTAAATTCCATACCACACTTGCGCCGTGAGAAAATATTGACGGCGAGCCTTTTGTAAAATTAAGATTACTGTCACTGCACCACCGATGATTTTGGAGAGCGACTGTTCCACTCGAAGGAAATGTCGCTACATTTGTAGACATTAAGCATCTAACCAATGAGGGGTCATCTAATCCTCCTTAGACAAAAAACACATCATTTATCATAATTTCTTGCGTTTAGCAAGTAAACTATAGCAGTTTTGATGGGTGATACTTAAAACCCTTCAAAATCTTCAAACTTATAGCATTGGGCATCAAATTAGATTTTTTGCTTAATGAAAATTTTGGATTGTCAATAAGAAAGAATATTACTCTTAACTCCGTGTCTTCATTGGTAATTTTTTTATTAAAATTATCTAGCAGCTCTATATGTCTTAAATTTATTTATTATTTTTGTTAGTGTGGAATGCTGAACATTTCTGTTCGGATGTCTAGTATTAAAAATAACTGCAGCTTTCCCAGATGTTTTATCGTTTCCTCCGACAATCCTCACAATTGACACAAGCGCAAGTAGCAACCCATGAGGCGAGCCCCAGCGCAAACCGATAATGCAATCTGCATGCAAATCTGGTGTAAAACGAGTAAATACCCTGTAGTGATTCCAAAAACTGCTTGCCATGATGTAGTATAAAGATTGTCTGGTCTAGATCTGTGACTGTATTATCCACTTATGCTGTAGTAGTTTCGTGGATTGAGAGTTTGACTAGTGTCCCCTAGGTGGCACACATTTAAATTCATGATTCCGTAGTGAGCGATCGAAGATAAAGCTTGAGAAGCGATTGCTTTTTTACGTATTTTTTCTTTTAAGTCTAAACATAATTGCTAAATCTAGTTTCTTCCATACTTCTTGCCGCTCTGTGTCCTTAAGATATTTTTTTCTATTATTTTCACTATAGAAGACTTTAATTAAACATTAATCGACATTGAATGCTTTGGTGATAATTCTGAAACGTCCTTTGTAGAAAAAAATTACATATTAACAAAATCATCGATATTATTTGCATCATAAATATATTAACGTATAGTAAGTGAATTATATTATCTGCTTGTTTTCTCAACTTCCAATAACGATAAGATAACTCACGGATATCAAACGATATTCGTTATTAGTATCTAATAGCAGTGCCTCGCTTCATTTATTTTGCTTTAAATACAAATTAAGTACCAGAATTCGCTTAAATAAATAAACATGTTTTTTTCCCAATACCTAAGAAAAAAATAAAATTTTATTGGTTTGTTATTTTAACTAGTATATAGCAACAAATTCTAAGCGTGAACATGTTATTTCAACTATTTCACAGGAAACCTTACGTTGCGATTGCAGTATTTCCGGGAACTATAATTTTACCTTCCTAATGGTTTTCGAATATACTAGAAAGAAAACACGTAAACATCAAACATCGTCCTGGTACAGGTGCTCCTCATCTGACGACCAAGTTCAAAGGCATATTTGAAAATAAAATTTAAGAGTTAGGCCCATATACATGCATGTATAGATTCAGAAATTACGAATTTAACAAGTTAAGCTTCTTATTACTAACCAATTCGCTTAATGATAAAGTAATAATAACTTTTCTAGGTCGTTAAGTTTTAGTTATCATTTCTAACTCGTTTGTTTCCTGCACTTCGAGTATTGACTTTCTTATGACGAAGGTAGCTTTCGTAACGAGTTTGAACTAGAAGTATATATAAAACATAAAGTGTGAGCAAAAACACTGCAACGCTTTCTACACTTACAATTAGTATTTTATTAGCCTCATATAAATACATTATGCAAGTCTGTCGAAATATTCACAATCAGATTGATTAAAAATATAGCTGATTGAGTTACAACTCAACTGTGCACCGTAACTTCTATTTAAATAAAATAAGGATTACATTGCACATATACTTTTCCTGTTCGTTATTTAGCATTTATTGTGAAATTTGTAACACCACACAGTTAACAATAAAACGTTTTCTGCTTTTAGGTAATAGATTTATAGTGTTCAATGTTGTTTTTTGTTTTCAGTGCAATTGCCATTATTGCGACACCAACAGAAACTCTTAATTTCATTAAGCTTGTTTGCAACTAATCTTTTAATATTTCTCAATAATTTATTAAATTTAAAGCATTGTAAAGTTTTATCGTTAACATGTACATAAGTGCAATATTGTAATAAATTACCAAATTATTCTAAGAACTAAAATTGCTCAAATTTTAGGTAATTTTTAATTACATCTTGATAGAATCTTGATAAACTCGAATGATTGTTTCATTGTTGTTTGAATGATTAAATTACGTTTTCAGTACCAACCTAAAAACTGAATCGAAATATCTGGTGATATACGTATTTTCTCTTTATCCTTAAACATACAGATAAATCAATATTCAAAGCCCAAAGATCTGAAATAATTTGAATTTACATTACATACCCTGAGAGAATAACTTCTTCATTTCACTCACACCACATTGATAACCTCTGACATTCCATATTGTCGCTTGAGTAGTTTCCTTTTCTGCCAGACAGATCTAAGTAATACCCAGGATTTGGTTTAATGCTACGTCGCGAAAGAAAGAAAGACAGCTGTATGCATTTCGGTTGTGTTTTTAAAATAAATTGCTCTGCTCTGATATTTTCTGGGGCTCTCATTGTTGTGCTAAAGGAATATCCTTATATGTACTGTACCTACAGCCCAAGTAAAGATCTTAAAGTAGAGAACCGAACAGGCTAAGAAAGGTTCCTTGTCCCGGCAACTCGTCACAGATATTTCCACAGTGTCGCAAGTACATTTTACAAATGATTCTATTTTTAAAGCAAGGTATTTGTATATAGATTCGGAAATGGTTTAAATGCCTGCCTTGCATCCAGGTATAATTTTAGAGTTATATTAGGGACAAGTGTGTCGCCTTTAATCCGAGTTTTTTTTAATAAAAATTAAAGTAAAGAATTTACATATCTGCGGGTGTGGTCTTCAATGGATGCATGTCGGCTGGAAATTCTTAAGATGATGAAACGTACTAGGCACATTATTTCTGTAATTACAGAGGAATTGATTTTATCTGAAGTTTGTAATAGTTGAATGTTAAGATTTAGGTTGAAAATAAATATCTTCCAAGAATATTTTAATGACTGTAATAGTGATCGAGTACAATTCGTTTTTTTTTTTACAGCAATTACATTAAAATCAACTTAAGTCCTAGCTTATTATTGATATTTTCTATAGGATACTTCAAGGTCGAAAAATCATTCAATTGTATTTCAAGCAATTTTGGAATTGCTATTATTTTTGTATAAGGTGTTTTACTCATCAATCACACTGTGTGTGTATAATTAGCCCTATTCGTAATCATAGTTTGAAACAATTGACGACATATATGTTTTTGTTAATTCAAACTCAAATTATCAGTACTTATAGTATTATCGCCAGTGAAACAATAAGTACTTGGATCATTTCAATTTGAAATTCAGATAGCTATACCGATTTATTGTTAGGTACCTTACAATGTGCATTGTTATTTGAGAATGGCACATAGTGTGAAAATTTACTTCACTGCTTATGCAAATAGAACACTTATTTCTTACTTAAAAACTCCTAATTGTTAATATTGAATGGAGATCGAATCTGTGAATTTTTAAACTGCATTTGAAACTTACGTAAGCGTGGTCATTCATGTTACTTGTATAGCTTTATAAGCAGAAAACCTTAATTGAGTTTACTGAAACTTAAAGAGTAAAATTAAATAACCTAGTAAGTTTTTTTTTTTTTTTAATGGACACACAAGATATCCAAACACCACACCCGCGACTTCCGCGCGTATCAGACCAGATCGCCACCTCCGCAGCGCGGATCATTTTAATTCGCGGGTTTTATTCGCGGACGCGACTGTGGAAGCCACAGGTCTTTAGGTGTAAGGGACTAGAAGATCGCGAATAAAAACCCCAAATTAAAATCATCCGCGCTGTCAAGGTACTCCTTAATACTCGCGAAAGTTGCGGGTGTGGTGTAGGAAAAGACCTTTTTGTGTGTACAATATAGTGCAATAGTTAAGGGTAGTGGCTATATATAAAATTTGGCGATCATAAATGTGGTCCAAACAAAACAAGAACTAATTAAATATTTCATTATTGTTTTTACATAGATATACAACCAAACAACATAAAAATTATAATCTGATGTGGATGGTATTATAGCTAAACAATAATATATTTTATGTAATATAAACTCTAGTATTCAATTCTTTCAGTTTCTATTTTCAGTATGCAGCTTATGAGAGATGCATACTGAGAATGCATTACTGGTACTACAAAGTTAATCTGATTGATTTATAGTATAAAATTGAAAAAAAATAAAAATATTTTATCAGATATATAAATTGTATTTTTAAAAATTCTGTTAAAAATATTTAATTATTTCTTTGGTTCAAAGGTTGTATGTAGTCACTATCAACGCAACAACTACGGTATACCAAGAATACAAAAAATTGAATATTTTTTGCTTTCAATTTTTATTCAGCAAATATTTTCTAAAAAGCTAACCCTACTTGGGACTTCATAAATAAAATAAAATTACCCAAATCTATGGCCGATTTATCTAACTTACCTGACTGCAACTTTTAGAACTGCTTAAAATCTTGTTGGAGAAAATAAATAATTCGTATCAGATGTATAACAAATTAAATTTTTAATCGTTCTGTTTGTGTAAAACGTAGCTGAAATTCTTTGCGAGGTTAGCGATATTATCCCAAGAATTAATCCGAAATTAATTTCCTAACAGTAGCTGTTTAACCTTCCTGAAACGTCTTAATTAATAAAGCCAGTCATCTTTTAGTTGTTGCCCGAAGGTTCTCGTTATAAACTTCAAAGGAAATTAAAACTTATTAAAAAGTATCTGTGTAAAGGTAATTTGAGATCAACGACTCACGGTATTCTGTTGGGTAATGCAATATAATAACATTGCTGTTGCCTAGATTACCAAATAGAGCGTTAAAACTATTCTCGTGAAGACAATAAACCATCTATATCGGTTTCGTAAAATAAGTAACTGTAAATGGAATGAAAGTCGCAGTAAGTAGAATTTATCCTGCTAAGAAATTTTCCGGAATTAATTCTCATAGCTTTTGAACATTAATACAAATAAAAACGGCATACAGAGTGCTCCTTTTTTGCATTTAAAGTTAATTTATTAAAGATACTGTGGGATTTACGTTTGTAATAAGATTCAATTTTAATATCCCTATAGTTTTTCTGGTAAAATGTTATATAAAGTTGTTATCGATATTATAACTCAAAAAACACAATATTGATAACCTTTTGATTTTAAACGCAAAATAGCTAGCTAAGCAGTCAAAAACTGTGGATCTAAAATTTAGTTTTAAATTAAAAAAAAAAAGACAAATTCGATTTTTTATTATCATGTGTAAATTTGTTTATCAATTTTCTAAGTTTTTTTCTGACTTATCCAAATATCCGGAATGACGTTTCTCCTTATTGTAGTTGTTGATTATCCAAAGCCAACCTTGTGAAGTTGATAACGGCGTACGTTTACCTAGTGGAAAAATAAAATTGCGCTCACGGACTTAGATATGATTGTAAAATTCAGACAAATTTATTTATGTAGGTTTTTATGTAGATTTATCTTATCGTACCACATTTATTTGCTCATAACCGATAAGGAAACATTTATACGTATTGATCGTCTGGCATAAAATAAGAAAAACAAACTTGCAAAATGAATACATACGGGTAGGTACATATGTGGTATGTAGCTGAGGTGATTCATGTTCAACGTTTATTGTTACATTCTGCAATACTGTTGAAAGGTTTAATTGAATCCACAATCGTGTTTATGAGGACCTCGTTACCATGGTAGCTTTTCTCCTCGAAAAGTACGAAACCGATTTAATAAAAGCTTTTGGGAAATGTTCATAAAGGTTTAATTTAATTACATGAAGAAAACTTTTTTCATATGAAAAATCTAGCTGGATATGCAAGCCCAAAGAAAAAACAGAAAGTTTCGGTGGACTAAAATTTTTTATCTGCAGAAGCTAATAATGTTTGGGGGATGTTCTATTTGTTACCTTGTAAGAGGACAGAAAAATAAGGAAATTATTACTGATAATGGGATGTTTTTGTTATTATCTGGAAAATGGAAGAAGATATCACCACGCGGCTTTCGCCACCCGTCTGGTCCATCAAAGCCATAAGAAACTCATATTGTTGCATTTAAAGTTTTAAAGATAACTAAGAAAACCTCGTACACTAAGAGATAACGCTGTCTCGTCTGGTGCATTTCTTGAAAACAAGCCCAAGTTCCTTAAATTCGGATAAAAACTACAGAAGGTAACCGATTTTCTTTTAGAAATTCGCCTACTACACTTATAGTTTAAAATATGACAAAACGTCCTTAACCATCCTGATAATTCCTTTTCCTGATAATTTAAAATTAACTATTAACCCTGGCAACTGCGCTCACTAGCGGTCACGATTGGAATTTAAAAATATTTGCATTCACTTTCTCATTTCCACCTATGAATTTTTGTTTCATCACTATACCTATTGCAGTCTCCAAACTATTGTCGGTCTCCACTCTTATAGACAGCCCGTATACGATCATCTCGTAACCGAAGAAATGCTACCGTGGCTGGACTCATAGTCTCCTGTTGGAATCAAAGCAAAGAAAGGACGCAAAGCAAAGGACGGATTAGAGTTTCCGCCTACCAGGCGTCATCAGCGTCACCCTTAGTGCAAATCCACTTTCATCGCTATCGCATCTCAAGCGTTAATGGGCAATCGCGGAGCCCATTAAGCAATCAGAAGTCTGGATGTGCGTCCCCTAGAGCACTTAAACCAAACTCTCAACCCCAGTCACAGATCTAGCTTGGAAAATTCATGGATTGTCAGTGCCGCTAGATAGCTCGTGTAGAACGAGCACGCACGATTGCGTGTGGGGGTTGAGAGTTTGGCTTGTATCCCCTAGGGAGCGCACACCTAAACTCTTGATTCCTTAGTAGGCACTCGCGGATAAAGCTTGAAATAGAATAGCGATGGAAGTGGATTTGCACTCGGAATGATGCTGATGACACCTGGTAGGCAGAAATAAACAGAAATGAAGAAACTATTAATAATATTCTTGTTTAGATACACACATAAGCGAGATCGGCAAAAAAATATGCAAACAAAATAACTTTCTTTGTGGTGCCATAACGCCGACTAAAGTTATCTGTTATCTCTTATCAGTGAACAACAAGTAATTCTGACAACTGAAATGAGTTGAGCTTGATATTCCACAAGCAAAACAAAATTATGAATGAAACTGAATAACAAATATCGATTCACGATGTTTACTAAAACACGCAATTTTAAGTACAAATACTTTAATAAATTAATTGAATTAATAGTTCAATATTTTGTGATCTAAATTAACAGTTTATATCCCTAAGTTTGCATCCCGATGAAACTTATCTTTAATACATACTATTTATATATAAATGAAAGTAATTTATGGACAATTTTGTTGTATAATTTTATTATTTACAGGGAAATAATTAAATAAAATTATGTAATGAATGCCCAGATGGCACTGCGAATTCATTACATAATTTTACGTTTGTACCTGACAGGATTCATAATAAACATTTAATCACCAACTTATCAGATTAACTTGTACATACAATAAGCTTTATTTATAAATTGTTAATGTAATTGATAAGATAAAAGAAATTTCATACTAAATCCGAAGCCGTAAATAAATAAGATACTCCCAGTACCTACTATATCATTGCTTCTTACACTACACACTTAAGTACATTGTATTTAATTCATGATTGTAATGCTTAAGTGTAATTTTCTTCTGTTGTTCATTTTCTCATGTGCGATTCTCTAGACGTGACTCAAAACTGCTCCGTTTGTAAATTTGTATGAAGCAGTTGGTGTTTTTGTTATTGTTGGATTTACAGTTACATATTAGTGACAAGGAAGTAGGTGAAGAGTTTTACTTTCAGATTTATACTAATAATACGAATACAATATAATATATAAAGCGTCTGTAAACTTGCCGAGCCCGGAAATTCAAAAATTATGAAACCTTGGGTATTTATAGAGCTACACGCATTTTTTTTATACCTACATTGATTTTGTAAGGGTAAAATACCCCATCATAATTCAAATATCACTGTATAACTCCAGTAAATAGTAAGATAGATAAGATAGAAGGTAGGTGTAAATGCAATCGTTGCGGCATATTTTTCAAAATACGTGACCGACGTATATACAGGGGGTTCCGTTAAAACCTTACGCTTATACTGCTGATGTTTTTGTAATAATACGAAGAAAAGTTTGAGATATAAGTTGTGTAACTTTTAATTCTGCTTAAAACTATGTTCCAATGTACAGGTTCTCCTAAAGTAAATGTCATCACATTCTTTTTTATATGTAACAGATCTTCCGTATTTTATTGCTAAAATATCGGAATCCGTTTACAATAAGTTTGTAAAGAGTATTGATTCGGGTGATATGGTTCATGATTTGGACATTCAAAGATGAGCATTACAAGCTAATGAAAGAATAGGTTTAGAAAATTTTAAAGCATTCATTGCATCTGGAATTCTCATAGAGCATATATAATAGTTTCAAGGAAAATAAATAAATTTATTACGCATCAGATGGTACAGATTCTGTATAGCTAAATAAAATCGCTTTAATATTTGTTATCAATGTAAAAGATCACATAAAACAAGTCGGGGAAGCTAATACATTCACTGGCAATAAAGTGGATTTAACCTAGAACTTCATTTTGGTCGCACTCTACCTGTGCAAGATTAAAAAAGAATTATAATAGTTGTACAATCTATATTCGCAACAACACATGGTTAAACCAGACATCACACAATATCAACTTCTGGAAAACTTCTTTCGCCTCTATTTATTGTTGTGAAAGAACAAAGTGACAGTTTCGGTCCGCATTTAACAGTCTTTGTTTAAACCATGGAATGTTTGCGCAAGCGGTTCCACGTCTGGAAAATTAACGAAAGACCTGTTTAATGAATGGCTCACCCGTGCTTATTTGCCAAATGTGGGAGCTCACAGTGTTTTATCTTGGAATCTTGAACTGGTCATATATTGCAAAAGAGTAAACCATCCAACAAACATGTTGAAATATTTACGATATCGAAAAAGACTACGGTAATCATACAACCACTAGATGTACATACATATATGGTTTTCGCATATGGAAAAATTTTGTATGAAAATTTTCCGATCTTGAGCTACTGCTTGGTTATGATATTGTATTACATGAACGCAATAATGTTATCAAATTCCAGTCTCTTATTCACAATCAACTTTCGGCACCAAAGTATCACGATGTATTTGCTTATGCTTGGTATAAAAGTAGATACATTGCTCAAAAACCAAATAAGTTTGAAAATCCAATAGCTTTTGGTTTTACACAACAGGATTTTATATAAGCTGCTACCTGTTTTATATGTAGTGTCCAGGCCATTATACGTACGCATGGTGCAAGGAATTCCTATGTTTAAACATTTGTTTGAAAAATTTCATCATCATACAGCATAATTACACATTCGCAAGCATTTCACTGCTTAATAGATATGACCAGACGATGGAAAGTGTTATCTAGAAAAATGTTCTATATATCTTTTACTTTATAACCAATCACATATAAATTACTTTAATGCACTTATCAATATTTGTATGCAATTGCCTGGTGGTATAGTAATAGCAAGGTCACAATTTCTAAGAAGCTTACGCAAATCCAACGAACCGCGTGTCTAAGTATTGCCGGTGCACTAAGAACAACACCAACAGCTGCCATGGAAGTCATGTTGTGCTTGCCGTTACTAGGACTTTAAGCTGGCACAGATAGTATAACCTCCGTAGTTGTCTATAACAGACCCTACGATGTTTCTTCAAATTCAACGAGGAGTACTCACGCTGTGGACTTCATGTCCGCCTGCGTGGACGGATCCAGAACACAAAAATGGACGTGTGCTGGTATACACTCAAGAGAAATTCACCTTAAGAAATTTTGGCCGCTCGGGGATGGGCTGTCTGCTTTCCAAACAGAGGTGACAGCACTTACTTTAGTGGCCAACACCACATCTGAATTCCGGATTGAGGACAGAAATATTAATTTGTATACAGATAACAAACAACTAGTATCAGCTCTGAGGCAACTGAAAATAACCTGTAGACTGGTGCTACAACCGATTAAAGGATACGACGGCAATCTGTCTGTACGATTCTGGACTGTTTATAAGACCTGCCATATCTACCTTGTGTGATCAGATTAAAACTATCACCCATGAGCAATTCGTTAAAGCCTGGGATGACAACTACGCGTGCCGTTTTGCCAGGGACACTTTATCTTACCCTGATAGACAAACGGCATCATACTATCTGAGGATGTCCAGGGAGAACCTCCGCTTCGTGATGGGAATTCTAACCAGACAATGTCAGTTAAAAGCGCACCTTTTTTTAAGCAGCGATTAAAGACCAGTCCAATCTGTATGGGCTGCCAATTAGAGGATGAACCTGCTGAGCATGTTCTTGAAACTGCCCTGCTCTATCATCCATTAGGAAAACCATACTTGGGGACGTTCGGGTTGACATCGCCAACGTCAGGAAAGCTCCCCTGGGGAATGTCCTAGCGTTTGTGAAGACAATAGGCCGGTTGACAACCAAGGTGAGCCAACGTAAACGGCGGATGTATAATGGGCCTAATGAGGCCTAAATGCAGTGGCAGTAACCACCCTCCAAGAAATCCAGAGTGCAGAATCTAATATTTGCATTAACAATAAGTGTTTAAAATGTTAGAAGTGTTGATAAATTTTTTATCGCTTAATAAAATCAATGAAGAAGATATAGCTTTTGTCTCAAAACTTTTTCTCTACGTCTTACAATTAGCGAGTAATTAAATCAAATTAAAAAAAAGCGTGTTACTAATGCAGTCTGCATATTCCCAAAATCAATACTTTGGATCAACATCCACCCTGTTGGAACAACTTCCAACAGGATTACAGCAGTTGTGATCAATAATATATATATATGCATAAAAAATATACGGCAGGTCTGTTAGATATAACGAATAATAAGGGAATATTTATTTTAGGAACAGCTTGTATATTGGAACGCCCTATATAATTTTAAGCAGAATTAAAAGTTACACAACTTATATCTGAAATTCTTTTTCGTATTGTTATAAAAATATCTGCAGTTATATATTTATATTGTAAGGCTTAATGAGGCAGCCTGTATATACATTGCCCACGTATTTTGAACGACCTTTATACGTGCTGCAACTATTGTATTTATGAAAGTTAGGATTAGGATGAGGTTGTATATATAGGCAAACCAAGTGGAATGTTTGTTTACAAACATTGTACCAATCCAAACACTGCGAGCTTCTGTGTGTATGAATTGTTATCAAAAAGTATGGTTATTTACTATTTTGAGTCTTCTGATTTATTTTATCCCATTCGTAGTAATGTGTCAATTTTGAATTGATTGTAATTGACCTACAACACTAATCCATATAAAAAATAACAATTCTTGAAAAAATTAAAAGTCAGCAGATTATAGAAAAGTCTTGGAATCAAGGAATTTTTTAGGAAGTTACTTTGCCTCGCAGCAAATTGTCTTCATCTAATGACACACATATTTTTAATGAGAAAACTAGATATTTCTTTCTTTCATTAAATTGAGATAACTTCTATTTTTTTGAAGAAAAATACAATTAAATGAACACAGTAAGTTAAGAAGTAAATATTTACTGCTATTGGAAAACCAAATATTTAATAGAATAATTTATTTGTTTGATCTAAAAGATTAATCAACTTAAAACAATGAATCAGATTTCAGTTTGGCAATCTGTTTTTCATACTTCACTTCGAAACTAATCTGGAAAGATTATTGCATAAGGATTGTAGATGAGATTACTTCAAAGTCCTAATAATTATGGAGCAAACACCTAGATGGCAGCACAAGATATTTATACTACTCACTTGTGCTTTTTTATACGTATTTGATGAGAATAGATTTGGAACCAATACTAAGACAGAACCATCCCCAATAATTTTCAAGTTATCCTTGAATGTCGTAAAGTCTTCTTTACTCCAATACATTTTTTTCTAAACCAAATATATTTAAGATTTAATTGAAAAATATTTCGTCTCAATAAAGATTTTTTTTGCTTCTAAAAAGTGCTTATTTTACTCTATTGAAAACAACCATTCCTTTGGAAGAAACAGTGTATTCCTTTGAATAAAGAAAGCTCTCGTTTAGTGTACGCACGAGTTACAGTGGAAGAACTTTTAATTCATTTTGTACGTGTTCGTTACATATCTGAGTTACGTAACAAAGAACAAAACGCACCTAATTTTTAACATTGATCATTCCAAAGAAGAATATTTGATTATGGTGTATTCACATAGCCTTAGGTAGGAATGTCTTCAAACAGTAATCATGTATTCGTTCCTCATTTCATATAGATTATTTCGGCAGATGCATGAACTAATCTGCAAATCAATACATCTAATTTGTTTCGAAGCTCTACATGAAGATCACTCTATCGTTGCTTTTAGAAACTGCGAAAAACATCGGAAATCATTGTGCCCAGATATTAAATAGGCCTAATTATATCATGTGGTTAGCGGATAGTACTGATAGTAGATTCTGCCATAACCTATAATGTGCCCATGGCGATGAGCTTGACAGAGACAAGGTTTCTTTACTTAATTTGGAAAACCCAAAATCAGAAAGCTATGTAAAGAAGACTCTTAAGGGTAAAGGGTTTGAAAAGGAATTAGTAAAAATAGACGTTAATATTAATTATATCCAGTTAGCAGACATACATATGTAGATATTGCTTAACGTGCTAGCTGATTTGAAGACCCAAATGAACTCATATATATGTTAAATACTACATTACTATAAATGGAATTAAATCTGCAAAAGGAGGAGAGATACTTAGAATTGTAATATTTTATATCGCAAAAACGTTACCCTTTTACAATTTGTTTTTACTCTGAATAGAGTGTTATAAAACTTATTCTTTAGATTCTTCGATTTCATTTATTATCGGTGGTGTACAGGCATTGGTGTTAATTGGAAATGCTTCAGCATAAAAAGACTAATACTACAAAAGAACGGTAAATAAAGGAATTCATTACCTACCTCTAAATTGCTGAAATCGATCTATAGGCTTGCTTTATTGATAAACGCTTTAACTGACAAATAGCTGCCCTGAATTTCCCAATTTAATTTATTATTATCACAAATTGGCATAATTTAATATTGGCCGGCAATGTCCTTAATCACTTAAGTACTTAATTACCCCACAATGGCTGCATATACAAGAAGTAATTAGTGTGCGTTATAATTATGATATAAACATGGGCAGGGTATCAACAATTCCCAAGTTTTAACTGACCATATTTTAACGTATTACAGCAGTAAAGCCATTTATTCCAGGAGTGAATTGCAGCGAATATTTTATGGCCATAATTATAATTAAAATTAATGCTTTAAAAATTACATCTAATCCAAATATAGTCACCAGAAAAATTTAATAATGCTTGTTTTAATTGATTGTTATTTTGTTTGCAGGATTACAAAATAAGCCAGAGCCGTGTACCACCACCCTCCAGAAATGGCTGCGAAAGTACAACAGAATGCTTCTACAGTGCACGCTTCTGAACAAACTACAACATCGCAAACTGTTATAGAAGAGAGTGGGAAGATAGTAGTAACAAGAAGCTCCTATATTAATTCCGAGAGTGTACCATCTTCTCCGGAAGAGCGAGAAACTAATTTTGTAAGGAAAGACGCGAAGAGGAGAAGCTTAAACAAGGACGCGTACTTAAAACTTCACAGGAACGTCACTAATAGAAAAAGTATTGAATTCTTGAAGGGAAGATATGAAGCATCAGCTCAAGAATCCGATAAGGATGTAGATGCAGCAGAATTCCAGAATAGTAGGAGAAGCATTCAATGTAAAAGCCCAATTAGTTCAAGTAATGAGAATAAATTAGATTCGACTATAATTATATTAAATTCGACGCAGAATATCGAAAATTTACAGAAGAAGTTGTCTCCTAAATTAAGCAGAGACACAGTGGAGTCGCTGAAGATTAAATATTCGCCATCTAATTTTGGTTATTCTTTAGATAAAGAGGAAATACCGGAAAAGGCAATTATCAGAGAAAAACCAGCTCTGCCAGATAAACCCAAAATCATTCCTCCGCGGACACCTAAGCGAACATCAACAATAACCAACTTTAATACGCAGACTTCTTTTGACTTCGAAACTGTTCCGGCCCATGAAGTAGTGCTACGTTCTTCCTCCGAAGACAGCATTGAAAAGCTAGAATTTTTTATGTCTGAATTCACTATGGATTCCAAACGTGAAGTGAAAGAGAAGAAGCGCACGAGCAGCTTTAGAAAAATCCTCACTGGCGGTCTATTCGGCAAGGACAAGAAGAAAAGTGATAAGAAAACTCCAGAAGAGAAAGTCAAAACAAAGAAGACGGAAAACGTAATTGCTGCAGATAATGCACAGAACGAACAAACCTTTACCAGAAATTCGAGGCAACGTTACGCAATTGACAACCGCTACACTAACCAAGTCAAAAAGACCGCTTCAAATGTAAATGGCGGAAATGATTACACAGATTCACCAGTGAATGATTTGAAAGATGTTGAAAAGCGGTATGCCGAACAGCACATTAATCAATTCAATAAAATCAAAGCTACATTTTCGAATCCGGAGAATTTCAATAAGCCACCGGAAAATTACCGATACATGCATGATAACACATCACCTTCAATTGATAGATACATCGATACGAGTTCCTCTTCCAACACTCTAGAATCGCTTGATCGGAGTACTTACCAAAATGCCTTAATCGCACAAGCCGAGATGAAGCAGTTGAAAGAAAAGGAATTTGGGAGAACGAAGCAGAAGAACGTTGATGTATCTAAAAATCATGAAAGCATTATTGAAACGCCGCCAAGAGCTAAAGAAACTTATCAAAATGTCCAATTAGTAAAACCGAAAGCTCTAATACCGATTAATTCCGAAAGAGCACTTCCAAATCCGTACCATAATGGACAAGATGGAAAGGAACCCGTGAAGAAATCAACGGAAAAAAATCTAAATACGGATGAAAAAGACTACGCTTCCAAAATCCCAGTCTACCATCGCCAAAATGATTTCGATGACCTATCTTTCGAGTACATTAGCAGCAAAATGCATCACCAGCATCAGGAACCGCGACAATACAGTCCCAATCTAACTAAATCTAGTACTAGTTCATCAACACAAAATAGTCCTTCATCTCCGTCGTTCAGTGCAAGATCCAGTCCAAAATCTCCTACGCTGGAAGGCTCCAAATTAAGACTACCCAGCAATAGAGAGAGGGTAAATCTTCAACCTAGGATTAAATCTCCGATACCTCAACCAAAAATTAGTACGGAGAAAATCATTGCTACAGAGCTCTTGAAGAATAAGTCGGAACCTAAGAAGATTGTTCAAAATCAACAAACACTGGACGATGGTTATGAACAAAAAATATATGAACCAAAGCCGGTAAATAGCATACTGGTAAGACAAAGTCCTGTACCTATCATGAGAGTAAAATCGCCCGAAACGATTTTGACAGTGGATGCCTTTGAAGCTGCGAAATGGCACCAGAAACAGAGAGAGTTGGCTAATTCGCCAACTATAAGTGATTCAGCGCAAGTTGTAACTGACGTAATGGTTCACGCCGATCCAGAGATGAAAAGGAATAGCATGAAATATTCTTCTCTACCTGTCACCATGCGAAAACACCACCAGGCGCCAACTAGCATAGCACCAAGGCCAGTAACTCCAGTCAAAAGGGTCCCATCTACGGCTTCTCTGCAGCAATCACCGCAGAAGCACGAAATTCGACAGAGCGTTGAGTTATATTGTTGGAAAGAGATACAAAAGCTTAAGGAGAAGCAAGATCAAGAACTAAAGTATCAATTACAGTACACCCCCTACGGTTACGTTGAGGATCCTATAATACAAAGGAGGTCACGTAGCGTCGAACCAATGCAGCAAAGAAACACCAAACGCAGCACGAGCTTACCAAGGGAAGTAAGACAAAATCCAAACCCTAGGATGTTCTATAGAGAACCAATTCCAGAGAACCGTCCAATAGTGTACATAGAAAAAGATGTTTACGCCCAAAAGAATCCGAATTTTGTACGAAATTCGCCGCAAAGAAGCACCGTATCGGGAACTGTAACCCCAAACTTGCAACAATCGTACGAAGGTTACTACCGCAATTCTGGAGAACTTCCCTACAGACCGATATTCAACAGAGGGAGCCTTAATCCTCAAATGCAGCAAGAAAACCAACGGGAACTGCAAAAAAAAGTTAGTTTTAATGGTAATAGAACTACGGCACAAGAATCACAACAAACTTGGCCTACCAAAAATGGATTCGTGGAAAGCCCTCCACAGAGACGAATAGATAAAACTATGTCAGTTGGTGACGATGAAGTTTTCATGAGGGATTCGTATATAAAGCAAATGAACGAACAAGTGCAGAAACAGATGGTTAAAAACGGGCAATATTCTACGAGGGATTCATTAGTATCTTCGCCGCGGAATCAAAATATTGATGAAGCTCCTTACGGCATCAGAACCTCAGTTCAAAGTAATCAAATCTATGCAAACAGACCACAGGAGCCACTAACCAGCGAGCCCGTTTACATCACGAGGCAAAATACACAAAACACCACACAGTTATCCAAGCAGAAACAGGAAAATTTGCAAAATATTTATGGTACAAGACAACAACCGGAAATTGATCCTTTGTACGTCAGGCGAAATTATCCAGTCCGTAATAATCAGCAGTTGGTCCCAATGCAGGACGTGAGAGATAATGGTTCAGTTTCAAATGAAGCTGTTTACGGATCGAAGCAGCAGCTAGCTCTCGAAAGATATTATCAAAATAATAATTTGGTTGTTGATTCGCCATATGGAACCAGGCGAATTTTAACCACAGGTCCTATTACCACAGTTACCAAGCAAGTAACTGTCACGAATAAATTTTGTGATGTATATGGGAATATTCAAGATGGTGGTAAAAAAATGCCAATATCGCCGAGCAATTCTGCTCAAATCCAACAAACTGGCGTAATCTACGGTCAATTGCAAGGCAATGTCATTGGCAGGCCACCTCAGTACCAGAGCTACAATCAAATGCCGAATCAAAATTTTATTAGAGGAAACAGATTGACAGCAAGTGCCAACGACATGTATAAACGATATCCGAATGATCCAAGATACCGTGACATGCATTCCTTCAATGCCAATGGTCCATTGCCTCCAACTCCAAATGAAAGCAAACTGCAGATGTTAATGGCGAGGAAAAACAGTGTCAATAGAGCTCATCCGCCGATGTCCGACACTGAGAGCGATACAAGTGAAGTTAGGAGGATCATGAATAGGACCTACATGAGCGGTAAGTAGCAAAAGAACGACTTGGAAGAAATTCAGAGGAAGACTGATAAATTTGCTGATTTGAAAATAGGCTGTGTTATATTTATGTCACTGAAACTAAATTCTGTACAATTTATTGTTTAAATTTATATTAGCGAAGGAAGATTGGTACATTATTAATCTGCTCGTATTAATTCGGAAAAAAATGTACATACGAAAAGAGGTTTAACCTTGGCGTGTAAATCGATGAAAGATTTGTGCTGATTTCGTCAGCTCTTTGTGAGTGCCGAGAACTTAGGCAATAATTCAGCGTAACAACGTTGCCCTGCTTAATTACATGCTTATCAGCTTCCCTTTTCACCTAAGCGTAATTTTCCATTAACTAACATTCAATACAAACGCTTCTAGACCTTTATAGTTGCTACGTAGAGCTATACTGCTGTAATGAGAGTTTATATAAAACGCTTAAGGAACACGCAAAGTGGCGCGGGTAGTTTGAATACGCTGAGGGATATTAATGGCTAATTAATCTGCTAAACACGGCTAGTGGACGGCGTTAAGATAAGTATGCCAACTAGTTGTTTTTCCACGGCTACATTTTTGTCATATTTTAGTCGTAACTTATTTCTAAACTTTATTGTTATTTTTAAAAACAAAATGAAAGATGCATGTATACATATATTTGAGTAGGAAAATCTATTTGCGCCTTAATAACTGTGAAGAATTTTATCGGTTGATTAGTATCATGTTAAAACCTTTCAAAATTTTGCAAAATCATTCGATCGCTGATGTAAACTAGAGATTCATTTATATTAAATTGCTGTGGATGATGTATCTACATTTATATACACTACGTCCGAAAAGTTTGGAGACACTCTGAAAACGTCCGAAAACGTTAATGTTTTTGATGAAAACAGCTCAAATAATGTTTTTAAAAAGCAATCCTTTAATAAAACTGGTGTTGGTTTTTTATTTTCAAAGCAATGTAGCACGTGTTTCTTTTATTTTTGGTTACGTCCCAGCAGCGACTGTTAAAAAATTTATGCAATACATTAGAAACTTTTGGAAGAAAATATCAAAATATAAAAATTCAAATATCAAAATATAAAAATTCATAAAAGACATTCAACATGTGTTGGCTGTAAACATCTTGCAGATTTCTATTCAGTACATGTTGTAGCATTTCGGTCAAATTATCAGGATTAGGACTTCCTTTTTAAATAACCACACGGGAAGTAATCTAGTTTGGTTAATTTGGAAGAAATCGCTAGCAATTCGATTGACCATCTCCTCCCAACCCATCGATTTGCAAACGTATCGTCAAGATATCAAACTCCACAATGAGGAAAGGTTCCATTCAGCTGAATCCATGATCTGTGGCTGAATAAATTGAAATCTTAGTTACTGTTGAATTAGTTCATTCCTTAAAAGCTGCAAATACCTTTATTCCGCTAAATTACTATGGAAGAGATCATAACTCTGTCACCGAATATACTCATCCGTGCATTTATTTTTTGAGGATTCTGTATTTGCGTTTTAACATATGCATATGGATTCTGACGTGCCCAGTATCTATATTTGTCTATTGATAGTTTTGTCTAAAGCAGGGGTAGACTTGTCGAAAAATAAAATATTTTGGATAAAGTACAACTTATGACACAACATATACATATGAAATCTAACCTACCCAGTATCTACAGTTTTGTCTGAAGTAGGAGTAGTCTTCTTATGACACAACATATACATATGAAATCTAACCTACCCAGTATCTACAGTTTTGTCTAAAGTAGGAGTAGTCTTCTTATGACACAACATATACATATGAAATCTAACCTACCCAGTATCTACAGTTTTGTCTAAAGTAGGAGTAGTCTTCTCGAAAAATAAAATACTTTGGATAAAATTGGGGTCGTGATTGGCATTGATAGTTTACAAAACTGTAAGCGTCCATTCAAGTAGATTCCGTACAGCTCATGAACCAACATATCAATATGGATTCTAACGTGCCCAGTATCTACGGTTTTGTCTATTGACAGTTTTATCTAAAGTAAGGGTAGTCTTGTCGCAATATAAAATCTTTTGGATAAAATTTGGATCGTGATTGGTATTGTTAGTTCGCAGCACCGTAAACGTTCATCAAAATCCATATAGATTCCAACATAGATTTAATAGAGGTGATACACGATATTTCTGTTTTACACAGTGTTAAGTTTTAAATACGGACTAGGAGGAGTTTTTACGGTTTCAAATAATATTTTTAACATTCCTTCATAAAGTGTTTTCTTTTTTTATGTAAGGTGTTAAAACTTTCTGAGTCTCATTTAAGTAATTACAGAATCTACTCAAAAATGAAACAAAAATACTAGATCTTTATTTGAAGAAGTCGTAAAAACTTTCAAAGTCATTGCAAAAACAGCTTTTCATTTAATATTTTTGTATTTTTCTCAAAAACCATTAATTTAGGTAGTTATTTTAGGTGTCTCCAAACTTTCAAGAAAGTTATGGACATTAATGTATCTATTACGCAGTATTCATATTGGAAATGTGTCAATCAAATTATATATTCAGAGTTCTGCGATGAATGAGATAAAACCGTCATAAAAATTGTATTGATTCCCTTTCGCTAATAAAACATGTTTGCCGGCAAAAGTAGGCGAATGCTTATCGTGACTAAATGGAAGATAACGTGTTCAGCTTTATTACGTGTTATAATTTCGATTTAAGCGTGCATTCAAGGCAATACACTGAATTATTATTCCTTATATCGTATTTAAACAATTATATACAAGGTACTCATAGTCAGATGAATAAGAATGATTTCTGCTAAAATGCAACGTCTGTAGTAAACATTGTAATAATATAAATTCACCAGAACCCATAACACTTACCCAAAAGTCAACAAATTACTAGTAATAGGAGAAAGAACAAATCTTTATAATCAAAAAGTCAATCTTAAGAATCCGCATCCATGCCTTGCCATTGCGTTTATATTGCTGTAGCCTTGGTCAAATATGTTACACACTCTGGATTTTATTCGAATAACGAAGAAAATATATAACAATTTAATACGTGCAATATTCCAATAAAAAAAATTTGTCATAAAAAGTATTACAAAAGCACTTGAAATGTTCCCATCACATAAGAAATTACCTGAATCTAACTAACACATTTAATCAAGGTTGTATATGTGAAGTAAGTTAAGGTATTAAATTAATCATTAATATATTTACTTTAGCAATTGTTCCTAGTTACATATTACTAACATAAGATTAGTAAAAGATAATCTGTTGAAAATAAATAATGTTCCTTTCGTTATTACTATAAGTATTTATGTTATAATTTAATAAACATAACAAAAATTTACTGCACTTACTTCCTTATATGTATTTGCTCAGCCTGTCTTCCTCAGAATTTTTTTATTATCACGAATTGAAGCCGCTATTAGTTTATAGATTACTGTACATTGTATTGTGTAATTTTTATCAGTATTAAATATGTTGAATTGTTTCATGTAATTAGAAAGAAAAACAAAACTTTTTTTATAATTACTTTTCATGGAAAGTATGCCCATATGTAAAACTATTTATTATTTTAATAGAATTTGTTGTTTGTATTTAATGTAACTATATAATATAGTAATATGTGTTTTTATTTGTAATAAACTTATTTGGAAAAGTTGTTGTTTTTATTTATACCCATAATTTGCTCGTGCAGTTATTCAGACCCTAATAGCACCTTCAATTCTTGATAAGTCTGTTTTTAGTTTCGCTTCTTCGAACTATATAGGTGCAATAAGGTACAGTAATTACCCGGTATGGTATTATAAAGATAAAAGATAATAGAAGTAAACTTTCCTTACAACATGGCACATCGCGTTTGTAATAGCAAACGTACATGTAAGATAAGCGAGTTATTAGTTTAGCACATATTTTGTTAGTGATAGATGGGCCAATGTTGTCATTTGTAAGACTTCTTAGGTATTGTTAAGTCAAAACATATTGGATAGAAATAAAGCTTTAGTAGTGGGTAGTATATCTGCTTTTATTTATAAGCTAAAACATGTGTTGGTGCGAAATTCTGCAATGCTGATAGCTCTGAAACTCTGCTGCACATATTCTGCATTTGAATATTTCATAATGGAAATTGAAAATATAATTACACTGCTTTGCTTTTGCTTGCGTTTAGTTACTATAACTATAGAAATTCTTTTTGACTTTTTATGATTTTAAGGTAATTACGGGAAAGGAGACAACCAGAGATCCTCACTAATTTACTTCTAAACAACACTCCGTAGGAACGCAGCATGAGTAACACTTCGAATCAAGCCAGAAATACTAACATAACTTATATTCGCCTATTTGCACTTTTCTTCTTGAAATTATTGTTATTTTCATATTATGGATTAAACTTTACGTAGAAAGTCTGCCCTTATTCATTACATAATGCACCTATTGCATTGATTACGTAAGAAGTCCTAAGGTAGTAAATATTTTACATAATTTTTATTGCTTGAAAGTAATACTCGACAGCTTATCTAGCACTTAGAATCGTTCTGGTATTTGTCGTCGTTCTATTGATATAGTGGAAGGAACAGATATAACTTAAATACGAGTTTCAAAGCGGCACAATTAATATCCTGGAGCAGATCTAACTGTTTCCGACTCGCCACCAGAAATAGCACAGTCCTCCTTCGAACAACTCAATATAAGTAAACTGGATACTGTGCTAGAATACTAATGTATTCGGTGCAAATGAAACAGAGCGATGTGATACAAGTGTGAAATTGCGCGCTAAATGAAGAATAAACCGTTCGAAAAATACTTAATTTTTATTACCGCAAAGAATTGCTGAATTCGAAAAATGTAGATTTA
Source organism: Cetonia aurata (assembly GCA_949128085.1). Lineage (NCBI taxonomy): Eukaryota > Metazoa > Arthropoda > Insecta > Coleoptera > Scarabaeidae > Cetonia > Cetonia aurata. The sequence continues at coordinate 15,710,624 of OX421884.1, read as the reverse complement.
AAATAAGATGAGGAAATTGTGAAACTATATTTATAAAGTTTTCAGGTGCTACCCAAATTTTAATGTAGGTATTAGGAAACAAAACTTATAGCGAATCTCCTTCGAACACCATAAGCAAAAATAACTTTATGGCATTTTGTAGTATTTAAATTGCAGACATTTTTTTCTGCGTCCATGGTATGCATTTCCGCTTCGAAAGTGGTTGAGCGCAAAACTGATTTGAATTTAAATGTGCGCACAAATAGATTAGTTACTATTATTAATTTCCTTTAATGAAAAATGGAAATCCAATAACAACACGAACAGTCGCACATTTCTTAAAATTTCTGGATTTAAAGGTATGGGGAGCTCATATAATACAAGAAATATATAATATAGTACGGCACATATGTTGATGTGTGATATTTGCTTTTTGCTTTTCTTAAAAATTATGCTGTTGCACAACCGTCAATAACCATCATAAGTCGTTCTCTAATTTGCAAACATTTTTTCATTAAAAAGAAAGATTCACCACAAAATTATGGACGGAAAGTAATGCAACTATAAGAAGCATGCATGGATGAGGTTGACATGATAAATCTACTGTATCGAATACCATTTCAAAAATAAAGTTGTGATTATGCTGTTGTGGCATTTCTGGTACATTATATATCTAAATTATAATACAAAATTGTTATATTTCTCATATCCAATTTAATTTTTTTTTCAATTTTTTAACAGCATTTTAAAGTAGGTTGTATGCACTTTCCCTCAATATTTACTTATATCTTATTTTACTTGGAAATATTAAAGATTCTAAAAAGATATGAACGATTTTGTGGTATAAATTACTACCAACGCTGTTTTCTTGCTTTAACTATTTTATACAACCAATCTCAAGGGAAAATGCGGCAAATAAAATAGTTTTGCTGGCGTTGCTACAGATGAACAGCTGTGATGAAGTCGGAATGTTTCTATATCAAGCATTCTCACTTCCTAGCGATTGTCGATAACTTTCATCGTGCCGCAGCTGTACATATATATTTACAGAAGCATAAGGTGAGTATTTATTTCAGATGTTTCGGTAAAAAAACGCTATGTGCTTATAAAATATTACCACACATATAGCTGCAGCTGTGACCATAAAACGTATATTACTTTCTGGTACAACTAGAGCTCGGTGGAGCTTTTATTGCTTGCAACATTTGTCGCCACGTTTTGTCTGCCAAAAAGAGAGCAGTTTATGTGAATTCAATAAATTGTGACAGCGAAAGTTTAATGCTGCAGAACTTTTGCTTTGATTAATAATAAGCCATGATAAAATTGCATATTTATCTAAAGTACATTATACTTATACTAAATAAATGCAAAGATAATGAAACTCAAAAATAGCATACTGAAGGACATATTTATCTAACGGATTTTCCTATCATTTTTTATCGCTAATGCCCTTGTAAGGTTAGATAAAGTAAATATTAAATTATTACATGTTCTTACACTTTCAACAAGAAAAACAAATCATATTTAGCAACGAGTTTATATTAATTATTTACATTCCATTGTTTTTTTTTTTTTTTTACAAAAAACACATTTCCTTTCCCTTGAAGATTTTGGCGAAGATAACACAGGTCTCCAAGGAGAAAACTGTACAGAATTTTTATACATTTTCTTATAGATTTCAACTTGGTAAAAACGCAAAAATTTACAAAGTTCCATCGCGTCCATTTTTTTTCTTGTTACATTCAAGTTTCTGTTTGTATTTTTCGTAAAATCCCTAGTTAACTTAAAAGTTACTATTCTGCGTGCGAGTTTGTGAGAGAAAGTTGATTTTGCGTATTTCAAGTTGGAACTTGAAAATCAAGACATAAGGCGTGCAGAATATGCGACGAAGATCTTCATTTGTGGTTTAGGAGTAAGAAAAACTCATTTCATTTTGATATTTCTATGATAGGCATGAACAGAAAAATCACGCAACCGAGTGCTACTTCTGTTCGGTAGATGTTAGAGGATTTACTACAAAACATAAAAAGAAATTACTTTACCCTAAACTTGACTCAGCTGTTCGTCCAGTATCCCATGGTTCCCAAATATCAGTTCCACACCACTCTCGAATTTCGATGACATCCTGAGGGAGTCAGAGGACTCAGACACGTCAGTTTTCCAGGACGAATCTAGCTCAGATTTTTCTGTTGACGAGCGACCTCCACTTTTTTTCCCAGAGTAAGCTCAACGACCTAGTAAGAGACTTAAGTCTTTCATAAGATGCAACCGAATTGCTAGGATCAAGGCTAAAAAATAGAAAAGATGCTAGTGTATGGGACTTCATTTTTGTGATACAGGCATCGAGAGAGAGAGAGACAGAATTCACTTAGTGTTTCTCCCGAGAAAGATATCTGGTTTAATGTAATGATGTTCATGAGCTCATAAAGTGCTTTGAAATATAATATGATTCACCGGAGTAGCGCATATTCATTTATTGTAATTGCAAAGTGGTATTGCTGCGCAATGGTAATGTAATTGCATCTCTTCCTCTGGAACGCTCGGTTCATATGACAGAAAACTATAATGACTTGGCTAGGATTCTTGAGAAAATCAAATACCAAGAGTATCAATAGATGGTTTATGGAGATTTCAAAATACTAATCATGTTGTTGGGTTGGCAGGAAGGTTACACAAAATATCCTTGCTTTTTTTATTTAGAAGATAGTGGAACGAGGCAGGTGCACTGGACAAAAACTGGCAGGTCACCACGAGACAGTTTGACCCCCGACGAAAAAAAATTTCGTCGATACGACTTTAGTTGTCCTGAAAAAAGTATTATTACCACCTCTTTATATTAAATTGGAGCCTATAAAGCAGTTAGATGGGGATTGTTTCAGATATCTGTGTTCCAATTTTCACTGGCAAAGAGAACTTCTCTGCGATTTCCTCTTTTTGGAAACAATGGGAGAAAAGGAAAAGAAAGCATGGAACTCTTTAAAAAATGCAGTTCATAAGGAAATACTAAGGATCCTAACTCCAAAACTATAATACAATGCACAACGTTCATTTTTTACATTCCCATTTTGACTAGTTACGCGAAAACTTGGCAGCCTACAGTGAAGAATATATTGAAAGATTTCACCAGGATGTCTGTGATATCGAGAGACTTTATCAAAGAAAATGGTAGGAGGCTTAATCGGGAAACCGCAGACAAAAGTTGGAAACGAGTTTGGAGAAGCATCAAAGAGAAGAAGAAAAGGTCTCATAAAAAAAGTAGACCTACAATTGTGTATAAATACATATTAGAAATAATTTCTTGATTAGTTCTAAGAAAATATAATATATTTAGCTCATTGTTATAAATAAGTGTTATAAAATAAGTGTATAAAGTAAGTGTTTTTAACAAAAATTTGTTTTCATTTTTCAAAAAACTTATACATGGTGGAACATTACGGAAGTCATCTTTAGAATCGATGACCTCTAAAACATATAATTTAGCAAAAATATCCCTTGCAGCTGAACAAAAGGAAAATGGCATACTTGTGCAAAAGGACATTTTGGATCAGGTGGGGTGAATGGCTTCCTGTAGCCTCGGCCTTCGGGTTAATCTTCACCCTTCCAAGCTAATCAATATCTAATCTAGTATATTAGGGCACGACTCGCCACCATTGCTTTTGCAAAATATTTGGACTTCGAACAAAATCGCTTACTGATAATTTTGATGTTGCTTCTGTCAGATTACTTGATGATATGTCTTAATTATGCACTTATTGAGTGTTATATGTACATGACATAAATGACCAACAGTTACCTTAAAAATACGTGTAAAAGACGTCAGCATGTTATCTATGCAGTGGTACGTTACATATTTTCTATGAGAGGAAGCCTATTTCTATATATACTAGTACCAGAATCTATGCTCCTTTTCGATCCAGTTGAATACCAGTTTTAGGTTTTGAAGCCCTGATTTCAAAGCCCAAGGGCAACCTTCATGTGTCATAGGAGACTCCAAACACCATTATATCATTAGCCGTTTCCAAGATAGGGTTTGTGGCTACGGCTGTAATTTTAGCATATGCAAAAGTATTTCTGGTTCTCGAGTTTTCACTGCATTTGAGTTTGTATGATTGTATTCTCGCCTGTCCTTTGGTATAAATATTGAGTGGGGATAAATTTAGGATGGTTTCCATAACGGCTGTTGGTGAGCTCTTTGCTACTCTCTTGATACACAGACAAGCAAATCTTTGAATCTTTGTAAATTTTGTAATCGCCTGGTGTAAAAACTTCTAGGTAAAGTTGCATCAATAGCAATTATTGCGTGCAATCTTTTATATTCCACATCTATAGAAGGTTAATTATAAACACATGCAAACATGCACATATCGTGTTACCAACCAGCGACTTTTTACACTCACGTGCAGAACGAGGAAGCAATTACACAATTAGCTGGTGTTTAGTTGCACTTACACGCAACATGTACTTCCACTCAAATACTCTAAACGGATAAATGAGGCTTAAATATATATAATGAGAGCTGTTGCGGTTGTTTGTTTTTAACAAACACTCTGATATCCTTTTCAGCGGTATTTCCTTATAAGTGAGCCGCCTTCCGTGCCCACACGTAAATATTTTCTCAATAAGTTCACGCCTGCCAGTCGATAAAGCTTCTGGTTCTCGCAGCATTTATGGAGAATCCTTCCCGAAGGCGCGGCTGTACACGGCAAAAGGCTTAAAGCTAAGGCTTTATTATGACCTTATTACAACAGTAAGGGTTAAAGATTAAGTATGATCAACACAGAGGACATACGCGAAAAAGTGTTTATCAGTACCCGTGTACACATACACCCGGGTAAAAGGGCGTGATTGCTCAGGAAGGGCGTTCACCCCTTCAGTTAGAAAGCTCGCCGCTAGCTGCCAGTAGCGCTTCAATCGATTATCCTGTGTAGTTACGTCACGGATGCTGTAATCTAGTCAGCGAATTCTACGGGCCCGCTGTTTGTGATCACGGCCTAACGTTACGTGTCGGCCTAATAGTTTAAGTCATTTAAGCAAATGCAGTGGTGAAAATCCGGTGCATACGTAAGAACGGTTAGATTATTCGTTCCAATTACCGTTAACAATTAGAATTTTCGGTGGTGCTGCTACGTTGAATCTGAATCCATCTCTGTGTAGGTTGGTTGTCGTAAGTATCCATTCGTAAACAAACATTGCTTTTTAAAAATGCAAGGCGGTGCTAGTTCAAAATTTACAAACCGGTAGGGCATTTCACATTCACATTCGTTGAATATTCTTCTTATTGCCTTATTGTCAAAAAAGTAAACTGGCTTTTTGTAGAGATTTGATCACCATATGCTTTTGTTGCAATTTACATCAATACAAAGCTACACAAATCGCACTATTTTGTTAAGAAAATTCCATTTGTTTTCCACAAAATTTTAATTAACGTTTCTGCTCTTCCAAAATTAGTTAAACTTAAAGATCCTAGAATTTATTTTTGACGTCCTCTATCAGATGTGTACTTATGTGTTTGTGTGTGGTGTAAATCTATCTGCGCAATAGAAATTAAAGATATTTATTTCAAGATTTCATAAGTGCAAAAACAACATTATCAAATTTTGATTAGTTAATACTCAAACTAATTTATTCCAGTAAGGAGAGTCAAAAGTTAGGATACATTGAACTATTACAATGATCAAGCTGTTAGTTTATTAGTATTTGGTACCAACAAAATAAAAAAAAAATTATTGGCAAAGTTGCACCAATTTTAATGTATTATCTTAGCGTTTACTGCAAGAAAATTACTGAAAAAATATTAATATTAAAAGCTCATTAGGCGGGAAACCTAGACTTATTCCTATTAGTAAATTGAATAAAATAAATAATTTTACATTTGTTTTTTTTTTACGAAATTATGCAGTAATTTGTCACTCCATATTAAATAATATAAACAACGTTTGCAAAAATTAAAATCAATTTAAAAAAAAAATAGAAAAGAATACTGTCAGAAGTGGGATTCGAACCCACGCCCACAGAGTGGACTGCGACCTGAACGCAGCGCCTTAGACCACTCGGCCATCCTGACTTGTATCTACACGATACCTATAACCTGATAACTATCATTATAAATCTTTAAATAGAAAAATATTTGATTTAAAAGTTTATTTTATTTATTTTTAAGAGAAAGCTGGTTATTTACAATGAAATTTATTTTAGGAAATTGAACACATTTTCAGTCATTAAATCAAATGAAGAAAGGAATAATAAATAAAATTTATTATTTATTTATATTATTTTAGGGTATAATTAGATATTATCTCACAGCCCACTAATATCAATTATTAATCTAATATATATGTTGATAATTTAATAATGTAAAGAAGCTTTAAGTGAGTATATGAACACAAGCACACTGATTATTTTAAAAATAAGTTATTCTCCTGCAAATATATCTGCTTCAAATATTTTCTTAGAGACAACTAAATAGGTAATTAATTTTCATGAAGGCTGTTGGCCTAATTTATTTGTGTTGTCGGAAGTTAAAATATACAGATATTAATTTTATATAATTTGATGCACCCAACGATTTCATTGTTCAAGATAGGTAACTAAACAGAAGTGTGCACCAGCCTTATATTATTCTGTGCATTGTTCTACGTGGTTGATTAATTTCATATTTAATAAAAGGAGAAGAAAAGCGTCTGGAAATCCCAGACGCATTCGTTCTAATTAAACATTAAAGATACTCTAATTACAACTGACAAAAGGCTTGTCTTAATTGATATAGCGGGCGACATTTTTAATGACTACGGAGACAAAGTTGCACTACTTGAGTATATCTTTTCCTTTGTATACAGCATCCATTCTCGTAATGAGTTGGAAATGTAGACGCTGTGGCAACCCGATTGTGTGAAATTTTGTAAATCTGCTCAAAGTTTATTTGCACACAGAAAGTTTGCATTTCAAATAGAGTCCTCACCAACTATTTTGTATTAACAGCCATAAGCTATCCGTTCATTTCCATGCCACATGAAGGATATATTTAGAACAATTGTTGCGGGAATTTGTGGATTTCGTCTACGGTTGAAAATGTAAATCTGTTATTTAAAAAAAAAAATGTCCAGAATTACTTATTGCTAGTTTATTTGCGGTTTATTATACTAATTGCAGGCCACATTCTTTTCGTCATTGAATATCTCGCAATTGCATACTACACGTTAAGTTGTTGGCAAAGATCTATCCGAAATGAAACCTTTAATTCCTCATAGAATCTTTTATTAACTTCAGGCGACCGGTTTAGTTCATAGCAGGACATCATTAGGATAGAATCCTCAGCAGTTAAGATGGACAAATGGTTTTACCTTAAAATCTGATTATATACAAGTTGTGTTCAGTTATTACTGTTTAGTTATGTCAGCAGTAGCTTTTCGAGGATCCCTTTAGCTGCAAATTGAAGCTATATCATACAATTATTAAAATTATAAACATCATATTTACCAATCTTAATAGCTATTATAAAGCAACATTACCTTGTTCATTTAATTGTGTTTCAATTTTGACAATCATCAGTGAATTCAAGCTGTTTTAGTGGGTTATTTTAAAATTAGGTTATTTATTTATATAATGAACTTCTTTTCAAACTATGTAAGCACACACAGATCACTAATGCCGTTCTCTCAGTGTATACTTGTCAATTTCGCTGTTTGCATGTTAAGAATCAATGAGTTTACTCAACAAAGACTTTGCGTGCCAATCAGCTTATATTACGAATCATTGTTTAAATATTTAAATCCTGCAAATTCAAAAGTTACGTTACTTGGGCATAAACGCAATATTGTTCGGTATGAAAGCCACATAAATTTGGGTATAGACGGTTTTCGTACTCCCTTGCTGGAAGATGGTTTGAATCTGGGGCTAGTTATTGAGCCTGACTTACGTTATATAAACACGTTACATTTAATCGGCTTATTCTAAAATCAAATTAATTTATCCCAATTGATTAAATGGTTCTGTGGGAATTTAATTATTCCGATGAAGTTTATGGCCCATGTTTTATAGTTACGGATTAACGTGTATATTTAACAGGATCTTGTATAAAATAAATTTGAATATATTTCCCGATGTATTCATATAAGTGAGCATTTGCTATAATATAATTCTTTATTTTTTTTACGATTTACTTTAAAAGTGCATTTTTGCCTTTAATAAACTTTGTTTATATCTGGTAAAGATATAATAATCATAATAATAGAATTTATTTCCATGGTGTGAACACCCAAATACAGGAAAAAGAAACGTACATATTAATTAATACGGAAGCAGATAGTATATGTTGTATGTGCAATAATACGTACTAATAACAATAATGAAATGAAAAAAAAAAAAATAAACGATAGAAATACAAAAAAACTCAAGTGAAATATTCAAGTTTAGAACGAACAAAAGCAAAAAATAATACCCTCAAACTGACAATGCTTCTAACAGTTCCTGCAGTTACGGTAAATAAAGCTATAACTCTTGTATGCACTAGCAGTTATGTAATTTATATGTTCGATAAAATATAATTTTTCATCAAACAAGATACCCAAATCTTTAATCGTAGATGAACGTTCCAAAACCACACCATCAATGTTGTAGACATAAGAGATCAGTTCGCGTTTTCTAGTAAATGACATGACATTGAATTGCATTTGTTGATGTTCAGAGAAAGATAATTATCTTTGCACCACGCAGTAACTGAATTTAAGTCCTTTTGAAGGAACTTACAATCGTCGATAGAATCAATTCTGCAAAACGTTTTCATATCATCAGCAAAAAGTAATTTATCAGTTATATCATTAATAAAGACCATGAAAAGAAGCGGGCCAAGGTTAGATCCTTGTGGAACCCCAGACGTAGGACTAAATTCTTTTGACTTAATTTTCAAGTATTCAACATGCTGTATCCTTCCAAATAAATAAGATTCAAATAGTTTAAGTAATCCTGGTGAAAAGCCAAAGCGGTCAAATTTCTCAAGCAAAATATACCAGTCAATTTGATCGAATGCCTTTTGGAAGTCGGTGTAATTCATGTAATGTAATAACTAAGATATGAAACTTAATAAGAGTTTTGAAATCTACACGAAACGATACATTGACGTATGTAGGTATATGATGTATTTCAGTAATGTTCTTGGATATTAATATTAAGTATAGTACCATTACATCTAGGTATCTGTATGTTGCTAATTTCCCTGCACAAGATAATTTGTTTCTTTTTTTTTAAACACATTTTGGCAAAGATATCGTAAGGATTGTAAAATATTAAAAAACACACAAAATATCTGATCACCCTGCACTACACTAGTTTATTTATTGGGGGGCCATTGTCTTGTAAATTTGTAAATTTCCATCTTCGAATGAATTAGCAAATTACATAATATATAAGCTTGAATTGTCATCTTTACTTTGAAAATATTCACATCTGTGCTTTTTTCTAATGCCTTTGCCTGTTAAAATATTAAGAAGTGAAGATGAATATAAGAGAAAGAAAATCGATATACTTAAATAAAAGACTATCAATACCGAATAGTGCAGAGGGATATGTTTGCGTTTCAATCAGTTATAAAGTCTCATATGACTTCGTACGTGTCTAATTCTTTGGATGAAGCTACATTTCTTATTAGTTTAACGTGTTCTATTTTAATGTTATGTCTGGTATTATTTAGGTGTTGTGCCCCACTCGATGCTTCAAGCTTCCCATAGCAATAATGTGCCTCGTGTATCTTAAATCTGGATTTTTGAGTCAGCATACCTTTTCCAATTTTATTCTTAGTAGAAGTATAAAAGCTATAAAAGGAAAAAGAATTCTTTTCGTTAGTTAAAGCAAATATTAGCACCTATGTTCGTTTGTATTTCGACAGTTATACTATATATATATTTTCTAGAAACGTAATATTCATTTACATTAGATTCTGGTTGAAATATTCTATTCGTAAATACGAAATTATTAGTGTACCTAATTCTATTGCTACAACTAACGCCTGAGACACCTTATAGTGTAGCATGCCATTGTTATTTACATATAGTGCACGAGATGTGCACTACCTACTGTGTGCTAGGTAAAATAAACAGTGCTGTGTGCGTTAATTAATTTGCTCGTGTTTTGCCTTCGTTTAGCAGCGTAACTAAAATTAGGTGCCTTTTCCGCAACGCTTGCGTCGTAATATAATATTCGAAGATATAATTAATTGTTCTGAACGAACATCAATAGAGTTAGATTTAATAAAAGACCTTCTCGCATATCGTGCATAATTGCAAGAAAAACGACCGACACAGAACCAGGTTTATTTAGTGTTACTTCTTCTGTTATTTATATGTTTGTGTACAGAGTGCACATCTTTCCAATATATTTCCTGATTTATTCAGTTTAAATTTAAAAATTAGTACCTATGAGGATGAGTGTTTAATCGCCCTTGAGAATTTGGCCATATCGCTTTAATATCCTCTAGAATAAAAGTGATACCCCGGTTTTATACCTCCGTAAATAGTTTTGTGCCAATTCGCCATTTCCTCTAATTTATTTTTGCGTGTGTTGTGCACTGCTCCGTGATCTCGTTTTCATCTCAGTTGGCGGATTCCGTAATTAATCGCAGATACATAGAAATTCGTGCTGACGTCACATCCGTAATGGATCGTTAACAATGCTCTTGTTTGTTTTTGAATCTAACTGTGACAAGGTCCTCTCGCAGTGACTAGAATTAATTAAATGCAGTCGGTGCATTCCGCGAATTGCTCCGGACACGAGATTAATAGATGCCAGATAAGCGCGCAAATTATAAAATCAATGAGAATAGGTACAGTTAAGCACAGGGCACGTCACAAAAATAGTTAGCACAGGACAATTTTTGCAGTATATTTATCACTGTCAAAACTAAGAAACGTTTAGAGTATGTATTTCAAATAACAAAACTCGAAATTATAACAAATATGATACAAATGGATGTACACTGAGAAAAAATCGAATGAAAATAAAGCATAACACCATAGTATGAACATCTTTTTTTAGTTTTCAATACAAGCAACAAACATATAAAAAAGAAATTCCTTAATTCTGCAAATAGTATTGGTACAGCCATGTGATTCGAGTTAGGCATGCCTAGATTTTATAAAAGTGAAAAACAAAGATAATCGTATAACTATATTGATCAAATGGTTTACCTTGTATACTACAAAATAAACTTATGCGACTTTTTGATCTGGAAGTACTGATTTGTTTCATACGGACAAGAATCGACATATTCTTTTGGAAATTTATATAAATTCTACCTCATCCTGATGCCGAAAATATTGTAGAGATGAGATAATCTATTTACCTTTTTTCTTAAGGGGCTCCTTGACCGAGCTATAAGCTATCTGCTCTGGAATTCTCCGAGCTCAGCAGAGAAATCGTCTTTGACAAGCTATCGCATTGGCATAAAACATGAATTCCGGTTTGCTCGTCGCCTTGGCAGAATCTGTAAATTACTTCATCTACCAGGCACATGGTTTGCGCCTGTCTATCTGGTCCGTAGTGACAAGTGTGTATTTCCCATCATAGTGTACATACTATAATTTGCTCAGTATAATGTACTTAATAAACTCAGGCTTTTAAGAACTGTTTTGCTTGCTTTTGCCGTGGTGATTTTTGTCATCCTTGTTTGAATTTACTACATATGCATTCCTTGGTAAATTTTGTTATATCTGATTTGTTAACAATAATAATAATCTCTGTTGTCCCGTGGCGTGCGTTTTGTAACGATTGACATTATTTGTTTCTATTTTCAACATATATTGAACAATATTGTAACCTGCCCCCACGGATCTACCACAAAGCTTAGCAGTAAAAGCGATTGGGATCAAGATGTCATCAAACGGTACACGTATTGCTCAAAAAATGGCAGAGGGAATTGGAATAGGGATATATGGGCCTACACCCAAATATTTTGAAAGGTAGGGCTTGTGCTTGAGGTCTTCCAGACGGAAACATACACTGTTGAAAGATGTGGTCAGTTCAACATTGGCAGAAACTATCAAAAGCAAGAAAATATCGTAATTTCTGATAGTCAAGTAGCTATTAAGACACTGAGCTCAAATATAATCAGCTCCTAGATGGTTTTGGAGTGGCTAGGAAAACTAAACGAGCTAGGCAAACAAATAACCTCGCTAAAAAAGCGGCTAGGATACTTTTTGTGAGATCTGAATCTTTTTACGGGATAAGTAGCAGTATAATACTGCAGAAACTCAAAAGTGAAGTAGAGCAGAGACAGTCTAAATACTGGAAGAATCTCCAGGAACTGAGACAAGCAAAAACTCTTCTGGGAACATGTAACCAGAAGAGATCTATAGAATTCATCAACCTAAATAAAAGTAATATTCGTATATTGACAAGGGTTCGAATCCGGCCGTTGTAATCTGAAAGGACATCTAAGTAGGCTTGGAATAGCGTAGGAAGCTGAATGTACATTTTGTGCTGCACTGTACAACTAAAGGGCCCTGCATCTGCAAGCATGTGAAATTGAAGAGCCCCGAGCCTGGGACCTCACATTCTGCACCTTTTAGAAGGAATCGGACTAGATGGCCAGCTGTAAATACAGCAGGTATAAAGACACAGTAGATCCGTCACCTCACAGTGCACCATCACCTTTATCTTACATAAATGCAACCTACACCATAGCACTGTGGCCCAAAGAAATATCCGGAGGTGATACATTTAGATTTAATATTCAACTTAATTGGGCGAAACCTGGAGGTACACATACATACATATTGCGTTGAATTAATTAGAAACAAAATTGTATTCAAAAATGTTTGCAAATAATAAAGTGAACAATTTTTAATGCTTGGATAAGTAGAAAATGTTGGTGATTACTTCTCAACAGTGTTTCTCGCGTTTATTTAACAATGAAAGTTGTTAGGGACTATATATTTAAACCAATGATCCAACTCCTGATATTTCAAAAACTTTAGACAAGTTTAACTTGTTTCGTGTGCAGTAAATATTAAGAAGGATCAATTCTTTCCATTCTTTCATCTAAACCTAGGGTGCAAATCGTGAAAAATTTATCATCCTAGTATATTTAAATATTTGTAACACGGAAACATAAATGCAGTATGCACTATATATGTCATGCTCAATTTGGCTCTACACTTACGTTCCTTGGTAATCTTCTGCATTTCAATTAAATTGGAACAGAATAACATTCATTTATGTGTCCTTGAATATACATTGGTGTCAGTGCATGGGCATGCTAAGCTGCTCAATGTAGGGATGTGACTAAAAGCAGATAGTCTTTACGTTCGTATGACATTCACTAAGACAATTGCAGATAAGTTGTAGCTAACTGTATAAATGTTTCCTTTCCTTTCCATTCCTTATTGTTCGGGCATTACTACAGAACACTTTAAACAAAAAAATAATAATTACTAGCTATGCGTACTGTGTGTACCCTTTTCGTTTTAGTTGGCAACAAAATAATAGAAGAATACTTGTTTATTTAAGTACATAGCTCATGACGTGAAATCCTCGACGATAACTTAGAAGACTATGAGTTGGTGTTTGGACTGTTTCTATCGTCAGTTAGATTGTTGAAATCGTGATGCCATGGACGATGGAAGCAGTCCAAACGCCAACTCATATAATTTAAACATGTCTTTCGTTACGTCATCATTTATGCAATTCCTTCGATTGTATTCGGGAAACATTCAAATCTAGTAAATAGTTTGTAAAGTAATTTTCTGTTAATTTTTTTATCATTTCCTTAACTAATTCTACATCTAAAGGTGCTAGCCCTAAATTTATTTGAGCACAAAACGTATACAAAATAATTTTTTTTTAATTTTTAACATGAGATGTCCGTGTATAACTACTGCAAATAATAAGATTATTTTTTTTCAACCATTCGAAAAAAAAATAACTAAAATCGCTCTTCTAAAACAGTTACATCATGTTCACATTGTTTGAAAATGAAAGTGAATAAGAAAAAAGGTCCCCCGAATAATGTTAAGAGTATGACTATAAAATATTTTGAAAGAGATGTAATAAATCGATAGAGGACTACTGCATCGAATATGTTGTAAATTATCGCCAGTAGACATCCTTTATGTATAATTCTAACTTATGATAATGAAAATCATAAAAATAATTTGTCCAGGTTAAATCCGTTTGATGAGTAACACATCGGGGTATTCCCTTGTTAGTGAAAAGGGAGTCTATGTTACCTGTTATCTGTTATCCTTGTTATTATCATCTCTTTGGTTAATATTGTGTATTGGAAATTTGCACTGGGGTGTTTGCTTGATTAAGCATACAAACTGCGTACATATTACTATAGGTGTGATAAAAATGATAAAGGAGAGTTAATGTTGTGTATATAATTAAAACAACAGAATATATGCAGATACAATTCATTCGTTATTTACGTAGTATTAGAGTTTTTGAAATAATATGCGACACAGATGGTAAATATCACTACCATTTGTATTTGTCCAAGGATCATACAATAGAAACTAAGACAACCACAAACAGTAGTCACATTGGGAACTATTGGCATCATAGAATTAATTCTACAGAAATCGCCGCGTCAGTTGCTTTCTAAGGAATACGTTAATTCTGATGTACACTGCTCTTCAATTCTAATGTCTCCCCTTGCGACCATATAGGAATATAGGTATATATACTTTCTAGCACACGCTATAAGCCGTGCGCTTCGGCTATTTCCGTATTCGCAGGTAGCAGATATGATTTATATTATATATTTACCCTGGGTTTAGTTTTCGATTCATAGATAAGTATGCCTGATAAAATCGGCAAATTGTATGACTCATAATGAGGGACCCGAACTGCGGTCAGAAGTTTTCGTTCATATAAATAGATATTAGAACAGTGTCATTAACGATTCCTTGTCTTCCAAAATTTTAACCGCACTCAAATATTTACGATATTATATCTACGTAACTGCCCAATGTGCTAAAAAAAATATTGAAAAGTTTTGTGTAATTTTCCAGTTCTGAGAAATAAATGTATACAATAGAAACGGATGTGAACGAATATTAACAAGATTAGGCATAGGTGCAAATTTAAAAGGAATAGAAGCACCTATTAAACCAAATTTGCGATAATAACAAAGAGAATAATATATGCAAATGTTTTATTGGTGTTTTTTTACCTGTGAATTCGAGCTTAGCCATACTTGACTTTGGTATACGGAAAATAGTATCGATATTTGGTCGTCGCAAGGGGCAGACATTAAAACTGAAGAGCACTGTACATTCACATTACATAATTCCCTAATCGTAGTCCAGACCTGCATGAGAGTGGCGCATTTCAGTAAAGCAGAACATAGATAACTAAAAAAAAATATAGGAAGGAATGAATTGAAACAATGGTTCACTTTCAATTCCTTTCTTTCAAATTATATTTCTCACACAGAGTCAAAGATGGATTAAAAAAATTAAACGAAATCTTAATTTTTTTGCAGCAAACATTTTGTTTCTGTAGAGAGCACTACAATTATAACAATCTAGATTTTATTTAAATTATTTATATGAAATCGTTAATTTTCATATACTCAAATCAAACAGCAACAAAGTGTCTAACGTAATTACAGATTCTTCGTTCAAAAAAATGCAAAATGTGCAAAAATTAATCACATATACTCACAGGGCGCTATTTGCTATTTCTACAGAAAGGAATATAAGTATTTGTATGTGTGAATATTTATTATATTTTGGCAGGCACAATATTATTTTCGATATACAATTAGATGATAATGAAAGCACTTGAAAATGCATCTTTCTAGACTCATTGGTAATTGCAAAGTACTAAATAAATTCAGTTAATGTTATAGATAATTATTATGTGTTATTATTTATATTTTCATATTATACACCACTAATACTAACACTATTAAATCATAATTTGCAATAATATTCTAACAAATTAATTGAATAGTGATCTAGTAATTGTTGGGATGTTTCATATTCTGGTATATTCAATTGCATTTACGTTTCTTTAACAAATATCTTTGGTTACACAGATCTAAGTTAATCAGAATCCCCCCTTCTCCCATTGGAAATAAAATGGCAACAAAAGCAATATACAGTCACTTGTAATTTATAAAAGTAGTACCCCATCTAGCATCACAAACTTTAAATAGATGCTTAATTTTGGTTTACGTCATTAGTATAAGACACGTTAGAATATCTATCCCATAAGCATTGGAAACCGTTTGTAAATACGAAATAATTGAATAAACCCTTAAAATATAATTTTTCATATACATATATACCAGTTAGTATACGCTAAACTGTATTTCAACGTTTAATACCACAGATATTTTATCGATTAATATATAAGGTATAAACTAGACATTATATAAATCGGATTTTAATGTCTATGACATGAACATTCCGTCGCTTATTACACGATACACAATGCTTCTTGGGACATTTCTTTCGAATTGTTTCATTTGCAACAAAAAGCGCATGGTGCATCGAATCGCAATTATACGTTTCTATATAGGTCGTGGTTTTATTAACCTAAAACAAATTTCTGGTTCCATAGTAAAATATAATGAACTGTAATCACGCGCAGTAATATTAACCGCGAAGCTGTAAGATAAGCAACTGACAAATAAACAGATAGTGAAATGTTAATTCGGTGGAAAAATAAAGACAAAGACAAGGACAAATGTGAAAAGACGTCGAATCAGAAATCGAACTCCACCACAGCTACATCAAAGAAGAAGAGGAAGTTCGGCAGGGACGGAGGTAAAGTAATAGTATTAACCCATTGTGTGTAGTAGTGATTAGCTTTTGTATTAATTTGCTGTAAATTACAGATCCTCAGTTTGATTCGTTGTTAGGAATGTTTGCTTTTTTGAGCTTCTTTTTTCGATTTTTTTAGAATAAAGTAGTTTAAATGTATATGTAGTGTGTTTTGATTTCTGGTAAACTTTTCATTCATTGTTCATTTCAAATGCATTATAAATAATATTACTTGAAACAAGGAAATATATCCAAAGATAAAAAAAAACTTTGCAAGATGTTATACCCACACTTTGTTATTTAGTATACTAAAAATTTTACTTAAAATTTTGTTGTAATTGTAATTAGTCCAGCTTCACTAAAAAGCCTTCTCTGTTATTTTATTAAATTATATCAATGGTTTCTTCATTGACAGGTCAACGACTACGAATCTTGTTGAAATCACGCAATTTATAAGTGAATGCCTTCATAAGAAACAGCAGGTTGATGTCACATATACTGATTTCAGTAAGGCCTTTGACACAATTGACAATTCTTTACTTATTCTTAAATTATCTGCTATTGGCTTTTCTCCCAAATTCACATCATTCATACAATCATATTTGGATGGCCGCATTTCTTATGTTCATTTTAACGGCTTTACATCCTCATCATTTGCTGCTTCTACTGGCGTACCGCAAGGTTCTACCTTAGGCCCGCTTCTTTTTAATATATATATTAATGACCTTTTGGAAGTGTTGGTTTGTAAGGTGTTGGCGTATGCGGATGACTTAAAGATTTATAGTAGAATTACTTCTATGGCTGATTGCTTGGTTTTGCAGAGGAATGTTGACATGCTTATGGATTGGTGTAGTACTAACAATATTACTTTAAACATCGATAAGTGTGCTATACTTATCTTCACGAAGAGTACTGTATTTTTCTATATTGTGTCAGCGGAACTGACATTTCTAGAGTTGCGCAATTTAGAGATCTCGGGGTGGTTTTTGATGCACAATTAAGTTTCATGCCTCATATTACTTATTTATACTCGTCGGCTTCAGTGTTTCTGGGATTTCTGATTCGTTCTTGCAAAGATTTCAATAACATTTTGACACTCAAAGTGTCATTTTATACGTTGGTGTTGACCAAATTGGAGTATGTCTCTGTTGTGTGGTATCCTCACTATCTACACTAGCAGCTTTTGGTTGAACGGGTCCAAAAGAGATTCCTCAAATATATTTCGTTTAAACTAGATGGTTCTTATCCCGCTCGTGGAACTGATTATGCTGTTTTTGATTTTCATTCTCTTTCCCACCGAAGAAATGAAGCTAGTGGCAGATTTCTTTTAAAGTTAGTTGGTGGTGGAGTTGATTCACAGTCGTTACTTGGTCAAGTTCCTTTCAATGTACCAGCATACAACTCCAGGTCGTCTGCATTATTTATACCAACGAGAGCTCGTACCAATGTCCTTTACAAGGCCCCGCTTAGCGATATGTACAGAAACGCAAATTTGATGCTCACTGTTCCCTTCCATTTGTCAACTTAATTGTAATGTCTTATCTCTCAATACTTTTTCTGCTTATTTTAGTTTCTTTCTTTTTTTATCATTAAGTAGTTATAGTTCTTTAATTTTTGTATAAGTTTAATTGATTTTGATTTTGTTATATTACTGTACACTCACACATTTGTTTTCGTTTTTAGTTTTATTTTCTATTATTTGTCCTATTAATGGAATCTTGTTCTGTTGGACAATAAAGGCTATTATTATTATTATTATCAAAATTTTAAGAAGGTACAAAATTAAATGATTATTTAAGTGAAGGCTTTGAACGATACCAAACGCTTGTATTTCTTATATTTCCTTTCGTATAAAAGTTCTAAGCTGAGCATAGTTGTTTATACATCGAATAACTTGCATAGGATTCCATACAAAATACTTCCTTAAATATTTAAATTTTAATTTACGTTGTGTGTCATATTGCTTCTAGTTGCTACAAATCTCCATTTCGCAAAGATTTGGACCGTCAAGAAAATACTTTAAGTTCGAATAGTTCTATACACGTAACTGTACCTGATGGAATATATTATTTAATATTCCCTCAACTACACCATTAAGGTACTCGACTCAACGCCACTTTATAGTACATGAAGAATTTAGTGCATGTCTGACTAAATTAAACATTGTTTACCTACAGCTGTGTTCTATCTGGAATTTGCTTAATGTTATTTCAGGGTGCAAGTCTCTGAAAAGCTCATTTCAATTACAAATTACTTTGATAAATTATACAGGTGTAAAGTGTCCTAATTTGTAGTTGAGTGCTTTTCCATGGTCTTTCTTAGACAATTTCTATCGCATCTTCAACTAGTCAGTCCATTTTAATAAAATCGATTTGTGAAATCTAATTCATGCTATTAATACTGATGTTTAGACAATCCTAGTTTATTAAAAATAAACAGTGGTAGGTGATAATAGACTTCATTATTGAGCTGTATAACATATTGCGAAGGTAACATGAGGTAATAAAATGCCAAGATTTCATACTTGTTAAGTGCTATGTGCTGTATAATACTAGACAAAAACAAACATTGGCACCATCAGCGGTATTAGATCTTTGAGTACCATGAAAATTTGACTGTACAAAAATGTACAAGAGGCTTGCAACTGGATACGATGTATTTGATTGGCTTAAAATATATAAATGTGTTTTTGTACAGCTGTAAGTTTTTATATATTGCTTGCAATATTCACAGTATAATATATTGTTCCTTGCTGTTGAAGCGAGCCATTGTACAGATTTTTCGATCAGTCGTCAGTGCTTTTCGCGGTCAGTTTAAAAAAAGAAAAGTGCTGTTACAGCCAGTATAGTGCAACTGATGGAAACACCTGAACCATTCTTCATGGGAGCAGATACCTAACCTCTCTTCCCCGCAGCATACAGCAAAGTTTCTTCATCTGAGCAAAGATTTAACCAATCTTCCTCGGCTTCAGGATTAATCAATCATTAATCAAAATCTAAAAAAAAAAAGTATGTGGCCATTGCTAACGCTTTAGTGTCAGCAAGTCAATTATGGATAATTGTATTGGTTTGATATTGAGGTAAGATAGCATCCGCATGGGGCCGCTAGGGCTTATTGTAGAACGGATGTTATCTTTAAAGTTCATTCATCAAGTTCAGGCCTATAAGGTAGCTCAGAATCTTTTTGAATGAAGCCGTTTTCAGGCCTTCTAAGGAAAGATCAACCATCCCAAAGATGTTATACCTGAATCTCGTTATAGCGGGGCAGTGGCGGAAGATATGCTCAACTATCTCGTCATCCTCCAAACACAGACGGCATTATGGATGATATTAAGTTCATTTTTCTAAAACTGTGCCACCTCGACTTGCTGCAAAAGTCTGTTAATAATTTCTACGTTCAACGGTGAACCTGTATCACCTAAGATTAACGCCATGAAGTTCTTATATTGTAAAGCTAGAGAAATTAATAAGTATAGAGAGTGCCATTTTTAAATATTTTAAATTATAAGATATACTTTTTTTTTTTTAATTACAGTTAAAGTAGAAAAGCATTTATTTAATGAAGTATATAGAGAATTAAAGCAGCTGAAAATAAATATTGAAGATTTAACAGAAACCAAGAGAAAATTAAAAGAGAGAGAATTATTAAAAGAAGAGAACATGGGGTATGATATACCGTTGGAAATTATTATTAACAACTTAATCGCAAGTTTACTTTATTAAAGAGGACTTTAAATGCTATTTCAATTTTCAATTATTTTGTTCTATATGCAATAAAAAAAAGAAAACAGGAAAAGTTCCAAAGATATTGTTGAGATTGCCACGAATTTATTATTATTAATTGTAAAACAAATAAACCTCTTAACCAATTTCATAATTCAACTAATGGCTGATAAGTATTTCATTTTAATAATTAATTTTGACGCTTTCAGATGTTAGTCTTCTTGAGCCAATGTAAGATGCAAAACAGCCTGGGTCATTTCTTTGAGCACACATCATCTATTTCCCTTAAGTCCACAGTAAAGTGTCATAAATTTAGACCAATCAACATGTTACATGAAATTTTTGATTAAAAAGCCATAGTGCAATACGTTAAGCAAAGTAATATATTTATTCATATTCAGTATAATAGTAGGAAAGACAGCAACTGCGAAACGACAATCCAAAATATTTTGGCTGACGTTAAAGATAATTTAGAAATAAAGCGTAAAAGCGCTTTTTTTAGACTTATTTAGAAGTTTTCAGACAATTGATGGTGTAAAATTAATAAGTAATTTGAAAAAGATGTGGTTTGCAGAAAATATTAAGGATGATTAAGTAAGCATTTTAATGTTAAAGTAATGAAACTATTTTCCAAATGAACTCTTACATAAACTTACTTTTTATTGAAAATTTTATAGATAGTCCTCTCTAGCCTTCTATCTAGCATTTCATGCTAAGTGCATATCCTTAGAGTAAAACATCACAAATTGTCTCTAATTTCACCTAGTTTTTGTTTCATCGATCCGTCTCATTCTTTTCAAAAGTTACGTGGAGCCCTTCTCCATAAATTGTGCCGCCTGCACAATTTAGGATCCCACTGTATATGTAATATAGTTACCACAGAGCCCTCAATATTCAGCATAGATACAAATAATTTGTTAAATGTAAATTAGTAGAAGCACAATTATTATTAGCGTTACCAGCTTTTAACATTGTGTATATGTGGGTATGTATATACCATGATATTATTTCATTTTAGCTGATTAACGTTCTTTTTCTAACTCAATTGAAAATGAAACCTAATTGTTAGTACTACAGTAATGAGATACTGCTTTTCCGACTGGTAAAACTTTTTTTTTTAAAGTAAACCGTTTCTCGTTGGTCCGAACGAAACCGGGATTAGGTTACAAAGTTAATAAGCCGGCAGGAAAGTCGTTTATCGCGGGTTTATTAAGTACATAAAGTCACACAAGATTACGTTTTCTGAGGCACGGAAGTAAACACTTTAACTGTTTTACAAGTATGCATTCGCAAATGCTTTGTGCGCACTACATCTTAAAGTTTTCGCTGAGAATTGTATGCGGTATTTCGGAACTACTTACATGTGAATGTAGTATTGGGATCTTAGGAAGTTTTTTTAGCAAACAATTCAAAAAAAAACAATTGAAAAGTAACTAATCACTATTTAAAAATTTAAACTTAAATTATGTCTGATTATCGAGTGTTATTTGTAACAAATTTTCAAAGTAACTAATCATTTAATGTACTTAGAAATGTTAACTTGAAGAAGATGAATGTCTTCATCGAAACAGTCGTATGTTGTAATTAGAATATGTGATAACATATAGCTGAATTTGCTGTTTTTATTTTATTTTCCATTTACTTTAGCAACGCATATTTGCAACGGATTATACCTACTCAAATCTCAAAAAATCATTTTGATTGGGACATAATGGAATGCTCTTTAGTGTAGAAGTAATAACTTTCTACAAAATGCACCCATTTATTTCACGAAATTCTTTCAAAGTAAATTTTTCCAGTATCTTAACATTAATGAATTTTGTTTTTATAAATTATTACCTATAAAATTCCAAACCAGAAAGCCCATGGGCTCTAGGAACCCTATAAATTGCAAAACGTGATCTATAAGCTAACTTTTATCAAATGTGTTGTGTAGTACTGCTTATTATTAAACAAGTTGGGCTGATAATTTGCATTACAAAACCTTCACTGAAACTACACCATTTTTTTTTATATGTCAAGCTTCATGAAATGCAAAAAGTGCACTTAGACGATGGAATTGTAAGTTATTATGTTTATTAATTCCCTGTTAGTTTAGAAAAACGAGTTAAATAGTTTGCAAAGTATTAAAAAAAAAACTGATTGTTTGCGAATACATTTACTTTTAAAAAAAACTGATTTTTACATTTAATGCATCATTCTAGTCATTTTTTTAATTAAAATCAACAAGTAACCCCAATAAGGTTACATCAATGAAATCAGATTGCTTTAAAAACTAGAGATAAGAAAAGTTCGTGTAAAAGTTTTAATATATGATTCAACATCATATTTGAATTCTACGTAAAAGTAGGTACCTTCAATATGCTAAGATAAATACTGTAACTATTAGGTGTGTGAAATAGACTAGAGTAGAAAACATATTCCGTCAACTTTTAGTAGATCCGGGTATGATACATATTTCGCCTGATTTAACCAATTTTCCATCTCCTAGAGTTTGTGGTGGGACACCATGTAGATAAAATTTTATAGTATTGAAGAAATTTATACCGTGCCTATTTTTTTAAGGGTGGTACTACTATTTTTAGCTTCAAGAATCGATTTTCTTTAATTTTTTTTTTTCTGGATTAAACATTAATAGTGTCACTTAATTGGGAGTCCCAAAAATGCTCTAAATATATTTTCAAAATTGCCAAATAGCGTATCGCAAGAACGATTTTGTAATTTTCAAGGGTTGCAAAATATATCTACATGACTTGGATGTACTGTGGAGGTATTTTCCTTTTGGGATGAAACAATAAAATTCAAAGATGCCAAAAAGATTAATAAAATTCAGCCTGATACCTACTTATAAAACCAATTGTATATAAACCTTTTTTTGAAAAGCACTTCTTCTGGAAAGCTACGGCTTGCTTTTCTTTTCGAAATGCATTTTTCAAACAGTGTCGAGCAATCACCACATTTTTCTTTTAGCATGTTCAACAATGCTAGGAGAGAAAATAGAGGCAGAGGTTTTATAAAAATAATTTCATGAAAAAATGAAAAAGGACTTATAAGCATCCAACTTCATGGCACGGTCAATAATTAATTAGAAAACATTCTTAAAAAATCTCTGGTCAGGATATTAGAATAAAGCGCAAGATATTTTATCAATTTATGCTACACGATTTTATTAAATTCGCGGATACCCGAAATAATTATCCCGAATTAATAAAATCGGATAGTTTATGTGTCAATTATTATGCTACGGTCCTAGCATATCTTCATACATTTATGTGAAAATGTATATTGAAGAAGGAAATGAGAAAAACAGTTTTTCAGTAGTAATCAAATATTAATATGGTGCGGGTATGTACAAGATGAAATCCGATTATTTGTGTCTCCTTTAAAGCCTATTCTTTCTGTGTATCACCGAGAAATATTCACTTTTCGCATTTTCCTGTTTCTATTATGTCTGAAATTTCGTGAAATATGACGCAGTAAGCAGACTGTATTAACTGAACTGCTTTATATACATCCCTTTGAAATTCCGTTTGATAAATATCCCTCGTGAATGTATTCCTCGCAAAAGCAGCTTTTGATATATTTTCAAATAGCGTGAGAGACATAAGGGATATATTTCAGGGCGAAAAAAGGGTGTATATATAATAAAGTTTCAAATAAAAACAAAGGCTCTATTACTGAGGATTTTTACTGGAAACATTAATATCGTAGATATGTACACATTTAAACATATAATAGATAAAATCCTGTTGGCATCTAAACGTTTGCAACAACAGTTGCAGCTGCTACAAAAAATATTTGTATGAATTTTGTTTGTAATCTTCGGATATAATCAAAGCAAGGTGATAAACGTGATATCCTATCTTCGATCAACAAAGGAGAATGTGTCTGTCATTACAATACTGATAAAAATCGCCCAAAAACTGGTATCGATTATTTTATAATCTCGGAAAAGCTTGAAAAACGCATACCTTGTATTACAATAAAATTAATCAATGTTACCAACGGTTAATTACAATTCTAGTACTTTTCGATTTTTCAAAACCCTTTAATTCCGTGAACCAATGTGTTGTAGGCGATGGGTTTGGTAGGAGTGCACTGGCACTATTGCGTAGCATTCTTAATGACAGATGTCAATATTTAGTTAAATAACCTTACTTCTACACTAATACAGGTGCACCGTGGTGTGCCACCGGGAGCTGTTTTAAGCCCTATTTTATTTTCACTGTAGACATCGCTTTCTTTCAAACACCTCAGTCACATGATAGCACACTTATATGCGGATGATTGCTAGGTGTATCTTTCTTTTAAAAAATCCGAATGGGAAACCATTAACCCCTTGTGTGTCACTTGCTACACGGTGTAACCACCAATTTGAATAATTTTTCTATGCTTAACTGTCTAAGATTTGTTGCATCATTATTTCTATGATGTGTTTTAAAATAAAAACAAAAAAGATTAGGCCACAGAAGGTTAAGCTAGCTCAGAATTTTCTTCATTTTAATTCTTGTCAGCTGTTCCAAGGAAATCTTTTTCCAAAAATCCCTTTCGGATTGGGAATATCGGTCAATAATGTTGAGAGAAACTCTTCTTGAATTATGTTTAAAGGTATATGGTTTCTCCCAACATTTGACCAGGAATATTTCAAAAGAATCAATAAACGCCAAATTGAAAACTTAGGATAAAAGATTTTCAAAACTATTTGAGTCCCCATAAACATGATTCTTGTGGCACTTGCACAGTAGAAGCTAATGCGCCCTACGGTCTTTTAGTTCTCTGGATACAGACGGCAAATATTCTCATCATACACGTTGATCTTCCGTACATATTAGGTGCTTTTTGACTTTGCAGTTACATACCTGAAAAAAAATAATAACTCTTTTGGCAGTTTTATGATAAACTGCAAGTAATTAATTGGTTATGACGTAAGTAAGTGATATGGCAACTGTTCCGATATTGAAGCGATACCTGATTTTACTGTTTAGGGTTACTGGTAGATTCTAGTCGCTGAAATTGACATTTTCCTTAATAAGTGAGTCTATAGGTGCTTAAAGTATGAATAGAATAGAATGATGCTTCCCCAACTTATTCTGTTTTCAAGCACTAAGGAAACCACCAGGTGTCTGCCCGCGATGGTGTTTTGTTTCTTCTACGCTCATCCCTATTTTAAAAGAAAGTCGTGAAATATGCGTCGATTAGCAGGAAGCAGGAAGCAGGAAGTGACAATTTCCAGCCGTTTGTTAGCCATTATGAATCTGGTCTTCTTTTCTGCTGGAGTATACAAGGGCGTAAGATCCAAAAGATTTTTTAATGCCACATTGCTACCGTGATTGCCATGCTTGTATTGCTTTGTACGGATGTAAGTTTTTACTATATCTTGTCGTGTCTTCTTCCATGGCTATCGCTGTATAGGTAATTAATTAGTCTTGGCATAGCATCCAATATTTTTCTTATCTCCCTTGACAATTTCATGAGAAAAGTCTGGTTCTGTGAGAAAATACTTTCCAAATGCGGACCCCAGGTCACGATATAGATATTGGTCTTACATACTCAAAATTAAGACCTGTACTATCTTAGTTATAAGTTATATACCATATTTAGACGGCCCTAAAAATAGGCAAACGTATAATTAGCTCTTTATTTTACATGCAACACCGTATTCCCGGATTTATACATTATAGAAGCTAGCGGAAATAGTTGAATACTGTCCCGGTTTTTTTTTCCAGAAAAAAAACTGTGCATAGTGTATTCAAGTGAAATTTTTGATTTGATAGTTTTGATGTTGAATCCTTTTTGAATCCAAAGTATTTGGGCCGATCTCTGTTGTAGTTTCTCTTACTTTCTCTTAGTCAATTTGCTTGGTGGTTTTTAGCGTCGTTACCTTTTAAACTTCGTACTCTACGCATTCGCGTCCAAATTTTGTATTAGTGGTTATAATTTAACCAACATCCTATTATTGGCATTTTGATTGTTACATCACCATTCAGGTACAATTGAAAACTTCCTTTTTGATCTGTTTTGATCATCTCAGACCGAGTTACTTTTGTACATCTTCCATGACCAAATCCAATATATGAACGCTCCATGTTAAATTTGTGCCACCCGCTTTACACGGAGCAAACTAACAGCTTCGAAGTTCTTGTATCCATACTAGCGAAAACTAATTTCAACACAAATTGGACAATGGCTAAAAGCAAACAATAATTCGTGGTGCTACAACAAATATACCCGAAACTAATGAGTGGTTAAATAGGAGCGCTAGCGCTGTACGCATGTGATTTGTATTTTCAACGGTTTTGGGCTACGGAGAGATATTATCGTTCCAATTAAATGTCTCCCCAAATCACGGTTACACTCGTCAGCAATAATCCGCCTTACAGTTAGACACGTCACTTGGTAGTAGGAAATCGTTTCGATATACAATGAGGGTTCTGAAGTACACAAATCATTAAGGACGTCGTTATTTTCACACGGATGGAATGGTATTGTTTAACCACCGTTTTTTCTTATACAAATATTTTCATAAAATTTTCCAAACACTTTTTTTTGAAACATTATACCCCATGGAAAACACTATGCGCTACAATAAATAAATGAGGCCCTGCTCGAAACGCTGTGGTAGCTATGAGAATGTTTCATCGTTTTCTGTCAAATAGTGCAAGGAGTCTAATGATCTGAACCAAGATGTTACAAAGATATCATGTTACGTTTCTACAAATAATTTCACAAAGCGATATAATGACAAGAAAAACAGATGTATGAATCGACTTCTTACTTTTACTTGTTCATAGACGACCAGGTCATCATGTCGCCAGCCTGCTGCTTTTTGTCGATTCAATACACATATTCTTTTCAGTTGTGTGCACGAACGACACCATCAAATCGTGAACAACTTAATCCTATACATGAATTACACCGCAAAAAATGTAGGCACCCAAAATGATTTACATTTATATACATTGGTGTGGGTGATGGTCCAGTGACTTGCGCGCTTGGCTATCAGTCACGGGGTCCGGGGTTCGAATCCCAGGGCCTGCTCTCAGAGTGAGGTTTTCGTGGTTTTTCTCACTCCTTGGCAAATGCTGAGAGACAAACACCTTAAGTCGCTCCACGGGCGCAGGCGTAATAATAACTCATGGCCGGCCGATGCCCCCTGTAATTGGCGAAAGCTGTTGGGGTATGTAAAGGCATGATTTATTATTATTATTATTATTACATAAAGTAATTTTTATACATAGGTATTGTGTATGGATTGTATCATTTTCAAATACACTCCGCCAAAAAAAGTATCGCATAAACTAAAAAAGGGCATTTATGAACCAAGATATTTTTATACGTTCACAAAAAGTTTGCCTCGTGTATGTGAACTATAAAAACACTAACAAAATAATGGAACTTAGCGTTTTTACTTTTTTTTTTTCTAAAAGAACACATTTAGAAAAATGCATATGTGTAAGGTTTGTTCAGTTGTTTATTGAAAGTCTTCCTATAAGGACAAATTTTAAAGTGCGAAGTCAGAGTTCTGTACCAACGCTTTTAAAACTAAAATGAGCAATTTAACTTCAGAACAAGTGGCTGCTATAGTTGCTTTAATCGAAGATGGACGATCTCAAGCATACGTTGCTAATTTGATGAACATCAATCAGTCAAGTGTTTCTAGAGCCGTAGCCAGATATAGGGAAACAGGCATTTACAGTAGAAGACCTGTACCAGGTCGTCCAAGATGTTCTACTCGCCAAGATGACCGCTATTTACTACTACAAGCATTACGTCGAAGACATGTAACTGCGAGACAATTGCAGAACGACTTGGCTAGAGTCAGAAATACTCGTGTGAGTACTCAAACTATTCGGAATAGGTTACGACAGAGTGGATTTAGAGCTAGAGTAGCTGTAACAGCCCCTCGTCTCACTAGGAACCACCGAGTGGCTCGCTTAAGGTTTGCCAGAGAACGTGTAAATTGGAACATTAATGACTGGGCCAATATACTCTTCACAGATGAGTCAAGATTTGGTCTTTACACCTCAGATAGGCGTATCTCAGTGTACAGACGAGACGGTGCTATTCGCAGTGTAATATCAGACCTAGACCTAATTTCGCTGGTGGCTCTATTATGGTTTGGGGAGGCATCTGTTTAACAGGTCGTACAGAGTTAGTACCAGTAGACAGAGGTACACTGACTGCCCACAGGTATATAACGGACATTTTAGAAGAACATGTAGTACCATATGCGCCCATTATAGGAAACGAATTCATATTAATGCACGATAATGCACGACCGCATGTTGCAATAATCGTCCAGGAATACCTTAACGATGTTGGTATTCCAGTTTTAGATTGGCCTGCGGTAAGTCCGGACATGAACCCTATCGAGCACGTGTGGGACCTCCTTCACAGACGGATACGAACCCAAAATGTTGCCCCAGCGGACCTGCATGGACTAGCAAATGCTCTCCGTGACGAGTGGGAGAATTTGGATCAGGCTTATATACGGAGGTTAATCGAATCTCTGCCAAACCGTATGCGAGCGGTCATAAGAGCCAGAGGTGGCAATACTCAGTATTAAAAGCTACTGTTATGACATTTTTCTTTCCAAAATTATAATTTCTTGTTTTAATAAAAATCTCAAGTATGAGTTCTTGTTTTTATTTGGCCTGTATTTTATTTAAACAATCATAGAAATTATATCTTAGAGCGCATTAAAGTATATTTACAACTTTATGCTACAAACAAAGATTATGCGATACTTTTATGATTCAAAACTAAATTATGCGATACTTTTTTGGCGGAGTGTATATACTAACAAAATATTTTGAACTGGTTTTGGTGCAGTTCGGGAAAAGAATTATACCTGTGCGCCTGGGTAATATATTAATCCGTGGTGCAATTCGAGTGCGCCCATTTTTAGACAAGTAACTGACATAAACAGGAATATTGCAAGGGCACTAGTGAGTTAATGTTGTACTGTTTCTAGTACTTTCGAGATTGCTCTGTATGCACACATGCACTTAGGCCACTCTTACCGGGCCCATTGTTCTACCTCCCCTAGGTGGCATCGCTCGCCCACAGCCTACCCGAGCCAACCCAAACTGAGCGTGAGCTCGAGCAGAGCAACAGGCAAGGCGCCACCAAAATCGGCCATACTGGGCCAGTACTCCCCCAGAATGGAACCTCTAAGTTGAACAAGCGCTTGGCAATCACATAAAATGTGTTCCGGCGTCTCGTCTTCTTGCTAGCATGCCCGACACAGTGGGCTGGTAGCCAAACCCATGCCGTGCATGTGTTTGTTTAGCTTGCAGTGGCCAGTCAAAAGCCCCACAAGTTGACGTAAGTTACTGCGCGAAAGCTGCATACAATAATTGGGATTCTTCGTTAGTCTACAGCGCCTATCATAAAAAAAATATTTTATAGCTGTAGCTTTGTAGCTACCAAATTACATTTATTGCATTTATTTATAAACTCTTGTCAGAGATTTTGGAGGATACAGACATTCTCAAAACAAAAATTCCTGTGCAATAGAAAAACACTCATATCAACAATATTAGTGTGGTACAACAAGCAAAAAGGACACAGACCAACCACTCAAAAATTTTACTTATCAATCAGAAAGTGCTCAGTTACCTAGAATTTGGAAAGGCATTGTACGTACTGGAGCGGAACAAACAATTTAGCAGCCTCCTTGTCCTTACAGATGACACGAAGGTTACAGCCACCGCTTAATGCTACGTTATTTATTTCTGTTATTTATTTATAAAGATCATTTCGCCCAGTGACTGTATGACAATATGTTTTAAATATTATTAATCCTTGTAATCGTAAATGTCTTCTTTTGCACTCATTGGCACTCAAACATTGAATGTATATGATAAATGCTTTTCGCCAAACTCCGTGAGGCGCAAACCATACTTAACCAAATATGCTTACAAATGCATTAAGAGCTCCAATGCAGAAATTACAGGGAATTGCACTTCCAGATATAGCATACAAAATCGTTGCCAGCCTAATACTGAAAAGACTATAGAGAAATACAGGGGTAGGGAAACTTCAAACTAAAACAAAACCAAAGTAACAGCTACTAAGAAAATGTAGGTTTGCGCATGCTCTTTATTGACTTGTAACATGCATAGACTCAATTTCCAGAGGGAAATTGTATGAAATACTGGCAAGATCACAAATTTCAAAGAAAATAATAAACGTTGTGAAGATGACACTAAAAGACAAAAGATAGATAAGATTTTCCTCGCTATGATTTTTTTCATTTGCAACGCTACCTCCTGGACTATAAACAAGTGGTAAGAGACAGCAAAGGACAGGAAAAAGTACAGAACAAATAGAGAATAAAATAAATAAATGCATTAAGGTAACCGAAACAATCAATCAGTTTGGGTTTGTAGCAAATAAATCAATGCACAAAGTTCAAATCAAAAACAGTGCAATAAATCGTTTTTTTTCACACAGTTAAAATTGTTTGAAATAAATAATATAATGTGTTTCCAAAATTGTTCAGTTATACACAAAATCTCTTCCAAAAGTTTTAATCTAAACGAAATTCATCATAATCCTAAAATGTTCTTGTTAATGTCTTTATTTAGAACTCCCGCTTTTCGTGGGATATTTTTATCGCTTGTTCTAATTTTCTATAGTATATAACTATATAATAACTCCCAAACTACAATAAATGCGATTCCAACTTCGAGAGAAAATCTATAATCCGCGCCTAGAAAGCCAACATAAGTTTGAAAGTGTTTGATTTATGTTTCGGACGCAAAATCACATTTGTGCGTGCGATTGCGTAAATAATTCCGATGGTAGTATCTCATAGCTCCCTCTTATTGGAGATCTAGTGAAAATATTGAATTTGGAACGTGCGTGTTTTGAGTCAATACATTTGAAATATCATGGCGAGGAGATATTGATTTCGATTTTATTATGATTATCAAATAGGGGGGCATAATATTTGAGCCGGCATCGACCTAACGCAAATGGCCCATCGTGTTGGTGATGTGGGTCGTAAAGAAGTATACCGCCATGGGAAATGACAGTAGAGGTAATGGTTAACGATGCCGTGCAAGTTAATAAAAAAAAAACTTGGTTAACGAATTTACAGACTCTCATCTGGCTTTGAAAATACAGTGAAATCTCCCGTAACGGACACTTCTTATTAACGGACTAGTTCGCCTGGTCCCGGCAGCCTTACATGAGAATAATCAGTTCTCTCTTGGACGGACACCTCCCTAAAGGTATGGTTTCGGTAGCGCGTCTGGCGTTTGCGTCTGAGCCGCGGGTTAAGACGCAAACTACCGGTCTTATGAACTTTACATGTATCTGGGTTGCGTACAGCCGCACAACCGCTGCGTTCGGCTGTAGCGACTGAGCGTCTGCGTCTCTACTACTCTACCAGTCTAGACGCGGTCGCTGTTAAAAAATATGTTAACTAGTTGACAGTTCTTTTTGACAGGTTGGCGCGTTTTACAAGCAACGAAAATGAACTGTTAATAATAAAGGTACAAAAATACTGGTGCATAGATGATTTAGAAAATAAAGATTATCAAAGGAAGGATAATCCTTAGAAAACAATATATTCTATTGTTGGAAAAAATTGTATATAACAGGGTTATTCACGCATACGGCACGGAATATTGTGGCCAAAATATGTGATGTTTAAACTTTTGGGATATATGGGGAATTATTGTGGCTACTTTTTAAAATTATTTTCATATTACACAGGGTGTTCAAAAAGCCCTAAAAGTAACAAAGTTGAGTTTTTTTTTTTTTAAACGGACAGCCATTATTGCATTTTTGGATTCTCTTGTCAAAATGATTGTCTCTTTTAAGAAAGTTTACAATACCGACACCTACAGGTTTTCTAAATACCCAATTTGAATTTTGTGAAAAACTAGCCTAATTTTTATGTTTCAAATACTTAAGAAGTATTTAAGTTATATAAGCGAAATTTACAGTGGAGCGTAACAATAGACCATATTGATAACCGAATTAGAATAAACTTGTCATCTTATACAGACGGTACAAAAATTAACGCTGCGAGAGATAGAGGTGAGTCGGATTCGTATGATTCATCAGTATATTCGATTCCCATATATGATTCGTACGGTACGAATCCGTATCAGTACGACTCTTGTATACTAGTATAGTCAAGGAGTCGGAGTCAGAGTCGAAGTCGGAGTCAGTGTCGGAGTCAGACTTCGACTCCAACAATATATCCAGCATTATTTGAGTTAATGAGAAAGAGATCTATACCCGCTACATCCGTACCACGAATCACTAAAAAGATTCGAATCGCCCACCGCTAGTACGAATCATATTATAGGAATCTTTAATTTTAGGAGTCATTAGGATTCGAATCACTCACAAGATTCGATTCGCCCAGCGCTGGTACGAATCATTTACGGTCTTTCGGTACGAATCATATTATACGAATCTTTAATTTTAGG
The DNA here is from genome assembly GCA_949128085.1 of Cetonia aurata. NCBI lineage: Eukaryota > Metazoa > Arthropoda > Insecta > Coleoptera > Scarabaeidae > Cetonia > Cetonia aurata. The sequence goes on along the minus strand of OX421884.1, from coordinate 15,677,708 downwards.
AGTCTTTGGGATTCGAATCACTAAAAAGATTCGAATCGCCCATCGCTAGCGAGAAACGTCAGAGACCACATGCAACTGTGACAGATGTCACTCCGCCAAACGCTAACGCTAAACGCTTTACGGAAACCAAGTTAGTCGCGCGGCTGACTGCCGGCTAGAGACGCGCTTCTCAAACACAGACGCCAAAGACGCTACCGAAACCATACCTTTAGACGGACATATTATATCTGTATGTACAGTGAAATCTTTCTTGAACGGACAGCAACGCAATGGCACCATAAGCGTTGGTGTCCTTTCAAGAAAGATTTCACTGTACATACACATTGGAGGCAAATATATAATGGATGTGGAGCATATACAGACAACTCATATCTGCTTTTAAACTTAATTATTGACCTTAGAGGAAGCAAAAGTACATTATAAAATTAGCTTGATTTGTCTGTCAATTCTCCATGAAATAGCCCACAGTACGTTTTTTCACACATTGAAAATGTGTGTTTAAGATAAGATATAGAGCAATGAGGCCAGCCCTGCATTATGTATTAAACACATAATAGAACGCTTTGCATTTTTTTATTAGTGGGATTAACAATTTCCAACAACGAATTCTGAGAAAGAACCAGTTCAATGCTCACTTTGTAATGGCATACATCGAAAGTGAATTGATCCGGGATTTATCATACAGATATCGCTGTGGATTTAATCGTAAGATGAAAGAAAATATTTAGACCGTACTTTCCCATAATCCTACTAAAAATACTAAATATGTGATAAATAAAGTTAATATTAAGTCGGATTCAATAAATTATATCTGTTTACTACGACAAAGAAAGGAATTACTATTATCTATAAAAGGTGTTTTTTTTTATTCTGTACATTTAGTTCAGTAAAGAAAAAACATTCTATTTATAATAACAAGCGGAGATTTTCTGCAAATATCACTGTTCTATATATTACATCAATGACCAACGAACTTAATCCATTGAATGAACGGATCATGTCAAGAGGCTAGAACTATGTCAATAAATAAAATGTTAATTGGCAGAATACTACCGATAGTTGGTTCAAGGATAACCTGCGTGTTAGTGTTAAGAATACGTTTTCTGTGAATGTTGGTGCAAAGTAATATTCTGCGTCTGTTATATAACCGGAGTACATAACAGTAATAAGCTATTTAGAGCTAGTACCTTGTGAGACTGTGTAATATCACTTGATCACAAGGCCTAACATAATCGGTCAAGGTTATAAACGTGACTGTTAATTGCAGTTGCTTGGTAAAACGATATCTAAATCAATTACAGGATACGAGTGATGATGGCAGTGGTGATCTCAAATATCTAGGTCTGATTTTCATGGATCATTGTGGAATTCTATGGAAATTGATCGAAAAAAGTAGACATACAATATGGATTATTTGTAGTCGCATTAAAGCCATGACTGTACGAAAAAAGTGATACCCTTGCTTATACAGTATGGTACAAATGAAGGAAATTAATGGCATTTCATTAGTTTACTTTTTTATTTTTTACATCATCTATGTAACCGTGATGAAATAATTTTTTTAAATAGAAATATGGGTGTTGCAATACATCATTTGAAAGATCTTTTGAATGTCTATTCAGTTTTAGTAATAGTTTTAACTATTTAATACTACTATCAAACATTTTTATTATTACAATAAATATTGTTGTTTAGTAAATGTAACTAAATTTAAGTCACATGCTTAAAATAGTAACCTTTAGCTAAAATACAATGAGAAAGACGTGCAGAGAATGAACTTCTCGAACTTTCTGTATACCTTCCGGAATTATTTGTGCAACTTCAATGCGTATCCATTCTTTGAGTTCATTAATAGATTGTGGTCTATTTTGGTGCGCATTACTTTTCAAGTATCCCCACAAAAAAAAAGACAAACGGAGTCAAATATGCTGGACAAATATATCGACATCCTTGCTTAAAACTTATTATATAATAAACCCTACTAAAATGTATGCCATTCTTCCTGTATATCGATATAATCCCAGGAGACACAAATATTGTATAGGGAATGCATCAGATGCTCTATAACTTCTCTGCGACGTATACTATGAGGCTTTCCCCTCTGTCAACAATAGTAATAATCGACAGCAGTACAAAATTGTAATGAGGACGTAACTAAACGTGCAACATTGCTTTACCACAGATTATATCGGTATAATAAATTCCATGAACCTAAAAAATATAAACAGTGATAAACAGTTTATGGATTTTTTATATGATTAAAATATGGCAAAATCTTTTTTGCGGGATACGATCAGCATGTCTAAGAACCCCAAAATTTATTTTGACAACCGTCACGTGACCATTGGTACGGCGGGAAATTTAAAAAATTTGCAATAAATTGGAAAAAACTGAGATCCAAAAAAGTTATTTGAAAAACTCTTTCTTCTTCAAAATTTTCTTGACTTTTTATATATATGTATATATCTGTAAATCTTCTTGGTTTTTAAAAGTCGGATAGTTAAACACTATTAAAATAAGTAAAACGTTTCGGTTTATTTGCAAACCTTAATCATTTACAGTTTTAAAAAATTAAAGATGTATAAAATAAAATTTTGGTGTATAGAAATATATAACATTTTTTTTTTATTTTTTTTTTCAAAAAAAATGTTGGGTATATATTTCTATACACCAAAATTTTATTTTATACATCTTTAATTTTTTAAAACTGTAAATGATTAAGGTTTGCAAATAAACCAAAACGTTTTACTTATTTTAATAGTGTTTAACTATCCGACTTTTAAAAACCAAGAAGATTTACAGATATATACAGTTATTTGAAAAAGTTGCTTGGAATTTAATTCTGAAGCCGTTTGCAATTTTTTGTAAACATATTCAAAAAAATTTAAAAATTTTTTTTCCGCAATACTTTTTAAATAAATGCCATTTCAATGTTTTTTTTTTATATTATTTCGCATGGAATAACTGGGCTAACTGGCTAATTGTAAGCATAAGACCGTATTTACGTATAACAAATGCTTCCTTAAAAATGATTTTATTTAGTATGTTTTTGTTATTAATTCGCTCAATGAAATAAGGAAATAGTTAGCAATAAATAATAATTATTGACGTAAATCTGGACACAATGCCATGTTAGATTAGATTAGATCTAATTAGGTTAACATTGCACCGCGACCTGTCGATCTATTGTGCCCCCCTACATCAGCTGTAAGCTGCTAGGGTTTGCCCGCACTTACAGCTCCCCATTCAGTCTAAGAACTTTAATAATAAATTGCAGTAGCTGTGATGGTTTCAAGGAGGGTATTTCTCCCTCGTCTATGACGTCTTTGGCAAAATAGTTGGCACGAGTTTCTGTGATGGCAGTGCAGTTGGATATTAGGTGTTCCGGACTTTCACCTTCTGCTCCACAAAACCTGCAATCACTATTCTGTTTCAGACCTATCCTTGTCATGTGTTCCCCCAGATGACAATGCCCTGTCAGAAAACCTGCAAGGATGCGTAGTCTGTTTCTGCTTAATTCTAGCAGGGTCTTTGCTCTTTTCTTACTGTAATTTCCAATGAATATCTTGGAATGTCTCAGACCAGGGAGATTTTACCAGAGGGAAGCTCTGAGCGTCTCCTCCCTGTCTTTGAGTTCTTTTTTGTTGGTGCTCATCCCTATGCCGCGGAAGGGTTCTGGTCCCACAAACGAAGTTGTGGCGGCCCTTCTTGCTAATAGATTAGCTACCTCGTTGCCGCTGATTCCAGTATGTCCTGGTACTCAGCATAGTGCAACTTTGTTTCCTTTGGCTAGATTATTTAGTCTACCAAGACATTCCCAGACTAATTTCGAACTCATGGTATTAGAGCTCAGTGCCATTATGGCTGCTTGGCTATCGGAGAAAATCACAATGCTCTGCTTCTGATAGTTCCTATCAAGGTTCAATTGAGCACATCTTCCAATCGCATTTACTTCCGCTTGGAAGACACTGGGGTATATTCCCATTGGCTCTGAGTATTTGGTTCCTGGCCCGAATACTCCTGCACCTGTTCCTTTATCAGCTTTGGAACCGTCCACATACCATTTAATGGCATTTGCCTTTCGGGAGTAGGCGGAGGATTCTCCTTTCCAATGTCTCTTATTGCTCAGCTTCGTAACAAAATTCTTTTCGAAGCTGAATTTTCTAACCATCTCGTCATTCGGTAGACTTAGAAGTGGGGAGGTGACCAAGCCCTCTGGCACGGGGACACAATGCCATTCTTCACCTGAGAATTAACTTTTGTCTGGGAATGTTTTATTGTGATGACTCATTGTAACGTGAGCTGTGTAGATATGCTTGACAGGTACTACATAAATGCAAATTTTTGTAAACATATTTAAAAAAATTTTAAAATCACATTTTTTCCAAATATTTCTGAAATACATTACATATTTCAATTTTTTTCGGTTTTAGTAGCACAAAGTAAGTAAAATCTCTAAATATGGTTGATTCTCAAACAATTTTGTTAATTCTTGCAAAATTAATATAGTTAAAACTAAAAAGTAGGTTTCCAGTATGACAATTGATGTTGCAATGAAGTGTATGCAAAAGGAATAAATAAATTTTACAGATATTTGTAATCTAGACTGCCTAGTAAACATTACTTTTATTGAAAAACTGTGTTTTCTTATGTTTTCTTCATTCGAGTGGGAATAGTTAGTCGAAAACTTATAATATTGGGTTTCTCAACCCTCGCAATGTTGATGCACGCATCGAAGCTATTCAAGTAGGTTTTGAAAACAAAAGTAACAAATAATAATAAACAACCTATCCCCCACAAAAGACTACCATATTTTAATAGTAAAAAAAATTATGTTGCAACATTTATGCCGGTCACTGTATGTGCATAAATTACACCAAACTAAACACCATGTCGTCACACTCAATTTCTGAATAAAGTATATGTAAGATATATGTAATACTAGTGTTTTATAAACGGAAGCAAGTGTTAGAAAAATATCATTAATGTTGACTGTTCACACTGTTGAAATTTTCTCTCAAATATATTTATGGAAGGCGTGAGGTCTCTATTAAAACGCTCGAAATAAATCAATATAACACTTAGGGCTTTTCCGACCCTTGTCAGTATCGAAATATACGGACATCTAACCCTATTTTTCTGTAGTTATATTTTTAGTATACTGACATTTTCCTCGGTGCGTGTCGAAACCGACGGCTACGTACATAACTTGTGCATTTTGATTCACGAACACGAATTTATAGTACATATTTTTCTTTTTAAATCGTTCACTAAGCACTGAATATATACTGTCACGGATATGTTTGATAGAACCTCCGTGAACTATGATAAGATACCAGAAAATGTGTTAAAATCATCAGTAACAGCAGTAGCAGCAATACAATGTATTTAGTATTTTCCTACATACGCGGTTCAAAAAATTGCAACTTGCAATTCAAAACATGGTTACTTAATGGCTAAAACACGAGAAATCCTAAAGAAGTGCCAATAGACCAATCGCTATGTGATATCTTTTTATTTTAGACCGTTCTTGAACAATGACGAACAACAAAACGAATCATTGTACAATTACAACAAATTAATGCTCTAACAAAAATATTTAATAATTGACTTATGGATATTCTTGAAGTTCATCATGTGAGATATTATTTGGATTATTTACATTGTTTTCTTGGTTTATCTTTGACGTTTTGGTTCGCATTTGCCGACTGTTTTCAAGGTAATCTTGAAGCTAGAAGCACGCAGAATTGAAATATTGTTGAAATTTTGCCAGTTTGCTTCAAAATATCACATCCATTTGACAGCCAAAATTTATATGGTCCTCATCTTCATGTGAGGGCCAGTTGTCCCGGTGGTGTGCTATGCTGTTTTTGTTGTGCACCTCGGTTAATGTTAAGATGTTCTCTTACTATAGGAAGCCATATGTTCTTCACTTCCAGGCTTGGTGCACTGAAAGTATTAGGTGTTGTATTGATATAGATGGCTTCCTTCAGTTTTCGTCTTCAGTTAGATTTTCCTCCTTTGATATTATTCAGGCTTCCTCTCTTTGATTTTGTGGTCCTCATTCCATGTGTGGTGTGCTATACGGGATATCTCGGTTTCATCAAGTCCTGTCAGTTTTTTGTGGTATTGTACCTTTGATTTCTGCGATATATTGGTGCTCACATTCAGATAGTACTCTGCATACGGAATTTCTAGTGTCTTGATTTATGTTCTCCCCTTTGTGGGGACGGACCTCTTGGTGTTGTTGGTTTTGAAGGCCGTTCTTATGTTCCATTGGTTTTCTAATTTTATGATTTTTTTATGATAGTCCTTACACATATGGGGTGACTGCTAATAGTGATTGACCTGTCTTCCCTCTGTTCCCTTGTATGCTTAGCTTTACAAGTATTCTTTCAGAATAGTCGTTCCGTTTGAGTGTTTCGGATGTTTTTGTCTTTTTTGTCCCTTTCTTCCGTGTTTGAACAGATAATATATACATATATGCTCTGTCATAAAGGCACTTGGCTACTACAATTTTAATACCCAACTTGTGGTGGGAATTATAGTGCAGATATTGTCCCGTGCTTTTAAGTTTCCTGTAGACCTTGGTATTTAGGTTTTCATCCATATATGGAGATCTTACACATTTTGGCTGTCAAATGGACGAGATATTTTGAATCACACTAACAGAATTTCCTCGATATTTAAATTTTCTGTGCTTCAAGCTTCAATACTATCTTTAAACTAATTGGCAAATGCAGACCGAAACGTCGGTAATAAATCACAAAGATAATGGAAATAGTCCATATAATAGAGAAAAAAATATGTATACATAAGGACAAGGAAATTTTGAAACGTAAGGTGTTCTTGCATTTGTTAGAAGAACAGCATAGCAGCTGTAATGATAGTCGAAAGAAGTAAAGGAGTACTACGTAAATAGTAAACTAGATAATGCTACTAATTCCACTCAAATTTAAGGATTTCAGCAGGTGGTATAACGTCAAAGCAATTTTTCTGAAGTTGCGTTGTCATGGAAGAATGATTAAGTCAAAATTTTCGAAAACGAGGCCACTTAGCTATTTGGAATAAAGACAACAGGAATCGTTCAAGTCTATTTATTAATTCCTCACAAAAGTGACAAAGCTAACCATATTCCAAATGTTAAGCGCAACAGATAATGGCGTTTGCTCTCCAAATATGCTTTTCCAAGTATAACATGTTCACAAAAATATTTAAAAAACTTTTCTGAACAAACTAATCTCAATTTTAAGATGTTTGAATATGGAAATTTTTCCAACTTATGAGGCAAGAAAAAGAAGCAACCGAAAAAACATGGCCGAAATCTTAATGATCTTAACAAGAGGTCTAAAGCTTAGTTCTTCTTATAGTAATCTTTTATTTGAAAGAAAAATACTGTTCCAAAATGCACGACCTATATTGGTGATGCTGCCGAGACAAAATTCAATTGAGATTTTCCCTTTTCAATTGCAAAACGAAAGCATCCAATTTAAATATGTGGTCAATAGCCAATAATGAATATCATCCATATTTTTTTAAGGATTCGCCCTTTGTGCAAAAAAACCTTTCATGGAGCTGCCAAGTTCTTTTTTTTTTTTTTAGTATAAATTAAGCGATCACATTTCTCAGGACCTAGAAGCGGAGCACTTTCAATTTAATATCATGCAAATAGGGGGTTGTTTGATAAGTGTTTGATTTCGGAAAAGCTTCCTCCGTTCGCAAGGACCTTGACGGAGAGCGAGGAAGGAAGCTCCTTGAAACCTTAAACTGTATTATCCACTTTACATATGCATATTAGAATATCGATCTAGTAATTTTCTTATTTTGACGTTGTTTGTAGTAAATTATTTCTGGTTCAATGAAGCAAAATTCGATAAATTATCTAAATCGTTTACTTCAGTTTTATGATGCCATTATATAGGAATAAAGTACAATCAATCAAGACCAGAGAGCAAGTAAGTTCTAATACCTTTCTTCTTGAACATATTCAGTTTTGATTACTTGTAGGAAATGATTAATTACTTAATGGCACACAGTGTTAATCATGGTCAGATTGATGGTATGCTGCTTTTGTGGAAATTGCGTTAAAAATAGGTTTTGTTTGAGTTGTTATTTTAAATATAAAATGATTGAGATTAACTAACTTAAGTTCAGCAATTTTAACATTTTGCTGTTTACATTTCAAAACTTTAATTCTTGACAACGATTTCCTTTATTAGATTATTTCGTAAGCTAAACTACTTCTCTTTTTCAGGTGAGTACAACTAACTTTACCGTGGCATTGCTACTATATAGGTAGGTACAACAAATTATATATCTAATAAACTAGTACTTGTTTAAATAATGAAGCGGCACATTTAACATGACCTTCCAACAATAAGTTGATTTCAATTTGCATAAACCGAGTTGTTGGTTATTCAGATAAAGCCAATCCTAAAGTTCTGCTATATTACAGCGAGACATGCAAGATTAAATGGGAAATATATAGCTGCGCCGGTCTGGGTACATACATAAATGAATTTGCAATCAACTTGGAAATATAAATTAGTATGCTATCGAATTAACTAAGAATAATAACGCTGTTTATACGATAGGTTCATATTTAAACCGCCAAACTACAAATTATGCAGCATGCTTGTGATAAACCGTTAATCCTGTAGTGTATTAGTACCCATAGTGTGTGAAAACAACATTGCACTAGCAAATTATTTGCGATAGCTAGCATTACGATTTATACAAAACCGTTTTCAGTTCATTACTTATAAATGCAAAACTTTATAGTTATTAGCACTATGGGAAATGTTAATTAGTAATGTTTATTTCTTAAACAGGTTGTATGTGGTTTAGACGCCTGCATAAGTATATGAAGCTTTCTAATGTGAGCATCTGACTTACTCAGTTGCCCTACAATCTCATTTACTGATGCACCTATCAAACGAGATGTAACTATGAAGGTAGCATTGTTACTATTTATTCGTGGATGAAACGAACTTCATGAGAGGTATGAGTTTATGTTTCATTTATTTTTGAGGCGACAAGGGACTGAATCGAATCTTTATTGGTGATTAAATACAATTCATTAGTCGATGGTAGCCAATATTACTAGGGAAAAATACATACACATAAAAATATTACTTTTGTAGTTACACGTCAGCTTTCTTATAAGAGAATATTCAGTATCAAAAATATTTCTAATTACCCGAGTTTCGTGGCTGTTATGATACATACGAAACATACACAGTGTATCTATTTAAGTGGGAGTCATATGGCAAATTTCTTCCTTATTATTATTGTTTAATTACTTTTAAATTGTGATGTTTTCTTTTTTTGACCTTCATGGGCAGGTTTACCCCGTAAGGTAAGTCGGCCTTAAGACCTATTGTCCCCCCATGATGTCTTAGGGGTCTCGACCTGGTTGTACTCGAACAAAGAGGTCCGCAAGTTGGTCGAGAGTAAGTTTGCTTAGACTGGGTTCGTCCAACCGAGCGACCCCTAGACAACTCCGTCTCTCCCTGTCCGTTGCCGGGCAGTCGGCAAGGAGGTGCACAGGAGTTTCTTCTGCTCTCCCACAGTTTCTACACAGGGGAGAGTCCACTCGCCCATGCGGTGCAAGTGCTTATTTAATGAGCAGTGGCCAGTTAGGACTCCCGTAAGCAGTATCAGTCTGCTCCTGCTCATAAAGACTGCCTTGCGGAGTCTTTCGTCGCCCAAATGAAATCCGAGGATTTTACAATGTCTCAAGCCGCCTAGTCCATTCCAATAGGAGCGGTGACTAGCAGCGAGTTGAGACCTGACAAAACCCTTGATAAAGCCATAAGAACTCCCGCACGACGGTTCTAGACCAATGAACGGTCGTTCACTGGCGCTTCTAGCTAGCTTTTAAGCAATTTCGTTGCCTCTGATCCCACTTCGGAAGCGAAATTGTGATGTTACCATTGATATCCGTTCTTCGTTGCTAGATAACAACCAATGGTAGACTGATTGAACGTAATAAACGTTGATTATTTGATCTAAACATTTCATTGATTAAATCATATTAATACCGCTTGTCAGATATAACTTCTTAGCCTTGTTTGAAGAAGAGCTTCTAGAGAAAATTTTCCTTTGTTGTGGATATATAAAACAGGAAAGAACTGCAGCTTCTTGGCTTTTTGTATCAAAGTTGGCCATATCAATTAAATCATACCAGCTTTTGCAATATGCTGGTACCCTGTACAGGTCTTTAGCTGGTTGATAAAAATATTTTTCTTGATTCACCATTGACTTGCCAAAAATTTCCCATCTTTTTACGCCCAAACCCTCGTATTCACACAGGATGTGATATGGGGCTTCTGTCATCGTATTTCACAATTTGTAAAGGGTATCTCAAATGTTAATCCCACTAGAAGACCTGCTATTGCAAGCTTAAATTGTTCAGTCTTTTTCTTTGATGACCTCTTAATAAAGACTTTCCATTATTTGCCTAGTTATACTGTTCTTTGCGTTTCTCTTGTATCCGTATCCTTACTCGCTCTCGTTCTGTATTTAGAACCTTAGGGTATGGGGTATCCAAGGACTGAATAACCTTTCACACTACACTAAAGTTACTTTATTGTAGTGCGAAAGGTTATCCAGTTCCCGAATGCATTAAGTTAGGCTTGATTGCACCTTCGCTTCATTAATACACTTCATATCACTTGCTTCTCTCTCGTAATACAGATTTGCTTCTTTTAAATAACCTTCTGATTGATTTCGATTACACAATCCTATATGCATATGCCTCTGCTTGAAGGACAGCAGGATATTTTACATGATAACTTACTATAAACTGCAGCTCTAGTTCAGATGATTTCCCGAAGCCTGTAGTCGGATTGACTCGAGCTTATCCGATCTGTAATATCCACCTTGAAGTTTCTGTTAAATAGATATGTTGAAATCATAGGTTTGATTATTTTTAAGAGATTTCCTTGGACGTGATGGATGGTGTTATTGCGCCCTATCCTCACAAATCAGACATTTGCTATTTCTTGCAATCCAAGATGCCCTGTTGTTGTTTCCCCATTATCACCAAATGGAGAGAAAGAAGGTTCAGCAGGCATTCTATTGCTGCTATAGAGCGCTCCTTATTGCTCCTGTTATTTCTACCTACCCCAACAAATCCCTGTGAATTTCTAACTTCAGTTTTAGCAGTTTGCTGCTAGGTACATTTGTGTTCATCATACCAGAGGCCCATAAGTGATAGGATCTGATTATCATGATGTATGTCTAATACATTATATTTGGCTTTAAATCACATATGTTTCTTTGTCTCCGTGCTAGTTTTCATTCTCTGGAACTACTGATTCCAGTTTGGTGTCAAGATTAACAAGATATTTTATGGGAAGCTCTATTCCGTAAATTCGGAGCTTTAACAGCGTAAACCATCTAGCTTCCTCCTTCTCATGAATGCTATTGTGGTCGTCTTGGAGGGATCATCTCCCTCACTCCATTCAAATGCAATTTGTGAAGTATTCTACATTTTGCCCCCACTACGTTGTTAAATTTACCCTGAGTCAGAATGACAATATCATCTGCGTATCCTAAACACTTTGTTAGTAGCTCGTTCACGATCAGAACGAGTTATTGCAGGGTATGAAGAGATCATTACGTACATACTTTGATTTGATTAATTCTGTTTTTTTGCTGAGAGTAGCAGCGTTTTTGCAACTTTTGGTATTAGCTTTAGCAAACTATAAGGCGAATTCGAAAAAAAAGGGTTCAACTGTTTTTCTTCAGGCCATTTCCATGTCAAAATAATATTAAACGCGATAAAAGAAAATTACCTGTCCGACATTATCTCTCCCTGCCCCTGATAACTTTTTTTTTAATTTCATCAACTTGTGGATCTTTTTTGTTTATTGTATTGTTTCCTAGAAAAAAATCCTTTGCGACTTTTTATGTAATTACTCGACAATTACCTATCAGTTTCTCAGTGTCAATCGACAAAAGATCTTTTGTCGATGTGTTGTTTTTTTTTTTTTTTTTTTTGCTTTCATGGGCAGGTTTAACCCCGTGAGGCAGCTCGGCCTTAAGACCTATTGTGCCCCCATGATGTCTTAACCCTCTCGACCTGGTTGTACTCGAACAAACAGGTCCGCAAGTTGGTCGAGAGTTAATTTTCTTATACTGGGTTCGTCCAATCGAGCGACCCCTAGACAGCTCCGTCTCTCCCTGTCCACTGCCGGGCAGTCGGCAAGGAGGTGCACAGGAGTCTCTCCCACAGTTTCTACACAGGGAAGAGTCCACTCGCCCCATTCGGTGCAAATGCTTATTTAATGAACAGTGGCCGGTTAGGACTCCCGTAAGAAGTCTCAGTCTGGCCCTGCTCATAGAGACTGCCTTGCGGAGTCTTTCGTCGCCCGGATAAAAACCGAGGATTTTACAGTGTCTCACGCCGACTAGTCCATTCCAATAGGAGGGGTGACTAGCAGCGAGTTGAGATCTGACAAAGGCTTTGATACCGCCATAGGAACTCCCGCACAACGGTTCTGGACCAGTGAACGGTAGACCACTGGCGCCTCTAGCTAGTTTGTCAGCAATTTCGTTGCCTCTAATCCCAGAGTGACTAGGCACCCATCTCAGCGTAATGCTGTGATGCTCCGCCAATTCTTCAAGCTTCCTATGGCACCTCAGTACCACTTCGGAAGCAAATTTGACAGCCTGTAGTGCCCTGAGGGCAGCTTGGCTGTCGGAAAAAATTTCGACCGATCCATTCCCATGCGGGCAGTTTAAGATGCTCTCTGCACAGGTCTGGATGGCTATAACTTCAGCATGGAAGATGGAAGTGGAGCCCAAAAGATCTTAGCACACATCCCCACATATTTTCCAAAGTGTAGTATGTCAAGACCGGCAAGTTCAGCATTGATAATTCTTCGGTATATTGTAGAATACAGATTGGGGGGCGTTCATAACCGGTCACCAAAGATAAAAATGACCAAAAAATAAATGCAATTATTAGAAACACCTTTAGCGTTGTTTATGGTGTATAAGAGAAGAGATAAGTTTTAGGTTGTTCATTGCTGCCTCTTGAATCTATTGTATGTTATTCTCTGGTTCATCAAACAAGCTTTGGCTCTTAAAGTAGCTTAAAATCTTTTAAATTAAATCTCCAGCACCTCCAGTAAAATGATGAGTTTTTTGCAATATCGTCTACATGATACTGATTCATATGTAGCACCTGAAAGGAGTGCGTAGGTCCCTGTGATTCTCAGAGCCCAATAGTAGGCACCTTATTCTAGAATCTTTTAGCTTGCCTTTGGCTTGAAGAGCACCACCACTGTTTGGATTTGTTATATATCCGTTTTTTAATGGATTTTGTTGTTTGTGTGTACAGTAATTTAAGTAGAAGCTTTAGTATTGTGTCCTGAGTTATTTTTTGTTCACAATATATCGTGAATGATTTTGAAAGTTTGCCTTGTTCGTTGTAAGAACAATAAAATAAAAAGAAATCAAAATTACTCTTGAAATATTCCATTTCTTTTTTTTTTAATTGATACAGCTCTTGAACAATATTGGTCAATCTATCTGCAATGTTCCAACAATGTTAGTGAAATAACTTATGAGTATAAGAAGCAGAACGCTAGTGGCTTGGGTTTTCCCATATATCTAGTTAGGAAGATGTGAGTGACTTCCTTGTCACTGAAAAATATTGATGATAATGCCAATTCGCAAATACTTCCAAAATGAAAAATACACTTTTGGCACGAGACAAATTTACCCTGCCCGTATTGTATATTGTTTGCGTCATAAAAACATTTAGTAACACGACAAGGGCAGCCGTGAATGTTTTGTATACGAAAACGGGTGGTGAAAAGTGGGACATTTTTATAGCTCCAGGAATACAAGGAAGAAGATTGCCGGGGGAAAAGGAATAGCTACACTTTTCAAAAATTTATAAGTTCCTGTAACGTATGACGATAACCCTCCTGTGCCATTTGGCCATGTATACACAGGCCTACCACCCACGTATACACTATTCTAAGTATATGAGGGATTCAGGTGTTTGACCGCCATGCGCGGTCAGGCAACTCTCGGTACACCGGAGGCTGTGTGGCAGACTACAGTACATAACGAACCTCCTTTGGCGGCGCTCCTTTATTTCCATAATTTTTTCGGTTTTCCGGTAGAATTGGCGGCATCAAACAACCCCTCGCGAGAGATTCGAAGATACACAACCGTTCATTAGTCCTTTCCATCGTTCGTTATTCACGTTTATCGACTTGCCCTATTTAAATAAAACTGGGTTTGCTCTCTTTCGATTTCGTTTATCCTTGTTTTGCTTTTATAAAGTGAAAACAGTTATAAAATTGTGTCATAATACAGTGTGCTTTTTTAATAACACAGAACGTAAATAAACTGAATCAATTGCACATTGATTATAAAATCACGAGCAGTTATGGAGACACCAAAGCTAACAGGTGAAAATAAATGTGTGTTTTCAAAAATTGATTTCTCTTTACAATGTGTAAAAGCACTTTCAAGAAAAAAAGTAATATTATTTCTACAAATACTTTTTCACATTTAACCCCTTTAAGATTGCTTTTTTTTACTGCATTTAATTATTTAAATGGATTTGTTAGTATCTATATCATATAATATCCTTAGATGTAATAAAACTGTTGCAAATTATGACTTCATATATATGCAAGAAAGTTTTACGTTTGAAATAAACTGTCCATCACTTTCCCATAGAGTCAAAATTTTAATTTAAAAGGTCAAAAAGATGTACTCACTTTCCAATGAAAGGTCAACACGTTCACATGTTGCACGGGATTTTATGTATCTACTTATTCAATTGTATGTGTGCAATTTGGCTCTAAATTCTTACTCGAACAAGAAAGCTTTCTCAAGATCCGAAATTTGATGCTATTTAATGGGCTTAATCTTCTTTGTGGTTTGCAAATTCTGGTGGATATTTAGAGGCAAAATAAACCCTCGGCATACTTCTAGAGGTGTTATTCTAAAATACTATATAACATATAAGTGAACTTGGCTAGAATTTAGATGCTCTAATTACGATCTATGTTGACCAACACTTGCAGTTTATATCTGTATTTGTCAACTACGCAACTTCAATTAGAAAGTATTTGGTTATCAGAATATGTTGTACATACAACTGTATTTATGGAAGATAGTTTCACTTATATGTTATGTTCTGTATGAATTTGGTGAATTGTGTATCAAAGTTATATCGGCGACCTTCCTTGATTTATTAGTTTTCAAAGAAGGGTATTCATTCGATTTAAGGCGCAAAAAGTTTGCCGCGAAACCACAAAAGGGAAGCATTTGTGTTTATCTGATATTCGGCTCTTATGAACACATTTTTTATTGAAACGTCGCATAACAAAAGTACCTACAGCTACGAACAAATGTCATACGCATGTTTTTTCATAATTAAATTAATAAATCATTTCAATTAAAATTTTGCATAGCTTTAATTTATAGAAAATATAATAAAACAAAAAAGCAAAAATACATTATTGCTTTTTTGGTTTATTATATTGTCTAAATAGTTAGGTTTTTATTGTTGTGTTGCACTCTTTTATATTTTCAGTAGTAAGAAATTTAAAATACTGCATATTTAAAGTGAGAGCAGTAAGTGCTCGACGTGCATATCCAACTCTTCGGAAACTAACTTACCTACTGCTAAATATTACAAATAAAGAATTACCAAATTTAAAGAAAGAAACTTGTCCATCCACTACATTCCATATTGGCAGGACATATGTGTACAATGTGTCCCGTTTTTTTGATTCTCAATGAAACATGTTAAACGCATCAGATTGTAGGTTCACTAAGGTGGTAATTAAACTGCTTTGCTAAATTTACCTGCCTCATAGGGATACTATTCATTTGGGATTCTTTTTTATCTATTTTTGCTGATTCCGGTTTCAAAAAGTTTTGACTTTTCTTATTAGTAATGTAACCATTTAAAAATTCATATTTAGTGACTTTTCTCCATTTGCAAAATGTACATAAGTTTCTAATATTAAGTTTAAGAGTTTTAAACTTTCTGAACTTCTCGGTCAGAACTTAAATAATTAAGGTATATGGTGACAAATATAAGAAACAGAATCCAAAAATTTTAACTTAAATTGACGACTTACTTCATCTCCATCCACCGTTTACATTCCACAAGGAAACCCAATATCCTAAATGCTTAAATTGCTCAGCCCGAAATTCACTCGTCAAGTAAATAGAAAATTAATGCGTTTTTTATGTAAATACTACGCTCCGTGAATTTCTCTTCATACTCCGTTTTAAATTCACTTTCGCGGAGAAAATTGATATGGATAATCGATACAAACCCAACACCAATAAATATTATAGTGCTCATTGAGCCTACGCGCACAGCATCAAACTGATCGCCCATTTATTTCTGAATGGGGCTTGATTTATGGATAATTATTCGGGCGCTTTACTAGGTAAGGATCATCTGAACTGTTTGGTTAATTAAATTAAGCTCGTTAATTTCTGCACGTCGCAACGAGCCGCCTGATAGATGGACGATAAACTGCACGCAAACAATCGAACAATTTCAAACGGTTAAATTGTATGTAAATTGGATTTTCTTTTCAATTCCCAGTGGCAATTTATACAGTTTTGTTGTATTGCTGGATATAATTTTGCTGGTGGTTTATTTACGTTCGCACAATAAAAGGAATTTGTTTGTGGCGTTGAATATTATTACCGGACCAAAACTTGTGTGTAAATGATACAATACAATGTTCCAGCTTATTTAAACTACAAAAGTAATAACATTATCATTAATTTTATATAGTGCTTATACTCAAACATCCTAAAAAATACAATTACCTGATAAAACAAAGCGTTTATCACGATGAGGACGGGCATAAAATTCGATTAAAGGCATACAATGTTCGTGTGGAGACATTGCGTGTCGCTGGAAGGTAAGCATAAAATCCATAACTATTTTTTGATGTACAGTGTTGATTGTCGTAGATATAAATCACTAATTGCATCAGGGGGAATAGTTTCCTACTATTTCCTCGACTATTCACATTTTTTTTTATTTTAGTACCATATTAGAATATTACTGTACGTTATATCCCTTTAAATGTTTAGATTCGTGGATAGAAACATATTTTCCTTATCTGAACTATCTTTTTATATTACAGTAGAATGTACGGTTGAGAATATATGATAATAATCAAATGAAAGGATGCTTGACATGCCACGGTGTACATTATTTTTAAATTTCCAACGTATGCAATGAATTATAGATCAATTTCACTTAAGTCCGGCTAGAAAGTATATAACTGATTGAAAATAGTTTTATCAAATACATTGTGTCTGTTCTTATCTGAAACTTGGGTGACCTATATCTTGCTTTATGGATCAGAAAACTTAATATTGGCTCCAGATGTTCTATGTTTAAGGAAGAAAAGAATTTTAGAACGAAGTATCCACCATGTTAGTATCATATACCAAATGGGTACCAATATATTTATGTTGCCGCAAAATGCAATAACTACTTAAGGATATTATTGAGCATTCCAATTAAATAAAAAGAAAAATATTGAAAGTAAATTCAAGGATACAGTTGCTAACAAATGTGGATCTCAATTTATTTCAACTATATTGGCAAGACCTCTATAAGATAAAACCTGCATTAAGAGAACGGCAACTCCTGTAAAATTTGCACACTTTTTCGTTTTCCTTTCTCAGTCTTGATTGCTTTTAGTTCCAAACTGTGGAAACTAATATTATAAAAAGAAGACTAGAGTGGAATTCATGAAAACTGTACCACCACAACCAGAGTGTGTATATATATCATCGAGAAATTCAAAGCAAATTGACGTGGATAATGTTTTAATTCGCCAAAAATTTTGAAAGTGTCAAAATTCAAACATGATCTTTGCTAAAAGTTGTTAACAAAAATAGTTGTGACCTAATAGCTATACACTCTTTTAACACACCTTACACCTCACTTCAAGCTTCACTGTATTGGACACAGGCTTCGATAGCGTCATCAGCAGTAAAACTGAAGTAAACAACTACACTAAAACTATGCTAATTTGTACCTAACTAAAATGACATGGTACAATGATCATGATTATAGCTGATTGCCATCATGCTTCTAAGTTTTAATCCAAAAAGAAACCGTCTCATATTCCACTTTTTATCATTGATTTGATTATATAATTACTAAGTGATACTACACCTCAAACAATAGCTTATTTAGAATTGCCCATTTAGGATTCATTTATACGCAAAGGTTGCTGCTTCAAAATTTCTCAGAAACAATTTTGGTTGTGATTAACCCAATGCAATGACGATTATGACGAGTAACTAATCGGTTTGACATTTATTGAGTTAAGCAACTAAGGTATTTAAAATACCGTTCCTAATATTTTTAGAGTAAGTAGACGAGTTTTTAGGTTTTCCTCTGCAAACTCGTCAACTTAATCTAAAATTACTGCTGACTTTTTTGTGACTGATGCGGTATACATAAATTTGAAATTTACTACATCAATGTATTTTGATCTGATTGACTTTAAATGTTAGTATAACTAATTTGCATGAATGAATTATTAATTTGGAATTTCCAAAACAGCCCTGTATGACACTGTAACTGGGCGCACATCAACGCAATCTTAAGTTGTTTACCAGCGACGTAATGTGACGTTAATGTGAAAGATATTATGGCTTCCTTCACGCTTCTTCCAATAAGCCAGAAAGGGAGTGTTTTGGCAAAATGTGGTTACCACCACTGGTTTCCTCATAAAAATCTTTTGCTGCCGACTAGAATACATTTTAATGTCTATTAATGTTAAACATAAACGAAATAAGATCTACTCAATACCTTTCACATTTCTGCTAATATCTCAAAAACAAAGGGTTTGGATGGAATGCTGTTTCCACCACTGGACTTCTCATTAAAAAGAAATATATTCAAAATGGAGTAGTCGCTATTTTAAGAAATCTGTCAGTGTCTAAATGACGCTTTAGTTACGTTCACATTCCTGCTAATATTCCAAGCAAAATGCTGTTTGGACAACTTCTAATAGCTCAGAAACTCGGGGTTTTACCGAAATGTGTTTTGCAGTATTAGTTTCCTCATTTGTATTATATTGTAGCAGGGTTGGAGTTCAGAAGCCTTTGCTTACAACGGCCAAGATAATATATTGTGAAGGACCCTGAACTAGATTTACCAACCAAACCACGTACATAACTTAAATCTTAGGGTTTTCCTTAATGCTGCAATTTTCATCACCCCAGGACATATTGTCTTAGGTCATTAAGTAGCCTTAGTTTCGGTTTGCTAAGTCTGAATAGATTTTTGTTAGTATTTAGCCAAGGGTTGACCAACCTTTTTGCAAGGAATTGCCCGGAGGTTTGTCTTCAGATGGATATCGTTTTCTTATGTTGCCATTGGTGGAGCTCACCTTTAATCTGGGTTTTGGAGACAGCTAGGGCGGATTCTGGTCCATAAAGGTGGCTGTTGGTCCTTCATTTAGCCAATTTATTTAGCCATCTCATTGCCTTTAATATGAGAATACTCTGGCACCCATAAGAGTCCGACGCTGTTTGCTATACCAACTGCACTACATTATTTAAGCGTTCCCATACCAGCCTAGACTCAAAGCTACTTATTTCTAGAGCACGCAGTGTAGCCTGGTTATCAGCCCACGCATTGATTGATAGCTCCATTCATTTCTTCCTTGAGCTTCTCTTAGGTACAAACATCCTATAACAACTATTTCTGGTTGAAACATGGTTGGGGTTTGCCCTAAAGTTATTAAGAGACGGCAATTTGGTCCAACAACTCGGAATCCCACCCATTGTTTCAACTTGGACCCATCTATATACCAACCCAAAAATCCTTTTTCAAATGTTGGGCCCTCTATCCTCAATTCTTCTTAACTTGGATACAGTACTTTGAAGGTCTGCCTAAAGTTTAATTTAACGGGTTTGAGATTCCTCGGTTAAATAATCCAAGGCAATACTCGCCATTTTAAATCCATAAATATTCCAATATTTTGTGAGATTTAACGGTGTAGATTAAACTTTTAGAAATAAAATTCACGATTTGATCGGCCTTACCGGTTAATTTAAAAATCTATAAGTATAGTATTTGTGCCTGACTTTTACAAGGTACGCTATTTGGGGCTAAATATAAATAATTCGCATATTCTTTTGTGGAAGGCACCCTTTTTACTAACTATGGTGTTGCTCCTCTGGCAAAACAAAATCCATGTTTTTTTGTTTTCTGTTGGAGTTTCAACGTTTTCTCGAGTATCGTACCGCTAATTAGGTACAGAGAGGGGCGCCATTTACTTGTTTGCTCATTACTTTGGCCCCACGCAATCTCGTTACACTGCTGCCAAATCATTTACCGTCTCTGTTTACTCTCGAATACGTTTACTACGAAGTGCGCACATGAATGCATATAGCAGCAATGTGTATTTGCTGTCTTTCTATTTGCATGCACCCTGCCACATTTACGGCACTATATTTGCCCGTAGTAGATATGTATTTTAATTTGCGCAGCAGCTTTTAATTAAAGGATTTTCGATGTAGCTTGAATTTGCGTTAACTGCAATGAGAAATTTGTGTTCAAATTAGTGGAAAAAATAGGAATTTGAACCTTATTTTTTTATGTATGATACGATTTTTTGTTAATAACAAAAAATATAAATCATTAACTTAAAACAATTGATACATTATATTTCATATTTTTTAATCTTCCTAAGTAAAGTAAATTTTAATTAAATGCTATTCGTATTCAAAATTGCACCACGCGTAAATAGTGTGAAAGTTTTTTTGAAACTTTGAAAATCTATTGTTAATGACATTTCTGATCCGCCTTTTGTAAATTAATCGGATTCTGTTTGGTATATTGGTTAGAACTATTATCACTTGGAAATGTATGGCGATGGCGTACGGGAAGTATCATTAGATATTTTCAGATCGTATTCGACTAATCGTAAACAAATTGTTCAAGTTCCTGCTAGAGTTAATAATATTCATACTAAAATTAGTAGGGAATGTAAAAATGTCAACCAAGGTGCCCTACAAGGGTCCATACTTGGTCCATTATTATTTCTTACATTTGTAAATCAGACATACGACTACAAGAAGTCACTACTTATTAAGGCTCTAAATAAGTCTCTTCCACCATCTTCCAACGTGGATTTCTTGGGAATAACTATTGATAATTATTTAAATTGGGGACAGCATATCGAAAAATTGTCAAATAAATTAAGTAGTGCCTTCTTTGAAATATATCAACTCCGAAATGCTGTGGGCTTGCCAGTATTGCGAACCCTCTATTTTGCATATGTGCAATCACGTATGAAGTATGGTTTATTGGCTTGGAGGTGCAGTACATTATCAAAAAACATTTTTATATTACAAAAAAAAATTATACGTTGTATGTTATTCCTTTCATCTAGAACGTCCTGCAAGGATTATTTCAAGGAACTAAATATTTTAATATTACCGTCATTACTTATTTATGAACTAATTAAGTACTATCATAAAAACTCCGACCAATTTCGAACCAATGCTGCAGTGTTTAGCTCAACGGTGCAAATTAGGGGTGCAGGTAATCTATCGGTTCTGCTTTTTAAACAGGCGAGAGTTGATCAAAAGTATTATGGGGCCATAAAACAATATTTGATAGATAAATCTTACTATAGTTTGAATGAATTTCTTGCTGTATAGTAGTTTCTCCATTCTCGGTGACATTTTGTCTTTACGATCTTTTATTATCTTAACAACATTATTGTATTGTATATTGTATTTGTTCTATTCGGTTTTAATTGACATTGTCTATCTGCTACAGATCCTGGACAATAAATATAAAAAAAAATCACAATTCATATTATAATACCGCAGCCTATGCTGGTAATGCAGTCACAGATCGTTACTCGCTTAGGGTGCGTTCGTCTCGTTGGTTGGGGGTTTAGCTTGTGTCCTCTAGGGTGCACACATTTAAACTCTTCATTCCATAGTAGGCAATCGCGGATAAAGCTTGAGATGCATTAGCGGCGAAGGTGGGTTTACACTCGGAGTGGTGCTGATGACGCCTGGTAGTCAGAAACTCCTGTCCGTCTCTAGCATTTTTCCCTTTCATTGCCTTTGCTGAAATGGTGATTCCAAGAATTACACCACGAGTTTGGTCATGGTGGCATTCTTTCGATTAATTGTTGTGGGTTAAGGTATTATGTAAATTTAAAAAATTGTTCGCTGTGTCAGAAGGAAACGAAAAATATGTCCAAACGTTAAATGCTATTAAGAATGAGAGTTTACATGATGTAAAACTCATTATTTGCTAAGGTTTTGCTAAATTGTCGATTTTAAACCTACATACTTATATGTTTTAACCCTTTAAGTGAGTTTACCACCTGTTGTTAGAGAATACTTATGCGTTTGTTTGGTTCTAATGCAGACCTTATGACTATCTTGAAAAAGAAAATAATTTTTTTTTAATTGGATGTTACAATGACTTGTAATACTTTTTTAAAATACTATTAAAGGTCCCCAAAATTTTGTCACTTAATAGAGTTAAATAAACTGATTTCGATTAATTGGTTAAATAGTTAAAATGTTTTAAAGCCTTGTGATGGAATGATGGAAAGGGAAGATTCCCATCTAACAAAACTGTTTCAGGATTGGGAAAACAATTCCCTTAATACTTTAAATACAAAGACGCTAAGGGGATTCCAAATCTAATTCCATGAAATTCTCGTTTAATTAGAAGCAGACTGTACAGTCATGCTCAAATGTGTTAAATTTTCAGCAAATAACCAAAGTAAAATGAATAGAAAATATAACTCTTAATTTAGATAGGTACCTATTTACTTTGAAAGCTATTTCATTATATAACCTTAATAATTTGTTGTGCTTTTAATATGGTTGTAATATCGACTACCTTATGTGCTCCTATTTATTGAAAATTAGTTACCATAACCTATTGGAACCTTTAGTTTATCTTTATAACCTTGCAATCAACAATGGTGTTTTTCCTACTATCCTAAAAACTGCCTTAGTCAAACCGTTATTTAAGAAAGGAGATCACAATGATTTAGGTAATTACAGACCCATCAGTTTTTTATTTGTCTTTTCAAAAATATTTGAAAGTATCGTAAATTCTAAATTAATAAACTATTTCCAACGTTTTAACTTATTTTCTCATTATCAGCATGGTTTACGGAGCAATCGCTCTACCGACACGGCACTATTTCATTTTTTAAATGAAATTTACAAGAATGTAGACTGTGGGATCCCTTGCCTTGATATGTCTATTGACCTTTCCAAGGCATTTGATTGTGTAAATCACTCTATTCTCCTCCATAAATTAGAGCGATACGGGATACGTGGGATTATGAATTTAAATCTGCCTCGTTATTGTGTAACCTTGGGGTTCCTCAAGGATCGATATTAGGACCTACGCTGTTTATAATTTATATAAATGACTTTCCTCATTGTCTTTCACCATCCATTAGATTATCGATTTATGCGGATGATATTAATGTCGTTCTTTCTTACCTAAGCTGAAGTAATTTATTGGATTTGGCAAGTTAAATTTTTATGACTATATAGAGGTGAATGTCGTTAAACAAACTTATCCTGAACGCAAACAAAACCGATTGTATTTTATTTAAAAATAGTAGTAAACATAGACTAAACAGTTTGTTTTTAAACAATAATTTTTCGACGTTTGTACCTTCAGGTAAAGTTTTAGGAGTGACCTTTGATGAAAATTTCAGTTGGCTTTCTCATGTTGATTATATTTGTAACTCTCTTTCTAGCATATGTATGTTTTATATAACCTACGTAATTCTTGTAGTACTCACATACCAAAAACCTTTTGTTTTTCCCATTTTTATTCTAGGTTGAAGTATGGGCTTATTCACTGGGCCAACTCTTCTGATGCCCAACGAACTATATATGGCTTAGGTAGGCGTGATTCTTGTCGCCTGGTATTTAAAAGTAATAAACTATTAAGTTTCTACGATTTATATATATTGGAAGTGGTCCCTTTGTTCACAAACATTTTTCACATTTCGATTCCAGTATTAATCATTTGCGTGATACTAGATTTCGTTCACAGTACTTCTTTTTCAAAAAAAAAATTGTGTTTTATAGGATGTAAGTTATACAATAAACTTCCAGTTGAAATTAAATCTATTTTAAATTATTCTAATTTTATATTGCGGGCCAGGGCTTATTTGCTAAATCTAAACTGTTATTCTTGTGATGAATTTCTCAACTCCTGATTCCTTTGTATCGAATTGTGTTTTTTTTTACTAATTTAATTTTGTTGGACCTTTTTCATATCATGTGTTGTACTTTATATAAAATAAATATATATCATTATTATTATTATTATTATTATCTTTTTTCTTGGGTTGGGAAAATTGAAAACTCAAAAACGTAAAAATCCGTAAATAGTTAGCACATATAGAAAGAATATCTGCTAAAGTTATTATAAAAGCATAAAACAACTACGTAAACGCTTAAAATATGTGCCATAGAGTTAATTAAAACAAAACATGAAATTAATGGTAGATCATAGGGATGTATAAAATATAAATAAATCAAAATGTATCATATTTTATTTAAAAGCAAGGGATACACTGTATAAACATTAATAATTCTTTATTAATATTATTTCCCCAATTTTGATTTTAATTTTTAATTAAAAATTCCGCAAACACTGTAACAAAGTAAATACATTTATAATTTGGGTTCGCCAACAGTGGAAGTTAAACAAGTACCACTAGCAGATGTTTCAATATCGTAGACCGCTAAGCGTATTTCTGTAATGTATAGAGGGCGCTTAAGCATGTAAAGCGTAATACCGGTTGCATCCTCCTGTGGTCGCTATTATTAACGAGAATATATTGTTAAATATTTACAATAGCGTCGTAACATACAGCCAGGAAGTAAGTGATGATATGTTGAAAGTGCACTTATGCAGGCGGTTTAACGATAGCTAAACTTAACAGCAGAAATTTCGTCGTGCTCTCAAATTAAGTGGCTTACAGAGTGTCCGTCTGGAAGGGTGTAGATATAAGCTACGCTTATAGCTCTGAAATGTATGGTATTAGAGCTAGTGGATCGTACACGTGTAGAAATGCATCAAGTGTTTATTCTGCCTGAAGTAGCTTGTGCTAAATATTCCCTTTACGATTGTTTGTAATAATTTAGTTTGCAATCATATCAAATTTTCCTCATCAAAGGTTTTCATCCAAATGAAAATTAACTTAATTAAGGAGCTCATTGCTTCATTGAGAATTTTGAAAACACAATACGTATTTATCATACAGGTACTTTCAGGAAAGCACATTTCCAATTTCATTTACCGGCCGCACCCACTCTATATAAAGGCGACGCTGTCAGGTAGAGAGGGCAGTAGTAAATGTCAGGAGTCACCCTATTTACGACAATGTTTAATAAAGGCTAATGCGATCTATAACAGCTGCAAAGAGCTTCGAAATCCCTTCGGACAGATGTTGATAAGCATATAAGGTAGCGGTTCAAGGAAACTGCCTATTTTGCATATCTTACGACGTTGCAAATGTCAACTGTTCTTTTTATATTTTTCAAACGCAATATGCAATATTGTGAACGAAAATATAGAAAGAATACTGTTGTAAACATAACAATCTCATGTTTGTAAACTCAATGTCTTCATACACCCCGTACTGTTAGTTTGAAATTCTAAAGAATATAGCTCATAAGATTTTTTATGCGTCAATTGTTAATAAATATCATAGTAATGAAAATATGATGACAGTATACCCTGTCCATAAGATTATACTTATCCGGCTGCAACCGGCGTATGAAGCTCTCGACGTGGAGTTTATGATTACATAATTTCTATCGAAATGCGAGATTTACTTTGAGAAATAGAAATTACTTCCAAATTTACCAGCTTTGATCAGACGTTTCAGTAATACTGAATCTTTCTTGAGATTTGATCGGTGTACTGTAATAGCGACTTGGATTGAGGAATTTATAACTTCATTCATTTCAATAATAAAAAAAAAATATTATTTTCGTCTGTGAAATTGGTGGAGGTGCCGGTAAACCTATTTTATGACATAAAAAATCGCTTCTTGTAACCTCTAGTGATCATAGAAATCTAGAAACACATTCGTTAGTACCTGCAATGTCTCTTAAGAGCAAGAAATGTTAGATGGAGGTAATTACCATGTTCATGATGTTTATGTATGTTATAAAAAATGTTGTTGGATGAAAGATTTATTTTATAAAATATTTTTGGCAATACTCTGATTATTTTAAATATATTTAAACATATTCTTTATTAGTTGTTTCATTACATCTAGGATTAGTTTATGTATTGTACTGATGTACTCATATTACCATGTAAAACTATTTTTACGAACAAGTAATGTATATTTATAATTTAATCTATTGATTCTACGTCTTGCTTAGACACGGCTTGTTTAGATACATCTATTACATTAGAATGACAACACAAGAAAAGACAAAGCGTCTTTAAATTTTCCAATTTTCGGGTTTTTTTTTTTTTTTTAGTATTAAACACGTACTAGTCTGCATAGTTAAGGTTAGGACTTTGTGTAAAACTTGTTGGGTAAAGGTGGTTAAAAAAAGAAGAAAAAGTTTAATTTAACCATTCCCGATGTATGAAAATATAAAAAAATCGCTGATGTTATTATTTATTAATTTAAAGGTCAGGGCCTGTGAGTAAAACAAAAAGAAAAAAGATGATATCTCAACGAGCCGTAATCGTTTCAAAGTAACTGTGAAAAAGATTTAAAACTAAGGTGCAACCAACTAGTTTGCCAACAAACAATTGATTAATACTACACGATCGCACCTGTGTCCTATAATGCAGTTTGAGGAATGCACAGGTATAGACACAGCTAGTTGTTCTTAAACTTTTCATAACAACTGCTTGCGAGCAAGACTTTGAATGTGTAAGCTGCACTTCATAAACTCCATATATCATTGCTCCCACCGAGATTCACAAGCACATTATTAAGCGAAAGTATACATCCTATGCACAATAGCTGCTAAGATTTATAGCTTTTAAATTTATGGCAGACATAACAGTATTGTTTCCCCTAAAATTATATTCATTCTATGGATATGCTCATAAATATACACCAGCATACCTAACGAAATTAGCCACTTTTACACTTTCTAAGTTTCCGTTGGCAATCGCAACGCAGTCATTTATAGAGCGTTGATTTCGACAAATCTGTTACATAAATTCGGCATAGATGTCGCGTATTTCCGTATAGGTTTTACGATGAATTCAGTCACAGCTCTGGGGACTAATTTTCGAAACACACTCCTTGTATAAAATAGGCATCAGCTTGCGTGCTTTGTAACATATATTATAAATTTGTGATTTATATGTTTTATTACTCTAATTGTGTTTAATGTATTATCGTGAAATCCAGCGAGACCGCGTCAGAATTGCGATGATGATGTATAAGTTTAGACAAAAGCAATATCGTTTTGTATACCACGATGTTTATGGATTTGCACGCCGGGCCATTTTAGTCTTGTTACAAAACTTTCTAAGAACGATAATATCGGATTGAAGTGAGGAGAAGTATTAACGACTTACGGTACGGATTAGCACTTTATTCAGTTTGAGATCCGATAGAACCTTGATTAAAAGAGAAGAACAAGACTAAGTCCCACAGATAGGCTGTAAAACCTGTTACATTAATTAAAAGTTTTTCTTTCCATTGAGCATAGCTAACGGCTAACGGGAAGACTCTGTTGGTTTTGATTTGAGTTGAAAGCGATTTAGTGTATATTCGAATTGGATACCTAGACATTTTTTTTTTTTTTTTTTTGGGGAGGTGAAATGCCTTTGCGCACGACGTGCTGGACTCCCTCTAGAGAGGACTACCAGCTAAAACACCCCGCCATCTCCTAGACGCCAGCCAGAAACCGTTCAACACATTACTTCGAGCTGGGTCTGTTTATTTGGCTGTATAAGGGCCACACTTCGCTTTATGGTTCAAAAAGGGGAACCAACACACAATACATACAGTAAGTTGATGGGGCTGTATATGGACCACTCACCGTTTTTGGTTCAATAGGGAACCACAATAAATAAATAGGGTAAATAAATATCGACCGTTCGGTACTCTATGTTGCGTCTAAATCGCCTTTCTTTGTGCGCAGAACATATTGCACGTACCGAGAAAAGGCAGTCCAAGAGTGCTCGTTCTCCATCATTCTAAAAACAATCGTGTCTGGCTAAAGTGAGCCAACTGCGGCCTCGACCGTATCTCTCCATTCAGCCCATCTTCGACATACGAAAAAAGTATGGTGGGCGTCGTCCGGTTCGCCGGGACAATATAGGCATACTTCAGAATCCATCTTACCAACATGGTGGAGGTAGGATCTGAAGTAGCCGTGGCCGGTAAGAAATTGGGTGAGGTAGAAGTCAACCTCACCATGTGGTCTCTCGATCCATGGGCGAAGGTGCGGGATCAGTCTGGCCGTCCAGCGACCTCTCCCGTCACTCTCCCACAGCCGTTGCCATGCTATCAATGTGTGGTCCCTTTCATCAGAGGAGCTGTCCTCTACAGTTTCGCGTTTCCTGGCGTACGCGCGCTTCCTCTTCTGGGCGAGAAGTGCCACCGGAACTATCCCCGCCACCACGAGAACCGCGGGCTCCGAAACGGTGCGGTAAGCACTAGCAACCCGCAACGCGGCTCTCCTCTGCACTTGCGCCAATCTTTTTCGGTACAACTCCTTTTTAAGGGCGTCGGCCCACACTTCTGCACCGTACAGAACGACGGACTGCACCGTAGCCATCAGGAGTTTTCTTTTGCTCGAGCTAGGACCACCAGCTTTGGCCATGAGCCTGCTCAAGTCAGCTGTCACCTTTGCAGCTTTATCTGCGGTGCGGAGAATCCGTGGCCAGAAACTTATAGAAACATATAGACATGTAGCTGTTTAAGGAATTAAGAAATTTAATATTGATATTCAAGTATTATTTCTTGATTTCTTGATAAGTAAAGAATATCCCAGACACATAGAATCTGCAAGGTATGGATGGTCTTAAACCGTAAATTATAGAAGCTATTGTTTTTTCTGAAACATATATTTCTTGAATTACATATACAATTTATCATTTATCAATAACTGATATTATACTGCACAATGTAAACTGGCTTGTAATACTAACAATAAGTGCGGAGATTAAATTTATCACGCTATGTCCAAAATATAAAATTAAGTTTATTGAAAAAGCTATTTTTTAATCAATTGATTTATAAACAGAGTAAAATGTTAATTAGATCGTAAACAATTCTATATCGTAATACAACTTCAGCAGAGAATCGTTGCTGGTTCATGGTGAATCTGATATAATTTTTAATTAATTTGAGTCTCGAAAAATTCTCGTGGTGCAACAAAAATACTTACGGTTAAGAAAAACCTTAATGCTAAAAAGATTAGGAACAGAGTCGAAAAGTTCATACTCAACCACAAATACTAAGAATCTTCAGGGAATCCAACCAATAAACTCCTTTATTGGAATTTTCGCGGCTTTTAGAAATCTTCTTAAGCGTGAACTTTCTTTAAGGATGCCATTCTCAACTAAATTTTGTATAATCTTTGGAAACTCCCTATCGATTTCTTATTGACACCTGTATTATTAAACTCTCACGCTTCAGTTCTTGTTCCATAGTTACCATAATTTTCTTTTTATCTTCTTTTTACTTCAAGAATGCCCATATCTTCACATGTATTTTTTGCAAATTCTATAATGCAAAATGTATTTTGTTTTTTTTGAAAGATCTTTAGACTGCTCATTTTGACCTTCTCAGGCGTCCCAAAGCTTAATTTAGGAAAGAGCAAATACTTTTGAAAGTGGTTGACTTCTTCTAACACATTATTCCATAACCACAAAAGGCACAAAAATATAACCCTGTATATATATATTATTTGACATGTTTTATGTAACAAAAAGTTGCATTAATACAAAATCTGCAATTTTTTATTATCCCCTTAGAGCTGGTAGAGGAAGTAATTTTAAGCTTATCCATTATGTGGATATTATCATACACTTCATAAACCTACTTCTTTGTCAAATACAATCTGCAATGCTCTTGTTTGGGAAACAAAGCAGCGTAACTGTAGTTCCTGAAGGCTTATACGTCCATCAATTCTGTTTTCGAATTGTCGTGTTTCGTGGTGTAGGCGGGCGTGCGGTACAATTTAATTTCAGATAAACGTAAAGCCTGTTAATTATCAAAATCGACCAATACGTTAAACAGGTTTGTACCAATTAATTGGAGCTATATTTAGAACAGCTGCTTGCTTTGTTATTGTAATAGAAGGCGAAAGTATAGTAAAATACAGTAGTATCACAATTAAGTCTATGATAACGGCTTATAGTCTAGAGGCTTGCACACTTGGCTATCAGTCGTCTAGGATTCAAATCTCACTCTGATCAATTAGGATAACCGGTTTTTCCGGGATGGTAATAATGATTAGAAGGGAGATTTGGCTCTGCGAGGATGCCTGACAAGCATCAATTGCTTAGGCGTAATATACTCCCTTAAAAGAAAACCTGTAAGTCCCAAATACTTTAAACGTGCTTGTACGCACCTTGGACTATCTCGTTAGTCCCATTATCTTGGTTTTAGTTATAATTTGCATAGCACAGTAAATTATCGACGTAAATTAAATAGTATGAAGATGTCAACGCGCAACAACCACTGCATGACATGTACCTTAAACCTTGCTGACATGAGCTCGAGTTTAATCAATAATTGAGTCGTATCCTACAAAATGTCGCTTACTTTTCCGATTTATGTCATCCTAAACGTGATTGTATTACATACAAGTGCATAACTTAATTTTAGAGATTCTAACATGTTTAATGAACTTCTTAGCCTTCATAAACTTACAAAGCAGAACTAGTTGTAGTAAAAACTGCAAATAATATATATTTTGTGCAGTTTTGTACAAAGCATCTAATACAATTTCAAAAGTCAGTGAAAGGATAACAAAGTGGGGTATCTAGCTGAAACTTAATGTAAATATTATCTGAAATTTCATAATATTATGCTATAAATTTAAGCTTACTTCTACATGAATGACGATGAATAAATGATCTACATGATCACAAACAGATACAAGTAAATCAATCACTTTAACATTGCTGCACCCAAATATGTACATTCAAAGGGAATAGATATGTATGTGCATTCATTCTACAAGATCCAGTATCGCTAAACAAATATCTCTGTTGTGACCCTTTAGGCCTTATTTTATCGCAGAGGATTATCCTTTTCTCATAAAAGCATGATTAGCTCATATTACATCCGGTACATTTAATTCTAGAGCTTAGTAATATTCCCTAGGAAATTTAAGGCTCCGTTGTGTGTGCATTAACTTTAAGCTGGTGGAAATTTCTTTGATGGCGTTGTATATATTCCCCTAAATACAGATTGGGGTAATCAAACCGCGCTATTTATGGGTATTAAAAAAACTGCAAATACCACACAAATATTTTCATTTATTGCAAAAAAAAATGTTCGGAACACAAATGGAAATTAATGAACAAACGAATAAATAAGTTTCGCTGTGTGAATAATACTCCAGAAATAAGGCGATCACAATTCTCTAGGCAAGCCCTCGCATACGGAAATTCTCAGTGATATGTGGTAATATCCCGGAGATTGTTCAACGAAGTTCTTTGTTAATCCGCACCTTTGAAGTCTTGTCTACTGCTGGTGGGAGGGACTGAAATATCTTCAACTTGAGATATTCCCATTACCTAAATATTATAACAAAGACTTAGGTCAGGCCAAGGTGACGATAACTAAATATCTCTATTACTACTGAAGAGACGAAACGCCTCTCAGAAGGTTTATAATTGTGTGGCTAATTGCTTAACCCTGTTAAAGAAAACGTGTTGAGGGGAAATAATTCTGGATTTAAAAATGTTGTGCAGTATTTAAACATACCTATCGGAGTAATATTACTGTAACTGCATAAGGAAGACTATTATCGATGAAATGCGAGCCTATTATTCTTAAAGAGATCGAAGGTCGGAACTTCTCAGCTAGGGTGGGGAACCTGGAGTCCTATACCTTTTCATCTCTGATCAAGCTGCGGGGTAAGTGTGAAAAAAGTTAGTAATTAAATTACTCTGATCAGGGGGTTGGATGATTGTCTATGTATCGAAAAATTTAAATTAATGAATAATTTCGTCTCATTTGCTTAAAGAGATCGCGCAGCAGAAATGGCACTTGAAACAGAAGACCATAGTTTTATGTTGTATAGTTATTAGATTACAAATGGCGTATTGTTATAAATACACTAATGTATTTATCAGATTTGTATGCAGGGTGGCTGATTGTTCATTATGCACTCATTATTTGCATCAGTATCGAAGTATGTATTTAAAACAAATTAGAAATAAATGTGTTACAATATGTCATATTCTTTACAATCTAATACTTTGAAAAATAAACACATTTTTTTGCTGATTTAGAATGTGGAATTCTTGATAAGTACAACGTTTTTTTATTTCCTATTTTTATGCAATAAATAACTTAATTATAACAAAAACGCTTCGAAAATAGACTGATGAGTAAAACGAAATAATTATTATAATTAAAAGCTTGAAATAACAGTTTATGATTAGTAAATTATTTGTTAGTTTTACTAAATTGAATATTTAAAAATGGCTTTTACAAATGACAAGAACGTAAATATGTTAGGCTGGTAATAATTTTCAAATTTATTCGCCGATAGGTACCCTGATCAAAGGCAAGAACACTATAATATGTTTTCGAATTAGCACAAATCATTAGTAGGTACGTTATAGAAGTTTTAAGGAAATAGAAAACGGAAAGAACAGAAATAGGAATCGTAATGAGGCAGAAGAAAATGATGAAGTAAAAATGTTGGCGTATTTTCGAGCCAATCCACATTCTTCTACGCGAAATGCTGCCCAAGAACTTGTCATCACAAGATATAAGATAATAGAAATGCTCAAAACACATAAAATGGAACCATTTAAATTACTTTTGATAGATACAAAGTTCACACCCTCCGGATCTTGGTATATATTTTTGCGATTGGTTATCTATTAATTGTGGGTATGCAAAATTTGTAATTCATTTTATGAACAGATGAATCGAAGTTGCAACGGAATGGTGTCTTTAATAAAGACAATTATCATCATTGTATCAGTTATCATTTATGAAATGATGTCAGTCTTCATGCAATGCAAGTAACTTAATATCAGTTCGTTTGTCTACAAACGTATGGATAGGCGGAATAGACGATCAGTTATTAGGAACTTGTTTTTATAATGATAGGTACACTCAAGGGAGGTTCTTAAACTTTATTCAAATGAAATTAATTCCAAGAATATTTAGAAGAATTGCCTTTGGCTTTCCGTAGAGAAATATGGTTCCAGTATGTAGTACACTAACACGTAATGCACAACGTGTAACAGATATTTTAAAACTAGAATTTGAAGATAGATAGATTGGGAATAAAGGTCCAGACTTATGGCCTCCAAGAACACCTCATCTCTCAATGAGGAAAAGATCCACGTGGTTCGATTATTCGTCCCGTCCACCGCGGCCTATTGTAGAGCGGTTGTTATCTTTAAAGTTCATCCAAAAACTTCAGGCTCTTAAGGTGGTACAGAATCCTTTTGAATGAGATCTTTTTAAGATCTTCTAGGGAAAGGTCAACCTTCCCAAAGATGTCATACCTAATACTTGTTGCGGTGAGGCAGTGCTAGAAGGCTCTCAACTGTTCCTTCGTCTTCCAAACTTAGCTGGCTTTCAGCCTTCTCAGAGAGTCCGATTCTGTGTAGGTGCTTTCTGAGTTTGCCGTGACTGTAAAGACAGAAACTTTGGCATTTTTACGGTCAAGTTTAAGTAGTTCCTTGGTTCTGACGTGATTAAATGTAATACATTTTCTCGCATATATCACATCAGGATAATTGTTCTAATGTTGAAGCATTTTCTGATGTGCCTATACATTGATTTGCTGTTTAGCTACCACAAGTGCTATGGGAATGGATGGTTCTGCTCTCCGGAAATGCTCCGCGGCACACTCTTTTGCAAGAGTGTCTGCTTCCTCATTATCTTAAATGAGAGAGTGCCCAGGTACCCAGACAAGGGATAGATTATTAGCCGACCTCACTGTATTTAGGGTGTTTTTACAGTTCCAGATCAGCCTCGAGTTGCATTTATGCGCCTCTTATGGTTTCAAACAATTTTTTATTGATTTGTGTCTGACGCTTTTATCCAAAACCTCTCTAGTACACACCAAGCACAATGGCATACATTTCAGTCTGAAACATCGCTGTATGTTATTCAAATTTGTAGTATTTTCTAACCAATGGATTAGACAGAATATTCCTCCGCCATCACCCTGCTCAGTTTTCGAATCATCCCCAAACCAGCAGGTCTTAGATAGTAAGTAGTTTCCAATATAAAGAAGGCGTATCAACTTATGACTGAGTAATATATACCAATATAGCATGGCATGAGGTGTATATAATAAATTGACTCTTGGTGTTCTATGTAATTTTAAATTGTAAATTGAAATAACAGTACCTAAATTATTAAAAGTTGATAGTAAAATAGCAACCACAGGGTGGATAAAACTCTGATGAAGATTATACGTATACAGAATATATTTGAATGAAGGAGAAGAGAACAAAAACCAAGTTTTTTCGGCTTTCGGAACAAATGGATTTCAACTGAGAGAAGTTGGTTGGAATTTGGAAAAAAAAATGAGAGCAGAAATTTTCGCAGAAACGTTCTTTCAGAATGTAAATATAAAAGAAAAAGAGAACAAATGTAAGCAAACCTAGTGGGAGAGAGGTTATTGATATGTTTGAAATTCCCAGGAGTAAAGTTTGAGAAAGTTTTAAAAGAATTTGAAATATACTATGCCACCAAGGAGAAGAATTTGATATATTAGAGATGCACGTGCTGCAATGCAAAGCAGAATTTTATGCAATCCGATTCATAAAAAAGACAAAATTCTCGTTGCTATATCGTCTTTGAAAAGACGTAAAGGCGTATCTAATTTTTTACAAATTTACAGTAGAGCAATATAAAGAAAAGGGGGGTCTTATTTTCTCGATTAGTTAAACACGATTGATTATAAAGTACTTCATTTACCACGATTACTGTTAACAATAATTTATAATCACTACAAGCATGACAAATCGTTGACAACTCGTTTTGGCCAAATTTTGAGATACGCCTTTACGTCTTGATAACGGCGATATGTGTATTCACGGAACAGAATAACTTGGTAAAGGAGAAGTTAGTGATGAGATTACGCAGCGACTCGTTAAGAGCGAGGCATGGTTCAACCTAAAAGTAATGAGTTTAAAAAGTAACAGACCAGTAATAGTTGTCAAAAACAAAATAGATAATTTATAGTTAAATAATAAAATTTTAGAGACAAAGGAGATATTGTAAAGAAATTTAAGTAAGTTCTTAAAAGTTTTCAAATGCAATTTCGAATGTTTCTCCTCCGAAAAGTATACCTAGAACTTTAGATGCAAGAGTTTGTTATGCTCTTACGAAATTCTGACCATATTTAAAATACGTTATTGTCCACCGATTTGATCGTATATACTTTTTCAGATGTCCAAATTTTGAAAGTCTGCCTGCTTTCCTTACCAATCTCGCTTTCGCCACACAAGTTTCTTAAAAACGTGCGGTTGACTGCTCAACTGTGTATATACATATATATAAAACAAAAGATTGTATATAAATTGCGTATTACAAAAATTGCAATACTAAAAGGAAAATGCTAGAGTAGATTTAAATTGCAAAAATTTGAGAACCATCAACTATCCAAGACCGACGAAAATAGTCGAGAGACTTTGTTTGCGTTCATGGATCATATCAATATACTCTCATGAATCTTAATATACGCCTTAGTTTGTATGTGAACAGAGTTGTTTGAAAGCCACTATCGCCGTGAAAAGTTTCCAGTTCTCCTAACATTTTAGCAAACTTTACCTGTCTGAAGTTAGTTCGAAACAACTTGATTCGAAATTCGTACTAATTAGAACGAATTGCTCTAATGATATTAAGATTTAGGGTTTATTATTTGCTTTGCATATTATAAAGAGAAAAACCTTTTAGAGAACTAATATGCTGACGTTAAAAGCACTTGGCGGTTATGTCAAGTCACAGCTAGCTCTAGTTGTATCCTAAATGAGTTATTGCATAAGGAAGTGATGACTAAACTTTGGACTAATTTAACCAAAACCATACACCTACAAAGGTGATGCAGTTCAAAGCATCAAACTAAAGAAAATGTTATCTTTAAACATGAAATTCCATTTATAGATCTCCGGAATTTAAGATTTCTGCAAATTCGAAAGGAAATTTGAAAAATTTATATGCTATCGGTACTTTGTTTGGTAAAGATATATATTTGTATTGCAAAAAAAATTATAGAAATTTATTTTTGGAGCATTGCACTAAATATCATATGCATTGGTGTTAAAAGTAGCTATTTTCTTGTATGTTCTCTCATTAATGGGGTCATGTCCTGGCAATAATTTCTCTAGTTATTAGAATATAATCACTTTTCGACTTCTTAGTTTATGCTTCTGCTCACTAGATTGCTTACTGTAAATTGAACTTTATGAAATTGTTTGGGGAAATGTCTACCAGCAAGTTTTTGTATTCACACACGGGGAACATTACATGGTTTTTTACTGGGAAATATAGAATAAACGCAAGAGAAATAACAAATCGATATTTTCAGGATTGAGAGAACCGGAAAAGCGTTACTTTTGCTTTTTCATCTCCTAAAAAAACCGCGAGTTTAAACTTTCCGATACAACTTTTGTATTTTATGTTACGTATCAGAGTGATTCTTTTGCTATATAAAACAAAATTATTTGCACATATACTGAATGATTAGTATAAAAATGTATAGCCTCTTAAAAATTTTGATCTCACCACATAACAGTTTTGGCCAATACAAAACTAGTAATATTGCATAATAATTGGTAACGACATTTTGGCATTGAAGCCTGTTATCGTTGCGTTACTTATTGATTGCGATAGAATATTTGTGCGCCCAACGAACATAGTGTGTTTGATATTCTAATGTACATCTTTAAAAATAATTATGTATTTAATAAGACTCTTTTTAATGATATGTTCTTGACCATTGTTGGATTTTACGCCCAACATTTTGTAAGCGATATCCTAAGCCACGAAACTTTAATTAGGCTTTCGTTAATAATAATAACAATAATAAATTGTTTAGTTATAGAAACACAAAAGTGTATGAAACGAGTTAAAAAAAATAGCAGGAAAGAGTTTATGTCAAAAAACAAAAAAACCAATGTGTGTGTATCAATGAATAGCAATGAATAAATGAAAATAGGCAAAACTGGAAAAAGACATTTTTTCAGGCTGTTCCGAAATCATATAAAAGTAGTACTTAGTATAATCTCATTTGGCACACTCTTGTCAAACCCAAGCCTGTAACCATGAGGGTAAAATCAGCAGTATGTAAATCTTCTCTATTTCGTGTGAAATTCTCATGGTACTGTGCATTTTTAACAGAAGAGTATTTGTTTTTGTAGACATATCCTGTCACTTCTAATATGTACATATTTGCAAGGGGTAAAAGAGTCAATTTATGAAATATTGATCTACACATCTCTGTGTAATTGGCCTTCACAATGGATCTCATAATTGCCTTTTGTGATAAAAATGCCCTATGAGCACGCGAGGTTCAATCCTACAGCAGTATTCCATATTCCAGCCTCGAGTGCACCTCTGCATAAAATAAAGTTATAAGGCACTTCAAAGTTAGGGCGTAATTTGATAGAAGATCAGAAACTATGGAATACGTCTTCATTTGTCACCTAAAGATGATTTTCTGGTATTGTATGTTCTGAAGTGTTGATATTCCTTGTTTAGCCCTTCTTGTGCTTTCTTCAATAAGGTTCCGATTAGAAAAGCTACTTGATCGATGATCTCTTGTGCACATAATAAAATTTTATGGAACGAGGTATGCATATAATACCAAGGATGCAACGATATAGCCAGCTGTGCGGTTTCACGTGAATATTCGCCTTTGATGGAATCAATGGAGTAGTGACTAGTACTGGTTGACAAATGTCAAGGCTTTTTCCACAATTCAACCTCTTCGTTTCCTGTAGGAGTGATCTTCAAACGATCGAAGTAGAAAAAACATGGAGGTCTAAAATACCGCGTGATTCTTCTGTAAGTTTCTAAGGAAATTGAATCTAGCCCGAGGTTTCATCAAATCTCCATTTGGTATGCAGCGCAAGGTTATCGCTTTCGGTATCCATCAAGCACGGACAACTTTCAAAAATCTTTTTTGTTGTATGATCTAGTAATTTCTGAAGAGGAACACTAGCCGAATGTTCAGTAACCATGATATTCTTTTGCAAGGCGGAAAAAGATTATGACCGATGTCTTTGGCTGCCATTCTTATAACTTCATATTGGTATTTTGAAAGCTTTGCTTGTGCTATCAAAGCTAGTGCCGAATCGGGATCCAATAACGGTCCTTCGTTCGTCTGAAAACATTGGGAAGAAGCTGACTGGGAAAAAGCTGCATCTATCAAACATTAACAAAAATTTTCTCTATGAAGTCGACCTTTCTGCCGTTTAGTACGATCATGTCGATCTTCCTCCATGCACCGCGGATGATTTAAGTCAAGTGAATGAGGAAGCGATACTTTACAATGGCCATGTAACCAGTCACGAAATTTTGATGAACTGCTCGGAATTTGATATTGAAATAGGACAGGAATCTCTTCTGGTATTGCTTAATAATACACGCACGCTGATCGTCCTTCAAAAAAGGATAATTTACTTCTAGGAAATATTCAAAACTGTTGCGATCAAATTGCTACTACTGCTGCAGCCGGTGATAGGTGGTGATGATTTTTTATGGGATTTATACATCAGGACATGCACTAACAAACCATAGAAAGATCGGTTCAGATTTCAGAAATTAATAATCGTTATATATTCTGGTTCAGTTTTTACTATCTTAAGTTAAAATGACTAATAAAACCAGTTCGAAAATATGTAAAATAACTAGACCACGTAGCGTAGAAATTTTGATCAAACTTCATTAATGCGTTTTTTCGTTGCACTTGTAATTGATTTTAAAAAGAAAAAGCGAATGGAAATCATGAACGTACATCAAATAAAAGAAACAGATATAAAAACGCAATAAGAAATGCTGACACGAGTTTTTAAGGTTTTTCCCGTCTCAGAACCACTGTGCGGCGGACGTACCCCTATGAACTGTTGGGCACAGTTGGGTCATTTTCTTTAGAGTTCGAAGCGATTCGAGCGGAATCGAAAAAATTCTGGTTCTGGGAGTCACAGTTGTGTTAAGGTTGGTCCTCCATTTTTTGAAATAGCGTTTTGACTACTTAAATGTCAGAACTATTCATAGAACGGATTGAGAACCCTAGATCTCCACGGGGGGCAATTGGAACTCATCATCGTTTTCGAAACTTATGAATATGAGGCTAACTTCACGGAGTGGAAAAGAAGTAACATTGACACAACTTGCAAGGCTTAGGTTTACAACCGACTCCGTTAGTACCCCACTAGCCGTGCATAAAATAGCCTAAATGGTAATGTAAAACAGTGGGTCAGAAATTGCGTTGATCTTTTTCGGTAAGTGTACCATCGTCCTCCTTGAGGGGTGGTACCCGCTTCTTCTATTATCGACCCCAAAACAGGGCGCAGAGTAGGGCGACGGCGTAGTCATGCGGTGCTCGCCGTCCACTGCGGATCGTGTAGGTTGTAGAATCGTCGGGTTCATAACACGGTCGCCCACTGTTCGCGAGTCACTCGCGCGC
This sequence comes from Cetonia aurata, assembly GCA_949128085.1. NCBI lineage: Eukaryota > Metazoa > Arthropoda > Insecta > Coleoptera > Scarabaeidae > Cetonia > Cetonia aurata. The sequence continues at coordinate 15,637,814 of OX421884.1, read as the reverse complement.
ATCAATTCCACGTTCGCTCGCATGAATCGAACCATTGTCGTTGCATCACCGCTGTTGTCATTACCCGCGCGCCGTACGACGCTAGGACTCTCCGTATCGCAGGAGGATCGAGTAAACGTAATTTATTTTACCCATCCGTTCTCGACCATTATTATAGACGTGTCCCCACGCGTCCTAAGAAGATTAACTCATTCGCCGAAGCAAACATTAACATTACATACGATAATAGAAACGGATGATAATAATCAAAGGACATTGTAATTCGTGCTGAATGTATTTGATCCCTTTTCCGATGTGTGTCAGTGAAACTGTGCCCCAATCTTTCCCTTTTGGCGACCAGTGAAGGATATTTTTCACTAATTCATTAAACGAAAGAAACCGCAAGTGAATTTACTTAATTAATTACGTCATGTATATTCCATTCCACGAATAGTGAAGCTATGTTCTATGTCTGTTCACCATCGATGACACTTCTGATAAAATATGCATCAAGTTTAAAAACAGCAGTTTAAAAAAAGCTAAACTTACAAAAATTGGCACATTGCAAGTTAAAAAGAGACAATTACAAATTAGATATTATGGAATAAAATACAATAATACAAAACAAAATATTATATTTACTCAAATATTCCCTACACGTTTAAAAATTACCTAATATAACCTTTACACAACATTTTTTTTACCACTTGTTGCCAACATCTTTAACTTTTAACTCTTCTAGCGAAATTTCATAATGAGTACATAATCACGTTCACATGTTGCTAATTATGTGTTTCCAATTCAGTGTGCCTATTACAAGTTTGAACATAGATACGTATTTATATAATATCAATATCAACACCGCAAAACGCTTTCATTCATTGAAAGTTAAAGAAGATTCTTTAAAGCGTGACCAAAATAGTTTCGACCACAGCGTATCAGATATCTCATGCTTCCTGTAGCATTGTTCTTCTTAATACAATACAACCTTGGAAACGCTGTTTCGTTGTCACAAATGACATACAATTATATAATAATTTCATGTGTGAATTTGAAAGTAAAGTTCACAGAGATAGTTTTATTTATTTTCTTCTTTTTGTTAAGGTAACTATGAAATTATTTCAGTAGTAATGATTTAAACATGAGCTTTGATGTTGATTTATATAGAAATTAATCCTCTATGCAAATTTATTAAACATACTAAAAGTTTCTGTTGGGAAATAAATTGTCCATTTATCCGTGTGTTTGCTTCGGGAGGAAAAAAAGTTAGTTATAATTCTTCTGTATTGTAACTATTTGCTAATTTGGTTGTAACATAGAAACATTTTGAAATAATGAAATAAAAAGAATAAAATTATACAATTTATTAGTTTTATAAAGCTGGAGTTAAATATGTACTACATTTTACTTACACACAACTTGTCGGCAGTATTAACAAATTTTTACTACAACTCAAGTGGCACTTTAAAATATATATTATATATTTATATATTTTCAAAATATATAATACATATTTTAACACTTAAGCGACGGGTCTTTCTGTTCGCCGCCTGCGCTGTGACGACGGGCTCTTTCGCGAGAATTTCGCACAACAAGAGTTGAAATAAAAAAAATAAAAAATTCGAACTTTTGAATTAAAGGGAATTAAAAATTGAAAAGTCGAAAAAGGTAGTCCTTACGTCCTAATGTAGGAAGTTCTTTATTTTTCCCGTCAAATTTCTTAGTATCACCTAATAGTTCTAACATTTTGGTTTAATATTAACACTTAACCGATGGGTCGGGTAGCATCTACCGGTTTCGTCCGCTGATGGTAACCGATGGGACAGCGGTTACCATCAGCGGACGAAACCGGTAGATGCTACCCGACCCATCGGTTAAGTGTTAATATTAAACCAAAATGTTAGAACTATTAGGTGATACTAAGAAATTTGACGGGAAAAATAAAGAACTTCCTACATTGAAATATAAGGAAGATGTAGCAAAGAAAGTTATACCTTTCAGGCATAAAGTATTTATATTTTCTTTTTTACTGACTCGACATGATAAACAAACCACAGCGTATCAATAAAGTAACCCAAAATTTTCACAATTTCTTTATTTATTACTCTTTTGTTCGGGTTGTAGCGAATTAATGTTTTTGTCTCAGTTTTACTTGAATTAAAAATTCCTAACAAATATTTAACGTTTCAACAATTCTTCTTGTTTTCCTCAGAAATTCAGCGGCTTTGTAATATACCTATAATGACAAGAAAGAAAAAAGGCAAGCATTATAATTAGAAGGAATAAAGCCGTTATCTAGGTTAGGAAGAAATTACCACACAATTTCCTCATTTACATATTTTTTTCAATTTTCAATCAATTTTAGTTTTAGCAAACACAGCGTATGATAAAAGCAATATTTTGCGTTTAGTTTTTGTTTTCTGGGTATGATACCATCGCTTTGTTTGCAATGCCATTTTCTTGCAACAGATATAAATGCTCTACTCATTTTCGAATAATAATAATAACTAATATTGTGGATCATTTTGTTACGGTTCACAAGATGCTGGGTATCTCTTTTTGGAACAAAAATGCTTTTTTTTTCTAACCAAAATAGTTTTGAAACGACAGTAAGAATAGTTTTTGGAATTGTTCAAGGGGATTTTTAACTTGAACAGCTGAATGATTTCAGACGCATATATCATTCCTTTTTTTCTTCAGATCCCTTAAAAATCTTTTCATTTATTATAATAGATTCTTATGATCAAGTAATCTCGCATAAAGATTCAATAGACTCAGATCAACTAAACAAAATGATGTTTCTAAGCTACAAATCTTTTGAATACGGTTCTCAGTAAAACTGTCTTAAACAGAATCTATTTTAAAATTTATTTGTCTATTGTTAAGAAATGTTACAGTATGCAGACAGAAATAAAAAGGAACTGGAACCAAATTTCTATGTAAGGTACCCCATATTGTTCAGTTGAGTTTACTGAAGCCCTTCGAGTTATATGAACATGAGACTCTAGTTTAATAGATTATTTAATCTACCTATTTAGGTAAATTAAATTATTAAATAAAGCATTTAATAATAGTCCATTTAGAGAGCAAATCAGTGTCAAATTTATAATAACGGATCCTTTGAACAATTGCAAGAAATACTATTACTTCTGTTTTAGACCTCCAGGTTATTTCGTTCTAGAAACAAAAACCAATTTCCTTTCCAAAGCACAGCGTGAGAAATCATCGTACTTGGGAAAAAGAAAATTACTTCTATCACAAAGAAATGTGATTGACGCAAAATGCCTTACAAAAAATAAAACTGACGTATTTAAGCTTGGTTTAAAAAATCAAGTAAAAATTAATAATCTAAGCTATGAATAAGTATTGCAGTTATCTATGGGACATTCACTTACAAAATACCTAGTTCCTTATTGCTAGGTAGCACATTTACTACTGTATTACATTTAAATTCATATCAGCGCTCAAACCTAACAACAGTCTTTTATTTGATATATTTTATAATTGGGCCATCACTATTTCAATTCAATTCTACGCCATTTTAGATTGATTTCTTCCGCCTTCTTGGAACGTTGCTCAACCAAAGGAAATAACATCCTGCCGCCAACATATCTATGTAATTTCGAATATAACCTTGATGTTATTATATAACAAGTCCTATGGCTGGTTCCACAATTACTTTCGAAATTATTCTGTACTGATGTCGTTATTGCTCCTCTAATTTGCTAAGGAAGTTATGGACATTTGTGTGGTTATGTTGTTACAGGCTTAAAATGCAATAACGGTTAAAAAATATTAAATTTGCGTAAAATATTATAAACTGCTATTTTACAGGTATTTAATTTACGAAACAATATACTATTAACAAAAAGAATGTATGCGCATCCCATAGCTTCCCGTAATTGTTTTGTAAAGAAGGTTGGCATCATATAAAAAAGGAATATAATGAAACCTCCACATATCGAACGCCAAAATTCTTGATCCATCAAAATTTCAATACGTTCGAAAGTAATTTAATTTATTTTTATATTTTATACATTCCAAAGAACATTCATACATACATCAATGTTTTAAACTTGCACCTACTTATACAAAGGGACATAAACATTCTTATTAAATCGAAAAGTTTAGTGAATGAAATAATACAAAATGTTTAAATTTGTAAGAACTATTCGTTCAGATCTTTGTCAGTCTTTCCTTATATATCTAATAAAGCCATTAGACATGTCTAAAGGGAACGTGTTGTGAAAAAAGTAACATCGCTTAAATGTGAATGGAATTATTCAATGGAAATGGCAAACAAAAACAGAAATCACCCAAAATACACTTCTCCAATTGTAGTATCGACTGTAATGAATGTTATAAACCAAGCAATTCTGAATTGAATTAACATAGTATGAAATAAAAACATACCCAGCACAGGACCATTAATAAAATAAATGGCAATTGTCAGTGCCCTAAGGCATGAGAAGTTTCAGACAAGTCTCAGTGGTTGAAATATTTTAAAAAGCACCACTACAGTAAAAAACCGATTTGTTTGACGTTTCCAGTATGTATAGTAGATTTAAATATATTGATTACCAAATTATTTATTTTCATTTAGCCTTAATGTACTTGAAATAACGAAATATCTTGTTGAATTACCTAAATCCTCCTTGACAAAGTACACTTTGTTGTCCTAAATAAACTGATTTTCCGTCTAGGTTAAAGCAAAAAAATACTTTTGGAGAAAGTGGAGATACATTGGAAGTAGATTTTGACTAACGGAAAACTATAATATTAAAATTAGCATTAAAGAAATATACTTAACTGATATAACGTTTAACGAGAAAACTGACTAATTTCACCGTGATCTTTTCAAAGTAATTGTGATCCCCTTTGTCCTACAAAGCGTTTTCTAACTTTGCCTTCTCGATTAGATCCATAATTTTTGAGCGACTTCCATGTAGCTATTAGCTGTGGAGTTCCTTACCCATAGTACTAGAAACCTTGTCCTCGCCTGGACAACCGTAATGATACAGCACATGAACTGGGGTTTCTATAACATATTGGCAGAATCTGTAGATTGTGCTATCTGGCAGGCCAATGTTCTACATATGCCTATTTAGCCTGCAATGATAGCAACAACCTTCCTGTCTTTACTCATTAGGTCTTTTCAGGCCCCTGTTTATATAAGATCTTCTTTGCCTATCCTTGTTCTCATGATTTTCCATTCATTGGTTGACATTTTATTTGCGATTTGGTAATGTTAAAGAGAATGACTCTGGCGAATCTCGTCTGGTCAGATCGTCCGCCCCCTCAGTTTCCTTCGGTTGTTCACTTCATTTAGGGCGCTTACGCAGTCCCAAACTAGCTTAGAGTCAACACTTGCTGAGCTGATCCCTTTAAATGTTGCCTGATTGTTGGAGAAGATAGCGACGCTCCACTTCCTCACACAGTGCTGAATTTCAGTAATATCAGCTTGGAACATCGTCTTGTCCTTACTGAAGCTTATCGAAAGGGCCTTATCTGGCCTAATTTCCATATATACCGGCTCCTAGGCTATACCTAATCTTAGTCTGTATACCAGTTTGAGTCCTCTCTTACTGGAGGGGGTATTTTTCCCACTCCTTCTTATTTGGTGTAATAACCGGATACTTTCTATCTAAGTTGAAATTTTGAACCATTGCATCACTTACTATTAGAGGGGATTTTGCGTAGCATTTAACGACCAGATTATATTATTGATATTCATTCTTTAAGGCCCGTGCGCATAATGTGGGAATCTTTTCTGAAAATCTGGCTGACAACTGCGGCCGACATCATCAGCGTGTTATAAACAACTGGCTTTAAAAGATATTTTCAATTCAATTTTGTTACATTAAAGTTTATTTTAGTTGGGTGTCATAGTAATAAACATTTTAAATCATATAGGAATACATATCACATTTCCGTTTATCAAACTCTCTGTATATTGATTCTTTTGTCATTATACCCCTAACTTCGATAAATTGAGATTCCACTATGTATTTTTTAAAAATACTAATAATAGTATTTTTTCTGTGCATTTTCGGTAATTGATGATTTAAAACCATACTCTAGATATGCCTTATATCCTATTTTGCACATCTCCAACGAAAATATCTATTAGGTAGTATTCGCATTACAAAATAAATTATAATTAATACCACTATCAATTATATTTGAACGACAACTTGCATTACAAGAAAATTAGTAGCGCTTTTGCTTCCATCAGGTTAGATATGTGAATTGAATTTTGATAGCACTACTGCCGCAAAACGTTGGATTTATTTTTTTCCTGACGCAGGTGATATATTAGGGTATTCGACTCTAATAGCATCATAAAACAATGTTATTCTATTCGACCGAAGATACTTTTTGCCCTCTGCGTCGGACGCAACTGTTCAAATGGTCGTGTAAGGGTTTGCGGTCGGCTTGTGTCGAATTCGACCAACCCCCGCAATCATTTCCAGCTATCAAACGACCGTATTTTGAACATGCGGTCTGGACTTCCACTATCGTTATTTCGTACTGTACTGAATAATGGGTAGATGTGAAACTGTACGTTTCATAGCTGTATCCCCCTGTCATCAGTACATGAAATTATATGCGTCTAAATGTGAAAATAATGACTATGTGTAAATGGCGTGTGTAAGTGGTGTCTCACAGCGATGGCACTAGTAGCGGAATTTTTTGTCTACGAAGTTACAGCAAGAAACTTTGTCGAAACTATTATGGAAATGCAGAGAGGATACATTAAAGGACTCCTAAAAAACAGAAGATGTATGTACCCATGTAATCTAACAGTTGAAGCATCCTAAAAGTATGATACAAAAAAAGAAACCTTTTAAATACAGATTTCCAGATGTTTAATCTATTAAGGAACATTAACAAATCACAGTTAATGGACGACTAAATGTCTGCTACAAGAAAAACGATAAAAATGATTATCATGATAGGAAAAAAATATAGGACATGATGTCAGTGGGATATATTATTTTCAAAAGCTGATAGTTCCAATGCTTTCCGCTTTACTAATTGATACATAAAAGTTATAGAATGCTTAATGAAAGAAAGAAAATCATCCAATGTGATGTGGAAAACATTTTTGAGGTTTACTAAAATTGAGGAAGCTTGAAATTATACTCCTATTGATTAGAAAAATGTGAGTGAAGATAAAATTGTCAAAACATTTAATGTCAGGAAAAAGATGGTTTACGCAAATGTGGAGGTTGTCAATGGTGGATTTTATTAAATTCTCAACGAAATATTTTACGCATTTAGTTATACAATTCAACAATTCATGGATGCATTCAATTAAGTTTACTGTTAATTCCATAAAAGTACTTTAGCAGATATTATTTTATTGATTTAAAAAGTTAGAATTCCAACAATATTATCTATTTTGCAACTAATGTACGAGTTGTCGTCGGCATTACAAAATATAAAAAAGATTATAGTATTGAACATTACAACTTAAAACTTTAAGTGTTAAATTACTTAAACAGTGATTTGACTTCAATATTTTGGCCCTTTTGCCCAATCAACTATTGCTAAATTATTCAATTATTTTATATTCCAGCGGGTGATATATTTCAGAGGAGAACCGTTACCTTAATTTTGGTATGCTGTGCGTCACTTGTATCCTAAAGTTTTAATACTTTCTGTTTGAATTTTTGCTTCCACTCATCTCTGCGAACGCGAATTTTCAACTCTTTTTCAAGCCAAGACCAAACCCAGGAATAAGCTGGATGTTCAAGATGACATGAGATTGGCCTTGACAACAATTCAAACTTGTTACGAAGAGATAAGCTCAATAATCACATTACTGATCAATAATAATACTTAACAAAAAATTAGCATCACTCTTGTTAGGTTGTAAAACGAGATTGAGAATTACTGGCCCACCTTTCATTTTCATTTTGTATTTGCACTGCAAAGCCTATTTTCCCATGATCCACATGGACTTTAGTCCACGTTGTACAGTAAAATTTACCTTTGGAAAAATGTATTTTTGGAATCGGCAGCATAGTTAATTGTGTGTGTTGTAGATTTTGGTTGGCAATTTAATAGCCAGCAAATACAGCATAATCCATCAGAGGACGAAAGAGATGGATGCACTGCAATAAAACACATATTGCTAATCAATACTCGTTTACTAGTGCAACAATATTTTCAAAAACTGTACCTAAGTATGACTATGTATAACTACTGTTTGCATAGACAAATGTATCAATTAATACAATGCCCTAATGGTTCTTCCAATATAATTAATGGCATGGTGCGATTCGTTCTTATACACTTCAACAATATGTCGATTATCTAGAGGCCGTTCTATATATTATATTCTCTAGCGGGTGCTTAAAGAAAGAAAAAGAGATACAAAAAATATGGGATTCCTACATAAATTTTATTCGTTTTCCGCTTCGTCTTTGATATTTTGCAAGTGCTCTAGATCAAGCTCGGACAGATAACATAAAATGAATGAAAATTGTTGAGAGAATGAAATGTTGCCGTTTTACCCGGAAAAGGATATTCCATAGTGTGGTATCATGTATGGTGGTTATTGACGTCACCTACGCCTGACCTATATATGTGATTTTATTGGAGAAGTTTCAGTGTTACAGTTCCAGACCAGAATAAAATCAATATGAACAGTACACAAATGCATATGTATGTACAAGTATGTATATAAATGTAGATGTAACGTTTCAGAGCGTAGATGTACATTTGTCGCCATAATAAATGGGATTAAAGTAGAATATTTACAATTGGATTTGAGTTAGTTAGAACTGAAGTTACCTATATCAATATAGAAATCATCTGCCTGTAAACATTAAGAGCAAATAAGTTCAGGTAAAACTAATTAATCAATTATGGTTTCAAAGCAATATATTTTGTTTTACATTTTGTATAATACATCACACAGGAACCCAATTTACAGACAAATATATGAACAAATTTGCTGGATACCTTTCTTTTTTTAAGTCATGTACGCGTAGTCTCAAAATATTTGCGGATCAATCTTTATCTTCTCCCTCTTCTGAGTTGACTGCACTTGTTTGCGACATTAGTCTCACATATCGCTTTAATGCCTTTCTTGTTCTCTTACCATCATATTTTTCCACCTGTGCAAAACAAGCGTTTTAGTAAATTGTTTATTAAAATGTAAAGCAGTTATTATACCAATATTTTTGCAAAACCCGAATTCTAATTAAATACTTTAAACTCACATTACAGCCATCACTACAAATTCACAGAAAAACATACATGCGATAAGTAGGTAACTTTGCAACGACATTTATTTTGTCCTGACTTATTTACATTCATCAGAAGATGCATATATTTTCTAAGAATGTAGACTATCATCACTTTAATACGCTATCGCGTACTGAGGTCAGGGTTTCGTTGTACAGTTTAGTATACTATCAAAAAATGGCGAGTTATAGCATGGTGCAAATTCTATAATAAACCGTCACAAATTATATCAAAGGAAAAGTTAGACTACTTACAAGGATCCTGTTTGATGCTTTTGTTTTTGCGTTTGCGCATTATTTTACACTTAGAAAGAGATTTCTCTTTATATTACCTTAATTTTTAATATTGAATAGTATAGTCATAAGGGGTCTCAGAGTGTTTTGCTCTTTTCTTTTATCTAAGTATAGCTATACAACCTGTTGAGATTTCTTGCTCTTTTGAAATGAGTAAAGCAGGCTTTGGATATTAAATAACAGAATTAACACATGCCACAGTGCAATGGTTTGATATTCATCAATGCACATTTCTTGCTCGCAGTTTTTATGTATCAAATCATGCTTACATCATAATTTGCCGTTCGTTCTGTTTTTCGTAACTTCAAAAAGGTGCCTAGTACCAATCTTATCATGTTCTGAATAGGAAAATTTAATGAAAATGGTTTGGCTGTGAATACTCGTACCATTGGACTCCCACGAAGTGTATGCACTAACCAAAGTGGAATAAAATTCACTCCGATCAACGTGGAAAAAGCTCTTGGTTTTACGGTTATATATACCTATAAGTCTGCTGGTGTTCTCCTCTTAAGGAAAAGTCTTGAAATTACACCTTTTGTAAACTGATTGAAGCAAGACTTAAAAGAAACTGATTATATTATATCCACGGTTGGAGGTTTGCACTCCAATTTTTTGAAAGATTTGACGACTTCAGTATGATTTCCTACTGTGATGAAGCACATCTTCATCTCTATGGTTACGTTAACAGGCAAACTTGTAGTTATGACCAGCAGAGAAAATCGCTGGAATAAACATCAAACTCCATTATATATATAGAAGCTATAGCTACTATTTGGGCAGTAATATCCCTCAGAGGCAGAGACAAGAAGTTACTGTAAATTCTGGCAGATACACCGTCATGATGCCAGAATTTTTTGGTCCCAACCCTTCATGAATTTGATGATTCTAACGACCGGTATTGGTTTCAGGCAGATGAGGTTACTAGTCACACTTCAAGTACCACCCTAGAAGCCTCCATAAAAAAAAGAAGCGACATCAATTAGGCACCAACCAACCATACTTGTGGTATTTTGTGAGCCACAGGCAGGAATACAATTAGCTAAATGCAAAACTTTCTGAGACCATATATATAAGGATTTCCTAACGATTATTATAAATGTAAAAAGTATCAATTAAATTTGAACATTGACCTAACTACTTTGCGCCCCATGGAAGAGCGTCATAAAAACAGATGCAAGGAAATAGGTGACAGAAATTTAAACTTTCGAAAAATGTGGTATTTGTTTTGTTTTCGGAACAACAATAACCCTTTTACTTTTTTTATCATAAATTAAGCTAGCTCTCATGAAAATACACAAGTTTTCGATATAAATGGTAGTTACCAAATGTAAAATTTTCTTGAATATAGATTGCGTACTCAGTCTCTGCTTCCTGCACGTTAACTAGCGTTAGATACATCATACCTTTATTAACTCAATCTACTTTATACTAGCAATTACAGTAATAGTCTCTGCATAATTTACATTATCTTATATTTTCAACCTTATTGATTACAATCCATGTGTAAATGTATCTTTTAGATATAAGGAATTAACTGTAAAACAGTCAAAAATATGTACCTTTTTTCCATCTTCTATCCACATTAAAGTAGGGTAGCCTCGGATACCGAAATCTATACATATCGCTCTACTAGGTTTGCAATCCAATTTAGAAAAGTTAACACCTTCAAGCTTTGGGGATTCTGCTAATTCCTCCCATATAGGATTAAGTTTCTACAAAACTCACATCATATAAATATATGTACAGTTCCCCCTAGAAAAAAGTTAACACTCTGAATCGCGATTTTGGTGACGGATGTTTAGATCAGACTACCTATACACATACAGTTAGTTGGCTTTACTTTTTAGAAAGTTTTATTAAGAACAGTCAATGAGTAGTCCATATACGCAATCTTCACTAGTATGTTAGTATGAGTATGGGAACTTCATGTCTACTACTAATTCAGTAGGTCGTTAACTTTTTATTAGTAGAGATTGTACACTGTTTTACTAAAAAAATAAACTCAACTTTACCTGAGTATGGACACACCAAGGCTCGTGGAATAAAACAAAATGCTTTCCGCATGCGACATGAGCATAAAACGTTTCATCTGTTAACGTTATCAACTTCCTTTCAGTCGAATTTTCTGTATTTCCGTTAAATTTCTGCAATGCAAAAATTATAAATGAGATATGAGATGGCCTTACGAAAATCCTACTGTTGTTTGACTATCTGGCTGTTGTGTAGTTACGTCTATATAATCGACTGCAGCGATTTCTGCCATTACATTAGTAACTAAAAATGTTGTCAGCAAGCCGACGATAAAAACTTTGACACTTTGTCTTGGTGAAATATCTAATGGGAACATCACGTGTAATGGGTCTTGTCCCTAGTCACACGAATGCTACGGAAGTCTAATAAATTGTGTATGAACTATATTAATATATAATTAGTCTGGTATCATTACGTTTCCAAACATACATGCAATATATTATGTTATATGTATATTTTTTACAAGCGGAGGTTATCATTTAAACAGATATTCGTGCTGATGTATTTCGAGGAATCTTGTTATTGTTAAAACATAAATAAAAATAGAATGTAGATGTATGTATTCTTAATTCCAATTGAATTTTGAGAATAGTAAATTCTTCGTCTAAACATGTTGCTAAACAAACCTCCTTGTACTGGCACACTTAAACTGTATAATATAGAAACAGCATAGGAAACCATATATCTAACTGCAGTGATGTGATTAACTATTTGACGGAAAAAGAAAGCAAACGTAGTAAATAAATATACTATTTAAAAAGACTATCTTACTCCAAAGGACATGTAGATAAAGTAAAGAAAAGAACTGATTATGTACTATCTACAAATAAAGTAATGAATCGAAAGGCAATAAAACCTAGTGAATATCGAACTAACAGGTATAAGTTCGAAATGGGGGAGTAATATACTGGGCAACTGTTTGTTGTTGCTTGTGCCACCGATATAACGATTTGTTTTTTGAGAATTATCGGGTACGATTCACTAGGATAATACCCAAGGTCTCTTAGGTCCCGAGAAATTATGTAAATAGATAATGGGCTGTATTAGGAAAAATTAGATTATCTTAGGCAGAAAAGTCTTTATCTATGTTTTGTTAAATATAATTCACCCCTTACAATTTCAAGTTTATTATTCTAAAATAGTAAAGTAATGAATACGTCAATGTAAACCACCCGTGCTGGAAAGAGATTATGCGGGTCGGGTTATATTTCTTGTTTGAAGATCGAGTCCTATATTTAAAGTAAATAAGTCTCACTTCTGTGAATAATGAAAATAACGTTATAATATATATATAAGTACAATGGAAAATCTCTTGGGTAACGGCAGTCTGCCGCAATTAATTGAAAATTATACAAAAATTCCAATTACTGAATTCATAAATGCAATGGAATTAACACTAACTGAAACATATTTCCAATATAAAAATAAATTTTATAAACAAATTTTTGGTTGTGCAATGGGTTCACCAATTTCAAGTATAATTGCACAAATTGTTTTAGAGTATATTGAAGAAGAAATTTTAAATAAAATAGATTTTGAAATTATTTTTTTTTCAAAAGATATATTGATGACTGTATAACAGCATTAGAAGAGAAAAATATAACAAAATTATTAGAAAAATTTAATTCGTATCACCCTAGATTATTTACAGTCGAAATCGAAGAAAACAACAGCATTACATTTTTAGATATTCAACTGGTAAAAAACAATAATGAAATTTTAACTAAATGGTATACCAAACCTACATGGTCTGGACGTTATCTAAATTTTAAATCATCACAACCAATCTCACAAAAAAATAGTGTTATTATTAGTTTAGCTGATAGAACTATAACTTTAACCAGTCCAATTTTTCGAAATGATACCATTAATAAAGCAAAAAATATTCTAACACAAAATAATTATCCAAATAATCTTATCAATAAAATATTTAAACAAAGAATATTCCGTTTTTAGAATAAATCAACAAAAACTATAAATAATAGTCAAACATTTATAAAATACATAAAAATTCCTTATGTAAAACACCTTTATGAAAAAATTAATCAAATTATCAAACCTTATAATTTTAAAATAGCAAATCAAAATAATAATAAATTACAAAATCAAATTTACACAAAATTAAAATCGAAAACTGAAAAAAATAAAACATCACAAATAGTATATAAAATAAATTGTCAAAATTGTAATGGTGTATATATCGGTGAAACTATGCAATATTTAGAAAATAGAATAAAAAGACAAATATAACAAAAATCTTACAGCTTTAAAAAAACATGAAATAACACAAAATCATACATTTGATTTTAACAATGTATCAATCCTAAACCAAGAACAAAACTATAAAGCACGGACTATACTTGAAATAATCCAAATTTATAAACATAATAATTCCATAAATAATAAAACTGACACACAATTTTTCACTAAAATTTTATTTTCTACATTATTAATTTTTAAAAATGTAAATGGTTAAGGTTTTATGAATAAACCGAAACGTCTTACTCAATCTAATAGTTGTTTAACTATATGACTTTAAAAACCAAGAAGATCTACACATATATATATTAAAAAGTCAAGAAAATTTGGGAGAAAAAACACAGTTGTAAGTTGACGATCTGTTGTACAAATATTGAAGGGGGAAAACGTTTGCATCCTTAACATATTCGATTACACTGATGAGTAAGATTTCCAGAAAACGTTTTCAGTTTTGTAACTGGACTAAATTGTTATCGTTAGGTATATTTTCCTTATGATAAAGCAATTTTGAAATTTCCAGTGTAATATAAATACGTATCGGATACCATAGATAAAATCCGTTGATGCTATAAATATATGTTTATTTATATCTAAAATGGTGTCTGAAGCACGACAAAAACTCTCGGTTTACAGGTCTCTCTCTAATTCTAAATAGTAAATATATCACTACAACTCGCATAGTGTATCGTGATATTAATTTTGGAATATTAAAAATAGGAGTGAAGTAAAAATAGATCCGGCTCGTAGTTGATTTAATAACTTACCCTTATATCGATCGGTTGGGGTGAACCACATGAAGTTTAAAATTAGTAAATGCCTACCGCTTAACAAGTGCGACTAGTCATATTTTTTTTTAGGTTGCTGTGCCTGCTTTAAAGTTACTATTTGTACTATTTTTATTTTTTATTAAATTTTTTTTTAACTACCTTATGCTTTACAAATAAAATTAATGTTTGAAATAAAATTTTGGTTTTTGTAATAAATAGAAATTTACCCGTGGGCATTTTGCAAGAAAAAATTAGCAACAGCACGAAGTGATTTACCCAAATCTAAAGTTGAACTTATTGCCATCGATGTTTTATATAAAATAGGGCTGTTGTTAATTGTTGTCGATCATATTTAATTAAAATGCACTTCACCCTTCTCATTTGCCTTATGCACTTAGCCAACTATGAAGAAATATTAATTTTTCAGCATGTAATGAACTAACTTCGTCAACTTTATCCCCATTGTACAGGCATTGCTTTCTCGCACATAATAGTTACCCAGACTGTTTGTGCCCCAGTAAAGTAGCAAATTCATAATCGAATTGTAGTTGCACGCTTTTTCCATTTACTCCGGGAAATAAGGTTAAAATTGTACAGCAAATTTTCACAGCAACAAGCGAATGTGTCCTTTTAAAAACCTCCTTGTCTCCTGGAACGACACGACCTTCCTAATTGGAAATTTAATTAAAAAGAATTAGACTGCGCAGTATCAGAACTTCTACAAAACTCGTTTCGAAGCAAATGTAATCCAAGTGCTATTTATGTGAATATTTAGAATTGTTTGCTTTAATAGAAATTCTTTCGACCATAAAGCTTACATGTTATCAATTTATTGTAACTATACGCTTACGTAACCTTGCAGGTAACATTTGATACCTAAGTTTTTTATTGCACCTTATTACATGCTTTTAAGTAGAAAATTACCTTTGCAACGCCTTCCTTAGGAAATTACATTTTACGTTAGGTAACTGTTTGCGATAGACCTTAATTGCTCGTGGCTGCTCTACTTTTAATATCTCCGCTAGCTAACTTATTGCACACGAAAAGCAATTTTCTTTGCATGTTAAAGAAAATTACGTATACAAAGAAATGCAATTTTCACATAGTAAAAGCTAAATTAAAAATATTAAAATTTTATCCACATAATATGAATTCTTTCCGAGATTACTTAGCAGAATCGCATAAAATATGAACTGAATCATATATTTACTTCGTTTTTTATAGATAAAATCAGATATCCAAAATTCCAACTGTTTAACTGGCTGTCTATATTTCAACAAATGTGGCAAATGTATTACAGTTTAAACAATAATATCTTTTTAACCAACCAAATCTAACTGTCACTATAAGTCAATTAAGTATATTTATAAAATTGGGGAAACTGGGATAACAATACAAAATGATTTGCTAAACTTATACATCTACACAAAATGTCATTCACATCGATGTATTAACCGCGATAGACACAGTACAAAAATAAAACCAATGAATTATTTTCGTTGCCCATTAAAAAAGAAAAAGAGAAGAATACAAATTAGCGTTGCATCGGTGTATACAAACACCGTTATTGATACAAGACTATTTTGGTTATCTAAATATAACGAAGTCGAAATGAGCTGCATTGTTTCTGTCCTTCTTCCGCACATTACTTCTATGCAAGTTCATACCATCTTCACGAATGTCAAGTATAAATAGATCACTGTCACTGTTATGTTTTCCTGTCGTTACGGCGGATGCCCAATAAGAATAAGAAAAGTAAATTGTATGACGAGGCCGTTACGTTCACCGTTTCTCCTGTTGAATTCTTTTTTTTTTCTCCGTTTCTCATTGTTTTACTGAGGCTGCGTCTTTTATGCGCTCCCGTTAATGCGATGAGCCGAGATCAATGCGCTGTTGACTGACACGCGTCTTTATGCGCGGCCGGCGGTTAATTGCATTTTGAATTGAAAAATTATCTTCAGAGATTCGCTTAAATGGTTATTATACTCGCATCAGTACTTTATATATTTGTAGACTTTTAAAATCCGTGTGTCTAATACTATTACATGGAAACGGAATGCGGACAAGGAATAACATTTTTCTTAGAAACAAAGGTGCTACCAGGCCAGTAAAACAGATTACCAGTAAAATTATTATGAGGATTTACAGGAAATTAAATTAAATTATTACAGTTTTAGTTTACGATTTCCAGATGGGTTATCTGAATTTGTAATTAGACATTTCTGAATTCGATGTTTAATATTACTGTAAACCAGTTCTTAAAAAAACAATTAATTAATTTTATAAGTACATACAGTGAAACTTCTCTAACTCGAACCTCCAAGGGACAGGGAATAAAAGTCGAGTTAGGGAAATGTCGAGTTATGGAAAATTACGTAAAATTTGAATCTTAAAGTTTATTTATATGTATTATACATTTAATACTACATATT
This sequence comes from Cetonia aurata, assembly GCA_949128085.1. Taxonomy (NCBI): domain Eukaryota; kingdom Metazoa; phylum Arthropoda; class Insecta; order Coleoptera; family Scarabaeidae; genus Cetonia; species Cetonia aurata. The sequence continues at coordinate 15,620,795 of OX421884.1, read as the reverse complement.
AGTAACTTAGAAAATTCGTTAAAACGTCAAAAAAGCTACATCAAATTTTTATTGAAAAAATCAGTAATTTTTGTTTGAGTTACACTGGTCCATTTTTCATTCGTTATAAAATCTTCTAGTAAATTCAAGGAACCATGCAGAAAACGCTTCGTTGAGTGTTGGTATGCCAGTTGTATCAGTCTGGTTTTCATTAGTATCTTCGTCTTCATATGTACCTAGGACAATAATAAAATTTGGCATCTTGGAACATAGAAAACGTGGATGGGTAAACTTACCTATTTCGTTAGGAGCAAGGTGCTGTATTACACTTTCTAAAATGTCTTCATCACTTGGGAAATCCATTGTTGACACTTCATGCTCAACATCAACATACTCCTCAAATTCAATTGTGTTTATTGCAGTTCTGTATAAGACCCACCATTTTTTTAATTCAGACAGTGGAAGGATATCATCTTCATCCCAGTCGTTAGCATCCTGCACTAAATCATCTTTACAAAAGCCCGCCTTTCTAAAGCAATTTGCAATGGTTTGCGTCTTTACGTCGTTATTCCATGCTTTGGTCAGATCTTTAATTGCATCAAGTAAAGAAACATTTGAAGGAAATGTTGACTCTTCCAAATGAGCCAAAATTTTCATAATAGTCCGTTTTCTGTAATGTTGCTTTAGATTTTTTATAATTCCCTGGTCCATCGGTTGTAAGATTGAGGTTAGATTAGGAGGAAAATACTCCACTTTAGCTTTCCTGCTACGGTTTTGGGGTGCGCCAGACAGTTGTCAACGAACAGCAAAACTTTTCTCTTCTGGGCTGCAAACTGCTTATCAAGCTTTAATAACCACTTTTCATAAATCTCACTTGTCATCTATGGTTTTCTGTTATATTCGTAATCCACTTCCAGTGACTTTATACCCTTAAAACAACGTGGATGTTTTGTTTTGCCAATAACAAGCAATTTTAGCTTTTCAGAACCACTCATGTTACTCCCAACCATAACCGTTACTCTTTCCTTGCTGTTTTTACCACCAAAGCATTTTTGTCTTTTAAATGGAAGGGTTTTGTTGGGCAAGCATTTGAAGAAAAGCCCCGTCTCATCAGTATTGAAAATATTATTTTTGTCATACTGGCTGATTAAAGTCGGTAAAACATTTTTTTTTGCTATTCTTCACCACATTGAAAATCTGCAGAACCACTTTCACCGCACAGTGACATTTGGACGATATTATGTTGACGCATGAACTTATCCAACCAGCCTATACCACCTGAAAATTCCTCCCGTCCCAAGGCAGCAGCAAATTCTTTCGCTTTTACTCTAATTAAACTCCCCGAAAGAGGAATATTTTTAGCACGTGCGGTAGTAACCCACTTGAACATTGCTTCGTCAATATCACCGTTAACACAAGCTTTAAGCCTTTTTCGTTTATTGTTAAACGTATCATTTTTTCTTTCCAAAAGTTTGTCCTTATTTTTTAAAATTGTCGATAGCGTATTATGAGGGATCTAATTTAGAAACGAAATATATCATACACTGATTTCACATTCAGTTAGTTAATGGTGAATTTCAGTCATTCGGAACACCTGGGCGCAATTAGTCACATGCGTATGCTTGCGTGATACATTACAATGTTCAACGATCTGTATAGCAGAATTATTACTGCGACATCATATTCATCAAGTTCTGTCGGTATTCCATCTGAATGTTCGGCGATTTATTAAGGAAAATATTATGTATGCGGGAATATATTTACTGAAATGAACAAGTGAGCTAGAGTTTCAAGTCAACACATCTGTTGAATGATGGCTTTATATCTGCTGATTTGGAAAATGGCTCTTGATATATATGTAAATGCAAGCTGTTTTCAACATTGTTTCTGCGAGTTAGTGCAATTTGGCTGGGTTACTAATTGGTTCCTTCTATTAGAGTTTTACCCTGAACGTGTATCTAACAAAAGCTTCCTCTATACAGGATGTGGTCTCTAAATCGTCGGCCAGGGAATATTAGCGCAATCTTGAAAGTTTATGTTTGGGGTTTCTTTGATAACTGGAAATCTGACACTTCTAACCGAGAACTGCTAAATAGTTCCATAACCGTTTTGATAGTAATAATTATTTCTGTCATCACTGTATTTATATGTAGGTCTTGGGATGTTAATTGCAATCAATCACCTAGTAGTACTGACGAGCTTTGGAAAGACAAAACACGTGTCTGGTAATAGCGATTGACTGCATATATTTTTATTGTTTAACCAATTATACGATAAGAGAGAAGAAAAGAAAAAGGTCAAAAAAAAGAACTTCACCGCACAATAATTTTCAATGTTTCGTTTCACCTTGTATATATACACTGCGTGATTCAATGCAATTTTACAGTTTTCCAGTTAAATTTAGTCCGCAATCTTTAGACTAACACCAGCAATAAACTGAAGTCCAATTTTCCGCTCGTAAAAAGTTCTAATTTGCGAATTTTCATTCGTTCCCATTTACATTTCACATTAAGGATCCTTATTAATACTTTTCCGCGACGCGGTATCCAATTACGCGGCACAAACAATACTGCGTATCTCTGTTATTCCACAAACCGAAGTTGCAATAAAACTTTTATAGGCCGTAGACGAAATAATTTATGACACGGAGCGCTGACCTCATGCAAAGTTTTGTACAAAATTCTACGAACGCCACAGTAAAAACGGGTATATACTTTCTTTTTGCTCTTGCGTGACCGTGTCAGTAACTGTAGGGGTAGATTGTCCTTTTATGATATCTAGCGGGGGTTGATAAGTATCGGCGTATGATGCTCTACGTAATTAAAAGATCCCTTCGACTCGCTAAATGCCAGAGATAATTAACTAAACGTGTGTTCATTTTTTGCTTTGATTACTTGATAACGTAGGTAGGTACTTTTCATTGGTTACTGTGATGATAGAAATTCCCAATCAAGATTCATTTGTTAAAGAAGCAAACAATATTACGAATACGAAGGCATATTATAAAGTAGATGATTTTATCTCAGGTCTCAGGAATGTTGCTGAATGGGATTCTCTCCATATGCTTTCCTGGAAAATGTTGGGATCCCCACAGTTTATACATTTGATTTTCTAGCCGGCTTGGTAGTGACAGATAATGTATTCTACTATCTCCTTATTCTCCAAACATAACCAAAAATCAGTCTCATCAAATACTGACTTTTTGGTTCTATATTAATCAGTGAAAGTAAAAGCCTCTATAATTGGGCTATGTCTGGTTTCTTAAATACCTCCACAGCACCCATTCTACGAAAATTTTTGCTTCCTCATTTCCAAAAATAAACCCAAGATTAGAATTAGATTACTAAACATGCCCAATATATTTATGGATTATAAATTCCTTGCAGATGTTTGAAATTGTGATGTATGGAGCTGGATGTTGGAGCTAGAATGTATAACAGTGATTATTCTTAGACTAGCAGAGGCATACGCAATATTGCATTGCGCAACAGCAACCAATCAGAGGGCTTATAAAAACAGGCGGATTTGTATTGCAATATACAGCCAGGCGATACTGAGGGCGTTAGGGAACCCCAAGATACAATCAAAACTAGTTTGGGAATGTATTTGAAAATTGAATAGCATAGCAGTTCAAAGTCACATTACTGCGGTTGCTCGAATATTCGCGAATCGAAAGAAACGAAAAAGCCTTTGCACACCTTTACAATCAGAGAATAAAACTGAAGAACCAGTGAAGCTCAGTAGGAGTCATCTTTGCGCAGTAGCAGATTTCCTAGCAGGATACTGTGCGCTGAAAGAACAGCTACCCACTGCAGATTATATAATAGGATCACCGAGATTGGATACCACATCATGTGTGAATGCGAAATTCTGGACGCAAAAAGACAGGCATTGTTTGATTGAAGTCAAAGTTGCACCCAGAGGACTATTTCGAGTAACCAGTTAGAGTTCACACTAAAAAATATATGCAATTCCTACGGAAAATTCCCATAACGTATAAGGTAAAATTGCCAAAAATTGGGAAATTTACTAGAAAACTTTCGGTGATATATTTTTTAATTATTGGTAAATTTACCCTATACATTACTGGAATTTTCCGTAGGAATTGCAAATATTTTTTAGTGTGTACATAGTACCAAGATTTGTTTAATGGCTGGTATAATTCGATGAGTAAAAGAAATGCGAGATTAAATACAAAAAGCCAAGAGGCTGCAGTGTTTCCGGAGACTCCATTTCAGGCAGCTCTCACAAAAAAAGAAATAGACAATATTCTGTGATGAATAACATGTTTCATCCATAACTTTAACAGTCCGTAAAATAGCATCGGCATTGATTTGTGTTAAAAGTGCAATATTAAATATGGGCTTTCCCACTTGTACAATACACTATAATAACATTGCAAATAGTTTGGATATAGCGAAAACATAAAACATAACATTTATTCTGTCGTTCCTAGAAACGTAATTAACGCCTTCGGAACTAATCCAACACTTGCAAATGTGGTTATTTTATTACAAAGTTAAATAGGTATATTACCAAACAATGTCGCAGTGTGTGTGAAAAAAGATAGGAATCAATGTTTTTGTTTAGGTTAGAAAAGATGTTAAGAAATATATATTGCCCATAAAAGCCTGTACTGTAATAATAATAAATTGCCGACTGCTTACAACTCCAGAGGAACCTTGAATCACTGTCCGATTGGTGTATACTTAATAGATTGACCCTTAATGTCCACAAATGCCACGCACTAACCTTTACTAGAAGGAAAACTCATATTGTCTTTCCTTACAGTATTGACTCTACATCCTTGGTTCGTTGTAATAAGATTAGGGACCTGGGGGTCATTTTTGGCGCTCAGCTTTCTTTCGTTGATCACGTTGCTGATACTGTCTCCTCTGCAACTAGATCTCTTGGTTTCATCCTTCGTACTACCAAGTCTTTCACTGATTCATACGCCTTAAAGCTGCTGTATACCTCATTAGTTCGGTCCAAGCTAGAATACGCTGCAATTATTTGGCATCCTTTCTACGAAATATACAAGAGATCCATCGAAGGTGTGCAAAGAAGATTTTTGAAGTACTTATGGTTTAAAGAAAAACATATATATCCACCTAGAGGCTTCTCTCATGAAATTCTATTAAATACCTTTTCGATGCCATCGTTGGAACTTCGACGTGCAAATTCGTACCTGTTATTCAAATACACTCCGCCAAAAAAGTATCGCATAATTTAGTTTTGAATCATAAAAGTATCGCATAATCTTTGTTTGTAGCATAAAGTTGTAAATATACTTTAATGCGCTCTAAGATATAATTTCTATGATTGTTTAAATAAAATACAGGCCAAATAAAAACAAGAACTCATACTTGAGATTTTTATTAAAACAAGAAATTATAATTTTGGAAAGAAAAATGTCATAACAGTAGCTCTTAATACTGAGTATTGCCACCTCTGGCTCTTATGACCGCTCGCATACGGTTTGGCAGAGATTCGATTAACCTCCGTATATAAGCCTGATCCAAATTCTCCCACTCGTCACGGAGAGCATTTTCTAGTCCATGCAGGTCCGCTGGGGCAACATTTTGGGTTCGTATCCGTCTGTGAAGGAGGTCCCACACGTGCTCGATAGGGTTCATGTCCGGACTTACCGCAGGCCAATCTGAAACTGGAATACCAACATCGTTAAGGTATTCCTGGACGATTATTGCAACATGCGGTCGTGCATTATCGTGCATTAACATGAATTCGTTTCCTATAATTGGAGCGTATGGTACTACATGTTCTTCTAAAATGTCCGTTATATACCTGTGGGCAGTCAGTGTACCTCTGTCTACTGGTACTAACTCTGTACGACCTGTTAAACAGATGCCTCTCCAAACCATAATAGAGCCACCAGCGAAATTAGGTCTAGGTCTGATATTACACTGCGAATAGCGCTCACCGTCTCGTCTGTACACTGAGATACGCCTATCTGAGGTGTAAAGACCAAATCTTGACTCATCTGTGAAGAGTATATTGGCCCAGTCATTAATGTTCCAATTTACATGTTCTCTGGCAAACCTTAAGCGAGCCACTCGGTGGTTCCTAGTGAGACGAGGGGCTGTTACAGCTACTCTAGCTCTTAATCCACTCTGTCGTAACCTATTCCGAATAGTTTGAGTACTCACACGAGTATTTCTGACTCTAGCCAAGTCGTTCTGCAATTGTCTCGCAGTTACATGTCTTCGACGTAATGCTTGTAGTAGTAAATAGCGGTCATCTTGGCGAGTAGAACATCTTGGACGACCTGGTACAGGGTCTTCTACTGTAAATGCCTGTTTCCCTATATCTGGCTACGGCTCTAGAAACACTTGACTGATTGATGTTCATCAAATTAGCAACGTATGCTTGAGATCGTCCATCTTCGATTAAAGCAACTATAGCAGCCACTTGTTCTGAAGTTAAATTGCTCATTTTAGTTTTAAAAGCGTTGGTACAGAACTCTGACTTCGCACTTTAAAATTTGTCCGTATAGGAAGACTTTCAATAAACAACTGAACAAACCTTACACATATGCATTTTTCTAAATGTGTTCTTTTAGAAAAAAAAAAAGTAAAAACACTAAGTTCCATTATTTTGTTAGTGTTTTTATAGTTCACATACACGAGGCAAACTTTTTGTGAACGTATAAAAATATCTTGGTTCATAAATGCCCTTTTTTAGTTTATGCGATACTTTTTTGGCGGAGTGTATAAATTGCTGCATGGTAAAATTGACTCTTCTTACTTGCTGGGTAGATTGCCGTTCCATGTGCCTCGGACCACTGACTGCTCGTACCGTTCCGACGTTTTATACCATGCCAACTCGCACCAATCTTATGCTTTGCTCGCCGATAGTTCCGATGTGTAACGCCTACAATCGAATTAGTGGAGATTGTGACATATTCAATTGTACTATGAAACAGTTATTAGATGTTAACCGTGTTTCTTTTATAGCATTGTATATAGGTGAATGATTATTTACGTATTATATTTTGTATTGTATTTAGATTCTCACACTACTGTCGTCTTCTATATTCTGTATTTTATAAATTGTCCTTTATTTAGTTTTCGAACTGTTGGACAATAAATATTATTATTATTATTATTATTATTATTATTATTATTATAATAAACGTTTATTTGCCCAACAGGTAACCCCAATAACAGGACAACGATTTATAACAAATATAATATGTGAATAATATAAAGAAACAGTGTACATAGAATAACAAAGAAAAAGAAAAAAAGAAAAAAAAATAATGTTACTGTGCAACACTCACAAGAAAAATGTCTTCATAGTAGATTTCCGCATTCCGTGCCATGTGATATAGTGGCGCCCTAAGTACTAGATTAGTCCTTGGTGTTGGCATGTTGAAGGTAACAGAATGATGAGTGACAAGTCGTGGAACGTTGAAGCTTATAGCTGATAGTAAGAAAGGACAATCAATTTTATTATTTACTAGTTTTTCTTTTACTGTAAGAAATAAGCAGAATATTGCTATAGTAATAATTCCATACTTACAATCAGTTTCTTAAATAATTCCAAACGCGGTTGTAACGTATTGCGGTTTGAATACGTTTATTACAATTGCGAACTAATGGCTTACTAGTGCCATATTACTTGACACCTAACACTTAATACTTTTACTCTTGACTGATTTATTCATATCAAATTTATTTGAAATTATTATCCTAAGTTACTGTAGATAAATTTGTGTTTTTATATTACATGGTCGTATGTTAATTTTATTCAAATGATAATTTAATTGATTTTTGCTATCTATTGTATAATAATAATAGAGAGAGAAGAGAATAATAGATATAATAACGGATAATGTAAATTCATTATAATAAACTAATACAAGTACCAAGCAAAAAAGGTTAAATCTTCCGGCTACAAAATTGCAGATGGCGTGCTTCCTTTAGCCTATATATTATAACCAAAATAAACTAAAAAAAATAAATAAAAGAAAAGCAAATGAAAACTCCACACCCATCACTCTGTTATGGCTTTTGTTTAAGCCATAACAGAGTGGTGAGGCAGCACACACTTCAATATCAAGTTCATAATTTACAGCATATTAATGATACGTGAGATAAAATCAAGATTGGGGGCTCGAACTACTAAAAAATGTAACGTTTCCGAAGGAATTAAACGCTCGTGAAAGCATTTATATCAAAAGAGAATCTAAAAAATTTAATCAGGAACATGCCCGGTCGTACCATTTCGTGCTGATGGAAAAAAAAACATTTCTTTCGCAGTTACATTTTATATGAGTTCAGCATTTTATCGTTTCTTAGCTTATTTGGCCATCGCAGTACAGCGATGGATTATACAATTCTTCATTAATATTACTTTGAGCTTCAAGATATTGTGAGGGCCTAATAGATCAATATAATTGCGTATCGTCACCGTACAAATGGTACATACTTGCAATGCCTAATGACAGAAGGAAAGTTATTGGTGCATATCGAGAACAAGAGTGGTCTCATAATCACTCCTTGTGCAACTCCAGCAGAGATGTCTGTTTTCTCAGCAAAAGACCCGTTCAACACAAATAATAATAATATAATTTATAAATAAATTATACTTTATAGCTTGATACAAACAAATTGTGGTAGTCTAAACGTCGCATATGGAATAAACATAATTAAGCTAAGATTGCCAAGGTTTTTGACTAGCATTAACCACTGGAATTTGAGAGCATTTACCAATTTAACCACATAGATGCCATCTAATTTAGCAGTTAAAAATTTAAATTATTATTAATATCAAAGGCAAAACATTGCTATAGCAAATGTGAACATGAACTTTGCTAAAGTGTCTATTTTTAGCATATATACTGGGTTTCATGAATTCCATGTAAAATCTCACAAAAGATAAAGATTATAGTACCTAGCAGCACATTAGCTCTTTAATAAAGGTGGTTACGTTAATTTCGAAGATACCTAGTTAACCAAAGTTTCGTTCCTTAAAACGCTAAAGATTAACAGTAAGTGACTGAAACACAATTTAAGTTTCTCGACAGTTACGGAAACTTCTTCGTAATGGAAGCTATTAGCGAAACATTAATTCGCTCTGCTCATTTCCATTCGACTATATAAGCTTGCTCCTCTACCGGCAACAAATGATATTTACTCACAAACTAAGCGCAATTTCGCGTCCAGCAAATAACCAGCAGCGTGCAACACACGATGCATTTTGATTCAATAATTTAAATTCTGTGGAATGGAATATACATGCAGTAAGTTCATTCGTATGGAATACACGTAATTGTAAACAGTCGTATATTGTGGATATTTACAGGAAGGACATTGTTGTGGTTTGTTAACATTGTCTTCTTCGAATAAATTTCACAATAAAGAGTCTATGAAATGAGTGTGTTCAATGTATAAAGTTTATTTTTATACATACGCTCTTCGTAAGTTTATAAACAGGTTGATACATCACGTAATGTGTTCACGGTGCAGTAGGTGCTGTCGTAACCAGGAAGAGGACGATAGGATACCAGAATCGGAAACTTGTTCAGGTGATGAAATGTATTACTGACACAGATAGTTCTATGACGACAGTAAAGGATATGTGCTTAAAGCTTAATATGTTATCTTAAATGCATGATTTTTTATTTTTCATCGAAGTATCGTAAAACAATTGTTTGTAGCCAAGTAGCGACATTATCCATTAAGAAAAAACATAAAATTACGAAAATTGTTCAAACAATTATTGTTTTTATTTGAACGTGGCTCCACCCCACATATTTTGTATTAGTAAAACCTTTACTTTCAGGATATTTTTTCAACAACAACAATAATGATTTATTTACATAACAATATACACAACAAACAATTTACAACAAACAAATAACAATGCCGTTGCAAAATGTACACTCGTGGTCAGATAAATGTTTCCAACCTACACGCATTTTCTACAGATTTTTTACAGTGTACGAATGTGTTTATCCTAGTCGAGGTTGGATAGCGCGACGTGCCAGTGGTGTTTAGTGAATAGAGTATGCCACAAATCAAGATAAGGTGTTAGAGAAAAGAGTGTTTATATTTTGGATGCGGGTTAGCTGCAGGAATTCGTTTAGTACGTTTTTCTGTGCGGCGGCTTTTATTCTCTCTCGGTATTTATATCGAAGTCCGTCAACCGAAAAGAGGAACCGCACCGATAGATATATTTTATTATTGTTTTTATTATATATATTTTAAAATTTGTAATAACAAACTTTTAGCTCCTTTCTTATTATTTTCTGCTCCCTCTCCTTTCCTGTATAAATAATTAATTTACATTTATAGTTATTCAATACTGCAGCCTTTTGGTAAATGTGTATACCGTAGTCGACAAAATTTAACTTTAGTGGATCTTGAAATACGCATGTTTCTTTTTATTTATAGCGGCGCGGTCTTTCCTACACTCCGCTTTCCTACATCTAATTCAATTTTGTTGACTACGGTATATGTTTAATGTAATATAAGCTTTTGTTTTACAAAATTAAAATCAAAAACACCTTTTATAAAAAAATCGCATTTAAATTAATTTTACATTGTTCTAAATATAAATGTTCTTACGCCCTTATAGCGTGATGCCCTCTATATATGGCAGGGACAAAAAAAATATAACAAATAATAATAAGAAAAGAAAAATCGTTATTACAAATCTTATAATACTGTTACAGAAAATAAAAAAAAAACATGAATAAAATATCAAAATGTTTTGTAAAATAATTATTTCAAGTTTCAATTCTATGCTATATTGTCCAAAAAATATTACAACAAGAAAAAATATACGAAACATGATGATAATCTACATACTAAGGTATTGATCCACACTATAAAATGCATGTAAAAATATAAATAAATAACATTTATAACTCATTGGTAAAAGATTAATAACCGGTCCAATTGCCTTGTTTTTCTCTTACTGTGAGGTGTTTTATAAACTTACACACACAACTTCGTTTATTTTCCTATTCGTTTTACTCGCTTCATATCTACTACTAATAAATTCTAATAGGAAAAAAAACGCTTGCGGTCGAACATCTGGCAGCTACACTGTTAAGGTTGAAAACTTACGAATTTACGGTTTCAGGTCGGAAACATTTATGTGGCCACGAGTGTACATAGTTATGGTATTCACACTCTCTTCCTCGCCTCGAGATGATGGCACCGGTGGTCCCGTCCCGGACTATTGAGAGCGCTGTGGTCTTTTGGTTTTTAGTTTTTCTCTGTTTAACGGTTATTGTCTGTCAGGATTCTTTTTTTGATTTCTTTTTTAAACTGAGCGTGTTTTTATTCTTTAATCTCTGTGGGTAGACTATTATAATGTTCGATTGCTTCTGTGTTTGGGATTTTTTTATATTTATTGCTGTCTTTGCAGTTTGTCTATATTACGTTTCGTAGTGTCACTCCATGCATTTATCATGTAGCTCATGTGGGATGTGAAAAGAGTGATTTTTTCATATATTCAGGCATTAGCCTTCTTATTTTGGTTATGCCTGCTATGTTTATAGTGGTTTTCTTCATAAGGTATTTGACGTGTCCATCCCATTTTAGGTTTTTTTTTTGTATCGTTAATCCTAGGTATTTTGCTTGAGTGGTTTCCTGAATGATTTGGTTTTTTATTCTGATATTAAAAGTAGAGGTTAGTCGTCTTTTTGTAAAAACTATACATTTTGTTTTACTTTCGTTTATTGTTATGGGGTTGTTAAAACACCATTCCTCTATTTTTGTAATGTCCTCGTCTATGTATTGTTGTAGTTTCTGATCGTTTTGATTTGAGTAGACTAAGCATATGTCGTCCGCGTATGCATACATTTTTCCGTGGGTTTTGGTAGTGAATATATCATTTGTGTACATTATATACAGAATGAGTGGTAGGTTTTCACCCTGTGGGATTCCGTATTCTGCTGTTAGTTGGTCGCTTTCAGAGTTATTAGTGTTTGTGGTCTGGATTCTGTTTGACAAATATGTTTATATTCGTTGTTTTTTGGTTTTGAAATGGTGTCAAATGCCTTTTTCATATCAATTAGCACCATAACGACAGTGTTATTTTCTGCTACTTTGGTTTTTATCCTATTTAATAGGTCAATTGCAGCTGACGTTACACCCAATTTTTTCAGTGCGAATTTCTAACATCATTCTCCAAATTTCTAAATCTCCCACGTTTAACGCTAACTGATCTCAAATTAATTTCAGAACAAAATTGGTTTAGCAGTTTACAACTTGGTGGTTTTTTTTTAGAAAGTATTCGTTTCTATACTAATCACGCATTCAACACAGTCACGTCTAGAAGACAATAAAATGACTTTTCAGCTAAATTTTGTAATTTCCCATCAAGCCCTCCAATAAATCTGCGCTGCCCATATGTCGGTTTTATTCGGTAATAATGTAAGGACAATCAACATAAAGTTTTCTTTTAATTACGGTCAGATCTTTTGATTTTAGAAATGGGATCTGCTCCGGCAAAAAAAAATCAGATGGTTGCATACTCATTGTCTTTCCAAATTATAGGGAAAATATCTACTACATTAACAGTTGTGACAAACTCGTGACTTGAACCACACTGACGGCTATCAGTGAATTTTCTGTTGGTAATTTGCACTTTGGGAGTCTGTTTCTCCTTACGTTACCCAGAAAATAAGTGGTTTCTTTTGCCAAGTATATCATTAGAGGTATGTAATAATTATCATGTAAAACCAGATTGGATGTTATTCCAATATTAGGTTCGTTGTCCAATACGTCAAATGTTTCTTGACTGGTATACATTTCAAATTTGTATGCAAACCGGCCGTCTAACACAAAAAAAAACTTGAATCCTCTTTTATGAGGTTTCATAAGCATATACAGCTTCATATAATGCTTAACATTGGCCCGGCAAGAATTTCGGCAGACAGTTGGTCACTTCCATAAAAATGTAATTGCTCATTGTTCAGTTTTAACAACTTTCGTTTCCATTCTATGTTCTTCTTTGGTGACACCTTACCTCGTTTGATAGATGCTTAAAGAATAGTTGGTGGCAGATTATCTTCTTCATCATCAGTGTCTGATCCCACTTCAATCCCATTTGTTTCCATTTCTGGCAAATTTTCTTAGTGGGCGAAAAGGTAGACTTCACTGCCATCCGTGTCGCTTAGGTCACATGCATTATCACTTAGACCTGTAAAATTTTCCTAATATGTCATTAATGCAACAAAACAGCATCAACTATGATTAAAAACAAAAATTCAAACACAACAAACTCAGTGTTATAACTATATAATACATACCTTACTACAACAATATTTGGGATTTTCATTCCAAGGTATGTGTATAAAATTTTTGGACGACTGATTATGAATGAAGTTTCTTACATATTGAATTTTATTTTCCATTTATTACAACAGGTAGGTACTATATACATATCGTTATTACATACACAAAAATAAATCTTTTGTGAAAATCCTGGATATTTTATTCAAAGCCTACACTTTATTGCCATAGGCGGCGTTTTACGAAATTCTCATCCTTCTCACGAAGAGATTTCATATTACACCTACGAATATACATACATATGTACATTTAACTTACCCGCTCGCTTTTTTCATTACGTCTCCTGCAGCAAAATTGGCTTTTGTAGACATACTAGGTCAAATATTATCCTTTGACAAATATATTTAGTTCTGGCACTTTAACGAATGTTGACAAGGGCTTACGGCACAGTGTTTGAGGAATTTTTTAATTTTCGTGAACGCACGAGCGAACAAGATTACCAAAGTCTCTTTTTTTGTTTTCTTTCAGCATGGAAAATTTATACCTCTTTGGTAAAAAGCTTCAATGAGATGAAACCTTTTAGATTATTTTAAAGTATTTACAAAATTTTTCAACTCAAAGAAGTTGAGATGTTTATAAATTATATTAGGGAGTTTGCAGGGAAGCGTTGAGAACTTCAGTTCGGCTTTCTTCAGCTTAAATTAAATTTATACCCGTCAACTTAAATATTTTTTCAAAATTATTGCATGTTATGGTACTTAATTGCATTGAGCTTAGAATAAAATTGTTTTAAGACCAATATATATGAAAAAGAGGACTAATTAATCATAGTACGTATCGTGACAACATAACACTAGGAAGATAATGTTCACATCTTTGAAAATCTAATTCTTAAATATTTGCATTGGGAGTCTCATATTTGCCAACTTGTTTAGATAATTTTTAAGCATTTCTCATACAAATGGCAATTATGCAGTGAGCGATATAAATGCTGCAACATATGAAATTTATATATATATATATTATTCCTTTGGGGGAATAAAAAATTTATTACGACGCATGTCACATGATCGCTAACACGTACGGTGCAAAAATTAAAAGGTATTCCAGGAATCGAAAAAAGTGAAGTTAGATAATATGAAAATGTTGCTCAGAATTCAATTTTGGGGCCAGATGGATGTGTTTCTAAACATATTAAAAAAAAGACTTTAAAATCAAAATATTTTCCAATATTTTTTAAGTAAACTACATAGTTTCATTTTTTTTTCGGTATCAGTAGCTTACCTGAAGTAAAATCTGTAAATTTGATACTCATACAATTTTGTCAAATCTTGCTAAATTATTAATTATGTTTATTGGAAATTGTATTTTTTATTTTTTCATTGTTCATTAATTATTTCAATTCCCGCAATGAAGCAGAAACCCTTGGGCCAAATCTAACAACTTTATTCCTTACAAGATTAGTCGAAAGTATTTAAGTGGGGTTTGAAATCAGAAACTAAAAGTAAAACTGATTTAATTATAATTTACAATTTTTTGGACCAGAAACTAGAATACGAGCATTTTTCATAATTCGGAAGGAATCAAAGAGACCCAAACTTAGTCCTTGATTTAACCCAAGGAACCTTGGATGTTTCGCCTTTTACTCCATGATCCTTCGCCAAAAGTAGAAGCATTTAATGCCCTTTTCATATTTCGATACATTGAAAAGTGTTCAACTTATGGAGGTAGTCAAGAGGTGTCACAGTGTACTTGAAATTACTGAAATATTTGAAAAGTAGCTACAAGTATCGAGATGCTCTTCTCGTTAAGCGGTCTGATTAACTTCAATTTTTACATAATTTCAAAAATTTTGGAAGCTGTTAAAACGCAGCGCTCTTTGTGAAACTTCATAATGAGATTTACTTTTGAAGTACATTGATGTTATTTGATCTTTGGATTATCCCTTATGCCTTACAGCTTTAGATTATTGGATATCTTGGGTTTTTAAAAATCTTAATCAAGTTCCTTAGAGCCCTACTTAGGGTATCGATCATAACCGGATGCCGCCAGTTTAAATCTCTCTCTGGCCAAGTGTGGTAATCAAAATTTTCGAAGGTCAAAATAATGACGTTCAAAAATTGATAGAGCAGCGATTTGTTTGACCAAGGATGTCTGATGAGTATATAATTGCTTGAACTTTATCAAAAATCCCTTCGAACAGTTATATTTTGCAGACGATTGATAATAATCCTACCAAAAAATTATTACTTAAACTCGTTATTTAAAAATTACGATATTTATTATGGACTTGATGTATGTATGCAATATTAGTGTGATAATGCACTGCGACTTGAAAGTTCTATTGTTTGCCCTATTCTCGCTGTATTTACATGGAGTGGATGAGATGCTAAATTAATTTCGGCAGCTAAAAGGTTAATATGAACTGGCATATGTCCGCGCTAGGATTTTCATGGTAGAAAAAGATTTGTTAAATTCTAGCTAAAATGCAAGTGTTGCGGAGTCATATAGCATTCAAAGAGTAGTTTTTGCATGTAAAGTAAATTGTTTCCTTAGTATTTTTTCGTGAAATTAATCCATGAAGTTGACGATTATTTAACCAAACACCTTGCTTCCTCGATCATGAACACATATCATCTATGTAGTTCAAGTTACAATGGATTTATTATTACTTAAACTCTCAGAATATAGATTATAGGTTTGATTAGGCTTATCTCTTGCCCCTCCTCCTGCGACTTGATGGTGACACCTGTTTATTAGAGACGACAGATAACTCATTACGTGAAATTGTTGACAATGGGTTTTACTGCTGAAATTGTATGCGTCCCTCGCACTTATTATTCATTATGTGAATCAGTACGTTACAGCCGTGCTTTAGCTTCACTTATACAGTGCATAATAAAAAAAAGTAAAACACATACATTTTCCGAGAGATACCTACATACAATATCAGAGATGGAATTAACAATCTACAGTTCTTTTCAGGGAGATCCTGATGACGACAGTATAACTGTTTGCGAAAAGTTGAATTCGAACAATACAATAAACAATAAAGTAGCCCAAACTCTAACTTATAAATGCGAATCTCCCTTGTTTAAATTGCTGCTCATTGTCATTGTCAGGCCAAATGTGGCTTCCTTCACTCTAGGAGGCTTTCTTTAACATTGGTGCCCTTCTGGCCCAGAATAAGAAACCCTTTCCTTCGCACAGAGCATAGATCCTTCGTATTAGCAAAAATTTCAAGCAGGGCCCTATAGAAGGCCTATTTAGTCCACAATTGTGAGGTTAGGTATTTATTCCTTTAAGAACTGTTTTCCCGTTTTTGTTTTGATAGTACTTTTTAAGTGTTAGCTCTTCAAGTAACCTAACTTTGTACATGCCTATATGTATTAAGTATATATAATTATATAATTTGTGTATAGAATTCCATTTTCTTCTTTTGATCTTACTTCATAACCATTAAGGGTTCAAGTAGCTTAAAAACTACCTAATTTTAAATTGCTTGTTTCTGTTTTGTGTATGTGCTTGAAGAATACATGGTTGTATTCAGTCTTATTTTATCTAAAACATTCTTTTTATGTATGCATTGCTACAAAGTTTGCTCTCTAATTTCAAAGATTATTAGGCGTATAGATTTACGAATAGCTGTTCGAAGAAATTGCACGCGCGCCTTATTTCAATGTTTTGCATGCTTCAAAACACAGTTTGCTTTTTATGATTTACAAGTGACCATTAATTTTCCATTTCATTCGCGTAAAATCCCGAAAATTTATTGATTAAACTAATCCCGTCAAAGTTATTACGGAGACCGACTGCACGTTTTAAATTCATTCATCGGCGATGTCTTTGCAATACCAAGATGCTCGTTAATGGCGTTCAATAATTGATTTCCATCTTGAATTTCAGAGGAGGAATGGAATGCCGACGGAAAATCCGGCAGGGGAATTCCGGGAAGCGAGTCCGGTAAGTTTTAGGATAGAGTGTTAGATACCCCTGAAATTAGTTTTTCAATAAGAGGCGCGTTCCTTCGGCATTTCCGCAATGGAAAATGGTGTCTGCGCGCTTTTGTTCCAATAATAACCGGAATATTTTTGTCATTCCGAGAACTCGCTCTGCGCTTTCAAGATCCCTAAGGATGGAGTCAAGTAATTCCAATTCCTCTTTCTCTAATTACATTAACGTTAACGGCGATTGTTGCATGAGAAGCTGGACGAGAAATATTCGGATAGTTGGATTTATCATCTTTCTTCATTGCTTGTAATTTTCTTTTATTGTACGGAATAAAACAAAGATATATAATGAGTTTTGGATGTCCGCCTGTAATGTGGGTAGAATAAAGTAGTAGAAGAGATGCGTTTTAAAACAGCACAACTTCAAATTTATTTCCACTGCCATATCTACATTTTCAAATAAGGACTACAAACCTATTATGCAGCGAAGGTTGCCGTTGAAATTTGCTTATGTCAACACACAAGTGGAATAAATTTGCTTTAGGTAAACTCCGTAACAAATTTGCAAATTTGCAACAACAGCGAAATGCAAACCGTTTTGGAATAGACAAAACAGAATAAATTAGAACATACAAAAGAAAATTATACGATATTAGTGAAGTTAGCGAATCCTTTCAAATAGTCAACCTAGAATAAATATTTTTTTTCGCGTATCAATAAATACATTACTTTAACCATACTTGTTACATATTCATTCTTCGTATAAGAAGTGGTAGATTTTATGCAGAAGGATATTTGTTACACTATGTTATAAACAATAAAAGAGATAGAAACAATTTGATTATTCCGAAAGGTTGTTACTAAAATAAATTTATTATTTGAAGGCTTTCTGGTGATTACATTTATTTATGGAATAGTTATTGCTGTCTGTACTTAAAATAACTAATTGGCAGCTGCTACAATTTACGATTGTATATTTTCTTTAATGTAAATAAAAATAAAGAAAAGAATAAATAAAAGTCGTTTAAAAGCATTAGTGAAAGCTAGAATTCATGTCGGGAAAGTGAACGTTGAAACAAATTTGGAACCATGTACAAATTATTGTTACGGTTATGTTCAGTGATGGGTATAGAGAAAATGTGCGGTAATTATATTTACATGCTGAAATATCGTATTAACACTTACGAAAATGGTTTTATAATAATAGTTCTATTTTCCTTTTGCTTGGCTTTAGAATGGTGGTGTAAATTTTAAATGCGCACACATACTGTATTATCACTAAAAATTGATGGTTTATTCTTATGAATACTGTATTTAACCTATTTGGTCAAAATTTGGCTAAGTAATCCTTGTAGTAGTGTCTTCAAGCACAGTTATCATTCTATTGTTGATAGTTGCCCCTGCCAAACATAAAAGTATTATTACAGCTGCTAGCCGAAATGGTGTAATATTTAAAACCTTTAATACAATCATTATGACATCTTTAGTTGCAAGGTCCTTAATTAGGTTGTTTGATAGAAGTGATAATAAAATAAAATACGTACTTCCTAATTTGTAATATAATTTACTATATGAATATGCTACACACATAAAAAAAATTTTTAATTCAAAGAAATTTTACTTGAGTTAAGAATATCATTGTTTCATATATACGCAAATAAATATATTCTTGGATCAAAAATAATATTTATTTAATTTTCAAGAAAAGAATGTCTTACTACAAGAAAATCGTTCATTGAATCAAATCATAACATAATATCAATAAGAATTCCAATCTCAGCCTAAGTAAATAGATATTCTTAGTAAAAGAATATTTATAATTGAATAAAGCCTTTAAATTTTTGATTGAAGAGATTGACTTTGCTTGGTAAAAGAAGGCATTTTACTTGAACAAAATGTTTGTTATTTTGAAAGAAGATTGTGTATTTATTCACAAGGAGCCAGTTTTATTTTTTCCTAAAATGTGTTTTTTTTATAAGAAAACCTACCACAAGCGTCATGATCATCATCCTCTGGTTGATGCCTCTCCGTTGATATATATATGAACGGAAATATTACGATGGGAAAATAAACAGTGCCTCCGATGTCGTTATACTGGCGCCCTACTGGTGCTTTAGTATGATACTGACCATAAGTACATTCCAAAATATTCTTTCCTTTCTTTGCTTTTAATATTTTAAATTTTTTTAAGAAAAGAGCCAGATGTTTACTGTCGGAAAATGTAATGTTTCTTTTGATATATATATAGATGTACAAAGGCGCATTCGATTTAAATACTTTTATACAGCAAACAACATTACTGCTTGCATTATTATTATTATGAAAATTTGGACGTGGTGGAAGGCTAAAGGAAGAACACCATTAGGTGATTTAGTCTTTTTGACATTTGTGTGATGTGTTATGTATGTACATTATATATTGGTATACCAAATGTCAATAAATTGATATTATATTATCTTATCTATATCACTACCCTTACAACATCCTTCATATTTGAGTAAAACCAAAAAAATAATTTTGAACATAATTTATTTTTTCTTTTTTTGTAAATCTAACAATATAATTACACATATTAATCTATACTTGCATTCGATTTGTTGATGATTCATTATAGAGTTTATCAAAATCAAGTTCGACCTAAAAAATATATGCATTCTCAGATGCCAATGAAACTTAAGAAAAAACAAAAGCTTACCAAACTAATACCTCTTTGGTGTTTAAATATAGACCCTCGCGGAGAAATTCAGTAACAGTTTTTGCTTTATCGTTTCTTCGTAAACGGTATGTTTGCGTCCTTTTTTCCACGACCTCTTCCCATGGCTCTCTTCTTTCTCTCAACCAAATTTTAGATCTCTGCAATTGTTCATCCTCTGCAACGTCTAAAATACATTGAATTTAGAAAAATTATGCAGATATACCTACAATATCTTTTTAGGTATACAATTATAATAATCATAGCAATAATGAAAATACTATTGCTTTTATTAAATAAACCAGAACTGAAACTAAACTTGTGAAATAGTACACTAAACCTCTCCTGGCTTTACCTTGGCACTACTTACATTACCCTAATCAGGAACTGTGACTTTGAACGTTCCATCGCGTTGACAATTTCTTAGAACATTTTCTGCAAATAACACCACAACAACAAAACTTCTGTGTGCGAAGTTTTTGTCCTGTATGGGATATACAGTTTGAAATTTTATGGCCAAGTGTATATTTCCTAAAAAAAAACCTCTCTCAAACATGATGCGAACAAGCGCAATATTTTAAGAGCAAGTAGTAACTTAACCTATCTTATTCTATAAGAAAGATGTCCAATGTATAATGTAGATTTACATTAATATGCTAAGAAATCACATGTTTTGTTATAACATTAATACGGTTAAAAAATACATTTTCAGAAACTGTCTCAATCATATTTTCACAAGCAATTCAATTAAATCAGTTAGCTACAGATTTAGTTGAATTATATATCAGCCACATATCAATACGTATGCTATAAAGTATGTTTGTTATATACTATTTAATAAATAAGGACATTATGAATTACTTACCGATTTCCAGTAATTACACTATTTTGCGTCACCACGTACCACCGCCCTTCGACGCACGGTAAAAATTATTGCACGCATGCACGCTAAAAACTATTGCATTATTGGTAATCGTTCGTTTGTCACGTAGCCACGTTCACCCCACCATGAAAATTGCATCATCTTTTTTAAAACGATTTTTAGCTTAAAATAAGTATACAAAGGGTTTGCTTCAAATATTTAAATCCTTAAGAAAAGAATATACTTTCTTAATTCAAGTATCTACACCATTCTTTCATTGCCGCTATTATTTCTTACATAGAGAAATCTATTTCTTGGGGAAAATATAATTTTCTTAAAACAAGCTTTACAAACAAGAATATCATTTGTTATAGCTAAGTAAAATATTTTTTTCTATACAAGTATAATTTCTTATTTCAAATACAGATATATTTGAAAGAAGTATAACGTTTTAAAGAAATATATTTACTTGACACAAGAAATCTATTTTATGTGTGTACCGATTACGGTGTTAAACCATTATCAGGGGGATTATAAAGTACGTATTTTATTTCATTATCACCTTTATTATGACTTATCTATTTTTATTATGATAAAAGAAGAAAGGAATAACTACTCTTCTTAAAACTTATTCTTGCAGTAAGTTATAATGGTGTTATAACTTAACGATATTAGATTAGATTAGATCTAATTAGGGTAACATTGCACCGCGGCCTGTAGATCTATTGTGCCCCCCTACATCAACTGCAAGCTGCTAGGGTTTGTCCGCACTTACAGCTCCCCATCCAGTCTAAGAACTTTAATAAATTGCAATAGCTGTGATGGTTTCAAGGAGGGTATTTCTCCCTCGTCTATGACGTCTTTGCCAAAATAGTTGGCACGAGTTTCTGTGATGGCAGTGCAGTTGGATATTAGGTGTTCCGGACTTTCACCTTCCGCTCCACAAAACCTGCAATCACTATTCTGTTTCAGACCTATCCTTGTCATGTGTTCCCCCAGATGACAGTGCCCTGTCAGAAAACCTGCAAGGATGCGTAGTCTGTTTCTGCTTAATTCTAGCAGGGTCTTTGCTCTTTTCTTATTGTAATTTCCAAGGAATATCTTGGAATGTTTCAGACCAGGGAGATTTTCCCAGAGGGAAGCTCTGAGCGTCTCCTCCCTGTCTTTGCGTTCTTTTTTGTAGGTGCTCATCCCTATGCCGCAGAACGGTTCCGGTCCCACAAACGAAGTTGTGGCGGCCCTTCTTGCTAGTAGATTAGCTACCTCGTTGCCGCTGATTCCAGTATGTCCTGGTACCCAGCATAGTGCAACTTTGTTTTCTTTGCCTAGATTATTTAACTTAACGATATACAAAGTTAGATCATTCTCGTTGATTTCTTATCATCTTCTTTGCTTTGCTTCAATGTATTGTGGACTTGCTCTTTAAAAATCTTTGCCGCTGCATCCTTCCATAACTTTCGGTTTTTAGATCTTTTTTTACTGTTTTTTCTTGACAACAGCTTAATTTGCTGTTGTGGATAAGTTGGAGGGTGGCTACTGCCACTGCATTTTATGCTATGCCTATTGTCTTCACAAACGCTAGGACATTCCCCAGCGGAGCTTTCCTGACGCTGGCGGTGTCAAGCCGAACGTCCCCAAGTACGGTTTTCCTAATGGATGACAGTGCAGTCACAGAGAACGTTCTCAGTCGTCTCGTCCTCTAATTGACAGCCCCTACAAACTGGACTGGTCTCTAATCGCAGTCTAAAAAGGTGCGCTTTTTGACTGACAATATCCGATTAGAATTCCAATCACTAAGCGAAGGTTCTACCTGGACATCTTCAGATAGTTTGATGCAATTTGTTTATCAGGGTAAGATAAAGTGGCCCTGACAAAACGGCACGCGCAATTCTCATCCCAGGCTTAAATGAATTGCTCATGGGTGATAATTTTGGTCTGGTCGCGCAAGGCAGATATGGTAGGCCTTATGAACGATACGGGACCGCACAGAACTGCCCCGGACCCGGGTCTGCCCAGCCTATCAGCCTCGTCATTTCCCAAATTGCCGTTGTGTCGTTTAGTCCAACTAATCGTGACTGTGCACAGAACATCTGTAAGAAAGATGTTCTGTGCGAGAGCTCTACGACAGTCCAGCATCAGTCTAGAGGTTATTTTTGGTTGCCTCAGAGCTGATATAAGTTGTTTGTTATCTGTATACAAATCAGTATTTCTGTCCACAATCCTGAGTTCAGATATGTTGTTGGCCGCTAAAGTAAGTGCTGTCACCTCTGTTTGGAAAGCAGACAGCCCATTTCCGAGCGGCCAGAATTTTTTAAGGTTGAGTTCCCTGGAATAAACAGTAGCTGTGTCTTCCATGCGTATTAAATGTCCATACCACCTCAATTTATTTCCTTCTATACTTTTAATCAAAGCTTCCACTTGTAGCGCCTTCTCTAATTAAATTATTTTTTTATAAGAAACTGTTATTATTAGCAAATGGTTGAATAGTTTGCTTCTTTCACTCCAAAGGTGTGGGTTCGATTTCAAACCGATGCGGTTTGATATTTGATTGTGGATAGAGATGAGAACATGTTTTCCTTCGGATAGGAAGTAGAACCGTAGGTTCCATGTCAATGCAATGTTTACCATGTAAAAAATCTCAGAGGAGATGGTACAATACATCAATAGATGGCAGAGCCTGAAGGTGTGAAGTGGTATTTCACAATCCGAAATTTTGCCAGCCATAAATAAACAAACAAATACTCTATTCCAATTCGGTATTTTACTATTATTAAGAAATACTACACACTAAAAATATTTGCAATTCCTATGGAAAATTCCAGTCATGTTATTTACCAAAAATTAGAAAATATACCTAAAGTTTTCTAGTAAATTTCCCAATTTTTTGGCAATTTTACCTTATACGTTACTGGAATTTTCCGTAGGAATTGCATATATTTTTTAGTGTGTACCAAGCAAGATATTTGGCAACTTTTTTTTTTCCATTAACTCCCAAACTTTTAACATCGCTGCCATTGTATCATGGTGTACTGCTACTTTTCCTCATTTTAGTAAATCTACGGCTTCGTCTCAAAATCTTATAGTATTATATTTTATTTATTTCCTCTATTCTTTCGATTTGATGCTATTCCGCTTCAGCCTGGTGCTTTTCATCTGATGGAGTTATAGCTTCTATACCTAAGATTTTTTAGAAGTGTTCTTTCCATCTTGTCATTATATCCTGTTCCTCGCCCATTTAGTGTTAACAATATTTAAAAAAAAATTCTTATAGCTACTTGATATGCCACTGTTCACTTTTTGCAAATCATACCGTTTCAATTTGTTTGTGTAGTAGTGCTCCTGTTGCGTTATTTCTCATAATATTGCACATTCTCAATTACAATATTCTGCTAGGTATGTTTCTTCTCAATGCTATATATTGAAAAACTATCTATAGATAGCCTTTAAATATTTTCAAATAGGTTTCTATCGACAATTACTACACGGAGAAAAAAAGATGTTACCACACTGAGAGAAATAGATAGTACTCTTTAACATAAATATAGTATACTTTAATATATTTTATAGCTCCTATAGGGACAATCATATTTTATATTACCGGTGACAATATCTGTATAGTAAATATCTGTGAATACTTTTTATTAACTCGTATGGTAAAGCGTACTATATTTGTATTATTAATTTGAGCATACATGTTAGTAAATGTGAAAAAAATGTCTAGTAGCGCTGACTATATTTGATAATAACTGTTAACAATGAAAACTATAATAAATATAGTTTAATAATTTTTAATTATAAATAATTAATATAATTTGATTAGCCGGTGACAGCCGGGCGAATTGCCGTCGTATCGGGCAGGATTGCGGGAATCAGACCGGCCCGTGTACTGTAGAGTAGTACCGGTATTGAAGCGCCTCGTAATTCTCGTCTGTGGGCGATTGTCCACAGTACTTTTTACACGACGTTAACCATGTATAAGCATCATATAGATATTACGCAGCCACATTTACCGATCACAATTTACATTGAGTACGAATTTCAAAGATTATGAAACAAGCGTAGCGCCATCTTTACGACAAAAGCTGTAGTATCACATATTTATGTAGCTAAACCAATTATGAGTATTATGATATTCCTACTATATAGATATAAAACTATACAGCATTCATTTCATTCCATCTCATTATTAATGCCGTTTTCAATAATCAAAGTAAGGTGACTGTTGCAAGCACCTAACCTAACCTAAATAAGCACAACACAGTAAATTTGCTACACCTGTTATTATAACTGTCTTCACTACATTATATGCAATTTATTATATTCACTTGTTGTAAAATATTGTAAAACATTTCACTATATTTTGTAGAAGATTGTCACACAATATTTTTAAACAATTTTATTGCTTTTTTTGTAACCGTGATATAGGAAAATGCAACGCCGTTGTTCTAAAATTTTGCACAATAGTAGGAATTCTTACTACAATTTCCGTCAAACAGTGAAGTGTAAATATTACAACATGGATTTTTCTCTGTGCAGACACAAACATGCACCGACACGAATACGTATACCTGTATCACACGTACATAAAACGTGTGAGTGGCAATACAGCTTATTGGTCGATTTCTTCGGTAAAGATCGACAATGAATAGAGCAAGGGGTGGGAAGAGCGTTACGAACATTTATGTTAGAAATTGAATATGCATCGAATACCTGGTAACATCCAGATTTTACCTCTTACTATAAGCATGGTAACATCTGGTTATTTTACTCTTAATACCCCACATATTGTCGTTTTGACAATAATTATGTTACTAATTAACATAAAGAGATTTACTATCTAATTTCTACAATCCATTTTTCTCAGTGCACGTATTATAAATATAATGAATGATATTAACTCAAGGACAACAATACGTTATCTAGTACCCAGTATTCATCCATGTATTACTGTTTATTAAGAAGATGGTACGCTCTAATATAATTATAATACAACCAACTGTAAAGTTAGTTGTCCCTATTGTTACTATCTATTTTTCTCAGTGTACCTGTGGCTGTTCATCCCATACAGGCACTTATAATTGAATAAACTTTTATTGTCATCATTTTCAAGTATATCATTTCCACGTGCAGAGAAAGCAACGTAGTAAAAGTAGTTGTAGCAAACTTTATACTACATAGTATTATTTATTTTTAATGAATAGCAACTTACGGATAAATAAGAGATATTTGATAATGTAGTGCAGTACCACCTACTTCTCTCTGTGCAACTATAGAAATACTTGCATCCACGATCAACTTGCAATGAATTCACCGAACTAAAAATTATCAAAATACGATTGAGTAAAGGAAGATGTCCTAAAATGACATATTTCTTTTAAAATCATAATAAACAAATTTCTAAAGTTCTGTTAGAGGTAGAAACAATAAGACATTAAGAGCCTGGATATTGTACACCAATGATGGGATATCCTGTATTTCTTACTACACTATACCCTTTGGTACATCCTTGTGTATAATATTTTGTATGTTATTTGGGAAATTTTGTATTTTTTTTTTCGTTCCCTCTTAACTTATAAAATTAATTTCTTTTGCAGCGACAATCGCACATTCTTAGCTTTCATTGCATCTTCGTGCAATTTTAAGACACGGACTCTATTCCTTCATTTCAACGCTATTGTAACGCTACCCCATTTCCAACACGAATCAGCGGAGCCATTGCGAATGCTCCTTGAATTAATATTCAAAAGCTAACAGCAAAATGAGTATTAATTTCAATAGAAGCCCTCGGTTCGACTTCTGAACCGTTTACTTTCATCTATATGCAAATAGAATTGGAAACGTATATCTGGAAAATTGATGAAACGTCGAGGGAACTTTTTTAATTTACGTAATTGACCGAGGCTATTTGCGTTAACTGTTTTTTTTTTATTTTATGTTGACGGTTTAGCGGTTAAACGCAATTGGTATTGTCCAAGATACTATTGTGTAATTTAATATATGTCTGTAACAATGCAGGTGTCAGTGATCGGCACTTAACCGCGAGATCGTATTACTGCATTATTGAGGTTTCTCTACATTGGGGTTGAAGGTGTTTTGTTACAGTTTTGTGTTAACAGGTAGAAGAATGTAATAGATCTTTTCGCCTTAATATAATTTATTTCAACTAGCTCATTGGTAATTTAAGTGCTCTACAAAGTATTGCATTTTCTCTTTCTGAGCATCTTGGAAAGCACATCGGAAAGCACGCAAACTGTTTCGGAATTGCCCCAAAAATATCATCAAGTTATACTTACTAATTTCATTTCCATAACCGTCATTATATAAAACATTATAAGACGATACCCTATTATACGTTAGCATAATTTGTACCTATAAACAATTTTGTATTAAACTCGTATTTTCTCCTGTATAGATATTTCTAAGCAATACCATGATCTTTAAAATCCGTTCCTTCGTTACCTATGTGTAAGATCGGGTCTATTTTCACATCATACTTTTTTTTTTTAGAATCTCAGCATCTAATATTAAATAAATGCTTTTCTTCTATAACTGTAATTTTAATTTTTAACATAGAAAATTTCCTCATATTAAAATTACAGTTATAGCAGAAAAAGCATTTATTTAACACTGTGAGAAAATTGCACTATTGCTCAGCATCTATCGTCTTTAAAAGTCATTCACAGAGATAACGATTCAACCTGTGTACGTGCTACTACAGCAAAGTAGATTAAATTAGATTAGAATTGGAGTTGCCATGGAGGGCTGTTTCACTGCGATCTTTTCCGATTTACTGTGATCTCATCCATCTCAGAAGGAGCTCTTTAATTCGTCTTTTCTTAATTAGACCTATCCCTATCCTAGGGATTTTCAGATTTTAGTAGTAGAGATCTCGTCCTCACCAAGCCAGCGCATCGGCACACAACATGAATTTGTATTTCATTTTTGTGTTGGCAGAATTTATAAATAGCATCCTGTGCTTAGCCTATGGTGTGTATACGCCTATTTAGTCTATATTGACTTTAATCTAGTCTATCTACCATTATATCATGTCTTTACTCAGCACGTCACTTGTAAATTCAGGTTTCTATCCCGCTAAAAAAGCATGGCTTTGCCCTGCTGACCTTTTTCACCCTTCTCTGGATGTATTAGGTATCTATTCATTGATGGATCTTGTTATTTCTGCTTTGGTAATATCAAAGGAAGTATCGGCTCCAAAGAGTAGTTCTTGATTCTTGCCTGGTCTGATCATCTGCATTCTCATTCCTTTTTACACCCATACGGCTGGGTATCCAGGTCTTTGTCATTTTTCTTTGGATGCTTACATCGCTTAGGGTGTTTATGCAATCCCAACCAGTTTGGAGTTTTGGTATTATAACCTGATGTTTCCATTCAGTTTATACCTGAACTAACATTTGGTGTCCCCTTTAATTCGTTTAGTGGCTTTTGATATTCAGCGTCGTCTATAGTTTGCAGACCTAGCCACCCTCTGTATATGTATAAGGGCTTTCGATAAATTTCGTATTTATTGTGTTATATTTTAATATTTTCTTAAAACTATATTGGATATATTATACTAAGAACAAGTCAATATCGCCAACCTAAATGGTTCAGACATTTAACCAAAATCAGTACTGAAAGACCAGTCAAGCATATGTGGAAGCAAGGAGACAGGGAAAGCGGCTTTGAGGAAGACCTGGGAGAACATGGGACAACAATGTGAAAGAGATACTGGCGGAAAGAAGAATAAAACTAATGAATGCAAGAAAGACACAGACAGGAATGGAGAAGATTTATCTATGGTGCAAGAGAACATTTTACACCCTACACCTTCGGGTAAATAGGGCTATATATATGTAATAAGTATGTATGTACAGACTTCTTAAAAGGAAACCCGTTAACACTGCAGCAAATTTCATTTTGTAATTTTATATTAACATCCACATTTTGTTGAATTATTAACGACTTCCCGTAATGAACTTCTTAATTAGCTATGCAGGTACTATATAAAATAAGTTTGCTTGTGGCTACTTCTGTTTAAAAATTATCCAATCTATTTAATCAACTCCGGGCAAAATCGAATTACTCAGCGTACCACGCGTTCATTTCCCCATTCTTGCGGTAATGAAGATCCGAAGCCCTTTCGATAAATAATCTGGAATTCCGTTAGATTATTGTCCAGGATAACGCGATTACAGTTTAATGCGTGTTCCCGTGATCAATTGCAGTTTTCCTCCTATGCAATGTGGTATTACCGACGAGGCAAATTATCGATGGAAAGAGGTGCTGTCGCCTATCGGCGTAACGTCGAACTAATGTCGACGCCGGACTGGAGAGAACGGTCGCTTTCAATCGCGAGTTGATATACAGCGCCCTGGCGGCGCAAGTGTACAAATTGGCATGCGACTGGATCTACATTTACCCTGATGAGGTGTCGATGTGAATTACGATTCCTCTCCAGAGTAAATTTATCATATATACCTAGTGTAAAGATAAATAAAAACAAGTGAGTGCTTGTGAAGATGTCGGATTATTCAAGATACCTACCATTAAGCTGTTCACCATCGCACTAAATCAAATAAAGGTTTTAATAAAACTAATCGTTACCTTAAGATGTCGTACACAATTTACCATCATTATATATGTAATAGTTTTTAAAATAAGTTACTAGCCGAAGAGAATGGCAATGTTTGAAAATACATCAGTAAATATCACTAAGAAATAACAATCTATTATGCTACCTATTTTATATCTGTTGAAAAATAATGCTTAGATATTATTTAATATCCAAGACCCAAGGCATCTTGTAGCATTTTGCCGTAAAAAATTTTTTAAAGTTTCTGTCAGCAAGATGTATAACAAATTTGGATGTAACGGGGAATTTTCTATCTTGAGATAATACAATATCGGAAAACCAAGCACCGAATTAAAAAATGTTAATAAAAGACTCTACTCCGATAAGCTATTGAAAAATGGCTCTAAAGCCATACAGCGATTGTGTACTACTGTCATGTATTTCTTAAGAACATTAAATTAGCTGAATCGATGCCATCCCATCATGGATACTCCTATAAACATATCCTTCCATAGGATATATTTTACGTTCGAAAACGGTACATGCGCAAAAAACTATTTCTGTGCACTCTGAAAATTCAGAAACCAATTTCGTCCATTCTGCTTAAAGTTAAATTTATTTTCAGTTTGAGGAGTGTTTTTTTTAAGTTAGGTTTAGCTCATCTTGGTTTTTTGTTATGTAAGGATGTATGCGTTTGAATTTATTAAATATTTTTTCAATTCCTTGGGAAATGTAAAATCTCTCTGTATGGCTTTATTGTTAGTAGAAGCAATGTAATACTGATTATTTTACGTTAAGAATATTATCAATATAGATATAGTATCATGATTATTTATACATATTTTTTAATCATAGTAGTTATTCGAAGACGAAGATATATATATTGGCAAGCAAAAATTTAGGGTCACATTAAAATTATGTAACTAGTTTTTGCATTTTCTGATTTAATCTTATATTTTCAAATTGCAAACCATAGTTATGCACTGAATAATTGATTTTCCGAGTAATATCGTCTATCACACATGTTATCTGTTATTTATTACAACCGTGTTTACGACTTTTATAATGTAGAACAATAATAGTAAGTGAAGATTCATACTTAGTGATTTTTTTTTTATTTAGCGTTGATTTACCTCTGTAGAACCTGTCGGGCACACGGTGTACTATATTTTACATGTCATGATGCCTTTAGATGTTATTGTTGTAGCAAGAATTGTACCTATATAGTAGTGTTGATATAAAATGGCCGTGAAAAACGTTAAACTGCAAGAATTGTTGGTAAGAGCCTTTGTGCTGCATAACAGATGCACCAGCGCTTTGAGGAAACTGCTCGGTTAACCAGAAGATCAGGATTTGGGCGAAAAAAGACTCACCACCCAAAGATATGATCGTTTTTAGGTGTCTGCAAGATTGCGGATAATCGGTTAGAATGTGATACTTGATTAATTGACGTCGACTTCGAGCAATCATTCATGCAAGGGGGGAGGAGTACAAGTTATTAGTCATAAGTTTTTTTTATTTTTTTTTTGTTTCATTTTACTACAAAGAATAAAAATTTGAGCTTCGTTTAAAGTACTTTACTTAAGAATTGTACCTATATAGTAATGTTGATACAAGATGGCCGCGAAAAACGTTAAACTTCAAGAATTGTTGGTAAGAGCCTTTGTGCTGCATAAAAGGTATACCAGCGCTATGAGGATACTACCCGGTTAACCAGAAGACCAGGATTTGGGCGAAAAAAGAGTCACCACCCAAAGATATGATCGTTTTTTGGTGTCCGCAAGATTGCCGATAATCGGTTAGAATGTGATACTTGTTAATTGACGTTGACTTCGAGCAATCATTAATGCAACAGGAGGGCATACAAGTTATTAGTCATAAGTTTTTTTAATTTTTTTTATTTCATTTTAGTATAAAGAATGAAAATTCGAGCTTCGTTTAAAGTAGTTTACTTTTATTCTTTCAGAATAAATTATGAAAGCAAAAAAACATGCTTAGCGATTCAACAATATTTTCTTAATTTAATCTATAATTGCTTGCATAGAACAGAAAATTCCAAAAATACTTCATAATTTCTATATGACCTCAATTTTTTGCGCCCCGGTATATGAAAAGGAATACTATGGCAATAAAACAATACTGAATTTATTTTGTTCAACCCAAAGTTGTGATTATATTCCTCTTTTTGGAACATTTTTATAGTTGGAATTAGGAAACCAACACGGCGTTTTGGTGTGCTTCTAAATCACAATAATGTTTTGTGAACCTTATTTTAGATATTTTGCTTAAATTTGAAACCCTGAGATAAATCTCTATTTTCATATCTTCTATACAAGATTTCGCATTTCCGGTATAAGGTTGTGTCTTACACATGAGAGTGCCTCGTACAAACAAGATGCAACAAAACGAGTAATTTACCATATGTAGGTACGTACCCACACATAAGAATGGAAGGCATACAAAAGTGCGAGTTGTAGATAGTTACTTCCAAAAATTGGATTTTTTTTGAATTACACAAGGGCGACTTATATTTGCGAAAATATTGTGTTTCAAGTTTCCTTTTACTGCGTTTATTTGTATAGATATCTGAAATAACGGCCGAAAAGAGTTAAAGGGGGAATTGAAACAGTTTGTCTATTTGTTTCTATTTCACAGGCAGCAATCTTTTTACTATATCCGTTCATACTCAGACGATTCCACATATTTGTGTTGTGCCATAGAACGAAATAAAACAGTGACAAAAATATGGCACTGATAACGCTAAACACATTCAAACACTTTATCACAAACTTCACTACACTGGACGCATGCTTCAATAACAAAGCGACCATCTTCAGCAGTTACTAAACTGAATAATTACATTAAAACTACCCTAATTTATACCAAAATTAGGGGAGTTTGCATTTTGGGCACCAAGGCAATAAATGGACTAATTCAACATGCATTTTGGGCACCGACCCAAAAGGTCCTTACTACAAAAATTGCATTTTGGGCACCGAGCCTCTTATTTTATATAAGCTTATTATTCATTCGTCATTATTATAATTTTGGGTAGGTAAATAATACATAACTATTTTAAAGCATACGAAAATATGTTTATTATTGTATAATGATTACATTAATTGTACAAAATATCTTAATCTAAATATCTTATTTATTGACATAACAATGGAATGACAAACATTTAATAAAGTGTAGCCTATTGATTTCCTTATTTTGGTATTTAATAATCATTGATTCAATAAATTTCTGTCTTTTTTTAACTTTCATGTCATGGATTTGTATAGGTTTTTGAAGACTTTGAATTTTAATATATGTGTCGGTTTGGAACTCTTTCAGTTTTTCAACAAAAACGAATAGGTTAGGATGTTCGGCATATATGGAGTTCTTAAAATTACTGTGAAAAGACTCACATGCATTTGTTGTACGAGTGATGGTAGATGAATGTTCTGCCCAGATAATAGGTGGAAAAAGTGACTCTTCAGAAATATAAGTATCTACTAAATAGTCGGCATATTTCACAACTCGGGGGTCTTGGGGCATATTTTCAGACAATTCAAGAGCAAAACACTCACCTACTTCGGTCGGATCGAGATACATAAGTGCAAAAGTCAATTTTAACCACTTGCCTATTTCACTTGCCTCATGCTTGTATTCCGGTACCAAACCACAAGTTTGAATTTTTCGGTACCATGCCTGAGACAAGTGAAACCTACAACCAACAATTTTAGCATTAGGCCAAGTGTTTAATATAGCAAGGTGTATGGCTTTCTCAAAATCTACAACTACCTCTATAATATTTAAATCAATTCCTATTGACAAACACGCGCCTATGACTAGTTGGAATAGTTTTGTGTATATTTCCGCGCTCTTACTTGGAAGCAAACAATAAATAAGCGGTATGTATCTTCCATTTACAAAACCGTGTATAGTGAAAAATTGGCAGAAGAATTTTGTACAGTACGTAAAAGTACCATCTATGTAAATGCGTGACACGTCTTTAATAATGTTGATGTTTGTATCACAAGAAAAAATTATGATGTTATCCCTTTCGTTATTAATTAGTACGAAATCCTCATTTCGCGACGTAACTACATTCATACTAGATAAAGCTATATGTACCTCGTTCATGTTCTTCGGCAAAGTTGGTAGTGTTCGACGGCGGCTATTGTACATATTGTGTCTTATGTATTGGACATCCCTTGTCGTTAAGTTACTCGGAAGGTCCCTTTGTAACTCCTGGCGTATGATCTTCATAGGTTTTTCCGCAAGGTCTTCTGTAGCTTTCCTTTTGCAAGTAGCACTTACAACTTGTCGTGTTAGGCTTGCCAAATTTGCCTCGTGGTTGTGCTCTCCTGGATGTTTAGTTATTACGATGTCGTTTGATGACCCGAGGGTATGTACCGTTGCTTTGCATTGCCGATTAGTACACCTCCAAAACTTTTCGCTCGTTGACTTTATGTCTTTAGTAAAACTAAATTTAAAATTATCAAACACTAACACTGGTTTTCCTCTATTACTGGAAATTATTTTGGTTTCCATTGCAACTATACACGATACGCGTTACAACAATCTCAATAACCAAAGAATAATAAAATGTGTTTCATTTTTGCAGGCTTTATATAGGTTACATGAAAACATCCATTAATACGTACTTAAATCGTAAATGAAAATTATCATTACTTATTCTAGGTATCTAAACTCACTATACATTATGTTTTAAGGATTATAAATATTTAACAATGGGGAACGGTTCATTTCGAGTTGACCATTAATACGTACTTAAATCGTAATTAAATCTTCGGTGCCCAAATTGCAGTTTTCATAATTCCCCGAAACTGACCGCAAAGGGTACCTACCTGTTTGGTGCCCGATTTGCATGCGCCCAAAATTAGACATGCTACAGTGGTCACTAATCCCTAATCTGTTTATTCTATCTTCATTTCATAAGTCTAGAATTTAAGGGTCCTAAACCTGAATTTATTAAAATATGTTTGTTTTAATATATTTGCATATTTTCATAATAATTTAATTGCATATAGCTATTTACATTCTTAACTAATTTTATAATCGTCAGCCCTACGTTTTTCTTGAAGCAAATGGGGCTAAACCAGATTTATCGAACTTTCTAAATTGAAGATAGACCATATGCTCCTTGTAATGAATTTTAATTGATCCTTTAGTTTGCCCAAAATAAATGTACATGATTACGATGTTTACAAGATGTTTGATAGATCCCTGACTTGCCTTTTTGTTCTTTAGATTAAGGTACCTAAAATACTGTTTACCCTACAGCAGCCCTAAAGAGTATTGCTGAGTATCTCTACTGCTCATCACCTCCTGATTCACCATTTCGAAAATATTGATTGGTTGGTTGTAAATGGCTTTTTGAAAAAAAAAGCGCTAAATGAGGGGACATTCGGGCATAGTCTTAAGAAAGAGTAAATATAAAAAGTAGTTAATAATAACATGAAGTGACAAAATAAACAAAATTAACACAGGAAACGTGCGATCATAGAGACCATGTGAAATTTGTTAATAAAACTGTAGGAAATCCTGTACTGCCATTTCATAACGTTGTTTAGAAGTAAATATTAATCTGCACGTCGCGTCGTGAAAAATGAAATGATCAGGACTATCTTTTATGGCCGATCTATATATTGCTATGATATCAAATTACCTAACCTACCTAAAATCAACAGCATACAGCAACAAACGTTTGTTATTGAAATAAAATGTATTTCTAAATTATGTATTTAACTATTTTGTAAATTTATTGTAAAAATTCAAACTAAATACTCACTATATCACATATAATTTTAAAAGGGCACGTTTCCATGGATTTTTAGGTAAAGTTCCTTCGCTGATCGTACGAACGTGGGTCGATTAAGGTTGTCGTATCGTTGGAAACGATTTTCCTGTCATCGTTGCTGGAATCTCAATGCCTAGGATATGAATGTTTGTTTAAAACAATTGTAAAAGGACTTCTTTTTCGATATTTTCCTGAGTTGGTTGTATTTTCAAAAACATCTAGAAATTTCAAAATTTAAATAATTATAAGAGTCATTTAACTAAAGATTTACTTGCCAAGAATGAAGTGTTGTGTGTGTTGTGTAAAAATGATGGTATTCCATTAATTTCAAAGAATTGGGGGACGTGTTTTCTATTCCTGGAGCCAGAATCGAGGGACTGAGATATAACTTTCGTGGCTGAGACATCAATAACGCAGGTTTGGAGCTAGAAAGATTGTTGCAGAACGGGAATCAGTATTTGGAGTATCATGGAGCTGTTTATCGTACTTTAAAGTAAGCGTTTATCCATCTTTCGAACTTATAACCGGCGTTCAGAACGTAAATAAATTCTGAGGTTAGAATGATTTGATAACAGTGATTTGTTAGGGAGTTTTGATGTTAAACAAACGTTTGCTGTTGTAGAAAGGTGTTTGACAATACGCGATTATAAGACGGGAGGTTAGCGGGAGATTTAAATTCAATTTTGATTTTTAAACAAGATAGGTATATTGAGATTAGTTTGGATTAAGATTCAAGGAATCTTATTTTTGTGTAATTTGAATAGTAATTGAACTTACTACTTACCCTGAGAGAGAGATTTATTCATCTTAATTGTTATTCAATTTTTATTAACTCAAAATAAACAAAGTTATGTATTAAAAATTGTTTTTATTCACTATAACATATTAACATCACAATTAAATAAATGAAATAGCACTTATTAAAGAAACTAAGATTATAACAAGTCATTTAAGCTATAATATACTTCTTTGTTTAACGAACTACACCCCCCCATGCCCCAGGAGTTACTGAGAAATAAATAGTATACGATTGGTAGGCGGTGTGCTCAAAACAGGGAGAGGGAAGCTTTTCATTCACTTGTGTGCTATAGTGTCACCTAGGTATTGATGCAATACTTATCTGTGGAGTCTTTTTATCTTAAATAGAGGACGCTGCATGTCTGAATGTTAATAAAACAGTGTTGAGTTAATCTAAAATCAATTTAATAAAATTCTAAAAAAATATCTACAGTTTCGTAGTAATATGCATACTTGTTTTGCATTCCACTAGAGGAAAAACAGTAAGAATTAATTAACGTTTTGCTTCACACAATAATGTTGATTAAACCCAAGATAATTTTCACTCTCTATTCTGGTTGATTGCGCTACTGGCATTTGGTATCCCAAACTCGGCCTCTATTTCTCTTTTTCCACATTTTACGACTGGGCGTCGGCCATTTTCTATATGGGATACTCTCGAATTCGAAATTGTTATTCGGTTTGCATTCGGCGAATTACCAAATGGATCGGCGCCCCCAGAATGCGAAGTATCACGTCAAAAGAATTCCGTACTCGTAGATATACATACGTAAGTCGCATGCTTTTCGTCCTTCGGAAACCGGAAAAGTCGCAAAGTTACCCCCTAGGGGATGCCGCAATCGCATTCGACGTATCAAAAATGAGGAAACGCGCGGTTCGTTGCACTCTTTATATCGTAGGGGAATTTCGATTCGCAGGAAATGCACCGTAACTTGCAGGAGCTTTGTATAGTTGGTTGCCTGCGTGACGGCGAAGATATTCGCGTCTGGTTCTAAAAGTAGAGGTCGCATACGTTTCGTTTATTGATCGATCAGCCAATTTACGGATTGAGTTTTTAAAGCATGGTATCTGATATCGCTAGATTAACTTAACAAGATAGAAGTCAAAATACCACATAAAGAATATTAAAGTATTAGCAGTAATTGAAAGTATGCTTTTTATATATGTGTCCTCTAGGAAAGGAATTGACAGCAATTGTAGCTCATAAAAACTGTTCAATAATTTTCAATTTAATTTATCATTAACAAAATATTAGTTTCAATGTAGTTAGTTCTGACTTCTAATATAATTATTTTCAGAACCGGCAATTATGTTTTACATTGTACCTATTGACACTTCGGACTCCAACTTTAAATTGCACAAGAAAATTATAATAAATTTCATGATTTCATTTTAATGTAAACATACCATACCTCTTGATACAATTCCCCATAAATTATTATTAAATGTATTCTCTACGGTTGGTCTCTACAGTGTCTCTCGTAGCTTCCTACCTATCTGAACGGTCACAACAAGTTCGGTTCGGTTCTCAATACTCGTCTTCATTATCTATAAGCCATGGTGTGCCACAAGGAGGTATATTGAGCCCGTTGCTGTTTTCCCTTTATATTTCAGGTTTGTCTGCAGTTATTCAGCATTGCCGGTGGCATTTATACGCGGATGACACACAAATCTACTTTAAACCAGAAAATTATACCGAGGCTCAACATAGACTTGAGTGCGATATTGAAAGAATTTTTAATTTTGCTAACAGTTGTCGGTTTAGAAAAGGAAAGAAATCTCTAGAATTCAAAAAATTCGAAACCAACGGATTTCCCATCTTTAAAAAACTCTACATATTCTCGACATGCAGAGTAGCCAACTGCTCCATCTGAATATCTACTACATTAACATTTTAAAGACAAAAATCCCCAACATATCTTTACAATAAACTTCAGTATATACATCAAGTGCGCAACGTAAACATACGAGCTTGCAGCATCCCGATTTCCGTCATTAAATCCCGGTTACAACACTTTTTGAATTTGAATTGACCGCATCATCCATAAATTGCGTTTCTTTCTGTGTACTTTTGCTATTGCTATTGTCAATATTATTAGTGTTGTTATTGTCATTGTTATTATGCTTGTAGGTATCTTATTGTCATGATTGTTATGGTATCTTTATTGTCGTCACAACTGTCATTATAGTTTACTATGTAACGACGATTTCTTTCGGTTCGGGTTCGGTGTACTAATATTTACTGCTTACTCTTTAACGACTTCCTTACTGGCTTTTTATTACTTACTTTTAAAATGCTTATTACTTATGCGTTGATCCTCGTTAGTCGAAAGAGAAGGTTCGCCTCGAGCTCGTTCGGTAGCGCTGTCGTACGGCCAGTTGTCAATCCGTGAATTACAACCTCGTGGCGGTTTAAACTAGAGCTGTTATCCGGATCCGGATAATTTTGGATCCGGATAATTTACTATCCGGATATCCGGATCTGAGTGCTATCCGGATCCACTATCCGGATCCGCCATCCGGATCCGCTATCCGGATCCGCTATCCGGATCCACTATCCGGATCCGCTATCCGAAACCTCGGAACCGGATCCGCTATCCGAAACCTCGGATCCGGATCCGCTATCCGAAACCTCGGATCCGGATCCGCTATCCGATACCTCAGATCCGGATCCGCTATCCGAAGCCTCAGATCCGGATCCGCTATCCGAAACCTCGGATCCAGATCCGCTATCCGAAGCTTCCGATCCGAATCTGTTATTGAAAATCACAAATTCGGACTTGTATCAATAAAATTATTTTGTTTGCGAGTTCTCGCTAACATTAAAAAAATAATAAAGAAAAAATGTTTTACGTTGCAATATTTTGCTTTGTAAAATAATAAAACAAATCAATGTGTTTAATTAATATTATAAGTAGCTAATAGATATTGCTATGACCGTTTTAAGAAGTAAAATAACTATTTTACAACTGAATATCTGTTGAATGTGCGTACAACGAAGAATACGGAAGTCATATTCAAATCGTAGTAAGTGTTATTCGTTCACAAACATATTATACAAAAAGTACTAAAAAAATAACACAATAAATGGCATAAAAGAAATGCAGGGTTCAATGATAAAAACAAAATATGTAAGAAAGACGTAAAAGTTTAGAAGCAAAATATGAATGTTTAGGAATAAGTAAAAGAGAACACAGCTTGAAGCACGTATTTAAAGAGAAGAAACAAAAAGAACCGAAAAAAACATTCTTTCTGCATAAAAGGGTATTGGTTAGGTTTAGGAGATCGAGCCAAAAATTACATAAACGGTTTGTTTGCAACTCGGCGGCAGTATTATTTAATGCGACAAATAAGAATAGGAAGGAAATTGGTATAATACTAATGGTAAAGTACGTATGCTGTAAACAGGAGAAAAACATTACATATACATATGCAAAGTACCTGTATTTCTTTTCTCCAAATTTAAATTTATTGTAAAGCGTAAAATACACCCACAATTTCTCCTTAATAATTAAAATTGTACATAAAAAACTCACATACCAGTTTACTTACTTTAAGTTTTAATTTCTAAAATACTTTTTCTTCTTTGGTGCATTAACAGTTGTTTCCATAACAAGTTATTATAATTAATCTAAAGCAAGTATTTCATTGTTGTACTACGTTTACAGTACACCTGTTTAATTATTAGTTCCTAATCATTGCTTTCATAATAAAAGTATGCAATATGATATCTCTATTGTATCGTGAAGCCAGACATCAGATTTACATTGAATATCACTAATAGATAGCCATATAATAAGGTAAACCTGAAAATACGTGTAATTACCATTCAGTTGTTAGATAATAATTTGTATGTTTTATGTATAGTTATCGGATCTAGATCCCAGCACCGAATAGTATATCCGAATTCAAGAAGCGGATCCGCATCCGAGGTTTCGGATAGCGGATCCGGATCTGAGGCCTCGGACAGCGGATCCGGATCTGAGGTATCGGATAGCGGATCCGGATCCTAGGTTTCGGATAGCGGATCCGGATCCGAGGCTTCGGATAGCGGATCCGGATCCGAAGTTTCGGATAGCGGATCCGGATAGTGGATCCGGATAGCGGATCCGGATCCGAGGTTTCGGATAGCGGATCCGGATCCAAGGATTCGGATATCCGGATAGTTTTGGATCCGGATATCCGGATCTCAATTTTGTCGGATATCTGCAGCACTAGTTTAAACGGTGTTGCGTCTTATTCACGCCGTTACAATCAAGTTTTAACCCCAAATTGGTAGCTGTGAGTCTGAGTGCGGGAATGTTCAGGATTCTAGATCGATTGCGCAACGAAATAGTGAAAGTATATTATAGATCAAACATTTATTTCTATACAACAGGTGTCAAGGACATCGAATAAATACAGCAAAAAGAGATAAGTGTCAAAACATATGCATACATAAATATATACAGGGACGAACATTAGAACATTCACGGGGCTTCGGTAACGCTTTTGAAATCTAAACGTGGAATCTAATGGCTTTGTTTCGGTTAACAACCTAAAACGACAATCTGTGTACGGGGGTCGGCCGAAAAGTACGCGGATGTCGGGGAAAATATCAGTGACAGCGCTAAACTTTGTGGTACGGGAATGATTGTAAATAATGGAAGCCTCAGAAGCTGTGCCAGCGCAGCGAACAGAGCGGACAAAATCAGTAAAATGTCTGAGTTAAACCAGAAAGCTCTGCCAGCGCTACAATCAGACCGGGAATAATTGATGCAAGAAGCTCGGGGTGTACCAGAAAAGCTGTGCCGACACATCAGCCAGACCGATGGGGAAAATGCCTGCGTTACACCAGAAAGCTTTGCCAGCGCTACAATCAGATCGGTAATAAGATGATCGGAGTGTATCAGAAAGGCTTTGCCGACACATCAGCCAGAGCGGGCTGGGAGGTACCTAGGGACTCTTTCCCTACTTGTGCTAAGCGTGCGGTTTTAATACACTTGCGGTTCCTCCCACGCGATCGTGATGGTGGGAGTTGAGCCTGCCGCACGTTACAACTATAATTATTACTAGATATCTTGATTGAT
Organism: Cetonia aurata; assembly: GCA_949128085.1. Lineage (NCBI taxonomy): Eukaryota > Metazoa > Arthropoda > Insecta > Coleoptera > Scarabaeidae > Cetonia > Cetonia aurata. Next base: position 15,579,790 of record OX421884.1, on the reverse strand, counting down.
AAGCATAACACTTTCCGTTAATTTGTTTAGTTGCAGTAACTTCCCCTTTTTTCCCTTTTTACAGATTTTTTTATGTTTCATTTAGTAAAATAGGGCAAGGCAAGAACGCAAGGTACAAATTGGCTACAAGGTTTCTTTGTGCGGCAGCGATATAGTCTTTTTGGCCACATATGCGCTTTGTTTTCCGTTTTTATGTATTATATGACGTGACACATTATATATATTTTTATGTAGGTATATATTTTTCATTTTATCATGTTATGTAATACTTTATTATTGTTTTTTAATTGTTTGGTCAATAAAGCACTATTATTATTATTGTTATTATAATAGATTAATAGTTATAGTAAATATTTACACAACAGGCTGAGAAATTTACTCAACAATTGTTTGCATAAAATTCTAATATCCTTGATGTGAATTACCTTAGTCGTTGAAGAATATTACTCATAATGAAACGACATTTCGCAATATTTTCTATAAGGCATTATAACTTACTACAGATCAGTCAGGTTCAGTTGTCGTTACAAATAATGTATACATATGTGCCTTTCATTACCATAAGTTTAGTTGTATTCATATCTAGACTTGCAAGAATCGTAGACAAACACAATGGAACTTTTTCCACTAATGCGAGCACACAAAGAAAATATGATACCCATATCGCATTTATTTACCATTTATAAGATCACTAAAAACATCTATAAAACCAATTCGATTCATTTCACTAACGATAAGTAAAAACAGTCGAACACTCAACCCGTACATTTTGTTTATTACCGTTTTACTTTCATAGGTTACGTTTTACGTTATAATAATAAATAATACATTACGTAGATTATTTTTTATTATTTAAAATCCGTTAAATTTCGACAAATCAGTTCAGTGTAAGTGCAGATTTCATTCCGAAAAGCTCTGCTGCACTTGTGCTAATATTCTACATAAGCAGGATATTTCGATATTCTGAAATTGTTAGTAAAAGTATCGATGAAATATTTCAAATTCATATACATTACCTAATATATTTTTAGCAAAAATCAAACACAAAAATTGTTATCGCTTAAAGTGAGTCAGCTTCCTCTAAATCAAGAAAGAAAAATTATAAATCTGCATTATTATCGCTTGCAATGGGTTTGCCGATAGTATTTCGTCACTCACCAGTCGTCCAAGTTTAACTTTGTCCCATGTTACTTTCCGTCTGCATGTTAATAATGTCCCGTAGATAATCTCCAAGAATGCATTATCGGAAACTAGTACTGCTATAGAAGACAACTAATGACCAGAATATTTTATTAGGCCCGTAGAAAGGGTTAAATTACCTTCGATATCATAACTGAGAATACTCAAACCAATTCGATTTGTTCCGTCTTGTTCTGATAAGAAAGACAGGCTACGCTCGATATCATGAAACAGGCGCATTTAGAATTATAATTGAACCTTAAAAATGAATGAGCCTTCGGGGTAGCTGCAGGCAAATAATTTAAGCCGTATCACCACGTCGCTATACAACAGCTTATCTAGCATGGGAGCTATCGTGTATCATATAATATACATATATAGTGAGCTAGCTATTCATTTATATGTATGCATGTTGTGGAATTTAATGCGTGTAGATGCATTGAAAGAGAAGACTTACACAAGGCCTTTGCAATTTCTGCTAAAATTATATAAATTATATGTTGTAGTTGCGTTTACCAATACAATCCAAAGAAAATAGATTGTATTTGTAATGAATCCTCTACACAGAGTAAAAGGATTCTTTAAATTAATAGTTCTTTGCCGCTATTTAAAAGAACCATTTTTTTTTCAGTAGATACATATTTCTTTTAATTCAAAATAATACTACTTCATTGAAAGAAATATATATATTAACTGAAAGAAATTGTTCTTTTAAATAACGGCAAAGAAGTATTTCTTTGACTTAAAGAATCCCTTTTTTATCTCTGTAATCTATGTAAAGATAGTAAAGAAAATAATATTCTATATTCATTTTCTTTTGGAAGAAGAATGTTGAAACCGTTGTCTAGATAAGACACTTCAGCTTGGCTTGCACACTAAGACCCCCTATTTCTGCTTTTTGAAAGCAAATCAACAGCTATCCAGTAATCCATATTTCACTATGTCTCGTCGTCTCACTTTCTCTGCTCGGACCTTTTCTTCCTTTGGTCATGGATAACCCTGCAATTAATCTCTGTTTTTGCATTAGTCCGATTGCAGTGGCTTTATTTCCAGGTGTTTGAGAGTATTTTCTTCAGAAACCGTGTATCAGATAATCTGGTGATAACCCGTTTCCCGAAAGGTGTTCCATCGATTCTGCTATTCTTTAAGTGTCACTATTCTTCCATTTACCTTGTCAGTTATCGAATTCTCCTCCGCTGTTTTTCGATAGTACACACATGTATTTCTGTTCGTTCTCTTAGGTATTGCAATCTCCCATGATTCCAACGTATGTATATATGTATATCATTTAGTGCTTTGCTTTAGTGCTTTCTATTGGTCGTTCCAATGCTTTCTTTCAACAATATTTTTCAGTGCTTCGTTAGACTTAAAGAGCACTTCTCTGGCAACCACAGCCTCAATAATAAGAACTAAAGTTGCTCGCATGAGCGATAGTTGCGGCTCCCTCCACCTCCGCTACGGAAAGAAGATTGAATATGTTCCAGAGGGTTAAGCCTAATAGAGTCAGTTTGTTGTCCGCATCTATCTTAGTAGTCCTCTATGACGCTTGTTAGATAAAGCGATATGCATTTTCTTTTCGTTTTATTCGTGAGTTTGACCCACTATGCGAAGTTAAACGCTTTTATTATATCTACTATCACGACTGACATAAATTTTTTCAGAATAATCTGTCGTTGCCTTTGCTAAAACCATACTTCTTGTTAGAAACTCCGCCGTTACCTTCAAATTCCCTTTTTAATCAGTTCTTTAATATCCTTTCAAAAGAGTTTCTCCAATGAGTTAGAGAAGCATATCGTCTTATATAAAGGATTCCACCATTCCATCAATTCCATCCATTTCTTTCAACAACAGAACTACTGTGACCTTCTTTCACTCTACTGGGAAGCGTTGTTCGGAATATTCCCCATGGAAACTTTTACTGCTTCAGGGGAGAGACGGTGATAGCCAGTAGCTTTGTCCACCTTCACTTGGCCTGCCACCCCATGAAGTTCCTTAGTTATTTTCCATTCTATAATTGTTCTCAGTTATACAAGTGATGGTTTGTGTTTCCTCCCTTATCGTAAGTTGATACGGTAAAGGCAATCTGCCGTTATGCCGCACAGTTGTTCCAGCGACAAAGAATCGTCATCTTCATGCCTTCAGCTAACCCTGTATACGGTTTCCTTCAATCAAATATTTTAACAGTTGGGCTTACAGGTTGTAAATTGTATAATCCAAATCACTACATATTTTTGTTTGGCAATAATTTACAACATTTTCGTAGAGACTTATAATCCGATTTTTACAATCAATTTTTCTCAGTGTAGGAGAACCCTAAAGCAGCAAATTAATCTTTAAAAAAATAAAAACTGATCTCAATATCATTCACATTTTCAATTGGTTAATCCTTGCGATATACCACCAACCCTGCTTTTAAAATTATAGAATATATATATCAAGCCGCACATTTTCTTTTACAGCATGCGCTGCAAATGCGTGGGAGTAAACGAATCTGAAACAAAATTGAATAGGTATATTTGCAGCAATGAAATTCTGGATACCTTTGTTACCTGCTCTTATGACCACTCTAGCCGCGTTATGAAAATATGAGTTTTAAAATTACATTTTTCAATGCGAGCGGTTCTTTTTTACATAGACGAAAGTCTCCTGTGGATTCTGGAAAACGTAATAAAAGTCAGGAGGAATTGAAGGATTAAGTTCTTTCAAACTTTCAGATAGGAAATATTTAATCAAGTGCTGTACCACTAAGAGACATATTTTTGCGTGTATTGTCTTATGAATTTCATCTTTCTGCAAAACGGGTGATACATCTTGTTTAGCATCTTTAATATTTAATACTTCTCGACATCGATGCCAGAATAGTAAAATGTATTACTTTTGGCATACCACTAACAACTGAAGAAAAACAAAACAAATTATTTATTTATGACCCTACGACGAGCTTTTACCATATTTTATTTGAGGTAACTTCTTTTCTAATACATAATGTAGAGAAAGGAAGCAAGCTTTTCACGAAATGCGCAACGCTTAACGAAGGCCTTGAGAAACTTTTAGCGTTTTATGCAAATATCTCGCATAATTTTGCGTAGCTTTTGGCAATATTCCGTGATGAGTCCAGCAAATATATATTATCCGCGCATTTTGCAAATTTATTGCGATTGAAGATCAATATCTGTGTAAAATAATTGCAAAAGAAAAAAAAAGGTATTTTATGTGTAGTATGCAAACAACGCAAAGTTTTGATTGGATCTTGGGAAATTAAGGTTAATTTCATCGTCAGAAACGCGTGAAAAGGCGGTTACGTGTTTATATGCACAAACTTAAATGAAATTTACAGAATCTTGAAAGTTTTCCTTAATTACTCTGCTTATGCCCTTGGTTATGCACCCGCAGCACTTGTTTAACAAGTATGTAAACTTTGTCAGCGTCGGATCTACGTAAACTTAATGCTTAATGTGTTAACTCCGCTTCAAGTGTTTTTATTTAAGGTAAGAGCTTTGAACAATTATCCAAGAAGTTCGATTACAACAAAGTCTGCAACTGCAAAGACGTTCAAAGGGATTAATTATCTAATGCGCGCTTATCAGAATAGTGCCAACCTCTGTGGACACTTTGATGTGAGGTCGCGTTGAATGAAATATTTAATCAATTTCTTTGATCTATTCTCGCACTAATGTTGTCAAAAAATAATTAATTTAAAACGTTTTTTAATGACTAGAACGTTGTCGGGATTAAAACTAAACTTAAATACTAAATTCAACACTAATTACTAATAAAACACTTAAATAACTAATCACTTATTAAATGAAGATTCATTGTTTATATTTACTAATTATTTCCACTATTTATTTCCATCGTGCACGACTCTGCGATTTGACCTGCTCACGAATCTACTAACCCCTGTCCAATGGCTACACAGTATTTAAATCTCCCGCGAATATTTCTAGAAGTTTCTCTGACTGACCGTGAGGTGAATGTTTTCTCGCATTAATCGCGAATCTTCTATTTTGTGTTGTGCACAGAGCACAATTACGCCCTCTGATGTTTCCTACTTGAACTTTGTTGCCCAGTTCATAAATGAAGAAAATGCACTTTAAACTAGTGCCCATAACACTATTTTGCATCTTCTTCTCTCTCCCACTCCAGAATTGCAAAACAAAACTTTATCATAGAAAGAATATAAGTCGCAGCTCCTTCTACCATTTTCCCCTCCACTGTGTTAGAAAAGTTAGTTTCATCCCTTCAAATGATTTGAATCTGCCTCCTTTACCAATCCCCAACAAGTGTAGCGAAAAAAAAAACACCCTTTCCGGGTAGAATATCAATGTCGTCATTTAAACAAAAATGTATTTACCACTCTCCATCATTCTCATCTATTTCCTTGTCCTGGTGCAAAAATTCCTTGCAGAATTTAAAAGATTTTCTATCAACGCCGAGCAAGGAAAAACTCCCACATTTTACTCCGCCACTGTGCAGTAATCGACGAAGAAAAAAGGATCTTAATGTGTATGCACTAATAATAGTATGCGTTTATCATAAACTGGAAAAGTGAGCATCGTTCATTCATCATCGAAGTATTTATTATAAATAAGGGCACAAAGATATTTCTGTACTTGCTTTTTGCTTAGCAGATATCTTTACGTTTCAGACGCTAAAGCGATATTGATGTGAGCTTCAAGAAATGCTAGTATGCTATAAAATATACAAACTGCCAGGAGTTCAGTTTGAAGATCACCAACATGCTTCTGTTTTGGATTTGTCAAAACGAACTGTGAAAAGAATTTTAGCATATTGCAATGATTTCCGTCAAAAGGTCCGAAAAATGCTGTGCTGATACAGGTGACAAATCCGTTTCCACTTATATGTATATTATGATTTCAGTACTGGACAACAGAAAATTCTCTACACCTTCATAAGAGGTTATCTCACATCCCAAAAATTACTATTTGGTATGCTGTAGTTCCGTTCGAAGTTTTGAGGTAACGATTTTGGTGTTGAAAAAAGAGCAACTGTTGCTGCCGATCGGCTAGACAACTCCAAAATCCAGAAGTGCAATTTCAATATGGAACGACGGCTCACACACCACAAAGATCAATGGGTATTTTAAGGGCAATATTTCTGGTTTTATTTAATAGCTAAAGTTTTCGAACGGCGTTCTCAAAGCAGTGGTAAATTAAAGAAAGCAAAGCTAGACATTGCAGCAATATTGCCTGAAAAACCGCTCGACTACTGAAAACTTTGGATATTGATTAGAAATTAGCATGAAAAAAGTAGTTACCGTTACGCCCTATAATTCTTAATTCTTAATAAAAACAAATTCTAAATATACCTAGTTCAAACGTACATACATTTTTAAATTATCTGATGGACTCTGCAAAAGAGAAAGAACTTTTGGAATGGTCCAATAGTTTCAGAGCTTACTATGGACACAAATAAGCAAAGTCACTCTCTCGTGATAATTATAATGTTAATACAGATATATATATAGGCTCCTGTAATAGTGCATGAGGCTTCCGTAGCTCATTTGCGATTTAATTTAGGAAGTTCATTCATGTGCATTCATATGCACTAGATATAAATTATTTTTAGTAATGACGGACTTCCGGTTGCACCTTTTCAGATCCATTGTGATCCTCTTTGTCTTAGCAGGCGCCTTCAAATTCTTTCTAATTTTGTCTTCATAATTAGACCTATCATCTTCGAGAGCGCCTCCTTTATGTAGCTATTTGCTGTGGGGTTCTCTACTCCCAGTACTAGAAACCTTGTCCTGATTATATCCTCGCACAGCACATGAACTGGTGCTTCTTCCTCCTTTTGGCAGAATCTGCAAACAGCATCCTCCGCGATGCCTATGTTATATATATGCCGATTTAGTCTGCAATGATCAGTCAACAAACCTACTATATTTTGACAGTTTTCTTGTCTTTACTCAGTAGGTCTTTAGTAAACTCAGACCTCCTTCACGCTCGTGAGGCTGGGAACCCAGGCCAATGTCAGTTTCCTTTGGGTGCCCACCTCATTTAAAGCGCTTACGCAATTCCAAACCAGCTTAGAGTCAATACTTGCTTCCTTCTATACTTTCCGCCTGGTATGTCAATATCAGTTGTAGCCGTCTGTATACCAGTCCGAGTCTGCTCTTACTGGAAAGTCTTTCTTCCAGTCCTTCTTATCTGGTATTCGTCCGACCTAACAAAAATAGATTATGGAGTATGTAAAAGAAATTTGCCTCTATCGCACCTGCCATGCTTATTGAAAATTGGTAAATGTCTTGAACAGTATGAAGCCATTTTAACTTTAAAGATGCCGCCTGTTTAATTTTTTATTTGTTTGTTTCCACTGGTTCTGTTGTGTTCTGCAGGCCACTTCCTACGCATGCTAGTAACATTGTTGCCAACCCCCGGCCTGGTGAAATGCGAATTGAAGGTACGAATAGCGCTTCGCAATACGTTTCTTTCGTGAAAAACCGAAGATTCGAGAATATCTCGAAAACTGTTTGAGATAGACCCAATGATACCTGTATAAAGTTGAAAGAAAATTTTATTTTAAATAGATTGCACTTCCGACAATTAGTTTGGGTATATTATACACATAACATTACAAAAGGGGAAAGAATTTCTGAAATTGGTCCAGTAGCGTTAGACCATATTCTGAACGAAAAAAAAACTCTCATACTGCTTCTATAATATTGAAATAAATTTATATATACTTAACCCTTCGTCAATAGTGTTAGTCAACCCTGCAATAAACTAAATGCGATTACTGGGTGAAAAATGACCCTCATTTTCCTGTTGTATGTTACTCCCTAGAAAAGGGCATCATCTGTTATAGCATTAATCGACATTTTCATAAGTCAATTGGGTGGAACGGCGTATATAAAGCAGAAGGACAGGGTGAGGTTATTGTTGGGTTGTAGCGCATAGAAAAATTAATTAAAAATCTAGAATCTAACTCGACCACTGTGAAGTATTTGAGTTAATTAGCTACTTACATATTTTCATTTTATGTTACAGAACTCATATAGAAGTATTTCTATAGAAATAAACGCGATTAAATGTCACCGTATGTGACCATGAAATGTATTCAACAAAGGTGTTGTAAGGATACGGAATCTGATATGAAACACATCCGGTTTCCAGTATGCGGATAAAATTTCAATAGGTAGACCTTAGAACCCGTGGGTTAATGCAATATTAATTATAATTAGGCCTAATACTACGGAACACGCAATGTTTCTGTTTTACATTTTCTTCAATTAATTTTGTGTAAGGGTAATCTGCACACCATTCTAAAATAAAATTTAACAATTCGTATGTATAAGAACGTAATAATTATACATCGATTAAATTAAGATGGAACGGATTCTTTAAACCTTTAAGAAATATGTATTTGAAATACCTATACATATTTCTTTGTGTCAAAGCAATATTATTCATTTATGCTAAAACGTATCTCTAATAACAGAACTATTCTTTTTTAATTATTAGCTTACAGTACGATCGTTTCACCGAATTTCAGTAGCTTAAAAATTAAAACATAAAGATTTGGAAGAGACCTAGGTGACTACTTAAAAATGTTAAGGTGCTAGCTAAACAGTGTATTTATGTGAACGTAATTAGTTTAACCAAAACCTTGACAGCCAAATAAAACTAGTGAAAAGAAAAAAAAATATGCTTATATTCTAACGCAAATAACGTTTAAATCTGTTTTCTTTGGTGTTATGATTTGAAACGATACGATAAATATACTAGAATGCTCATAGCGCTCAAAATATTCTCCTTTAACTGAAGGTTAAAAAGTTAAACTAACACTCTATGAGCAACATTTAGAAGATTTTTTTCCTTCATGGGCGAGTTTACCGCGTAAGGCAACTCGGCCAGAAGACCTATGATGTCTTAGCCCACTCGACCTGGTTGCACCCGAACAAAGAGGTCCACAAACTGGTCTCTTCCTGTGCGCTGCTAGACAGTCGACCAGGAGGTGCGCACGAGTTTCTTTTGCTCTCTCACAGTTCCTGCACAGGGGAGAACTCAATCGTCCCATGCGGTGCAGGGGTTTGTTCAGTGCGCAGTGGTCAGTTAAGGCTCGTGTTCTAGACCTGTGAATGGTCGTTCAGTCGCATCTCTAGCTAGTTTGTCAGCAATAGCGTTGCCTCTGACCCCAGAGTTGGTTGGAACCCATCTCAACGTAATGCTGTGATGTTTCGCCAATTTTTCGAGCTTCCTATGGCACCACTTCGCAGACGAATGTGACAGCCTGCAGTGCTCTGAGGACAACTTGACTGTCGCAAAAAATTTCGTCGATCCATCCTCATGCGGGCAGTTTAAGATGCCCTCTGCGCAGATCTGGATGGCTATTACTTCAGCCTGGAAAATTGAGGTGAAGTCCCCTAAACTGATAGCTTTGCTATACAGTTCTCTATCTCTCCGGATCCCAATGCCTTTGCTATTCGGCGTTTTCAAGGCATCCACAAACCAGCGATAGAAACCACGCCTCGGTTTGCGGACGTAAACCTGTGCAATCTCACTACTAGAAATACCTACAAGGTATTCCCTATTGAAGTCCATGAGGGGCGGAATTTGTCCGTCTTTATGGACAGTGGTACTGTCTGTTCGATATAGCTAAAGATGCTGGAATGGTCTACGGTTTTGCGAAAGCTACATTTCGCTCTATATGCTATATGCTCCCAGGGTAAAGGTTCTGATCACAATACCAACTGCAGCGGAGACAGCCCAAGAATAACCTTCATGGCTGCAGTCGAGGACTTGGCTCCCGTGATGCCTAAGCAGGCAATTCTGTACTGAACGCATTTACCGCGTAACCTGAACTAGCTTCATGCCACCAGACTAGCGAGACGTAGGTTATAAAGGGTGCTATAGCCTTCATGTATAGCCAGTGCACCATTGCAGGTTTCAGTCCCTACCTTTTACCAAGAGAAAACGGTGCCGATACCCTTATTAAAATAATACAGAAATTAAGAGTGCGACGGACTGCAGATTGTTGGGGCTCACAATAGACACAAAGTTGAATTGGAATACACACATAAACACTAGGCTAAATAAAGGTTTATACATATTAAGGAAGCTAAAAAATGACTTGTGACATCACTACGTTAAAAATGATTTACTTTTCTCATATAAATTCTCATCTAAACTACGGATTATTATTTTGGGGCTCAAACAAAAATTTAAAAACAATTTTACTAATACAAAAGAAGGCAATCCGAATAATGAAATGGTTAACTTCAAGAGATAGCTATAGGGATTCTTCCGTCGAGTTGAGGGCCCCAACAGTCTGCAATCTTTATATACTTAAAGCTGCAGTATACATATATATATATAGAAACTGCATAAGCCTTCAGACCAACGCAGCAATACATAATTATACGCAGATACATAATTCTCTTCCGGCCGGGTTGGGGCAGGGTTCCCTCGCACGGGTCTGGTCTCGCCTAAAGAAGTACTTGGCAGATAGATGTTACTATTCAGTCCAGGAGTTTCTTGATGAGCATGCTCAAAAGGCCGTCGTGGGTTTGTTCGTCATATGTTCCAGATGAAATTTGTGCGTCAGTTTTGCGTCCAAACTAACACCTAGGTATTTGACCGCACTAGATACAAGTTATTTAGAGCCGAAAGAGGTTGGACATTGGAGTTTTGGGAGTTTGCTCCCCCAAGTGAACGGAAGAGTTTACATTTAACCCTTTTCGTTGACACTATCGCACCACCAGTTTGAGTGCTACTTCACCATGATGGTGATATCATCACCGTAGCCCTGATTGTGGCCATCCACTATAAGGCACCATAGCAAGGGTGACTGCACTCCACCCATTCAGAAGATAAAAGTTATATATTTACAACAGCATAATAATAATAGTAGTAATGATAATAATTTGAGCTGTACAGAAGTGTAATAGTGATAGAAATTTTACAACTAAGAAAGAGGTATGTACCAAAACTCGGGCGCAAACGCAAGACCAGTGCAGTAATTCTAAATGATTAAATTATATAGTGAGTAAACGATATAAGTAAACGATTGTATAAACAGTGAGGCAACGAGTGGTCAAGGTGATATTACACTTTAGTTCTTACGTTGCAATTGTAACAAATAAAAGACTTGTTTAAACTAAAACATGTTCTAATTTTATTTTCTAAAAAAGATTGTCTATAAAGAATTGTAAAAAATATTACTACGCAAGTCTTGTCTTTAACGAACAAACATGTAGATGGCAGCACGAAAATCTCATTCCAATGAATATCAGCGTTGCATATGTGTTTAGCAAGGATAGCTTTCAAGTTTAAACTTCCTTAGCACATTGCAACCAGCAAGAATGATTCACTAGAGCGCTATGGCCGGCGGTTTCAACTTTCGACAACCATCTCTAAGTTAGGTGCAAAACAACGCGCGCGACGCATCTGCTGTAAGGGCAAATAGGTATTGATGTATCAAATATCTGTAGGTATGCGATAAATTGATTGCAACCACACCCACGTGGCTTTAATCAACGTAATAAATAATTACCGAACACAAATAAATAATCTATCTCACTAGAAAATCACGCCATTTATTAAAAAGTTCTTTTAAAAGTGATGAATTTTTAAATCAAACATGTGTTTTCTTCATTTTAATAAAATCAAATACTTAAAACGGTTTGTCTGTAAGTATATTTCCTTTCAACAGAATTGATTATTATTTAACTCAAGTAAATAGATACTACTTTGTTTTTAGAAAGTATTTATTTGATTCTACTGTAACCTACAATTTGCTTGAATTAAAGCAATCTTTCCGTCAATGCAGTTATAAGCGTTGCAAAAAATAAAGATTGTTTAAGTAACTGTATTTTCATTAACAAAAACAGGTTTTATACATCAATTTTTAACTTTACACTCAACAAACTCGCACACTGCTTCATTATTTTTTAAATTTACGGTATTTGCCATTACTTTTGCCCTCTGCAGACTATACTCATAAAGCCAGTTTATTACCCAGGAGTAGTAGGTACTTATTACCAGTTTTACTCTGTGGAAATGGTATTGTGTTTACGACAGAACTATTAGGTTATATTAAAAATCATAAAATAGCGACCATTAAACGAAACTAGGTTACACTAGTATACTCTGTTCGGGTACTATCTGTTCGATATCTACTAATCTAGTTTAGCAATTCTCTATTAGTGGCGATGCAGTAAACCCAATAATCATCGACAAGTTAATTTACTTTCCCTTCGTGTTTATTAATATTTGTGTTACGCATCGTTTTTGCCTGGTAGAATAGTCCTATTTGCAAGTATAATATACGCGTTTATATTTAGGCTTACAATAGATGGGTTTCGCATAGATGGAAAGGTATATTCCTATAAATGTAAATAAGAAGAAAGTAATAATGTGGGAATCAATTGCAAGAAATTAATGGCATACTGATTGGCAACTTTGCATTACGGTTGAGATGAATGCCTGTCAGTGGTGCTTAGGGATTCCAAAGAATCGACAGTTTCGTGGCAAACCACGACCTACATATGTATTGCACACACTTCTGCAGATATTCTACAGCGACTATAGTAAATGTCAACAGTTAGAAACGTATTATGCGCTTCTAATAAACGCGACAGGTGGCGTTATTAAATATGGATTAACAGTGCTCTATAGAACGGATTAGAGGAGATTGAGCATTGCCAAAGCGATGTTGATTTGGCATTTATTATATTTACTGTGTACATAAAGCATCCACATTTATTACTATGTTATATATACATACATTCGATATATGCCTTTCATATCAAAGAAATCGTAGCATGCTTTTCTAAAAAAATACTTTGCTCTTTATACGAGAGTATAAGAAATTCCATTTCCATACTTTGTTGTGCATATTTGTTTGCTTTGATTCTAGCACATTTTATACACGTCTGTACATGCACTTTCAACATGAGAGTAATTCAACGCTAAGTTCACCATATGAAAAATATCTGGAAGCGTACAAGAAGAAGAAGAATAAAGAAAGGTTACATGCATACAAAGAAATATGGTGTTAGATCTGCAAATCCAAATAGACCCAAATGCACAAAGTAGTTAAACGGAGTAAAATGTTATTTTTACAATGTAAATTTGTTCCAATGCGGAGTTAGCAGTAGACGTTCCAATTACTCTGTTTTGGAGTTGGTTGAAGCTCGAGATAGTGTCAATATACTTTGCACAGTTAAAATATAGTAGTATCTACTAGCTTAGGGAATTAACTTTCACTTTTCGTAATTGTACTAAGAACCTTACGAGAATAAAGTCTCAATAATGGTTTACTAATACACATTTTGATATCAACTTAACTACCTTCCATAGTTAAACCGTTGATCAACACCAAAAGTTTTCCGATTAGAGTTATTATTATCCGAAACCGATGTTAAACAAATAGTAACACCGTCGGAAGATATTATATTTCTGTTTTTTGTGGTTGAACATTTCTAACTACAGGGTATAATCAGCAGCATTTCCGAAAAGTGTAAAATGTTTCTTTTTAATACTATTTTGACAAATTTTTAGTGATACTTTAACTGTTTTTTTGTTAGAGACTCCGCTAATTTAAATCCGTAAAATTCTTATGTGTGTGGCAATTATTCTTTGCCGTAAAATAAGATTGAACAGAGAAGTGAAAATCGACAATCACGTTATCAGCGCGGAGATTCCGATACTTTGAGGTTCCAAAAATATATTTTTTCTTTTCAATAAGTTTTGGGTAGCAAGGAGTATAGGTAAAAGAAGAAGGGGAAGACCCCGAATGAAGTGGGATGATGAGCTAGCTAAACTAATCAAGGCAAGAGGACTAACGCTGACAGAAGCCGAAGCTCTATGTAAGCATAGGACAAAATGGAGAAGTATAGTAAATGAAATGTGTTAAAGAAGTATAAGAAGGAAGATACTCTACACTTAGCGGCAGAAAAGGAATAGATTACAGATTACAGAGTCTTGGATTAATGGAAAGTGCCTTAATTAATTTGCAAAGATATATACCGAATCCATTACAACAAGAAATTTGCCACATGGCATTCCGAAAATAATACAAGATAAAGCGTTATTAAAGGATAAGTTTAGATAGGATATATATTATGTCCAAGAAAGATAAATATACATATATCCATGTTCTCCAAATACCATGAGATAATATTATTTTATTCTGACTGCTATATTACCTATATCGCGTTGTGCAATTGGATGCATTCGTTATTCTCAATACGAAGGTTCTAATAGAAGTTCATGATTTGTTCAAAAATAACTATACGAATCCCGAGCATCCTAGGACTCGTAGCCTTGGAAAAAAAACTACATAGTTATTAACAAACATTTTGCTCAAAATACAGTAGGCTGCTTCAAATGAAAACTAAAATATTTGTAATGACAAGCAGTTTCTATAAACATGTGATAAGTTCATTCGTTATTGTTATTAATAGTAATAATATTTCATGGCTACATATCCCCAAAAAACTTGCACCAATGACAGAGGGGCGTCGGCCTGCAATGGGCTATTATTAGCATTTGCCATTGAATGAGGAAAACTACGAGCACCCTAAGAGGAAGCCCTGGAATTCGATCCCTAAATCGCGTGACTGATTGCCAAGCGTGCAAGTTAATTTTTTAACTAAGTATTTCACAATTTTACTCACTCTTAAGCTCCTGGATATCAAAATTAATAAGAAAATGTATATTTGTTATTGGTGCCTTTTTAAATTCTGAATTAATTGTTTATCAATGCGTGAAACTCATTTTTCTGCTTCGCTTCTATGCTTTCCTTCTAGTATATTTTCGATTATCGAGAACACTGGAAACTGTCAAATTCCGATTTCCATGTCACTTTACAGACTGAAAGAGTACCACTACTTCTACTTCTTCTACTTTTTTTTCTACCGAAACTCTCCATTTAGGGGTACACCCCCTCTAAAGTTTGCACGATTTTTCAATTTTTAGAAATATCTCCGAAATTATAACAGGTATATTAAAAAGTATTTTTAACATAATCTGCTTCCGATTTGTACTAGCGCAATAAGTGTCTATCGCACACTGCACAAACTATTTTGGCACCATCGTAATGTCAATCCGGGAATTCACCAACATAGCTTTTTACATTATCAAACAATGGTGGTTTTCTGCGATTTTCTACGCCCGACATAGTATTACATTTACAACGCGTGCCAGTTAACGCAGAATTGTACTATCTCGCATTGGGGCCCGACTAACACTGACACGCTGCTAAACGTTCTGCATAGCGCTAAGCGATTATTAGTGAGGCTGGCACTACTTTTTCTATGCGAATTTATACTCCTAGCTAGCAGCGTCAGTCACTGACCTTGAGTATATGGCATTTATAATATGTGCGCGTCTTTTTTAAACTGTTATTTTATACTGGTCATGCATATAAAGGATAAAAGGATATATCAAACGTGCAGAAACGTTGAATGTCTTTATAAATACCCGGGTTTACGATAAGATGTTTTTTTATGTAAAGTTGAGTAATAAGAAAAAGAAAATTTATTAAAAAGGTGGGGGATATAGAATACTACATTCTCCATCTTGGAAATATAGGTGATCTCATTTTTGGGATCATGTACTGCAAATTATGTTAAAAACGTTTTTTAATGGAGTCCGGGGTTCGAATCCCAGGGCCTGCTCTCAGAGTGAGGCTTTCCTGATTTTCCTCAGTCTCTGGCAAATGCTGAGAGACAAACACCTTAAGTCGCTCCACGGACGCAGGTGTGATAATAACTCATGGCTGACCAATCACCCCTGTAATTGGTAAAACTGTTGGGTGATGTGAAAGCTTGGATTATTATAATTATTAATAATAATTGAAAAGTCGCGCAAACTTTGGAACCGGCTGTACCCCTAAAGCCAGCGTTCCGGTAGAAAAACAAATTGCATAGTGGTTCTGCCATGGTATTAATTTCAGTCTTGAAAGTTTCATGGAAATCGGAATTTGACAGTTATCGGTGTTCTCTTATCAGTATAACTGTGGCACATTTGTTTCTTTGTTTTTATTCTTCATTACTTATTGCTAGCGTAAAAATAAAAGAAAGCTCATCTTGCTTATTGATAAATTTCTTGAAAATACTAGCAACCATAACTGAGTTTTCTAAAATTTTACAAAAGATAGACTGCATCTCGAGTGATGAAAATAAGCAGGTAGAATATCTACCAGGAAGTTATTGTTATATACGTTTATTCAACTGTAAATAAATTGCCCAGAAGTTCGCACTTCCAGATTCCTCTAGCTTACATTAGAGAAACTGCTTTGCTCTTCTTGCTTAAATAGATAGGGGTTTCTTTTGACGAAAGTTTCTTAAAAATGTGTTTAGTACATTTATTCAAAAAGAAACTTAATTGCGTTCCCATATTGTAATGAAGCAATTGAGCTTTTTTAGTAGTATGTAATCTAAATATAATCTTATACTGTCAAATGGATAATAAACAGTCTGAAGTTGTTCCCACTTGTGTGGAAGGTATTGGACATAAAGACGAATCCATCAAACTGGGTTAGAAATTTTGCATATGGCGTAATATAAGTGTAACTTATAGAGGCTGGCTTTGACTTTGACCTTTATCCTTGAAGTCATTGCCTTCATTACGTATTCACATTACTGTCAACATAATACATACATGATACACAGATACCACGGTTACTACATAGAATGTATCGACGTAGAAAATATGTACTTATGTGTGATAGTAATTCGTTAAAGTCAGTCATGGTAAGGTTCAAGTTCTGCGTCGTCTGGAGCACTAGACATTAAGTCGCCGTGTTAGGTCACAGACCATTTATCAGCGATGAGGGGAGAACAGGCAGAAGAAACGAGGCAATACTTCAAAATATCCGCGGCAGACAATGCTAAATGGGCAAGTATTTTTTTAATAGTTCCGAATAGCGTCGATATTCACCAATGACACCACGCACAGCCGGCGCGGCGTACACACCCCCTCTGTAGCAACACAAACGAGACGTTCAATTGTTAACTTGTGTGCATATCTAACGTCTGTGTGCGCGCACGTGCGTTCGTGTGTGTGTCTCGAATGCAATATTGTCACCCCGCGTGCGCGACGCCACGCTCAAGCTACGACTTACCCCGTTCTATTCAGCTTCGCGCACTTGCCGCGTCGTCCGTTCAAACGAAGCGAGGTGGGCGTTTTCGGACTTATCTCGCCGACGACAACAGACGCTTACTCATCTAGCCGGCTACTGAAATATCGTATTTTAGTCGGTGTGGCGAGACGCTTCGTGTAGCCGGCAACTTCCCCGTTCGACGAGAGAGAGACGTTATTGTTCGCGTGTACGGAAGAAACGCACCGTGGTGCGTCACGCAACGTATAACCGGTGTCGCGTATGTCCCTGTTGCTGTATTGTGCCGTTGCTTTTGGGGGAAACCGTAGACATCTCGGTTGGCAATCAGACGGAATAATTTCGCCAATTACACAGGGCGGATTATCCGTGAGGTTTTGGCGTGTGATAATTGGTGTTGAGGGTTCGTGCGCCAGTTTCCGATAAGACAGATCAAATAAGAAGACTCCCCGCCTCGTTTCATCTCCGAAACTTGTGTGCGAAAGGCGTAAGTGGAGCCGAATAATTAGGTGATTTCAGTTGATATTGAGGGCTTTTGTTTGAGCGACGTTTGTTGGTTGTTACGTTAAACGGGATGAAGGATTTGCCAAATCCTCTTATCGGAAGATTTAAAAGGGTTCCCTTGTTAGAATTCCACATTCATATAAATGATGTATTAAAAATCGATGTGACAGGCGATTTAGCATCTCTTTTCTGCTTCTTTAATAATGTTATTAGCATTAAAACGAGAGAAACCTATCCGTATCACCATCATGTGAATTTAACAGTAAACATCTAATGGTGCGAGAATGTTACTACTAAATATTCAAAAAGAATTCCTTATATTTTAAAATATATCATATATATTTCTTTCTTGAAAAAACATCTCCTTTTCGTATATCAACCTAACAAAGTTGGGCGCTGACCTTTGACTTGATTGGAATTATTATCAAGCTGAGATGTAATTAATAGTTCCTAACTCATCTGCATAGAAATCCGAATCAAATCTGATCTGATTTTAATAATAATTATAATGTACATTTATCGATCAACAGCTACCTACTAATAACAATTTCTTCCGATTACAGAAAATATTTAAAAACTAAGTTAATACTCATACAAATGACAGAAAGATTAACATAAGAGAACAATTTGGGTGATATGGATAATGGGATGTCTACACACTTTTGGATTTTACCAGAAAGATCGTATTTGAAATTTAAATAAAACAGCCTATATTGCAATAGAGGAAGACATTTGATTTCGATTTGTGTTTGCTGAGTTGTCAAAATTTTGTATTTTTTTTTTTCAATACGTCAAAGAATACTGAGAAGCTATAAGTGTTGCACCCATTCGATATTTCTCTTTTAAATGGAGCGCCTATTTGAAAAATAATAAAAAAAGCTTTACCGATTGCCGCAGATAAAAAATTCTGGATCATTTGCAAATTATATTATGTTTATACGGTTAGGAAGATTTTCACTGCAGTCTAAATTGAAATAAAATTCATTCATAAAGTATTCATAGCACACTGGAGAGCTATTAGAAATTTGAAAATACAGTAGCTCGGTTAATATGACAATAAGGTACATATATAGGGTGATTCACGTAACCTGCCCATTAAAAGTTCTTGACTTTGCTATGATACCTCGATTCTGAAACTTCGGTGATAAGTATAGTTGGCTATGATGTATTTAGAAAAAGTGACATAATCAATGTCGCACTTTCGGTTAAATCGGAAGTCATAGCCAACTTTAATATTATAAATAGAAGCCTATATTTTTGATTGCATTTTTAGATTCTATATGGAATTTTAAAGTCAATTTTATAAAACATCTTCTTAGCTATCGGTTACCGTTTCGAAGTTATTTTGATTTTTGTGAGAAAATCCAAAAAAACGTATGATGCATTAAAGGGGTGTAACAGCTATACAGTAAAAGGTAGACAGCTTTTATTTGAATTGTGTACAGGTACTCTACTATTTAGCGAAGGCATAAAAAGTAAACAAAATCATACAGGGTGTCTCACAACCTAGGGTTGATTTGGCATAACTTCTTAGTACTAAAAGTATTTTTTTTTCAAATGGAATGTATATTTTTACACTATGCGATTTAGAATTTAATTCTCTATCGAAAAGCTAAAAGTGTTCTTATACCTATCTCTATCGCTTCTTTTAGAATTAGTGATTTTCAGAAAATGTAGTTTTGAATTGGTATTTAATTAATAGAAGGCGGTAAAAAACAATAGAGATATTATATAAAAAAAGCAAAATATAGTATAAGAAAATACAATTTATTGAATACAAGATAATCAAAAACGAAATGCTGTATGTATTATGTATAATAAAATTATAAGTGTTGTATGTGACCCCCATTCGATTGCAAACACTTTAAGACCATGTTATAAACTTCTGTTGTTGTAGCCTGCTGTATTTGTTCAGGATCTATGTTATCAAACGCTTCCCTTCCTCGTCGCTTTAATTCTGTTTTGGTCTGCCATCATAAATCTGAAAATGTATTCTTCCATATTAAACAAAATACATTAAAACTAAATGCATTCTGGTAGCAAGCTTCACGAACGAAGTGAGGGTTTTGCGGTGCCCAGTAATGCCAGTTGCGTCTATTAACAATGCCCTCTCTGGTAAATTTGGATTCATCCGTCCAAATAATTTTTTGTAAGAACTGTTAATCGTCCTCCAAAATTCACATGAAAGCTGTCTACCTTTTACTGTATGGCTGTTACACCCCTTTAATGCACCATATGTTTTTTTTTTTTGATTTTTTCACAAAAATCAATAACTCCGAACGGTAATCGATAGCTGCTAAGAAGATGTTTTATAAAATTGGCTTCAAAATTCCATATAGAATCTAAAAATGCAATCAAAACTATAGGCTTCTATTTATAATATTAAAGCTGACTATGACTTTCGATGTAACCAGAAGTGCGACATTGATTATGTCACTTTTTCTAACTAGATCATAGCCAACTATGCTTATCGCCGAAGTTTGAAAATCGAGATAACATAGCAAATTCAAGAACTTTTAATGGACAGGTTACGTGAATCAGCCTATATATATATACACATGTAGAACATAAAAGCTTTAGCAGTTACCTATCTTTAATTATTATTAATCGATAGTGAAAAATGCCTTTTTTTTTTTAATTTTATTTTAATATTAATAGGTGTATTATTTTACTTGCTGCATTGGTTATTTGTAGGTAATTTATCTACGTAAATGCAGATGCTCTTTTAAAGTTTTGCTTTGATAAATAAATTTGTGGCTCTAAAATTTGCGGTGCGATGTTCAATAAACAAACATTAATTAAATTAAAAGCTAAAAAGCGCTCATTAAATATTGACACTGAACAAATCATGATTGCTTTAAAAAAAAATTGAATTTCTGCAATATTGACGTTGCAGAAATCCTGAAATTTATTTATTATTAATTTAATAACCAAATTAATAATAAAATTTATGGTACCTATAATTTATCGTGTCTCAAAGTACTCACTATATAACATTTTTTTTTGTTATGGATCTTTGCAAAATTGTAACAATGCAGAAAGTTTGCGGGCCTTGTGATGAATGATCTAGACACCTATTAAACGCAATTTATCTTCTACCATGTACACAGTGAAAACTTAAAACTTAAAAGGTTTTAAGAGTAGAGTACCTTTATTTTTTCAGAACTGAGAAAAGTTGTATAGAACTGCAAACTATACTGAAATATTGTCTGGATGACATGTATACTATTACGTCATGTATACTAATGTTGTATAGGAATGACTGCTTAAGAAACTGTATTATTATTATTATTATAATTATAATTAAATATGAATAGCCCAACAAAAAAATAAAGAATACCTTTTTTTCTGAAAATTATTAAAATTTACGTTAAAAATCTGTACCAAAATTACGCTAATTTTGGTACAGTTTGCTCATCTGCTTAGTTAATTTCGATATTAATTCAAATCATCTTAGAAATACACTTTAAGGTAAGTAATAGTTCAAATTAAAATCGTTTTTCGTAAAAGAATTTTATTGTTTATAAATAAAAAACGGCTATTTTGCTTATTACGTTTGCTAACAATAACCATCTATTTTTTAAAATTAGAGAAACAGGCTTTAGAACCAAATATTAAAAATCCACACAAAACCAGGCAGATGTACAAAATGTATCAAACATTCGCGAATATATCACGCAAGTTTCAAGGGTGCATTAAGCTGTTTTTATTTTTAAGTACTTATTCTGTATACGTTGGCAGATAAATTACGTTTTTCAAAAGTCCATAACACAAAAAAAATCCGTATGGTACGTACTTTTTGACATACGCTGTATGTCACTCACTTTCCTTTGACGATTACCTGCTCCAAACTAGATCGTTCACCATAATTCGATACTCTCACCACGATAATAGGATACGTATCCTTATTGATTTTCTTTTCTGCGAAGTGCCGCCCTTCCTATTATATTACTGGCAATGCACTTAATGAAGCATGCATGTTGGTCTTACTTTAGCTTCAAATATCTTTACGAATGTATTCAACAAGGATAGTTCCAATGTCAAATTAGAGTATAATTAGATAATTGTAGGTAAATTAATAATATCCCAGCTACCATTAAATTGACTCATTGTGTCTAGGTTTCTGCAAGCGGCACTAAAAAGTAATGATGTTATTCTAGACGTAATGCGATATATAAATTAGAACGAGCTGTCATGCAGCAGAGATATAAACTTTAGGATAACAGTTAGGTCGTTAGTAGTTATTGCTGTTATAATAGCAAATAAAACACATCCTATTGATTGTATTACACGGGTGATGTACGTAAAGTTTCCAAATCAGAGAAAATAGGAATTACAGGAAAATAACCTGCCTCACTAGCGGATCATCATTAGTTAGACATTTCTTTAAAGATGACGTAAACTTCTCAGTTATTTTAAGTTAATGAGTTAGAACCAGTATCTGTCAATGTATTCGCAATCAGCCAATTGTCAGCATTCGCCGCGTTTTGCCTACCAAGCCTCACCAGTGCTACTGGGTGACCATAAGAAACTCTTATATCTAACTGTAAATAAGCGGAGAAGCATGAGAAGTTAAGATGGAAATCTCATTCAATTGGTGAAGATATTTTGCTAAATTGCCTAACCAACAAAATTCCAAATATGTTTCTAAATAAGAGCACGATTGGAAGCTCTCATAAACTTTAACACAAAGACTTGAGACTCTATACCCTTATCCTGTCATTGCGATACAAGAATTGAAACCAGCGGATTATGCAGACGTCTAGAGTATTGTGACTGAGTAGTTAATAAGAATAATAATAAGGGTTTATTAACAAGGTATTACGTTATAAAAAAACTGTATGCACATATAAATATCATATAACATGTTAATAGGTTGAGGATCGGTTTCTGAATAATAGTCTGTTTCACCTCCAAAACCCAGTAAAACAAAACAAATTAAAAGAAATTAAGGTAGACAAAGAAACAGAGAGAAATTATCTGGTATTGAATAAAATACATTAAAGCTAACCTAACAATATAGGAAATTTCTTAACCTTGAAGTTGAATAGACAAATAACAGATACGCTGATGGTTAAACAACAGAGGTTTTAATGAGCGAAAATGCAAAGGAATTTAATTGAGCTTTTTTGTAATATTAGAACAGAAATATCTTTTAAATATTTTTAGTTTGTGAGGTTTACTTACTACTTCAAAGTAAGTAAACCTCTATATCTTAAATTAACATTGTGAACATCAGTTTTAAAAACAATTTTTCGAAAAAGGTAACTAGGTAGGTTTTCTATAATAAAATATTTTTTGAAAAAAAATAGTTGAAAGAAACTCAACTCTAAGTGACATATTGAACCAATGTGCCCATTCAAGTGTATGAGAAATTCTATGAAATTTACAAATACCATGCTAAATCGTAAGCAAGGATTCTGCAGACAATGAATTCTGGTTTTATCACTGGCATCCAAACAATTATAGTAGACACTCATACAAAAATTAAATCTAGATAGAATCACACAGTGCCCTTCCGAATATGTATCTAAACAATCTCTACCACCATACAAAACTTTAAAATTACAATACGAAAATCTTAATAAATGAGAACCATGTTATTTAAAACGTAATTTACTGTCCAAGTAAAGGCCAATCACGAACACAATCTGACATGACAACGACTTCAATATTTACCTTAATTTATACATAAGGCATAGCAGTAATACGTGATTTGGTTGTAAGTAAAAAGTCTCTGAATTGATATAAAGGCACTGATTAGAAGGTATATCCGCAAGTAGTTAGACATCCCTATTTATACGAGAAACAATCTTATGTGAATCTCCAGCATTAAAAGAATAATAAGTTTGCATAATCATCAGCGTAAAGATGATACTTACAGTAACGTAAGCACTTAATAATGTTAGAAGTATAAATAATATATAATAAAGGACCGAAAATACTACCTTGGGGAACCCCAGAGACAATTGAACGTAAAGAAGATGATGACCTCTTATATGAAACTAGTTGGGCTCTACTTATTGTTAGTAAACACGAGGAAAAAAATGAAATAACATTGTCGATCAAGTGGAATTTTTGCAACTACTGATTTGGACTGCTGAAGCATGGTTTTGCCAAAGAGAGTTTGTGAATTCTCAAAACATGAGAATTTAGAGCCATGTAAACCCACACGAAAAAATTCAACAACCGCTACATACTGATAAGATAGATAAGAAGGTGTCTAGACAGTTTTTGGTCACAAATGAATAAATTGGCCAATATTATTTCAAAATAACAAAGAAATAACACATAATGGTTCTTTTCGATCTTTATTGATTTTAGATGTATACTAAATGTTGAACGATACCAAACACAAATTTTAGAATCATTTATTGAACAGCAAGATGATATTGAAAGCCAGAATTGTCAAGGCGGACCTACTCTCCATTGTGCAGTTGAAACATTGGATTTGCTAAGACAATTTTTGGACGACCAAATAGTCGAAACACCGATATTACGTTGCTTCTACGTTTAACACTATATGACTCTTTTTTATAGCGTTACATAAAAACAGCACTTTTGAAGCACCTGTGCACAATTTAGCTGACTTGCAGCAAGATTTACACGGAAAATTATTGAAATGAATGCTTCAAATCCAGCATTGTTTGACAATGTTGTCGGAAATTTCTAATGCAGAACGTTGAAATGCATAGATTAGATGCCGGTGGTCAATATTTTCAGCAATTCATACAATTTTTAGTTTAATAAGCTGAATTATTTACATTGAGTTTTGACGTTTATCATTTTGATCAATATAGGGTCTAAACATATCTCAAATTATTTCAAAAATTTCATACACTGCTAGATGACTTTTAACACCCGATAAATAGTTTAGTGTTTCTGTAGTGCAAATGTTTCCCAAACCAGAAACATTCTAATGGAAATGCATTTTGAACTTGAAATCAATATCTTCGTGTTAGAATAATACCAAAAATGTTAATGCTGATTGGCCAAAACAAAGGCGTACATACAAATAAACGTATAAGAATATTCCTCCGTTAGTATACATGACAGTAGGTTTAACATTAAATATTCCTAGTGATAAGACCATTCTTAGTTACTGCTAGGAGAAATCTTTATCATGCATTCCATGTTTCTAAAGTTCAGCCGCTCTGTTCTTGAAAGAACGATGGGCAAAACTTGTTGAATGTTTATTTAGTCCGAAGTATAATTTCGATTAGTTAGTCAGGCGAATTCTCTAGTAGACAGATAGTTTCCAGAAACATACTTGTTTTAAATAAAACATTCCTGACAAACTTTAAAGGCGGTTGCACAATCATCTATACATATTAACCATTATCAAACTATCGATTATTATGACATAAGCATAGTCTAATAATATCTTCTTCGGAATATTACATAATTGAAACTCACTCCAGATGAAAAACCGTACAATACAGTCGACCATACGTTATAAATAAGAAGTGATCCTGAAACTAAAGGAATCTCTTGACTGCAGATAAAGAACAATAATTAATTAATCACTGGTAGAATGCTTATACGTTATCTAGACAGGATGTAACGTATCAATGATAATTAAATAAATCCTACAGGCATCGTACAAGCAACGTATATTTAGCTCTCACTTCGCTGTGATGAGAAATGATACCCTTTGGCACCAATTCTTACGCGTTTAAAATTAGAATCTAGTGGTAGTGTTATGTGGATACATAAACCGCTGTATTGAAAAGTAAAGCGATAGTATTTCCAAATTGACGTCATCTTCTTGAGAGTTCAGCTCTTGAGACCGCTAAAATAGCGAGTTTTATACCCACAAGGAACTATAGACACAGCGGATACGATGTCATAATAAGCGATACGAGTATTTGCATAAATCCCAGCACTATATTTTTGCGTTACGACGACTTCAAAGCATTTCTTAATCGAGACGAAGTAATCTTCGGTTTGCTCTGCCGTCCAAGTTGCTAGATTTAGACGGTTGGAGTTTTCATCTTCTCAGCGAATGCCTCCCCTATAAAATCCACGCTTTAAAACTATCCGAAGCCCTCTTGGAACTTTGCGTCTTTGTTCCCTTTCAAGATAGAAGTTATGACCCATGAACGGGGGCTGCGCATTTTCCGGGTAGGCGGTACCGTTTAAATTACAATCGGCATATCTATGTAAAACTTCGTAAATTGTTAAACAGTGTTTGCGAGTATTGGAGCTCGAAATGATCAACTGTTTGGAAGGATAGCATTTGGTGAAGTTGTGTAAAAGGCTGGTAGGTTTGTTTCAGGAATTTCATTTTAATTAGTTTCTTTGAAATTTAAAATTTACTACCATTGTTAAGATCCGCATTTGCTTTGGAATTAAAGTAGTTTTTATTGAACTACACTATTATTGCGGCCATTAGGGCAAGGATCGCTAATAGTTACGATTGTAAAGACATGCATACAAACTAAAACTTATTGGTAAAAGTTTACACTACAAATTTAAAGCAATTTTATGCCTTTTTGTGCGAGCCATCTGACATGAAGTCTCCGAAAATACCGCAGCCTCTTGGTTTCTTGTAATTAATCTCCCATTTCTTTTACCCATTGAATCATGCCAGTGATTCCAATATCGTGGTGCCCTGTACTAGTCACCGATTAATAGATCGAATTAATCCAGTGGGTTCATTTTTGGCTTGCCCAAAATTGCCTGTCTTTCTGCGTCCAGAGACGCAGGATATGATATGAGGTCTCT
This sequence comes from Cetonia aurata, assembly GCA_949128085.1. NCBI lineage: Eukaryota > Metazoa > Arthropoda > Insecta > Coleoptera > Scarabaeidae > Cetonia > Cetonia aurata. Next base: position 15,553,294 of record OX421884.1, on the reverse strand, counting down.
GTTATCTTATTACACAGTTTGCAGTGGGTACCTCCAGTGTTGCTCCAATTTTCTGTAGATGCCCTTTCAGTGTCCTGCTAGAAGGTCTACTACTGTGTGAAGATGATTCCTACTGAGAATTAGTGGTTCAGTCCTGTTTTTCGATTATTCCTTTTTTCATGAATTGGCTAGTTATACTGTTCCAGCGTTGTTCATGTCTCTCTGACCCAAATCCTTACCTGCTTTCGTGCTGTATTTTTGAACATGTTGGGCCTATGTATGAAGCTGCTGCTCTTTCCTTGCGAAGTTATCGACTTTTCCGTTTCCATCGATTCCCGATTGTCCGGGCACACACAATAAAGTGACTTTATTGCGATTTGCCAGGCTATTCAGTTTTCGAATGCATTCCCAAACCAGTCTTGATTGTACTCTGGGGTTCCTGGGGCCCCGATTATCTTGTCTGTTTCTTTATAAGCCCTCTGATTGGTTTACATATTGCTATGTGTTTCTTTGTAGAAGCACTTCTTTTAGCTAGTTCGCAAAAGCAATAATAAAAATTAAAAGAGTAGTCTTAAAAACAAGAATTTATTACATAAAGAAGATTTCTATTGTTTCACATCAAAATTATTTATAATTATAAGCTCCAAATTTTTGAATTTTTACCAATTAAAAATAAAATAAATAGAAAAATACTGACCTAACGGTTGAGTTTCCCGAGGGCTTTCTTAAACATTTGAAAATTAAATTAATATGATATTTAACGATATAAAACTTTAAACCAAATCATTCAAATATTTTTAATAGAACAACTTAACGCGAAAGCTGGGACACTGTACTTGACCGGCCGATAAGAGCCGGACAAGAACAGGTGGTTAAATGAAAAAGTAGCAAAACAACGAAACGAACATCTACATGCAAACATGTTAAACAATTATATTACATTTGAAAATATATAAAAGGAAAACTTAATTTAATGGAAATTATAGAAAAGAAATAACATATTTACATTAGCGATTATTTTCTTTTAGTTTTTTAAATAAATCTGCCCTTTCTAAAATAAATTTAATTACATTGGTATATTAAATACCACAGCAATATGTTGCACAGTGCAGTATTACGTATTATGCCCCTAAACTGCATAGGGATGTATTTTTAAAAGTTCTATTTGGTAATTGGAGAGCTTTTCAAAGATTCCTTTCTACAAAATGTACATATACAGTAAAAGTTTCTGTAAAATTTCTACCAATACAAAGAAAATATTACCACAACAGGTTATTCTGGATGTCTTTATTTCTATTAAATATTAAATTTAAATTATGATGTATTATTTACCATGAGCATAAATCTGAAAATAGTCAATAATGGTGGAAAAGTGTAATTCAGAATATTAAATAAAGTTTGGAATGGATTAGAGCTAATAATAAAACTAATAAAAACGCAAACCATTCTATTAGATAGTATGTATACAAACTTGTTATGTCAATAAAAACTATTGCTAAAATATATCCAGCGGGGATGATTCCAACAACATGAAATCATCGAATAATTCACATCATGAGCGCCTATCATTTTGGGCCATTTGTGTATTCTTGGGTATAATTAAATTTTTAAGTGCTTTACTGTAAACAAATCTCGAATTATTATTACCAGGGATGCGAATTGAGCCCACTTTGAACACGGCGTTCGAAATTTTATTGCTCGTAGTGTCCCTTACGTAGTCTTTCGCATCTCTACCAACTTGTCGATGTCACTAAGCTGGTGGGGACGCAAGATACTGTATGAAGGTACACTCCGAGTAATAAAATTTCGAACGCGAATGTTCGAAGTGGACTCAATTCACATCCCTGATTATTACTATCATATTGTTGTCATTTGTTGTAAGAATGAACACATGCCCTTTGCTGTTAACTATATTTCCAAATACTATACCGTATACAAGATCTAAGTATGATCACTTTATAATACACCAACCCCAACCAAAGAAGGGCAACGGAGAAAAAACAACAGCCGTTGCCAAATTAAAGAATTATTTGAAAAAATCGATTGTTTTTCAACTGTATCGTATACTGTTAATTGTATCTGCTATACGTTATCATCAACACATGTTACCTGGCTGGTACCCTGTTCAAAATAAATATGTTCACAGTACTACCATCATTTGAAAAATTGCATAATTTCTATATATCAGTTTCTAAATTCTAAAGAATTTTGAGCTTTTCCGGAAAAAAGAACCGTGGTGATATGGTACGACCAAAAGAATTTTTTTAAGAAATACTTTATTATTATCATGTAAAATACCTGAATTGTGGAAAGCCTTTGAAAATTGGCTACTTTTGTTTTAATTTCTGCATCTTTATCACCATTTAGTATGAAAAATAATCACCTCTATATATAGAATTACTTAACTCTTTTGATGTATTTAGTACATAAGTTACATGTCATATTGTATAACTGAAACGGTTTGCATTTTTTGGAAAACTGTTTTTATGTACTGTGCAATCACAACAACTGGTTAAAATATATATATATATTTGAAGACTGCATTCCCTCTGACTTCTTCTTGTAAGAGGAAAAATTGGTTTTGTTTGATGCTAAGAGGCTAGGGAAGTTTTCTAGAATCATAAACAAAATATGAGGAAAAAGTACTTATATAAAATTCTAAACCCCTACAATGATATGTGATTGAATTAACTTCTTTTGAAGAAAGCAGTATTCCATAGCACCAGGAGTAAAGAAACTTAGATTAAAGGAAAGGAAACAAAAGACAATACAGGTATGATTGAGTGGCATGCATAAAGTAAAATATCAAAACTACAAACTCTGGCTATATACAAAGATAAGCACAAGTTAGACTGTGGAATTATTAGATTTAAAAATTGAAGAGAAAGCAGCCAGCATGTCTGAAGGAATTAGAGCATAATACTAGTTTACTGCGAAGCGAAGGTGGATGACTCAACAAGAAGCGAAGCTTAATAAGGATGTCTTATTCGACTTCAGGTTTTGGTGACCCAAAAAAATTGGGGTTAAAATTTTCTATTCTAAGTACGAACTCCTATTCTAGCTACGAAAGTATAGTACTAATCGTACTGTATTGAACGATGAAACACACTTCCTTGACATACATGGCTTACCAGTGTACTACGATGAAAAACGTGACCTTTGCATTCGATTGTCCTGTAAAAGTCGCAAAAATATTCCACCAGGATCATTATTTACTTTGGAAATTGGGCCTGATTATTCGGCCATGCTAATCAAACCAATCATAGAATCCATAAAAAATATAGCCTCTTATTTGGAATAGTTCTTTAAGGCCTCAATTAAGTCCTCGATTATTACTTGGTGTGCCGAGCTTAAGTTTTTTTTCGATTTCCATTTTGCGGTTGAGTGGTAGTTTGAAAGACTTGACCCAGCTCAAAAACTACTGAACGTATCAACATCCTGCTATTTTCAATCTATTTGCAATAGTTGAGTAATCATTACAAGCTGTATTTAATGAGAATATGGTAAAATATAAAGTAGAACAAAGAATTTGAGGTTTACCTCTATCTCTAGGCAGCCGTAATTTTCATCATATTCCTCTCAATCTGCTGTGAGAGGGTTAAAACATTTTCTTCTGTCTAAAAATATAAAAATTTGAATATATACATACACCAGATGTGGGTAAAATTTCAGTACTTCTTCCATTTCCTCCAAATTTATCAAAAATTATACAAATAAGTATATAAAAAAATGTTCCTATCGTATGTCTTTCATGAAGGAATCAGTGAATATTTGTGGCAGCAGTGTTAAGTAACACTATTACAAAAACTATCGATCTAAAAATAGTTTCCATCAAAAACTAATTTTAACTCAAGGCAACGCACGGCTATTATTAAAACGTATAGTTTGCTTTAAACATTTTTTTTTATATCCTAAATGGAAATTTGTTCCTTTTCTAAACAACCTCGTTATGACTTCAAATGTGTGCGTTAGCAAAAGATCGTACAGGAAGTTTAAATTGAGAAATGAGACTGGAACTTTATTGATTTACTTAATTGAAAGGAAGAAATATTCGAGGTGATTAAGAATTTCTAAAGCGGTTTCGAATTTTAAAGTTCTCTTAAACGGATTGAAACATAAAAGCTCTTTTAGACTTGAGAATTTAATTCATGCTCTTAGTTCTAGTTTATCATGATTCGTTTTTATCGGTACCGAAGATGACGCATTAGTTAAAAGTGTGCATTAGCTTCTATTAAAAATATGTTTTTAGATGTGGACGAGTTTAGTTTCAATAGTTAAAGATTTTTCTTCTATCTACGTTTTAACAGAGAATTTACTTAAGAACTTTTTGATACTTATAAGAAAATTCTAATTTCTGTTATAAATTTATAATATGCGCCTAAAATTTGTTAGGTATGAGTATTTCAATTTATAACAAAATTATCTCAATTTATACACTAAAACTACTTTAAGTAATAAAATTCAGCCAGAAAATTTAAGTTATATGTTTAGCTTTAAGCCATCACAATAGTATTTTACTATCCTGGCCACATGAATGTCACTTTAAATTTATACAATTCCCGGTTTAACCGTATCTCCTGAGAAATTGGTACAATGCCTGTACGATATTTATTTTAATTCAGTGACCAAGATTTTCTTGGTGGCAATGCTCCAACTAAATTCATGTAATTTATTGGCCGCGTATTTCTCCTTCTCTTCGTAAATTAAGCAGTATGTATGTGGTTGTACTTTGTGTGCAGTCGAAAGAATAAAAGTAAAAACATATTTATGAGAAGTGTATACATCGCTTGGATTAGGATACAGTGTGAGATATAACAAAATAGTTTTGTTAAAGTATATTTTAAAAAGTCAATGTATAATAAAACTGGCGCACTACATACAGAATTAATATTAAGAAATATGAACGCAGCCTGAATGACTGGGCATTCTTTAACAAGAGAGAAATTAAACTTTTAGGACATTAATGGTTATAAACTAGTGAGTTGCTTCTGCAGAATGAAAAACAGTCACCGGTGGAACCCGTGGAAGAAACCGCGATTGAAACGTATGACACAATCCAATTGTCATTAGAACATGACCTCTGAACATGACATTGAAATATCAGCTATTTGTATTAATAAAAAATAAAGTTGTTATTATCGCCATCTATAGACCTTCTCTCTAAAGACTACTTACTTTTCTTGACAAGCTGACTCAGGTGATTTTCTCCTTAAATCAGAAAAAAATAGTGAAAAATAGTTTTCATAGCTCGTGATTTTAATGTAAACTTTGATATAGAAATAAAAGCAACGAAAAAATATTGAACGAATACAAATTGTGTCAAATATTTCACGGTTTTTTCACTGATTCAAGGAATACATTGATAGACAATGCTTTTACTAATGTCGACTGTCGACCCTCTTGATCTAGTCAAAGATACCATGGATATGCACTTATTTGGCGCAGATCGTGGTATATACGTTCCACACATCTGCACATCCTGAAAATGTAGTAAAAGCAAATAGAAAGTTGACATAGGTGGAAAAAATGTTTTCAAAGAACTCCCTTGCTTCGTGGAGCAACAACTGTTGCAAAGCATAGTGGAAGACCGCGAACAATACGATCAAATGATAATATTGTGGGTGTGACGGTAAACGTCGCAGACGACTCAAGAACGTCAACAAAGAGATGCAATTACATATTTCTCGGACTTCCTTGAGGCGAATTTTGAGATTAGATTTACATGCTTTTCCATACACGATCCTAATGGTACACGCGATACAAGCCAGAAACCGATAACAATGCATGCAATACAGTCAGAATTTGCTGGACTTAAACAACATGATTGATGATTTTCCAATCAAACTCATCTCATTATGACCGATGAAGGACATTTCCATTTAAATGGATTTGTGAATAAACAGAATTACCGCTTCTGGGACATAGAACACCTTCACATTCTTTAGGAAGGACCGCTACATCCTCAACGAGTCACCGTATGGTGCGGCATAGAGCGCTCTAGAGCGATGCTTTGGCAATATTTTGGCACCCTAATTGGAAGAGCGAGGATCAGAGGATATGTAGCTGGAACAAGATGGAGCTCACACATGCAGACAGACTATGGCAATTTTGAGGAACATGTTCCTTACACGCCTAATTTTTCGATTTGGCCAATTCGCCAAATCTGAGCTTTCATAATATCCGTTAAGAAATAGTGGCTCTAACACCAGATATTTTGTCTCAAATAATGAAAAACGTTGTCAAAAGAGCACATTTATGAATCGCAGCTAGGGGTGGCTACTCGACCGACATTATTTTTCATTAATCATTAAACATAAAATATAATATATAAATAATAATATCAAAATATAAATAAATGTTTAAACTCTTTTCTTTGCCTTTTCTTACATTGTATTATAAATGGCGGCCACCTCAAATCGGGTACTTCATTATGGGCTTCCCTGTATTATTATTATTGTTGTCATAAGGAGGTGCCATCCATAACTTTAGAATTTTGTACCATGTTTAAGCAGAGGATGTAAAAACTGACACAAAAAAGCTTCTTTGTGTCAAATTCAGATTTTGATAAAATTTGGTAGGTTGTAGAGTATGTTCGGATATGCAAGGAATTTTTCTTCTTCGGCGAACATTTCTTTCGGCTGAGTGAAACGACTGTTTAAAGATTCATGAATAATCAGTTTTTTTTTTTTTTTAGTTTTTACTATTAACTAAGGACACATAATAAAAATAACAACAAAATAACAAAACCTATTTAATCAGCTAATTGGACTAGTAGATAATATAAAAGGCATGACTGTAAAGAATCGTACAGAGTTCTAAGAGGAAGAAACATCACTGATTTCACTAAGTTCCTTTATCTTCTCATCAATAATTAGAGTATGTGGATTTAAGTTTATCTGGAACAAATTATCGTGTATCCACTGCAATGTATACAAATCATTCCTGGTGACATGTTCGAACATCTGGGTGCTTTTATTAATTTTCTGAACGTAGTTTTTGATGGTGTACGCGCAACTGGGACTCTGGCGAGTGATACGAGCAATTTCGTAGCCCTGCTTATAGATGGGTATGTTGACTGACTTCGTAGAATTTTCATGGTTGCTTAAAACCAGCGTTTTGTGCAACTTGCGTAACATTTCGTTCTTGAGAAAATTCTGCATACTCTCTGATTCTGTGCTCTTGAAGATGTTCTTCTCGTTGATGTGGATGAGGCTATTGTTTATGTGCATCATGTGATTACTAGCGCAGGAATCTTGTTTAGGTAGAGCTATTTCGGTCTGTTTAATGGAATCGGCTGATTTCGCGTAATTGGTCATGTGAGTTGCACGTTTTGACAGCAGCAGATTATCAACTAATTGCTTATCATGCTGCCTCAAAGCTTCTTTACTTTCATGCAAAGATTTACTAGCGTTTATTTCGGCACAAGTAGACTTCTTCGAGTTTATAGAAGAGATATTTTGATTACTATTCTTGCTTGTTTTGACTTTTTTATCCTCAGTTTTATTCGAAGTATCTCCCGTATCCTTCTCCTCCTCTTTCGAATCCTTCACATTTGCTTCGCCGGCTTTTCCACATTTTAGCCCCAGTTTTACTTTCACAGACTTGTTGTTGAGACAGTTGTCACTGTGCGCAAGTCTATTCTCGTCGTCGTCTTTCTTCTTGCGGTCTCGTCTTTTCCTTTCAGCTGATTTGTGCTCTTTAACAGAAAAATCCTCCTCGTGCAAATGTTTGTCATTGTTATGGCTCTTTGCATAGCTGGCACACTCCGATCTCTTGCTTTTGGGAAAAGAATTTGAACTAATATCACGATCGCTTCTCATTTTGGGTGTGGATATTTTGCTAACGCCGTTCACTGAGTCACTGCTTACCTGGATTGATTCCTTAAAGCATGCATAGATATCGTTCAACGATGTGAGTAATACTTTGCGGTTTTCTTCGATATTTTTTTCTATGGATTCCTCCTCGCTTAACTTTGGCGCGTTTTTCTTTTGATCCGCGGATTCGTTTGGTTTCGCTTTTACTTTAGTAGATTTTTCCTTACTTGTGCTCGCTTTAGTAGATCCTTTCTTGATTTCTTGCTTTGTATTACCTCCTTCTCCAGCAGCTACTGAGCTGTTGGTGCTTATATTGTCAGGAGCCGTTAGGCAGATGTTTCTATCCGACTTCTTTGATCGTCCTTTATCCTTGAATCCTATTTCTTTCTGCTTCATCTCCAAATACTTCAGAATGTCGGACTCATTAAAGCTTCTAACACTTTTAAATTTATCCATTTTCTTAATTGGTTTATCTTCTATTGGTTTTTCTGCGCACACGTTTGTAGTGTCAGAAGCAGGAAAATTCATAAGATCGCATCCGCGATCCAACTGGTATCGTTTCATAAGTAATTTATCATTGCTATCGATACCAATGTCATCCATATAATTTTTTAGGTCTTCGGTATTTAATTCTTCCTCCGACAAATCTATTGCCATATCACTGTTGGAGTTGCGTAAAGCATCAATAGGCATTTCCTCGTTCTCTAGGAGATCTGCCCGTGAAAGTGAGTAGTTATCCAGGTCGATTGTGTATTGTGCCTCACATTTCTTTAAGGATTTTAGGAATGCAGTGCTCGAAGACGTACACTTAATAGCCGCTAAATCTGTCTCGACGCGTAAAGAATTGGTTCCAATCATTTCTGTAGTGTTTATTATATCACGTAGACTCTGCCTGATAGATTCTTTCAATCGTCTGCTGATGCCCGTCTGGCAAATTTCCCGTTTTATATATTTCCTATTACTTTCGTTAGTCAAAGCTCGCAGATATTCTTCTAATTGTATCTTTTGGGCTTCGGTGATCTCCTCCAACTTACCAGATTGCATAAAATACCTTATCTCATTCAAAATGTGATCTAAGTCATTAATACCTAACCCTGATCGCACGAATAGATCGGTTTCTGTACTTTTAGAATGTAAAGATAGCTTTTTATCATCGCTACGGTTTTTATTGCGCTTATTCTTGGATTTTTTCGATTTTCTAAAACTACTCATTATATGGCTGAGACATTGCTCTATGCTGTACTTTAGATTTTCTCTGCCCGGAAGTTTAGCGGCCTCTGCTTTCTTCTCTTCGTGCTTCTTCTGTAGCATATACCTTCGCATTTCGAGGTTCATCATTAAATTGTCATACTTGTCCATTGACAAATGTTCGTTGTTTTGTAATAAAACTTCTGCAGTTTCTAAATCGGTGAGGTTCACGTAGCTATTATAAGTTTCTTTGATTTGTATATCCGAATTTGTAGAAGATAAGAAAATACCGCGTAGCTGGCATAGTTTCCTGTTCAGCTTCCCCTTTATTGGAGCAGAGTTTACTTTGAGATTCCCCATCGTTTCCAAAGTGTTTGTATTCGCGTTACAATCATTATTAATCCGTATATCCTCGGTGCTAGACTTTACACTCCTTCCTTTAGTGCTCCGTACTGATTCGCTATCGGCCAAACTGTGCTTATAAAGCCAATACACTGCGCGTCCCTGTCCATCGACCGCGTACAAGTCGGGTAGATCGTACTTGGAGTGAACGGATATGTCAAAATCGCTCACTTTACATAATGAATCCTGATTAAGGGAGCATTGCGAAACAGATTCCTGCAGCATATCCTCTCTGGGCTGGCGGAACACTCCAGATGGAGTCGTCGTTTTTGAAATTTTTCTTTTCCATGTCATTGTATCCGGGCGGTAGCTGTTAATACCACCGCTTACATTTTTCTAATTAGATCCTGTTCGTATTGCGTTTGTACATATACTAAAAATTTTACGTGTAAAATACGTCTATCAAAATGTCAAACGACTTTGACAGTTAAATGCAGGCCCACTATGTAGAGCCAGTGTCAAATTGACAGTGACATGCCCAAGAATTAACATGATGTAGGTATTATTTACAAGAAAATCAATGAAAACGCTTATTTGTATACATCAACATGTAAGATACATCTTTGGCGAAGTGAAGATGTGAAAGTTTACTTTGTATGGATAATATATTTTAAATGCGTATTGTGATTCAAGAAAAGTGCCAAAGTAACCCAAAGAGGGATAAAAATCAATTTTTCTAATTAGATGCTGTAATAAAGCTAAAACAAAAGACGACGCAGCGCTGATATGGCTATTACAGCATACTGTGCTGTAATGAGATATTAACGTGGTGGGGGGGACTTTTGCCGGAACGTAATATAGGCGATTAATGTGCAAATTAGAAAAAATACTGTAGAAAACGTGTGCCACAATGACATGTAATACGAGTACAAGTAAACGTCATTGTGACACTTGTGTTTTAAAATACTATATCCCTTTTGTGGAAGAATATGACGTTAAAGTCATAAACTGTTTTGTGCATCAAATCGTAGGAAATTCTTTCTACTCTAAGGAAACGCACATGGATCACATACACTAAAATCAACCTTGGAAGGAGGTCTTGATTTCGTGCCAAAATTTCTAGAAAAGCCAGCCAAGCGACCTTGCTAAATGGGGTGTTGCGTAATCGTAGATTTCAATGGGAACCTTTCGCCGGCCGATATCTGCAACTATAAATCTTTAGATTTAATACGTATATGCGAAAGAATGAGGAGAAAACTATTAATGACGAAGTCAGGAAAGGCAGATTTATTGTAGATTCTGCGTTTGAGAGAGACAATTTCCAGCAGATACCTTTAAAACTCGTGGAGAATAATTTAGGTTTCTACTTAACAATCATAAATTTTTAGCATTTATTCCAAGTATTTTCACTTAATAAATTACTTTAAAGGCATTGTGGTGAAAATATATATATCAGTATTTTTAGTTCGTTGCTTTAACTGATTTAATTGTTTAACCTTACAACGGAAACTTAAAAACTCTAAATCGCAATTCTGATGAGATTTTGGTAGCTTGAGACTCCATGGAATGATGCTCAAGAACACTCTCTGTTGCGGAGGAACGCAAACTTCAGAGATAGCAATCTGACTTTGAAATCCAATCCAAATATCGTTTATCCAAAATAACTTTTAAACGGCGCAAAATAGAGAACACGTTTCCAGGGCGAACCTGCACCGTTTATGTAGTCCCTTCCGCCTGTTTTAGCTATTTATATACAGGGTGTTACAATACAACGTATATTGTACTTATTTAATCGAATTTCAGAAATCGGTTACAATAATTCTTTTTCTTGGTGTATATTATTTAGCCAACATGTACATTTGTTTAGTTCTAATTAATTGAAACATTAATAAAACAAATGTTCCTTACTTCAAGTGATGTAGTTTATATTCTTTAAATAAAACAAATTATCCGTTTGAAAAGGGCATGCAAGGAACTTCCTAGCCACAGTTCCAATTAATTAGAAGCGAAGAATAATTCTTTTTGTCATCAACTATTGTGTACAAAGGTGATGTATATACTTACATACGGTGTCCACAAAATTATAAATTTTGTCATACTTCTCTATATATTTTTATGTGATTGCATTGTCTATTCAAAATCAGTTGTGGCCGTTTGAATATAGGAATATATTACGCTACCAAATTGCTTTATTTTTCTTTTTCCTTTAATTCTGTTATTATGATCATTAATATTATAATTTAGGAATGATATTGGTGACTTTGTTGGCAGTGAGCAAACAAAAGATAATGGTTTAATTATTATAGATATTGTGGAAACAAATAACAGAAAAAACGGCAATATTTAGTTTATATAATTTACATTAATTTTAAATTATTAAAGTTTCTACCACTAAATACATTTCAAATTTTTCTTTTATGGGAACATGCCTTTTTCATTATCTAAAATACTCTTGTAAATATAGCAAGTTCTGTACACATTTACGCTAAGCTTGGTAAACCAAACTCCACCGTTGAAATACCTAATGTGTTCCTCATTTTTTACTTTCGTAACTTACTTTCCAACGTACAACAGTTAATATTTCTTTTTACATTTCATTGAAAATCATCATATAGCTTGCTACTTCAGTAGCGTGAAAACAAAACTGTATTGATAATGTCTAATTATAGAGGGCTTCCCAGAACTGATCTCGTAAGATCGTTGGCAAAACTCCGCAATAGACATTAGCTATCAACAAACAAAAGGACGTTTGCTTTTGTGTTTGATAGCTAATGGCCTTTGCAGGATGTTTTGTCAACGATCTTACGAGATCAGTTCTGGGAAGTCTTCTATAGTTAGGCATTATCAATACAGTTGAAATAAATGATTTGTTTCGATTTCTTTCTCCTTTTGTTTGGTGTATTTTATATCAAAAAAGTAAAATAAAATATTGTTAGTGCGCCAAATGGTACTAAAATCGTATACAGAAAAAATAATATGTGAATGTAATGTGAAAACTGAAGCGTGTTTTAAATGCAAGGCGGGAGCATTTATAAACAGCGTATATCGGCATACACAATTCCTAGTTCTACGATGCAAACATTTTCGATTCCTCTTTGTATATATTTCGTATGCCTAGCGGTGTAGCGCGTCGAATAACCTCACAGCGGAGATTTGATCGCTCTCCTCTGGTGAGGTAAATTAGATTTTTTCAAATTTCTAGCAGAAGTCTTAGTTTCCAGATTCGCAAGATATATATCTAATCATTTATAATCTGTACCTATAAAGAAAATATTTTCAGCTTCATAACGATTCAGCAACATTCTTATTTTAAATGGAATACTTATATGACTATAGATCTAGTGAATTCTCACATCGTTTGTGATGATTTTGCACTGGAATTCCAAATGTTTAAACTCAACCGGGTTTGAGATATTTCAAGTTTTGTTAAATTTTCTGACATTTGCACTATGTACTTTTACTAAAATTACATTTAGCTATTTTATGGAGTACTAGGCAAAAGACATTTGACTAATGTAGATAGTTAAGCTATGTCGGTATTGAGTACATACTGTAGCGAGTATCATTCAATTACTTACAGGGTGCTCAAAAACTCATATCCAATATGGATACACTTATACTATTAAAATATTTTCTTTCAAATACAGCAATGTTAGTTGTAAAATAGTTTTTGCTTTGTTTACACAAATTTTAAATTCATATATATCTCCAAACAATTTATACAAGTATTTAAACAAGTACTTGTACTGTCCTTTGCCAGTATACCTTAGCGATTTAAACGACAATAAAGAATTATCACAATTTACATTATATGCACACCTCTTTACTATTTTTGTTATTTATGCATTCATTGAATACCTTTCTTTAGCTAAAGCCCAAATTATAATTGCCCCGGTCAATTTGAATTTCCTAAAAATAGAATATTAGACAAAACAGTTTAAGAAATGCTTTATTTTCTTCTTTTGTATGTCCTTCTGCTTTAGAAGTATTCACAACGAATACTTCCGCACCTATCACGTATTCTTATTTCTCTTAATCTTACAGTTATCTGAAACCAAGGCTTCAAAATTAACTTCTTTTATGTAGAAACCTACAAGGTATCGTTCCCATTTCTTCTTTAAGGAGTCATAAAATTTTATATATCTTAATGAACCGGTATAGGACTTTGTAAGTCCTACCCATAACGGGAAACTCAAACGTAAGCAAAAACTCGCAAAGTTAGCGTGGTATCTAAAACCGACAGAATCGTTCTTGCTAGTAAAAGCTTTCTGAAATCCTACTAGTAGGTATACATTCAGAGAACTATTCGGGCTGAAATTACCTTCCAAGTTCAGCTCTGTTACGCTTCCCAAATTGGACCATTTGTCTGTTACTTACGGCAGCAATTTGCTCCATGCTGATTTGATAGGAACTACTAAGGTTACTTTAATATTCCAGTGTTTGAATCATGCCTGAATGGATGAAATATCGCTTAAAGCTTCTCAATAATGAAGTGAAGTTATAATTTATATTTCTACTATAGAAACCCTTGGTTTGAAGGTAATTTCTTTAGGCCCATATCAATTTTCCATGCGTGTTAAAATTTGGGATCATTCTGAATTTTATTAAGACTCGATCAGTTAGAGTCTAGTGATTTTATTACGATTGAATTGCAAGTGAAACATTGATATCGATGCCTCTGTACTGAGAGGTGCACCGGCAGAATCGAGGTACTTTCTAGAACGTAATGATGAAGCCAGGTTTGAGCGACGATATCGATTCGGGATAGTTCGGTGTTGCGGGAATCAGACGGGCACATCCCCTTTAAAAGGGCGATGCTGTAGTAGTTGAAATACTGCAAACTTTTTGTACCCATCCATCCCGACGAAATGCACAGCGGAGAACGCGTTTTACTCGAGTCTACGAGGTAACAATTTCCTGTATACAGGCATAAGGGGTGGCAAGGAGTGAAATCGTTTTCTGGCACGCAATAATGGCAACTGGTGGATAGAATGGATTGGTCTTTTACATGTCTGTGCTAATAACTATGCGTGAGGTTATCGCTTTGCCTTGCTTAACCATTGAGGAAACTTCACATTATTAATGGTTGTTTGCTTAAAAGCCAATTTTAACTTAGAAGAGGATAAGAATTGTGAATAAAAAAATGTGAATATCACTTGTTATCAAAATTTCAAGATACCGTTGCGGTCATTAATTTGGAAACACGAGACAACAAGATTTTTCTATTGTAAATTGTTTGTCATTTTGACGATGTTATTGGCATATCAATTTTGACTTTGACAATTAGGGTTTATGTCACTATCGCTTAGTGACAATAATTCATGACATAACGCTTACACTATTAAATATTAGAAGTGTCCAGTAAATTAGATTAGGCCGGTATTTCCAAATTAATGGTAGCAGATCAAAATAAAAAGAAATTACATTTGAAAAGGTTTTGGATAGGAATTTATTATATTTTCGGAGATAACACTCATAGACCTCATACAGCAAGAATCCATTTACCCGAAAATTTGAAAATTTTTGCTGTGTAGGTAGTCTATTTGTCAAAACTGGAAAATGCCCCAGTTTTGGGCATATTAACCTGACTATATATGACAGATATAAATGCCCAAATTAATCAACCTAAAACTAACTGTACCAGTTTTCTATGCAGCCGATGGTACCTACTAAACATGTCAAAACGCATATGTAGTACATATAAAGTGACAGTAGTACATGAAAAGAATAGATCTATATATAAGAAATACATAAGACAAGGATAGACATATATTTCTGTTTAATAGGATATAGCTGCCTTTAATTACTACAAACGAGCAGTATGTTAGTAAAAGGTCTATGGTGACTATTGAACTGTATCCGAACTGGAATGGCGTCTGACATATAATAATATATTTAGGCGTTGAAGCCAACAAAGATAGTAACGTATATTTTTTTCACTTCATCTCATGTTTGTATGTATATTTTGATTGCGACTGTAGATTTATGTCAATTTGAAGGGTTTTTTTTTTAACATTGATTCTTATAAGGTATATCGTAATGCGTTAGAAAAAAATAGAGATAAGTCAGTAGTCGTGGTTGCCTATCTGGAGTCCTGCTTCACATTTTCAAGAGTAACATTCCATTCCAGTTCCCTACGATACAGTTGAATCATGGTGACACTTTAATTATTAACCATAGATAATAAATATATATACGTATAATAGATGTGTACCTCCCATGTAATTTCACGCGGCAC
Organism: Cetonia aurata; assembly: GCA_949128085.1. Taxonomy (NCBI): domain Eukaryota; kingdom Metazoa; phylum Arthropoda; class Insecta; order Coleoptera; family Scarabaeidae; genus Cetonia; species Cetonia aurata. The sequence continues at coordinate 15,537,733 of OX421884.1, read as the reverse complement.
GAGCAAAGTTTCAAACCTTTTAAGACTGGTGGCGCGTAGCGTTAGTCAGCAAGAACTATTTCCAATACGCGGGAGATTTGATATTATTTACAATTAAGAAATTTACTGTTTAATTTTTTTTTGCACTTAAATGAATGGGCATAGAAAATAAAATAAAAATTAGAGGGAAATCGTTTATTGTGCGCACATAAATACATAACTATACAGTACAAATATTTGCAATACATAACCACAAATTAAAATAAATCACTTACTTAATACTACTTAACTAAATATATAAGTAATAATAAGGAATAATTATCATAGTAATAAATAGTAATCATTGTAATTTAATTAAATTAAGATCATGTGATGAAATTTGTAAATCACCTGTCACATTTTGTATGGTGTACATTCCGTAATTGACAAGGGATCAAACGGATTTGCTCATGTTTTCTAACGCTTCATACGGCTTGGTCTTCATAAAATCCTCTATGCGGAGAACCTTGTCTTCTAGTCCTTTACCAATTTTTTTCAGGCACGCTTCTAGTTTTTGGAAAGATCTTGCTACTTTATATAAGCTGATAGCTTCTGGTGCAAACTCCGTCTTTCTTCCCACCTGTTTTATTTGTAATTATTATCAACAATTCTCACCGCTTCATCGTAAATTGGAAATTTCCTTCGAACACTTTTTGTACCAAAACATCCTTACGCGCAGCAATTTCTTAAGCCACCCATTATTGCAAATACGGATATTCACCATTATTACAGCCTTTTCACTCATAAATCACAAAGAGATAAAAGCAATTTCAAACGATTGAAAACGCACAAATTTCAAAATGACAGATGTGTATAAAATTTTCAAACAATGTTTTTTTGTTGTCGTTGACGACGCGTCATCATACTTCAATCTTATTGGTCAAAAAATCGATACTAGCGCCGAAGCGTTAGTCAGCAAGTACTAAACCGTGCCTACAAGATACAATACAAGGTAAACAGGCGTGTTATTAACATCATGCAGTAACCATAGAACATCCTTATTCGTAGTGACCTCTGCTACCAGTTATCAATTTTCATTGTTCAGTTGTTGCATCTGTCAATGTGTCAAAGTGATTTCTGATCCAATAATTGGAATATAGGTAATAATAATTACCTAATAACAGTTCAGTAGTGCTTTATTTTTTTAACGAAGAAGCTTATGATATGCTGGCTGTATATTTGAAAGTTTATAAAATGTCGTTATTGCTAAATGAGAATATGCTACACAATATCCTAGAAGACGATGTCATTCAAGGAAAGCACTTAGAAGATTGAGACGACGACTACTGGCAGTGTTCAATTCGTACGAGTGAAAAGTAGGATATGCAGGAATTGCGCCAAAATGTTTTGACTTATATAAAAGCTGATCCACATTTAATCATCAGAGAATTCGCTATTTGCTGGTCTATAGAATATTAGTAAAACAGAAAATACGAAATGGATTTTGATAGACGATTAGACCACTGCTAATTTTAGAGAGATATGGTGTATGCAACCATCCTGATTTCTGATCTGAAGTATTGTGGACGGACCAGGCTACAGTTGATGGCTCGTGTAAAGAAAACTTACATAATATGCTTTACTAGTCAGCAACCAATTCAAACTGGCCAAGAGAAGTCATTTATCGAAATCGTTGGCTTGCGGAAGTGTTGTGTTATATTCTTGACGGAAAAAATCGACCCCTTTTTCTTTGAACAAGCTTTTACAGGAGAAAGATATCTCGATTCAGACAAGACTAAATATGTGGTAATTTTATGTGGATGCTAAAGATTTCCAAATAAATGGATTTGGAAAGCAAGTTTATTTTAGTGATCACCAAGATTACCACACTTGACGATTTTGGTTTTTATTTGTAGAAGAAAATTAAATATTTTTTATGTGCCGCTGACAGTAAATAACAGAAGCATCTTATGTCATGGTTATGTTTTTTTAAAATCTATACAAAGCACAACAGTTCGAGAATATAAATATCATAAGTGAGATGTTCTTCATTCTGTTGAAGAGTTCTACAGTCTCTTAGTTAGAGAGACGTAGAGCACGCTTCTGCAAAATAAACATTCTTTCGGCACAACCGGAAGAACGCCAATAAGGCACCAGTTTAGAAAAACTCAGCATAGTACATGAAACGCAGATTACTCCATCTGTAGGATTGTTTTAGACGATATAAGGCGTAACAAGTTTGTGACAGTTGGATGGCTAAAATAATCAATATGATCTCCTCACTCCATTTTGGAGTCGAAAATAATTCCTGGTATCTTGGTCGAAGTAGTGATAGCTATTGCAGAATTGCCGAGTGGATAAATAGGTATCAATAACGGCAGTTGCATTTTTGTTTATTATAGCTTTGTTTAGTTTTGATCAGTTAGTGACCGAATCTACTATTTACTGAAGTAATACTAATATCATTTGCATACAAGGTTATGTCCCCTATATTGACAAGTCGTTAATATAAATTAGAAACAACATAGGTCCAAGAGTTAATCCTTGCCCAATATCTATCCCATTAATCAGTGGCTTTGATATACCATGATTGCAGGTAACTTTTTGCAAGCGATTACTTAAGTAACTTACAATCCAGTCGTTTCCAACTCCTGTAACACAATGATATTTATATATCTTATATGACATAATTGAGTAGTTCGCGCAGTCAAAAGCTGTCTGAAGATCAACAGACAAAATTGCACAAATGAGAGATTTGCCAATACTGGAGTAATCCTTCTTTAGGATTTGTTTAAAACGGTATTAATTTGTATTAAATACACTCTATGTTGTGTGTTCTAGGAACGTGTAAAAGTTTTTCTTGTTAATTTTTTGCTTAAATTCAGTTTCTGAAGAAAGGTTAGCTTTGTATCTTTACTAATTTTTATTGATTTTTCTTTCAACATCCCTAATCTCTAAATGTTGAAAGATGTAGGATTTCAAAGAAAAAATATTAAATCTCTAATTTTGACAAAAACCTTATTTTTCCTGTTCAATCATATATTAATACAAACTCTAACCAAATTACATTGTAACAGTTGCTTCGAAGTTGCAGCATTAAAAACAAGTAACATAAGTTAATCAGAGTATACAACATAAATTTTTTTTTTGTTATTGTCATTGATTTGAATGACAAGGAGTAGCATAATTGCACATTACAAGTCTAATGTACTTCTGCTAGAGCCTGTGGATAAACTTATATCTTCTATATCATAACTCTAATATTAAGCAAATAGTTTAATGAAAAATAAATACCATTCCTTTCGTATATTGCAAAAAATAACCACCTGCTTTGTGAAACAATAAAATACCGTCGCCCCTTATTGAAAAATTGTTATAAATTTGGTCCTTTCAGGGTAGTCGTTACGTAATGAACGAAAATATTTCACAGGGTTTTTGACAGTTATGTGCTAGTGCCGGCGGAGGATGTCGTAAAACTGATGTAGACACATCTGTTTTCTGAACCTTTAACGTGCTCGTAATAATTTCAACTTGTCCGCGTGTGAAGCGTCGTAAAAATACTGATTTACTTACTAAACCTACAAACCTTATCGCACAAAGCGTAGAGTATTACAACTCCTAATGTTTTCCAGCACAAAAATGTTACTACATAATGACTAATACAATTTGCGAGCTTCATTTTACTACGGAAACGATAATCAAAATTGGTAATTCATTCAAAGCTTTTCAAAAATCAAATTCATAACTCTCCGAGATAGCTGTCGAAGTTACCGTTTCCCTGTCCCCAATTTCGGGAAATTGGAGAGCGGTCGAACCCTGAACGTGATCTGCCTTTGAAATTTAATAAACGTTGGCACTTCTTTCGATTCGAAGATAACTAGATTAATTGTTACGGATCTATGTGCCCGGAGCGGGTACAATTGGAGAATTCTATTACTATTTCAATTAGTTGCAACGCCGCGCCGGCTAGCGCTCCGTTCGAAACTGAGGCAAAATTCGTGCAAATATTCAATTACGAACTTTTGGGAATTTGATTGGTTTCTATTGAAAATATCCGACGCTGAATTGGCAGCTCTGAAAAGTTTCATATTACAGTATGCTAAAAAGGATTTGTTTTTCATCAATAGGCAAAACTAAAATGTGGAAGGAATTTGATTTTTGCAGCACCACGGTTATTTAAAGTTTAATTAGCGCCCTCTCATTTAAATAAATTTGTGGTTTTGATTTTATTTTATGTTTATTGAACTTTCTTAGTAATTATTAATAAATTAATTCGTTCTATGCCAATCTTCAGATGTAAAACATCACTTCAAATGAATATGAAAATGGCCATACTGTGCTGAAACATGTAGTATTGAAGATGTAAAATATACAGTTAGATATAGAGGAAATAAAGTTATTTACTTTTACATACATATTGTGACACCAATCCTTTAGAATTTTGATCTTTTAGATTTAATTATTATTTGGGCAAAGTCCACAATTTGTACTGAATTTGTATCTGAAAGCATGGATCCAAATCAAACGCCATTTAAAAGAATTTCAAAAGAAAAAGATTATTAAGCAAGACAAAATGTAAAGAAAAGGTATTTTTTTTTCAAAAAGAGATATGTGGTACATGGAGGCGTTCAGCCACGTTATAAATAAAAGGTGGAAGACTGCGAAATTAATACAACCAGCGAAGTATTAACTAAGACATAAAATTTGCTTTGTTGGTGCTACTAGGCTATTAACATAAGCGCTAGGAACAAATTTTCTGTATCGATAACGATACCTGAGAGTTCTCTTTGAAGCCACATAAACAAAAATAATTTCATGATATTTTATAGCTTTAAAATTATGACCATTATTTCCCACACTTGAAACGAAAATGGTAACCACCTTGTATATTGGTAAAATCATGAATAGATTTTAACATTTGGAGAAGTCAGGAGATATAGGAAACAAAGGATATTTATTTATTTCTATTGCTTAGTTTTTGCTTTCCTCAAAAATTATATTGTGGCCCAGCCACCAACAGCTAGCTCATTCGTTGGCTTAAAACGTCATTTCTCTTCTCCTAGTTCTTATTTTGAAAAGAGAGTTTTACATAACTCTCTTTGTCTTTTCATTCCACTTCTTCCTTTGTCCGTTTTTATGTCTTGTAACTTTTTTGGCAGCATTTTAATTTGAGTTGTAAGCATTCTCCCCACAAAGCCTGGTGGCAAGACTTCGGGTAGCAACTAAAATCCTACCAACCCGCCAGTATTGTCTTTTATTTTTTCTGCTGAAGATCATAGACAACCATATTAGAAGTGGACATTTCACACGTATGCTATCTTATTGGCACCAGTGTGCTTACTGAACAGGTAAACCCACTGAAACGAGCCTACATAATCCTGCTGGAGAGCTAAGATTCTGGAAGGGGACATAAGCAGCAAAGAGGTGGTTTTGTTTGTATTTATTGATGTAGAGGGAGCCTTTGACCTTACTTCTTATGAATCAATCACTAGGGCTACGGAATATACAGGACTTGAGCCCCCACTATCAAATTAGTATGCTACATGCTGAAAAATCGTAAGATAACTGCGCAGCAATTCACTGACGTTTGGAACGGAGGGCGGATGTCCTTAGAATGGGATCTTATCGTTCCTGTTATGGTCCCTGATTATTGGTCCTGCTCAGGTCCTGCATGAAGGAGGATACAATATCAGGGGTATGTAGATGAACTGCTCATTGTAATTAGCGGCAGGTACGATACAATCTTATGAAAACCCTCAACATTGTTAAGAAGTGGTGCTTGGGGGAAGCAAATAAACGCTTCAAATAAACGCTAACAAAACTACAGTTGTGCTATTTACGAACAGAAAGCAACTATATGTAGGTAAAGTATTTCTGAAAGGCTAGAATATTCTAACGAGGTCAAATATATGGGGGTCATAGTCGACTGGAGACTGAATTGGAACAAATAATTAGAAGGAATCACCCATAAAGCAACAATGGCGTATGTGTCCTGGAAGTCGTTATAAGAATTAAGGTCACCAGCGCTTCCTTTCTATGGTGTCCAAAACTAAAAGAAGCACATGCTAAACTGCAAAAACTATAGAGAAAGGAGGTTTAAATCTCATTCTGGTTAATTACGATAACCGGTTTTTTTTTTCGAGGTCGTATTGATGACTAGGAGGGAGATTTGGCTTTGCAAGGGTGCCTGATAAGCATATTAAATGCTTCTCCCTTAAAAAAGAAAAAAAAGGTCTGTTTGGAAATTACAGGGGCAATGTGCCCCGACCCAGCAGCAGCTATAGGGGTTATAGTAAATATCACAACCCCTACATCTGCATGGTAGGAGGATGGCGGTTCTCAGTACATATAGGCTTAAGTTGACACACAACTTTAAAGACGGTGACCCTATAGAACATATCGCTGTCCTACACTATCTCAAATCATAGGTTACGTCACTAGAACAAAGAACATTATGCCTTTTAAATTCAATTTTAGGCAACCATTCAAAGTATCGATTCCAGGTCAAAGTAAATGGGACCTAGGCGAGCTCAAGTATTGCCGTCTGTCAATAGTTTTAGGGCAAATCCCAACCATCTTTCAGGCAGAAATATTTGCCATTGATGTTTGTGCCCAAGAAAACCTTAAGACAAGGATGAAAGTAGGTAACATCTATGTATGAGCCTAGGCTGGTATAGGAGTGCATAAATAATGTAATGCGGCTGGATATGTTACACAAAGTCACACTAGTATGGGTGCCACGGCATTCACTAATTAAACGTAACGAGGTGGTTGACCAACTGGCCAAATGAAGGGACCAGTAGTCACTGAGTGGACCAGAACCAGCTCTGGGTATTTCGAAAACCCAGATTAGAGGTGCGCTTCAATAGTGAAAGCAAGAAAAAGCGATGAAAATGGCAGTATTAAGAAAAAACTCTCAGATTTGCGACAAGCACGAGGTCCGATTGCTAGATTAAATCAGGTTCCTTCACAATAGATTGCTTCGATGGCGATGAGCAGAAGCTTCTGTGCCTCAACCCTGTTACAATACAATACAATTTCCCCCCAAACCTTATCTTAGTAACTCTGACAATCCAGAGCAGCCAACCGCGTTATTTGAGTTGCCTATGTTCATGGTGACGTGACCTTCAAGATAAAATGAGAGCACTATACAAAATAAATTGCTTTACAGTAAAGGTGAGGTGTCGATATTTCGTAGCTTAGAAGCTTCTTCTCGAATAAAGTGTTAGGTGATATCCGAAGCTACGAATTTTTAATACTTTTGAAATAAAATTCAAAATATTCTTTCGCACTACAGCACGGAGATTCAACGTCGTTACGTTTAGGCTTCTAAAGTACTAACGAGATTATACAGGTCCTGGTAAACGGACCAATCTCGTTCCAATGAAAGCTTTCACAACGGTACCGAACACGGTCCACCCCAATTAACTGTAACTTAATTGATAGCTCTAGCGATGAGCGACGCCACTTCGTTTACAGCCGCACACACTGACGGACTTTTCAATTTACGTCACTGCTATTTCTATCGTGGCGCTACCTATAAATAAAGCTAACGAATACACCGCCTCGACCGTTCAAAATACAGCTGCCCTCGTCGTTTCAGCCGCATAAACACGAAATAATGGAACAGTTTTGTAATGGATTGTTTGTATCCGTTTTCTTAACACCGATAAAAGTACTATTATGTTTATAATTTTTCTTTTTCTTTTCGTTCCTCAGAACTCGGTTGGAGTGAAAACAGAAATCAATTTTATAAGTGGTTCGGTGCGGGAGCTTAATGATAGCATAACGCATCTTTCGTTAGGTCGAGAGCAAGTGGTTAGTGTAGTTGTAATGTTTTCCTTTTAACATGAATACAAAGGAATGTTATTGAATAAGTACTTTATCTTGAATTAACATCAGTTTCAGCCAAACTATACTCCATGAATTAGAAGTGTTACACCCAGAACGGATAACTTCTTTAACTTGATTTTTGGCAATGTAGTAGTCTTACATCGTGAATGAAACTATAATATTTCCAAGAAATGTTATTTATGTGTTATCCAATGTTTTGCGAAAAAAATCTTTTTTGTGAAGAAATCTTATGTTCTTCGTTGATCAACTAGATAAATATAAGTAATATTTTTTTATTAATGCGTTATTGATTTTATGAGTTTAGGTGATCGGTCTTATATGCCAACATAGAACAAGAAGAACAAGGTTGATTTTGCGGCTAGATAACAATGGACAGATCGGTAATGAAAAATCTCCATTTGAAAACTTTCACAAAAATTCTCTTTCAATTTCCCCATTTATCCCATTTTTTCCACCAAATAAATATTTTATGTGATATACCTACACTAAATATAATATGTTAAATTAAGTTTGTATTTAACACGACAGGATCATCATCCCTGACAGGAACAATTATAAAAATTTTTAGTTGATGAAATGGAATGTTTTGAATCCACCAAGAGTTAAGTCTAGGTGCTTATCTCCCATAATAATGATTTCATTATTATATGTTTGTGGTATACGTACAATTTATTTTTGATACCATACGGTATAGATTACTTAATATTGTATAAGGAAATGTTCACGCGAAACTCCCATCAGTTTCTCATCTTCCTCGTTGAACCATTTAATTAGCCCCAGTGCTTTAGAGATCACCGCAAAATCCACCCTTCTTCGGGACATCTCCATGTAAAGTCGGAGTTTGAAGACGCATTGCGTAACAAGAACTATTAATTGAGACATTTCCATAATTTAGTTAGACACTTTCCAAAAGTTCTTAGCACAAAACACAGCCATGGATTAGGTTGCCTTTGTTGTTTTTGCCAGTAAAGTTTGGAATAGGTACCTAAGTTTGAGACAAACAAAAACATTTACTTATATATGAAACACACCAATGGTAATTATTCTACTCTATATCGTCATTACGTAAATAATTTATATTAAGCTGGTGTGGATCGATTACCTCTACGCCGACGGTATTGTATTTGTTGTTCATTCCATTCAGCGCAACACGAAATACGCGACCATGTATTTCACAGTCTATTGTTGTGCAGAACTCAAAACAATTGAGAAAACAATTGAAATGTGGTTTTTTAAACGCAATAATTTCTTTAAAAACTATTAATTTAGCGTTACAATATCTAAGAAAATATGTTCAATAAAATTCCCTTAATATCTTTTAATTGCCTTTATGAAAACCTTTTGCTTGGAGAGATTTTGCTTGGAGAGAAAGGATTTGGAGCATTGTTAGGCACTTCGCAACCAAACTTTTCAGCATTATTCTTCCTAATGCAATGTATAGTATAGGTAATATATGATAAGCATGATACAAATTTAATTTGATTAAAATATTTATTAGCTTTACTTTTGACAACTAACGCAAGAACATGTGTTTGTGACAAGTGTACTGATGGAAAAAAAATCGCTCAGTCAGTTAGCCAATAAATAGCAGAAGCTGTAATATCATCACAAAGCTGATATCCAAACAGTTACTACGATGACAGGAAAGTTCGTTATTGTTGTCATTGTAAAAAGTAATAGTATTATTTATTATTCTATATACGTGTATAAATGTGTGGGCTACATCAGTTACAAAAATACTACAGCACAAACTAATGGGTAAACGAATTAAAAATATTAAAATAAAATAGTAGTCAAGAGAGTACATTGTTCTTAAGTTGATTACCATTTATAATGTGTAATAATATTTAAGCTAATGCATCGAACAGTTTTGGACCCAAAATACTGGGACAGCTTTTAGTTAGGTTTAGTGAAAATTTAGGAACATGAACATTTTGGTTTATATAATTCCCTAGAGTTAATTCCAGCCATGCAACCAATAATACGTTTCTGACCTAAAAACACATTCTGAGCAGTAGGCGATGGGCCCCAAACAGTGATGCCGTCTTTGAACATTAGTATAGTAAAATGATAATAAAGATTTGAAATCGATTATGGGCATAGGATTACCTATTTGAAACAGTTGGAATTTAATCTACTCTCAACTTTTTGCGCTCCAAGATAATGTTTCGTCTATGGTCATACCTAGAAAGTGTACTTCATTAACTCGTTCAATTTCATTATTTTGTGAAAGTTAAGGTGGGTTATGTTTTGAATATGTATTGAAGTATGGATATTTACACATTGTGTTTTATCACCATTTAAGTATAGTTTGCTTTTGCTAAACTATGAATTCATGTCGTCCAAGCCTACACATGAGTGATTTTCCATTCCTGAAATATTCGTGGATGCAATAGCACTAGTAGTAAAAGTAAGAAAGGTACAGAACCTAAAACACTACCTTAAGGCGCTCATTTCTTCACAGGTAATACAACTGGTTTAGAATTATTTATACTGCTGTATCTTGTATGCCGAATCCTTAACAATTGAAACCTACCACGCAGATATAACACAAACCAGTACTACTGCACCTCTATTGTATTGTATTGCAGCTTGGTTGAGGCACCGAAACCTCTGCTCACTGCGACCGAATTGAGCTATTGTGAAAGACTCTGATCGAGATTTACCAATCAACCCTCGTGCCGAAAATCTGAGCGATTTTTTTTCGGTACTGCCATTTTTATCACTGGGAGAAATATTGTCTCCTGTTTGTTCTGTAGTAGCCCTTATTAATGCAAGACTATATGCTTTGCAGTCTCAATATCGCATTCGCAAAACAGACATATGCCAGTCTCAGCTTTTCCCTTCTTTCTGGGATGGTATCTCCGAGGGCAATGTCCAGTGAGCAGGCCAGTAAATAACCTTAGTTTCAGTTTGCTGAGTTTGTATAAGTTTTTGTTGGAATTTAGCGAAGATTTAGCCAATCTTTTAGCTACGAGTTGTCCAGGGGTTTGATTCCAAAGAGATATGACTTTCTCGTGCTCCCATTGTAGAAGTTAACCTCTAATCTGGGTTTTGGAAACACTCAGAGTTGTTTCTGAGTGATGCTGTTGGTCAGCCACCTCGTTACCTTTAATTTGAGAATGATCTGGCACCCATCCTAGTATGACTTTGTTTGTAATAGCCAGCCGAACTATAGTATTTAAACATTTCCAATCCAGCCTAGACTCAAAGTGATTTGCTTTTAGAGCGCTCAACGTGGCTTAGTTATAAGTGCATATTAGGATGTTCGCTCCCTTCATTCTTGCTTAAGGTTTTCTTTGAAACAAACATCCATGGTAAATATTTCTGCCTGAAAGATGGTTGAGCTTTGTCCTAAAGCTATCTAGAGACGGCAGTTCGGTCCAAAAGCTCCGACTCCCACATCTTCTTCTTCTATCTTAGATCCATCTGTGTAGTACACCAAAGATCCTCTTTCAAACTTTGCCTTCCTAGATCCCACTCTTCTCGACTTGGATCAATACTTTGAATGGTTTCCTAAAATTTAGTTTAACGGACGTAACGTCCGTTGGTATTTCTAGCTCATCTTTGCATTAAGGTCGTGTAGAACTGCGAGGGTCCTATAAGGTCACCGTTTCCAAAGTTATGTGTCAAGTTTAGCTTATAAGCACTGAGGATCGCCATCCTCCTAATTTGCAAATAAAGGGATGTGATTACTACACTGCTGATTTCATACCATCCTAGTTTGTCTAGCATAATATCAATATCAACACAATCGAAAGCACAACCTAGATCACAAAAAAATTCCTGATGTTTCAGATTCCAAAGCTTTTATTTATATTTATACTCGTATAAGGTGTGAATCCCATTAAGTTTTGAATGATTATATCGATCTCCATGTTGCTGATATGCTAAGATAACACAAACACCTTTAAATAAACACATTTAAAGGTGAATGTAATCTAGCTTAGCTAGAGAAACTGGGTGAAATTGTTAATGGACAATAATTAACCAGGTTTAATCTTGAAACTTTTTGTAGAATGGTATAATACTAGCTATTTTTAATTTTTCTATAGAAAACACATATTTTTACTGATTTCCATGGTGCAGATTTACGCCCTGACGCAGATAACCTCATCCTTCACGGTATTAAGTAAACTTTGTCGGCCATTTAATCTTCCGGATATTCTTAGACACCTCGAACGTTAATAAATTCAGTTGATATATTAAACAAAAGATTATATGAATTACCTAACCCACCCACGTGTACACCTACAAAGGAAACTAATGCTAAATCATTATTATTTATAGGAAGCGCGCGTGGCGAAAATGATATTGAAATACGAGGTAGGAGCAGGAACGCGAGGAGAGACGATCCCAGAAGGCACACTCTAGCCGGCGATCAACAGTACGGTAGCATGGCCGGACAAGGAGGACCGCTAGCTAGGACTATGGATCTTGAGGTAATTAAGTTATTACTTATTCATGTCGAGCTTTCAACTGTTCTCTCCGTTATTTCGTTGCTTCTCTTTCCGTTACCGTGTACTGCTGACTGGATGGTTCAATTTATCTCTCACGAACAGCTTAAATAATCTGAAATATTGAAACTTTCTGCAAGCTCATCGGGTGAATGCATCAAACATGCCGTGTAATAAAGATTTATTGATTTCTATTCTATCCTGGAACGGATGTTTTGGTTTGGATAACGTTTAAAAAAAAAAGAATGCCCCATCTAGGATTTTTGTTAATTTATTGGAACCTACTTAGAGATTGCTTTTGAAAACTGTTTCATTTTACGCTGTTGTTAGTTACAGTCGTTTCTTACACCAATAAACGGTAAGCCATGACATTACTATATATATATATTGTATATTTATAAATATACAATGTGCAGGACATCCAATTTATAGATTTTGATTCGTCGTTTCATGTAAAGTATATGCCTGTACTAAAACAAAAAAGATAATTAACAAACACTGTGTGTGTTAGATAACATAAAGATAGCTCTTCGTACAGCAATATAGTAGATAAATTTGAAGATATCGGAACGCCTGTTGATGTAATTTTGGACGGCTAATATAGGAATTTATTGGCATCACATTATGCAACTAGTAATACATTGTATAAACAAACATAACCTATATCTAACTATAAATGTGCTTGTGGAGCCAAAAAGACTGCATCACCTGAACGCCAGAATAACGTGTTTGGTGTTATTTCTACCTAAAACTAAATGGTGGCTCTTCATTCAGGGTGCCAGCGGGTTTCCAAAGTACAGAACTTAGATCGCAGGGCGCCACCTGTTTAAGTGAAAATTATGTCCGAACGACAGGAAACTGGGCCTTCGAAGATGGAAAGGAAAAGTGGAAAGAAATAAGAGACAAAACACAACCAGCGAACTTAAGAACAATAAAATTTATTTTTTCCAAAATTCATAATACATAAAAAAAAAAACAAGTCTGAATACGTGCTCTGATGCAGTTGATAGTTAAATATATTTTGGCAAAGATCGTATCAATGGTTCATATAGATAAATAATATTTTAAGGGTACGAATGAAAATTAATAAATAAATCTTTGTCTATATTACGGTAGGGTGGTACTACTTCAATCGTTTGTGCAATCCTCACTATAAGGATATCTAAATTCAAATGCTATAGCCAAAGTAACCAGTTTATATGAGAATAACATAGTTTAGAATGCAATAAAAAAAATACAAAGATTTATAGCACTGGCACTAAAAAAATCCATATGAATATCCCCACGCAAAAAAGTGCCAAGGAAACAATTATCTTATATTATTCCAAAGCATGATTAATATTACAAGTAAATTAATAAAGTGTACTAATTAAAATGGAAAGCTGCTGTGCTACCAACCTCAGGAAGGATATAGAAGATTGGGCTATTGGCTTTAAAATCATTCAATCGGCGATATAGATAGATGAAAAGTCTCTAATATAATTGAATTTCAATAGAGGAAGATATACAAGATAATAAAGAAAGTACTTATGGTGAATTTGTGGCGTCGAAAGCTGCAATCTCCCAACCGGCAGCCTTCAAAAGCTCCAGGCTCTCTGAAGATATGGGTGAGGGAGTCCTAAAAGAAAATCAAAAATCTAGAAAAACCCTTCACACAAGGCAAAATACAAGACAAGGAAGGCAAACCATAAGAGAGAGCACTATTACAAATGAGAACAGGCTTTTATGCACCACTTGTACTAAAGATGGCAGAAAAGAAGGAGAAAATGCTAATCCAACAAATTTTTGTTAATCTAGATGCTCGTCACCAATCGGTATCCAAGAACGCCAAAAAAAGATTTCAGTGACGGTGGACAAACATTCACACAAAATTTTGCACATAACTATGTGACGCAAGAAGCAGTCGAAACACAAAGGAAATGAATTCAATAAATCCATGCCAATAATATCTTAAGCTACGTCCTCACTGAATCGACATTTTCAATCTACAGTATATACTGGTCGGCAATGTATATTTGGAGTAAACATTGTAATCGACTAGATCTGTCGACAAAAGATGATGTTCAACATGTCGAATTGTTTTCTGTTAGTTGTCGGGGAGGCAAATTTACATTTAACATGGAACATTGTCATGTGGATCATTACAGACAGAGTACTTTAACTATTTAGTAATAAATGGAGGCGAAGAAAGAAAGGCAAATGGAATTTATTGAAACATACTGATTATATAGATATAAATTTATGGAATATAAAAAAGAATGATTGCTTGGTAGCACTTGTTGAAGAATTCAATGAATGAAATTGCTTGTTCTGATATTTCAATGACACTACTAAAGCTACTAAACACTGCTTTTATTTAAGAAATTAATACTTCTAAACCGTATTGGTGTGATTTCAAATCTCACAAAGTACACTAAATATCTTCCTTCAACATAAGATGCTTTTTTATAAGATTATAATTCCGATTTATGAGGTATTTGGTTATATTGATTATAAAGTCGCCTTTATAATCAATTGAACTAAGGTGCAAGTATTGCAGCAATAACCCATTGTGAGAACTTTACCAAGATGTAAATTGAACCATCCAATATGCAAATAGAAATAATCGAATCCTTACTATATTGGCAATCTCGTTTATTTAAATTTCAACTCATGGTACCTACTAACTGAGCTGCTGTTTCTCGACAATACGCTGACAATATAAATAGAAATGTACTCTCCGAGTTATATGAATGCGTTTATTTTCACAATCTTAGTTCCACTACTGGTAATAATGGAAAATCATATAACCTTTATATAAAAACAGATAATACCAGTGAGAGACAAACTGACAAATCGTTAGAATTTTTGGCACGCAGTATACGGATTTGCGCGCTTTTAATTTACATAAGCGCATCGTAGATATTGGAACAAAATGGTATTTGCAACAGTCCCTTGACGTAAAGTGTTTTTTTTTATACACCAATATTTTGTTCATGAAAATTGCCAAGACATTCTCACAAATTAAAATTTGGTTTATATTTATTAGTACAAAGAATAGCTTTGTACCAGACTCTTTTTTATAAGAAAGGTGTAGATGTAATACATTTATAACAAATGACAATGTAATATCGCACTTTACGAAGCTGAATCTCAGTAAAAACTGATGAAATAGAAGCAAAATCTCATGCAGCTGCTGTATTTTCAAACATAATCCATCATATTCTGGTAAAATTGCTAGTAAAATGAAAAACTGCAGAATAAGCGAAATATAGCGAGTGTTACTGCGACATAAAATTTTAGATCGCGCGGCGAGCTATACAGCCATTCTTTTATTTACGATCCATAGGTGGCCAATATTATCGTGCAAAATACTATAACTCACCATCAATCTGAAGGTTATAAATTTTTCAATTTTAAATATGCATATACATATTTTCAGGTACAAATGTAAATATTTTGGGTATAGTAAATTTGAATTTAGTGTCACGGCACCTAAATTTTAAATTAAAGCATTGATTATATTCTTCATTAACAGCTTCAAATCATTAATTAAACCTCCCTAGCTACCTTAAAAATAGATTAATGTAACAGAGTTAAATAAACTGGAGACCAGATAGATTTTCGACCTTTAGCCATACAAAAGCTGAATTAAAGATCAAAGGTCGCGCAATCATTTCCACTCTGCATTTAGAAATTGCTGATCAAATTACTCTGGTCGTCGGTTAAACGTGACAGTTTATTTAATAAGTCTGCAGAACCGCTTTTCAGCAAATTCAGACGGAGTGCTCTGAAAAACCTGCCATTTATATTTTACGAAGTTTTGGAGTTGACACGATGTATTTAATTGTAGATAGACTTTTCAAACAAAGATGTTGAAAATACCCGTGTCGCTAAATTATTTCCCTCCACGTAAATTAAATAACTCCAATTTATTGACGATCTACTAACGCTAAAGTGTAGGTACATTGACAAAGCAAAATCAAATATTAGGCATTAATTAAAATTTTATATAAATAATGTAAGTATAATATAATAATTGTATCAAATTTCGTTGCAATCTAAAAGCAGTGTTAATAATTTTATTTTAATGTTATCCAATTACAAAATTTTTATAATCTAGGACGTCCAATTTAGGACAATACTGCCCTGAGTAATTTTATTTAACAGCAGCTGTTAAACTAATCAAGTCGATGTAAAATACAATTTTGACGCATAGATTATTTAAAACGCTACACTGAACTGTCGCAAATTCCTACTAAATTTGCTTTCAAAGCTAAATCCTTAAACATAAAATGAAGCTATCCTACTCAGAGAATTATATAACAGGTATTTGGCTCGAAACTCTTTTGAGATGACTAAAATTGCCGTCCATAAAAATTCAACCATCCCAAGGGAATTAGAATATTGAAAGTTTTACAAGGGATGTTTCAAGTTGAAGACAGTTTTCTCACCTATCTGAAAGCGGGTTTCCTGGACATGCCGCTTTACAGCATGACCTTATTGCTTTTTTTGATCGGTATAGTAGCATGGCTACTAAAACTTTGTTTTGCCTTATTGTAGATGAATGAGTAACAGAGAAGCCGGTTGCTTTGCTTGATCAAAATGGCATTATTCTGATAAAGTGTACAATTAGAAGGAGCAAGTTACGATCTATCTTTTCCGCTCTTATTCTATCAAAAAATCACAGGTAATTCAATGAAGTTTTTAGGTCAACGCCCGTTATAATGAACGCTTATTTTCAAAAACTCTCTTAAGTACGAGAAATGAGAGAAAACCAAAGGCTATATTGGTATACAAAGAAAAACAATGTTCTTATAACATTTTCAAGGTCACTGCATGCTTCTCTAATTATTAACTTTCAAATATTTTAATTCAACTTTACAGAAGTATTTAGATTCATTATTTATTGAGGATATAGCTCTATCTAAATAAGAAAGAAATCTTTTTTATTAATTATATTTCTAACGTATTCTTAAATGATTATTATCAATATCCAACATTTTAGGAGCAGATAAAAATATAATTATATAAGTACACGTTAATTATAAAATATACTTGCTTTTTTTTTTCTTTTCTGTCACCTTTTTTGTATCTTCAGCCAAATCATTATTTAATCTTAATATTTTAAATTAATATCAGGGTTCACATTGCTTCTAATGTTAATTTTATTAAAATTCTTTTTTGTTATTACACTATTTAAATCTAAATTTTATTTAAAATTAATTATTTAAGAAACAGTTAAATTTGAAAACAAAACACAGAATAGCAAGACATTAATAACACGAATGGTGCAAGTTCAAACAAATCAAACAAACTAATGTAATATTGTAACGTTTAAACTTGTGGCATTTGTATTCTTAATATATTGTTGTTTTGTTTTTCCTTCTTAAATTTGCCTGTTAATATAAATAAAGCTAAATAACATTATAATAAAATAACAAATTTTAATAAAATTACTATTAGAAGTATTAGCACGCATATTAACTTAAAATATCAATGACGATTTGACTGAAGACATATTTCTGTTTGCAACTAAATATGGAAATTGGAAGAAAATTGCTGAAAATAAAACGAACATGTATGTTCTGTAATAAAATTAATATGTGTACTTACGTAGTTATGTTTTTATTTGCCGATAGAATGTGTCAAATGAGACGAAATTACCCCAGGTTCCCCCTCCTAGATGAGAAGTTCCGACCTTCGATAGAATGCGTAAGAATGTTGATAATCATTCAACGAAGCGTCCCAAAAATGATATTAATAATATATAGCTAACTTTATTATATATATAATAAATTAATTGCGTTTGTATTATTTTTTTTGAATCAGTCTGTGTGTTCTTTCGACTTCACTGTATGTAAACATATTTAACATCTGTTAATCCTTAGCGAGTGAAAGCAATTTCTTCAACTTTGACTGTGAAACTATACAGCCATAATTCCTGCAAAGTCAACGGTTATACCACGCATGTGCGTCTCCCGCTCATTCTTCTTACTTCATACATTCTTTAGAATATTTAAAATTGTGATACCCATTTGTTTTGAGTATTCGCTGAACGGAAGAACGGGATATGGTTAAATCATTGGAAATAGTGCCAGATGACATATTCGAATTTATTTCAAATGCAGCACATACTAAGACGGATGTATTATTAGAAATTCTGCGAGTTGGAGGTGATGTTTTTAAATTTTCGACCGAACCGGTATTGTCGGTTTTATTTTTTAATTTAAAAATTGTAGCTTTATTTGGAATAGTATGTATTTAAAACTTAGACAACCAACTTACTTGAACTGACTAATAATACTGATCACTTATCAGTCTACACGTGCTATTATCGTACTATAGCGCCACACCTCGCTGTTAGGTAGAGTGGGAGACGGTGGGAGTATATGTACTTCCCCGCCGTTTACTTTGCAGAGATTGAAGCTGTATACCTTTTGGAGTTGGAGGCATTAAACAGCAATAAAAATGAGCCTAAATGTAATCTTAAATTGGTATTTGTTGATGAGCCAAAAAGACTAGCCTTATCACTCCGGTTTGATCTTATTGTAGAACAACAAAATATTGACTTTTCTTCCTTATATTCCCAATTATCCTCTGCAACTTTCTGCTCAGTCCTATGAAATCCATTAGCTTTTAGCGGACTCCTGACTTTAATTGTCGAAGCGGACAGGATGTTTTACCATTATTACAACGGCATCCTTTTCCCCCACTCTCTACGGGCAGTACGATAGTAATTACATCGCATGACATCATCATCATCATCAATTAATGTACGGGAAACATTGCGATGGCCAGCGCGATGCGTTAATTAACTCAGTTGCAAACGCGAGCGGCCTGCTGAATTTTCCAACGTTCCAGCAGCGATATCGTGAGCGAAATTGATCCGAAAAAGTGACGGTGGAAAAGGTTGCGAACGGTGTGCTCTGGTTTCGGTGATTTGCTTCGATATTTTATGATCTTCTCTGTATTACCGGAGATGTTTTATGATTGTGCGTGCGGGTGATTACACCATCAATTATTGTACGATGCGCAAATGGATTTATGGCGTATATAGGAATGACGTACGGGACTGTACGAGTCCATATGATGAGTAGTGTGTACACGAATTTCGACGTTGGAAATCTGTAAATATCGCGTTACGAAGTCTGTCAACGATTTGAAATATGTCCATTTACGTTTCGGTAACGCCAGCGCGCACGCATTCATTTGTTGACAGTAATTCTAAGCGTGTAATTAATTTCTAATTGACCGAATTTAAAGTCAAGTGAATAATGGCCTTTAATTAAATGAATTCATTTATTTAATTGAAACGCGCAGCAGTGCAGGGACTTGCATGTGGTTCTCATAAAACAATGTGCCACTACTGGTGCCTACTATATCCATGTACTGAATTAAATGAATCACCAGAAAAATTTTACCCCGCTTGAAATTTGACTAATTTTTTTCATAAATAGAGCTGTGACACAATGAAGTTTTGGTGATACGAAGCTAAAATTCGGCGAATAATTTTGCAATTGTTAGTACAACCGCAAGAAAGACGGAATACTTATATCAAAGAAAATCTTAGACACAAAATACATCCGATCACTCCGTCTACACGATTTAATTCATTCGAGGCAATTGTTTCGGAAATTCGTGGATTTTCGTTTTCAACCGAATGAATTAAGAAATGATATCTAAACATGCTTCGTTATCCCTACTCTAAAACCTATATCTACAGGTTTTTTTTTACGCCTGCTTGACCTGTGAAATTCCTAGAACTCGAAGAGGAATGTGTAACAAAACAGGGAAATGTGTTTACGCCAATAAATTAATCAACGCCGAATTGTGCAGAGGGACACATTGCCTTTTCAATAAATTGTTTTTTTTTATATGCATGCGTACTTCGTAAGCGTCTAGTTCCCACGAAAGTGTTACAGTTTTCAATAGTTCAAGGTTCACAATGTTAATTTTATGACATGTATCCCTAATAAATAAATAATAATAATAATAAGGTGACCAACTATTTTTTGTTGAAAAAGAGTACACTTTGCAAGTATTTCATAGGTGAAAAAAAAAGAAGAAAAAACGATAAAAACTTTATTTTCTTTTAAAAACATATTTTTCTTCGGAGTGGATTTATTTTGCTAAATGAGGATGTTCGTCTAATAATGTAGCCACATCCGAACAACTTTCATTTTGCATATTAAATTTGACTGTTAAGACGGCAGATAATGTTTTTACAGAAAGTTGCGACTTCTCATTGCTCCAATAATCATTCTCTAGTGAAAATACCCTTTCAACAGCAGCATTAGTGCCTGAGTGTTATGTCTGTCAACTTTGAAAATATTTTAGTATGTTTATATGTGAATTTTACAAAATTTGATTATAAATTCTTGAAACACAACATATGAGGTTATGTCTGTCCAAGTTATTGTTGTTTAAAGATGCCTTTATTAATTCTCAATGTGAGTAAATATTTCTATTTCATTTTAACTTATAGAATTGTTATATCTATTAAATCATTTTGTAAAGTTGTCTCTGAGGAAGTGGTAAATAAAGCTACGAGTACTTAGACATTTAAAAGAGAAATTCTCTCTTCTAACCTTTGGCTGCATTCCCGAATAATATTTCGAATCCTAACAACTACAGCAGGTACTTCCTAACTTCATAAAATTAACATTGAGAACCCTGAACTATTCAAAAATGTAATATTTTCCTGGGAGTTAGACGCTTACGAAACCATGTATATGAAGCTATCTCTAGAAATTTATTGAATCGAAAATATGCCACTCCGCACAAATCGTTGTTGATTGATTTATTGTGTTTTCCTACACACTTGAGAATTCTCTTAGTTCTAGGACTGCTCGCAGATCAAATAGACGGAGAAACGATCACTTGTAGATATACATTTTAGAGCAGCGATAACAAAGCATGTTGAGATATCGTAAGTTTTTCTTAATTCATTCGATTTTCGGTTGATTTTCGGGAATTCAGTTTCTGAAACAATTGTCCCGAATTAGTTTAATCGTGTAGGGAAGACAGTGGTAAAGATTTGCTTTTAATACATGAAAACTAACGGTCTTAAGAAAATGCGACTCTGAGTGTACTGCCAATACCGAAAATGTACGGTAAACTCCTCTTTCAAGTTGGTAACTTTTATTGTGTCGCGGCTGTGCATGGAGTTTTCCATAGACGAGTATTTTCAAATTTAAATTAATCACTCATAATGTATTTACCAGCTTTGAGTCACTTCGTTGAGTACAACGTGCATGAAGATAATTGCATATTATGTGTGTAGGTACTGCACAATTTCTGAAGCACATGAGTATTGTGTAATTCGCTTGGCACTTTGGAAAATAACATAATATACAACATACATTGTTTATTTAATTAAAATGTAGCTTATGAAACGATATAGACGACGAACAAATAATCAAATTATGTGGTGTACACAAACATGCAGCAGGTTTGGTGCTAATGGCCTTTTTAATTTAATTTTGTATGAGAAGATAATATTAAATCCACGGTTCAAATTTCATTAAAATTATTAACAAAAGATTCAAAGAAATTCTCAGAAATTCCAAATCCAATACGGTTTTACAAATACAAATGAATGAAATATAACATGCTATGAAAGTAATACCTATTAAACATTGTTGTGGATCGATATGCTATTTAATGTCGTAACTAAGAGTTTCACGGCAAGTATGTTTATGGAGGTGCTGTACATACGAAAGCAAGCATATAGGAAACATAACATAAAACAGAGTACCCATAAAACATAAAGTTTTTAAAGCGAGTGTAAGGACAGTATGTTCCCTACTAGACAAAATATACACCCTGTATAATTCCAAATAATTATACATACAAAGGTCTAGCATTCAACTAGATAAAAAAGATTTCAAGAAATCATATGCTTTTCCATATAGGGCCCGCGTATGTGGTAGCCCACCCGTATACCTATTGGCAAAAAATTAGATTAAAAAAAAATAGTTAAAATTGGCTTTTTTTAATTACTGAAATCCCACAATAGCAATAAATAAAATTAATTCTGGTTATTTGCACAAAATCTAGAGTGCCTACATTATTTGACCCCAGATGTATGAAATGATAAAGTAATCCAGTTCGGAAAGTTCTCATTACTGTGAAGACCTAAACAGAAAGACAAAACATCAATACCACATGTAAATGTGGTATTGATGTTGTTTTTAAATTAAATTTTATTTTCAGTGCGATTGGTGCAAATACCATATAAGACCATTATCTAAAAACTTTAAAATGTAACATATTTTTAAAAAAATACATTTTACTTGACATCTTGCAGATTTATCTTTTCAAGATATCCTAAAGAATCATTCGACTATAACATATCACGACATTACTACTGTATGAAGAACTTCTAACGAAAATACGACACATCAGCAGTATGAACAATTTACGATAGCATCACCGATAAAAAAAAGCAATAAAATTTTAACAAGACCTTATTGAATGGACGCCTTTGAGGCCCGCGCGCAAATATAACGAGTACCATGTCAACGCGGAGTATAATATCGCTTCCACCTAAACTGGAGATGACTCCAAGATCAATAACGAGAGATCAGATGAGACAGCAGTTCAGTTCGGTCGAATCGACCAACGCCAGTAGTCAAATAGTTTCAAATAACGATTCAATTTCGCGTACTGGGGACTCGGGTTCGCAAAACGACTGTAGGAGAGCTGGAGCTCTGCACGAAACAGAGCGAAAACCGTTTCTCGCCGCTTCCTGTCCGAACGTAGTTTTCGATACGAGCAGGCTCGTTCCCTTAACGGAAAACACGTTTCCGTTAAGCAGCGATCAACCACTTAATATTAAAATTATGTTGCACGCTGCTGCCGCTCGCCAACAGATGCCTTCAACACGTTCGAGAAAGGTAATATTATTATTTGCAAGCGCAGCTCGAATCATTCTTAGTAGAAGTGTATTTTTTCGAGTATCTATTCGTATTTTTCATGCAGGAGTATGAGGGAGTATTTTTCAATTATGTGAAACATAATGTTGCTTTTATAATTACGTATAAATTAAAATTATTGGAAGGCTCTGCTAGCCTAAAATATTCTAATAACAAATATAACAAAATGGCCAATAAATAGAGCCTTATCGGAAAGTCGTAATTTAATTTAATTCAAACAATTTAATCCTTTTCTTGCACTAAGTTCTGCTGGTTTGGTTTAAATAAGTGGTAAAGCTACGGTAAACTTGCGAGGTTAAGAAAAAATCAATTAATGACAAAATTTCTAAATTTCGAGATAATAAAAAGAGACTTGATGCAGTGATTAGTTTAGATTAGAATTGGGTAGCTTTTTGATCTGCTCCACCGCAACCATTTCAGATCTTTTGTGATACTCAAGAAGGCCGGGTCTTATCTGATGTCATAACCTGATACTTCCTCTTCAGGTTAAATTTCTGAACCATAACTTCACTTTGCATCTCCATATGAAGTGCCTCCTTAAGTCCATCAAGTAGTTTTTGATGAATAGTTCGCTGCGATTTACTAGGTGTTTAGCTCTTCATAAATCTGTATACTGCAGACTTAGCAGTTCCTTGTACAAGGTGGCGCAAAAATAACCTTCCGATGTTTTTTGGCTGTAATTTAAAAAAAAAAATTAAAAACTTTGATTCTTCTTGTGGATTATTTTTATTTGGTCTTTTAATTTTTTTACATCAAGTCGAGAATATGATGTCATGTAAATGGCCGCCGCCACAGTTGATTGTCATTTGAGCCCTTTTTATGGCATTTTCCATCACTTTGGTCAAAACTTCCGGCGATAGGTCCTCACATTCTTGACGGATATTGTCTTTAAGAGCTGCAAGAGTCTGAGGCTTGTTGACATAACCCTTAAACTTCAAAAAGCCCCACAAAAAGAAGTCTGCAGCGGTCAAATCAGGCGATCTTGCTGGCCAGTGCAAATCGCCAAAACGGGAGATTAGGCGCCCGGGAAATGCATCCTTCAGCATATCGGTGGTGGCACGTGCAGTGTGTGCCGTTGCACCGTCCTGTTGGAACCACATGTTTTCCAATCCCAATTCATCAAGTTGCGGCAAAAAGAACTCGTTGATCATTGCTCTGTAGCGCTCACCATTCACAGTAACCGTTTGGCCCGCGACGTCTTCGAAGAAAAAACGTCCGATGACTCCTCCAGCGAAAACAGCACACCATACAGTGACTTTGAGCGGGTGTAATGGCTCTTCGTGGGTTACACGCGGATTTTCAGTGCCCCAGAAGCGTAAATTTTGCTTATTTACGTACCCGCTAAGATTGAAATGGGCCTCATCACTCATGATTATTTTTGATGAAAAATCATCTTCCTCTTGGTGGTGATTAAGGATGGCTTGAGCGTATGTTAGACGCGATTGGCGGTCAGCAGCTAACAGCTGATGCACCGTCTGGACTTTGTACGGAAACATCTTCAAATCTTGCACCAAAATTCGCTGTAAACACCGTCGACTGATACCCATTTGCGTGGCACGTCGTCTGGTCGATGTCGACGGCGCTTCCATGACATCCTCGGCTACAGCAGCAATATTCTCTGCAGAACGGCTACTCCGGGGTCTGCCACGCCTGGCAGCATCTCGTGTTGTGCCAGTCTCTTCGAGGCGAGCGGCTAAACGTCGCAGTGTTTCACCAGTAGGCGTTGGACGGCCAGGAAATCTGCGACGAAATTCACGTTGTGCCAAAGTCACCGACCGATTATTGGTCAAATAAATAGTCACCAATATTCCGCGTTCTGGAGCACTGTAGCGGAACATTGTTTATTAACGTGTATTTCGCATGTGTTTACTACACAAATGTCAAAACAGAACTGTCATTAGGGGCCAATCGCAAAATTTATAGCATTTTCTGATAGGAGGATTACTTTTGCGCCACCTGTTATATAAATATGTAGTGATAGCAGGTTTAGAATTACTTCCATTGCGGCGGTAGAGATCGATCTCATCGCTGCTGTGGCACACAGACAACCGTATGCACAATCACAGAGTCATTTTGGAGTTAAAGCCCTAATTTCTTCCACACAACCTCCTACACATTCTTGGGCTTTGTTGGTTCTTTTCTGGATATGTGTGTTCCATGTAAGTCTTTGATCAAACCATAACGCGAGGTATTTTACTTCCTTGACATATGGAATCGTTTCACCATCGAACACTAGCGGTTGTAAAGCTTCCGATATTTTTTCTTTCGTGTACTTGACAACTTTTGTTTTCTGAGCATTGACGACTGATATTCGGCCTTATTTACATCGGTTGCTTACAGTATTTAATGCGGTTTACATACGTTCTATCAGAACTCTAACAACTATTGTAAGGTTGTCATCATACCCCAGGCAATTAAAATCTTTTCTGGTCAGTGTCCTGATTAGATCGTCCACTAGGATAGCCCACCGTAAGGGAGGCAAAACTCCTCTCTCCCGCCAACACTTTGATAGTAGCCTCGCCGATTGTGGATGTAATATCCTTCTTTCTAGGCTGGCTTTTATCCACTGCAGAAGCTTCAGTGTAACATCTTTTCTCCGTAAGGCCCTAATAATTGAATTTTGTGGAAGCATTGTTAAATGCTCCTTCAATATCTAGGAAAGTTGTTACAACTATCTTCTATTGACTTTGATATTAGCCTGTTAGGATCGTCCAATGCGACTTTTTATAGGTTTTTCTGGTTAGTAGGCACCTTACTAGAGCAGACCACTCTCCGTGCGCGCCATAAGCGCCGACTGTATTGCATAATACTTTAATAGCAGAAAGCCAAATGTATATTTAATTATTTCTGATAGAATAAATGTCTTTACTTATATCGGTAACAAGCTCACGTTGCATCCCTCTTCTATCGCACAATCTAGTATATTACGAATTACACTCCCATACCGGCGCACATGGCGCGCACGGAAAATGGTCTGCTTTACACATTATATAAGGTGTCTGTAAAATGTCTTTACACACGCCTACGACATATTCCTTAGACCAAAATAAACCGAATTAAGTAAACTTATCTTAGTCCAAAGTCGCTTACTTTGGGCACTATGCGGCCTTAAAGTTAAAATTTTGAAATCGTTTTTTTATTATAAATTCAAAACGGCTTATGCGATTTTAATAAGATTTGGCATGGTCAGTTAGTATTATTGGATGAATGTTTTGTGTTTTGAGAAAATTTCAAGAAAATACTAATACCGGAAGTGAATGAAACACCCATGACCATTGTGAAAATTAACATAATTTTTTTTGCTGTCTATAGTAGAGACACGAAATAATTTTTATTCAATAGAGTATTCAAAAGCGATCAAATTATGTCTCTTGTAAAATTTTCTTATTTTTATTCGTTTTCGAGAAAAACGAAAAAAAGTGCTTACGGTCGTGAGTTCGAAAAAAGCTTAAAGTAATTCAGTCGCCTATGATTTCTATCATCAACAAATGAATTTCGCATGGCTAAATAATAATAGTGTCAAATCTAAAATACCTTAAAGCTTAACTTTTCGTGATTTATCATGGCCTTACAATACACCAATGCAGAATATACCGATATGCTATTGGTATTTGGATTTTGTGACTCGAGAGTGTGTTAGGGTGTATTCTGAAAGGTTTCCAAATCGTCGAATACCAAGTCACCCAACGTTTGCTGCCGTTGAGCGACGTCTTCGGGAGACCGGTCGCTTTGCTCCTGCAACCGCTGATTATGGAAGGCAGCGTTTTGTAAGGGTTCCTGAAGTTGAAGACACAATTTTAGAACGTGTTGAAGAAGATCCAGAAATAAGTACTAGACGAATAGGTAGGGAAGTAGGAGTATGTAAAGATGTCGTTCACGCAGTAATTAGAGAACAGTTGCTATATCCATACCATAAAATAGCAGTTCAAGATCTTTTAGAACATGATCCCGAAATGCGCCTGGGTTTTTGTCGCTTTGTTAATGGGCAAAGAGAAGCAGATTTAAACTTTGGCAACACTATTTTGTTTACGGATGAAGCTTGTTTCACAAGAAGAGGGGTAACTAATTTCCATAACGAACACGTTTATGCAGTTGAAAACCCGCATGCCATAAAGATAAATCATTTTCAACACGAATTTAAACTTAATGTGTGGATTGGAATAATTTGCAATTTTATTGTTGGTCCTGTTATTCTTCCACAAAGATTAACGGGAGACATCTACTTGCAATTTTTACAAAATACATTGCCAGATTTGTTAGACGATTTACCTCTACAACGTCGGAGAGATATGTGGTACATGCACGATGGAGCTCCACCACATTTTTCAGTAGATGTTCGAAACTACCTAAATCAAGAATACCCAAACAAATGGATAGGTAGAGGTAATGACGCTCCTGTAAATTGGCCTCCACGTTCTCCAGACTTAACTCCCGCTGATTTTTTTGTATGGGGGCATCTTAAGTCCGTGGTTTACAAGACACCTGTGGCTAATGAAGCACAACTATGGCAACGTATTGAACATGCAATAAGTGACCTTAGAGGTGATGGAGAAATTTTGCAAAGAGTACAGTTTAATTTCCTTCGTCGTATAAATCTTTGTATGCGTGTAAATGGAGAACACTTTCAACAGTTTTTGTGACATATTTATTATTTGTGTTCATGTTTCAGTTATTTAATTTTGTTAATAATTTTTGTGTAAAATTACCTGATGCGAATTATTAAAATACACATTTCGCAAAAACCATTAGAGTAATCAATTCTTATAAAGAGTGTCGTTTTTGTAGTAAATAAGTTACCCAGAATCTTCGAAACCGTGGACTTTTACTAAGCCTATTCGTTTACCTGTAGTCTTTATTTGAGCAGTAGTTTTAGTCATGCGAAATTCATTTGTTTATGATAGAAATCATAGGTGATTGGATTACTTTTTGCTTTTTTCGATCGTACGACCATAAGCACTTTTTTTCGTTTTTCTCGAAAACGAATAAAAACAAGAAAATTTTACAAGAGACATAATTTGATCGCTTTTGAATACTCTATCGAATAAAAATTATTTCGTGTCTCTACTATAGACAGCAAAAAAAATTATGTTAATTTTCATAATGGTCATGGGTGTTTCATTCACTTCCGGTATTAGTATTTTCTTGAAATTTTCTCAAAACATTCGTCCAATAATACTAACTGACCATGCCAAATCTTATTAAAATCGCATAAGCCGTTTTGAATTTATAATAAAAAAACGATTTCAAAATTTTAACTTTAAGGGCGCATAGCGCCCAAAGTAAGCGACTTTGGACTAAGATAAGTTTACTTAAATCGGCTTATTTTGCTCTAAGGAATATGTGGTAGGAGTGTGTAAAGACCTTTTACAGACAGTCTGTATATCACTGAGTGGCTGTTTCCTCAGCGTGGTCTCCTATTATGTACCTGTTCACCGACCTTTCAAGTGTTTTGAGTAAGAAGGAGGACAGGTTTATTTGTCTGTGTGACTTTGGCATTCGATCGGGTAGTATAGTATCTTAGGTAGGTATACTCCCTCACTTTTACCGTGCAGTTGGAACGTATCCTCAGGCATCCTACATGCTTTGAGCATTTTTGTGAGATGTAGTATCAATACCTCTATCCCTTTCTGGAGTAGGATCAAAAATATTTCATCTGTATCCGGAGATTTAAAAGGCGAAAACTTGCTCAGCGCCCATTTAATTCTTGCGGGTCTCGTAATCTCTATGGCCAGTGGCCAGCCTTCAAGTTTAGTGCAGTAATAAAAAGTGACGCTTACCTTATCTATCTCTACTACCGCATTTAACGATAGTTCTCTCTATATAATGTAAATGCCCATATTATAATCATCAATGTTTAAAGCAATATTTATAGATATGTGCTCTATTTGGTGTTATCTTAATTACAGAATGAATTATTTCTCTCTTCAGATTTAGCTAACTGTGTCAAAAGCCGCATCTGCTATCAAAGATTTAATCTTATCATGTACTCCCAATAAAACATAGAATTCTGTTTGCATTCAGTTTATATAGTCAGGTTTTTGTGGACATATAATATCAAATATATCTTACAACTATTTGAAGTATTTGCATATTTTCTCGAATAATATTGGTGAAAGATAAGCAGTGAATCATCAAAATACGCATCATACCTCAGCTTGCTTATTTACTCTATATTCTTCCCAGAAATTTTAGTCAAACACTATGCCTTCACTGTATTTTGAAGAATTTTAAAATAATTAAAAGAGTTTGTTAACTGTCAATTAATAATTCAAAACTCTTATTTTGTTTCGTGCTTGTTTTAGGGAGAAAAAGTCATTAAATTACTTTTTTTACTTAATCCTGATTTGCGTTGAATTACCTGCTCTTTCATTGTGTATGCTTTATCACAACATTTTTACAAAAATAAAATAACATTTCAATTTTCAGGTGCAAAGACATAACCTTATACAAGCGCTAAAGATGGTCATAAATTTTATTTATTATTTTCAGTACGGTTTTATGGGAAGGAAACATTTTATGAAAATCGTCTAACGGATCTCTCTTAACGCTTTTCTTAGCACTTCTATCAATATTTCACATAGAAGCGTAGCCTAAGTTGAGATTAAAAAATCTTGTTTTCCACGGCATTGAAAAATTTTAGAAATTAGTTCAATTAAATGTAGTATCTTCTTTATATAAAGAAGCAATGAAAAATACCAACATAATATTTGGAATTCCCATTTTTGTTAGCCAAATACAGGCTGTTTCAGACCACCCCTTCACTATCTTTTTCTCGCAATCTATTGCAGCCAGACTGGTGCAACAAAAAAATTCATCACAGAATCCTGCCTGAACTTCCGCAAACATTTTTTTATACCGGGAGTGGATAGCAATTTCCTTATTTTAAATGGAATCTAATTTATTTCTTATCTGAATGAATTTTACAGATTTTTTAATATAATTTTTACTGAAGTTTAGTATATCTAAATTTAACCGTACATCTCTGTC
This sequence comes from Cetonia aurata, assembly GCA_949128085.1. Classification (NCBI taxonomy): domain Eukaryota; kingdom Metazoa; phylum Arthropoda; class Insecta; order Coleoptera; family Scarabaeidae; genus Cetonia; species Cetonia aurata. The sequence continues at coordinate 15,507,558 of OX421884.1, read as the reverse complement.
TATAGTATTCTGTTTTTTATAGATCATTAGAAATAATGATCTATAAAAAAAGGTCTGTTTTTTTATTATTAGGGAACTAAAAGAAGGTACCGTTAGTTCTCTGTTTTCTTAAATGCAAGAGTGGATCGAATACAAACCGCCCTTTCTTTCATGTGGCCAGCGAGGGTCTCCGAGAAATGTGCGACTCTTAGTAGTGGAAGACACTTTGACAATTAGTGAAAGGAAAGCTGCTCCTGTTGCACAACCTATCGTTTTTCACCAACGAAAATATTAGGCCTAATAAAATTTGACGCAGATTGAACAAACAGTATAAAGAATCGATATGATGCTAGTATAGATAATTTTAGCAAAGAATTTCGTGGAAGACGAAAAACAGTGCTATCCCTAAATATCGATACTACGCGACATATCTAAAAGAACATCGATGCAGAAACGCCTCTTCTTGGCTTTCATATAATGCATTTACTTAAGAGCTTTGAAGCACACTGATTGTGAGCAGCAATTATTCGATACTGTATTTTTTTAAGCTAAAGCAATGTTTTTGGTAAATATCAGCCGCTGTTTACTGCTGCGAAGGTTTAATGAAATTATTAATTGTTTTTTTAGAGTAACAATATCCGCACGACTTCTCGCCTTCCGCGAAATTTTACAGGCACCTTTGAGAATGTCAATTTTCCATACTGTTTCGCTATTTGATTCAACTTTCTTTGCGTGCAACATATTCGTTAGTGCAAAACTTCATGAAGAGGCGTTGTGCAATAGAGAGAAACCCACAATGATTATATGTAATACGTAGAAAATCTATAAAATGTATGTTTCATACAAATGTTGTTTTTGCTGATGTATTAAAGAAATCTTAATTCACAAAACTTAATTTATGCAACCATATCAAGAACACATCTGTCGCTAAAACGCAAATACAATATATTAATTTTATATCAATAAAAGCAAGAAAATAATCGCACCAACTGCCACATAGCTATCTGGTTTTGGGTTCTCTAGAAACTTGGTTGTCACAGGATGTGGACTGGGATTTCCTTTTCTTTTGGACAGAATCTGCAACTAACAACCCCTGAACAACTGCCTATTTAGTCTATACAAATCGAACGGAAGCCCTACCATCGTTTTGACAGTCTTCCTGGTTGTACCCAGTAAGTAGTCTGTATAGATTCAGGTCTTAGTTTTTCTAAGAACTGTTTGGCAAGTCTTAGCTTGTATCCATTCGTTTTTTAGACTTTATTATTTAAAGTGTCCTGACGTCTACGGAAGTTCCTTTTAAAAACCGTAACGATTCTCGTCTGGCCAATTCATCTACTGACTCGTTCCAAACCAAGTACCAACACCAGTGTTGTTTGCCTTTGGGTCCTCATCTCATTTAGAGCGTTTACACAGTCCCTATTTCATGATTATTGCGCTGTTGTCTTTTTGATTTCAAAATTCAAACCACATATCAAATTTGGGGTTGACTGCTACAAAATATAATTACTTTAAAAGCAAATATCTGTGTATCAGAAAAGGGTGCTTATGACATCAACTTTGTTACAGAATAAGAAAACTAGTCGTGCTTGTCATATACTGTTAAAGAAACCACTACATTTTATACATAGTGAAAAAATTTTATAAAATCTTGAAAAATTTTTTTTTTTCAAATGTAGCATTATATTTCTAGTTATAGCATTCGATGTTAAAATGAATTCTGCGTCGATAAACCTTATTATTATTATTGATATGCCTATTTCTAGTAGTTTTCGAGATATTAATTAATACATTATTGATGGATCTATAAAAATTTCAGTACATTTGTTGCGGTGGCCTATGAAAATTTGACAATTATCAAAGCGATAACAGATTATTATACAGATCCACAAAATATCGAACTTGTGTTTGCATATCTCGCTATGGTCCAATTTTCATTATTAATCGTTCTTTGTTATTGTTTGTTTTATTGTTGGATGTGATCTTGATTTTTTCGTTATTCAAATTCGAGTGAGTTAGGTTCAATAAACTTTTTTGACTATTTTTTTTTTTTACCCAGGAGGAAATCCTTTTTGGACGGTGTGTGGGACTCCAGTATGGTTGGTGCAATATACTGTTTACCCACTAAAACCTCCTGCTCGTCTCAGTAACTTAGACGCACCTGGAACCGTCAAGGTCATAACATCAGGCGCGAACAAGGGGCTATCTCCCTTTATGTAGCAACTCCTGCCTGTCTGGCTCTCTCGTCGGCCTCCTTTTGTCTCATGATATTGATTATCATACCGTGTATTGCATGCCAACTGGATTTTGTCCTGACCATTTCGGGTACAAGCGTGTCCGGGGTTAACGATGTTCCAAGTTGATTATAGGTGACCTCCCTAATTTCCTTCCATTTACCGCATTCAAAGATAGTGTGCTCTGCCCACAGTATATACAGTCATCACTGTGGTCTTTCTGAATTCGCCTAGCGAAGGACCTATATAGTCCGTGCGCCGTCAGAGCCTGCGTCAGACAATGATCAAGTTTTCTGTGGCCGCAGTTATCCCACAAGATCACGTTTGGTATAAGCCTCTTCGTCCACTGGGCTTTATCGTTCTCATTCGCCCATCTATTCTGCCAGGCGTTTAGGGTAGCCTCTCTCGCACCTCTCTTTATGGATTTTAGGTCTGGGTCTTTCCTGAACTTGTGCAGATAGCACCTCTCCAGTACCATAAGGTCTATAGGTACTGTGCCGGTTACAACTTGTAACGCTGCCGTAGACACTGTTCTAAATGCCGACGCCACGCGTAACAGCATACCTGTTTGTAGTTTCTGGAGGAGTCCATTGTACTTATGAAGCCTCATTGTCTCACCACAAACCGGAGCTCCATAGAGAACCATGTTGTGCATGGCACTACACAGCATAGACCGCTTAGAACTTCCCGGGCCCCCGACATTCGGCATCAGCCTGGTTAATCCAGAGAGCTTTTTCTCAACCTTGGCCACCACGGACACCACATGCTGTCTAAAGTTCAGTCTATCGTCAATGCCAACGCCCAGATAGGTTAAGTACTTTACAGGGGTTAGTGTGTGTCCTTCTATATTGAAAGTGACCTGCTCCCTCACCCAACTACCTCTGACTATGACTATTGCAACCCATTTTGTAAATATTATTTTTTTTTTTACGAGACCTCTCTAATAAAATGTAGTTCTGAATACTTACCGACGCAGAATTCATTTTTGCGTCGAATGTTGTAATAAGAACTATAATGTTACATTTGGAAAAAATGAATTTTCCAAGGTTAAAAGAGTGGATGTTGACGATCGATTAATGCATACTTTGTATAAAATGTAGTGGTTTCTTTGGCAATATTTAGTAAACACGACTACTTTTCTTATTCTATAACAAAATGAGATCATTAAATATCTCTAATGGCTTGTAAAATACAGAACACTATAGAAGGATGTGCAAATGTCAAAATTTTGATAAAGTCGTGAATATCTCAAACACGGTTAAATTTAGAGGTAGTTAACTTTGGTAAAAAAATTATTCAAATAATTTGCTAGAATTCATTGAGGTAAGAAAAAACAAAATTTTATAATTAAAATAAAAAACTTCCTATAGACTTCCAGTATAATGGAACCTTTCCGGTAGTTAAAAATATTTTCAGAAGATTCTTTAGTTAGAGTTTGGTCATTACAATTTTTGTCGTATGAGTCCAGCTGCAATAGATCGCAAGAAAGAAGTAGTGGACGAGTGGTCTGAAATATTTTGTATACCAGAAAAGGCGGTAGCAAAAGTCGTTTTGTATCGCTAGAATGCGGAAGGTTTAGAATTTAGCGTTCATATGCATTTTAAGGCCATCGTGAAAGACTGCTTCATCTAATTAAAATATAAACCGCTTTTTACTGTTCAATAAAAACCCAGAAACATTTATTCCATTATATTAGATACATATAAGAAGTCATGAAGCATTTGTACGTACTTTGGACCTCTAAAGTATTTGTAAACTAGGCACCAATTAAGAAGTTTAAAGAAATTGTACAGCTTCATAACTAAACAAAATATCGCATATATGACCAAAGAAAATTAGCGGTAAAAGTTAAATTCATTTAAGTAGAACCATCCTGCTATAACTATTTGATTATACTATACTATTTGATATGCACACATTACATATGTATAACTTGCGAAGGTTATATCGACGTAAATTGCTTCACAATTGGAAAATACTCCATTCCGTATTCCGAGCATCGTTTTAGCAATTTGGACTGATCTGTTTAATACAGCATTTTGTATACATGTGTCCAGAGGAAATGTCTAGTCCTCCCTCGCTCCATATAGACAAATGGAGTTCGAGGGAATGCCGCGCGTCTATACGTAGCTATTATTTCACTGTTGAAATGCATGAGAAGATGTCGTATCTTGTATCTATCATCAGATATGTTGTGGAAATATAAAGTAGTATAGACATGTGTTGCGAGTTTTCTTCGCGACAACTACGTGTACATGTAGGTCGCTGCTGTTGAATATAAAAAAACGACTGTTCCCGTCGAAATGTCACGTTATAGATTATTTCTCGTGTTTCCGCAGGGCCAGCCCAGAGGCTACCCGCCTTTGACGAACCCCATGCTGTTTGACGACGATCCCGGGATTATGTCGGAAGTTGAGACGAGTTCCACCGGATTCCGGAGGGGCGGTAAACAAAGAAGTTCACTGCCCGTAGTGCGGACGCCTAGCAAAACTCTAGAGAGACCACTAGGTAGGGAAAACTTTGAATACCTTCCCCAATTTAAAATACCAACGCGGCATTTTATTAATATTGGAAGCAAGAAGGTATGAAAAAGAAACGTATTCGATAAACAAATCGCTCTCGTACACATATTAATTTAAATTATCTACATCTCCCGAAAGAAAAAAAAAACGATTAAGAATTTCAAAAGATAAAAACAAAGGTTAAAAAACAGTAAGTTAAATATTCGAGTAAAGGTTTGAAAAAACTTTTTATAACAGGAAATTACAGACACATATTTCCATGTATATTTTCGTATCTTACAAATTACACTAGAAATAAATATTATCTACTGGTTGAGTCAATAGGAACACCAGAACGAAACAGTGTGATTTTACGAAAATAAAATACATAACTGTGGAAATGCGTAATTTTTGCAAGGTCTAACTAATTTAAAAATAGGTCGATGTTATGGATGAGAAGATGAGAAAAATATTCGTTCCGTAACGTATCTGGTAAGTATTTTTACTGGGATATGAGTAATTGAAAATATATAGAGTCAGGAATTTTTCATTTGACCCAAATACCTAATCTAATGTGTAAAAACCAGGATGCTGTAGTTTTTTTTTTATGATACTAGTCATTCTGTAGGAAATAAATGACAAATAAATGTAGGCACAGTCTTAAGCCCTGTAGAAAATGAAAAATTGCAAGGAATTGATTTTTATAGAATTGCTTCACATAGGCTGCACAATAGATCTTTTACATCGCATGAACTTCAATTTATATTGTACTTCTTTGACAGCATTATATGTAAATGAATATTTGGGATAGTCATCAAGAGAACGATCATACAAAGCTCCTTATAAACGTTTAATGTTAGTGTTTCTACTTGATCAACACTACAAAGAATTAATAAATAATGAAAAACATTGCAAAGTGCATGCTCGGTTGATACATAAGTAATCACAACGCATCATTAAGTAAAGATAATGATATGCTTTATTACACAATCGTCTTTAGCTTTCACCTTCATTTAACAAGAAACACTACTCACAACCAAAATAATTGATTAAATTAAAAATGGATATATGAACAAAATAAAGCAAGTGATCCTCCTACGAGAGCATTAGTATGATTGGGATGAAAAAAATTCCAGGTAAAGGGATCGTTGCCTACATAGTGCATACCATTTCCGAGAGCATGAGCACTTACTTTATTCTTATACAGAATTGTCAATATCTCAGAGAAATTGCTACTCTTAAATGTTTATTACAACCCTATCACTGCACAAGAAAAAAAAACTTCAAGCATCATTTGTAGTTCCTTAAATTGCAGAAAAGGCATCCTAAAACGGACGACAGGAACAAAATATATGTGAACGATCTATATGATATCGTAAACGTTATCTGAAAAGAAATAAGTAACAAGAATATATCTAAACTTATCGAAAGCACTTGACAGTGTGGTTTATATAAATCTATGTATGAAAGGAATCAGAAATATGGACTACAAGGATAATAAATCATATAGCTTGTTGGAATATTAGTTGGCTATCCCTAGACGACATGTAGAAATTGACATTACTAGTGAAATAAATCAATAATAATAGTTGAAAGACAAAACAGGGATGCTACAACGTTTAATATTGGTGGTATTTGTCTTTATGATTTATACAACTGACTTAAAAAGCAAATCGATAAAACCCTTGAGCAGAGTTGCAGTCATTCATACATACAATAATAACAAAAGAAAAAAAAAATGTATACGGTGAAAAAGTTAGTAAGATATGTATTTTGTGGTATCCAACGTGACAATGTATTAGATATTATAGTTATTGCATTAAATTGATAGTATTATATTAATATTTGTTACAAATTTGGAATAAATGGAAGTAATATTGCAAATAATCGCAATATTTCAACAAAATTCGACAGGTTTTCATCACACTGAATGTCGAGGATGTCAAAATAATGCGGTGACGTATTCACAAGCTAAGTAACAGCGATCTTGAATGTATATTTCTAAAGATTTTATTTAATAGTAAATCAGGTTGAGGGAAAAATCTCAAAGGGGTGCAAATATATACTTGCAATCTCCTACCGAAGAGAGTTCACTATATGAAATCATAGTTTGAATCTGCTTGCTTATGTAGATGCAGTTGATAATCCTTACTTGCAGTTAGTAACCTCTTTACTATCATCGATCTAATTTGGGTCTTGGTATTTTACTCTTCATTCTAGCTCTTTTTAACAAGGATAAATACGTTTTTTTTTTTTTATTATTATTTTATTGATAAAACACATGCACGGAGATTATAAAGTTATTTGCGTTCCCTGCTAAATTTATTGGCCCCTAATAAAATCATGATTTTTTTACAACCGTCAAAGAATGTACCTACACGGCTTTCATGCACGAATCTTTTCGATCTAGTATTTATATATTTTATGAATACTATATAAATAATAATTAATTATCCGCCCTGATATTATCAAGGAGTAGATTTTCACCCTTCATTATTTTCATTGGTATTCAAACATAATTATAATTGGAAGAATTATTAGTATAATTATAAATCCACTCTCATAATAAATTAGGAATGCGGCAGGCAGATATTAAGCACTGTAAATCCAATGCCATCGTATTATAGCAATAAGCACTTGATGTCAATCCCACGCAAGCATATTATATTCGATGGGGTTCATATCCAAGGATATTGCGAATATCCTGCGACATCTGCTACTTTAAAATTGATAAGGACGTATCTTGTTGCTATAAATAAAAGCTCTTATTCCTTACTTCTTTTTCCGTTGGTATTAGATTCCGTGTTTATTTCGTTCCATGTTTATAAAAATTAAATAATAATTTAATTGTTATACTTTATTTTTTTAATACGTATGTTCATAGTGTTTTATTTGCAAGGTGTAATAGTTGGTCAACAGACAATTAAAGCATGATTAAGGTGTGTTATTTTATGAATCTTGCATCAGAACTTGAAAACATTATAGCTTTTCATTTTTTATTGAGAAGAACAATATGATGAATAAAACACCTAAATTTGTAGTTTAATAAAACCTTGAAGTGAATTATCCTGAGTTACGTCTACGGTTCAAAAACTAGCGGCACAAAATAATGTAGTGAGCTACCTATTTATTTCAGGTATTTACGTTTAGGATGCATTTCAATCTGTAAGATGTGATATTTATAAATTACGTTCTAGATACGATGTATTACAGTGAGATGTGGATACAAATCTGAATATGTTGTGTGTCTAACTGTTGTTCTATAGTAGATACACAGCAATTGTATTGCAATCTTTTAACGTAATCTGTTTCCAACGAAATGTATAGGCTTTCGTTTCCCTTTAATTGTTGTTCTCCAGTAAAGAGAAACGAAACCCTGTACATTTCGTTGGAAACAGACTACGTTAAAAGATTGCAATACAACACCCTCGCTGGGGGCCACGCCCAAACGTGGAACTACGACTAGACCGCGCTTACAGAATTTGGCGCGACATTTAAAAGTTAGATATGTTTCGATTATCCTCGATCTCAGCACTATGAGTATCTATGTTTAGAAGAGTACAAAGGATCAAGTCTAACCCTATTGCTGGTTGTTGGTCCACTGTGGAATGCTATCGACACACTATCGGCGCCTAGCGAGAAAAGCGGCAAAATCGGAAATTATAATAAATTAATTTATCAAAACAAATCTCCTGAGCGCCTTACCAAGGTATAACATTTAGAAATATTTGAGGTTAGGCGCATTCTGGACATTACGTTTTTGGCAACAATAATTGCCAGTATTCATTCAATAATTTGAAGTTGAATTTCTCGTATATCAATGATTGATGACTCCAGCAATAAGGGGCACTGTGTCTCGCGCCTATATTCGTTTGTTACCAATAACGCCTATATCCTTTTCATACGTACCTTGTCTATTGCGTTGCAACCACATGGAAAGCTTTTCTATTAGCTGAAGTGAAAAAAATCTTAATTTTGAGTATCTTCCTTTCGAAAGCAAATTAATAAAATGTGCATATAATTGAACAAATTGAACAAAACTAACATGGTCATAAACCATGGTATTCTATTTTTAGTAGTGACTGACGAATCACTTCCAAGTGTTTAAAATCTACCACCAAATTGATAGCTTTCACCGTTTTAAGAGTTATTTCTTTTATTTGATTCTACCATTAGACTTTATTAAAAAAAATTAAGACAATAATGAATCTGAAAACAGTAAGAATCTAGAAGGAAGCCGTACAAATCAATAACACAAGCTTGTGGTTCATTGTGTTGTCAGGAGAGCCCTATTTTAGATAATTCAGAACTTTTTATAAAGAAAAACCTTTTGTCATAAAATTAATAAAAACGCTTTCTATACAGGGAGAAAACTATAATATAATCTAGATTAGAGAAAATATATAATACTCGATATATACAAAAATGTTGTTAATTACCCCTATAATACAAACATATTAAGATCTATTTAATACCAGCAATGAAAAATGTGTATTGATTGAATGAATCCGTATTATAGCATAATTTTATACCTATATAGTAGGAATACCATGTTACCTATAATTCGTATAGCTATTACCCTATTACAAATACGTTATACTACAGAAATTGTCGCAAAGATGGCGCTACCGTTTATTTCATAACCGTTGTAATATTTATTCATTGTAAATTGTAAACTTGGCTAGGTAATATTTAACTGATGTATACACCTACTACGTATCGTTCAAAAGGTACTATGACTGCCTATCGCTGACAGAACGAGATACCTCTACAGTGGTACACCGCACTGTAACCGCCAGTCTGATCTCCGCAATTACATTCAACTGGGGGGCGACCCAAGCTCGCGTGTCACAGTGACAAGATCCTCGGTTAGCCATTATAAATATTAAATTAATATGGACTAACAAAAATATAGCAAACCTAATATTAGTTTGATATTATCTAACCTAACAAGTATGTAGAATAAAAATACAATACTATAATGATATCTGCAAATAAATATTTTTTTTTAATTTTGATTACAGAATTAAATAAAATAGTATTAAACATTATAATAATTACGATTAACAATTTTGTATTAAATTCGTATAACACTGGGTATTAAATTTACAATTTCAATACAAGTTGACGCACTATACAGTGCTGAGTATTTCTAAATGTGCAATGAATGCATTATATTCATAGTCACAGCATATTTTTTTCAACAAAGAATATTATTGCTTCAAAGAACAACTGTGTTTTTTTTTTCTTTGACATTTACGAGATCTGTCGGTTCCCAAAGAGGAACCTATTCAACCTCGAGCACTTATATAACGAGAGTTTTATATATCCTTTCAGGCTTGGTCTTTCTGCAGTACAGAAACGAAACTAAAAGAGCTCTATTACCGAACGAAATAACCTCGATAGACACCGTTAAAGCCCTGTTCGTGAGGTCGTTCCCGAAACAGCTCACGATGGAGTATTTGGATTCGCCGCAAGTGAAAATCTACATACACGACTCGTCCAAAGACATGTTCTACGAATTGGAAGACCTAAGGTAACCTAGTTTCCCTTTTCCTCGCCATAACGGGTCTGTGAACATCCCCCGTCGCGATAATGTTGCAGATCTCACCTAAGAGAGATCCGCGATCGTTCCGTATTGAGACTCTTCGAGTCGGCCGATGTCTCCGGGGGATTACCGATGCCCGGTATTGGAATTATCGGAGGCATGGGACACGCCGAGGATCCTAGCTACTTTTCGGAGCCGGAATTCGATTCCGAATATCAGCACCAGCATATCCACAAAAGCAAGGTAGGAATAGATATTTAATTATCAAATAGGGCTTTGGGATTTATAAATCATGTTTTAGTCATTGCTTACTTGTTTCTTCTTTTCAAAAAATTATACAGACAACTGTTAATCCTAATATTGTTGATTAATTCAGGAAGGATGACACCGCGTTGAAATTTACATAAAGCATAGACGACAGAAATGTAATGCTTCACTCAACAGTCTATAAATGTTAAGATTTGATTCGTTGATTTAAATATGTAATTGCTGAGTAAATAACTGCGTTATCTCTGAAAGAATCACTTATTTCGTGTTACCAAATTGAAATTGATCGAAACATACAAATTGTTGTTTTAATACTTAATGCAAAAATATCGCGAGTACAACTTACTACGATCTATTGCTATTAAACTATAATTTCAACATTATACATTTTTTATAGCTGGATCCGCTAATTTAAAGCAACTGGTAAAAAGATAAAATTATTAAATTAATAATTTTTCAGCAAAAATTCACACGTTCCTTTGTAATAGCAAACAACAATTTATTAACAAAACCAATGTAAACAACGCAATATCTAATATAGTTTAATAATTACTTAATGTTTAAATTGGTGAGTCTACAAAAACGAATCCGTTTAACAATATAATTACTAGCATTTTCTAAGATCTCGGGTGTAATATTGTTTATTTATCGCCTGACGTATGGCATGGTGGTGCCCCGTCGTGTTAGAAATAGAACGACCTTCTTTCTGTTAACGGTACTTTATTAATAAACGACTCAAATTAATTGCATAATAATTTTAACAAGCTTCACTATTGAAGTTTTGTTGTAGAAAAATTGGTCCTACCATGTTTTTATTGTAAATCCCGCACCATGTGTTAATGCTAGGATTATTTTGGGTTCTATAATTCTGCCTATTGACCATACCTTTTAGATAAAAACTTCTTTTCTCATTATAAAAAATAATCTTTTCTAAACCAGACTGCTGTCTGTCTTTTTTAGAAATCATTCGGACAATTCCAGTCTCCTACCACAATCATGCAATTCCTTACAAACACTTATTATATTGCATGTTGCAAAATTTGGTTCCTTTTTTGCAGTTTTGTACACCTTTGAGCTGAGAACAACCCACACCATATGCACTTTTGTATGTGAATTTGTGAGGATTTTCCACAGTACAAAGAATATATTCTTCAACAGCACCATTTTTGTCTCTTTTGCGAATACTTGGATACACACTACCCGTTGCTCTGTTTTTTTTTTTTATAAATTGCACCTTAAAAAGTCCGAATTCGAAAGAGGCTTATCTGGATACCTCACATGGAATTCAGCGCACGCATCACGTAAACTGATTTATTTCAGCAAATTAATAAAAATGTTATTTTTACGTAAGTCTCAAACACAATAGTTTCTGTCAAATAACAATGACAGCTCGTTGCCTACATACAATTTTTGTTTATGTAGTCTTTAGGCTTTCACGGCCGTCGTTGCTGGCTGCTCTTCGGTTCTCGGGTTCTCTGCCGTGTAGAAAGTTTAAATTACTTGACGTTTCGATCATCTTGTCGTGATCTTCTTCAGAAGTGAAGTAAAGTCACTTCACTTCTGAAGAAGATCACGACAAGATGATCGAAACGTCAAGTAATTTAAACTTTCTACACGGCAGAGAACCCGAGAACCGAAGAGCAGCCAGCAATTTTTGTTTATTTTCCAATGCCTACTACTGCTACATTATCATATTAATATTGCTGATTATTCTAGCCTTTTTTACCAATTGGTTGCAAAAATGGTTACTCCGACAAAAAGAAATATTCGTATATCATTTTTATTGAGAATTTTGAGAGGTCAAAAAAAAAATATGAAGATGCAATTTAGAAAAATACTTGTTTAGTAACTACCGAGATTTCTGGCAACACTGTAATGAAGTTATTTGTCAAGCTTTCTTAATTAAGTAGTTCCCCACGGTTTTTTTTAAGTACTAGTTTATCTGTTAAAATTGAAAAGTTGGCCTGTGTTATGTTTTTAAAACATTGACACTGTATAAGAGTAATGATAGCTCCATTCTTTATTTTGTTTCGTGAATATGCCAACATTGATGGCCTATAACTTCATGAAAAAATTTACGTATATTATATACGAATTTTTATTCATTACAACAATAGTTTGATGAACATTTTAAGCTGTTTTAAATGACAATATAACCACTAAAACTTATGAAAAATAAATTGCTGTTTTCCCGCTACACCCAGTGGGAATGACTATTAACGTTTAGTTGCAAACACCAATTGATACATGTATGACATTTTCTTATAGATTGCATACATCAATGTTGGAAAAGATATCAGCAAACAGTTTAACATCGTCATCAGGGTAGTTAGTATTATTTGCTAATTCCATAGTTGGCTATGGAATTATATATATATATCTCGGGCAAATCGCCTTATGCGTTTGCATCTGTAATATACAGTGTACACACTACTGTCTATTGCAATCGTATACTGGCTACAAGTATATACTATTCCATGATCTGTTTCTGAAGTATGCTATGCCAATCTTCAGTTCTCTGTTTCTCCTTTCCAGCAAATGTTTTTGTGTTCTTCTATTCTTATTTTGAGCAGTCTGCTTGCTTCACCAAATGTACGAGCGTCCTTGGCCTTATTGTGCTGAAGGTTCTTGTCGCCGTTTTGATAGGCTCTTTATATATGGAATTGTGACGGTAAACCTGACTTCGATGTCTTGTCTGGTCGCGTTTGTTCTCAAATTTCTTGCTTTAGATAACATATCTTCCGGGTATCCATTAATTCTGAGCGTGCCGACTTTCTTTATTTGCGTCAGTTGTATCAGAGCATATGATTAGAGATATACACAATTCCATAGCCAACTATGGAATTAGCAAGTGACAGCCCTTCTCATGGCTACCCTGATGACGGCAGTAGAACGATAAAGGTCAGATTTCCACAATTGAACAAACGGTGCAAACACTCAAAACAACACCAACTCATATTCTTCGAACCCATCGTCAAAAATTAAGTTGTGTAACTACAAAGTTAGGGAGCTGGTTGATGCTTGCTGCATATTTGTTGATTAGATCACTTACTGCACTTATTCCTCATTGTAGGTAAAATCATCTCAGAAGAATTATATGAAAACAACCATTTGTAATCTGTGCTGAACTAGGTAATAAGGGATTAAAGAGGAACATAGCAAATGTGATCATAATATTTATTAAATAGTCCTGAATAAATTCTAGATCATTTTGCCTTATTGTCATTTGTGACCTCAATGAAATCACAATGAAATCCAACACACTATACAGATTTGTCTGCATAAATAGGGTTTGAGATTTATATGTTTATTCTAGCGAAAAAATAACGAGATCAGAACTCTGTTAATTGGATATTTCTTTGTAGATTTTGGTGTAGCTATAAATAAAGACACACTTAGACTGTTTCTTTTCTGGCTTTAGATTGCAGAAGAAATTAATTTACTCATTTCATATACGTCTGCACAAGGTACAGGCACATTTGCTTAGAAACGTGCTTATTCCTTCTCCTTGGTATCTACTAGTTTACTTTTAAGTAAGCCTTAGTACTAACAAGTTGAGTGTACTTTTCGCTAAACCACTCCCTAGATTGAAATATAAACTTAGACTTAAGAGCAAATAAAAGTTAAACATTGTCGCTTGTTGTACGGAATTGTTTTGCTCTACGTCTTTAGCGATATCATTGTACATGCATTTTCTTCATTCTGAAGAATTCTTTCAGTATAACTTTACGCTTCTCTAATTACAAACCTTGAGGTGGTTTCGTGGAGCATTGCAGCAAATGGAATATTTTTCTTTATGTTCTGTTTTGTAATTTAAAAAGGCCTTGACGCGATAATGTAAATCGTATCAGCTTATCGGAAGCGTACTGTCCTAAGGCCGTTTCATTACTTTGTAATTGAATTGTATGACATTTTAAAATATACTCAATACACTTTATTCATTGATTATGATCTTAATCCTGTACGCTATTGAATAGAACGTGATTTGTTTACTTATTATGATAAAGCAAAAATTAGAAATGGATTTAGGAAATATGCTTCGAATACACTGATTTATATAACATAAATAATGTGCACGTATTAAAAACAATATTTATTATAAAAATACTTTAATTAACGAAGTAAAAAATTTACAATTTTTACAATAATTCGATAAGATTTGAAGTCAGGAATTATGGATTTTATATGGTGATGTAATTCACTATAAGTGAATCTAATTAATGTACTTTTCATTTGTATACTACAGAAGTTTGCAATTAATAAATAATTCATAAAAATAGAATACTGGGTATTGAAAAAACACTTAAATATTATTATAAAAGTCGAATTAAACAAGAAAGTAAGTAACAGAGTAATGAAATAAGAGTAGATATGATTGATGATGCAAGGCAGATTAAACTTGTTGAAGTTTTATGAGAATGTTATGTTCAATCCAAGCTATTCTTGCTTAACCGCTATAAATATAAAAATAGAGTTTTGAATTCAACAAATCTAATCCGCAATCATTTATAAATACACTATGAGTTAAGATGGTTGCTCGCGATGTCAGAGCTTAGTGATAAATATAATAAAATAGAGAAACTAGAATACTCTACATTCTGGCACAGCGGGTTGGAAGAATGCTCCCGAATAAAGCTTTTTAGGCACTGTTCTCCATCCGAAAATCATCGCTTTAGCGAAAGGTTCTTCATCACATCCGGAACATATGTTTAATACTGCTGTCACTTCTGCTTCTGCAGGTTCTCTTTCCTCCATCTGGCGTTGCTTCTGCAGTACTGGTTCGTTCTGACCAATACCAGCAAGTCCGGCCAAAAGACTCTGTTCATATTCGCCAGTGAGCAAGCTATCGTCAAGCAATTGGCCGTTCGTTAAAATAAGTTCCCGTTTCTTTTGCTTATTGCGCGTCTCTCTTTTTACTATCGCCTTGGTCATCTTTCTATCACCTGCTTTACCGTCGTCGTTTCTCTTAAACAGTTGGTGAGTTTCGAATTTGGTCGTATCAAGTACTTGAACGTTAGCTGGATTAACTAATGAGGGATGAACTAATCCGCTATTGATTAACGGGGCCGGACGTAGCTGGATTTGTTGTGGTCCGATACTATTGGTGAGGTCACCAGTTAAAATTTGCACTTGTTGTTGCTGAGGAAGCAAAATCGGCTGATCAAGTGGCGGCCTGAAAGTCTGAGGTCCTTGCCGCTGTCCACCTGGTTGGAATTGATACTGTGGAATTCGCGGTGCAGGCAAGAGCTGCCCGCCCAGGAGGGGTGGAGAAAAGCTTTGACTTGCAAACAGTTGTTGTTGCGCAGCTTGTTGTGCAGCCAAGGTGAGTGCCACGTTTGGATTTAGTTGTCCTCCAGTTAAGAGAGGATGAGTCGGCTGTGTCGGTCTATTATTCGGTGGGGGAGTCGGGGTTGTGGTCAAAAGGACTCCATTGTGGTCGTACTCGTGAGCATGGTGATGCTTGTGGTCTTTGTGCGCCTTTCCAGCAGTTAATGCTACGCTGTATAGTTGCACCATAGTTACTTCACCTAACATTCCTCCAGCTCCTGAAATAAACGTTAAGGATACTTTCTGCATAATTGGTGCGTCTGGAAATGAATTTGAACATACCTGTTCCTTCTGAAAATCCACCACCAGTTTGCGTTTGCTCTTGTCCTGTGATTGCAACACCACCCGCTGGAATAGTATGACCCACCAACTGAAATCATACATTAGGCTTAATAAATCTAAGTATGTGAAAAAGTATAAGAAACAATAATGTTCTTTAAAGAATAGGTGACATGGTGAAGGAAGTTATATTAACAATAAAGAGAAAATGTCAATTATAAAAAATATGTCGTGTAAAACTTGTTAAGTTTTACATTTTATTATAAAAGAGAGATTTATTTTTTGTAATTCAGGTGTCAGACAAAAAATACACTTGCTTATCTTACATTCTTTTATAAAGAGGACGAGGGATTTGGTTTCTTGGTTGTCAGCGATAGTTATTTGTATCACTTTGTTACATTTATTACACATTATTTTTTGCGCAGACAAATCTTAATTTTGTTGAAAACAATAAAAATATGCCGGTAGGTAATTAACAGTACAGGTTGGCAATACATGTCACGTAGGACTTTTGAATTTGAAATCAGGGTTAAGATACTTTAGCATTTTGAAGTTTTAATTTTCCTGGTAGTTTTGATACATATTCATCAATAATAAGGGCAATGGTGGGGTCTCCAAAATACAGATCACTCATATTTGAAAGACAGATTGTTTGACAGATATCTTGACAACCGAACCCAGACAAACTTCAGAATCTTGGCAAAAGAGTACGTGAAAGTAACGGAAGGGACCCGTTGGTACTTCAATCCGATACATGCTCTATTATTATGTACTTTACCGTCCATGGTAAGAACTGTAAAGTAACGAATGTGACGCGTTGACAGTTCATAGTTCAAATCGGTAAAGTGGCGGTTTCTATCCTCGAATGAGTGTAGTAAGGTTGCACTTTCGGATGTGGTAGTCGAAAAATATAATTTATTGAAAAAAGGCGAATTGGAAAATTGAAGCTTCAATGATGAAAATTGAAGCTTGATGTTAGCGGCATAGTTACATAAAAGCAGGAACGTCTTAAAACATCACAGTCAGGATCAGTCAGGATACAGCCAGCAGTGTCAGTAATTAATTGGTCATACGGAAAGATGAAAATGTTGGCACAACAAAATTTATTGTTATCAGCTTTTGGCATTCCTTCGACCATTCTTAGTTTAAATTAGCACATTTTAATTTCATTCAAAAATATTTTTGAATTTGCTTTAAACGTCAGTGAAATTATAAAGTTATAATATGTAACTGAATGCAGCTGATTTGTAATGAATATTTATTTTGGTTTTGTGACAACCTTTGATGTTGTTTCACACAAAACTAAAAATGAGAATAGGATTATACCTGAAATTTTTGTTGAGTACTCTTTAAATTAAAAGAAACCTTTGAATAAGCTTTTAGTTCAAAATGTGGTTAACATAAAATTGGGTAAATATATTTTAAATCTTGACTCAAAAAAGCTAATTTCTTCAACGAACCTTTAAAAGATTATTGAATAAACTACAATGGTAGGATTGAGTCAATAACGTTAATGTAACTAATTGTACATAACTAGTTTAAACATTCGAGTGGTTTAAGCATATTTAAGTATAAAAAAAATATTGAGTGAACCAATTATTGGATGAATCAGCAAATCTTTTTTCTGAGGTGTTCTGTAATATGACAACAATGACGTGATAATGTCACAACCGATGTCAGCAAATGTAATTTATTGCAGAAAAAATTAGGATCATTTAAAATGTTTCTGACGTGTAACTGGAATAATTGGAAAGCTGCAACTTCAAAGAAAACTAATGTCATTAGTTGGTCAAAAATTGATGCATCATTAGGACAAAAAATCATAGCCAGCTTAGGTCATAGTATGGTTAAATATTAAATTGTATGGCGACATCAGAATTAATGTCCATTTAGTATGCAAATCAGGTATACCAGATCTAGATTTTGGTCCAGTTTAAGTGCTAAAATATTTTGTTTGATAACAAGAAAGTTATTAATCGAGATGTAATAATTACGTAAAAAGTGCATGCCATAACACATATCATTCAACAACAACGAGCTGTCCTATTAGGAGGGATACAAAGGATTCTTGGGCTTAAATTTGTCCATAATTTGCCATAATTTTGCTTACTCTGAACCAAACATTTCTGGGTGTTAGACCTAACATTTATGTATGTGAACGTCCAACTTAAAAAATATATGATTCATTGTGTGGTTCTCCACCTTCGACATTGCAAAACTTCCTTTAATTCGCAGCAAAATAGGATACATTAATTCCTAGAATATATACCCGTAAGCACTGAAGATAGATGTATGCGTAGATTTAATTAATGTTCAAATGTCATTTGCTATTTACGATCGATATATTTCCCTTGAATTATTTATAAGCTGTGCACTAGTTTAGATAACTATAGAGTCAGAAATGGAAAGTGTTCTGCTTGCATTCCTTTTCCCACGTGTGACGATAGGCTAACACGTTTCCGTGTTACAAATTCATGTGTGTATTTGCAGATCGAATAGTTGCGTTGCACGTATTTCAAAAACTTCTGCTGGAAAAGAACGGAACATAAATTCTGAAATCTGACTGTAGGTTGTCTACTAATTTATGATTTATTAACGTTGTGCTTTCTCTTGTATATTATTGCTATCTGAAATAATGTAATTTAAGATATTAAAACTATATGATTGAGATTTTTTTTTTCACTTTAATGAAGGAATCATAATTCTGTTGGAAACTTTGTAACTAATTTTATTGAAAACCATTAATTTTTAAAACACAGTGAAGCCAACATGACAACTCGATACATATGTATTACACTTTACTCATAAACAATGAATAAAAGCCGAGCCTACAGCGTATTAAGGAGATATTAATCAATATACATAAATACAGTCTTCTTATATAATTAATCATTTCAGTGAAAGTTGTGTAAAAGATATTACGAAAGTGAATATAAAAATTACAAATTCTGCGTTGCTAATAAGAAAGTATTTGGAACATGTTTTCTTTCTCTTTCATGTGATATCTTAACACATGTGCACAAGTTGTAAACTCAAGCCAAATAATAGGCAGAATACGTGCTCATAAACTTGTTTGTTTTTGCGCTAGCGCTGAAACGATTATAATGGATTGTGTCATATTTGGAAGGCAATAAATTTACATCTATAAAATATTTATGACAATTTTATGATATTTGTTTTATGAAATCTTAATAATAAGTTGCTCTTAAATATAAGGATTAAGGAGAAAAGATATTCATCGTAACAAAATTGCAGGAATAAGATTTTTTAACGATGCAAAGCATTAAATCAAATTAACTTTATAGTTTTTTAACAGCAAAATGTTTGCAAAGATTGTTGAAATTGAGTTTTTAAATCCTTTTACCCAACAAGAATAAATCCCCGAACATTTTGCATAACTTTGTCTTAAAACACTTGCCCTTTGTCAAGTGTTCTTAGTATTTGCTTCCGTTATGAAAAGCAGCTAGAAACTGAAAGTTGTTGTATATACACTAAAGTGAAGGCTAGGATATCTGGAATAACAGTTTGAATTATTTTTTTTTATATATTTAAACATATTTCGCCAAAAAATTATCTACACTTTGAAGAGTATTTCTATTCCTTTATACTCCAAATTTTATTTACCTTGTTATAACTTTATTTTGAGTTCTATGTTAGATATCTTAATATAAAGAGGTGTCTTGAAATCAACTGAGGTTAGTCCTGATTTAGCAGAACTTTTCAGTACGTTTCCAAGAGCAAACACACTTTCTTGGCTATTGCATTTCAAGCTATGTCGGCGATCGGCTACTAGGAAATCGAGAGTTTATATGTGCATCCCTTGGGGGATACAAGCCCAACTCTCAACCCACGCAACGACCGGTAATGCAGTCACATATATAGCAAGCCATTTTTTTTTATCACTATATACGCAGTCACGTGTACTCGTTTTACTCAAGCTATCTCTCTCTTGAGCCTCTCTAGTAGACATCGTGGATATAGATTAATATGCAATAATAATGTTTGCATGTTTGATGAAGTGGGTTTGCATTTGAAATGACGCTGATGGCGCCTGTTAGGCAGAAACTCGTGGTGTTTCTAACAATAGATCATGAGCGGCCCCATGGTGACATTTATCGGTTAATTGTGTTTAGGCATGTTTTCTTTGGAGTGTTGTCTTTGATAAAAAAAAAAGAAAACAGCAATGACACAATCTCTAATTGTGTTTGACTTTAGGCTCTGGACAGATGTTAATAAATCTGTATAGGCGTTTGCATCATTGGTTTCTACGTAAAATTAACTTTATTTTTAACGTATAAGAATAAATTGTGAATAATATAAAGGGTATGGGGATATTAATTTACTATAAAAATAATTTGCATAATTGTTGTGAGTACACAATTTCTACACTTTATTTCTGGAAAATCAAAAAAATTAAATAAAATAAAAAAAAGTATAATTGTGCAAATTTTTGCAAAGGGTAATCGGTGTATATAACCGCTAAGAAAATTATTTTGGCTTTATACCGAGCCATTCTTTATTGTTTCATTGAAATCTTATTACATAATTTCCCATACTTAATAACTCCAATGTCAGTGGAAATATAGTCTGTTTTGATATTTCTAATTTTATTTTTAGAAATCAGACGTTTCGACAGAAATCAGGCTGATTATCAACTATCAAAATTGTCATAATTAAATATAATAAATTGTCATACTTGACAATCACCCTAATGAAGACTCCTAAATGTTCCTACTTTGATAGTTTACACGTTTCTGTTTGTGTGTCGCAACATATTCCAGTATTAGCGTTTTGGTGCGACATATCTCCAACTTTATAAAATTTCATAAATAAAGAATATTTATTTTTAGCATAATATATATGGTTGATTCCTAAGAAAATGAAGGCGTCATAAGGTATTAGAAAGCAGAATTTAGGTATTCATTTATTTTATGGGATGTTACCTCACATAAATATTAAAGAACATGTGATTTCTTATATTATATTTGTTGATGGTTCTAGTATTTCTAAAAATAAGGGCACGCAGATGCGAACAGTGTTATGTGTGAATTAAAATAAATGACCAAAATCAAATTGAATTAATGCCGTACTCAACAGTAACATATATAACAAATCATTAAACAAATAATATCTGGCAAGAACTTTAAACTTAACATAAAAAGCAAAAAACGAAATATAGTTAATACTGAAGTTATTACCACAGCATAAGATTTGAAATTGAAATGAATTAAATATGTATTAATGTGCAGTATTTTAGTGTAACAAAAACAATCATAGATATAACTTCAGATAATAAATACCTTTATGATTATACATATCATAATCTAATGAAGACTAAGAAGTCAGAAATGGCGATGGTTGATTTACTGATGGCATACTAGTGCTAGTCTATTCGATTCATCTATGTATTAATGCTATTTAAGATGGGCCATAACGAGTCGAGTTAACTTTGCACAAGTTTAGATTTGGTTACTGGATTTTCATTTGTATGCCGTACGGTAAATAAGTAGTTCCAGGAACTGTATTTAGTATGCATGAAGTGTATATAGTATATAAGATATCAAAGCTAATCTCAAGGACTTTCCAATTTGAACTGACTAAGGAAGTCTAATAGCATTTCACGGCAGCTGATTACCACGCAATTTCAGGCTTTAATTTATAAATGTGGGAAGTATGTATATACTGCATTTTTGAAATATTTTTCTGGCCGTTGCCGAAAGAATGAAAAGGTCACAGACCATCTAAAATTGTATTTTAGCTAATTCATTCTTCCTTTTAACTTCGGGAATGTTCAAGGGCAGTCTTCCCCTGCCAGCAAAAGAAATTCCATTCAGCATTTAATTCCGAGTCGACGTTTTGCACGCAGAGGTTTAGAAATGGAAGAATTTCCATATTTTATTTACGGCACGCCGAGGGAGAATTACATTGGGCTAAATTCTTTTCCTGTCGGACCAGGCGGTGAGATCGTTTAGGTAAACAAACCGCTTAAACATTTAATACCCTCCACCTCACACTACGCTCCACTTCCGGCTTTTCTTTTTGTAAATAATTCTTGAGACGCGCTGCGCGCCCGCGATCGATAAATAACTGTTTAAAATTTAATTCGCTTACCCTGTTATGGAATCCTCGTCCCACTCGCTCGCCGTTGACCCATATTTGCCATTCGCCCGTTTTACCGTTCCAACTCTGACATGTGTGGTACCATCTATTCAATCGCAAGGGATAGTTTAGACGGTAGAACGTGTGGCCCTCCACGGACAAGCTGTAGTAACTGGATCTTTCCGTATTCGATACCCAAGCGTACATTGCTCTCGGTTGGCCGTCAACTGGAAAATTGAAGGGGTAAGGTATAAGGTCATAATTAAAATGTAAATTCGCTGCGGTTTATTGGGAAAACTTTTGTTTCGCACAAAATGAAAACGGTTAGGAGGAAACTCTTTGCATCTATAGGTATATATATATTGTATAATTTGAATTTTAAATTCCATTATCTTAGATTTTTCTTTTGAATTCTATGAATCCGTATCGAGTTGATAAATTCTAACCTACATCGTTTCACGTTTATAAAAGGCGCTTTTTTATGCAGTGTTTGTTAATCTTTTAAGCATAACTAATAAATTCAATTTCATTTTCATATTTTCTGTTGTTATTTAAGCAGAATGAACAGAGCTAGTTTTATATGCATCTCAAGAATTTTCATTGTTGGAGTATGAGAAAAATCTTCCGCCAAAAGACTTTCGCACCCCATGTTGCCAAGCCATATCAGGTTTTTACCAACTAAGAACCGTTCCGTTTTCTTCAGAACTGCTTGAATATTATTTGGAAGATAAAGGATATTCTAGCACTCCACCTTCCTGCTGTTGCCTCTTTTTGTGTAATAATAGTTCTTGGCAAGTCTCCAGTTATCTTGCGACTTCAACATGGTGTAAAGTTTTCCGGTATTAGGATACCCACATTATGTTTTGCTTGACCACTCCTCCTCCATCACCATGAGCAGTAAAATTAAATATATTCAGCTGTATCTTCTTAATTGCTGCAGACGCTATAATCGCATCAGTTGTCCGTGTATCCATTTCGTGTATAGCGAGAATAATTTTGCCCAGCCAATACCCTGGTTTCCTTGTTTGTTGTTGGGGGAGGCTTCAAGTTGTGAATACATCTTGACATCTATTGGAGTACTTATTGTATTATCCACACTGATATTTTACGAAATTTGTAGACATTCCAAACTACAGTAGGGACACTTTACTTATCAAGCAGTGCATTGACACTTATACTTTTATTTCCTATCTGAAAAGAAGGTACATTCTAATTTTTATCCACAATTAATAACCAAATCGTGTCGGTTGGGATTTGAATCCACATCTCTTGGGTAAAAAACGAACAGGCAAACCATTCAACTAATCTAGTTTTCCATGTCCTCTGTGTCATAGACCCTTAACAACCTCTTCGTTCATCAGCCCTTATCCTCAGTTGTCTTGCATTGTTTTTGCCACTTGTTGAGCATATCATATCTTTTGTCTTCTTCTCCTGCTTCACGCTCCTCTTTATCTGATGACTTATTCAAGTATATAGGAAGGTTTTTGCCAATATGTGCTAGTAATACGTATGATGATTCTTCGCCAGATCCTTTCACTGTATTCCAGTGCATTTCGACTTCCATTGCTTTGCTCCGGATGGATGCCTCGAAGAACATTGTGAACAGAACCGCAGCTCCTCAGGGTCTTCTATTGTCTTCATTTAACCCTCTGATATTTGGTATCAGTTGACAAAGGTTTGTATATTTTTGTCCAAGTGCAAAAGCAAATACTTTAAAGTTGGATTTTATATGCAAACAATTGCCACATGTACTCCTATTTGCTTCAGTTTCCCTCCAACTATCAGGAGCACTATCTCACTTACTGACCTTAATTTTATCTCCATCCGTTCTATAAGCTTATGTAGAAGCTCTGAGCAACCTGTTTAAACGATATCCAAGTCCCGCGGTCACTACCAAACCGAATTATTAGACACAACCTTTGTTATTAGTTTCATTCGATAGAAATACTTTGGTATCAGTAAAAGAAAGTATTTACTGATTTATTATTTTTAAGACAATTTCCAAATGTTCATTAACGTAAATTATACTCTGCTTTCATCAACATAATTGCCTTTTGCATTAATGAGAGCATTGCAAATATCTGGTATACGTTCGATGAATTTTTTAAGAATTTCCTTTCCATATTATTCCAAGCATTTTATAAGTTGATCTAAATTATCTCTTTGCTTATAAGTACAATTTTATCTGTATCTCACCTTTAAAATGATCCCATTGCAACATTTTCCACCATTCTGCACTTTGAACAGCTAGCGTTATTACATTAAAAATCGCTTCTTGCAATTAACTATCGTAAAGACCTTTAGCGTTACATTTGATACTAGTTATGTACTGAAATAAGTGTTTACCGATCTTATTTATAAACTGGAAGTATTTGCCCTGGGTGTTACCGATGGCTCATTCATTTCAGAACTTTAGTGTTTTGATTTTCTTTTAAATAAATTTTTTGAAACGCAACGGAACTTAAATAATAGAAGTGTCTATTTTCGACATTATAATTAAAAAAGAAAAAAAAATGGAACAAGTTTCTATTAAACACACCCTCAGAATTTGTCAGTTGTTATTTTGTACGAATAAACGATAGCTTCTAGTACATATTTGGCGGTCTGCAAACATATCTTTAGTTCGTAATTATTCAGCAGCAGATAAATTATTCAGCCGTTCTTAGTGCACATAAAGCCAGTGCTAATTTTGATTTACTGGTATATAAATTTATTAACAACATCAAAATAGAAAATACGCAGGAGCTTCACTTGGGTCCTTAACGCATAGCGAACTAATTCGCACTAGGGTGGGATCGTATACACAGACCAGAAAATAAAATTGTGCCCGTAAGGAATAATCTTATTCTGAAGATTTCTAAGGATTTGTATGAATTTTTTCAAATACAGTAAGGTATTTTTCCTCGTTTTCAAACTTATAGAAATGATTTTGTTCTCTTATAGTCTTGAAAGACGAGGTCTTGTTTTACCCTTTGTTCCCATGCAGATATAGAAAATCTAACCATATGTGTGTTGTCCCACCGAAGACTAGTCCTTGGGCAATAACCCTATTATTAACTTTAAGAAACCTTTTTTCACAAAAATTTTATCAACGATACTGCATTATTTATAAAATCTACATAATGTCGTCTTTGCTAAGAAGTGGGCTCAATAATTTTATTTGACAGATGTAGCGTAAATTCAATAAACTCTATGGAAAAAAATGGAAAATGGAACTACAACTTAATAAGATAGCATAACCTTTCCTGAACACGTCCACAATTAATTGCGCAACTAGATGTATATAAGGCATTACTAAGCACGTTTCTGTAATAAATCATCCAGAAACAGTAAACAGTAATCAAGAAGCTACGGTAGTAATCGCTCAAAAGGGACTGACAAGATACTGTAGCCGCAATGGCAGAATTTGTAGATTGTTAGTTTCTATTTCTGATAAATTAACTTCTAAGGGACATCTCTAAACCACTATAAATTACTGGTTCTATAATATTAATTAGTGTAGATCTTGTGAATACAAACATAAGTACATGTAAATCATTTACATTACATAAAAGAATCGTCACTTAAGACACTACAACGCCATGTTGCAAATTTTCTGACTGTCAATACTGTCAACACAAGCTGCTAGGTTATATAGCTGATAAATAATATTATTAATCAGGGTATCATTGAAAATGCAGGACATGACCTCAATAATCAGAAATTTACTGCAATTATACACACAGTACCATCAATTTAATGTAAAAAAGTTATATACTACAGTTCATGCAGTGGGAATTGGCGCAAGACACCCTCACGCGCATCTACGTCGTCAGCTCGAAGAAACGGGCGTGCGGTATTGCAGACACGAATTACAACAAAAATTTTACGATTTTTGAACGAATAGTTAAGATAGCGAGTTATAGCAAGTCTGGTTATTTCTTCGGTTATGTTTCACGCCATTTAGCATGCCCTCTTGCTATTGCGCATCAGCCAGTTTATTTTGCATAAGTTGGTTATTTTAATAGTATCTTATTGTATAGTCCGAAATTGCTACAGCGCAATTCTTTCCAACTGGCGGGTTCGCGATAGCAGGAGGGTGTGGTCAATGTAATGGGACACACTTCCGGAAATATGGAGAAACGTTATAAATTGCACGTGAGAACATAGCCCAACTATCTTGGTGATATCTACAAAATAAAGTATGAAGTTTAGTTTTTATTGCAATATGTATCCTGTACGCTGTTCATTCAGCAAGCTCGTAACGTAAGCTGCGCATGGAAACGGCTTTTTCGCTCACAGAAAATAATTGTGCTGTAATAATTCAAATTCAAATTTCTTCATTGGTCTTAGCATCATGAAACATGAAATTGACCTACAATATAAAAATAAAACATAAAACAATAACAAATTTAACAATATATATATTATAGACACGATTCAAACTCTGCCATACTGTAGAAACACCCATTCACTAAAAAGGATTTCAGTCTACTCCCAAAAACCCGCAAATAATGACCGTCTGCTAATGTAATAATAATCTATATACCTATAAGCGAAATGTAGGATCTACGTTTATAATATGCATATTTTTAAGGTAAACGGTATAAAAAATGTAAAAAAAAAACGTGATTTTATCGAATATTAGCGGCTTGGTCGTTGACTATTAAGTTAACACCAAATTGCTCTGCTGATACGAATTTATAACATCGATAAGACATTTGTGATTATAATACCTACACCTGTTTGTAATAAGTATTGCGTTTATGATAATATGCAAATGTGGGAGAGAGTAAAAGTTCGCGTGGCTCGTGTTAAAAATGTTTAATGCTATGTTTTTATCGTAAAGATTAAGATGAAAGTGTTCTGAAACGTCGGTTTATATTTAATACCTAGTATTAAATATAGTTATTTCATGAGCAGAGTTTCACTTCCGTATACGCCAGCTCTTACTATACGGCAATAAAGTGGAATCGTTATTAGTTGTAGAGGGCTATATAGATGGTAGAAATTAGTGTATTTTATCAGAATTCTGAGATACTTAAAATTATAAATAAGACATCGGTACAGATACATTCTATCCTTTAGGCTTAGGTATGTTAAATGAAAAAAAAACAATATATTATTTTATTGTAGTAGAGAAACTCGTAAAAGGGGTTCTTTGCATTGAATTTTGTACCCCAAAGAAGATCGCATGTTTCTGGAAGTTGTCGTTGATTCGGCTCTAGAACTTCTAAGTAGGTATTTAGTTTAGGAAAACAAAATAAAGTAATCAAAAGCACGTGACGTGAATTTATATTTTTGGATACGGCCAACAAGTTTTTGTCACCTCAAATTTGACAGGAAATCACTTAGCTTTATAATAGGATAACCTGTATATTTTCTGATATTTAAATTGAGTATAACAATGTATTCCTACACATTGTTCGCACTGCAGATTAATCTAAACAATCTGTAAGTACAAGAGCTGTACCATATTTGTGATTTCTTGGCAAAACAAAATCCTTTTTAATTTTAAAAAAACTTATTTTGACTTCTGTTCACAGTTTAATTATTAGTTGAGCATAACCCTAAAATTTTATTTACATTCGCCCAAAATAAGATTTTTAAATTATAATATAACTACTACGTAACGACAACTCTTACTGTTCATACAGAGTAAACAACTTATATTTACAAACATTGTATGCCCATTTGGTCATAGATGGCTGGATTTTTTGAAAAGAAAATTAATATTTTAACAATTAGCACATTACATTGTCGTGTATTGCATTATTTTGGGTGAAAAATACGTAAAATACATTCTATCAGCATATAATACTGTAGGGTGTCAAAACCAAACTAGGCAATTCAACGATCTTTTAAGGTGATCCAGTGGCAACCACCTTATTAAAATTTAAAAAATTAGAATATCTAAAAACAACATTTTCAAGTTAGCATGCGCACAAAATCATGTGTATACAGTAAAAACAATGGTAAGTGGTCCTATTCCAGAATCGGAAAATTAAATCATGTTCAGTTTGATTGACTACGTCAACAAATGTGAAGTTATATACTACACTTATTTCTCAAATTTCATTTCTTTATTGCTAATAACTTGAAAATTATGGGAGCGAACTATCGCTTGGAAATACCTATAACAACATGGGAATACAGAATTGAAGGCTTCACACTTTCAAACACCTTACTACACACTTCACTACACTGGACTGTCATCTCAATAGCAAAGCTATCGTCATCAGCAGTAAAAATGAACTCAACAAAACCAGCAGTTCAATTTTACTACTGATGATGGTAGCTTTACTATTGAAACGTGCGTCAGGGTAGTGAAGTTTGCGGCAAGGTGTTTGAAAATGTTTAGTGTTATCAGTACCGCAGTTTTGAGTATTTTTGTCAAAGGATTGAAGAACCTAAGCTCTAATTTTTAAATGTATTTGTGGTAGTTAGTAAGGTTCCCAGCTGGTACAAGTTCCGTTATCTAACGTCCTGTAACTATCCTATGTATATTATTGAGAATCATTAAAGCAAACTACTTTCAGTTCTTATCGTCATTTTATTTATGTGCAATGGAACACTGCTAAATGTACAGTCGTGGACTTTAGGAATGACCGCCTCGAATGGTCATGACTAACTCGGATATACCAAAGCAGGATGACATTTTAAAAAACTCCGTAAGCTACATTGATATATGCCATATAAACATATTTTACTAATTATCTTAAAAAGTATCTATAAAGTATTTTGCATTTTTGTAAGGGCAATAGGTAGTTGTATTTAAAAAAAAGAAGTTTTGACAGTTTTTCAATTCGAAAGTTTAACTGTAATTTTCGGACACGCTGTATAATGGTTTCGAAAAATCCATTTGGTTTCGAATGCTACCCTATACAGTCAAGAGTTCTGCAAATTTTCAATTTTCCAAGTTAAACCTTTTTAGAGTTACAGAAGTTCAGATGCAATCGTCCATCTGTCAAAAATTTTAAAAAAATGGAAATATTTCAAAAGTGGTTGAAAATAACAACATAGTTGTTTTATAAAACTTACTTTAAAATTAAACGAGGTTTTAAAAAATGTAATAATATATAGGCTGTTTCATTTAAAATAACAAAGTTGACAGTCACTTCCGGTACAACCGCATGCGTCAGATTATTAAAAATATTTTAGTTCCATAGTGTACGTTGGCTTTAATATACTGCGAAATTTTCAGAATTTTCCAATGTATACTTTTTCATATATCGATCGATGCAGTTCTTCGTAAGACACCTGTGTATCTTAGTATATATGACGCGGCCTCATTACTGTTTTTATTTCAAATGAGTAGGAGGAAACAAAATACTGCCTTTCAGGTTTCAAACTATATTTTGTTTCAATTCAAGAATACGGCTATGATTGTTATCACTCTTATTTCAACCAAGCAAAAGATTGCGCCGTCTAACTGGCCGCCTTAACTGGGATTTATCCGAAGTATTAAAGGCCAAAATAGTACATGCGATTTTGTGAGAAAGTCTGGAGACAATGCCGAAACGACGCGGTATACTTTTTTGAAATGAAATTAAACATATTATTTAATTTTATTATTATTATTTTTAATAACAGTACAAGTCTTACTAAACATATTGTTAAAACTTATTTCGGCGATAGATAGATAGATAGATAGATAGATCTTTATTTCATAATACCATACAGTATGAAACACGTCATAGGAAACTGAAGCTGACAGTACAGTACACTGGACAAACTGACAGAAATTGCTATTACAACTTAAGGCTACAGAAAGAAATCATTTGAGTTGTATAAACATTTTCGAATAAGCATATCTTTTACACTTTTTTGAAAGAGTTTAAGTTTATGTTTCTTAAGTTCATAAGGTATGCTGTTATAAATTTTTAAGACTTGGGTCACTACACTTCTATGGATACGTGCATACGTAGTCTGTGGTACACGAAGGGTCGCTTTTTGGCACTCGCGAGTGTTATACTTGTGACCAGTTTCATAGTCGGCAATGAGTTCTTTATAATATTTTTTCGCGAAACACGCACACTCATATATATATAATCCATGTAAGGTAAGTATACAGTTGTCTATAAACACTCTTTTACATGATTCTCTTTTTTTTTAGATGGAAAATGCTTCGAAGACACGACTTCTGGAGGACGAAGATCCTTTCAGCATCCACAGAATTTCCCCAGAAAATGATGCCGTACGAAAGGCGGGACCCTACGTAAGCATGGTAGGCCGCCAATGCTGCCTCTCTGTGGACCTCAGTGGATATGGTTCGTAGTGCATACGTCATTCCAGATAACTTTTTAGCGAGAAGGTCGATGTGATCTTTCCAGGATAATGCACTATCAAGTAGCAGTCCCAGAAACTTAGCATTATTTGTTGAAGTTATTTGGTTATCCGCGAAGCTTATTGAGAGGTTATTTTCCTTCTTGAATGAGAATTTTATCATATTAGTTTTGTTTACATTAAGTTTTAGGTTATTTTCAAGAAACCAGTTGTTTGCTTTATCTAGAACATCTAGAGTCTCATCTTCCAATGTGTTGTCTTTTTCTTTTATAATTATTGTTGTGTCATCAGCATACATAGTAAGAAAGTGCGATGTTATTTCCGGAAGGTCATTCATGTATAAAATAAAAAGAAACGCACCTAATATTGAACCTTGCAAGATACCTTTTCGATTTTCCAGCCATTGTGACCGACAGGTTTCTCCCTCGTAATTCACTTGTACGCATTGCAATCTGTTTGTCAGATAAGACTTTAATAATTTGTGTACTATTCCTCTAAAACCCATTCTCTCCAGTTTTTTAAGTAGAATATTATGATCTACGCTATCGAAGGCTTTTGATAAGTCTAGGAAAACTCCCAGTACTTGATTCTTCTCGGATACTGCTTGTGTTATTTTACTAATCGCCATGTAGATAGCTCTGGTGGTTGATCTTCCTTTTGTGTAAGCATTTTGAAATGGTGTTAAGAGATTGCAGGATTCAGTGAATGATATTAAGCGTGACAATATAGCCTTTTCAGCGATTTTAGCTATGATAGATATTAGTGCAATCGGCCTGTAATTCGTAATATTTGTTTCATCACCATTTTTGAAGATCGGTGTAATTGTAGCGGTTTTTAGTTGGTCAGGATATATACCCGTCATAAAGGAAAGATTGATCATCTGTGCTATTGGTGTGCATAGTATGTCTGCACAACTTTTTATTAATTTTGTTGGTAATTCATCTGGTCCTACAGATGAAGTATCTTTCAGATCATTTATTATGTTAAAGATCTCTACGGGATCCACATTATATAATACCATAGACCTCTCGTTTATGGGGACGTGCATCGTATTTCCTCTATTTTGATTATAATTATGACCCATGCTTACGTAGTAGGAATTGAATTCATCCAGAATTTCCGTAGGAGCTTGTTGCAGATGTTCACACATTTTACTAATATCAATATTTTTCCTAGGATTGTGTCCACATATTCTTTCCACCAACTTCCAAGTAGCCTTGATTTTGTTTGTAGAACGTAAAATGTAATCGGTGTTGTAGTCCTTTTTCTTTTGTATTATAATTGAGTTTAGATATGAACAGTAGTTTTTGTAATAATCTTTTGTAATTCTTTTGTTTATCATAGCTTCATATAGCTGACGTTTGATGAGACATTTATTTTTAATCTCATCGCTTAACCAATCTGGATTTACTTTGGGGCTATGTGTATTTCTTAGTTTTCTAGGGCATTCACTTTCATATGTTTGTTTCAACACAGATAGTAGCATATAAGTGAATTTATTCGGATTTTGGTGAAGGAGTAGTGCATCCCAGTCAATCTGCTGTAAGTGTGCGCGTATCTTACTGATTATGTTGTTGGATAAAAATGTTCTGACTGCTGCTTGTTCAAGCTTAGGTTGTTCCGCCTGAATTTCAAAATATGTTTCTTGTCCATAGTGATCTGAGAGGCTAGTTTTGTTAACTGAGCTGTCAAAAGTTATGTTTGTTTTTATAAATATGTTATCTATTAACGTAGCGCCCCTATTACATACTCTGGTCGGTTCGAAAATTGTTTGTTTTAGACCAAAAGAAAGAAGCAAATCTTGGAACGTTCTAACTTTTTTATCCTTCTCATTCATAAGATTTAAGTTAAAATCGCCACATAGCACTATAGTATAGCTATTTGCATTGTGCTTTACACTAAGCAATATATCTTCCAGCGTGTGAAAAAATCGTTCTAAGTCAGCATCTGGTGGTCTATAGATACATAGAATTATAAATTTTAGCTTCGTTAAGATTACCGCGGAGCATTCTATTACATTTTCTATGCTTTTCTGTTTTAGATGTAGGAGTTCGTGCGCTTCTATCCCGTTGTGAATAAAGATACAGGAACCTCCGTGACTATTCACTGATCGTATGAAACAAGAAATCATTGTATAGTTTCTTATGACAATGTGACCAATATGCGTATGCTTGAGCCAGTGCTCTGTGAAAGCTAATATAGTGTATGGTTGATTGATGCAATGTAGAAAGGCTTCAATATGATTAATTTTATTTGTAATACATTGTATGTTTTGATGGAATAGTGATAATTTGTTGCTAGTGCTATTCGGTTTTATTAATCCTTTTGGGCGGATTTCTGCCATATTCTCTCTAAAAAACGGTTTATTTTAACACCAGTTGGCCATAGCGTCGGTTTCTGAGCTTCCTCTAGCATGTCAAACGGAACGGAGATTTTGAAAGTCGAGTATTCATCTGGATGTTTAGATTTTAGTTTTTCAATTTTTAATTGGGAAATACCTTTGCTTGACAAATATGTACGTATATTGTTATCCGTCGTACTAGGTTCAAAACCAAACGCATGTAGGTGAGCATATCTAATAGTACCTTTTAATTCTACGTCCACAGCTGTACCATGTGTTATGTGTAGTCTAGAAGTTCTTCTTTGTTTCCTAACTATCGTCGTAAATTCTGATTCATTATCTGAGACATCAATTACTGGCTTGGTTTGCTCTGTATTATTTTTGTTTATCAGATTTCGTTTAACGGCTCCTAAATACGACATTGTTTTATTATTGTTTTCGTAGGTTTTTTGTTGAGTAAGGTCAGTATTTGTTTGTTTCTTTTTACCGTCCATCTCTTGACCTTGTTTTCCTTGCATTTGTATATTCAATTTTGGTTTATTTTGTATTCGAGCGCCCTCTTCTGGCTGTATTTCTGAATGTTGTACAGGAAATTTTGTTTGCACTAATAATGTTAATTGTTTTACCTCTTTCTGTAGGATTTTGTTTTCCGTGGTTAACTTTGTAATTTCTTTAGTAAAGGTTGCAATAATGCCACTTGTTATTTGCTCCACTGCATTGGTTATTCTTTCATTGATGTATTGTTCCAGCTTATTCGTACTCATTGTGCTCGTATTTACTGGTTTCGAGGTTACATTTGTTTGACATCGCTGACAAGCCCACGATCGGAGGAGCCCCTCTTCTTTCATTTGCACATACTTGGTCTCAGTTAATCCTGCACACGCTATATGATAGTTTTGGTCACACTTATCGCGACAATTTATATATTCATCATAACGACTAATGCTTTTACCGCACTCTGCACACTCGATCGCCATCGCGCGGAAAGCATGTGAGTATAATTGCCCTTTCGAAAAGTTGGAAAATTTTAACATATATTTAGGTTTGTATCCAAAATTTTTGTTTCGATTCTGTTTTGTAGTACCACATTATTTCTTTTATATACAAAAATGGTTTCTAGCGACAACAAGAACGGAATCTGCCGTCAGTAATTGTAAGACCGGCTAAAATATTTCAGAAATAAGCTCCCGTAGTTCTCTTTCATATGCACGGCAATGCTGCGCCAGTGCTTTATTAAATCGCTATCCGTAAAAGTACAAAAAAAGAAACACAAATACTCCAGGAGAATATCGAATGCGGATACAAATGGAATATATAATTAGCAATATTCGTATATAAATACAAATTCATATTTCCGTAAAGTTCCTAGCGGAAATATTTATTTAAGTAAAGTAGTAACGTTGCAACCTCAAGAGGGAGCATATTGAAATTCTCAAATGTCTTTTCCGTAATGAACGAACCTCAGCATCGAGTAAGTACTAAAAGCGTAAGCTTTCCACAGGCAGGATGAATACAAAACATGCCATTTCTGCGTCGGTAATCCCTCAATGTAACTTTGAGATGCGCTAGCAAATATATATTGGCACTTTATCCGATTACAATTGAAAGTAAAAGCACAAGTGTAAAAGGTAAACGGAAAGGATTGGTGAACAGTAACTTTAATATTTTCTGCGTTTAATCAGATTATGTATACATTTATCAAATACCCAGCGTATTCACGTACTAATGAGGGTACAATTTCTCGAAGTATATAAGTAAATTTAAATCACGAATCCTTGAAAACATCGTTTACGTGAATAAAGAGTTGACAGACCATCAGCCATATAGAGATTAACTAACTTGTATAGTCTAGATCTGAAGTATAATGCATCTAGATTATTAAACCATCATAAGAAAATATTTATTTGAATACTTGAGTATACGGATTGCGTTTATTTGATATAGTTATATAATCAATCATCATTCAGGCATCACTCTGAATATAAATATGTATATAAATATGCCACCAAAAAGTATGCAATATTACTTCCACCAATTTATTTCCAAATAAGAGAAGCATAAAATTTTATTGTTAACATTTTAAATACATTTCGTTCTTATTTGATAATTTACGAATAAGAGCAGAAACAACAATGCCCGTATGTAATAGAAGATT
This sequence comes from Cetonia aurata, assembly GCA_949128085.1. Classification (NCBI taxonomy): domain Eukaryota; kingdom Metazoa; phylum Arthropoda; class Insecta; order Coleoptera; family Scarabaeidae; genus Cetonia; species Cetonia aurata. Next base: position 15,472,565 of record OX421884.1, on the reverse strand, counting down.
GACAAATTTTAGCAAAAAAAACGTAAGCGAGTTAGTTTTACAGTAATAATGCTGCAAATATTTATTATCACGAATTGTGTCACCGCTGACGATTTTAAGTGTAAAATGAGAAAATAATATACAAAACATAAATACGTTAGCATTACCTTACTTGTAACAAAAATAATATATAATAATTCTGAGTAAAATAAAAAGAAATGTGTGGGTAGACATGTCCAAAAAAGAGAAACTGTATATATTCGGTTCTTTAGGTGAATCTGACATTGTAATTTATGTGCATACATAATAATAATAACTGTGGTATAAAGTTTTTATAAAACAATGAATTCTTTTATGTATAAGATTTCACCATCAACAATTTCCATACACAAAAGATCATCCCGGGATTTTAAATAATCGAAAATTTTTTTCTGTCTTTAAGAAAAAAATTTTCGATTATTTAAAATCCCGGGATGATCTTTTGTGTATGGAAATTTAGTAAATTCACTGCTGTAGTGTTTAATAGGCAGTGATTATAACTTTTTTGAAAGCATTGAAAGTATATTTTATATTCAATTTCCACATAGGTAGAAATTCGGGTAAGATGGAAAACCAAAATTATTACGAAATGAATTTCTCTTGTGTGATATAAATTTAAATTTAAAAATCCAAAACATACAAACTTTCGCATTAACCAGAACCTAAACACAACTCTAGGATACCCATATGAGAAGCTGAAATGTCACTTTTTCGATCCAGTAGAACAAAATATGGTTAAGTAATGTAACTATTGTTCTAGAACACTAATGTGCGCATAATACACTTTACTGAACTGAACTGTCACGATTCGGAAATGACACAAATAATTATTTACTCATGAAGAAAGATCAATCTAAACTAATGAATTTTATATCCTATTTTATATGTTTGGGTGTTCATAATTAGGTGTTTAGTTGTAATAAAACTACTAAAATCCCTAGTACTTCCTTATTGTATTTATTTTTCATACTATGAAATTCTAAAGCTACCAATTACAACTGCGACTGTGGATTAGTCTTCTTCAGGCTTTCTGGTAATGCATATTATAGGCAGAGCCAGAAGTCTACAAATATTACGGAGCAATATACAGAATTAATGTGAGAAAAATAGGATTAAAATTGAATAGAATTCTGTGTCAAAATTCCATAATAGTGGCAATGTTCACGAAATGCTATTGAACCACATCACTTGAGTATCAAAACAATTTATCACCCAAATATGAGTTTCTAAATATTAAAAATGTAAGTAAATAGACTATGCTAGGTGTTAGTCAAAATAATATTGGATGCACCAGGGCAGTATTTCTTTTAGCGTACCTGATATTAATTATTTTGATATTTATTATTTTTAGGGTTTAGATGATAATATCACGTATACATTTTCGTTGTTCTGTGCATGAGAGTCGGTACTTCGCCTCATGTATGAATACATTTAAATATTCTGAATCGCTCTTTGCTCGTAGAATTTTGTGATCCAACAATGTAAGAAGAGCCATGATTAAAAAAAACCAACGATTTTTATTAAAAGTTATCGCAAGCGCCGTAATATACAAGGCAATTAACCATTCCGCGCTACGCTAGTTTTTTATTCAGCGCAATTGTTTGGGAAATTCCTGGATTTCCATTTTCAACCAAAGAATTTAAAAACGTTATATATGTACATAAACAAGCATCAATCTTAATAATCATTTCTAGGAAAATATTCAGATCTCTGAGGTTTTTGATACTACTAAAACTACTGTCGCAGGTTTCGCCACAAAATGAAACTCAGAATTCCATGCTATAACTTTTACTATAGAAGAAAACGTAAACAACCGTGTTCCATTCCTAGATAGCTTAACAATAAGCTATTTTTCTGCGATTACCTTTTTGGTTTTGTGTATGTTACATGTTATTTTTAGATTTTCTATTTCTTTCGCGCAGATGTTAGCTTGCTTTTTACGTTTTATTTTTGGAGGTAGCATTTAAAACCACAGCATTTGGAGATAATTGTAAATACAACAATATCACAATTCAGCTTCCTAAAATCTCGTATAACATTTAAAAAGATTAATCGGTATGTGGCTCAATAGCAAACATTCTGGAGAACAAGAAATTTAGCAACGTAGAGGTGAAATTTATACCAAAAAAAGGACATAAACTAAGAAGCCCGAATAAGAAATGGAACTATAAGAAGTGAATCAGAAATACAATCTCCATAAGCTAAATGAAAGAATGCCCCAAGCAGATCTCCACAAAAAAAATGCTACGAGATCAACCTGCTGATATTAGTATTGACCAACCAAAGCAAAGATGAGGAAGGCAAAACTAAAATCGATAAAGTATGAACGGGGACATCAATTCATACAGTGTAAATCAAAAACATACTTTTTTGCGAAAGTCCCATGCATATATCTTCTATGATATCATATGTATAATGACTAGTAGAGGTATATTTGTTAGAAGTAGATAGTCTTAATAAGTGATATCAAAGTTTGTCATGTCATTATTTTCTATCGTAAAGCAAATTTATGTTTTAACTTGAGAAAAACTCGCATTTGGGATGATTTGTGAGAAGAATCATGCCCTATACCAGTGGTTCTCAACGTGGGCGGTAACGCCCACCAGTGGGCGCTGGGATCTATACAAAATCCAGTAAGTGGGCGCTAGGCGAAAAAAGGTTGAGAACCACTGCCCTATACAATGCCACTCTCTAACTGTATCTGCATGAACAAACCGAGCTAGGTATACTGCATATTTGCACATTTTGTAAATTGAGAAGCATCTGAAACCCTTTCAGTTCTTCGTTTATAAGCTAATCATACCATAGTATTAATTTACTTTGATAACAGGAAAAGTGCTTACTTACAATCAGTATTATTATTTTTGCAAAAATGTGCTTTGTCGACTTGCTCTTCAAGAATTGAATATATTTATGAAACTGAAATGCTTTTTTCTAATAGAACCTATGATACTTGCGAAAACAGGATACATATAACAACTTTCTTAATTTATAACTAAAGTAAGCATTTTAAGTAGTCAGGAGCAAAAATAATACGTTGCGAAAACCGATAATAAAGTTTCTCCGTTTGACTTATTGTATTGTATTGTATATTTGGACTAATACAAAATTCTATGGAACTTAGCTTTGCAGTTACTATACCAAACATGATTAAATTTATTGGGCTCTGAATAAACACTACATACTTACTAATAATAACAAAAATCCCAAAAGAAAGGTGAAAAAATCCCTTACCACAAAATTATAATTTAATTTTGTGGTAAGGGATTTTTTCACCTTTCTTTTGGGATTTTTGTTATAGTTTTCAAGCCACAGTCTCCACCCATCACAGGACTTACTAATAAATTTAATTTTGATAGATTTACTATTATACAAATTATCTTTATTTGTCCAGTTTTGCCATATAGGTAGCCGAAAATGCAATTTACCTTATGCATATACAGGCTTGAATTTAAAATGAATATCATTCAATTATTTATCTCATTATTGGCATTGTATTAGATGTGTCTCATAAAATCTGTATCTTGGATTCTGACACATTTTGAGAAAGTAATGCACGTTTCACATACCGTAGCTTCGAATTAACATTTTATTTATGTCCAATAATAGAAATCATCATTAAAAGTTTTGCTAAGTCCATTGTCCTTAAAAAAATACCGGAGGCTAATATTAATCGTAAACTACAATTATTACATCACCGATATGGTGAAAGATGCCATTTTAATAGTAAGTATATTACACGTTGGGAAATTTATATAAGGTAAAGACTCACCTGCATAAGAAAATAGCGGATGATCTGTACTGTGGTTGACGTATTTAGTCCAATAACAAAGAGTAAACTCTCTCATCTCTGGTATATAGGATTTGTATTGAATGTATTGGAAGTACAAATCTTGAGTGAAGCTCACTTTGTGCAGTCCGCACTGATCTCCTTGATTGTCCGGCTGATAGGTTTGAGCGACCAAGCTGGAAAAGCTAGGTGCAGATTGAAATGGAACCTTGTAGACCTGATGATCTAGCACTGGATGCCATTCTTCAACAGCTTCGCTCAGGAATATTAACGAAACCAGATATAGTAGTCGAGTCATATTGATCAAGGTCCCAAGTCAATGTTCTGGAAAGGAAATAAATAATTTATTGCGATACTAAAATAGAAAAGCGGAAGTGAACGTACTAATGTTTACAAATACGACATGTGTAACTTCTTTTTATATGTAACAAGAAAGAAACGACATTCTCGAGCGAACAAGTTCAATGCCATATACTCACATATGCTCTTTTAAAGCTAGATTACTGAAATCGGTGTTGTTAAACAAGTTACAAGTTCAACGTACACAGGTTATTTTCTTCTAGGTCACTACGTATCACACGATACTGTTATTCCAAATGTGCATATATTATTTTTTCTCCTTCGATCAAGGCAAGGTTGTAGACACGCAGAATTTAATAATTATGCCGTTGTTTATATTTTTACGTTAGACAAACTGGTTATACTGTACCAATATGCATAGTTATTTATATTGAGTAATCCTACCGGCTTGTGATCACTTTTTAAATTTTCACTTTCTACGTATTGGATATTATAATACAATATGTGAAAGGATGTCCATTCATAATAATAAAGATTAAGCAACATTTGGCGGTCACACTCAGAAGCTTTGAATTAATTATTTCCGCTGTATAATTCATAGGAGATGCTGTATACGGAAAAAGTTGGGTAGTAATCTTATTTCTATTGGGAGTTATTTAATTCAAAGGTATCAATGCATTGAGAAATGGGAACATTCAATTCAGAATAAACGAAACTACGTTCATTTTTATATTAAGCAATATAGCTTTTAAGTTGAATGGTAAACATTGGAACGGTTTCAATCATACGTAGCTATTGCTTTTGTAATTGAAGTGAACCAATTTTGTAACAATTATCCTAACAAGTCCATGAAACTGCGTGCACGTTATTAATAAATGCCATATTGCCACGAAATTATTATTTTTAATATTTTAAGTAGTTTTAAGTAATATGTATTATTGTAAGGAATTGTGTGAGCTCGCCGATTTACGTCCACTCAGCAAAGACGCTATGTTAAAAGTGGGGAGGACTGGACGTAAATCAGGAGAATAGAAGTAAGAGTAGTAGCGAGAGTGCGGGAGCAAGTAATTAGAAATAAAGAGTTTACAGAATAGAAAAATAGTTATATATCAGTTAGTTGTTCCCATCCAATCAGGGTCGATAAAGGTAGGTACCCTCTAAATTTATTAATATTTCAATTATTTTACTAGTAATAAGCGAGTCACCCCCAGCTACCCCCAGTTACGGAGGTTATATCTACCCTCGTGACATAGTGGTGGAGGCGCCAAATTTTGTTACTTTTATGCCATTATAATTATTTTAAATTATTTAATTCAATAACTATCTACATTTTTGTATTATATAAATTTTCCATTAACACACGCGGCGCCGATATCTGATACGATCATCCTTGATTTTTGCAAGTCAGTCATTCTCGCGACGACTTTCTGTTCATCTAACACCAACATATGCACTTCGTATTATAGTTTGCGTTGCAAAAGAAGGAAATGACATATCATTTAAGATCTAACAAATACGATGTGGATATTGTGTTAGACAAGGATGTTTTTGAAAGGAGTTCGACAACTCCCCGAACCCCTCCACTAGATAGTGGCGCGTCTGCGGATGCTCTGCCGCCGGCATTAGATGATATAAAAATAACTACTACTAGACCATCGGAAAGGCCCCCTACCCCTCCACATACCAGTCCCTATACATCAACTCCCTTTAGTACTGGCGCAATCCCTAAAACCATTTTAAAAAAGAAAATGCAGCCAATCACTTCATGTATCACTTCATGTGTTACCTCTACCGTAAGTACGTACACAACATCTAGCATAACAAATCCTATTTGTACACCAATGGTGACATTTTCGGCAGAAAAGTTTTTACCAACAGACATTCCTTTTAATAATGATGATGGTTCTCGAATTTTTGATACAACTAGTGATCGTGGTGTACCAGAACCCCCCATTTTTCCCATCCCCAGCCAACTAAAACAAACGCCTCAGCAGCGTAATTGGGTAAAGTTAAATCACATTAAGTAGTGCAATATGTCGGAGACATATTTTGTCGGACGGGGGGGGAAATGCCACGAAATTATTATTTTTAATATTTTAAGTAGTTTTAAGTAATATGTATTATTGTAAGGAATTGTGTGAGCTCGCCGATTTACGTCCACTCAGCAAAGACGCTATGTTAAAAGTGGGGAGGACTGGACGTAAATCAGGAGAATAGAAGTAAGAGTAGTAGCGAGAGTGCGGGAGCAAGTAATTAGAAATAAAGAGTTTACAGAATAGAAAAATAGTTATATATCAGTTAGTTGTTCCCATCCAATCAGGGTCGATAAAGGTAGGTACCCTCTAAATTTATTAATATTTCAATTATTTTACTAGTAATAAGCGAGTCACCCCCAGCTACCCCCAGTTACGGAGGTTATATTTACCCTCGTGACAATATATCCACCGCGTATGGTTTACTTTCGAGTATACATTCCTTAGTAATTATCGAGATCATTATTTCGAAGGTAAAGATTGCCCAATCAGAAACTGCTATGAAATTTTCAATAATATCGGGAAAAATAAAACCATCAGTGAAAGTAAGATTAATAAGCATCTAGTCATCTATTATACATTATACACAGTGCATAAAGTAATATAATTTACATTACATTCTTCAAACTATGATAATTTCATGCTCTGATGGAACGTGCTTGTGCAAAGAAATTTTCTAATAAATTACCAGCAGGTGTTTCATTGTTCATCACCAATAACGTTTGCATAAGTGCAATGAAAAATGAACTTACTATATAATAGAGCATAAAAGACGTAGTGGCTATTCTCATATAACTTTTACTAACTAATTTTTATTTATGCCTAATTAACGAATGAAAGCAGATTTAATTAGAATCGGAAGTTACAATTTAATTTTAATGTAGATTATTTGTATCCAGGTAGGTATGGAACAATCAATTAATGCTACAGCATTCTTCAACACATCACGTCGATTTAAATATAGTTTGCAATCTGTTGTAGACAGCAAAATGGTCTATGGAAATATGCAAATCTTATTGCTTTATTATTCCATTATAGACACTATACAACTGTAAACATTTGGCAAGTAGGAACTTTGATTCAAAATTGAGAGAAAAAAAATTACAAGATTAGAAAGCTTCTGCAAAGGAAATGTATGTCTTGGAAGGAAAATCAACTACGCTGAATATTTCTAGTAGGTGGCTCGCACCTATAACTTTTAACGTATCCCAATAGAGAAAGGAACATTCGGAAGTTGGGTATGAAACATAAATTCACTTTTTCTTTTCCTAAATATTCCATAAATTTTTGTCATCTCGAATTAATCTGGAAATGATTAAAATTTCTGATTTATAAAGAAAACCAGTCCAAAGTAACACTGAGTATCATACATATAATAAACCATCAAATGTCCTCTCGATAAACGTTGAATAACCATTTATAACGACAATATAGTTAAATAAACGTTGAAATATAAGTGTAGGGTAAACTATATTTCAACGAAATATTTTTACGTGTATTATACTAAGCATTAACCAATATTAGACGTTTATTCATTTGTTTTGTGCACTATAAACGGTTATGCAATGTGTATGGTGATTCAGGATAACACTCTGAGTACAACTATACTCAAAATTATCATGTTTTCCCATAAAAAATCCGCTTTTTTAATTTTATTTTAGGGTGCTTTAAAGTTCCTAAAATGGTTTACTAAAAGAATGTGATAAAAATAAAATTTATCGTTTGTAGCCATTGTATACATATCTTTCTCCGCGTATCTAAAAGTAAAAAATAGTTTCACTGAGTCAGCATTGAGTTACTTAAATAAACAACAACTAGCTGTGAGATTTACACTTTATTAGTGTTAAAAAATGACAACTGTAAAGTGTAATTCTCACAACTAGTTGTTGTTTATTTAATTAAAATGGATTTACTTCAAGTAAACGCCAAATCTATTCAAATATTATGTTACCATTATTTCAACACACCAGCCTAGATTAATATGCTAAATAATAGATAGAGTCACTATCACACTGACAAAAGTCAATGCTAGGTTTTCCACTATCACCAAACAACAATAATGTTTTTGTTGTTTGGTGATAGTGGAAAACCTAGCATTGACTTTTGTCAGTGTGATAGTTATTGTTACACCAAAGGTTCCAAAACCCAATTACTGGAATAGATAGAGTGTTTATTAACTAACTCGTAATACGTAACAAGCAGTTAAACTAGCTGAACTGAATCTATTTTGTCTCTGGTTCTTATGTCATTTATCATAGAAAAAAATCGTATATGAGAGACCAAGTAGTGTTATACCAATTCTCTCTAAAGTAACTAACATATCAAAAATTCTTTTTTCCCCTGATCTTCAAAATTTTCTTTCATTCACGAATATTGACTGCGACGGACATTTAAACGGCCAAGCAAAAAAATCGCCATCCACACTTTTTTCACCAAACTCGGCGACACTGCATTCCCAATGAAAAGTCGCAGCCCTAATTTTATCAGTAAAGATAAAGTAAGATTGCAAATTATGTTAGGGAAATCCATTAGAAATAATAATAATTACCTGAAGAGTAGTATTTTATTAGTGGACATGTTAAATTTAATCAAATAGATTAGTAGCAAGAAAGACAATAAAATAAAATTGTTTTCTTGTATTGATGGTACTTGCCATTATGAATCAGGTATAGAAGATAAAATAAAAGAACAGCTGCAAATAAAATCTACAAATCTAATAAACTTACTAAAAATTACTATCAGGGTATCTTAATAACTAAGTAGTATTGCATCAGCAATTTGTTTTTGTACAACGATTTCGCTTAAACAATTTATTGTTATTGTAATTACTACAGTAAGAATCTTAAACACATATAATAAATTGGATTAGCAAAAGCACAAACATCGACTACTACTACTGCGCCAGCAGTACGGCTGTGGAGGCAAAATAGATTTCTGCCAATACTGTGAATTAGGCAGCAATCACCAATGTGCATGTTGGACGGCTTCAGACCGTTTCTCAGAGGTTCGGCATATTTGAATGCCTTATGCTCAATGCCCCTTAAAGATATGTTGAGCTGCGTTAAATATTAATTAAGTGCAATAATGGCATACCACTGCTATGATAATTTGATTTTCTACTTAACCTATGACTACTCTGAGGCCCTTGCCAACTCTACCCTAAATATCATTAGGCAAGCAACCCTTTCTAATGGATCACTTAAAGGTTAAAGAAAACCTTTAAAGAATTAAGAATTATTATGTATTTTTCACTTTTAGGTATCTAATACTAATACTTGAAAATGAAAAGGGGCATTATGAATGAAAATTAGAAAAGCTGCTGTTAGAGAACGACGAAGATGAGGAAAATGTTTATGCAGGAATGGATAAATCTTAAAAGTAGACAAAGAAGGAGACCAACAAATATTGTATATAAAATTGTATCTAAACTTATATACTTTAGCAAAAAAAAAAAAGGAAAGTGAAGTAGGACCATATCAATGTTGCTTTTTCAAAATCGATCAGCAATGGATGCTATTCACATAGTAAAACAAATGATAGAAGAATCCAAGTTTGGTATGGTGTTAGAAATGATTTCTGGTGGTCTTTCAGCAAGTCTTTGACTCGTTAAAAAGAAGCCAGCTTATGTTAGCGTTAGAACAACTGCGAATATATGCCAAGCTTGGAGTAATGATTAAGGCAACAATAAAAAATCAGTATAGTAAAAAAGGAGGAACCGAAGTACCAACAGAGGAGTAAGGCAATTCAGATACCTAGATGCTACGCTGCGAAAGGGTGGTAAAAGAAAAGCAAAAGTTTAATAAAGAACATTAACAGAAAATAAAGTATTACATGTGAATAAGAAAGTATTAAAAAGTGAAATAGTTACGAAGGAGACCAAATTAAAAGGATGCAAGGTGATGATACGACCGATAATGACATACGTTGGAGAAGCAATGGTTCTTACAAACAGACAAAGACACTCCTAGTGCAAAAAGAAACTAAAAGGAAACTATTACAGGATGAAAATGAATGATGACATTTTGTAACAATAACGGAGACTCATTTAAAAGAATAAAACAACCAGAAATGAGAAGTCTAAGACACGTTTGGGGAGCTGAAGGACGAAATATTTTCGGTGATGCAGCAGGAGCTCATAAAAAGGAGAAAGTGAGGAAGACCCAGAACCGAACGAGTGGCTGGATGAAAAATAGTGAATAAAATTGGAAATGGGAATTGATCTATCGTGAAAACGAGCTATAAAGCTCCTTACAAGACAATGTATCCCTGCTGGGTTATTTTATTATAAATAGTAGTTAATGTTAACTTTATTATACCAATATTTTAGAGGGTTTAGGTTCATTTACTGCTCTATAGCTTAAATGGAGTGTACCTAGCTCAAATTCTTAGGCTATATATGGCCTACTGAATAAATATATACAAATACTGTGTATTTTGAGGTTTTCCTTTCAACATTAATAATAACAAATAGTTTATGCATCTACTTTCTTTTAAAGTATTAAAAAATAAATCCGTTCATGAAATCTATACTTTTATTAAACATTAAACCCTACTATTTTAATGAATATTAAAGCTTTAACATACGAATCTTTTCAAAGTATGTAGTTAATCATATACCAGCATTTTCACACTATTACCATCTTCAAACCATTTTCACGTGTTGTTCAGAATAATAGTTTTTTTTAACACTTAAAATACAGAATTGTTTCTAAATAAAAGTATTTTTAAATTTATTTGTAATTTATTTTCATTTAGACTTACTTCGAAAGTTCTCTAGAATATAAATCAAGATATTGCGGAAATGACGTATAGGAAAAACGCTAACTACGGTAAGTGCTTAGATTTATGAGTAGTACGTGCAGGTGAATGCATGAAGTCAAGTTCAGCGTATTCGCTTAATCAAAGTTTTCCCATTGTACTGTTATATATGTGCATGTACGGGCGACGTTCTGGCAAGCTGTCTAGCGAAACAATTTATGATCATAACTTAATAAGAGCTAATCCGTTTTATCTCTAGAAACTGCTGGCAGAACGTGTGTTTATTTACACATGTAGTAAATTGAACGTAATTTAGTAGTTTGCTCCAACTGTTGTAGCAATTATTAAGCAACTAGATAATAAACGAAGCGAATGTCCTGTGTTATAAACTATTCAAAGCGAAAACTATTACAACGAAATTAAAAGGGCTAAAACTAATTTTGGAAACTAATTCTTCTTAAAACATTTCTTTTCTTTATAAGTACAACGTTACAAAGTGAAACATTGTAGAACCTACTAATAGCTAGTAACGGCAACGTAACTACGGCCTTTCAAACAATGGCCCATTATATATGGCTAAGTAGCTCTGAATAGCTTAATTCTAACGTCCAAACGCTTGTTTAGACTACACCACCCAGCAAACTTTGTTAAACAAGTCATTATGCGTGTACCTACATGGCAGGTGACGCGTCAGCCGAAGCCCATTTCACCGAAGCATAGGCGAAACATTCGGATAACGTATATTAGAACTAAGTCATTCCACCGCTTAATTATGTGTTTAACATAACCAAGAAAGCTGTCATCGTCAACGTCGAACGCCAATAATTACCGTATTTATACAAATGGTGGAAAATACATTTGCATACGCCACATTTTTTTCATCAATTAAGGATGTCATTCGCGGCACGGAAATAAGAACTTCGCGGAGACAGTTTTCTTGCATAAGCTTTCTTTTCTAAATAGGTTGAGTTTCTCGTTTATTCTGGTCGATTGCGCAATAATTTGCTGCGTAACGATGGGAGGCGACTGTGAAATTTATGAGATTATGCGATATTATTAATGATTCATCTGCTTTTCAACGTCTAAGGTCGAGGAGCATCGCAGTTCTTGTTTCACAGCATTTGAAAAGATGAAAGATTAAAAGGTATTGTGCGATAATTAGCGAAGATAAAAGCATTCGTAATTTTTAAATGTAGGAAGCTAATTTTTGACGCTGTTTCAAAATAAAAAAGCAATAAAAAGTCGGCCGTTTTCGCAATAATACAGTTAGTGTCTTCTTTACTAATTATTTTTCTCTAAAATTGTAGCCGTAATGATATCTGTCTTCTTTCAATTAATTTATTGTCTTTTCCATTAGAACATTAAGCAGTGGATATAAATCATTAAATAAATGCTTTCCTGCTAATCACACTGTGAGAAGCAGATTCATTGTAGATGTAAATTATTTAAAAGACGTCAAGGTATAGCTATGTATTGGGTGATTCATTACGGATGGCCACAATGAATACAATTTATAATATTTCCTGTAAAGGAACTAAAAATGTGATTTTCTACCTTGTATGATTTCATAATAAACCATCCTTTCGAGCTTTTTTGCGTAGAGAATAGTATAAACAGCAATCTTTGAAACTCAATATCTCCAAAACTGTTAAGTTTAGATATGTGGTATGCCGTATGATTTTTGTTTAGAATTACGAAGGGCATCATAAATCTAATAATATACGGGGTTTTCCATTAAAAAAACCAACTTCGTTCTGCCATGATGTTTTGCCTAATCCTATGTATGTAATTGTTATTTATTGTAACAGATCTTAACAAACCTTAAAATTTTTGCATCTAATATTTTTCGCTAACCACTTTAGGAAGTAATTTACCATCTCCATACATATCTAAGTAGTCTAAATTCAATATACAAAATTCTAGAAATGATGAATATTAACTAAAACACAGTGTTATAACAATGTGTTTATAAATTCGTATCGAGAGATTAGAGACTATACGAATTTATCTTAAAAATATAAATTTCTGAGAAGGCGTAACTTATTTTCTTTCTACATTTATTATTTTTTTAAATAATTTTTCATTATTAAGGTTGGTGAAAAATAAACGTAGAATTAGCAACTCATCAATTCTCTATAAGTCTCGTTCATGACACTTTGAAGTCGCGCCTGTAGTAAAATGTGGTGTCCTACAAAAGTCCATGTAACTTTAATGAAATATCAACCGATTTTCACCTTGATCTTGACTCATACTGTTTGAGTTCTTGGTTTCGATTGAAACTGAATGGCATTATCCACCAGCTTGTCTTGTTTATAAAATTTTCTCGAAAATTTCAGCTGGAATGGTATCACTATAATCGATCCAGAAAAATGAGGACGCAATGACAGTTTAAGGTGTCCAAACCGCAAATTAATATCTGTTGCCGTTCCAAACAAAATTCCATTTCAAAAGTCTTGGCTCACCCTTAAGCTGTAAGTGATGTGATTAAGGGCTTTTAGAAAATAATTTAAATAGGAAAAATATCTATTAACAACAAAAGTAAAAATAGTAATAAGAATTTGGACGATGTGTTGAATACTAAAAATAATGAATATTGCAAGTATAGAAAATATTGTCCTTATACTTGAAATAACTGTATTTTATATGTTCAAGTGGAGTTTATGCTGGCCTCAATTTCAGCAACTGAAATATTTCGTATGATTATTTGAATCCTTTGCTTCATATCTTTACGTGTTGTCAAACGTGCTTTATATACTTACCAATTTCCTAATTTTTTATCCATAAATAGAAATTCAAAACCGTCAAGTCTGGTGACCTTAGTGGCAACGGAAATCTCTCTGTATCGATTCAGACAATGCTAAATATATGATATCAACACGATGATCAGCCCACACATTTTTTCTGTTGATGTTAGACATTCCCTAGATTTAAAATTTCCAAATAAGTAAATTCAAACAACAACAAGGAATATTTCCGTTGCTAAAATTAAGGTCAGCATAAACTTCACTAGGAATGAATGGACAATGTTTCGCATAGTTACTTAAAATAAATTAATAGATTATGTATTGTTAATAAATATATTTCCGGTGCGTCTTTATTAAGTTCTTTTCTGAAAGCACTTAATTATATCACTTACAGCTTACATTAGATTAGATTCTATCTAATTAGGGTAACCTCGCACCGCGACTTATTGATCTATTGTGCCCCCTAACATCAGCCATAAGCTGCTAGGGTTTGTCCGCACTTATAGCTCCCCATCCAGTCTGAGAGCTTTAATAAATTGCAATAGCTGTGATAGTTTCAAAGAAGGGATTTCTCCCTCATCTATGACATCTTTGCCAAGATGGTTGGCAGGAGTTTCTGGGATAACAGTGCAGTTGGATATCCGGATTTTCATCTTCCGCCCCGCAAAGTCTGCAGTCGCTATTCTCTTTTAATCAAATAAAACTTAAATGTTATCTACAAAAGCTAAATTAAATAAAAAACAATAAATAAGTAACTTAATAAAATAGAATGGGTACACCCTCTTTCAAAAATGAATCATATTTGTAGTTGACTCAGCTATGGTTCTAGCCAAGGCTTAAGTATTACCTACGTCAATAGTCAATATGAACAGCTGGACTACAATATCATCGGGATTGTCTACCTAATGCAAGCGTCTCAATATCTAAAAATCTTCATAAATCTTCCGACACATCTGACCCAAACCATAGATCCAGCCATTTATGCCGAATTTCAACAATCCTTGAACCATTCCTCATTTTACCTAACGAACGTGGGTCGCCACTAGCGTCTAAACCACAGAAGTAATTTAGAACGCGCCGAGCAAAACAATGCTGCTCGTTTGTATGCCTTGTAAGTAACCCAATTTGCATTCGTCGTCTAACAAAATTAGTCTCCCGGTTTGAACGACCGTTACGTTGCTTTTCCTCAAAGTTTACGTAATCAATAAATTTCGGTCGTCTCTTAAACGGGAGCGAATGTATTCGTATCCTCTGTAGAAAATGAAGGGGCGACATGGCGCGAATGAATTTTTATGCGAACCAAAGATGCGGTCCGCGCAATCGACCGGATTAACGGCTTAAAGGCACCCGGTTTAATTGCAGTTACGGATTCGTATGAGTTGCTTTCGCTTCGAAAGCGAACATGAAGACCGCCGACGTGGAAATAATTCGATTTTACGTCATAGCGCCTGAATTATGGATTAGGAGAAGACGAGCGATGTAAACAGACTTTATATGCGGTTTCTATTTACTCGCATAGGATATTCTCGAGTGAATGTTTGATTGGCGATGGGCATATGTCACTTTTGTGAGAAGGATGTTAATAGCAAAGTAAATAAATAGGTATATTGCAGAACTTTCCTGAAATGGAACCGCTAGGCGGTTCAATTGATTGATCATTTTATAACTTCCAAATTTAGACTAAATTTTGTTGAAATGAAATTAAACTACTTTGAACTTTCATTGAGGTTGTCGTTGTTATTATGAAATTGGCTTACCAATGCAAAATCATGATTGACAAACCATTGAATTTATGAGATTACCAAGTTACTTGCGCATTCGACTATCAGAACACGTTTTTTAATAAATCATGCTAACAGGTTTCTTGAAGAAGTAGAAGACTACAAAATTGAAGAAGAATGGACAAAGGAAGAAATAACCAAAGCCGCGCACAAAATAGTGGCATATCAATGCAAAGGAGAGAGGAAACTATGGTTTGATGAGGAATATGAATAACTAATTGTAAGTAAACCTAAAACCAAGATGAAATGGCCAAATAGCAAAAATAAAGAAGATTGTCAAGCATACAAAGAACCAAGGAAAAGGTAGATATAATGTGTACAAGGAAAATAAGAGATTTGACCAAATATTGAAATTGAAAACCAAAGGCATAACCCAAGACCGTTTAGATATAACTATCTAAAGATTAACAAAAAAGATTATAAAGCACAAGCAAAAAATGGGGCAAACACTTCAGGCCATCACGCAAAAACCAAAATTCTATACAAGAACAAGAGCATGGGATCGAAAGCACGAACGTATCTACAGAATATACAGAAGAAAATAATCAGGGATTAGTTTACGATATGTACCCATAGACCATAAAGTGTGCGAGTGTATATATGAAATGAGAAACAGGAAAGCCCCAGGCAGCAATGAAATTTGTGCTGCATTCCTCAAACAACGAGTAAAGCGCTATTAGCTAAAATATCTAAACTTATTGCAAACATCTGGAAAGAAGAAGTCATGCCCCATCAGGAATGAAAACATGATTATATAATACCAATTCCGCGAAAAGGCGATATTAATATATGTGCAAACTACAGAGGCATAACTTTGTGAAACGTGACATACAAAATACTGAAAATTATATTTAAAAAAAGGTTGGCACTACATGCAGATAAAATTCTAGGAGATTATCAGTACGGGTATAGAAACAATCGACGCAATATACATTATGGAGCAAATAAAAGAGAAAAGCTATGAATACGATATTGATATGCATTAACTTTTTATAGATTTCACACGAGCGTTTAACAGACTGAATAGAAATCAGCTAATTGAAGATTTAGCACAAATAAAAATTAACAGGACTTATTAAAATGACAATGGACGATTCAGTAGCAGCAGTGCCCTGAAGAAACAAAATTTATAGCAGTAAATAGGGGGGTACGTCCAAGAGACACTTTATCCCCATTATTATTCATAATATCACGAGAATACTAGAATATGGAACTAGAAGAAACTTCCATTACAATCGAAGCGCCAGAGGAGATAAACGAAGAGAAATAAGTACATGTTCTATGGCAGTTGTAAAAAAAGGAAATGTAAAACTAAGAATAAAACAATATGAGTTTAAGAAAATTGAATTTTTAAGTATTTAGAAGTTACAATAAACTGAAAAAACGAACGGACACATATCGAGAATACCTTATAGTAATAAACAATTCATAAAAGACATGAAACTCAGTAAAAATATAAAATTGAGGATTTACAAAACAACGCAAAAGACCAATAGTCACATATGCAATGAAAGTAGTGAGCTTAACACAAAGCGAAAAGGAGAAACTGAAAGTATTTGAGTGAAAAATTATTAGAACAATTATGGGGCCCATCAAGACAAATGAGAACGCACCGAGATACCTGACGAATTACGAAACCGAAAATTTGCTAAACATCCTCATAGTTATTAAAGCTAGCCGAACAAGATGATACAAGCATATATAATTTATTTATGTGGAAACAAATTAAAACGAGCAAGAGGACGACCAATAGAAAAATGGAGGGAACAAGTAGAAAGAGATCATCGAAAGATGGGTATTAGCCACTGGAACAGCGATAACAAATAGAAGTGAGTAGAAAAGAATAGTAAACCAAGCGAAAACACACCAGATTCTGTAAGATGGCGGAATTGAAAGAATTCGTGGGCTAATCCACCATGCCAGTCGGAGTCTATGGCCAAGTACAATACCTTGCTGAAATGTATAGCTTGTAATAAAAAAGACATTAAATTATCTTTAGCTTGTGGATAATAGTTATCATTTTTAGAAGGGACTATTTACCCTTTATTATATTTGATAGTCTAGAGGTTTGCACACTTGGCTATCAGTCATCCAGGTTCAAATCTCACTTTAGTCAATTACGATAACCGATTTTTTCCGGGGTCGCAATGACGATTATATAGGAGGGAGATTTGGCTCTGCGGAGGTACCTGATAAGCATAATCCTTCGGCTTTATCTACTCCCTTAAAAAAACAATCCCAGAAGTTACTTTGACACATGTCAAGTGACCAGAAGTATAGCGATAAATATGACATGAATCACTAAAAGTGAGGTTAGATTGCATGGTATCCAAAAAAAAAGCTATTTGAAAATTCAGGAATGTGTGCCTGAATATTGGAGAATGATACCAAACGAGATTAAACGACTTGTTTTATCTGTTACTAAAGCTTTAGAAATATTTCATTTTATAAACTCACTTTTAATAGGCATGCTGAACCCCTAACTTCGCAAAAATACTGCCTATACCACATTTTAATAATAAAGTAATTTCCCATATGTTAGAACATTTATGCCGGTCGCTTTCTAAAGGTTTTATTTTTTCAGCACATGTTTATTATAGCTTTCGATATTATTACTAACTAAAAATATAAAAAGCGGTTACATAAAACTCAAAATAATATCTAAGTGATTGAATCATCTGTGTATGAAGTCTTTAATTAATTACCTAAACAGATAAGGTTGCAATTCTTGACAATGTATTACTACACAAAATAGGTAGATGAATTAATAATATATGAAATAATATATATTTTCAGAAAGAAAGCCCAAGGAAAATATAATGAATAGCAAGTTGTCGGCGTTCTATTAATTTATATATTGTAACATTATTGGATGAATAAACATTTATGCACTTTGACAAGCAAAAAATGCAATTTGTTAGTGGGTAAAAGGTTGTGCAGGTGCTACTGAATAATATAAATTACTTTCCCAAATTTGTATATTAAAATTGCATAATACTCCAGCAATAAACGCGTGAATCGTAAATAATATCGACATATTAACCGTGCAATACGCTATAAATGCTATAATACATATTACACAAGCGCCATATCATATCATAGTAGCTTGGAGGCACCAAATTCGAATTGGCTTTCGAATTCGATGCCTTTCGGGGTTTACACATATAAAATGAGAAAAATAATCAGAGCGGCGGTGATAAATTTTGTGTTCAGGTACTGTATGACCGTTTACATTTTTTTGTCAAAACTTTCTATTACGTCTAACTGGTTCAAAACATTCATGAAAACTTTTACATTGTTAAAAACATGACCGGCCGACTTTACTTTTACACTAGCAGTGAAAGGTGGGCACATACATACGTACTTATACATAATCCAGCAGTTTGAATTTAATTACGTCTACCTGCACATATTTCACGTAATGCTTCTCAATTTTGTATTCATGTTCAACACTCAATAGTAATTTTTTCAGGTGAAACTAATTGCATCAAGTTATGTAAACGTTTCTGAAGCTAATATGTGATTGTTTGAACGTGAGACACGGTTTTGCATCTAACATTTACTTTATGCTTTTTTGGAATGTAAGGTTATGAAACTGAGGTTTAATGATTTACGATGTATTGGAGAATATTAATAATAGACCTCTCATATTCGTTGAAATAAAGTTTGCCAAAGAGCCAGTTTCCTACGTTGCTTGGTAATAAGCAAAAAATAAATATTGCAAAATTTATTATAATTCAACACTGGAAGAAACTTTTCTGGTATCAAAGCGCTGTTACTTGAACTTTTGCTGGTCGCGTTTATTATAAATGAGGATTTCGTAAATAGTAAGATATAGAAAATTGGTTAAATTAAAGAAAAGTTGCGTAATTATGTAGGCAACAAAATGGTGGTAAGGAATCAAAAATATCTTTAATAATTTTTGTGATATTAAGGAAAAGGTGAAAATCGGGAAATTCTTATTTCTTGTCTACTGGTGGTTTTGAGAGATAACGAAAAACGGAAAATATCTTTTTAAGGCAACTTTTAATTTTTTGTACTTTTGGGACCATTTTCAATTTTTTTTTAATATGCATCAAATGCCAAAAAAGCATCCCTAGATAGTGCTAACATTTCTCTTTTCTGTGATATAAGAGTTATTGCTGTTGTTCGTATATCGAATACGCCATATCTATTAGGTTTCGGAGGTGTGGTTTACTGCAGTGCCACCACTTCTTTCTCTCTCTTGCTGTGGTTTTGGCTATCGTCCACGTAATTCTTGGCTCTTTTAATATGTTTAATATTTCCTAAATCCAGTCTTTCCATAGTCTTCCTCGATCTGCTTCACGGAATTGTCTTCACTCATTTTTATCAAATAACCAAACCACCAGAGTTGTCTTTCCTTGAGTATTATGGATTCCATATTTAATCTTTTCGTTGTCTGGTTGTTTCTTAGGTCTCCTGAGTTCGCATGTGTGACGGTTCACAACCAACTTCCAGAAGAAATAAGAAATATTGAATCAATTAGAGTATTCAAAACGCATCTCAAGAAATATCTTAGCGAGAACTGCTTCTACAATATTAATGAGTTTTTATTTTCTTGATTGCTTTTTATTTTATTTTATTTTTGTTTTATTGTTTCTCTATTTTATTGAACTTATTGTGTTTTGTAGTTTTATGACGCATTCAATCCTATTGTATATTGGCTATGAATAAAGATGATTATTATTATTATTAAACCATAGCTTACTAAATCAGGAGCATAGTAGTAATGTCAGCACTTTGATGCAAACAACAGTGAGGATAAAATATTGTCAGGGCAGTAACACGTGATAAGATTAATTCTTCAAGATAAAATGTAAAAAATTCACATATTGCATATAAAAGATGTTTATATAAGCTCCAAGTTGTACGACTATGACATTCATATAAGAATGTTAATATCCTTCATTAATAAGCAATGCTTAATACTCGATTAGTATTTTAAAAGAAGAAAAGTGCAAGGTCCTACCCGCTTAGTTTTTCCATATATGTAGTAATTCTAGAAATTTTACTACGTAATTTTACTATTTTACCTTTAAATACTTTATCATTTCATTGAATTAGTTGCCGTTACAATTCCATTTTACAACGTGTGTATTGTTGCAGATATAATATCGTAATTATGATTGAAAGCATAATTTTTCTAAAAGTTTCTATATAAAGGAAAATGAGAAGATAACGCACAATAATGCGACTGAGCATTCAATAGAAAGGCGCGACATTTTGATTCAAATAACTGATTTCGAAAGAGTAGTATTATCGTATGTTTTACAGACAGACGATTTTCAGTATAACAGAAAAGCCACCAGCATGCATGATTATTTGACGTCGTTCTGTCACAACGATAGCCCACATCAATTTATTCATCCAGTTTGTCACGTCTTCCATACGTGCAATTGATTGCTTTCACAGGGGGTGCTCTTTAAAAAAAAAGAGAAGATAAAAAAAACACTTCCTCGAAGTGAAGTATTCATATATAAGAGTATCTTTCGCATGGGCGCATTGATTTTTCATGCATATATCCTGCTAGTTTTGCTGTAATTCTGAGAACCGTCTGTATATTCTTGGTAAATAAACTTACAAAAAGGGCCTGTGGTGAGATACAGAATAATAGAAGATATAATACAACACAAGCGATTGGCCAAAGAACATATGGTTTCAAATATTGTTTTACATTGTTTCTTTCAACCTCTGTAAGGTATGATCTGATATCATGGGTATGCAATAAACGTGCGCATACACTGAGAAAGATGTAATGAAATATTTCTTTCCCGTTATTAAAAAAAAAGAACATTTCTTTTTTACAATTAATACGTATTATTTAGATAGAAAATAATATCATTTTCACTATCAGAAATATATTTTAGCTGAAAGAAATAGTTTTTCTTTTTAATAGTGGCACCGAAATATTTTTTTTTATATTAAAGAATCTTTTTTATCAGTGAATTATTATAATATATTATGTTGCCAACCAGGGCTGCAACTTACATAGAACTACTAAGCATTAAAAAAAAGGTAAGAAAGATAAAGAATCTCCAAATTAAGTGTTGCAACCAGAAAAAGTTTGTGTTCACACGGTAGGTCTTACAAAAAGAAGCTGGTTACAAGCAAATGACGTTAAAGTTTTCGACTGGGCCGCAATGTACCTTTATATGAAATTAATCAAAACCGTTTGGGACTATCTGGCGCAGCTGATGTACGGAAATGGCCGTGAGATTGAAGATAGTTACTCGAGGGAATAAGAGCTACAAGGTAGAAAATCTCGTTAGCTTACAAGGAACACAATTTTTATTCTATACTTTTCATTTTCTTAAAAACGCTAAACAGATGCCTCGGATGTAGCCACGCTTTTCAGGCCAATATTAATTTAATATTCAGCTCTCATCGAGAAATAAGAAAATACTTCATTACGTTATTACTTCTGCCACCCCACTGAAGGATAACTAATAACTTCGTATTTGTCCCAATTTTTCTTTTTTTATACGTTAAGTGAGAGCGGCATTAGGGCCAGTGAGAACAGCTCCTAACAAGATAAGAACTAATAATGAAATATTACTTGAAGTAGATAGAGCAGACATAGCAAC
This sequence comes from Cetonia aurata, assembly GCA_949128085.1. Lineage (NCBI taxonomy): Eukaryota > Metazoa > Arthropoda > Insecta > Coleoptera > Scarabaeidae > Cetonia > Cetonia aurata. Next base: position 15,450,536 of record OX421884.1, on the reverse strand, counting down.
AAAGATAAAACAGCGGAGAGTAAAGTGGTTGGGGTATATATGGAGGTCGAACTGGAGAGCGTAGATAACCATGGCGGTGAATTAGGAAGTAAACGAAAAATTCAAAAGAACAAAGTCAAGATGGATTCAGCAAGATCTGAAAGAGGATCGTGCGAAAGTAAATGTTCGAAAACCGGAGCAGAATCCACATGATAGGGCGGAATGGAGAAGAGTAGCCGCCAAAGTGAATTGCCGCATTGTGAGCTGGTGCGTCGCCTTGTTGCCACCACACTGTTGTAACTGGTTTAATGTATTATAATTATCTAAGAAATTAGATACGTGTGTACGAAGGAGGTTGAGGTTTCTTTCTCCATTTAATGTCTCTTCATATATTACTGGTCCTACAAGACGATTTTCCAAAATGCCCCTCCAAACGTTTAATCCAAAACGATGTTGAGGTGTCCTCGCCCTATTTTGTCTACGATTCTGCAATGTCCAATAGTGCTCCGTATTTCTATTAAACATTCCACAGTTACTAAATTTAGATTCATCTGACCAGATGACTTTATTTAAAGAGTCTTCTAACTTTCCCAGTAACCAATTACAGTATTTCAGTCGCCTTAAATTATCGCCAGGTAGTAAACTATGGCTAACATGTACCTAGTACGGTGTAAGTTTATTTCGACACAAAGTTCTTCATACTGGAGTCTGGGGCAAATTTAATTCTGACGCCACTTCTCTTGTTGATGTTGATGGATTATTATTGACCTAATAAACAATATAAATGTTTCCAAGAACACACATTTAATTTACCATTTGTAAAATATCTCGTTGATTTCTATCCAAATTCCGGTTACCGTAAACATTATGCCGCTTGAAAATCTAGGAAAATGGTATGATATGGTTGTCGTCGTTCAGGATACAATTGTAAAAATCGTGTAGTAGCTATTGTTGCATTTCGATTCGATGATTAAAAAGTACATAACGTATCTCGTGTCTCTTCGTTGGTATACAACATTTTTCCATTACTAATGCAACGATAAGTGATTGACAGTTCGAAATTTCATGGCTACCTTATTTAATCTTAAATTCTTCGTCAGTTAAAGCATAATATCAAAAACTTTTGTCAACATGTTACACATGGTTGAAATAAAAAAAAATGCTCTTTCTAACGGCATCAAAATTCAATATGACGCCCATAAGAAATAAGAAAGTTGATGATGACCAGAAGAAAACGAAACGTCGTATAAAAAATTCAAGCACAACATTACATAGAATATTAAAAGTGGCCTTGAGAACGTGTCTTTAGTTTTTGTCCGCAAGGCCAAATAAAAGTGCGAGAGGCAAAATAAGAAAATGAGATTTTTCCGTTTTTTAAAAAATCTCATTCGTCATTTGTTCTAAGTCTACTTTCTTTTCGGGATCATAAAAACCACAAAATTTAGCAACTAATTTAAACCTATCGTCTATCTTCAATAATAAGCAAGATCTCAATGGTGAGGATCGAAAATGAATCAACCTGGATACAGATTCCTATACTTGCAGCTATTTAAACCTGTACGGGTGATCGTAGCATAAAATTATAACATGCCATATGCTCCATTTTCTATCGCTCTTTTGAAAAGCTACGCCGTTCGCACAAAATGTCACCCACTTTTAAAGGAAGTTATTAGCTCAATCATTCTTGCCCACATTTACTTTTCCGTATCTTATGCGATATGATTAAATTAATTTCATATAGAAGAGATTGCCATTAACACTAAAAGGCATGTCGCAACTCTTTATTAATCAATTGGTTTTGAACTGGTGAAACCTATAATGAGCTCGTTGGTTACTTCATATCTTAGACAAAGCGTCATCTCCTAAGCATATGATCAAATTAGCAGTAATTTATTCGAAATATAAAGGATGTGGCGTAATAGTTAAAGTAGACATCACACCTTAGTTAATTTAAGTATAACTCACTGTGAATTTATTTAAATAACCTTTCAGGAGGAATTTCGTAGTGAAATTAAGCAATTCGTGCTTTATTTTTATACATAAAAAGAGATTTTTATTTATTATCTTCCACTTTCGTATCTATATTAACGTGTTCATTCAAAGATAATAGCCATCAGCCTCTGACTACTGTATGTGAATTTATGAATTATATCATCAGTGTCAGTACATTTTTAATAATCAGTCTATCGTTTAATCTGCTATTATTAAATTTTATAGGTATAAATATTTATTTTACCATGCGTAACGCTTTTGTTTGGCCGATTCTACACCAAATCATCAATATATGAAATAAAATAAATATATTTTTACACAATCCGTCTGTGATACGAGCCAGGAAAAATCCGCCATGATATAAAGCAATTGAATTTAGAAGATCTCCTAACCACCCAACGGTACATATCAGAGTTCAGCCGTACGTGAAGCGAAACTAAATAAATCTGGTCGCGTGTTGGTGTTCGCGAATTATAGTAGATACCTGAATGCAAGTTCGGAATTCAATTTTAATTCATTTGCGAGGCGCATAGCCGAAGTGGTATTTTGCAGTGGTAATTGAAATGTAGCCACGTGCGAATAGGAAATCGATTTTTCCGGGTGGATTAGCGCGGTTATATCGTTTTCCTTTTGTTGGATTGCGATCGGCGTACATGGTGCACACGTTTTCTATTATTGCACAGATTCCAGGCATATTTGTTTTAATCATATTCTCATAGATATTTACACAGAATTTATGTGAATCTATAAACCGCACTAGATTAAATTGTGAGCATCGTAAATTTATACAGGATTTTCCACGGAAGTGCCTGGTTAGAAGTTTTCGGGCTTAACAGGACTCTTCACATTTAAAAATTTGGGTTTTGTCGTATTTTGGTATTTACTTTCTTTCTAAAACATTTCTAAGTATCTTACGTTTCCGGTCAACCGGAATGTTATTTGAAATGGAACATGCAGTATATTATTACATTTTTTATTTCGGCATAAAATTCTATGACCATTAAACCTAGAACTCCCTATACCTATCTTTAACTGTTTCTAAGATATAACAATTTTGGTAAAAATTTTGACATTTGTACCGTCGTACGTAATTTATTATTTTTCACTTGCTTTATGTGCCAGAGGTTTTGTATTTTAGAACTATCACATGCTAGTTTGCATTGTTTTACCAAAACGTAGCAAAACTTTCTCCTCATCTTATACAGGTTGTCTAAAACTTAGTGATATATCAAAGAACTTTTAAAGTTGTAAAACTCAATTTTTTCAAATAAAATACCCGGTATGTTTCAACATTATTTGCTATAAGTTAAATTCTACATGCATTTGCTGTAACACTGCATATACTTATCTTCGGTAGTTTTCTTTAAAATACTGCTTTCAAATCGTCGAATAATATTTTACGTAATAGGCTATGACTTTGATTTCGCAATAAATTATTGTTTTCCGTAAATATTATTATTATTATAATTACTGTTTGCTGCATGTTTAAGTGCCCAGATAAGTGCGTATTATCGTGTACTTTAACAAATTAAAAAATAGAAAATATTGAAGGGATTTATTATAATCTGAGTAGCTTAAATTTATTTTGTATTCATGGAGAATGGGAACCTTCAGAGAAGCCAGTATACGATCGTAATAGACAGTAATGTGTACACTGTATATTGTAGAAGCAAAAAATACGCATACGGCAATTTGGCCGAGGAGAATACGTATAATTCCACCGTCAACTATAGAATTACCAAGCGCTAATCCTAATCAGGGCTATCCTGATGACGGCAGTAGAACTGCCGAAACGTTGGATTTAAAAAATCCAACAAACGATGGAAACAGTCCAATCAACACCAACACACATTCTTTTTCACAATAACATTGATTATTTTTTGCAATTTCCAAAAATCAATAGAAGATACTTTTAAATTTTGCTGTTTTCGAAGTTCTGTGTAACATTATTTTTCAATTTGTTCTCACTGATATTACTACTGAAAATATAATTTCTACACATGTGACATGGCGCATTTTCGATTAATTTCATTGGTTAAAATGCAAAAACAACGTCGCAGAAGGGGCTATGAAATCGATGATAATTCTAGTGCCGCATGTTGACTGTCACCTGTTTTTAATAGATAAAATTATAGGTGCAGTTTGTGACATACCTTATAATATAGTCTTCGGTGACAGAAATCAAACATTCTCACAAGTAAGTTAAAGTGGATAACACACTCACAAGTGAGTATATGTGACAGCTGTCACTATAACAACCGTTGGCCACTGCGAGAACTAAGCGAATGTTTGCTTGAATGAATAGTTATTTTTGCGCCTCCGTCCAGAAACACTGATTTTGCATTACTATAAATCGGCCGGAAACTTACCATTCTCCGGCCTAGGCCGGCAAAAAGACCACTATTGGTTGGCAACACTACATTGGAATTACTGACATTTCTGCCATTAATTATAGATTCGATGACAGATGACAGAATTCTCGTACACAATCTCTTAATTAATTCATATTCATTGCAATTCTATTTTCGGAAGATTTTACAGGTAATAAATGGTTAATAACTTCACACACAACCTCTGTAATATGAACTAGGGTCTCCATTGTCCTTATTATTGATGAATATGTATCAAAACTGCTAAGAAAATTAAAACGTCAAAACACTAAGGTATTTTAATCCTGATTTCCAATTCAAAATTCATACCTAATATGTATTGCCAACCTGTACTGTTAACTCCCTAGCGTTAATCTCTTTTATTATTTACAACAAAATTAAGATTTGTCGGGTCAAAAAATAGTAACACAAGGCCAGAAACTCTTTTGCGAGTATTCGCTCTTGTGAGACCTCGGCTTCGCCTCGGCCCCACAAACCGTACTCACACTCGCAAAACTATAGTTTCTGGCCTAGTGATACAATAGTTATTTGTATCTATCATATTCTCTAGTTCAGAAAATTTACATAAGTTTCTTAGTGGTAAAAGAATTACTTACAACAAAACTATTTCATTTTCTCTTTAAGAGAATTATGTTAAAACAATATTTTGTTTTGAACTCAGAATGCATTTGTCTGTGTGTAGTACTCCTTAAAACCTATAGAAAATTAAACTCGGTGAATGTTCATCGGTTTTAACTAGGGCTGTCACCAATGTGAATATAGTAACATATATTACCTATCTATCCAAAAATTGTATGCTTGTCTGTTAGTTGCAAATATAGTGTTCTAGTATGAATATTTAAGCTATCATTATCCTAGATATTACATCGGGGGGAGATTCCAAATACTATCAAATAGACGAATGGCATAAAATAAATACGTATGATGGACAAAACACTAGAGACTTGTGTTCAGCAGTACACACATGTGACTCACAATCTCTAATGATAATTAATTAGAGATACCATAAAATGTGTCATCTTCGTGACTACAATCAGTAACGCACTATACGTTCAAATTACCGACGGTCATAAAGCGATTGTCATTCTTGACGTATAATAAATGGTCAATCTGTTTTTATTCCCGGAACACTGCTAGCTATTAAAAAAAAAACTTTGTAACATCCTATGTTATGTAGTACCTACATCGTGTATATCTCAATAGTAAAAGTGCAAGTGTTTTATTATTTTATTGCTACAATTATTATATCATAATATAAATATAAAAAATATGAGGGTAATTTATAAGATAATTCTAGTTCCAGAAGCAGCTTTTTTATTTACAATATAAAGAAATCATAATTATATCATCTAAAATGCATACATGATATAATTTTCTTGAAACAGTTTTTTTTTATTTACTTGTAGATACTATTTCTTTTGCTTATAAAAGACTATCGAACTTTGCCATCGATTGATTGGGTAAAATTTTATTCAATAAAAATTGCAGAAGTCTTTGGCATTTTTCTTTTCTTTGAACGGGGGGTTTATTAAGCAGCTAATTATTTTTCTAAACATTGTATGAGGAACATTTTTATCATACCCACAGTCTTACTTAAGATGCCATTAATTGGTAAATCTAGTTTGAAAGGTTTAATTCGATTCTCACTTATATTACCACAGTAAATTCTAGCAATGTATCTTTTATACCTACATTAATCAACTAAAAATGGTTATTTCGTGATCCACGATCTATGCTTGTATCTGTGCATCACTTTCTATTGGTAAGCCGCAGAAAGCATAAAAAGTATGTGTTCTCATGAATGTTGTTGGCAAAGCTGTATTTATAAACATCTTAATTAACTTACTGAATACCATGTAAGTGTAGTGCGAATAAATCTGCTAAGCTCTTACGCAATGCTTTACTTGTTTAGGTGAAAACAATTAAGGAAAAAGACTTTTTACATTAAACTCTATATCATCTTCACTTTGCTGTTGTATTGTGTAATTGATATTTTAGCGTATTGGTCTTACAATCCTTACTTAGGGTCATTCTGATTAATTAATCTCCAAAATCTTTACTATAATGTGTGTATACGATTCAATACTTTTATATCAGTATTGATACTTACGCGCGGGTTTTTTCTAGATGTACTTCTACTGCATCTACTCTTAAACAAAATATATATAGCTAAGCTAATGTAGCAATGTTCTTTATTACTGCATGATCACATCGTCTTATACTATGAGATAATCTGCAGTTTACAATGCATGTTCTGAGGTGTAAACTTCGATGTATTCGTTGAAAAAGTTGATGAATATTTTGACTACCTATGTACATTACTGGGTTTAGTTACATCTTTCAATGCCAAGCAAACTCTCTTCGACCTAAATATTACGCATAAAATTTCATAATTTCCTACCATTTCTACGCGTTAGGAATTTTTTTCTTTGTTAGCCATGTTAGATTATGACAGGACATTGTTGTAAAGAAATCGTAAGTGAATAATTGCGCAATTTCACTTTTTTAATAAAATCAGAATGTACATATATAATACCTCCATACCGTTCGAGCATTTAGTAACTAGAGAAAAACACGCTTAATTTGCTTTTAGATGCACTTTCTTTTACTTCATTTAGCTGTGACATACTAGTATACTTTAACGAGTACAAATCTTTCATTGTAATTCAAAAATTTCCTATAGAAAATGTTAAGTTTCATTTTCAGTTTACGTTTGTACACTTTATTTTAGGAATAAAAATAGTTGTTAGCAGTAACTGCTTTGTATGGTTTTAATTTTATATTTAGTCATTCATTAGTATCCTAAATGTAAACCCCAGTTTTATAAAGTACAAATATATTATTATCAATAAACTTAATTTTAATTAGATGTTCCATGTCTTCATGCCACTTGTACTATTATTAACTTATATGTATAATTAAGGATAATATTTTCCAATATTGAGTAAGAATCGTGTTTAATCTTACGCATAAATGAAATTATGTTTCCTTTTAAGATGTTCGTGGAAAGTTGGTGCGATTAATATGGATTACAAGCAGTGCGTTCAAAGATGCTAGTCCGCAAGCCTTTTTTTTTTTTAATTATACATATTGTGAAAGTTGAAGTAATGGTCACGTTTCGGCGTGATTAAGATCAGTGAAGAGTATTTTACATACATGCATGCACATGAGCATCCTAAACGTCGACAGTTAAAAAAAAAGTTTTTTTTTCCATAAGAAATTGGAAAAGACACAAAATTTAAAAGGAATATTTACAAAAAATCGAATCGGTATAACAAGAGCATATATAATACACAGATTTCTTTGCCTTAGTTTGCTACCACAACTATTATATTATTACTATATATTAAAATACTTACACTACATACTACTAATTACTAGATATTAAAAAGATGTCACCTGATTTTATAGAGCAGCAAAGTGATGTGTTACTGTCAAATGTGTAGACATTTTCAAGCACCCTATATCTTTAAAATTTGAATTTGTTGAATAAAACTTGAATGATTTGCAATTGTATTTAAAAAAAAAAAATCGAAAATGTGAATTTCTCTTATTGGTACCATGCACTGTTATTTTCTTCTGGTAATTACTTTTGCAATATCGAAAGATTTTCCGTGTATTGGATTGAAGTAAGATAGCATCCGCATGAGTCGATTATATATCCGTCCCGTCCACTGCGGCCGCTTGGGCCTATTATTAATTATTATCTTCCATTTCCTAAAATACATTAGTACCTACTTATTTAAAATTGTGTTAACAAAAATAAAAAATTCCATTATTCGATTTTTCGTTATACCTACTAAGGATTAGGTACTAAGAATAAACGTAAACCAGTTAAACTTCAATCTTATAAAAACATGCAATGAATAAAGTGTTTGTCAGACATATAGAAACGCTTTGCTACTGATTAAGCGAAATAAATATGAGCAAAAGATAAGCGATTTAGTGATCATACTATTTGACAAGAATATTTCCAAATTACTAATAGCTCTCCATACATATAAAACATTTGGTTACTAGAATCTTCCACAAGATAACTAAGATCATCTTGTATTTTAAACAGATATAACCCGCTTTTGGAAAGGAATCAACTTTTACTTCATCTTTTTTTTTTAAACTATAACCAAGTCTACAAACAATGTCGTTGTTCTTATATACTATAAACCCTAAGGGTTCCAGATTTTTTTGAACATGTTTGGTGCTTTCTGTTATACTTTACCAAAGTATGTTGTTATATCTTTCGTTTTGCTCCTGGGTTTTCTCACGGAGATAAATCCTTCATTATCACATTTCTTTGTTTATTGCGTTCAGATATTTATACCAACATTCAACTCATATCTAATAGGAAGAGACACCAGGTGGTTTGTGTACTGATTACATATTATTACGATATTTGAATGAAATCAGTAAAAATGCATCAACTTATTCGTCTAGGCAATAAAGTATTGACTATAGTTGTAAATTCCAGCGAAATTATGATGAACAAGGAAACCTGGACGAATTAGAAAAATGGAAGCCTTGGAAAAATTAGGCCTATTAAAATTTAGAAAATGTTGATGATATCTGCCGTTATTTTGAAGGCGTAATATCCACACGATATAATACTGCGTCGTTATGATTGGGGGTCTTCTACCCTTCCTAAAATTCTTTAGGTTAAAGGAAAGAAGATATTTTTTTATTATTTGTAGCAGCTTCCTGGACATTCATAATTTGTTACATACGTATTTTTTGTTTTCTTTTAAACCGCCAATATAGTCCAACCGCTAAATATTCATGCGAATTAACAAAAAATAAAATATATTCACCCCTTCCTAGGGAATTTGTTCTTTTGTGGAAAAACGAAGACAACAAAATGTAAGCTACCTTTTCGGAAATCCAGCCGCATTAAAAATTCATTATTATTTGTTTTTGATTCTTATTCATGATCAGGATCTCTCAATTACAGCAAAAAAAAAAAATGTCAAATCAGCTATAGCATAAATAGCTTTAAAGTAATTCAGCAAAGAGCCAGAAATTTAAATAAGGCCGACGGAGCCACCCAAAAACTGTTTGTTCCTCCCTAATTGGCAGAATTTTATTTGAGTTATTATCTTTATTTTAACTACGCTTACAAAGATACGTACAAAATAACGTCAAAGAGAAAAGAAAAAGAAAAGAAAAGAGAAAAGAGTTTGAGTGTTCACACTATGTAACTTAAGAAGTAAGAAATTCATTGAGTGAATAACAATTTAAGTTTATTCAAAATGCTTTCTTAAACTTTGCCAGGTGGAATGGCTTTTATTAAGCGATATTGTTTTCTAATTCCATTGAGGAAAATAAGAGCTAAAGATCTGGATACCAAGATGGTTTGGGGAGAATTACCGATTTTGCTTGTTGTCAAAACTCTATAGTACTATATCATATCAATAGTGCCTTAATTTTTATGAATGCCAAAATAGTTATAATGATAAATTTATTTAAGATTGGTTATTAATAAATCATAAACGTGAGCAAATGTTTTCGGCAATTGTAGACATTCATATTGGTATTTTTCATATGTTTATTATAATGAAAAGTAAACACCATATATAGTAGTTAATAGTAAAATCACCACCACCATTAACGTCCTTAAAATCCCAAAATTGCGGCTTTACTACTCACTGATAGATAAATCAAACACGTTTTTTTGCGTTCCGCACCGTCCACACTCTACACTAACGGGTCTCCGGCCAAGAACTAACTGCACCGGCCACAGACAGTGATCTTTAATTTCACTCAGCGGTGGTCTTTCGCGGATTCGCGCGCTCCGCTTCCAATCTCAGCCATCGGCAGCGGCCGGCACCTTTGCAAAGTCCGGAACAATCATCTACTCGTATGCACTTGCGTATCTTTGTGTGTGTAGTCGGGTTTAGATGGTAGGGGCTCGCACTTTCCCTTTACGGTGGACTCTTGTCATCGTTCGAATGTGTGCTCGACCGGATTGTTTGTCCAAGCTGATCTACCAGACCTTAAACTGTTACTAACAACATGCTACGGCGATTTCGTAACCGTTACTTTTCTGGGTTGAGTACCATGGGGCTTGGCTATTACGTACATACGTCTGAGATCGTTATGTATACGTGCTCGAGTTTTACGAAAATGTCTGCTCTGGAATGCTTTTATAACGTCAGAAGGAATTCAATGCAACCAGGAGAAAAAGAAAGGTTTCTCTATAATGTTCAACTAGTTTGCTCCGCACTTATTGTTAGTATTAGAATACATTGAACCTAAGTAAGTGAATTAATGGATTAATACAAAAAAATTGCAATAAAATAAACTATTCGCAAAGAAATTAATGTCAAACATAGCACAAATTTACATAAATTTTGTAGTTTGTATAAAATCAATTGTGAGTTGTGATAGCCCAGAGAAATTACAAAGAAGTCATTTAGATATCACTTTATAAATGCTCAGAACAAATGTATCTAATATCATTAGTTAATCCTAAAAACTATGTGGCACAAACTGAAGTGTTGAAACGCCTACGAAACAAATATACCTGCCCATTTTTATTCACTTACTCAAGTATTTTCCCATTTCCTGTATTAATTTTGTCAGTAGTTATACGATAACTTGGACATTGAAAGTACAAAATAAGCATTACCCTTTCTGCAATTTATTATATAAGCGTCTCCCAACTCAACTTACATATTGACAAAGCGTTATATAATATATTTTAATCATATTGGGGCTTATTTGCATTGGAGATGATCGTGCGTTAGGGACCGCCATTTTGCTGTGTAGGATGACTACTATGGGACACTTATCTGTGTATGTTCCATATGCAGCATTCTTTGGCAATGCCTAAAGTTATACATAGATATGGCATATTCACTGGCTAGAGAATTATGAGCCAATAAATTAAAGCATGTACTATACAGGAGTTTCTCTTTTTGCTTCCACAGACATCATAAAGCACACACTAAAAAATATTTGCAATTCCTACAAAAAATTCCAGTAACGTATAAGGTAAAATTGCCAAAAATTGGGAAATTTAATAGAAAACTTTAGGTATATTTTCTAATTGTTGGTAAATTTACTCTATACATTACTGGAATTTTCTGTAGGAATTGCAAATATTTTTTAGTGTACAGCCTTAAAAGCTTAAATTAAAAGAATTTAAATTGGCCGAAAGTACTAACCTTCTCTGGAAGCTCCTCTAGCCTGATGTTTTGACCAAATATAAAATATAACGTAATCAGAAAACTGAAACGTGGAAAAGCAACAGGTTGTGACGGGATAACTTCAGAAATGATAATATACCTCGGAGAAAATGGGAGGATAATAATAACAGAGCTGTTTAATAAAGTTTGGAATGCAGGAAAGATACCTGAAGATTGGGAAATTGGGGTGATAATGCCCGTATTCAAAAAAGGAGACCATAGATAGTGTAAAAACTACAGAGGAATTACAATGCTTAGCACAATGTTGAAGCTATATGAAAGAATACTTGAAGCAGGATTAAGACCTATAATTGACCCGCAGTTAGAGGATTCACAGTCTGGATTTAGGAAAGGGAGAGGGGTTCAGGACAATATATTTATATTGAGACTACGAACAGAGAAGAATGCAAATAGCAATGTACATGTGGCCTTCATTGATCTTGAAAAAGCTTTTGATACAGTTCCTCGACAAGTAATATGGAAAAGCCTTGATAAGAAAGGAGTAAATAATAAATTACAAAAGGGTGTAATCAGCATATACAATGTTACGAGAAATTATGTAAGAACTGCGAACCTACAATTAGATGAGTTTATAACAAAGAAAGGACTACGGCAAGGAGGTGTATTGAGCCCAATACTCTTCAATGTGGTACTGGATGAAGTAATAAAAGAAGTACAAGGACAAACAAGAAAACTACAAGTTGGCTACAAAAACACGCAACGAATTGATATTGGGGAAAACGCTTTTGCACATGATTTGGTTATATATGCCGGAAATGAAAGAAATTTAGAAAAAAGTTTAGAAATATGGAAAACGTGTTTGGAAAAGAAAAATTTAAGAATGAACATAGAAAAGACAAAAATAATGCTAATAGGGAAAGATGACTTGAAGACTTCAATAAAAGTGAACGGGAAGAAAATTGAACGAACAAAAGTATTTAAATATTTGGGGGTTTAGATAAATAAAGACGGTAAACTTGATACTGAAATAAATGAACGGATAGAAAAGTCAATAAAATTATATTATATGCTAAATAGACAATTTATTAGAAGAATATCAAAGAAAACTAAGATGATGGTATACAAAACCATATTCAAGCCTGTCCTTATATATGGGTGTGAAAGTTCGATCCTAAACAGAAAATGGAAAGTGGTATTCAGGCCACCGAAATGAAATATTTAAGAGCTGTAGAGGGGATTACAAGACGTGATAGAGTGAGGAATTATCTGGTAAGAGAAGTGTTAAACATGGAACCAATCATGGAAACAATTGAAAGGCAACAGCTAAAGTGGTTTGTTACAAGAATGGATGAGAACAGACTATCAAAAAGAGTATGGTCAGCTAAATCAGTAAATAAAAGAGGAAAAGGTAGACCAAGCAAAACGTGGGATAAAGTTATTGCGGAAAATCTGGAAAAAGGAGGACTGACGTGGAGTGAAACGAAAAGAATGGCTAAGGATAAAAGAGAGTGGGCAAAATTCATTTATATGTAGACTTTATTATTATGATGTACACCTTAACACCTTTGGGTAAAATAAGGTTTTTAAATTATATATATATATATAAAATATCACACCTTCCCTGTTCAAATTAATGGTGCAAAATGCTGATTTTCCGCAGGTAAAGGGTATCTTAAAATTGGATTTTTGGTGGTGGATGGAGTTGTAAGTCAAAAACAAACGAATGTCCTTGCTGATGATTCTCTCTGGCTATTTCGTAGTTAACTAATTTACTATTTATCCATTACTATCAATTTGGTCATTTAAAAATATTAATTCTATGCTTCATGTCAGATGCTGTTTTAAGGTGGTTTTCTCCACTTTTTTTGCTCTTTTTCGCAGCTCTATGCACTTATTTTGTACGGTTTTAGTTCACGTTTGCATTTATACATCATATGTGAAAATATAAGGAGTTATTCCTTTTATAGCGAATAACAATAATGAATGTACACTATAAACTTAGTACTTTTAACTGGATGTGAGACTAACTATATTAACAAATACATGCGTTAAGCTTCGGTAACCTTATGAAGTAATCGATCACGTATTTCTTTTGTTGGTAATTAGAGTATACGGTCCCTAAAGAAAATTACCTAATAATAAAATCTTTCACAACTGGTCTAGTTTGCAAAATACGCTTCCAACCGACGTTGCATACGAATGTCTAGGATTGAATTAATATAGCTGGCCCACTTATACACTTAAATCCGAAAGTAAAATACCTTTATAATCATTTACACGCATTCTGCTAAGTTTACAGGTACTGTAGAAAACAGGAATCTATTTATTTTACGTTTATTCATCATAAACGGCAGATGCGATTTTCCCATACATCATTCCTTCTGCGATTTCTACTGAAACAGCACCTTCAATAAACACAAACTGTCTCGCTAGGTTGACTCAGGCGATATCGCTATAAAAGTAAGTAGGGTACAATTGCCGGTACAAATCACCTAACGTGTATTCTGGAGGAATGGAGCGTTTAATTTATAATTTATAGGAGTCACGTACCCATTTGACACGATCAATGCACGTAAAAGCGTGCTATAGAAAATACACGTATTCCATTATAGAGATATGGATTTTCATTACGATGCAGGGAAATATTAACCCGACAAGAGCAGCGCCGAAGAATCATGCGTCGGTATAATAAGTAAGAGAGTGACATTTGGGGGAGATGAGTTTTTGCCACGGACGTGATGTTTCGCTAGAGAGATTTAGAGATTTTGCCGATTCCGACTAACGAATTCGTGGTATTGAATATATCGAGATTACTTGTTATTTTTAAAGGTGAAATTGGAAATAAAATTGATTATAATTTGAATCTGATCTCTCATGGGAGCAATCATTTGTTTTTTGCTATCGCATCTAACCATTGTAATCTACTAGCAAATTGCATATGCAAACGCAAATAACAGATTGCATCGAACCCCTGCATTTGAAGTGGCTGTAGTTGATCTTGTTGACCATGAGCCATCCAACAGCATAAGGGCAATGCCTAACAGGTTAAATGTAAATCATGTGACAGTCTCTCAAGTCCTGAAGAAGTAGGGTCCCATACTCTAGACAAAAAGTACAAGCTAATCTTCAAAGACGTTTTGAACAATTATTCTGGTCTTTGAAGAGAATAAATTATTTATTCTGTTTACGGACGAAGCTTGTTTCACAAGTTACACTGTATTTAACTTTAAAAATAATCACCTGTGGCCTGACGAAAATCCCCATGCAACATTTATTCCTACACATTACCAAAGTTTTGCAGTAAATGTGCAGACTGGCATTGTAAGGAAGCACATAATCGAGCCCTATGTTCCCTCAAACCCGTTCAATTATGAAAATTATTTTATTTTCTTAGATACTGTGCTCCCGATACTTCTTGACGACCTGTCATTAAACATCAGACGGAGACCTTGGTTTCAGCATTGCTAAATCGGTGTGTGGTTTGGGAGGAGAGGTCCTGTTATGTGGCCAGCCTGGAGCCCTGACCTAATTCCACTACACTTCTTTTGCTGGGGTCATATAAAGACCTCTGTATAGAAGACACCGGTGGATAACACAAAAACACGTTGCAAACACTTTCAAAAATCGATACAGTTTCGAAGTTTTTGATATAATTTTTGGAATTCGTCGACGAGAGCACATTAGTCATAAACTCCATCCTGTAAACTGGTTAAATATGAGGACCAGTTGACTATTGCACTCTATACTGCATAATCACAAGTGATAAACCGCCATTTCTGTACCATAAAATAGTTTGTAACTCAGGTGTACATACGCTTAATATTAGGTTCAAAGGAACACTTACGCCATCGGTAGATAAGGATGCATTTTATAAAAAGTGTTTTTCTTATCAAATTACACACACAATAAACATTTTTCCCCCTTGCTATTCGCAATTGTTCTTCGCTTAAGTCGTTCAGATTGCATTACTTTAGGTACTTACCCACTGCATTTATAGATTGAGTTGATTGTTGGGCTGACTGTGGTTGACGGATTTGCTGGTCGGAGGCGCGCGGCCGGATTGGCGGTATAAGTACTTCGTCTTGTTTCGTTTCTTTCCAGTAAGATTTTATTTTCTTTCAGGGTGTTTTTTTTTTTGATATTCATATTTTGGGATGATGACGGGTAGCTAATACCTTCTTATATGTGATGTGGATATACGAATATATACTTCTGTTTTATAAACAGTAAAACAGACATTACATTATTACAGGGTGCGGCAAAACAGATAGTGAAGTTTTGAATGACTATTAAAAGAAAACGGCGCAAGTTAGAGAAATGGGATTTATTTTATTTTATTCGGTACGTCATGCCGTTTTATGCATCAAGTCCTGAAGATGACATCAGAAAGATGATGGCCCCAAGCAGCGATATATTTTGGCACATCTCGATTAGCGGCGATTTCCTCCCGAATTCGATCCTTGAGATGGCCGATATATCTGCCATCTGTGTGGTGGGGGTAGCAACCTGTTAGGGGTGTCGTTGTGTCAGGCAAATCGTGTCAGTCGTTATCATGGTTTGGTCAGGAGAACACCGGGCCACAAATGGCCCGCGAAATATTGAAATGCAGAGATGAGCAAGAACGAAGCTCTTCTCTGCATTTCAATATTTCGCGTCGTGAAACCGTCCCTCACTGTACTTTAATCGCGATTTGGGTTGGTGCATTGGCAGAAACTGGTTCCACACTAAGACGGTAGGGGCTTAGGAAGGCCCAAAACGGTAAGAACACCTGAAAATATTGAGAGAGTGAGAGAAGCTATTGAACGGTCGCCTGTGCGCTCTGCCCGGAAGCATACAACTGCATTGGGAATTCCTAACCGTTCTCTCAGGCGGATGCTACATAAAGATTTAGCATTACACCTCTACAAAATTATGATTGTTCAAGAGTTGAGTCCCCATGACTATGAAAACCGTATGAATCGCTCCCGAAGAAAGTTGAACGGGATCCATGCGAGGGCAACTTTTTCAGTAGTGACGAGGTCCACTTGCATCTTTGTGGGGCGGTGAATAAACAAAATTGTCGGTACTGGGCTGAAAATAACCCGCGGCAACTTCACGAGAAACCTCGTCACTCCCTAAAGGTGACCGTGTGGTGTGCGATTTCCAAATTTTGGATGATTGGGCCTTTTTTCTTAGGAAAACCGTCACCCCTCAAGGTTATGTTTCCATGTTGGAACTTTTTTTTTTAACGTCGATTAGAAGCTCTGAGGGAGGAAACAGATCTGGGAGACACCTGGTTTCAGCAAACCACGGCCCAAACTGCTGAAGTTTCAATGCCAAAACTGCGACGGATGTTCCCTGCGCGCCTCGTCTCTCTGAGGAACTGGTGGCCCGCGTGCTGACCAAACTTCTTCCTGTGGGGATACCTGAAGGAAAAGGTTTTTAAACATCGACCTCAACTTGGAAGAACTCAAGGATCGAATTCGGGAGGAAATCGCAGCTATACCTGTTGAGATGTGCAAAATGCGGTCGAAAACTTCAGAAATCGCCTACATGCATGTATCGCTGCTGGGGGCCATCATCTTTCTGATGTCATCTTTAGGACTTGATGCGTAAAACGGCATGACATACCGAATAAAATAAAATAAACCTCATTCTCTAACTTGCGCCGTTTTCTTTTAATAGCCCTTCAAAACTGCACTCTCTGATTTCCCGCACCCTGTACTATATATCACCGCTCTTTTATTCGAAAAATTAAACTAACTGGAACTGCAAATGTTGCAAGGGCTGATTTTTTTTTAAATAGTTCTCAAAATAAGAAAGTTATGACGATTTTTTAAAAAGCAAAACAACTCCAATAACTACGAACCGGGCATCAAATCAAAAATTGGAACTAAGAAGACTTGTTTGTTCTATTAAATTCTAATTACCATTTTCGAGTATAACGACTTTAGTATTGATACCCTGTATAAGAAAAAAGTATAAAACGGAATGTAGTAGGAATAGTTTATAAGTAATAATAAAAATAGTTCTTTGCAGCTCTACTGTATAGAGATAATATGGGTATATACTAATCGACTGCTACTTAGAACAGCTACATTAAGAGCCTTCCATATTTTTATATACCTAGTGCAACAGTCGCTCATAAGTACAGAAAAAAAAATTAAAAAAATGCAAAGAAATTTTGTTGATGATGTAAACTTTTAATCTAGAGTTATGCTAAAAATTTATATAAACCAGATGTCAGCCGTTTCGGTCTAGAAATACATCCTGCGGGCGTTCATTAATAAAGAAAGTTGATACTGTCATTCAATCAAAACAAGCAAATACAAGCAACTGCGCGCAGCTACATCAATCTGCCGGTAAAATCCCCCTTTGGTAAAATTTTATCACCATTCCTTGTAGGACTAAACGAACCAAATGGAAAATTTGGCCGCGAGGTACGTTGTTGCTAAAGCAACAAGTTCAGAGAAACATTATTTAGCGATTGGTATGCTAATATTTGTTTTCCTAATACTGTTCAAGAGGCGTTATACTTTGAAATTTATGGATATTTCGAATATGAAACGGATTTTTACGGTTGTTTCTTGGTGGTAATACTTTTTAAGAATTTATCGTTAAGAATGTAATATCCATACAATATCTTCTTTACATAATTCTACTATAACTCTAACAGTTAGTGCAGTCACATTGCAAAATAATCAATCATTTTTGTTGTTTGATAGTAATGAAAACAAAATATGGGCTTAGATTGGACTGTCTCTACCCACAAAACCATTAAAATTATTGTCCAATATTCTCTGCTAATACTCTGAAACATGTTAGCAAAATCTGCATCCTCCTAGAAGTACATATTGCATCTGTCGTCTAAATTTATATAATCCAAAATAATTTCAAGAATTTAATTTAGTGAATTTTGATTACTCCCATTAGTGTTTCTTCATAAAAATTCGTACTAATAATTTTAGTTTGTATGATAACACATCCAGTATTAATTGCAAACTGGTGCTGCTGTTGACCGAATAAGTAATGAAATTCAGATTTTCTCGTTGAATATTCTAAAATTTGCAAAACTGCTTTAATTATTTGGAAGTACACGCTCTAGTAAATTCGTTTTGTATATGTAATCGTTAATTAATCAATGGAAAAAAATGAGACTTCCTTCAAACTAACTTGGAATTCGGTTGCATTATATGAAATAGTTTTGTGTTTTTTCTTAATTGGGCGAATTGTAGTCAACAAAAATTTGTTTTTTCTTATCTAAATATCTGAGTGATCATTACACATACGATAGAATTCTTTAACACTTTTCTTTATACACATTCATTGCTTCGGAATTTATGGTTAGAGGATTAGAAAATAATCTATAATTAATATAATTAAGATACTGATAACTAAGTTGACTTGTTAGTCGAATTTCTGCAATAGATCAATGAAAGGCGTATTTCAAATTTACGATTGCAGGGAAATACATTGAAATTTAATAGCTGCTTGCTTTACAACAACCAGTTCCACGAATAAACATACTATTAAAACTAAATATGCATGCAAGCATAAAGGAGAGTCATTAATTTTATCGGTATACAGGATATGTACAATCAATATAACAGATATATTAAATATTTTAAGTAGTAAACAGTAACGGGCATAGATTAGAATCCTGCGGTGTCCCCGTCGTAGCAAATTTATAGGTTATTATTCCAAGTAAGGACGTATGCGGTTTTGTTCGACGGCTAAGACCAAAGAATATAAGTTTAAATACTTTGATATCTCAAGATATTTCTCCCTGATATTTTAAACTAGTCAGATGAAGTAATTAAACAGTGAATCACACCATCTTACTGCGAATATATTCTTCAAAAAGGAATTTAAAGCGGTTAGAAAGTGATAAACTATTTCATAATACTGTAAATCTGTAATTATGGTAGTGCGAAACGGAAATGTCCGTGAACTACGGCACGAATGTAGAGAAACGCGTTAATTGTACAACAGCGTTTACCACCACCTAATTGTGGTTTAAACGGTTAATCGATGCTTAACAACATACGTTGCTCGTGTAGTTTTGATTGCAAAGTTGATTATTTCTTAATAAAAGGTGTACGCGATTGTATATCCTACGCTTATTGTATTTTACGTCCTTTTATAAAGAGGATTTCTTTTAGCATCATAAAACTGTACCTTTTTTATTTTATTAAATAAATAATTAAATTGTACTGAAAACTGGGCATTGTGGTATTTGACGTCGTGACGAATCTTTGTTCATACTGTTTATCGCGTTCTTTCTCTTCCCCAAGTTCTTTAAGGCTCTCGACTATTACCGACCAGGTACCGCGGGTTCAAATCTCGCCCCAATCAATTGACAGAATCATAATGTCAACTAAGCGGGAAATTTAATTGAAAAATTGAAATATGTTTCATTGTTTCCATGTTAAATTTCAAATCACAACAATCAAGTATAATAATATATAATAATAGCCTTACTAGCCATAAAAATTCATAAATAAATTCAACTTGAGGTTTCGCGGATAAAATATGAACTGTTTTTCTTCGGGGCGATCATCCGCGTGGTAACTTGTACACAAAAGAACCTATTGGAGCTCGACGTTTCGTTGAATTCTCTTTCATCTTCTTCTGGAGAGTGTTGGAACATAACCGATACACACTTCTGGCAGTGACTTCTTTTGTGAACCAGTTACCACGCGAATGAATGCCAACAACAGTTAAAAATTCATAATTGTATATACTTTACATTTCCCTTCTCCACTTATTTATTAACTTCATGTAACATTGATTTGAAGCACGGTAAAGGAGAAACTATTCATATAACTAACAAAGAGTTGAACTACAGTCTACAGTATAACATTTTTTGCAATAGCTTCTTACGTAAAATTCTGTTTAAATAAAAACAATTAGCGACTAAAAAGTTTTTGAGCTTCCTAGAAAATATTAGAAATTCAATTTATTACGCTTCAGAACAAAAACGAATGCATTGGAATAAGTGCTTTCCTTTTAATTGTCAGTCAGTACGTATGTAAGCTGTAACACCCGCAGTGGCATATTTGCTTAAACGAAAGCGAAATGAAATAGAAATTTATATCATAGGCGTAGCCATTGGAGCAAGGAAAGTGTTCCTTTTTTCCTAAGGCAGAAACTATTGCCAAGTTTATTCGATCTTGTTTGAAACTGAAAAAATTCGAACGGTTATATTACTGTAAGGTCAAGAGCGTTCATTAGATATTCTGTGGTTTTAACCGCTGCACAATTTTACACCACTAAAGTAGGTATGTATTTTAAACCTTGGAAAATTAATGGACTGATTTTTATAATTTGAAGGCCTAGGTTGTTACTTTTGTTTTGAACTGCATTTCCGATTTCAATGCTTTAACTGTAGCGTAACCTATACTATTAAAGTTACGTCAAGTTCTATTGTTATACCTACCATAAAAATATGTTGCCACTTTATTAGTGCGTTGAACTATGCTACTTGTCTCCAATCTTTCAGCTCCTGACTGATATAGTATTTACCTATTATTTTGCAAATTTATTGTTCAAGTCTCTCGTCTATTAAAGTTATTGCACATGGTTGGATGTTGTTTAGTTTAGTTATGTAATAATAAAACTTCAACAAATATTTGATGTTCGACATACTGGGCGAAGCTTCAAGTTGTGGAATACAATTTGACACTTCTAGGTACCGCCATCTATTGAACTATTGTACTACACTGAAATTTTACTTTTTATCCGAGAAAAGGGTATATTCTAATATCGACAATTAAGAATCACCTGGAATTGTAGAGCCCATTTCAATGGTAAAAACACATGTCGTCGTATGCGCAATATTGGTCATCGGTCTTCGTTGATACGCAACAACCAATGGTAGCCTTTTTCAGAGTGCTAAACGTCACACTTGGGACAGGTTTAGGTGACGTAATGTATTCTTTACTATTGAAGCAGATTTTACCACACAATGGAATACACTGAGGGACAGACAAACGTTCGTACGAAGTCGGATGTTTAGTACCAGACGAATCGTTTAAGTTGTCTACAATACATAGGTTTCCACATTTCGCCAACGTATTTTCTTTTCACAGTCATGTCGTGTAATATTGGAGGGAGAAATTCGCAATTACCTTGAATTGATATTTTCTTAATATGATTTCAGACTTTCATTAAAAGAAAGGAGTAAATAATTATCCGAATACTCACAATTAAAGTACTTACATCCGCTCATTTAAGAAGAAATTACTGCTAAACGGTGTAATATAAACAACATCGAGGATCTATAATTCGATCTGCACTTGATGTGAAAGGATATACCTACCTTTTATTGCGTTATCTTGAGTTGGAATTTTAATTCAGGAAATAACGATGTAAAATTGCAAATATTGATACAGTTATTAAATACTCTTCAGGATAGAAACCAAATCCTTGAATTTATTTCACATATGAACGTATATAAATATAATTGATTGTTCAAGAAAGTAACATAACATAAATTATTTTTAATTAAAGATTTCTTAAAACTATAAAAATGTTGAAAAGCTTAGATTTATTGGCAGGAGAGTGTACTGTGTGCATTTTAAAAGAAAAATATCGATAATTTAATGAACTGATAAATCGAACAATAATTATCAGAGGTTAATTAAAATTTCTAAAAAGCACAGCATTTCATTGTTGCAGTTAATCATCTACTTAATGAATGTCTGAGAAAGATTCTGAAGTTAGTAAGATAAGTGCCGTTTTAAATTATCAGATAGATAGGTATATGTATCATGGATACTTTAACAGTAAATGCGTATCCTATAGCATTATTATGTATTAATGTTATGGAATAGAAAATAGTTTGCTTGTTAACTGCATATTTCAACAATAAATACCGCAGCAAAGATCACTTTCGATTTATAATCAACTTTAATTCAAGATTTTTCTCGCAATATCACTGTTGTTTTGTGCATTGGATAAAAGATTGCAAGATTACGACTATAGGAAGGAGAATAAATTGTTTATTGTTACAATTGTTACTAAAATAATCATATTATATCATGCTTATAGTATGGTATGGATGACATCATCTATAGGCAGTAGATATAACTGTTTACATATTGCATTGCTAAAATTTTGTATAATTACTGGCATTATATAGACAATATTTTACTATTTTGTGGCAATAAATTTTCGTAGCAGCCTTCTGTGTTCATGCGAACACGCACCCCAGTTTATATTATTTATACCTGTATTTCTTTAACTCCACATACATTCATTTTGATTGAATAATTATTTATTTAAACAAACACAAACTATACAGTTTAGAAAATGTATGTATATACATACACAAAAAAAATTCAACACGTATTGCAAGCATTGCCATGCACGGTTTTTCCGCCTTCATTCTTCATCCGAGCATACGAGATGGTGCAGTCTTCTCGAACTAACGGTATCGAAGGCGTCGTTGGCTTGGTCGTTTGGTCCTTCCTTTAGGTCATTTTGTATGGTTAATCCTAGATATTTTATTTGGCAGGTTTGAGTTATGGTTTGTGTTTTAATCTTGATGTTAAAAGTGGGTTTATATGTTTTTTTTTTTTTGTAAATACCATGTACTCTGTTTTGTTCTCATTTATCGTTATTAGATTATTATAGCACCAATCTTCTATTTTTTCCACATCTTCTATAATGTGTTGCTGCAGCTGTTCGTCGTTCTTGCTTGAGCAATACATCATCTGTGTATGCATATATTTCTCGGTATTTTTAAAAGCATATTGATTTTTATATGATATTATTACATGATAGATATCCACTTACAATTAGTTATATTTGTATGCTTTTTTCTAATATTTTGTTTATTGTAGAAAGTAGACATATTGGGCGATAATTTTCTATCTTTGTCGTGTTGCCTTTTTTTATGGATAGGTATGATTATTGTACGTTTTAAGGAGTCGGGTAATGTCCACTTTTTATTCCATTGTTGGTTAATTTTACCAATTTTGGTGCTAATTTATTTCTGTTTTGTTTTAATATCTTTGTAGTTATTTTGTCATATCCTAGTGCAGTATTGTTTTTTAATTGTAGGATTATTTTGTGAACGGTTTCCTCTGATACTTCCTCGAATTGCAATTGCGTTTTTACATTGTTTTTTCGGTTTCTTGTGTCTTAAATTCCTGCTCTGCTTCAGCAGCGTGTTTTTCAAGAGCATCTCTGGTTGGTTCCCTGATTTGTACGGGTCTTTCTCTCCTTTTTGGTATCCTAGGTGATGCTGTACTTTTAGATTTGGTAATGTCTCGGTTTCGGCAAAATTCTTGTTATATTTTTTAGTAGTTGTAGTAACAGTATTGCGTTCGCAACATTCTGCTTCTATAACTGATTTATATGTTACTTTAACTACAGCAAAATCTGTGTGAGCCAAATGCTTACTGCAAGGAAACCTTATTTGACGATTGAGAAGTCCTGGCATACGTCAGCCCTACTAATTCTTATTTTCTAAAGCTACTATCTGACCTGGGTAATTAACAACCATCTATGCATCTGCCTGTTGAAATATCCTTTAAAATAACGAAAAACAGATAAAGGTTACAAATCTGTGGCTTGTGTAGCTCATTGGTTCTGAAATTGAAAACTGATCAGTAAATTTTGCCGATATTTCCAATACAGATTGTTTAAATCTTGTGAGTTGCAATTTCTGCGCGCCCTTTATATCCATTTAAACGATACCTGCAATAAATACCGATAAAACAAGCGAGATCATACTGAATATATATTTGTGTATGCGAATCGTCCTTTTACATCGATTACAATAAATTATCCGCTTTGATGTGCATATCTAAAAAAGATATGCTTATACCAACACTCAGACGCAAATAAACCTTTATGACGCAATTGCAAGGCTGTATTGCAACATATTTGTTCTACAATGAAAAAAATTTTTTAACCAAGAGAAAAACGGGAATCATTAACATTTATTCGATGAAATTTGTACTACTTAACTGATGTAAATCTTAAATTTAGCATCTACTTTATATAAGCCGAAGCCTTCTGAATCTACCATGTTTGTTAGTACCACAAAATAACGAAAAAGCACTAAGGAAGAAGGATTTTTTTTTTCGTAATTCAAGCTTGTTAGCATAAGAGAAATTAAAGTTATCTCGAGGAGAAGACCAATTTACAATGGTAACAATAATTCTGTTGTGTTTACTTTTGATAAATAGTTATTTATTAATATTTTGAATTACATACATTTATTTTGGTAAATTGTTTCTATATTAATAGTAGCTTTGTACAAATAAATTGCATACCAATAATAGAATGTGATCATTATAAAGTGCGGTCATAATTATGCCATTACGACTTTGTCATGTTTACGCAATCGTACGAAAAAAATAGATATCGTTGTGATATTACAAATATAATAAAAAAATAAATAATGTTATTGCAGGAACAGCAATGCTCTATCTATTATGCAATATGCGTCAATATACTACAATTTATTTAAAGAGTAATGCGGCGTATTATAATTATTGTAACACTAATTATAAAGTATAAATAATTGATAATAAAAGTATTTTTTATTATATACTTTTCCTCATTACATATAAGAATAACTATAAGTATATCAATCTTCTGATCAAAGATCAGAATAGATTCTAATGATTGGCAATAAAATATAGGTAGTCATGCAACGCCTTTATATAATCCCAACATTGAAATAACTTTTCAAACAATTAATTGAAAGAACATTGCTTGTATTATGTTGCAATCTCAATTCTTCTCTCTTTAGTTCAAGGTTATTAAATCCACTCTACCTACACTGGTTAATAAATGCAATGCACACTCCGATCTTCCTTAAAAGTCCTCCAATATACCTTTTGCGTTCCTTAACGTAAAACTTACTATACCCGTTTGCATGCATTTATTTGTATGTACTATAATTTGTTCATGATCACTAAGCCGCCTTGCACTTTCATTTTTCTTCATTTACAAAAATCCGTTACCACGTTCGCTGCCTGAATTAATTATTTCCATTAATTACAATCCTATGTAATCAAGGTTGGGAACACAGTAGCGTTAACTGTATTTTCAAATACGCGCTGTAAATATTCACCATTGCTATATTCGGTAGTAACACGAGCATATCAATAAAATAGAGGAAGGATCTTTAATTTCGTGCAAGGACAGCTGTAATTCTCTATATGAGAACACTTTCACGCAACTTATGTCACACTTAATTTATACGTTGTAGAATTACGGAGCATTTCCTGCAAGAGATGCTACTTATTAAGTGTGCTATACGTTAGTGCTTTAAGCGCTGCTAAACCTTGCGTGTTTTTGTTTTCAAGTAGTCCCAGGTAAAGATTTTGTCGTGTTTGTTGTGGTATTTCCTTAACTGCAAATACATCTATATATAAGGTTTATTTACACTGAACTTATTGTTTACAATGCACCAAAAAGTGGAATAAACGTTTGTTTTACAATTAGTAACTTTTGTAATGAGTCTAGAAATATTACATTGGATGGATAAAATTTTCGACGTGCTATACTATGAATAGTTTATCGTTTATTATCTATGCGATACACAATGTTATTGCGGAAACAATTGTTATTCTGTTATTATAATCTTTATGACAGTTGCAAAATTAACTTTCACGGTTTAAAAATTACAATAAATTCTTTCTAACAATTTAAAAAAAAAACACAGTTATAATTCCTGAATACTAATGTCTCAATCAAAATTTCCTATTCCTGCATACTTTTCCTAATTTGGCAGCAATATAAGCAAAAATATATAGTGCAGTTATTTGAAAATATAAAGTAAAAGTAAATTAATTACCTTACAGTGTTACATAAGTTTTTTTCAATCATAATATAATGCTGCATCATAAAACCAACATATTTCATACGTAGGTGTTGTCTATGATAATGCTACCATTAAGAAAAAAAAATTTATGTTAAGGTACTAGTTCTATATTTGCAGGTAAATATTTTCGTTACAGTGTGCGCTCCCAGTAAAGCTCTTATATAAACTAATATACTTAATAAAAACTATACATATAGAATTAAACTACCTTTCAAAAAATAATAAAATAATAAACTGGTGACATTGCAATTCATTCCCTATTATTTTGCATTACATGTTGTGGGCAATTTTTTGATTAATTGTATCTGTATTTACATGTTACTTAAAAACCTTATAGCTATGTGTAGAAATATAATCACATAAGTAAGACTTTTCGGTGTAGTTGCAAGTGCTTCAGGGAATAATGGTTCTTACGTTTGATTATTGATTACAGCTCGATTTTTCATTTTAGAAAACCAAATTTTCTGCAGAAGTTTTGGAATAAAAGTCAATGTTGCGCATCATATCAAAAATATTTCTAACTATGCATGCCATAGTATCCCAGAGATAGGTGAATACATACCTATTTCGTTCTTTTCACCTAGTGAATCTCGACCTAACGGGTATAAGTGCGAAATCAGGGGGTAATATACTGGTCAACTGTTTACCATCAATATAAATGAGATAATTAGGAAAAAGTTGATTATCTTAAGCAGAGAAGTATTTACAGTATAATTATTTTCTGTTGGCGGAAGCTCCGCCCTCACACGCAACTTACGTCACCAGCGCAAAAAGGCAGGCGGATACCAGTTTATGGTTGGCGTACAGTACCGCAGATACATATTACAATAAAAACTGAATATCGTATCTTGTACGTGCCGCGAATATAGTGGGGGGGGGGGGGATACTTGTACTGTATTTATGTTTCGTTTAATATAAGCAACCGCTTACAATTTAAAGTATATTATTCTAAAATAGTAAAGTAATGAATACGTCACTGTGAACCACCCGCGCTGGAAACGGATTAAAAGGGTTGGGTAATATTTCTTTTTCTTAAGACCATGTATTAATTACTCGGTGTAATATCCCCTGTTCTCTATAACTATGGATGTATGTATATATGATACTTTCCCAAGCAACACCATAACCGTTGAATAACCGTTTATAATGCACAAAATAAATGAATAAACGTCTAATATTGGTTAATGCTTAGTATAATGGACGTAAACATATCTCGTTGAAATATAGTTTACCATACACCAATAATTGGTATATTATTATACGTTTATTTAACTATATTGGCATTATAAACGGTTCTTCAACGTTTATGGAGAGGACATTTGACCATTTATTATACGATACTCAGTGTTGCTTGGGTTATGTTTACATAATATATATACAGATAAGCACAATGTTAAGAATACTTACTTATTTACAGTTGTTTTTTTAGAATGTCTTTTTTTACTTTAGAACTTTTATTTTTGTTTATTTATTGAGTGGATTTTGTATGAGAGAAATTAATAACAATAAAAATAATAATAAAGTATGTATACACTCTTCGTGCATTTCATATTATCATTAATCAACAAATCGCCTATGAATGCATTAAAATTAAAATAACATTTTAAACAAAAGGTTTCGCAATCTGCATCATGACGACAATACGAAAACTATACGCGTTCATTTATATTTATGCATTTTATGATTCACCCCTGGTGTGTTTCTGGCGAAACAGATAACTACTACGTACAAAACACTATATCTATCTCAACCAAATTCCCTTTATCACTGTTAGAAAAGATACCAATCCCCGCAAGTAAAGATAACCGGAAAGTTCCAACAGTTAATTACAACTTTCAATATAATAGTAAAAAATAGTAAGAGCTATTGAAAAAAAATGGGTAATTCACGACATTATTTTCTGATAGTACGTTGCCTGTCTGATATACTAGCGCAGAGATGTTTATGTACACTCACGTACACTCAAAATGTCCGATCTACATATATATAACACAGTGTTGCGCAACGTTCCACGCACCCGAGTTGCACGCGACGTTTAGACTATACACATTAGACCGACCATTTTGGATTTTGTAGGTGTACATTGCGCATTCTACATTCCTTGATATACTAATTCAATTTTGAATGATCTTTAATACTCTGTGTAAAAGAGCGCATAAACTATCAAATTGCTATTAAAGGAATGTGGATTTGTTTATAATTTATTATTAAGATGATTAAATCGTAATATATATTTCGCCGAACACACTTCCTTGTGAACTTGGGAAGTATAATAGAATTATTAACCAACCCTAAGCAAATGGTAATGCAATTGTAAATACGAGAAAAAATAAGACAGCATTTCAATCGGAACCGGTATTATCTACTTTATTTTTTTAATTTAAAAATTGCCTTTTTACTGGGAATATTTAGCTTCAAATAAATCACATACTTTTTAAAGAGAATTGCTAGAGTGACACCACCTCATCATCTCGGCTCTCTCCTTCACAGTGTAACAAAACATTTTATTTATATACGTATTTGATGTTTCATCTCAACCACCTCGTTTCCAACGATCGATATGGTCATAGATTAAAAGATCAGACTGATGCACACATTCCATTTAGGTACTACATGCTTCGCCTGTAACTATTATGTATGTACATTATTTCTTCTTTAAATTCTACACCAGGAATTTATATAAAAAAGGCATTAAATAGAATTTTTTCCTTTTGCAAGTGTACCTTCTGAGGAGGCAAATTGTAGTATTCGTAACGAAAATTCGGCTGATCGCTTTCGTTAGAGTGATGTTCACTACGAAGAGGTTCCTGAATACATTTAGTTCTTATATATTTCAGCCGAAACTTTTTAAAATTGTCCGTTAGAAGGAATGTGCAATAGAGGACGATGTTCTTTAAGAGAGGCTTCACTATATAATCTTTAGATCTAAGTCCTTCTTAAAAATATAATTTACCGACTTTCTTAGAAATATATATGAATATATACATATTAATATATAACTTTATGCTTGTTACAGGTAAGGAACGTCAGCAACACTAACCTATAAATCAATGTAAGTACATACACTTCATGTAGTAGTGCTCTCTATTTATAGACAAAACTGCGGCATCTTTCTTTGCGTTTCGCATGTTGAAGAAACAAGTCCAAGACAACAGAAATCGCGGAATTGCCATTACTTCCTGCATTTCCTTTCCTGGCATTGTTATATTTTTAATCGCATCCACTTATTGTTCGGTCCTATTGGAAAATTTATGAGCTTCTTTATACGCAAACCGGTTACACGTGGACAGAATCCGTCACAGACATCCAAAGCACTCGACAAAAACAATACAAGCTTTAGCTTGCCGCCACACCCAAGTGCTCTCAGCGTATGAAAGGCGAGTGAGTTATGTACTACTACCGCCTTTAGTGTGTTAGAGCATCTAAAAGTGAAAGTAATCTATCTCCTAAGAACACGTAAGACGGATGGCATCCCGTGGCTGGTTTATTTAAGATGGTAATGAAACATGCATAGTTGTGCGTGTGTATAATCTCATGCATTTTCTATTACTTTTATCTTTCAAGTAGAAATTAATGAGTATCCGAATTAATAGTCATAAACGAAATGTACAGGTTGGTTTTGTAATACTATGATCCAATTTCAAGTATAAAGTATGTTTAATTTAATATCATTATAATGGTCTTAAATAGATAATCCAAATATATATTGTAATATGATATAAGATAGTGTTAGAACATACTTTTCAATAATTTACTAAACGGTGCAATAAGAAATAGGTGCAAATGCAGTAGAACTCGGTTATAGCGTCATCATCGGGACCGACAGTTTTTTGACGTTATAACCGGGTGACGTTATTCACGAGGTAGGCGAGTTTAAAGAAAGTCTAATTTAACAAATTTTTACATAACTAATCGATTCGTAACATGCTTTATTGCCTATTTTACAATATTTTACACTGAATATTATGGTAAGTACATAAGTACAACATACCTATTATCATATGTTTATGCTTTATGAAAGTCTGTAATTTTGGTTTGTGAACATTTTTCACGCCAAATGAGTCTTTCAATCTCTGATTCTAACCGATGAAAGTTTTCCATTACTTGAGCTGAAGTTTCACGGCATCTAAAAAATGTACTTATAACACGAACTGCATCACGCACTTCTTGATTTGTCGGTGCCGCAATTGCAAAATCACAAGTTTCCTCTTCCTCCAAATTTTCCAATTCATCATCCCCATGTGTAACAAGTTTTACTATATCAGCATCAGAGTAAACGTCACTTGTAATCAAATCATCATCAATAGTAGCAAAGTCTTCCACTTCAAATGTATCCAACTGACATTCTTTTATACCAAAATTTTGCCACCTTTTTTGGAGTTCAGACAAAGGTATGTCGAATTCATCATCTTCGTCTGCAGTGATTTCCTTTGTTGACAATTTTGCATGTCGAAAGCAGTTCACAATTGTCGTTGTAGTAACTGCATTCCATGCTTTTGCCAAATATTCTACAGCGTCTAAAATCGAAGTTTTGGGACTCCTTTGATGATCCATGTCCAAAATAATACTTTTTAAAAGACATTTTCGATAATTACATTTTAGGCTACGTATTATTCCTTGATCCAATGGTTGCAATACACTTGTACAGTTTGGCGGAAAAAACCCTAATTTTATATTCTTTAAATTGTGTAATATGGGATGCGCCGGACAGTTATCAACAAGTAGCAAAACGTTACGTTGTTTTCCTATAAGCCCTTTGTCCCATTTTCGTAACTCGTCTTTAAAAATTTCTGAAGTCATCCACGATTTTTTGTTTGCATGATAGGTTACAGGTAATGTTTTAATGTTTTTAAAACATCGTGGATTCTTTGATTTTCGAATTACGATAAGCCTTCTTTTTTCTGTGCCTGTCATATTGGTCCATACAAGCGCTGTTAGCCTTTCTTTAGCAAGTTTTCCTCCTATGCATTTTTAATTTTTGTATTTGAGTGTCTTATCCGGCAAAAGCTTATAAAAAATTCCGGTTTCATCAGCGTTGAAAATGTCTTCATCTTTATATCCTTCTCGTAATTTTGGCCACACATTCGTTAACCACTTTTCTGTTTCTTGAAGATTGACACTTTTTGCCTCGCCACTAATTTTTCCGAAACTTATCCCATGTCGATGCTTAAAACGATCAAGCCACCCACCAGAACATTTGAATTCTGGATCTCCCAGTAAGCGTCCAAATTCTTCGGCCTTTTCCATAAGTAGTGGCCCATTTATTGGCAAATTTGCACTTCGACATTGAGAAAACCACTTAAGTAACGCACTCTCGACGTCAGCTTTTTCACAAAATCTAATTTTCTTCGCCTGTCCTCCTCCTTCATTAAACGATTTTACAATCTTTTCTTTGTTTTTTATTATTGTTCCCACGGTAGAGTTAACCAAACCAAATTCGCGGCACACGTCCGCTTTTTTCTTACCACTCTCGATAGCATTAATAACGGCCACTTTATCGTTCAACGTAAGAACTTTACGTTTACAACCGGACATTTTAAAATTCAAATTTCCAATCGCACTGAACGCAATTAACTTACGCACCCGACAACTGACGGCAGACTAAAAACTGCACAATAATCACATTAAGAATTTCATATAAATCGCATATTCAGTCAACTGTATTAGGTTGTTTATGAATTCTAAGAACTGAGGTCAGCTTTATTTCCTAGTACCGCCATAAAAAGCCGGTAATACCGAAGATGCTGTTCTAGGAATTCCCTTTTTTCCCTGCCTACATATTTTAATTGACGTTAAACCCGATGTTCACCAGAATTTGATACCGTTATATGCAATGTTTTTTACGTTATGTGCAATAGGTAATTCCAGGGACCAAGACGATTATAACGCTATATCCGAGTTGCCGCTATAACCGATGACGTTATAGACAAGTTGTACTGTATATCAACGAAGAAAATTGTATGCTTCTTATCTTAATATGAAATCATTGCAGCTTTACTGTTACATACCTACCTGTAAAATATTGTTCTTATTTTCCGTTTACAAAGTTTGATTTACGTAACATATTACCCAACTTCTTTAAATTTTTGTACTGCATAAACATGCAATATAGGTATCCGCATCAGATTAAAATATATCTGTGTTACGACATGTTATTCTTGCAAAATATTAATTGAATCATGTACTGTAGCATACTGCAGAACGGTGTAATTGTGTGGGATAGTGTGCAGGCAATTAGATAGTACCTATCTATTTTATTGGTTATCTTGTTGTTTTTTTATCATACCAAAAAGAAGTTCAAGTTAACAAATTTTTACTGTCTATTAATACAAAACAATTGATAGAGAATACCCAGAGAACTCTTGAAATCCATAAACTTCTTTAATTTCATCTTCAAACTCTTAGATGCTATGTATTATATATACGATGATCTGTCAAAAAAAAAAGCTTAACAGCTTTTCGAGACCATTCATACCAAAAATGAATTGGTAGACTACATCAATCTTTCGTGTGCTGTAGTGATGAATGTTACCATTTTTGGTACAGATATATTCATTGTTAAATATGTGTGTCACTAATGTCGACATATAGACTATATGTTGACCCTTCGAAAGAAGTAGAATGCTTTATTCTTTGATAAACGATTCACAAGAATCAATACTCTTGATTTGCCCTAGACTGCCCATAAACCAGAACCGTAAAATATAATCGAATAAACTAACGAAGACTTTTAGCTAGCTACAGCTCCTGAACTGGCTGTTGGCGAAAGATCTACCCTCACGCGCTGACTGTAGCAGCTCAGGTCTTCATCCAAAAATTAGACAAATTTCATTATCTGCTCACTACGTGTATTTTTATTATAATATGTTTCGATCGGATTTTTGTTAGGTTGGTTAGTACACAATTTTTAGCTCAGTAGTTATTATCAATTATATTGGTAAGTACATTCACTTGTATTATCAGTCCGAAAAAGATGAATTTTTAGGTTTTTCTTAGCGCAGCTTTTGATGACGACATATGTACGTACATATTGCATTTTTCCATATTGTACACGATCTGGGAGGTAGGATTGGAAACAACTAGCTGCAATACTACGCACTTTAATACCAATGTTATTTTAATTTTTCTGTTTATGGTCTACGCAAGAGGGCTTGGTTTTTTTGTATCAATTAACCGTATTTATCCCCTCCTGCTTTTAACAGATTCTAAACGCCAAAAGTTAAAAATTCAGTTGATTTACAAATTTCGTCTTTTTTTGCCTCTTAAATATATTATGAATACTTATGTAGAATACATAAATAATGAGATTGCTTCTGAAAAGATCAAATTTTCAAATCTAATATAAAATTGGTAAAGATAAATATTTAATGTACCTATTTGTCGAACCCCTCGTGTCGCTAATATGTTATTCAGTTGGAATGAGGGTTATTCCAATTTTATTAGAGTCACCCCAAGTCTTACCGTCTGGGTTGATTCCCCCAGGAAACTCTGCTAAATCGTTGTAATGATTGAAGGTAGCAAATCACTGCCGACGAAATTTCGTAGTCAATTTCCTTCTAATATCCTCAAATAGGTACCCATGTTATATTTCCCTCCCTTGAAATACTTTCCATTTGAATTGAAATTATGAATTTTGACTAAATCAGATTATTTTGTAATAATAATTTACTTACCTATAAAAGTAATATCCTGAACTTTGCCGAAGTTATATACCGAAATATTAACGAAATATCGGGACCCTCCTCAATCAATTTAATGTCACTATGTTAACTTTTTGTCGAGATTTTCAGTAGTAAATCTGTGGTAAATTGCCTTATGCGTGTGTTTCTATATTATACAGTTTACACACTACTGTATAAAAAATAATTTCTTGTTATTTATTAGGGCAAATACCTAGGACCATGAAATAAACTTGTTTTTATTAAAGAATTTTTTACAACCTCTTTTTAATGCAACGATAATGATCTTTCCCGTGCCCAATTTCAATAGAACTATATTCATTATCCATCATCTTATTCCATAATAATCCTTTCTGTAATGTGGCTCATAAAATGTAATAATGAGAATAGATATTTACCTTTTCATTATCTCGCAGCAAACATACACTTGTTATCAGATATGATATAAAACACTGCGTTTTGTTTATTATTGTCGGTTATATCGTCTCTACTTTACTGGCATAATCTATAATATATACCTACTATGTGACACCTACTTGCTAAACTTTTATGGAGGCTTATTGCAACGAAACAGTTCTACGCATAGTTTTAGGCAAAATAGAAATTAGTTTAAATTTGTTTCTGTGTTCTTCTCTTAATGAATGTTGAAATTCTTAACTCTTTGAAACCATAATGTCAAATACACAAATATAACCGTCTCTTGATTCATTTTCTTCAATTTCTAGAACTGGATAAGATTCGTGAATGTTGTCATATTGAGTATTTTTATACCAATCTATACATTTCGGTGCAAATAAGAGTAACAAACAAAGAAACAAACAACATAATAGCATTGTTTGTACGCTGGTAGTTATAATTCACATTCTACGCTGGCGTACATATGGTTGCGGAATAAACAGCAATACTTACTGCGATTTTGTAATCGATTGCAATCGAATAATTGATCTATCGTATATGAACTTAGCACCCCACTTCTTAAAAGTAAACATTTTTTTATAGAAAATGTTAGTATTTCGTTTATAGTAGCAATAATATTGTTTTTGCGCCTCCGTCCAGAAACACTGATTTTCCATTCTCCGGCCTAGGCCGTAAAAAGATCACTAAAGGTTGGCAACATATATATTCGAGTTACCGACATTTCTGTAATTAATTGCAATTAATTGTACATTCGATGACAGACAATGACAGATGACAGAATTCTCGTTGCACAATCTCTTAATTAATTCATATTCTTTCCAAATCAATTTTCGGAATATTTTACAGGTAATGAATTGTTAATAACTTGTTGCGCAACCTCTGTAGTGTGAGCTGAGCTCCATTGCCCTTATTATTGATGAATGTGTGTCAAAACTACCAAGAAAATTAAAACGTCAAAATACTAAGGTAACTTAACCCTGATTTCAAATTCAAAATTCATTCGTAACATGTATTACCAACCTGTACCGTTAACTCCCTGGCGTTAATTCTTTTTATTATTTTCAACAAAATTAAGATTTGTCGGCGCAAAAAATAGTGTGTAACACGCGGCCAGAAACTCTTTTGCGAGTATTCACACTTGTGGGGCCTCGGCTTCGCCTCGGCCACACAAACCGTGCTCATACTCGTAAAACTATAGTTTCTGGCCTAGTGATACAAATAACTATTGTAGTTCCATCCATTAGTAATTATAGAACCTTCAAAGAATCAATCGCACCCCACTTTGAGATATCGAAATTCCGCTTTTGCAGTTCAGTTTAGAATCGTTCATAGTTGTTTGTAGTGACTTTGCTTTCGTTTGTAGTTGAAATATAAACAAATGGCGACAATATAAACAAATTTTAGGTGAAGTTGTTAGTAATTGAGATATAGATCCGCTTTTTAGTTTGCTTTGGAATCGTTTGTAGTTGTTCTGTAGTAATTTTCTTTTCGTTTGTAGTTGAAAGATAAGCAAATAGTGATAATTTAAACAAATTCTTTAATGGTGAATTTGTTAATAATTGAGATATCAAAAATTCCCTTCTCTAGTTATCTTTGGCAGAGAATGGTAGAGATGTCACTAAAATATCTGCTAAATAGAGGAACAAGTCAATATAATATTAATCTAGCACGTTTAGGGAATTAGGTAGCCTTTAAATAAAAGTGCCCTTTAAAGGGTGGTACACTGTAAACTCTAAACTCCTCTCTTTTTAGTTTTATTATGAATTAAATGTATAGAACCACAAGAAATTATCTTAAAACATGTTTTTATTAATAAATAATGATAATAATCTTAGGATATTGATTATTTATAAGTATTATAACCAACTTTATATGTACATTGATTTTAAATAAATTATTTACATACATTCAACCATGGCGGATAATATTCCTAATACACTACGATCTAACAGAAATTTATCACAATAAATATGTATAATCGGAGTACAATCAGTATTAAACTAAATAAAACGAGAACAAAAATAAGTTTTATACAGAATTCACAGTATGTTATGGTCAGAAAATATTGGCACAAATACTGCATCTGCTATACGAGTACTATTTTTCTGTTAAAAACTTTACTAAAGGACCTTTTTCAAATTTTGTATATCTGAAATGATAAATTATATCGGTCCCTTTTTTACTACGTCATATATCACTGGGTCTTGCGCGCCAGTAAATTTCCTAAATCTCTAATAAAACCGTAGCTTCAAATTAGTCGCACCCTCTAAAAACACGTTCAATCAACTTGCTCGAAGCGTATCCCTCGTGCAAAACGGTGCCTCTCTTTTTAAAACAGCACCTCCGAAAACGCGCACAGGTGTTTTCGTCCAGCTAATTAACAATCTTTTGTCGTTTATGGGCGAGCCCTTTCCCAACGCACAGTTATTGTAGCCCAACTCGACCAATACTAACCCCAAAGGCGTCGGATATAATCCGATTTCTGGCTGAAGTATTCTACTGTTCGCGCTGAGAGGTCTCCTGGGCAAATACATCTGCTGACTACTTAGAGGAGCGTAGACATCCTTGAAGTAACGTCCGTGCCTTGGAGCGTAATTATCGGGTTGCGGAATATCAACTAATGCCGATTGCGTTGCTAACACAACAGGTTCCGCCTGCTCGAATACATTCAAAGTGATATCCTTGTCGAAGTCAACCAGCGCTTTAGGGTGTCTGCTAGTTTTCGAGCCGAAATAACTCACAACTTCCGGCGCGCCCACTTCCTCAGTTGTTGCTTGGAAAGCTCCCCTGGGAGGGATAGATGTCGCATCGAAATTAACTTCGTAAGTACGACTAGCGAATTGTGGCGCTCTCCTGTTGACGTTTAGGCGTCTTTTAGGATACAAGTAAGGTTTTACTTGTGCTTGTCGCCGTAGACCTAAATCGTTTTGATGGTAGTAGATTGATGGTGGTTTTTCTGCTATTGTTAATGGTGTTGTGGTTGTAGACGCAGCGGCCAATACCAGATTAAAACCATATATATCGCCTTCTATTCCATCATCCAGACCCTTATCTGCATCCGTGTATTCTTGACCTACGACTACATCTCCGCCTTTGGGAATTTTGACCGAATGCATCTGAAATGTAGGAATGAGATTAATGTTTAGCAATCTAAGAGAATAAAAATTGCCTATATGTTTAATTGATTAAATACTTTAAACTATTTAATGCAAGAACTAAACTATAGATAAGTGTCTAAAGCAGTTTCTGGACATTACCGCTATTCCTCTATGTACACATATAAATTAAGTACCAGAATTTTAAAAATTTGAATTTTAATTTTAAAAAATGTTGGGTATCCTTAAGTCCATCTCAATTTCTTGACGTGTTTCAATGTACTTTACAAACTATTAAATACGATATCAAATACTGTTACACTCTATTCTTTAATAGAGAACTAGACTGGAATGACTACCTGTAGTTTTAATTAGGTAACTAACACCACACGTAGTAATTCTTAAACTGTAACTTAACATTTTCACTTTTTCGGAATATTTCGATCTTTAAATAAATTTCACTTGATTTCGCCGTTAGAGTATTTTCTAATACATCTTTAATTGCAATAAATTTTAAATCCAAACATCAACTTCGGCAACTTTTCTTGGACATCTTCTTACCGTGTTCATAGATTTTCTAAATTCAAGAGTTAATATACCTGACACCGCGTCATCAGTTAATTTCACATTTACGATATTTATGAAACTGCACCTTAAAAACAGTTAATCATTGTCATAAATTTGGTTATTGGTATAAATAATTATATACCTATATTTTCTTGGTTTTTACATCGTACAACTCTATTCCCAGTAAAACGTTTCGGTTTATTATTCTAAACCTTAATCATTTACGTTGTAAAATTGATAATGAAAAAATTAAAGTGTTGATTTGTATAACATTTAAAAACTATTTGACATTTCTTGTTTTATTTATAAAATCGGTACTTTTTTGTTTTAATTTCAGATATTTTTGAAATGTTTTATATAAAGATTGTTTTGTAAATTGTGTTTATAAATTTGAATTATTTTAAGTATAGTTCGCGCTTTCTAATTTTGTGCTTTTTTTAGAATTGATACATTGTTAAAATCAAATGTATGATTTTGTGTTATTTCATGTTTTTTCAAAGCTGTAAGATTTTTGTTATACTAGTGTCCTTGTATTCTATTTTCTAAATATTGCATAGTTTCGACCTAAAAACCAAGAAAATATACGTATGTCTATTTATGCAGGGTCTAATAAACACAAAATTGTAATGAGGCTGACAGCGACGGGCGACGAATTGTGAATTGTGTTTGAACTTTTAATTTCAAACACTTCAACCGACATACGTACGAATAGGTTTGTTAGAGGACAAACATTATTTTATTATTTATTAAACATTCTCCTTAGTTCCATTATGATATCGTTTATACATTGAAAGGACGCCTCCTTTTTCTTTTCATTTCTTTAAACTCCATTAAATTTATGCACGCTGGTTTTCTTAAAAGGAATATATCACTAAATCAAAAAACCTGGTGTTTGGAAAAATTTGTAATTTATTTTCTTACATTTAAATAAATATTGCCTCCTATTAAAAAAAAAAAAATTAATGGAGTACCTATATATATTGTTAAATCGAATTGGATATTTTATCTTAATGAAAAGGTCCAGTAATTGGGTTTTGGAACCTTTGGTGTAACACTAACTATCACACTGACAAAAGTCAATGCTAGGTTTTTCCACTATCACCAAAGTGATAGTGGAAAAACCTAGCACTGACTTTTGTCAGTGTGATAGTTAATGAAAAGGTGATCTATTGTTTTTATCTAAAACATTAATAAGTGAAAATGAACCAAATTTGAATTATCAACAAACTAATTATTAAGCAATTGCCTAATAAAGGTTGTAATAGTTATTTACATTAGAGTGTTGTGGTAGATGGCGAGTGCCCGAAAGAGTTGAAGCGCTGTAAATGACGTGACCCACACATTCGTATTAGATTTCTTGGCTGAGAAAATATCTAGAAAATTTTATTTAAAAAAATATGATGTGATGCAACAGTCGGTAGATGTGAATTCGTACCACTGCATTTTAAAAACTCGACTGTTTATGTCAAAGGGAATCTTTTTATCGTAATTTTTCGATAATCACAATTAAAACGGCATTAAAAATGTTGGTAACTGTATTTTTTAACTAAATTAAAAGAATTGTGCATACTTTACATTGGAAGTAATTGTGAAATAAAAAAAATGTAGTTCACGTTATATTAGGATGGCGAAATGAACCTACTGTTACGTTGACTGGCAGATAATGTTTACAGTTGACAAGGCCGAAACATGATTTTAGGCACTAATAAATAAAGAAGCGGCTCGCAGTACAAGATCCTCACAACTATGAGGGATACATACAGCGCCGAGAAAAAGTCTAAACACGTTACTTCAGCGTCAAAGCTATTTGCTCCACAATTTTGACATTGATTTTTTCCAAATATTTCGAAATAAGTAAATAAAATTTTGAATTCCTTTAAATAGTACTGTTGCCCTTGCTATACATTTTCATTAAGGTAATTTTGTCGGCTTTGTGACAGGGTGTACGGATGCATTCAAAAACAACAAACATAATACTTTGTTAAAACGAGTAAACTGAAATGAAATACCTAATAAAAATACTAATCTTTTACCAAGTGTTTAGAATGGTGACCACCATTTTTAAATGCGCAGGCAAACTCTTTCTCGAAATGAATCTTTTAGTTTGAAATATTTGGTATTATAGTTCGAAACGTCATTCTTATTCGTTCTTTCACATTGCCGGGTGTGCTGATGTATCATAAACAATATTTTTGATGAACCTATCCTCAGAAAATGTAAAAAAAATCAGCACTCGTTAAGTCTGGCGATCTTGTTGCCCAATTCTATGGGCCTACGCGCTCTATTTACCTTTTGTAGTATTGGTTAATTGTCCCTTATAAATTTTAGGAAATGTAAGTGGCCATTAAAAAGCATGGGCCTATCACGCACTTTTGAACTATTTCGTCACACGCATCCATGTTGACGATCAAGGGTTTTAAGGAAATTGGGATTTTCGTGGTTCATTTTAATTTTATTGTCACGTCTAGTGCTTTGATGAAAAAATAAATGGAATTTAAAATATCCAGCTTAAATATGTCTTGCAAGACATCTCTTAAATTTTGGTTTACATTTTGAAGAATAGTTAATTAGCTCAGAAACGGATTGAGGTAGGTATAGGAAAAGTAACAGTATCTTGCCGTTTTTTAGTCCGTACTATCAAAATATGACACAATATATACGGTATTCTATTTAAATTTTCATAACATCGGTGTGTATTTTTTTGAGTGACTCTGTATATTTCGAAAAAATTTTAAAACGTGCCCCTCATGAATCTATATAACCTCTAATACAAATATTTTTAAAATGTTATACCACTTTTCCTATATAAACCGACGCACAGTGGTTCAGAACGCGCAAAACGCGATCGAAATGGTTTACTCTTTAGTCTTAACAAATTTTACATTAAAAATTGAGTAAGTTTATGTTTATGGGTATGCTGAATCTGAAATTATGCATAAAAAACCCCGTGTTTGTAAAACCTACCCTAAAATACAACCCTTAAATGCGAAAATAGATAGCTCTTAATACAAGTACGAAGAATTTTTTTTATGAAAATTATAGTTTAGTTTGCAAATTCGAAGTATTTGTATGTCGAAACCACTACTTTGCAGTGAATTTGACATGTTTAGTTAATAAAAAAACAAACCTTAAAACATCCTGAAACTATATTGTAGAAATTCTTGTCCAAAATACAAAATTAAGCCTTTTTCCTTCAGTAAAATCTTTTTGTACATGAAAAGCAGCACCCTTAGTCAAAACAAAAATTGAAAAGAAAGAATTACATTTTGTATTTTGTGAATAATTAATCAACATCAGAAAAATATTCAGTGCAGTACCTATCATCTCCCCCAATAACATTTACTAACTCTAAAATATCCGTATCAAATTGCCATTTTCTAGAATCAGTTAAATGTTGTAAACTTAAGTATGGATCAGAACGTAATACTAATCGACAAAACAAGTCCTCATTTGTGTGCTTCCTTGATGATTTTCTCGTAAAATGTGTACCTACGATTTTTTTTCACATCTTTGTTTTTTTGCTTCCTGTGCTTCTTCTGACAATTTTTTGCTTTTAGAATATCGTAGTAACTTGGATATAATTTGCAACCACGTTTTAAAGCTATTGTTCTAATAAGCATATATTGCTGCTTCGTAAAACCAGGCGAGATAATAAATGATAAAGCCTCTTCAGGTGTCATGGCAGTTTGTTCTTGTTCGGGACTCCATTTTTTCATTATACGTTTGCCTCTAGTTGGTGTAGTTGAAGTACTTTCAATTATCAAATCGGCAGTACTTTTATCTCGACTTTCTCGTACTTTCACTGCAGTAGCATGCACAAGTTCTTCCACGAAAGTACTCTTTCTGAGCTCCGCGGTTTTACGCCATTTTATAACATCAGAACTTTCAGTAAAACTCTTTGAAGGACGATAGGGAATACCTGAAGTTGATGGACGATCGCAGTAAACAGATTCGGGAAAAATGGTTTCTTCTTGTAGCCAACCATTATGCTTTTTCATAAAAACACTGGATTCTATTGGACGATTTCCAATATTGGTCAAATACGTGTTCAAGCCAATACAAAATATTTTTACTTGATTTATCTTCTTCGACAAGCCCGTGTGTATCAAGTATAAACCGATACATTGTTCGTTTTTTACTTTCAGTCGATTTATCATCATTCTTCAGAGCGACTTCGTGCAATACCAGTCAATTTATTTTCTTCGCGTCCATTATGTTACAACTTTTCAAGAAAACTATTGCAACAAAAGCATAATCTTTTACAACCACTCTAACATTAGAAATTTCTAAAATGGCACACAGAATAATCTGCATAACGTTTCGACTCAAAGTTGAGTTTCAACTGATCGGGTACCAAGTGCGGTTTTCTTTTATATGTCCTGAATAGGCAAATATTGGCAGCTAATTTTCTTGAATTTACAAAGCCAAATAGGCAATTTACGCATAAATTAAGTAATTACCGTGTAGGGTTATAAAAAACTAAACTTAATCCTCTACTTAAGGCAAATTTTTATAATCAGATTACCTGTTACAAACAATTAATTTTGTTGTACCAGGTAAACATTATCGGATAATAAGTAATGTGACTTAATAATACACTTAGCAATGTTTAACAATATTGTAATGACATCGATAAATAAGCGCATTTCCTTTGAAGAAAGAAACTCTTCTATCAATATAC
This sequence comes from Cetonia aurata, assembly GCA_949128085.1. NCBI lineage: Eukaryota > Metazoa > Arthropoda > Insecta > Coleoptera > Scarabaeidae > Cetonia > Cetonia aurata. The sequence continues at coordinate 15,407,770 of OX421884.1, read as the reverse complement.
TTATATAGTCTATAAAATTAAAATACCGTAGTTTCGGGTTACTTGGGACAGTTTTCGAATTTAAAGCTTTATAACTAAAAAGCTGTTTATTTTTTCTATACAAAAAAAATTGTAGCTTATGCGAAATGATTAGAGGTACCGATTGGGCGTACGCACATGGGATACAATAAACTGTATTAAGAAAAAAAAAAAAGAAAAACTGTCTGTCCCAAGTTACCCAACGATTTGGGTGCCTTGGGACGTACTATTATTTCTATGATTTTTTCAACTCAACTTTAGAAGCTGTAACTTGGGACAAGTTTAGAATAAATTTACGTAAATTTTGATTAGGCGAATCGTTCGACAGCTCATTTTATTTAAAGTTTTTTATTTTATTTTTTAATTTTATTATAATACAAAATAGAAACTTTATAAAAAAGTATAAAAAATCTAGAAAACTTCAAATTCATTTGTTAATTTTTATTTTTCTTCGTCTGTGTTTTTCTGGGTCTTTTTGCTCTCTCAACTGTTTCAACATCACTAAAAGAAACGCTTGCTCCTGGTGAAATGTTTTATTTTTTTCTTTTCTGTGTTTTAGCAGAACAGTTTTCTTCAGATTTTTTTCCAAATCGAGCCTCTACAAATAGGTCTTTCAGTGTTTCAGCAATTGGACTTGCATAACCATTATTATTTTCAATTTGGTCTTGCTTTGGTAACCTTTTTAATATGGCATTTCGGTCAAGGGGAATTAACCCAGTCGCTCTAAATCCTGCTCTAATATTATCTGGTTGAGTTGCACGAACTTTTTCTAGCGTTCTGCGTAAAAGCTGTGTAAACATGTCTTTTCGTAGTGGACCACGATGCTTTCTTTTCCATTCTTTCAGTAGTTGTCGCCAAGCTCCCTTAATAGGTCGAAAGCAGCTAACGTCTAATGGCTGTGTGAGGTGGGTGCTATTGGGAGGTAGCAACACAAACCGTATGTTATTCTCTTCACATTCTCGCAAAACCTTAATAGATATGTGACTGCTAAGATTATCACCCAATAGCACTTTAGGTCCCTGTAATTTCTTGAAGTAGGGTAATGTTAGTGACAAAAACCAGTCTTCGAACAAGGCTTGGTCAAACCATCCTGACTTAAGTCTGTTGTATCGACAATTGGGCGGTCCTCCTTCGGTCCACCTGCTCCACATGTGGTCGGCCTTGTAGACTACGTACGGTGGTAGTGTTTCGCCACTACCACTCACACAAAACATCACGGATGTGTTTGTCTTCGAAGAGTCAAGAACTCGCTCGGCATGTTTGGATGATTTTCTAGCAACCACTTAATTTCTGCCAGGATCATCAACAATCTCGTCATAATTTAGCAGGTTTTCTGGAGGTACGTCCTTCAGGGAAGTGGCTAAGTTGTCGAAATAGCTATTAAGAATTTCAACTGACACAGCAGCTCTACTTTGCTTAACATTTTCGGACAGCCGTTGGCTTAAGTTTCTGTGCCTGTTTAGAAAGCCGTAGTACCAACTGTTTCCCGGTTTGCAATTATCAAATTTTTTCGCCCCTAATCTGTTTAAATAACCTTCGACTAACTCTTTGATATCCGACTGTTCCATGGGAAATCTCCAATCAGCTGCCAATAACACCGCATCACAAATGACTTTTTCTTCAGTTTCGGTAAGGACAGTTTGACCGCCGTATTTTTTCATATTTTTATTATTAATTTTTCGTTCGATGGTGGACTTGGGTATGCTGTATTTTTCACTGGCAGCCCTGTACGTTAATTTGTTAACCCTGATATCGTTGAGTGCTTTCTCGGGCGTTGCTTTTGTAAAATCATGGTATTTGCGGCTACCAAGGAGCCTCTTATATTTCTTGGGCATAGTCCCAAGTCACTCTTGAAAAGACAAAAAATAATAATAAGGGTTGTACTGGGAAAACATACTAAAGTAAGTAAAAGTAAAGTTATGACACGTTTTGCAGACGCTTTAGGAATTACAAAAAAAATATATCAAATGTTTATGTCAAATAGACCTTCGATGCCAGGGAAAAGTAGAAGGGGTATAAAATATTGTGTTCTTCTTACCTGAAATTAAATATTTTTTTGCAAAGGACTCGGTACACAGGGAGTGTGAAATTTGACGCAAGTTTATAGATTACTGTATAAGTATTCGATAAATATTTTATATGAAGTTCGTCTACCAACCACAACATAGCTCTGCACGCAAATGACGTACAGTCATCCGCTGTCCCAAGCCACCCGCTAGTCCCAAGACACCCGAAATTATGGTACTATATACTAATTAATAATAAACCCTTATTCTTTTGTACAGAAGTCTACCCCTACACACGAATAAATAATGCCGCCTTAAAATTTTCAAGTCACCTACTTGCGAAGCCATTGCATAATAATTTTATTTAAGTTGTTACATACCTTTCGATTGTAACGTCTGTAACGCTTCGATTGGAAAAGTATGATATCAATCAATTACATAACCGATAATCCACTTACAACCTACCTTCTGGCTTATGCCCATCCCTTGAACTTGTCCGTCTACGAAAGCCATCCATACGCCCGTCGAAGCCATCCAAGATTGACAGAGATGGTACCATCGGTTCTCCTTCAACTCCACGGGTACGCTAAATATTTCGTTTTCGAGTATCTCCAAATTGAGATTGCTGCCGCCGGGCGTGACCCAACTGCGGACCAGTCGCTCCGTATTCCGTCCTGCATTTAATACAATCAATTAATGCGAAATCGTACGTATTTTGAAACTGGATATTACATGACTGGATGTTACGTGATTCTACGTTAAGGTCGACCACATCGTTTGTTAAATCTATGAGTGGCTTATTTGAACGGTATGTATACCACAAAAAAAAAAGTGGTAAAGTTTTCGTAATAACGGAAAGAGTAGATATGGGAATCTGATACACTTGCAGATTATTACGCAAAAAAATAGTGAAGAATGTTAGTCCAATCTGTGCAAATACCAAAAACAATGTTGAAACAAAATAGTAGAAATTATAATAGAATTACTTTCTTCTTAAACCTTAAACACTGATACAAACGATAAACACTTGTCTCACCTATCAAAACATTTCTCTCCTAGACCATCAATATGAATTCGTTGCTTTCCAAAAAATATACATGTAAACATCTAAAACTCTATCACTATGTAAACATACAATTAACAAGAGAAAAACATACATTCTTCTTTCTGCCCCACAATACGTCAAGGCGAATAATATTTATAAAATGAAGCGTGCCTTCCGATGAAAGGAAACGTTCCGGGTGAAAAGATCCGACGTTTATCCGAAATCTGTCAGTTATTAATGTACCAAACGACTTAAGATTGAAGAACACTGACGTCCAGTTCGGAACGAGAGACAAATAGGGCAACAAGATAAATTGAGATTAATACCCTGTGCTGATATCCACTAACTCTTCGAAAAATGATTGTCGTCAGGTTTTCCTATTGTACTTTGGCTTTTCTTACACTTGCTATATTGAATTTAGAATTATACTCGGTTACATTAGTGCGTAATTTGATGTTATCATTTGTATTCCAATATTAACAACATATCATAGTCGTTCAGACCCGGATTTTTTTATAAGCTGTTTTGTTGCGCTGTTTAGTTATTATAAATTTGATTTCCTTATATGCTATACATGTTTAAAACTTATATCTCAAACGTGACGCTGCAATTGTTGTGTATTTTTTTTTTTGTTTCGTTAACACAGACATCGACTTTTACTTCCGATATTTTTTGCATATTCCAAATATCAATTACTACATGTCTTTTAAGACAAACTTTCAGGTTTAACTTCAATATTATGTTCCGGTAGTTATATTAACACAATACATTTGTGATTATTAGACTGTAGTCTATTTTATCAACACGCGTAACTATTTGGCAGTTGTACAAAGTTATTAAATAACACTTATACCGTGCTGGTATAAGAATCGTCTTGGATCAGATGTTAGATTTATAACACATGGAGAGTTGCCAAATCGAAGTACCATACGCGTTTGTATACATAAATACTCGCTTTCTCGAAACACGTGACAACCACATTTTCTGAAATGCATTAGATTTTCTAGCTACCCAAACGAAAAGTTGCCAGCATGGTATATATAATGTATTAATGAATACTTGTAGTGGAAAATGCCCTTGAGATAATTTCTTAATTTTCTACAACCTAAGTAGCATTGGATATCTATTATATTTTTGCAAATTTTCAACTCAAAAAACAGCATTTATTTTATATTTTTTAGGTACATATGAAAGGCATTTATTACAAAGATATAAAAATTATAATCTCGAATGTTTTATTGCACCTTTTTTTGTATTTACAAGTATGTTATTTCTTTTTTTTTTTCGTTTTTATTTTATCTATTATTTTGTGATACTTTGTTCTTCCTGCAAAGGATAACGCAATGTTTATAAAATATAAAACAGCCATTCAACGTAACGTAGCGCAAAATATTAATAAATTATCTCAAAGGGCGATTTTCCCTCAGCCTCTGCTTTCTGCAAGCCGAGCAACCAATTACACAAAAATTCATTTCTTTATCAGAAAGAAAAATTTGGAAAACAGTTACCACAGCTATCCATATGTAAAAGAATTTAATAGAACAGAATATTGCCTTGATTCTCAGTAATTCACATATAAGATAGATCAAAAGCAACCTAAGCAAATTGAATTTAACTTAACTAAAAAATTAAATTTATTAACTTACTTGAATACGACAGTAATGGGTGTGGATAAGTGAAATTCATACTCTTCAACCAAACACAGAAAGTGAACTCAGTCATCACGGGTACATCTGCTATATATTGTAGAAACTGAAAAAAAAAGTTGTAATTTCATATATCTTCGAAATGAAAATCTTTAAAGAATCATTGAAATTAAAACATGAGGATTACAAGAAACTTGAAGGGAACACCTTAGAATTAAGCAACGATAAGCGAAAAACCTATGGAAGCGTTGAAAGTAGCAGTAAGAAGAACAAAGTTTGAAAAAGCAACAGGGCATTATCATATAATTGGTAAAATATAAAGAAAATAGGGAGAATAATTGTACTTGAACTAATTAATAAAAAAATGAGGATTAGTGGAATACCGTGAGTCTGGTAACTAGTGATAATACTTCTACTTTATAAGAGACGTGGTACAAAAGGTTGTGAAAATTATAGAAGCGTAATTTTACCAGGAATGTAATTGTTCTTCCTTCTTTTTTTTATATTAACACTCATATTATATCTTGGCAATCAATCGATGTATGTACGTATAAATATTTTGCAACAGCAGAACAGTCGCTAAATTTTTTCACGCGAACACGTAAAGATCAAACCGTATACAATATTACACAAGTTCATTTAGTAATGCTTTGCATGGCTCGTTCTTGAATATTTCGTGAAAGTATCGTATCTAAGCAGATCTTAGGTCGATATACCTAATTATATCAAATGAATGTATTCATATTCAGGTACTGTTGTTAACATGTAAAACGTACAATGTATTGAATTTTAGGACAAAAGAATACTAACAATTTACACTTTATACTGTATCAAAATAAATTTACCTGTAAAACGTTTCCTTATTTTATTACTTCATGAATTCAAATAGTATGAATTCAAATAGTACGTTTTAGCTATATTTCAGTTATTTAACAACTGCAAATTAATTGAATTTGGGGAATCAATTCTCTTTTCCTAAAATAGTACGACCAACAACTCCTAAGTGATAAAAATTCAAAACATTAATGTTCCACCGCTACATTTATTCAAATGATTACGCAAAATGAAGCTCACGCATGTGTATTTATTATGAAACACGGCCTAAGCGGCAATGTGCTGGGCTCACATTAGCAACGATTGAATGATTGATGCATTTATTTATAATTATGGGCACAATTAATAATGTAGGCTAGTCTAGACGATGTAATTTATATGTTGTTCCACTTTCACACAAGATACCTATTAATATTATTTAGGTATGGTGAAAAATTTTGTTTCATTATGTCCAATTCACATAGAAAGTGCTTCTTGCTGAAGCACTGCATAGGTATTCTTGTGCAACCACTATTAGTAATCTTTAATTTAATGTTATCAACATCTACCTTTCCTGTTGCAAAACTATGCCCCATTTTTAAGGGTGGCCACGCTGTCTAACATAGCTAAACTCTTCGAATTAGTACCTGATCACAGTCTGTATCTTCAAGTGAGTCAATTAATTGCACGAAAATAACATTTATTATCACCAACAGATCTACTGTTGCCAACTTGTGTACTTTTCCTGATTTTGCGACTGAGAACTGAAGTAGCCAAGGTCAGATAGATGCTATTTACTCGAACTTATCCAAAGCCATTGCATCGATAATGGTATTCCATCGTGCAGACTTCGAAATTAGAGTTTTAGCGATACCATTTTGTATTTGTTTGAATTGTGCGTAATCAATAGTTTTTTGTTTATTAATACGGCTTTTCCTCGGCACGTCACGTGAGTGAGTCAGGTGTACCGCAGGGTTTCCATCTGTGTCCCTTATTATTTTTATTATTTATTGATGATATATTAGAGCAGAGGCTCCCAAACTTTTTTTTCTCATAGACCAAGTTTTGCTGGTTCCAGTGGACCACCTGCAGCTACATTTCTACCATATTCCCAAAACTCGACAAAAAAAGTGAAGATTAGATCTAACTATGGAAATTTGCGTTGCGGCTGAGTTATTGGTTAATTAATTAATTGATTGTGCTGTGAGTAGATGTCAAACAAGTAAAGTTAGCCAATCAAAAAAGTGATTCCATCCAACTTTACTCCTTTGACATCTACTCACAGCACAAGAAACCAATCAATTCTCACATATTTTATTTAGAAAACTCACCATTCGGAGTGGTAAAAATAAAAAGAAAAATAGTATATTTCCTTGTGTTGTATTTATTCAAATATGTAATCATTACACTATTAATTATTATTGTTATCATATTATATTGCACGGAGCCAACGTTCGTCACAAGATCCAGAGCGGAAGTGCTAGATGTTACGCTATGCTCAAGTAGGATGATTGACGCCATAAAGGAATGGCATGTGTCGGAGGAACCATCGTGTTCGGACCATCGACACATAAGATTTGACCTAAATGTTACTCTCACCGAGGTCAAGTACAGAAATCCAAGGGAGACAAACTGGCAAGGATATGTGATATCCCTCAGGGAGTCTCTCGAAGGAGGTACGGCACCGGTGAGAGAAATAGAAGGGCTAGAACTAGCGGCAGACCAAGTGCATGACGCCATTTGGCAGCATACACGGAAAACTGCCCAGAGAAAACAAGACGCTATAAGGGCGCCAAAACAGCGTGGTGGAACAAGAACTTAGAGAATTTGAGGGCCGAGGTTCGTAGGCTGTTCAACAAAGCCAAGTCCGACCACAGCTGGGACACCTATAAAAGTAAACTGACACAGTACAACAAAGAAATCCGCAAGGCAAAAAGGGACTCATGGAGGAAGTTTTGCGAGGAGCTGAACGAAGCTCCCGCTTGTTCACGAATCCATAAAGTTCTAGCCAAGGACGGTTGTGCTGCGACCGAGGTGGGCTTCATTAAAAGAATGGATGGAACCCACACAAGCACTCATAAAGAGAGCGTTGAGGAACTGTTAAAGGTTCACTTCCCGTCCGCAAAAATCCTGACTGGTGCTCGTGGGCCGGCCGTAGCAGATCATACGCCAGAGAGGCCAAAAAAACAAGACTGGAGGCTGGCCGCAGAAATCACGAGACCCACGAGAGTCAAGTGGGCGCTAAGCAGATTTTCGCCTTTCAAATCTGCAGGCACGGATGGAATATTCCCTGCCCTACTTCAGAACGGGATAGAGGTACTGATGCCACATCTCGTGAAAATATTCAAAGCTTGTTTAGCCTGGGGATACGTCCCAACTGCATGGCAAAAGGTGAAGGTGGTATACCTACCTAAGGTAGGCAAAGTATCCGACCAAACGCCAAAGTCATACAGACCAATAAGCCTATCCTCCTTTTTACTCAAAACTCTTGAAAGGTTGGTGGATAGGTATATAAGAGACACCGCACTGAGAGAACAGCCACTCAGTGACAGACAATACGCTTACCAACCGGGAAAGTCTACAGAGGTCGCTTTGGACGACCTCAACAGGCTAATTACTAAGTCTATAGAAGACAAAGAGATAGCCATGACGACTTTCCTGGACATCGAGGGAGCATTTAACAATGCCACCACTAACTCGCTCATTGGGGCATTGCGGAGAAGGGGTGTCGCGCCGAGGCTTCTACAGTGGGTAAGAGCCAGCCTGGAAAGAAGGATAATCACATCCACAATTGGCGAGGCTACCATTGAGGCAGAGGCAGGAGGGGGATGCCCGCAGGGTGGAGTTCCCTCTCCCCTGCTGTGGGCTACCCTGGTAGACGACCTAATCCGGAAGCTGACCGGCAAGGGATTCCATTGCCTTGGCTATGCTGACGACCTTACAATAGTCGTCAGAGGGCGGTTTCCAAAGGTTCTGGTGGAGCGTATGCAAACCGCTCTTAACACAGTGGACAAATGGTGTAAACAAGAGCGACTTTCAGTCAATGCTCAAAAAACACAGGCTGTCACGTTTACAAGAAAAAGAACGCTAGAAGGCTTACAGCCACTAGTGATAGGAGGCGAACGAATTCCATATGTCAAAGAGGTGAAATACCTGGGGGTATGGTTTGATCAAAGGCACACATGGAATTCACATATCCAGAAATTGACCACCAAAGCCACCATCGCCCTGGGTAGATGTAGGAGGTTGTGTGGAAAGAATTGGGGCCTTAGCCCCAAGATGACTCTGTGGTTATACACAAGGGTAATTAGACCCATGTTAACGTACGGAGCAGTTGCATGGTGGCCAAAGGCGCGGCAGGCGGGGGCGGCCAAAGCGCTGGGTGGCGTGCAGAGGCTGGCGTGCCTATGCGCCACGGGGGCGTTGAGATCGACCCCTACCGCAGCGATTGAAGTAATTCTGAACCTGCCACCATTACATATCTTTGTACAAGGAGCCGCAAGGTCCACAGTACACAGACTCTTACATAGTCAAGTACCGATAAGTAAATCGCACGGGGCTGACTATAAAAAGCTGCTAGACGAACTCAAGGAGGCACCTCTTTTAGGATTGCCATGCGATGCCATGGTTCGTACCCCTAACCTAGATAGGAAATATCAGGTTATAATACCAGATAAGAAGGACTGGGAGGCAAGTGCCCCGGTAAGAGCGGACTCAAACTGGTTTACTGACGGCTCTAAAACGGACTACGGCGTTGGAGCGGGTATTTATTCTAAGAAGCCTAAAAAGGCTCTTTCGGTAACCTTCAGCAAAGACACGACGGTGTTCCAAGCTGAGGTTGCTGCAATTCATCACTGCGTCCGAGAGATAGAGAGAAGAAACACCACTTCATGTGCTGTGTCAATGTGAAGGCCTGGCGAGGACAAGGTTTCTAGTAATGGGGGAGGTGAACCCCACAGCTAGTAGCTACATAAAGAAGCCGCTCTCAAAGATGATAGGCCTAATTAAGAGGGCAAAATTAGAGAGCGTCCTCTAGGAAAAAAGGGGATCACAATAGATCTGAAAAGGTCGCGGTGAAATAGGTCGATAGGCCACCCCAATCCTAATCTAACCTAATCTAATCTAGTCATAATTTTAGTGGGAGGGATGTACTTGATGAATTGACAGCAAATTATTAATATTTGGCTTCAGTTTTGTTAGGAATAACCGCAAATCACCCCGTTCTGTGATATTCAATCTGCTCCTTTTTTTTGTTAAAAGGTTTGTAACGACACTAAAACTTTTCTCGACAAAATATGACGAGGGAAACGCTATCAAAAGCTTTCTCGTAATTCCCCATAGTGCAGGATATTTTTCGGGTATTTCTGCCTGCAGCCAAAATATTTTATGCCCTCTTTTAAATTTCACCTTCAGTTCCTCATTAGTGCTAAGCTCGAGTAGCTCCTCTTGTAATATCACATTCTCCACTTCCGTTTCATCAAGTGGATTTATGATCCATGGTCAGAATATCTTCAAATCTGATTTTAAAGTCATCATGCAGGGCAATTAAATGTTGAACGTATGTATGTGTGAATATCCTCATCAAGGCATTCTACCTGTGACAAGTTTGAAAACTGGGAAAATTCGCACCGACTAATATTTTGCTTCATAAATTTCATTTTTCGAAGAAAAACTGAAATTACACCCTTTGTTTTTATTAAATTGAGGCTGTCCCCTTGTAATTGTAAGTTAATGTCATTAAATTTTTTGAACAAATCTGTCAAATACGCGATGTCTGCTTGCAAATTGATCAGGTTTTCTTTTAAATCTGGATCTTTACTTTCCAGAAACTCTAAAACTGATTCAAAAAGTGAAGAAAATCTTGTTAAACATGCACCTTTCGACAACCAACGTACTTCAGTATGTAAGAGCAATCGTTGGAGGTCTTCATCATTTTCATCGCACAATTGTGCAAATAAACGCGTATTCAATGCATTGCTTCTTATTTTGTTAACTGCACTAATCACAAATTGAAGCGATTGGTGTAATTTAGCACTCAAATTTTTCGCTACTAGGTGTTGTCGGTGGATGACACAGTGAATTGCAGTTACCTCTGGTATAATTCTTTTAAGATGGCGTATAAACCCACGACATCGCCCGGCCATGGCAGGAGCTCCATCTGTTGCCACCGAAATAACGTTTGTGAATGGAATCGGTTTTTCCTTAAAAAAATCACTCAGGACATTAAATATTGATTCACCTTAGTGTCCGTCTCCAAAGTTTTCGCGAATAGTAGCTCATCATGAATTTCTTCTTTATCCGTGGCATTCGTATTTATATTGGTGAAGAATCAAACAAGTTCATGCAAGATTGCAAGCACACACACCACAAGTCGTACTTCGTCCCTTTGCACGTCTGAACAAGCATGCGCTTTGCAAGTCTCGACAGGTTGTACTGAATATGGAATATGCAAGTTTTTACAAGTAACAGTCGCTGAGTTTCTTAAAATATTATCTGCCTACATTGATAGGTGAACTCAAGCCAACATTTTAGTTCTTCACTATCGGAACCATATAAATTTTCGTTAACCCCCGCTTACGAATTGTGAACCCCCATTTTGTCACGCCAACGTAGACCCCCGTCGAGTGTCCCGTGGACCGCTGGGGGTCCACCTGGACTACTTTGGGAATCACTGCATTAGAGCATGTTGGTTGTGGGGCCTTACTATGCGTTGATAAAGTAAAGCTATTTACCTCGATTAATTCATTAGACAACAGTGTAAAACTGGTACGGTACTGGACGGACCATTGCTTCAAATGCCAACGGACAGTATGGCACCCGAAATTATCTTCACTGAAAAGGTGAAAACCTCTATACCAAGCAGAGACCAGGCACGTGGGGTTACTAATGATCCCAGTAACTGGTTTACGGACGGATCCAAATCCAGCCAGGGCACAGGAGCCGGTATTTGCGGACCGCGCCCTCATCAAAGGGTATCCATAAGCCTGGGAAAGCATGCGACGGTCTTCCAGGCAGAGGTATTCGCCCTTGCAGCCTGCGCAGAAATGATTGCAAAGGGGGGCTGCATGAGGAGGAAAATAAGTATATTGACTGATAGCCAGGCTGCTATCAGGGCAGTCTCGAGCCCAGTAACTAGGTCAAAACTAGTTAGAGACTGCAAACAATCCCTCAACTCACTGGCACAGGATCACACGGTGTCGTTGATTTGGGTGCCGGGACACGAGGATATAAAAGGCAACATAATAGCTGATGAACTAGCCAAGGAGGGCTCCAAGAGCCACTTCATAGGTCCAGAGCCCGTATGTGGGATTACAAGGGATTCTGCTGAAAGGGAGATCTGGACCTGGCTGGACAATGCAAGTACAAACAAATGGAGGACGACAGAAGGTCAACTCCAAGCTAAAGCGCTAATAGGGGATGGGGATGCCAAGTTCTCTGATAACCTACTTAGACGCAGCAAGAAAGAAGTTAAAACCATTACTGGGTTGGTAACTGGACACTGTCCCCTGTGTCCACTGTGTCTTTGCAACACAGGCCGAGTAAGCGAACCGTGGTGCAGAAGATGTGAGCTACAGGAGGAAACGAGTTTACATGTAATCTGCACATGTGAGGAGTTGAAAACACTCCGGCAGGAACATTTCGGGAAGGCTCTATTGGAGCCCTCGAAGGTTTTCAAGTTCCCACTGGGCAAGATACTGGGCTTTATAGAGAACACCAAGCTGCTCGAGTGGAAGTAAGAGATTTAATAGAGATGGTACAATGAGCACCCAGCTCAAGTGCCTGGACTAAAGGTGTCCCCCTAACATTATGAATGAATGAATGAAATGAAGTGTAAAACTTCAATTCAGTTTAGATTATTTGGCCAATTGGTGACCTCTCAATCGGTTAGGTTTAAATTTCTCTAAGTGCCCCATGTAAGAAATGAAACACTCGAAGAAGATGTTCATTACATTTTAATTGTGGATTGGACTCTGTGAATGTAGATTTGAGTGTGCTTTTTGAACACAGGCTGACTTTTAACAATCACGTTCATTGGCTGGTCTCTTCTGCTAATAAAATGTTAGTGTTTATCTTGCGTAATACCAAATCATTTGTTAATATTTCTACACTAAAAATCTTATATTTCTCCCTAGTGCGCTCCAACATTGAATATGCCTATATTGTATGAAATCCGTATTATAACTTAGAAAACCAAAACTGAAATTGTCCGAAGAAAATTGTAAAGCATGTGTTGATGCCTGCTCTAAGACAATCATGCCACTCTATTATTAGAACAAGCTGTTGTTTTCTATGCATATTTGTGTAGGTTCTTACATTGTACGTATTATACATATTTATAACAAACAGTAGTACAACGTTTTCGCTTAGTGGTTTGCGTGATGAAGTAACTGATACCTACGCCAATACGATTATAAACTTTGATTTATTACTGTTCTTTACTATTATTAATCAATACACCTATACTCTTACCTGTATGTAACCCTTCTGTGTTAACGTCACCTTCAGTACATTAGAATCTGGTTTATTATGTATGTGTCCGTATTTCAAAGGCCTGTGATCTATTATTTCGGCGTGTGCTAATGCTGACAAAGATGATAGAAGCATAAAGGCGGCGGTCCTCGCACTAACAGAGATCATTGTATCTGAAATGAACAAAAGCAATTCAATGTTATAAAATGAAAAGTTACGGGAGGAATGACATGCCCTTAGAAACTAAACAGTTACGTATATAGAACATTATTATAATTTAAATTGTAAGTGACTTTGTTCTACGGAATTATTATTTAAGAATTTATAATTAAACCGCACACCATTACGGAGTTCGGTGACCTTATGGAAAATTATTTACGGTAAAATTCTGAAAATTTATTAGTAGTACAGTAATTTAATCGCAGTTAATATTGACACACATATTTTCTTAGTGACACTAATACTTGTTTTTTTTGTTAAAACTTCAATTATATTTTACTCATATCTAGCTAATGTCACAATTTTAAGTTATTGAGTTAACAAATTGACTGTGAGCGAAGAATTTTAGAAATATAGTTTACTTTTATTGTTAGAAAACAACTAAATATAACAATACATTACTATTCTATTTAACTATATCCATAGTATAAATTTTATAACTTTTGAAAATAGACGTGTGAAAACTAAATGTTGGGTTTTTATTAACATAATTCTTCTTATCCTATTCAAAATCTTTTGTATAAGAGAATTTGTTTAAATCTAGAAGTTTTGAAACATGTCAGTGTTTCGGAAACTATCAAGAATAGATATACTTATAACTCTCCGCTTGAATCGGTATGCTGCCAATTTGACGTTCAGTCAAGAAATATAAAACTCGCAGCTAAAATTGCATAAAAACCCTTTACTTTAAATAAATAATAATAAAATGACAAAACGAGGCAACAACACCAGAAACAAAAACCAGGAAAGATCATCAATCGACAATGAGGAACAGATCATCAACAAAGAAATTTACGCAAACCTTAAGGAAATGCAGAGATCCTTATCAGATAAATTTGACGAAATGCAGAGAGAAAATACTGAAATAAAAAAAAATTCTTAGGGAAACAGATGAAGAAAGTATATAATATTTGAATATCTTTCAAATATTATATACTTGCTAAATCAAAGAATTTGAAACGGTAATTAACGAAATAGAGAAATACTAAATAACAAATAATGTTATTATTAACGGCATCGAAAAACAAGGAAAAGATGAAAATTTACCTGAAGTGATTAAAAAACTGATGAAAGAAATGAAACTAGAAATAAATAACGATACAATGCATTGTTACAGAAAACATGAAACAAGCAGCGAAAATCCAATTATTGTTGAACTAAAAATTAAAGAAATGAAAGCAACTATATATACTAAAAGCAATAAAAGATAGACTTACAATCAAAGTCAAGGATTGTCAGGTAAAAGGAGTGAATAACATTATTTATATAAATGAGAAAGTAACCACGGCAATAAATAAGGTGTTCTATAATACAAGGATATTAAAAAAAGATAATAAAATTAAATGTTCATGGACCAGAGACGGGAACATATATGTAAGGAAAACAGAAATAAGTAATAAAATTAAAATAACAAATTCTTTAGATCCACAGAAGCTACAGTAAACAAAGGTATAATAAACCAATAAAAATGATGAAGAAAAATGTGTACGATTTATATGCAAAATGTTAGAAGTATAAAAAATAAATTTCATCAAATTGAAATAATACCAAAGACAGAATACAATCCAGATATAATCGCACTGACAGAAACTTGGTTAACTACTGCAGATGAAAATCTCTATCAAATAGCAAATTATCAAGCAATCTATAATTGAAGAATGCAGAGAGGAGGAGGCATATTATTTTATATAAAACAAAATATAAATTATAATGTTATATTAAATAAAACAATTAAAAATATAGAAATACTAACGACAGTATTAAGTGCCTCAAACTTAACTATAACGTTATTGTATGAACCGTCATTAGTGAACCTAGAGACATTAGAAACAGTATTACGACATCAGTAGAAGATATTAGTGTCAAATATTTTAAGAAATATTTAATTTTATTATATAAATGTGCAAACGTGAGCAATTTCACAAACCTGCCAATATTTCAGAAGAGTTTGTATGTATTTAAGAAGCCCCTACGAATACTGGAGACAAATGAGTCGAGAAATATATTACATTAATAAAAATTATACTATACTTGTCAAAATAATCAACCAATCAATAATATACCAACACCCTGTATAACAAGAGATGTTTGGGATCTTTATACCTATATTCTACTCTATTAGGTCAAATCTCTGTTAGTAAACTACAATTGTCATCTTTTATATGTGAATGATTGTCTACATACTGATCACTGCAGTTTGTTGTGTAACACCCTGTGGAAGAGAAGAAGCTATTGATTTTACTCTACCTGAAAATGTTGTTCATAACACCAGGAAGACTATAAGCACACCTGGTTCTATTCCCTTAAAAAGAAAACTGGAAGTAAATATTTTTCGTCTCCACATATAAAAAGAAATACCAATGGTCACCTGAAAGAACTTTCACTACACCTACTACTAAACATTTCTGATTTCAAACGTTTTCTTTGTTTTTGTAAACTAAACGAATTCCTTTGTGCATTTGCAATTATCGTGTGACATAATGGATGCCTTTAAAATATGTACCTACACGCATTAGGTGCACATACATGGAGACGTAGGAAATAGTTTTTGTCACTTAATGCTTGTTACGATTCTAAAACGATAGGTAGTTAACATCTGACTTTACTGCTAATAGCGCACAGACATTTTAGGTGGAGTGCAAATCGTGACAACAGATTTCGCAACAAAATCGGTTTAGGTTTCATCTTAAGCGTAACTAATAATTTCTACGCTCTGACTTGTTTTGAAGAAGAAGAATGACATGATAAATTAATGACTTTAACATTTTATACGTTATTAATTCATGTTGTTTTTATTTTAGAAAATTGTAAGCACAATTCATTGTCGCTAACAAAAGGAATGGTGGAGAAAGTTATTTAACGGTTAAAAAAAAAATGGAAACCCTATGGAAAAGAATATAAATTATGTATTTGTTAATTAAAAATGAAACCCATCAAAAATTTTAATTCCTACCTGAATTAGCGGTTATATTCAATTTGTCGTTAACAACTATGGTATTACTTTAAGTTTGGAAAATCTCCAAAATCGATCCCTTATTAAAGAATTTCGCTCTTGGGCAATTTCTCAAAGATTATGTCAGCATAATTGCATGTAGAGACAATCTACAGTTACCTATTTAATATTATTAGTACGGTCCGTGTCAAATACTTTCAAGGTACGTAGATGTTATTTATACAAATATATCCAAAGCATTTGACAGGATCAATAATTCATCTTTGATTACGAAACTGAATCTAAAGGTATCTTGATAACAGAGTACCATAAATATATTAATTACAACGGATTTCAGTTAATAATCATCACCTTATATAGGTGTTTCTTTGTAGACAATTTTAGGGTATTCAATGAAGTTTACACAAACGTTGTCTGTGATCACTTGCAGGTACAGCTAAACAATATTTGTTAGTAATGCGCACAAAATGCACTTAAAATTCTTTGCAAAACAACCCCCGAATGGGTGATACGTCACACAATCGCTATTAAGGGCGCGTGGCAAAGCAATATGGCGGACATATATGTCAATGCAATTTACAGCATGACCTTTTCGGTACATTTATAGCCAAAATATCCAAATAATTCGATAATAAAAAGATGCAATGGAATCGTAAAACTATGCGTTCAATAATAACGTACGGTAAAGAAGAAATAAAACGAGAAAGAAAAGAATATTTTTGAGCGCGAAGAGAAAAAAAGGAATTATAATAATTATAGAACCAGGATTTTTTTAATCTGCTTCTATATTTATTATAGAAGCAGATTAAAAAATCCGAGGTAGTTAAACTGAAGATAGACATGTCTGCTTCAAAACACAATAAGTAAAAGCAAAGCTTATTGCCTCAATTCTTGCAAAAAGCCACCGAATGCAAAAATTATCTCAAAATTTAGCGCAGATAAAAACCGTGCTAAATATTTTGTTGTAAAGTAGGACACATAATTTACACATTACACAGGTATAAATTGCGGCAGGCAATAAACGTAGAAATAAAAATAGGAAAACTAAGCGCCCTCAGTAAGTGATTAATTCAATCGTGTCAAAATGTACGACCAAAGATCTTGTTTTTACCTAGATAGCAGTATGCAGCAGATGATAAAGGAATTAGGGGGTTATTCATGATTTCCTCCTATTGAACACCGTCCCTTAAGGACCTTCGCGTTTATATTGTCCCATATATCTTTAGATAGGAGACGTCAGATTAACGGTACACAGAAAAAACCTACTTATTTACAATAACAATCACTTTTCAGTCAATTTTAGTTAATTCAATAAGATATTTTGTTATCTCAAATATGCTAAGGTTAAAGAACAAATAATGTGGTTCAGGTAATCAAACATTTGTTTGCCCATATTTAACCCTACCATTTAGTGTCTCTAAACACATTTTCGTATTGTCAACGAAATCAGTTTTTCAGTGTACATGATTCCTTATAACTCAAAAATATTGATTTGTTCGTACCTGCTATCGCAATGAAATATCCGGATTCCTTGAACCACCATTACAAGTACTATAGTATTTTAAAACAAGTGTCTCATGATGTTTATGCAATGCGAGTACAAATTTGAATCACGAGTTGTGTATCGGCGACTGATTCAATGTACGAGCATTACAAGTCATTGTGACACGAGCTTTTTACAGTTTTTTTTTTTCTAATTTGCACATTAATCGCCCATATTACATTCCGGCAAGAGTCCCACTAGTGCATTAATATCTCATTACACCACAATGTGCGGGAATAATCATTTCAGCACTGCATCATCCTTTGTTTCTAGCTTTATTGTAACATCCAATTAGAAAAAAAAATACCGCACCCCGCGCTAACGCGTACCGAACGCGTATTTTCTGATTTGATAGTTACTTCCAATGTAAAATATGCATAACTTCCTTCAATATTTTCTCAGCCAAAAAATCTAATACAAGTATTGCTCCTTAGGTTAGTTCTAGCGCTCCAACTCTGAGTTGTCGCGCAGTAAATGACACCTATCAGACTCTAATGTAAATAACTATATACAGTGTCCGACAAAAGTATGGAATAATACCATTGCTTCCTTAAATACTGTTCTAATCTCAAGTTTCTTCAAATAAAAGTTCTTTTAATTATATTTTTCTGTGTTTTGGTCGAGTTTTCGTGGCGTTATTTTTTACGGTGTCGTTGCTATGGCAACAAACTTTTGTTTTTTAAATAGTAACGCATGTTTTTTATGACACATACTTATACATACGCCCATATGAAATATGTAATGGATTACATTACAAAAAATTCAATAAATTTAGTAGTTTCTTATAAAAAAAATGACAACGATACTACACAATTACACAAACACATTATTTTGTAATGCCCTCATTTCATTCTAATTCGAAATCTAAATTGTTCGGCCGTTCCCTATAGGTAACCCCATAGGAAAAAGTAACGAGGATGTGCGTCTGGAGATTTGCCCGGCCACTCTATTGCCCCTCTTCGTACAATTCACCGGTTCGGGAAAACATTACTCAGATAAATTTTGACCTCTAATCTAAACCAAAGTGTGGAGGGCCTCGTCTTGTTGAAACAACAGGTTATTGCTACTAGAATAAATAGCTTGTAATGTGGGAACTACGTTTTGGGTCAATATAGTTAAATATTTCTCCATTGTTAACGTGCCATCCATAAAAAAAATGGTCCCATAATATTATCATCGATGATTCCTGCCCAAACATTCACTATTTGGGATCGTTAAGTGTGAGCTTCTATTAGCCATTTAGGGTCGTCGTGAGCCCAATATCGACAACAACATAAGCATTTAACATAAATGTGGCTTCCTCAGAAAACAAAATGTTATTTCCGAAATGCCGATTTTGTTGGAACGCATCTGTCATGATTTCATAAAACTACTGCCATCTATGGTTAGGATAGACGTTATTGAACGATATGCATGCTTCTTGTTGCGTTCGTTTTCGATCACCATATCTTACCATAATAAGAATTGTGTTTTTTTATCCTCTTATGTTATGTGAATCATTTTTAACACACACAAAATTATCAACAGGGAAGCTAAATGTCAAAAAATTTACAACTGTGACAATTTCGTTTACATTGCATTAGAATTCGATTTTTCTCGAAAATGTCATTATGTGACTCCTCATACAATATTAACTATTTGTACGTAGAAAAATATGCTGATTCAGAAAATAATAAAGAAGGCATACGTTAGTATTTAAAAACAATAGTTCGTTACCATAGCCACGAGACCGCAAATAATAACGCTACGAAAACTCGACCAAAACACGGCTAAATATAATTAAAGCAACTTTTATTTGAAGAAAATTTTGATTAGAACAGTATTTAAATAAATAATGGCATTATTCCATATTTTCTCCAAACCCAGTATATAACTATCTACATTATTATGTACATACTATATACTTTATTTTTTCCTACTGTATTTATTGTATTTAGCGCTCACTGTATTTTGTCCTGTAATTGAATATTTCTTTGTAAATCTATTAGACATTTAAATAAATAAATTTTAAAATAAAGTAATATGTAGCAAAATAAAATGAATAAATTTAGTAAATGTGAATGTATAAATTACAGAGCAATGGAACGAATTAGAAATGTCAATGAAAAAACTTGTTAACGTACAGGAAGTAATTGATTTATAAATGAAAGAATTGATTCTTAAGACCCCAACTTCAGATGTGCGAAATATGATTGGTTTTAACCTATCCAGCATGCTGATAAAAAATAAATAATTGGAACAATACAAATTTTACACTCAGAATAAATAATTTTTGCTCATGGTGATAACTGAATATTTCAATGGCAATGTTATCCAAACCGTTACAATGTCATGCTGTAACTTTATAGATCAATGTCATTACCAGTTTACAGTGTAGAAAGTTAAACGTTATCTAAGAAATGAAATGAATATAAATGCACATCTAAAAATTATATAAGTAATGCAGAGCTACATATTGCATATCAAATCTTCTACGACCTGCAGTAGTTTTTCTAATTAATGCAATAAGAATAGCTGCCAACTTTTTGTTTTCACCTCTGAAATACATTTATCGTATGTATGTATACATATGTTGGAATGGACAGATTGAAATATGAACGTGAACGGAATACCAAGTGGAAATGTAAAAGTAATTTATAAAAGAAATTGTTAGCGACATGGAAATACATCTGTTTGACACTTTTACTAACAAACTAAATAAGCATAAGGACAATCATAATGAGGTTCGCCGCAGCTAATGAAATCCTGATTCTTAATTACGAGGAATTGTGTTTGTTCTTATATAGATACATGAAAAAATTATCTATGGTTTAGTTTGAAGTTCAATTATCTTTTTGATTTGAAATGATTTTTTTGCGACCACTTTCTGTTAAATGTAAATTTGCACCCGCTCTTTTATATAGGATTATATATTTATACACATAGAAAACTAGTTAATAGAAATAATGACATGGTATGATAACTATAATAAGCCGCCTAAAGAGTAATATGTGCAAGAATATTGAAGAATAGTATTTTCCTCAACGGGGGTGAAAATTCCAACACCAGCAGCTAGGCGAGTGTTAGAATCGTCCAAGCAAATAATAGCCATTATACGCGAATTAAAGACACTATTTTGTCCACGCCTATTAAGAAAAATTGAATACATATGAATTATACAAATATAATTTGGGATGTCAGAAATGTGAAAACGTTTCAAAGTTTGATTTATTTAGCGGTTGCTATGCAACGCACATTGAGTGTAAGGGTGTTTTGTTGTTATGTTCTGCCCGTGTATTTCGAAAATATACGTGATGTGATTGGTTAATAGTCCTTGAATTCACGAGCGTGAAAAATTACTGTCATTCGTCAAGTGAATTGACGAAAACAATTGACATATTATTTAATAGGCATGGAGAAAGAAGATGCTAGGTCATAGTTTTGTTCTTGTGGTTGAAGATCATTGTCATGGCTGTCAAAGAAGCTTTTTAATTCCTTGATATAGCAGTTCCATTTTTTTATATGGTGGCAACAATATTCCGCGGTCGGTGCTTTTCCTAAAGACAATGATTTAGACAGTCAGTATTGAGGCAGGAGTTGCGAGAGTTGGATAACTGGTATGGTTTTGTTTAGTAACGTCATTGGTCTTTCTTTGCTTTGTAATCTTGCCTCTTTACACGTGACGCTTTGAAACTTTCAATTGAATTAATAGAATTAGAAAAGAAATTCAGTAAAAATTACGTCTTTGGTCTCAAGAATTCCTTCATTATAAAATTATACGGCCGGTTTCATGTGAACACACATCATCAGGCCAGAAACACAAATTGACTAGAAACTTTTTCTGTTAAAAATTCTGGCCTGATAATGTGTGTCTCAGTATTATCTTCTTGTTTTATATGTCGAATATATCAGAAGTTTTATGTCTCTAAATGAAATAATTATTAATTTCCAAAACATTTGCAATATTAAAAGATAAACATTACCAGGCTTGTGAATTCAGTCCATTCTGAAGATTGCCTGAATAAAAATTTATTACTTGGGGTATATTTTATGCATATAGTATATTAAATCGTTAGTGTATTAGAGATATTGTTGCTGATCTTCCAGGACACTTCGAGTAAAGATTTTTTATATGGGCAATGTTCATAATGGCCAGAATTCACAAGCCTGCTTATTACTTATTGAAATAATATTATTTTTAAATAATAATTTAAATCAACGTGGTTTTATAGATAAATAAATACATATTTTAGGTGTAAGTTATCACATCATTGCCGCATTCTGAAAACATCATGGGCATAAAATCAATGTTTGAAATATCAATTTGGGCGGAACATCATGAACTGCTATTAGTTTTATCTGATTGGAATAGGTTTCTTTATAGCCAAAGTTCTCTTCAACATTTTAATCAAAGCGAACTTTATACAATATAACGGCTCATCGCACTGGCAGAGAGACATAATAGTGGATTGCCTTTTATGATCAAGAATGTTTATAAATATGAACTAATATGTACTATTTCAAGGCTTTGTGGAGTGCTTAAAATCAGAATAGAACTTCAACTCTGGAGAACAACAACATATATGGATGGGAGATTATACATTCAAACGTTTAATGAAAAAAGAAGTCAGAACAAGGAAAATCTTGTCTTTGCGGTTTTAGAAAATCTATATGAGGCGATACAATAAAAGAAGTTATGGTTTTGTAGAAAACAAGCTGGTGTCTGTAATATCTATATTTATATTGACAGCTCAGGGTGCAATAATGTCGTAAAAATGGAAGTAAACTCTTTAAAGACTTAGCAGGAAAGCATTTATTTAATGATTTCAAACTGTAGAGAGTGCATTCATTGCATATTTGCCGATCTGTATTTGAGACATTAAAATTGTGTTGTACCCGTACACCCCGCCAGCTCATTTGATAGAGTAACCATCCGGTAAACAGGAGATGTCGGGTTCAAATCCCACACGAGGTAAAATTTTTAATATAAAAGTTGCCTCATATTAATTACAGTGATTAGCAGAGAGCATTTATTTGATGAGTAAAAAAAGAAAACAAAAATTTCGTTGGCACCAAATTTATTTAGAATTTATTTGGAAGAAGCTCTGAAAATAATAAATTAAAAATTTGGTTTAGAATAGTAGTACTTCGCTTCATCATAATTTTAAAACTCATTGATGCTCTTGTTAAAGATACAGATAACCGTGTAAAATATAGTTAACATGCATGCTGATACGCGAAATCTTTATTGCGGATCGTTTTCAATTGGTTGGTTATTTTTTAAATAATTTAGGCGGAATCAATATAGTAGACGATTTTAAGAATTTGCGGCGAAGGAAAAATTTAGGTTGCAGTCAAGTTTTCCGCATTTTTATAGATGCACCTCATTCTATTGGAATGTTATTGCTCTTCCGTGAAAGCGAAGTTTCAACTAAGTAATAATAAAAATGTTTTTTATTCATATCATATGTTAAAGCGGACATAACCCCTATTACTAAAATTAGCACGCGGCCAACATAAAATGTACAGTTGTAAATGTAAAAACACCAAAATTCCGCATTTCTAAACGGACCTTTGTGAATGAAGGAAATTAAACAAAACGGAAATATTAAATGCGGAAAAACGTAGCATCTGAATCCAGCTTATTCCTACTTAACCTTATCATCACCAATTAGCTTCACTTTAGCTAAGGTATGATTCCAAGCAGAGCTTTGCTCACACAATGGATAGTAAGTACAGGAAAACAAAAACTCAGGCGCAAGCATTATCGATACATACGGAATTACAGAAATTGACACAGTACTTCTTAAGGATACCCGGATGGACAGTCGAATCAAACAAACATGGAATTGTGGAAACAGCTTAAACAGCAACTCACACCCTGCCCTATTCACAACCACCTTATTAATGTATTAAATAGTTCCGTATTCATCCAAATAAGCAATTTCATTATAAAACTTATTTGTAGCATTTGTCTTTGTTAATTCTAATAATAACAATAATTTATTGTTTACGAGCTAAGAAATGTGCATAATACCTATGTCAAAAAGCAAGCAAAAACTTGTATAAAAGTTTTAAAAGTAACAATGGCTCTTAATTAATAAAATAAAACGAAAAACTATTCTGCAAAAAATACACATTTTAGATGAAACACAATTAGAAATTCCAAAGTATAGGTAAATGGGTAAAGTAATTTAATTTTACTAAATATTTATATCAAATTAAAGATATAGATATCGTACCTTATCTTCAAAGATATATTCTGTTGAAGTAACTAACTAACTATATTAAGTATAAATCATAATAGAATATTAGTTATAAGTTTTTTAAATAAAGTTAAATTTGGTTAACAATACGAAATCGCTTCTTTTCGTGTATTAGTAAAATATTACTAAACATGCTGTTTCATGATTTCCCCTAAATTTTAATAAAATTTGAAAGATTAAGAAATGTTTATATAATATTGTTGTATTTAGATGCAAACCAAAGTGTTAAAATATTGTAACTCACCAAAGATGATCTTCTAATAAAAATTAGATAAACTAGCGATATCAACTGAGTCCTTAAAAGAACCACACTATACTAATTGTGTATTTTAAATGAACAAACTACCACGAGACTTGTTTACTTTTACTATTTATTCCACGCGCGTTTAATACAGTTACTGCGTAACTACTGCTTCGCAATCCGCAAGAGCATTTTTGCTTTAAACTCGCACAGATCTCCTACTCTTGGATAGTGTGTCAGCGAGGCTATACATAAAACGTTTAGTTACCTTGCTACTAAAGACGAAGCTTCAGATATATCGGGCTATAGGGTTACTAGGATATTCCGGATTATGTAAGGTTAAACCAAATTATCTCACTCGAAGAATTTCGAAAGTATGCGGGCGTATACAGTATTTGTTACTATGATGTAAAGGCGGGCGATTCTCTTCATAAGTTTTCATCAATCAATAATGGTTAATAATAAACAATAATAGTCATTGATAAAAGTGTTAAAAATAATTGAAATTTTGAAGTATCATTTGAATAAAAAGGTTTGCCAATCTAGTGAAAATTTTAAAGATTTTTATATATTGCAGAAAAAATATCCAGAAGTCCCCGCATATGGAGTTAGTTAATACAACCAAACTAAATTTTCTAAATAATAATATATTGTATTCGAAAAATAAAAGCAAAGCGACTTGCAATATTGTAAAACATATACAAAATAAACATAACAATACTAATAGTAAAAATAGACTATGGAATCTCCTACGGTAGTTGCCAAAACTTTTAATGAATATTTTCAAACAGTCCCTATATGCACATCACAAAATATCCCTCATCAAACAATATTTAGCAGTCATATTACACCCAACAGGTTTACTATATACTTGCAGCCATATACCGACACCGAAATTATAGCTATATTTAGTAAAATTAAGAACAAATTTACTGCGGGCCCGGATAGGATACCGGCAAATTTATTATAACATTGCAAATACGAAATAATAACGCCTGCTACACACTTAATTAGTAGTTCCTTTGAACAGGGAATTTTGCTAAAAATATCTTTAATTAGACCCATTCATAAAAGGTGAGATGCAATGAACGTGGGTAATTACCGCCCAATTGCATCAACCTCCTGTTTTTCAAAACTTTTTTAATATGCTATTCTCAATCGTATGGAAAAATTCATAGAAAACATAACCTATTTCACATTCTGAACATGGGTTTAGAGCTGCTAGATCCACCGTTACTGCGTTGCTGCAAGTTTATGACTGCATCTTGGAACCGAAACTTTACCTTCTGGCAGTCTTCTGCGATTTAAGAAACGCTTTCGACTGCGTTGATCACTGTCTTTTGTGAGAAAAGTTATACGCTTTAGGTTTGGTTTACTTCGTATTTGTCCACCAGATTGCAATTCGTAGAGGTTACAATAAGGAGCGCCAAAGCAAAATATAGGGTCACTTCTTCTTCGCTACCTATTAATTTGGGTGTACTTCAGGGATCTGTGGCGGGCCCTCTATTATTTTCTTTGTTTTTGAACGACATTGTTGAATTCCTGTGTGACTTTGCCGTCGTTTCTTATGCTAACGATATTACAATAATAATTTCTGAAAGTGAAGTAGTATCGAGACTGTTACAAACATCATATTAGATAAAATATATACGTGGTTCTGTGCCAACAAACTATCCTTAAACTTGAAAAAAACGAAATATATCTTTTTCCACACGTTGCAAAAAAAGGTTGAAAAATTTATGAAACTGCATGTTACCAATAGAGAGATAACGTCAGTTAAGTCTGGAATTCTTTTGGGATTAACGTTTACTCCTTCCTTAAGTTGGAACAACCACTGTCAATCATTAAAATCTACTTTAAATAAATCTATTTTCAAACTTAGATCACTGAAAGACATCATCGATCCGCATATTCTAAAACATATACTTGTATACGTAGAATTTCTCTCCAATTTACTGTATAGGCTTCTTTTGTGGAGCTCTTCCTCCACAGCAAAACCAGTTTTCCCTAAAAAAAAAAAAAAGGCGGCCCTAAGATACTTTGCGGGTATCACGCAAATAACGTCTTGTAGAGAATACTTTATATCACTTAAAATACTAACATTGATTGAATTATATATTTTAGAGTGTAGTTGTTATGTACATACACAACCCCAAATATAATGTTATCAACTAAGACAATAACGGTCACAATTACAATATTGAAAATCCACAAATTCATGTTAGGAGACATCGCTTACAGTCAACTACGCAAAGTCCGGATATACCGGGCATAAAAATTTATAACCATTTACCTAATAAGTTGGAAAACACTTGGCTCCAAAATATTCAAAAAAAATCACGCCTACAAAAACGTTGTTTTTACACAATTAATGAGTTTTTTGCATGTAATACTGAGCCATAGATTTGTCCCTTTATGGTTACCTACTTGTTTAAATTAGATGTTAGATTGTTAACCAATGTAATTTTTTTCTTGTTTTGTTCATATTAGTTAATACATTAAATTATATGTTATTTGTTTGTACTCCTTTGTGACGCATTTTATACATTGGTCGTTAAATAAAGTTCCATTATTATTAATTAATAGTAAATACTAATCCGGTTAAGAAGGTTCCATTATATGTACGTATGACACAATCTAGGTTTATGTGGCAAATTACTAGGGTGTAACATTAACCTGTTTAACAATTTAATCAGTGTCATCACAAGAATAAAGCCTGTCGAAAAAATAAATACTGGAACGTCAAGCCTGTTTGCCATCTGCTACTTTTAAATAAAAATATTATAGTGTCATGCTGGTAGCACTTTTGATAACCCAGTTTAAGCACTTACAGCATCGCATTGCAAACATTGGGTATTGGGCATATGAGAATACGTTATACCGTTTTCTTGCCAATTAGTTCCGGAAACAATCTTTACTTTCTTTGAAAGGCTGCTGAGTTAAACGCAATAGTTTTTTTTACTTACGTAAAAAAACTTACGCTTACGATTCTTATATTTAATTATTAGTTAAATAACTCGCTTGTAGTATTGTCGGGCACATGTCTATACGGCTACAACTATTTCGATATAATTTAGGTTAACGAGATATTAACATACTCTACTTGGAAATCGGAGATCGTTTTTTAATTCTGAATTCTTAACGAGAAAACTATTAAATATACTGAATGCTAAAAAATTATAACGCCATGTGTAAATACGGTACTAATAATCGCTAAAATATTCTAGTCGGGTTTACGTGTAGGATATTAGGTATCTAGTCACCTATATTACATAGCATTATTCGTTTTCAATTTTTATAAAATGTATTATAATGTAATTATGTAATATATACATACACTCCGCCAAAAAAGTATCGCATAATTTAGTTTTGAATCATAAAAGTATCGCATAATCTTTGTTTGTAGCATAAAGTTGTAAATATACTTTAATGCGCTCTAAGATATAATTTCTATGATTGTTTAAATAAAATACAGGCCAAATAAAAACAAGAACTCATACTTGAGATTTTTATTAAAACAAGAAATTATAATTTTGGAAAGAAAAATGTCATAACAGTAGCTTTTAATGCTGAGTATTGCCACCTCTGGCTCTTATGACCGCTCGCATACGGTTTGGCAGAGATTCGATTAACCTCCGTATATAAGCCTGATCCAAATTCTCCCACTCGTCACGGAGAGCATTTGCTAGTCCATGCAGGTCTGCTGGGGCAACATTTTGGGTTCGTATCCGTCTGTGAAGGAGCTCCCACACGTGCTCGATAGGGTTCATGTCCGGACTTACCGCAGGCCAATCTAAAACTGGAATACCAACATCGTTAAGGTATTCCTGGACGATTATTGCAACATGCGGTCGTGCATTATCGTGCATTAACATGAATTCGTTTCCTATAATTGGCGCATATGGTACTACATGTTCTTCTAAAATGTCCGTTATATACCTGTGGGCAGTCAGTGTACCTCTGTCTACTGGTACTAACTCTGTACGACCTGTTAAACAGATGCCTCCCCAAACCATAATAGAGCCACCAGCGAAATTAGGTCTAGGTCTGATATTACACTGCGAATAGCGCTCACCGTCTCGTCTGTACACTGAGATACGCCTATCTGAGGTGTAAAGACCAAATCTTGACTCATCTGTGAAGAGTATATTGGCCCAGTCATTAATGTTCCAATTTACATGTTCTCTGGCAAACCTTAAGCGAGCCACTCGGTGGTTCCTAGTGAGACGAGGGGCTGTTACAGCTACTCTAGCTCTTAATCCACTCTGTCGTAACCTATTCCGAATAGTTTGAGTACTCACACGAGTATTTCTGACTCTAGCCAAGTCGTTCTGCAATTGTCTCGCAGTTACATGTCTTCGACGTAATGCTTGTAGTAGTAAATAGCGGTCATCTTGGCGAGTAGAACATCTTGGACGACCTGGTACAGGTCTTCTACTGTAAATGCCTGTTTCCCTATGTCTGGCTACGGCTCTAGAAACACTTGACTGATTGATGTTCATCAAATTAGCAACGTATGCTTGAGATCGTCCATCTTCGATTAAAGCAACTATAGCAGCCACTTGTTCTGAAGTTAAATTGCTCATTTTAGTTTTAAAAGCGTTGGTACAGAACTCTGACTTCGCACTTTAAAATTTGTCCGTATAAGAAGACTTTCAATAAGCAACTGAGCAAACCTTACACATATGCATTTTTCTAAATGTGTTCTTTTAGGAAAAAAATTAAGTAAAAACGCTAAGTTCCATTATTTTGTTAGTGTTTTTATAGTTCACATACACGAGGCAAACTTTTTGTGAACGTATAAAAATATCTTGGTTCATAAATGCCCTTTTTTAGTTTATGCGATACTTTTTTGGCGGAGTGTATTATAATTAATAAAATAATTGGTAACGCATAACGAACGGTTTCGTTATGCAAATACAATGAGACCTTCTTTTTCGGAAAGCTACTTTACAAGAGCAATACAATCCTGAAAACGAATTTCGTCGTTAATCATAAAAGTAGAGGCGTACTATAAAATCTTATCATTGCCACGAATCTATGTCGACAAAGATCACTGAAAGGGATTCAACTTTGAGATGTAAATAAGTAGGAACGTAAAAATAAATGCTACAAGTAGTTTTACCTTTTGAGGTATTTCGCAGAACGCTCCTCTATTGGATGCTGATTTCAATATCAAAAGAGTTAAGTAGAAGTTTTTCAACTTTCAGTATTTACATTTACTTAGAATCAAAACGAACGAATACATTCTTAATATCTACCGCTACAATTTCAAAGAAGTTATTATATGATCTTCACTTTTCTTAAAGATGAGCCTGCTTGAAAAGTGGACTTTGAAATAGTTCTAATGGCATTTATTTTTATTCACAAATGGAAATTTTTGCTTATTTTTGAATAAGTGCTGTAATTATCTAACCCACAACTAAATAAAGATATATATATATATAAGGAAATGTTTGCAGAAAACATCAAATTTAAAAGAAAAATAAACTTATTAATATCAGAATAAAAAACCAAATCATTCAGGAAACCACTCAAGTAAAATACCTAGGATTAACGATACAAAAAAAAACCTAAAATGGGATGGACACGTCAAAGGCCTCACGAAGAAAAACTCTAGAACCTTAGCAGGCATAACCAAAATAATTCATTAGGTACGGAATTTCCTTACTTAAGTAGCTTAGTCACTTTAATTGGGTTTAGTAGCCTGTGTGATAAAACTTGATCCGGCAGATCTCTCAGTAGGTTGGCTGCTGCCAGAAATAGCAGTTTCTGCCGTTTCAGTGCAACAAAAAACAACGTGGTAGGCTGTCTCACCCTCCTACAAAATCTAAAAATGGGCCTCATATTTGAAGATGCCAATTCCTTGTAAATATTGTTCCAGAGCCCTTTCTTGTTAACCTGTTTGTTATTTCGTTGCCTAGAATACCCTTATGCCTCAACACTCACACCAAAGTAAGTTTGTTGTGTTTGGTCAGGATTCTTAGGTTTTCCAGGTAATCCCAAGCTAGATAGAGAGATTATATGATAGTAAGTCTTCAGAACCCCTTAGCTGTCTCATATGATATGAATCAATTGACCCTTTAATTGTTTTTCCAATGCCCTCCGGGCACATGTCTCTACTCCTAGTATTTCCGTTTGGTGTACGGTAGTATATTGCCCTAATACCATATATTTTTTATAATTCAGAGTGTGACTCTATATGTATGCCAGCTCCAGAATTTGTGATTCCTTTTGACCCATCAGCGTACTAGATTTGGTTTCGAATCCCGAATTTCTGTTTTGCTCTCTAATAATCCCAATCCAAGACAACCTTGAAGGGTTGCCCAAGAAGAGTTTGCGAATCATTATTATCACTACTCATTTCAAAGATAGGGTTTATGATTTCGGTCGTTATTTCCTTAGCAGCTTTCGGTGTGCCCTTTGCAGCTCCAGTGATACACAGGCAAGCCAACCGTCTAATTGTACCTGTACTTCCAATAAATTAATATATTTTTCCTACTTATTATGTAATGCTTCTGGAATAGGTTTTCTACATTTTGATATTACTTTTTTTTATGTATGGTATAAAATATGTTAAACTCTCAAATCAAGTGGAAATCTGTCATTAAAGAATAAAATAATTTGGCCAAAACCTTTAAATAAAATATACATTAAAAGATAGGTTCTCAAGAAATTAATTGATTTGATGTGCATTTTCCATAAGAGAAACATTGGTTGGGTTTTTATTTAGATGTTCCCTGACTTTTTGAATGCATTGTATGCATGTGACTCTTTTTTACATAAACATTTCATCTCTGTATAAATCTATGCGCTATAAATTTGTGCTTCCATCTTCATGTTGGCCTGTTAATAATTAGGATTAATCGTATTTAAAACCATCTTTTTTTTTATGGAATTGAAGAATAGAATTTGCATAAATAATTGTTAAGTGAAATAAAGATGGGATAAGGTGTTTACTTAGTTTTAACTGAATCTTTTAGTTCCAAAAATCGCTTTTTTGCAGTGAAATATTAAATCCAACAAAATGAATTATCCCATAAAAAATGTTTGCTTTTCAAAAGATGGAAATATTTTTTTTTTCTCCAACCAACATTCGTTTAAAGAAATTATGAGTTTCGTTTGGAATCCATAAAGTTTGTTTGATTTGTCATATAATGGAGCATAGTTTTATTTAAGAGAATAATTTTATACAAGAAATGTACTTAGAAACCTAGTTTCTCTGATTTAAAAGTTCTTTGTATCAGTATATGTTACTTAAGCTTGTTTGTACCTGAATTACCCTGATATATTGTATATTTTGCTTTACTTATATTAAATAATATATGTATATCTTGCTACACAACGTCATATTTTCAACAAAAAGGGAAATATTCCCCGAAACTAAAATATCAAATTGCTACATAATCATGCTAAATATTGAGGAAAAATTATTTTCTACCGCTCGTACAAGTTTACATCAAATTCATGTAATCTGAACTTTGTTTTCAGGGAAGTGCAAGCAAAAGTGCTCCGTATTACATGGGTTCCACCGCAAGTTTACCAAGGAGCGGCTTATTGAGGGCGTACTCACCAGCTGTCACAGCAATACCGCCAGATCGGCTGAAAACGCTGCCAACTGGTAAGAGTTTCCCTTGTTTTATGGCTCCTAATTAATCTACTGTTGAATCCGTTCCGATTGGTTGATTGACATTACCCGATTGTATTTGTGATTTTTCTTTGTTCGATTATAAGTTTGAAAGCTTCTTTATATTAATTATTGTTTTCATTACTACACACTTAATATATTTCATAAATGCATGAAATTAAAATTTAGTTACCAACATTTGTTCTCCCCGCGTTAGATTAAATCGTAAATGGCCACACTTCCAAAATAAACAACATTGTTTAGGTTTATTATTTTTTTACACTTTAATGCCGCCACATGTTGGCATCTTGCAACATCCGCTTTATAATAATGTAGGACTAATTATAAGTATTTTTAATGCGATAATTAAGTTTACAATTGCGTTAAATATGTTGATATATACACAGATACATAAATATACACTTGCAAGCATTAAATAAATATTGCAGCGGTTGGTTAGTGGAACGAATAGTATAATGATTTAATTCCCGCTTGCTAAGATCATATGAAAAGTATACATTTTAGATTAGAGTCTATAGCGTTTATTCCATGCTTGGTAAAATAATTGAAATGGCGCAAATTATTCGTATTATTGGTGGAATAGTTTGGTTCAATTGCTTAAGTTATAGAAACTTGCTTCAAGGAGACTGTGATCTTCAATTCGAAAATAATTCGCAAATATTAACCAACGAAGTAAGTCTAGGTTATCAATTAGGTACCTCAAACAAAAAAGATATATTGTTTACGCATATGTCCTTGTTTCAAAGCAGTATTGTTTATATTCAAAGAAAACCTTTTTGTATAAAAAAACGAATCTCATAGTTTCTGTAAACGGAATTTTATTCTCTCACGCTTAAACAAAATGTTTTCTACAGTTAAAGAAAAGATAAAGAAAATCCCTCTGATAAATATGTACGTATTTTTAATAATATTAATAAGTTAAGCAAATCAAATTTACCAGTTAGCTTCTCCACACATTAATGTTCTATTCTCGAAAGATTATCTAAAAATACTTTTAAATAAGATCACCAGGCAATCCTAATCATTAGCGAGCAAACACACAGCACCAGAGTCATGCCAACAACTAGCAATTTTTTATATAATTTATATTAATTTTATATATTTCAAACCATTCTAGTACTTAATAGTTTGCATCTGCATCTGTTGATGTCATTTTTTGAACATTGGTTAAAAGACAGACGGCATTAATAGGTTTGTTCATTGGTCTATAGAATGCCTAGATCATATACACTTTTTTCTACGTAAATTTGATAGGGAAAGTATGAGCCAGTATACAGAGCTGTAAGTCAACGAACAAACGTAAGCATTTGTGTATTGGCAAGATAAATTTCAACAGCGTATCAAAATTAATCAAAATTATATTCATTTTAAATTCATTGTAATTCGGGATAAAATTGTTGTTGTAGT
Organism: Cetonia aurata; assembly: GCA_949128085.1. Lineage (NCBI taxonomy): Eukaryota > Metazoa > Arthropoda > Insecta > Coleoptera > Scarabaeidae > Cetonia > Cetonia aurata. Next base: position 15,374,516 of record OX421884.1, on the reverse strand, counting down.
TGAACCTACATTTACTCTTGAAATAATGAAGGTTTCATATCTCCATATCAAACCACAATTTTATAAATAAATAATACTTTTATTGATTGTAAGCCATAAAAAGGCCTGAAAGCCTACCGAACCCATACATATAATTATTAAGAATAATTTTAAAACAACATACGATACAGCTTCCATGGCTGACTCCTACTTACTGTCAAATGAACAACATATTTTCCAAAATTGATTATTTTTTTGATTTAAGGAAGTTTTCGTGTTGTAATAAGAGAACTCTTCTTTGTTTGGAAAGAAATATTTGTTTGACTTTATTGAAAAGTACCATTCATTTCTTTGAAGTAATGGATAATGCTTTGAATTGAAGAAACCCTTGTGAATAAAAAACAAAATTAAATGTGGCAAGTGTTCAGAGACAAAGGGAGTCTAAGGTATACTATAAATAATATTTGGACATTATAAATATACATAAATGTATGTATGCATTTATTGCTTTCCCTTAACTATTTGTTATGTAGCTTTAGGAAATCAGCTGCATACATATACTATATCAACAATGTCTATTTAATCTGTTTCACATAATGATGACCTTCCTTTCTATTTGAAACTAATCTTACCACACAAATTACATATTTTCGCGCAATTAGACAGGTATACACATTTCGTAATTCTTACTTTATGTACTTACACCAATTATCAAAATTGTTAAACAACAAAAAATACGCTTGCAGTTCTTTCGGAAATCGTTACTATTATTTCTAATTTTACTTTAAAATAATTGTTTGTGGTACGTTGCTAAACAGGAAAGATTGCAAAGATGCTCACAATTCCAAAATTATATTCACCAAAAGCATATTCCTTTCCGATTCTTTAATAATATTTGGAGAACAAAGATGGTAAACTGAGTTATTTAATTTAAATTTAAAACAATCGTTTTGTTCTTATATTCATTACGTAACATCTGCATAAGCACTTATTTTGCTGCTTGTTAACACTAATTATAAAACTATTTATGTATAAGTGTATGCTGTTCTCTTTTTATTTTGCTCCCTAAATATGTGTTGCGCTTACTTACATTCTTATCACGTTCAAGAGCGAATTACAGTTACATATTTCGCTAAAATCCGAAATAATGTTGAAGCTTGACCTGTCCTCTTTCTACTGGAGAGTTATTTTGAAAGTGAAAAATGTATTTTTCTTATAAATTTTGTTTGGTGATGGTGTAACTTTTGAAAGGTGCACCCCCAAAACCCCAACGTGCGTACGCAACTGGAAACCGTTCTTCTGAAGGCCCTCCCAGACCGCCAGAACGATTTGCACCTTTCCAAAGGCCCGCCAACTCCCTTTATACAGTTTCAGGTGGGTTACAGCCACCTCCAATAATTAACTAACTAGCCGCTATAACTAACTAATTCCTGTAAATCTACCGCAAAAGATAGTTATAAATTTACTAAATTATAAAGGGTAAAAATATCAATATGTATTCGTTAAATAACTACATTATGTAAATATGTTAATGCAATTATTACTAACATTTTATGTTCATAAGGTTTTAGAACACAACTTTTCATATTCGTTCCTCCACACTACTAGATGTTCTCTTAATATTTACATATTAAATTCCTCTCTAACAATAAATGAATTATATATTGCATATAATTGACAGTACAATGAAGAAGCTGTTCTAAAATTATCAAGAAAAGCTTTTAAAAAAGAAGAGTTATAGTCTGTCCATATTTCTAACCATTTGCCTTTAGAGGGATTAAGAGTGTTACCTGGGACTATCCACTACCTGGTGCCGCCAAATAATGCAAATGAGGTAATGGGCCGTATTAAGAGAAATTGGATTTTTTTAAAGTAGAGAAGTAATTATATTTCGTTTAATATAATCTACCGTTTACAATTTAATCTAATTGGCTATACTATGAATAATTACAGTTTCTTAAGTAAATAAGTTATTATGTTTCGTTCAATATAATCTAATTATTTAGTCGAACATTAATCTCTTTATAATACACTTTGAGTATTATAATCTTAGTGAATACGTCCCTGTTAACCACCCGTGCTCGCAAGGGATTATAACGGTCGGTAAACATTTCTTTTGTGAAGATCGAGTGCTATTTAAAAAGGCAAATCGTTAGAAATATGGACAGACTATATCAAGATTCCAAGATATGTTTGCTGGTATATTTCGTAGCCATGGTAACCAAATTTGTGTACAAGTACCAAACTTTTTCCGACATTATATTAAAGATTGAAGAATCAATATATACCAAAAGCATACCAATAATTCTTGGATATCCCAACTTAGAATTATCATTAAAGTTTTGCCTAACATAGCTAATGTTATGGCAATTAAGTACGTTGTTATTTTATGAGTATGGCAATGATCAATTCCGAGAATCCTAAATCAATACAACATGCATGATTTTAAGTATGCGAAATTTCAAAGTTTAATTCTTACAGGTACTAAAAAAAGAATTTTGTGAGCAATTATTGGCTCATGTTGAAATCGTATGCGCCGATAAAGTAAAATTTTTAAAAATAACAGCCCCCAAATCGAAACCTCTATTACGATTTGGTTTTAACGTATTTTATCTGCATACGACAGCTCGCATATGACTAACATTTAAATTCTAACAATTGCTTAAATATTTTAAGAACCCTAGTGAAAAGCTTTCTGGACAATTTGTTTGTAAGTTTGGATAAGTTTCATTAAGTCTCCAGCATGTTTTGGTATTGTTATCACACTGAAATAATAAATAATAATAAATAAATAACTTGATTTTTATGCGATACGTCTTTAATATTTAGCAATTAGTAAAATGCAGTGAATGTGTTATTTGGTGTCATTATAAAATATTCATGACTAACATGAATGATAAAATGAAAATTTTAAAATAAATTTTTTTTTAGAACGGTGTGTATTTCTGTAAAGCAAATTTATCGCGCTTTGTAAATAGCGATTAATATACAGAATGTTCATTGAAATTACAAAATAAAATAAACATAAAAATATTTTAGAAACACAGAATACACACACTAAATTTGAGTTTTATCTGATATTAGGTACTGCATATACTTCTAATACACTATCCACCTCGGGGCATCGTTATATTTCTAGTGAAGATATAGATGGTATTTATAAATTATAATGTGTATTTTTTGACGTACGATATGTACTACGGACAGTCTTGTTCGATACACAAATGATGCAGCTGTTACCAGTATAGCCAGTGTCACTGCTGATATAGGTCCCGGCTCATAACTTTTTTAATTATAGATATTTTTTCATAAAATTCGGAATGCACTATTTACTATAAATTTCCAGTTATTCAACCTATTTTATAATTTTTTACCGGAAATAAGAACAAGCTTAAAATTTTAAATGCAACACACTGTATCTTGTTGGCACATTCGGCTTCTGCGTAATTTTTTCAGTCTGAAAACATACAATGTTTTAATTTTCGTTTCTTTGGTTACGCCAAAAGTTTTCCTAACTGTCAACACAACACCTAGTAGAAGCTACAAATTTTAGACTCTTTTGTTTTGTCGGCCTATTACAACGTGACAAAGAACAATATAACTATTTCTTCATAAAAAGTTTTTTTTAATGCAGCCTTATAGATCCTCAACTTTAATTTGAAGAGAAATTCTTGACTATTCGTATTCGTGGCACTCTAGATTCAAACAAATTTAAAATGTTGGTAACCAACAAAACGAAAATTAACAAATCATGTTTTCAGTCTCAGAAAATTGGGGAGAAACCGAATATGCAAAATTATACAGAGTGTTCCATTTAAAATTGGTTCTAAATTCCGGTAAAACAGGAACTGATAAAAAATTATAAAATAAGTTGAATAAGTGGAAATTTACAGTAAAAAGTACATTGCGGATTTTATAAAAAAATATGCTGGGACACCCGGTATACATATATGTATGTCCAATATTTAGTTCATATTGGTAATTACATATTTATCCTTACGAATCTTGTTTCGCATCTGTTTAGGTTATAAGCAGCAAATATAGAATCACTTTCAAGCATAAAAAACTGTACACTTTTACGTTAACCAATAAATTTTACAGTTTTAGCTAGAACTCCAGTATTTTCTTCTTAAATACTTTAACAAGAAGTAATTTCTTATTTTAGTCAGGTGTGTTACAGTAATTTTACCATTTCATGGTTATATCAATGCATAAATGTTAAATTTGCAAAAATCGTTGAATAAATATTTTCATTTTTCTCAGTACAAGAGCAGCAGTATGACATCTTTATTCTTACAATTAGTTGAGGTGGTCTCTGTTATATATAAAAACGTGTGAAACATATCAACAAGCTCCTATTTGGATTCTGTTGAGAATAATTCCTGCTAAAACTTATTTGAACATTCTTACCGTGAATATGCCACAGGGAAGGCTATTACAATAATCGAAGTTGTTCCAATGATCTCGTCATATATGTCTTTATCTTACGTATGTCACGAAGTTATACGAATTTCGATGATTGTAATTGCCCCCCAGTGACATAAGCACGGAACGCCTCTGTCTTAGAATTTTATATACGCCAAATCTGATTAGTGTCGCAAATATCGCAAATTTAGTTTAGTTTCATTACTAAACTAATTTTTAAATAACAACGAAAGAGGTTCATTCCGTATTTTTCTGCCAGTAAAAGTTAGTTTTTCATGAATAATTCAAATACTTTAATATTATAATTAATATACTTTTATGCTTTCATAATTTTTTCATTCATTATTAAAGCTAGTAAGTGAAAGTGCCATTCGTGCACGCATCACACGAATGTTAATCACATGTAATATTGTCACTTTTCAACCACAAAACTTTAATAAATATAAGAAATTTGCAATAGTTCATGTCTGCCTAAATATAAAATAAAAACATGATATATACGTATCACCTGCAAATATTAGATAACCTAATATAATATAGGACTGACAATATCCAAGTATCGTGAAAATTGCATACTAGTCACATTTTCTCATTCGTTTTTGATTTTTGTGATTGGCTGCAATGGTTTAATGTAGTTTAGTTATTGTTTTTCTGTACTGTACATTCGTTGTATATCACGTCCATGAGTATTTATTACCTAATCGCACCAAATTTGTCTTTTATTGTTTTTGTTTACAACGATGCATTAGTACATACAATCCATGAATTAGAATGTCCCTCATTTGAAGAGATTTTATTGAAGCAAGAGCAACGTAAAACTAAACATTTCAATTCTTTTTTTTAATTTTTCTTGCTTTCATTAATTAATGATTCTATATTTTATATGTATAAATTTTATACGGGGATTTAATAAGGGACCTTCTAATGTAGTTAAACATATGCATAGGTATAAACATCACACAAATTATTTGCCGATATAGCGACGTCATACATGTTCATTATTTCATACAGGTTCCTTTATGATCAAACAATATTAAATTGTTTATTCTCCTGTATAGATGGATACATGTCTTCGCCAGAAAGGGGGTCCAGATATGAAGATCCTTATTATAGTCAATATAGCACCCGTTCCGGTTCTATAACACCTGTTATTGATGAAGAAGTGAGGTATGTGATCAAGGAATATAACCATTTCTCTTCACAGTATGCTAAATAAGCTGCTTTTTAATGATTTTTTATATCGTTTAAAACATACACGCATTAGACCATGTACTAAAAGATATGCTAATAAAAATAATTATTACTTCTAGCATACACATAGTGGGGTAGGTGTTATATTATGACGATTATGTTTGAAAAGAGTTCTTATTGCTAGACTTCTTGTATTGTGTAGTTGTTAAAGCACTTTTACGCAAAAGTAAAACCACTATTAAAAAATAAAATTATCAATTATATCGGGTAAATAGAATAAATAGGCACGGCAAATTGAGCAACATCTAACGGCATATTCTAATTACGACATGCTACGTTTCGATGAAAACATTCAACTTCTTCAGGGTAAAATTTGTTTAACAACATATATAAAGTCAAATTAATTAACATACAATTTGTTTACCAATAGTATAATAATAATGCACGAAAGTCAACATTTTAATCTTGCAATTAGTCAAAACACATGAGTGCAAGAATTAATTTTTTCTTAAATAGTTTAAAAGGTATAAATTACATGAGTTGCTGTATGAATCTGACAAGTGAAAACTAAATGTTAACGTCTAAAATCCATTTTATGATAAACAAGTTTTTATATAAACAAATACGAGCACCAATGTACAGGACAAGATAACTAAGTAACAAAAAAAAAACCAACAAAACAGCTTAAAGCTCCAAGGATTTATGCGTTCCATCTATCAACATTTTTGAATTGTAATTTAAAACATTCTTTTAAATATAGAGTAAAAGGTTCTTACGAATTTGTTGAAAGGATTCAAAATTTGTGTTTACCCCCAGATTATATTTATTATTTCATGGGATATTTATTTACTCATATCATTATTTACTAATATCCCTACAGACTTGGTGATTGAATAGGTGAGGAATAGATGGTCAGAAATTGAGAATGATACTGATATTCCTTTAACCCTTCATTAGTCGCGCATAGGCCCAGCGGACCTATGCCTGTGCATTTCTTATATTGCGAAAGTACACGCGCCTAATGGAGGGTTAAACGTTTTTTTTTTTTTTTTTTTCTTAGAAGGAATTGAAATTTACTTTAACTCCAAGTATTTTCAAGTCATAGAAAAAATGCCAAACACAATTAGGACAGGAAAAATATCACCAGGCATGGTCTATTGTTGAAATCACCAATACCAGCAAAAACAATGAAAGGGGGGGGGGGGGGGGGAATTGCACTAGAGACGGACTCGAATTTTTGCCTACCTGGCGTCATCAACGTCACTTCGAGTGCAAACCCACTTTCATCGCTAACACATCTCAAACTATATCTGCGATTCTCTACTATGGAAATAAGGGTTTAGATTGTCTCGCTCTACGGGACACGAGCAAAATCTCTAAATCCAGGAGAGGGCCGCAGCGTAAGCCGGTAATGCATTACCGGCTAGGTTAATACTTTTTTCTACGAAGGAAGTTAGAGCAAGTTCTACCCATACGTTACAACTGCATTTAGATTGCTATTATTTGCTTGAGTTTTCTATTTTAGATCTGTGACTGAGTATTCCTTATCGTAAATTATAATATTCACGCGTAGGACTGCGCAGGCTCTGTTTGTGGAAACTTATCTATTACTTCAATTTCCCGTTCCTCGTTGTGGCCCAACCACACATTTAGGGAGTCAAATCTACCCTTGAATTTTCCGAAATTTCTATTTTTTTGCGAATCACGCCCTTCTCATAAAACAAAAAAAAAATAAATTGCATGATACTGAATTCGCCTTTTATTGGTCTATAATCAATCGCAAATGAGATTTTTCTGACTTCATTACAATTAATCCTGCTCGCTTTACAAAATAGCACTTAGCAATACTGGTGCTTTCCTTCTAAGTGCTATTTCAGGTCTTCTTAATTAAAATAAACTTTACAGATAACGTAAGCTTACATTTTGGACGTTTGCTATTGGGTAAATAACACAGAAAAAGCAAGCTGTCTGCGCATATGAGATTAGAATAAAATATTAATCGCTACATTTTTGTAATGCAGTTGTTTTTCTTTCTCGTTGTTTTTGCGCCGGAGAAGGCAATATTTCTTGAATACAGCCAGTGCTGTACACCGTTTGTAGCACTACCTACTATTTTCTTAACGTGAAGGACTATAATGGTTACCTAGAAATATTTCCTTTAAATTGCGTTTGTTGTCTGATTATTATCATAGTTTGAGCTTATGAATTTTGCTCAAATTTGTTATGTACGTTACTCCTTACTTACCTAATTATTTAATGACAAATATATAGAGCATTCTTCCGACAGGAAGAAAGAATTTAATATATCAAGTTTTCAGCAGCCCCATACACATTGATCTTTTATCATTTCTTAATGATTAAAACTCGTGACCCAGGGCTTCATTTTCCAGGCTTATCCTTCATTTTTCTCGTTATTGTCATTATTTAATAGTAACTTTTCACAAATTCCTAGATCTATCATACATACATCAATTTTCCTCATACATATGTCATTTTAGTGATACGGAATTATTGGATGAATCATATTCCCTGTACGGAGTAAAGTTAGCTACAGGTGGTCCGAGAGCTGCACCCAGAACTGGATTTCCACCACCTGCTGCTGTTCCATATGACACTACTAGGTAAAGACAAAAAATTAAGAGTATGTGTGCCATGCAGAGTGTGTCTGAGATATTGGTTGAAGCTTCAATGGTATGCTTCTATTCATATAGTTAATTAGTAAAAACCTGTACTTAGTGAATAAAATTAATGATTTATGCATAAACAAGATAACTATAAAGAATGTTAAAAGAACTATGCTAACTAATACTCACAAAAATGCATGCTAAACATTGCCTCTGTAATGATAATAATAGATACTATCCTCTTTAATTTACTCAGAAACATGTTGTTAAAGTTTCAACCTTTCCACCAGTATCACTCAGCATAGCAGTCATATGCAGCCAGCGTTTGATTGATTGACAGAAGGGATAAGGATGCATTTAGGAATCCCGCATTAACAGTAAACTTAGTTATTAACTGCTTCTATTTTATGAGTATGTCGATGGTGCATTTTGATCTTTTAGATAAGAATACAGAATACTACTTGAGAATGGGTATGAGAGCGTTGTAAATTTTTACATATTAGCAGACTTACGCATTCTGTAATTATCTCTGTATGTATATCGTCATATTTATTAGGTGCTGATGCTTTGTAGTTTGTGTCGTAGATTGTACAGTGCGTATTTTACACAGATACATATAGGAAAACTACGGGAGAGCGTTCTCGTCTAGCCACTATGCGACCGCTGAATCGTTCTTGTCTTACAGGATTCGTGTCGAAAACATGGAACGCCAACTCGCCAACTTGACTGGTCTGGTTCAGAAGGCCCTAACGCAGACTCCTCCAAATCTGCAGGTGCCCGGCGGAAGGGACAACTATCGCACAGGTGAATACCTGGCCTTTGAAATCTCGATTTTGTTATTTTTAACGTGTCATGTTTATATATGCACCGTTGTTTAAATGCATTTGCTTCTAGATGCTAGAAGTCTGGATATTATAGAATAGCTACTAAAACACTGTTATCACTACGTACACTTTACTGATTCTAACAAGAGAATTATTTCTGAACGCTAACGGATACAGTCCAAAGTTTACTTGGGAGTTACGAATTGGAACTTGAATAAACGCAGAAGAGATTAAATTGTAATTAAATTGGTCAGATACTTAAGCAGGAAAGCAAAAATAATTTAGCATCTGTTTTACCATCTTTCCAATTTCTCAATTTATCTTCTAAATTCTTTAATTGGTGTGGGGGGGTATATTTTTCTTTTATTTTGTTGAAGGCTGGCATTTTTTTTATTTCTATTCTTCAAGATCTTGTATTTACTTCCAAATTCTCCTTAATCAATTTTTTTCTGCTACTACAATTTAATAATACATCCACCAGTAAACTAATAATTTCATTAACAGACTTACATAATTATTAAAATTCGTATAAAATCGCTGTTGAACATAGACAGATATCATGAAACTAATAAACTACACACACATACAGATCTACACACAATTTTACAAACTATTGTGCTTGTTACTAACCGCTAGAACTGCTTGACTTAGTGTTGCTAACATCACCATGTTCTTCTGCAGGAGATGAGTTCGATAAGAACTCCACGTCTAGCTCGACATCCTTGCCAGGTTTGTATGTTTGTAGCCTCTATGTTCGCTTTTGATTCATATATGTGTATTTTCTTTAAGTTGTTAGTTTCAAAAATAATAGATAGGAGAATCTGTAAAGCATGACACTTCCATCAGAAGTATGATGTTGTACCGGGTGATTTAGTAAAGGTGGCGACCAACTGTGTCTGGGAAACTCTTATGCCTAGAACTTCGGGACATATTCGCCGAGATCTTCGACATCTCTCAAAATTTACGTGTTGCCGTTACTATAACCAATAAACAGACCCATGAGCTTATAAGGATCATACTTATTTTTTCTCTCACAGCTCCCAGTATCCTTAAAAAATGGCGGGTAATCATATAAAAATTATCGCTAATGTTAGGAAGTGCATCGGTAGGATGACATGCCAGTAATAATTATATCCACCGACATCTTCGACATTCCTCTAGATTTACATGCTGTCATTTAAATAAACAAACCTTCAAACTTATAAAAATTACACTTATTTTTTCCCAACTTTAATCTCTTTAAAAATTGGCGGGCAATATTTATATAAAATCCGCTGATGTTAAAAAGTATACCAGTAACACGACATGGCAGTAATAATTATATCCACCGATATCTTCGACATCCCTCAAGATTTACGTATTATCGTTTTTGAAACCGATAACAAAACTCTCAAACTTATAAAAATCACATTTATTTTTTTTGCTACAACTTCCAATGTCCTTCAAAAATGGCGGGTGTATTTATATAAAACTTTCTGCTAATGTTAGGAAGTGTACCAGTAAGACGACATGGCAGTAATAATTGTATCCGTCAACATCTTCGACATCCCTCAAGATTTACGAGTTGTCATTTCTGATGTAGATGCACAAACCCTTAAACTTATAAAAATCGCATTTATTTTTTCTCCCACAACCCTCAATGTTCTTCAAAACTGGCGGTTAATATTTATATAAAAATTTCCCCTAATGTCAGTATCTGTACCAGTAAGACGACATGGCAGTAATAATTATATCCGCCGATATCTTGGACATCCTTCAAGATTTACGTATTGTCGTTCTAGAAACCGATAACCAAACTCTCACACTTACAAAAGTCACATTTATTTTTTCCCACAACTTCCAATGTTCTTCTCCCAAACTTTCTAAAAAAAAATGCTCCATCGAACGCGCCCAAAAATATTCAGATTGGTTGAACGGTTCAGGAGATATTAGAATTTACATATTCAACAATTGATGGACTTCCCCGTTCCTTATTATGACAGATACGAGGAAAAGTCATTGAAATAATAATGGGACATCAACTCAACTTTGGAGCGATCCATTCAAAACTATAGCTCAACCTGCAATTTTCTGAGATAATACTGATTCTATGATTGAACATAGCAGGTACGCCCCCTAGCGGTGAAATTGCGAACATTAGAATAGTTTTCGGATACTTCTGTTGGCCACATTGCAAATGTATTTTTTTGTCCCGAAGCTCTAGGCATAGCAGTTTCCGAGATACAGCTGGTCTCCGCCCTTACTCAATCACCCGGTACAATTGGCCGAAAACAAGTATTTTTATATTAGAATATAATTATATTTCGTGAACTAAAGTTCCTTTGTAATTTTGTGGTAAATTGCTACATTTTTGACTAAAGAATTACCTACTAATAGATCACAGAAAGTATAGTACAGTACACTTTATTAATCATGTCTTACATAGTCAGCAAAGCTACATACAGTTTCATAATTAAGATGTTGTAAAGCTATTTACCCTCTCGGCATATCTGAAACAATCACAAAGCACTAAAAATTAAATCTTGTGTATCGTATAATACCTGTGATCTCTATTGCTTAACTAATCATACAACATATAGTCCATAATGTAATTAATAATAAATATGTGTTTGTGAAATTTTTATTTGTAACCATACGATGTTTGTCTATGTTGGCAGATGAAACGTTTCACCGAGCAGACAGCAAAACACCTAAATTAGGCAAAGCTGGCTGTCGTAAGTTTCCCATATTAGTTTAGGCATGTTCTCTTTTGGGTCATGTTCGTGCTCCAATCCGTTTAACTGTTAGCCCTTAGAGAATGTTCTCTTACTTACCTACTATTACTTATTCGCTTTCTTACTTACTTGTCTACTTAACTCACCTCAGTCTTAACATTCGTATTTATGTAGTTCAGTGTTTTCTTACCGGAAGCTCTATCCACACACCTACTAACTAGTTTACCTATATAGTGAATTAATTTTATTATTTTGTAGCACTCAAATTTGGCCTCCGAAATTCTTTAACCAGTGACTACTTACACATTAAACTAGTATCTCCCATATACATCGAGTTTAGTGATTTCCATGCATGGACTCTATTAGAAAACCTCTACTTATTGGCTATTAAACACTACACAGTCCTTTCAAAGTAAAAAAAATCAAAAAAAACAAAGTGCATATAGGTACACTTATCTAACTTTTGTACAATGTTCTTTCAAAACGGTCATTAAAAAACTTTAATTTGAAAAGCAGTCACAAGTTTTGCAGGCGTACCGCTTACTGGCTTGTGGAAATTTGGTATTTTTTGTTAGAAAATGATCATGGTCTACTATGATCTATTTTCAGCGTCATAGCACTTCCAGTATACATGGTCTCTTATTTTAGATGGAATGTTGCAATTTTTACCGATCTAGTGAATTTTTCGCATCAATAATGACGAATTTGTATTATGGTTTCCTATTTCTAAATTCAATCGTTTGCATACTTCCAAATGAAATCAAATATTTTATAGATATTCGCTGCTATGGCAATAAACACTAAATCCTAAACTAGGCGTTCAAAAACTTATTTTCAGCATGGATATCTTTAAACTAACTTTTTTTTTTAGTTCGAATGGAATATGATATCTTGTATTTTAGCATTTAATATCAGACAAAATTCAACATGATTTAGTCTACTTATTCTTCATAATTTTTGAAAAATACAGTAGTAATTCTTTCATATAAAATTTTCTTAGTACAAACATCGAAAATTTAATAAAATTGCTACTAGGTATCTATAAGTTTAATATAGAGATAGGAAACCCTAACAAGAGCTCGCCACAACAAATGGTGCTTCGATAACACCTTTACAGTAGCTCATCTTTCCTTCCTAATAATTAGGAAACTACTGTCCCAATCGTCCATAATTTGGCATCGTTTGATTTTTTTAATGATTTTGTATATATATTGTCTCAAAAAATTTATTTGCAAATGGTACAATTTTTGGAATGTTGTCATTTTGGAATATAGATATTTGCTGCCATGATAATAAACGCTAAATCCTAAACTAGGTGTTCAAAAACTACTGGAAATAAGTTGGATATATTTAAGCTTACAATTATTTCTTTTCGAAATTCAGTAATAATTCTTACTTAATTTCCAAGTGTTAATTTGCGGCACTTCCAGCTATTAAAAAATGCAACGCTTAAGTGCTTATTCAATTAAGGAAGGTTACTACTTTAATAAAAGCAATAATAAGAAAATGCATACTGTAAAGCCCGAACTATCCGAAATTCACTGGAGTGATAAGAAATGTACTATTCCTTTTAATATAAGACAAACACTGTATAGGTACCAATTGTGCTAGATAGCTCAAAATATTTTACTTAGATAGATCCTAATTAAGAAATTGAATTTCAATAAAAAGTTCAGAAATGAGCAAGTTTTTGACACACTGTAGAAGATTATACAGTAGTTTGATTATGGGTAAGTACGTACTTGGGCCGGAAGTAAAATTATGATGAAGTATCTATTATAAGTTTTAGTTAATTTGGAAAGTACTTATACAAACTTCGACTAAGCAGTGATGAAGTAAATTACATTTTATATAGCATAATACATGAAGGACTAGTTAGAACTTTTCAATAAATCTCAATTTACATGTTAGTAAAAGTCCGCAGCTAGGCTCAATAATTATATCGAATTGTTAAACACAAAATTAGATATTGCGATCTTTTTCAATAATAGAGTTCACTGCTAAGAAGTAAGAAGTTTTTAATCGTAGTACGAACATATGAAGAAGATATGCGATCTTGCTCATCAGTAATTGGAATACTATTTCAACAATCTGACTTCAGGTGATATGCACAAAAGCTTTGGTGTCAGGGATGAATTTTTTATCCAAATTATCAGCTAGAGTTTAATTCTACTGCTGCAGTAAGGGTTTATTATTCAAAGCAATTCTGCAATATATTCCCTTCTATTAAACGAAATTAGATAGAAATTAGATTAATATTGAACAAAATGTCAGTTCTTTTACGAATTGATTAATTGAAGTAAAATCTAAGATATGTTTGTCGTAAATTATAAGTGCAAATTAGGGATGGGCAAAATTTATTTGAATAAAAACAGATAAAAATACTCTCCTCCGATATATAATATGCGAGCCAATAAAATGTGTTATTCATTGAGCGATAAAATTATCTAGTGGTTTAATGCTTCGACTATTTGAATTTTCGAAATGGGATTTCAAATTCGTAAATGAGGCCACATGTACATTTTTTTATATTGTGATTCAATTTTTTATTTTATTGGTTACCTGCAAATTAAATACTATTAGGACACAATTGAAAAATATGCACAGTGCTAGCTAACCTGAAACTGGTTTCTAGAGTATTGATTTTCTAATAAACCGCTGGATGTACCCACTTTATAAAGGCCATCAATTTCAGCAATGACTACTCCCAAAAGGTTTCTAGGCGCTGCTCTTCCTCTGTTCACGCCGAGTATTTTAATTAGCACATTTTGCCCAACGCTAACTAGAGGAAACGTTTTCTCACTTCTGGCCAACACGCTGTCAGCTTGTCTCTTGGATCCCTGTTCACTTTGAGCTCTATTTTCTCTATTACTTTGATTTCCACTTTCAATTTGCCTAATAAAAAGAAAATGAACGTTGTCATTTGAGCATTATTAATTATTAAATTTACTTTATATTCCCTAATTCACTATCAGAATTTTATCCTGTCACATTAATTTTCTTTTTCTCGGTTGTTCATAGCGATTTTCTCCTTCACCAAATTCTGTTTCACGTTCTTCATTGTTTTGGGCTTGATCTATTAACTGAGCCGATGTTTAATGGTTCTCTGTTGGGAATAGCTGATCTGAGTCCTCTTCATCTTATAGCTTTTCCACCAAATGTACATAGCGGTTTATACCCTTCTCCAAATGATCAAATGTAAAATACACAGTTCACGTACCGCTCAAGATTAATTACCCCATGATATATGTATAAAACATTTTCGACATTTGAGCATTTTACTCTGCTCAAACTGCGATTTGTCCATTTATTTCGACAATTGTGCATATCTGTTTGCACACATTTGAACAAGAAAATATAATTTGGAAATTTGGTTTTATTTGAATTCTTTAAGGGTGTCAGGATGGCTTATTTTAACATTATACAAGAATACTAAACGGCCTTATTTTGATATCCTAAAAAATCAACAAAACTGCAAATAGGTATTAATAAGTTTAATTTAGAAATGAGAAACCCTAACAAGAGCTGCCCACAAAAAAATGCTTTATGAGGTATCAGGCACTTTCGATAACGTCTTTCCTATAACTCATATTTCCTTCTTGATAAATTGAAAAGTAGGTATTAACCCAATCGTCTAAAGTTTGGCATCGTTATTCTTAAATGAATTTGGTAATTTTTTGGGGTGGTTTATTTTAACATCAGGCAAGAATATTAAATACCCTTATTTTGATATCCCACATCAATATGCTGGCAGAACATTTATGAATTTTTTTTCAAAACCTAAAATAATGCAATACGTAACAATGTGATATGTATAAAGATATGGCAAATAAATCCTTAAAAATTAAAATTATTAACTTCGTACAAATAGTGCACGTAGCAAAGATTTTTATAAGCCATCGGCGGCTCGTGTTTACGTCACTGATTTTCGTCTACGATTTTCTTCGTATAACTTCGTAACATAGAAAGATATAGAAACATATTTAAGGAGAGCATACGAAGAGCCAGAGCTTATATAATATAAGCTCTGATTGTAGTAGTTATATTGAATCTGAGAAATGACAAATTTCACTCACAGTGGCATGGCAAAACTCGAAAATTATATCCAATCCACAGTTATTGAAGCTAACTTTTTCTCAAAAATTACCTGCCCCAATTAGGTAAAAATTCTGGGGGAGTACTGGCCCAGTATGGCCGATTTTGGTGGCGCCTTGCCTGATGCTCTGCTCGAGCTCACGCTCAGTTTGGGCTGGCTCGAGTAGGCTGTGGGCGAGCGACGCCACCTAGGGGAGGTAGCACAATTGGCCCGGTAAGAGTGGCCTAAGTGCACGTGTTTACCACCTTCCCCGATCTAGAATCCAGAATCCAGAGATAAAAATTTTGTTAAGCCTAGTATCTTTTTTTTTGTACTGAACATAATTGGGTTTGGAAGTGGACATTTACATGCGAGTGGAGGATTGTCAATAGAAACTTGGTAATCTTAAAAAATATTATTGCAAAATCTAGATACGGCTTTAATCATGCTGACCTACCAATGGTAAATTGGTTGTACAAAATCCTCCATACAAATAAATTATTTTAGATTACAGAGTATTTTATCAGACAGATGCTTTTAAATATATTTTTGCATAGCAAAATCTCGTTTATTTTGATTTATAGCTTGTAATTAGATAAATATTATTGCTTTTTTTATTCTTATTCGTCAAAGATAGGTAGGTACCATAAATTGTTTTATTCGCATCCAGTCTAAACCAATTGTTAGAGAGGAATTCTCAAATTTCTTTTATATTATCTAAAAACGTGATAAAATATGCACTTGGCCCAATTAAGAAAGGAAATACTAACAATTTCAGTCCAAATAAGGCTGAATAAAATATATTGAAAATATATCAAAACAAAAAATTGAATTCTCGAGTTTTGTCCTTTTAGCATATATCTTCAAGGAAAATTTACAATTAACATTTTGTCTCCATAAATAGAAAACATTAATATTTTCTTCATGAAATTCAAACTACAGTAGAATTAACCTGAGTTGACGGATGCTTAATGAAGTAAGACACACCGGAAGGAGTCAGGAGAATCGTTATAATCACAAATCTTCACAATTCATTCAAAAATCGTAATTCAGCATGTATTGTACGCTGTCCATTCACTCGGATTCGGAGCCTTTTCGAATTCGTGACATATACTGCGCGTAGAGGCAGAGTTTCCGCCAAGTTATATTAATTCTACTGCAGTCATATTTCTGATTGTGAGTCACATAAATACAATTAGCATAGTATAATGGTGACCGTGTTATTATCCATCACATTTATTTACTGTTATCTCTTTATATAATGTAAAACAAACTGAAAAACTAATACATATTGCGACATCATTCCTACGCAAAGAGCATTGAATTTATAAATTATTAATACAAAAAATAGAGAACGTGTATTCGCACTACTATACAGGTTCATGAATTTTGTATGAAGCTAGTCTATACATCTAACCGTTATTCTAAAATAAAATTATTTCCGAATAAATATCTCAAATAATTACCTGGATATAATATTATCCGATTAATTCCCAAATCTAGTAGAAATATATGCAGAGATTTTTAAAAACTGTTCCTATTAGATCAACAAAACACAATGTAAGTCATTATCTACGTTCTTATTATACGTTATTTCTATTTTGTTTTTATTCAGTGTGTTGCTTATGCGTTAAACATATACATATATGTGTGTGATTTTTGTAGATAAGTCGGTTTCTTTCGAGAAATCGGTTTCATTCAGTGATGAGCCACCGGACATGAATTCGCCGAAACAGCACAGTCCCCAACATACAGGTAAAGCACACATTCGTTTACAATAGAAAACAAGCTGCCGCACTTGCATCCGAGCACCGCATACCCGCACTAACTTCTCTCGTATTAGCTGAGGACAAATACCCAATCTTTCCCGGTGTTAAATAAATGCGAATCAATCAATCCTTATGGAGTTTTGCTCTTGTTAACGGCATCCGATTTATGAACATGTTATGTATTTTATGTGTGTTTTTTCCATCTTTTGTTATATTATTAGTGCATGTATTAGAACATTTCAAGAATTTGCAGTAAAAACGTTATATAAACTTTACAAATCACAGTTCTAATTTTCTGATATTTTGTTAAGATCCATAACAATAGTATACATTCAAGTTAACAGCTTTTAAATACCTGTGGTATCGGTGTAACTGCAAAATGTTCGGTTCTCGGCGACTTTTGCCTTATACCTCCCAAAGCATGCATTCTAAGAAAAGATCATAAACCTATTTTATGGAACATTAAATTTGAACGATGCCAACCCAAATCTGCAATGTTAGAATACTACTACTTTCGAAGTACTGGGAGAGAGGACACAAAATAGGCTGGTTGGAATACATTTGTTTCAATGTCGTTTAGTAACTATAACTATATTTCTATAACATCGTGTAGTTTGCCGTGTACTGCTGGACCCAGTATCCAACATTGGCTGGGTGAATATACACGTACTAAGCACCGAACGGCCACAGAATACTTTTCCAACCTCTGCTTCATTTCCATGCGATTGGTATATGGTTACTTACTAGGATTGCAATCTGTGGGCTCGTAGGTATAGCACTGATGGCGACCGTTCCTCCCTGAGTACTGGCGGAGGATCCGACGTTTTTGCCGCCTTTGGTCTGCCGGAGAAATTCCGTTAAAAATGTTCGCAATAATCGTACGTGCGCCAAAAACACTTAAAAATTGAAATAGAAATTCTATAAGTGCTCTTAACATTTAACTCGATACGTCCAATACCTCCCAGATTACCTCAAAAATCCACCATTTTGTTTTCTAGTGAAAAGTTTTAGTTTATGTTGAATTTAGAGCCAAATACAGGAAAAGTTTACATCAAATCATATAAAACGAATGTGAAATAAATTTATTTATCTTTAAATTAGACACAGAACTACACCCATGTACCCAATTCTCCCATTGTTTGCAAAAACAAAAGAATGGAAAAATTGAATCTTGTAAGAAATGCATCTAAACATTTACCATGACGAAGAATACGTAGGTATGCAAGAAGAGAAGGCATAAGACCATCTAAAAGAAGCCAGATATGTCATAAAAAGAAAATTTAAACCAACATTTTACGTAAAACTACGACAGTGAAGTCCTAACGTGAGTATTTTTCGTTCAGCGATTCAATAAAATACGAGGCCTGTTATAAAATTATTTCATCTTCTCTCTCTTTCATTACGTCCTTCTCTACTGACAGATAATTTTAAGAGAGTTTTAGAAGATGCGGACAACGTCGTGGTAGAAACCGCGTTTGATAAATGTTCTTCCTTTCAACATCCTTCAGAAACGTATTGATGATTAGATAAAATGTGTTGTTGTTGATTATTTCCAAGAGCTCAAATTCGACCATCCACAACATCTACTTCCAGAAAAGCAGCACAGGTGAATCGATGCGAATAATTTTCCCCCACTTCATCTAGTGGAGAGAACTGAAGTCTTCTCTTGAAGAAGAACACCACACGGTTGACTTGAGTACTATAGTCTTTCTGCTCCCAGACGGTTGAGAAGCCATTGCTAGAGCTTGAGAGCCTTGTGACTTTTTATGGAAGAGATGATCAGTGCATCCATACAGCTTATGGCATCAACCATCCATGAAGACGATAGCTAATGCGAAGGTTAGCTTGGCTTATTTAATCTTCGCAGAAGAAGTAGCCAGATATAATGCTTACTGTATATCCACCAGCAGGTGCAAAAGAAGTTAGGGCTGAAAAAAAGCGGGTGAATGAAGTTCGACGAAGAGCCAGTAGGTGTGGCAGCAAGCCAATCACTAGAGAAAACTACTCAGACTTCACAAACGCTTCTTAAATTCCCTCTTATAAAAGAAGAAAAAGCGCTCCTGAGTTGAGCATGCCAAAGTGTTTATGACAATCGGTGGCGGCAAATCATGTCAACATGTTTCCGTCATTTAGGTAAATGACACAACAACTGACGTAGGCGACAATATCGAGGATCCATTACTTGGAGAAATGTGAATGAAGAGGCAATGGAGCACGACTATTTTCTACCAAGATTCTCCAGACGACCGAAAGTTGACATTACAATTTTTTTTATTATGAGTAGTGCTGCTATTTTATGAATTCAGTTAGGTACAGACAGTATATTTTATCCATGGATTCTCATGTAGCTGCAGTTTTGATAGCTCACATGTTTGCCGCAACGAAAAGGGTGATGCATAATCTGTCAATAAAAACAGACAACCTGATATCAATGTTACATGTCATCGAAAGATCTATTAATGAAACACATAATTCAGACTTTTTGCATGGTCTTACATTCCTCGTACGGCAAGCATTTTTTCCGATATTTGGGTCGAAGCTTGGCCAAATCAGTCTTTCATATTTTGGAAAGAAATGTCTGTCTTGTCTTGCACGTCGGACGTTATTGAAGTACAGAATTGCACTAAAAAATTGAATTGCAAATTTGATCTACTTCAAAAATAACACTTTTTTCTGAGATTACATAGTTTGGGAAAAATTTTACGGCTTTTCATGCATTACGCAATTAGCACAGGTATTTCAAAGCTCTAAATATGGATTCATAGTACTAGTACTCGTTCTAACAACGTATCGAAAAATAAAAACTACTTAAATTTTTGCGATTTTAGCCTTTTCTATATAGAAACTCAGTTAGACATTTATCCAAATATATGACTGCAAATTTTATTTGTATGTACTCTTACTAACCTACCTTATTTATGTCTTAACAGTATCACATATTTATATTATTTTACATGTTTATTCATACTTTACTTTCTGTCCTTATTTTAAAGATTTTTTGTTAAACTTGTTTCTTTCCATTTGATGTTATGATTCTTTTGCTGAATTAACTGTTACAAATTTGCATGAAAGCAACAAATAAAGAATGTTGGTACACATCTTTGAAGTTTTATTTTTTTATAAATGCTACATCACTTTAGTTTAGTTTTATTTCCTTTTATTTTTTTCTCTGGGTGGAGGATAGTGTAGTACGAAACATTGATTGGTGATTATATTTCTCAATATTACTTCAAACTTAATAAATTAAAACTTTATCCATTTGTTAGTTTTTTAAAATATGTATTATTTCAATCAATAAAACCAAATTACTTAGTAGCGACAAGCGGAAGCTTATATGGGTGTCACTACTAAAGATCTTTCTCAATTGAGTGACTAGCATAGAAGAGAAGAATTACACAAGCATTAGAGAAACTGTGAAAGATGGTTGCCTTTAATTTAAATCAATTAATAAATAGTAATTGCAGATACATGACCACTATAAGTGTATTTTTCCTGTGCTGCCAGTAATATTCAATAGAGAAAGATAGGGAAACAATTGGCATTGATCAAATACATAATCAATCAACATCTTGTGAATAGCAGAAGAAACATTGAACTGATCTATAATGTGACTTGCATGCGTTTGAAGTACAACTAACAGGTGTTTTTTGGTTTGCTGCTTCTTGTAGCGGACACTAAACCTCCAAAACCTGCAATTAAGTCTTCTACCCTCCCTAGGACTTCTTCCCAGGGTAAGACGTTTTTCTTTTTCGATATTTCACACATACGTTTTTTTTTTTTGTGTAGACCTTAATTGTTTTTCCATTTTTAATCCATATGGGTATTTTAAAGGTTAATTATTGTTGCTGTTTATTGCACTAACCGTGAAATATTTACCAGTTTGTTTTGATGCATCAAATTTGCCTTAAATATTTTTTGACCAACCAGTAGTATTACCAAAAACGTAGGAGTATTATTTGCCTTTTAAACGGGGAAGTAATAGTATCAATAATAGGGCACCTGTAGAAAATCCAAATACAGTCTAATGTAAATTGATTTTCCATTGCGTTACTATTGCAATAAGTTTATTACATTCTCTTGAAATTAAGAAGCAAAGTTGAATACCTTGCTGATATAAGGGCTAAAGAATGTCTGGTTGGTTAGTAAACGTTACTCGGTGTTTTAAAAACTCTCAAAACCTGTTCGTAATGTATTTGGATTTTCTTACTCCGTTTGAAAACTTTTGAAAATTACTAATTATCGAATACACAACCAAATTGTGACGTATTCAATCGGCAAAGAAATCTAAATTGGGGTAGATCGAACTGGCAGCCGAATCCTGGAAGTCCTACAATAACCACGCGCCTAACGTTACAGAAAGGGATCGTCTGAAGCCGGCGCCTCCGCCAAAACCGGCGTCGCTCTCTCCCGGCCAGTACGACGGCCGTCACATTTACAGGGATTTGCAGCTAACGCCGGAAATGTACAATCAACTGCGAGGTCTCCAGAAGAAGGCGAAAGATCTACGGGCGGAAGTGAGGAATCTGCGAAGGATGTCGCAGGCGCAAGCGCACTCTGTCAGGGAGACTATTAGGGACACCTTTATTAAAATTAGGGCCATGCTGTTAGCAGGCGGAGAGCAGGTTTGGCAAGCAGGTAAGAGGCAGTGGAGATCACGTAATTCGTTAATGTATTTAGTCCATTATTTTGGGTACGGAAGAGTATACATCGTGCACTAATAATTACATCTTACGAAACTTCAAATTAAAAACATTTACTTGTTGCCTCCTTTTAAGCTTTTATTATATTAGTTTTCAAGAAGAAGGTCTGAATAGGAGTTGAAAAACTAATTAGTTGCCATGATTACTTAGAAACTATTTATGTATTTATTTATTTTTAATTATGAACTTACATTACTACGTTATTTTTTTTTCTAATAAAACAGTAAAATGAAGTTGGCCAGGACAAGTAGACCACACTTTTTACTCTTGAATAACTTGAAACTTCTACTCCATACGAAAAAACAAAATTTATAAGGGATTTCTGATAAGGGAACAGATATCCGTTACCGATATTAATGAAACCTGGCGGGTTTATAGACTGATCAAGTGTAAGAACAGCTAACTTTCTTAGCTGCTAAATCGCCCGTTTCCAGGGGTGGAAGGCTTTATCAGCAACACTACCCTTCGCTATTTCATTTTATCTCCAAAACCATAAGACATAAAAAAAATGTGTTAATTTATTTAGTACTATTCAAACAGTTAAGTATTTATCTTAAATACTAACCTGTTTGAATAGTACTAAAGGATAGCGGCAATGTTTTACCTCTCACAATGATTATTTACTAACAATAACTACCCCTCCCCCGCATTTATTTTAAACTTGAACATTTTATTTGTTAACAAAACAAACGGTTATATACAGTTTATCCATATATGTTAAATAAGCCACAAAATAAGTCAAAATGTAGAAAAAAAAATATGGACCTACGTATTTGGTATCCGTATATCAATGTATAAATAACGAAAATAGGTACCTATTGTTATTTATGTGAAAAAATTCATGAGTAGTATGCTTAACTAAATATTTTTAATATTGCTTAGATCAATTGCGTTATATTCAATTTGATCTATTTGAACATACTAAATGTCATAAATCCTCGTCTATTTTCTAAATGCACATACATATGTATAGTCGTGGACTTTCGGAATGACCGGCTGAGTGGGAGTAAGCGAGATAGCGCTACGCTCACTGCATGCGCTAGACACAGCTTTAAAACTTTTCAAAATTAAAATAATAGGGGTGGGGATTGTTGCCGGTAAACAATAATTGTGAGGGAAAGTGTTATGGCTATCCTTTAATACTACTACAGTGAAATATTTGTCTGAGATATTGAGTTTGAGATATCAAAGTAAATAGTGATGAGTAATGTTGTCCATGAAGCGCTCCACTCCTCGACAAAGGGCGATTTGTCAGTTAAGAAACTTACCGTAGTTCTTACACTAGATCAGTCTATAAACCACCAAGTTTCATTAAAACCGGTGAAGGACACTTTCCTGTGTTTCTTTGTAATTCAGTCAGAATCAAGGTAAGCTAGCGCAGCCAGCAAATTGATTCAAATATATCTTTGTCTCAAAAAATCTCCCAATCTAGCAATATTATATACATATATATAATCATAAAAAAAAACAATACCGTTAGAAACTTCAGGTGTATTTGCCCTTTAAATATCTTATTACATAATTTACATATAAATTTTTTTGTATATATAAAAGACTAGAATATGGTGCTTAGAACTAGAATGTAATATTATTCTTACAAATACTAGTAATCTCAGAATTCCACAAAATATGTAAAAAAAAAACAATAAAGAAATGAAAATTGAAAACAGTGTTCAACTTATTGTTGGCAAAATATAAAGTTGAGGTCTCCAGAAATCTTTATGTAAAGTATTAACAAGTAGGTAATAAAAACTTGCAAGTGCCTATCTAAACGAATAACTTTCAAGTTTTGTAAATTTGGATACTGCATCTGCACATGGAGAAAAGCATTATCCTGAATTTAAAAAAAGTTTTAAATGGTCTTCAGTATCTTTTATTTTTTTTTATTTTCTGGAACTTTGAAATTGCCATATCGGCATACGGCCAACTTTCCTCTTGCGCCAACTTGCCGCTGTCTTCCGTATTACAATATACAGCCTGTTAAAGAAAGGTTGTCGGATATTTTACCCAATTATAGTACTGGTAGAAATAAACAAAAAAGTCTTAGTCAACATGGGTCCGCAATTCAACTGTTTTTGACATATAGTCGATTGCATATTTTAAAAAAAAAAACATTTTTCGGTTTTGAGAATCGTTCCCTTTGTCAAACAACTGATTGTGACTTAAAATTAGTTCTGTCAGACATCTGTCATCAGATTATTTATCATTTGCGTCAATTGTTTTTTGTTCTCAAATTATGCATAAGTACACAAATGCAGAAATGGCCGATATGCATTTTATGTACGGTCGTGCGAATGGTAATGCCACTGAAGCACGGCGTATGTATGCCGAAGAATTTCCAAATCGGTTGTTACCGAGTGATAAGATTTTCTCAAGACTTCATATCCGGCTGTCCGAAACTGGTTCATTTAAAATTAATGGTGGTTCTGGTAGACCTAGATCAGTTTCTTCTCCCGCAGTAGAACTAGATATTTTGAGACGGGTAGAAGACAACCCAAATATTAGCACCCGAAGACTTGCCGCAGAACTGAACGTCAGTCATCCTCTCATTTGGAGAATTCTGCGGGAACAGCAGCTCTATCCCTACCACATTCAACGCGTGCAAGTTCTTGCTCCTCTCGATTATGATGCACGTAGGGTTTTTTGTCATTGGGTTTTACGAAAGCTGGCGGAAACGCCTAATTTTGCGACTCAGATTTTATTTAGTGACGAGGCTGGGTTTACAAGAGACGGAATATTCAATTTTCATAACAATCACGTCTGGGCAGATGAAAATCCCCATGCTGTTGTTGAACTGCATCACCAAAACCGTTTTTCTCTAAATGTTTAGCTTGTTATTTTTGGAGACTGTTTAATTGGTTCAGTATTTCTCCCTAATCGTTTAACGGGACAAGTATACTTGGATTTTTTAAGAAATGAATTACCCGTTTTGTTGGAAGACGTGCCACTTTTTAACAGATTAAATATGTGGTTTATGCACGATGGAGCTCCTGCGCATGTATCCATCGTAGTTAGAAATTTCTTAAATCAAGATTACAACGAGAGATGGATAGGACGGGGTGGACCAACTGCATGGCCTCCTAGGTCCCCTGACCTGACACCTCTAGACTTCTATGTTTGGGGGCATCTAAAACAATTAGGGTACGCATGATCTGTAAACAATTTGGAAGAACTCAGCCAACGAATCGTAAATTGTTGCTAGGAAATTCGGAGGACTCCAGGAACTTTCGAAAGATTGCGTCGATCTTTCATAAGAAGGTGTGAAGCGTGCTTAGAAATGAACGGTGGACATGTAGAACAATTTCTTTAGTTTTACTTTAAATAATCATTTGTTTAATTTACATTGCGATCAGAATTTCTTTGAAAATTTTTATCCTACTAAAACAATATGCAATCGACTATATGTCAAAAACAGTTGAATTGCGGACCCATGTTGACTAAGACTTTTTTGTTTATTTCCACCAGTACTACAATTGGGTAAAATATCCGACAACCTTTTTTAACACACTGTATATTCCAATGATAAGAACTCCGAGCTGTAATTTGAACCTTTTCGTATACAGTATTTCTAAGACCACCACATGAAAATCAAGTGGAATCAAATTCGGGCTGCATGGCCATTTGTATTTTCAAACTCTACCTAAATGCTGTAGTAAGTCCCTGCCAGTCACGATGGGAATTCTTTGATCTGCTATATTTAGGCACGGAAAGATTAAAATCCCCATTGAAACAGGGCACTGAGCGTGTAAATATCTCATTCATCGAAAGATCTTCTTGGATGTAAAACAAAGCCTATTTGTATTTACGGTATTATCTAAAGCTTGCTTCAACGCAGAAAAACATTGTAGTTTACAAATGGTCTGTTATCTTCAAACCTGGAATTATAACATTTCCTCAAGAAGTTCAATACGTTTGTCATACGAGTGAAACTTTTTTTTGTATTACATTTAGCTTGCGATCGTCTGAGTAATATTATCATACAAAATTGGCTATCCATACATGTGGGATTTTCGGAAACTGATGGAACAGTATCCGATAACCTTCGTCGTTTTCTAGCTTAGGGCAGCCACCTGTATCCAAAGCTTTGGACATTATCACGATTTTAAAGACATTGTCGTGCTACTGGCCCATTATACGGCGGATTAGAGCTTTGGTTATCCCACCAACCCAATTATCATTAAAATTTCGATACGTTTCCTTTCATCTAAGCTCACGGTGGGTTTGAAATACCTTAAGAATTAATACTTCATTCGTAGCAGTCAAGTATATGCACAAATTGTCACTATAATCACTCAAATAGAAATAGGAATATTATTCAATTTTGACACAAATCGTTTCGGTTGCTACTTCATTAATTGTTAGTGGTGATAGATTACGTTGATGACTTCAAAAATAAAATTAGAGAGTACCTAATTACGGAAAATAATTAATTTTTCAACTCTTATTTAGAAGAATGTTATTTATTTTGTACTTAAATTTCATATTTTTTCAACAGCAAACTAGTATTTTAATGATTATAAGGTTTTGTGCCGTTAATTATGAGCATTTAACATTTAAAAAATATAAGAATGAATTCTACACAGCACAATATTTCAGGGATGGATCAAGAGAGGGTAAGACTAAGCAGAGAAGAGGATTTATACAAGCAGGAGATGCTACGCTTGGAAAAGGATCTTAGCGAATTGGAGTCTACCGTGGAAGAATTACGAGGCAACGTAATAAATAGGAAAACCAGGGTTAACATGTCCGACGTAGAAAATATGGCTTTAGTTTTAAGCAAGAGTTCTAAAACGGTAGCGGATTTAAAATTAAGGTAAAGTTTCCTTGGTACCCTTAAATATTTAGGACATGTATTTGCGTTTAGAAAATGTAAGCCAGTGAAACATTATTTGTGTAAATGCAGTAATTCGTTTTACGTTATTACTGTTTACCTGCTTGCTAAATTTAATGATTAACTTTTGATTAAAAAATATAAACACAAGTATTATTAAAGAAAATAGACATTTTTCCTAGAATTCACCTACAAGTATTGGTATAAATATGTTAGATGAATTTTGAATAATTAGGCAAAGATATCATTTTTGCAAGTACATTACACTTCTTCTTAAATAACTCGTTTACGATTGAATATTGGCCGGATAACGAACTAAAGCAAATTAATAAGAATGCTAACAAGGTTAACAATAAATAAATGAAAAAGTTTAAAGGCTGGCAAACCAATATAATTTTTCTTCATTGAGTTACGCTAATACTACATAACAATCCTGATAAGGAACAATACAATATATCACAAGAACTATATTTAATGTATGAAATGCAAACAAGATAGATGGAACGCTTTCATAAAGTAGTTGAATGCGCCCAAACCGAAATCACGAATCTTCTTATCTTATTTGCCGAGGAAATAACACCACCCGTATGCTTACCAAACGAAAGCTCAGAATCAAGTCCGTGCAATCCCTTCTCAAAGAAATTGAATTAAAAACTTTAATATCGCCAACATCAACATTAGCACATGGCAGTTAGTATAAATATGTCGGCAAAAATTAATGAAAAGCAAAAAAAAAAAGGTTCAAAATTGGAGCCACGGGGTACTCCGGATGCGATTACTCGGTTAGAAAAAGAAACGCAATTGTTTAGATTGATAAAAGAAACTGCTGGTCACTCAGATGACTGTTGAAACCAAGTAAATGAAATCTACACAATAAAACGCTATGGTTGATGTTGCCAAACGTCTTAGTCTTTATAGATTACATCGACCTTCTCAAAGCTCCTTACACATATTATAATTAATTAGATCAGATTAATTACAATGTTTTAACAAAACCATGTTACACACTAAGACATCTATGTATTGCATTTATGGCTGTCATGTAAAAAGAAGGGTTGTTCAGATATGATCAGACATATATTATGGTGAGCATAGGTTATGTGCATATATGTACTTGAATGGTCCTTTGTAGCTTATTTAAATTTCGGTAATTCGGCATGTGTTCTAAGAAACGAGATTAATAGGGTGTGAAAGAAAGAAATTTTTTCTTGGGATGAGTTTGAGATAAACAAATCACACAATAAAGTTGATAACAAAATAAAAATGCGTACTTCCTAATTGGAATAATTTACTATATGCGCAGGTACCGGTTTCGGTGTTAAACCATCAACAGGAGAGAAATAAGCGTTAAAACCTAGTAGCTGTCTTATAACAGTCGGTCTTATAAAACAAGGAAAACTAAGAAAATAAAAATGAGGAGTGGTGTCGCGGGCGACCGCTCTCCGACACTTTTTTTAATTTTATTATCACCTTTATCAAAAAATCTAATTATGGACCTTACAATTAAATCACAAAATGTTTGGATGGGTAAAGGTTTAGGGCAGACTTCAATGTCAATTACTGTTATAGTCAAAATAATTTTTTTATTTTGGCAATTTTATTTCATTACAGTTGTATTCAAGGTCTAAACACAACAACTTTTTATTAACATTGCATGTGTAAATCGTTTTTACCGATTCAACTGCACCTGTGCTAAATACCCTTATAAACGTAGTCTTTGATAAATCTTTATTAGGTCGGAAAAGATGACATTTATAATGAAGATAAAAGAGAGTTTGGAACTTTGTGGATGACGAGATCAAAAATGGTTCCCCAAAGCACCAATTAATCTTTGTCTTCTATTATTTTCCAGTTATATTGTATTGCCAACCATTTCGGCAAAAGGGCCCTTATTATATTTCCTACTATTGGAGTTAAAAAGAGATCCAGAAAGTAACTTTTCACTTTTGAAATCAGGAAAACTAATTTCGTAAAATTGCAAGTGTTTTCTTGTCGAACGCTGGATCGGAAAATACATTACTACTATAAAATCTTGAATCGACGATGATGTCCGACCATGACAGTATACAAACTCGCGGAGCTTCAAATTTTTTCTAAATGTTTGTACAGTTTATGCAGATGATGGATATATCCTCCTTTGAGGATCTAGTTTTTATACAAAATAAATTCACTTCTACATAAATAATAGCATACTTACTGCAAATAACCATCATGTAAAATATATGGCCATATATTTGATATATCAAATTTCTTCTTGTTATGGAAAGCAGACACAGACAAGAAATATAATTCAAATTAAAATCACTTCCCTTTTATTAAAAAATTGAATAAGACATGAAAGTTATCGCTTATGTATTAATTGCCTGGTATTAATATTTACAAAACAGTAGAATTCTTAGAATACGTAATTGTTATTGTACTATGCAAAACGGAATTTTGCAATTTTATCAGTATATATAATATAATAGTGCAACTTCACTTACTTATAATAATATATCACGGCATAATTACATTAATTACCATTTCTTTTACAAATATTAACTTTCAAATTTGTTTCGACATCGCCTCATCTAGATTTCCTAGTTTGCAAGATAGTATGAAAGCGTTCCTAAGCACGGAAATGGAGAAAGTAGTACGCGAAGAGAAATTCCTGAAAGAAGAACCCGAACGGCTGGAAAGCGCGTTGCGACGTTGCAAAAAATTGACCGGAACTCTAGTGACTCTGAAAAGGTATCTAAGTTCTACATGCTCATGTTCAAATCACAGTAAAACCATCCGCTTCCTCTGTGTGTCTGTGAAACGCAAGCTGTAACTGAAAGAGTTATTTTCCTGTATATGTCTTTAGATTGGCAAGTGTTCAGGAACAAAGGTTACCTTGTTCCACAACACCCAACGACGGAAGATTATCACCAAGCATCACAGAGACACCACCCATAACTCCGACGTCGGCTCAACACAGTAAAGTAAGGCTTAGCGTTGTTATATGTGTGGTCCATGTTGCTATTTATAACCTGCATGCGTTTGGATTCCTTAATACTACCGAATCAATTTATACTATCACTAAAATTGATGTATCCGATCATACTATAAATTGATTCATATAATTCAAATATGGCATATAACTGGCGAAAGAATGCATTGAATTATATTTATACATACCATCTGTCTACAAAAGACGTGAGATTACGTTTTGTTTTCGTTTTAGAGAAAGAGCATTTCCAATGTTACCTTCGCTATAATCACCCAATCACTAAACTTTGTACCATATTTGTTAACATAGGCTATTTTATTTGTATATGAAAACTATTCTGGTGAATATTAAACTTGCTTTCTAAGTGAAAAGACCGGTATAATTTCATATACATTCCGTTTAAATTTGAAAGATTATGCGGAATACATCCGTTGAAATCGTTCAGTTTTAAACTTTTCCCCTTTCCTTATATTAAATAATAATTTTTCCTTTATATATATATTCTTAAGTACCAATGTAATTAAATCTACTGATATTAGATTATTTATCGGTCCTCTTATGACAGCGACAATATTGTTTTCTATATTTTCACCATGCATGTTCACGATAAATTACAATTTCAATTTTCACTTCTAGCTATCTCTGTTTCACTACACCAAAGAAAATCATCAATCATTCTACTATTTCAGATTCTGATGAACTGAATCACCAGCTATGACTATTTGCAAAACATTAAGTACTATCTCTTTTTTTTTCTATTCTAATCACTAAATAAAGAAACACAAAAGCAAAAATAGTTTTCGAAAACGGTAGTGAAAGTTGCTTGTTTCGAAATCTCTCGCAAATAAATCTTGTGGATCCTTTAACCACATTTCTAAATGAAAATCGCATGGATAATTAGACAATAGTATTAATTAAAGTAAAAAAACAAAATTAGAAATACCAATAATTGCACTCCAATAATGGTAAAGTAAATCATGTTACTTTTATGTGCTGTGTCCTACTGAAGGCTGGATTTTCAATTAAATTTTAATATCAAGTAGGCTGTTACGGTCTAGCGAAAACTATAATGATTTCGGGCAAAGTACCGTTTCTGTTGGCAGCATCCCAAAGTGTTACTAAGCAAAGTTGTTCAAATCAAAAGTTATATGAAGTTATGCATAACGATCGGCCTACTTTAATTTTGTCAATACTACGACCTGGATTATTAATGAAACCTTTTTGTAAATTTGCATAATGCCATAGTTTTTCATTCTGTACAACTTTTTTTAGTGACGCATTGGCGTATTGTTAATGGAAAAAGTATTTTATCGTAGACGAATTTGACAATATCAAAGTAGGCCGATCATTCTGAAATTTTGCATGACTTCAAACTTTTCATTCTGAACAACTTTGACAATGACAATGAACTTACATATCAACTAGGGTAGGAACATGTGGTTCATGTAACCTCAGTCACTCTGCAAGGAAAGTTACTCTGCAAGGAGATTTGGTGATCGCTATTTTTTGGTGCAATTGAATTTTTGCATCTGCTTAATGAAGTCTCGGAGAGTCTGGGTTTGCAGATCACTATGAATCTGCTCGTTCCTAACGAACCAAGAGGCCTTTGCGATTAGACGTAGCGTCCTGTTTTGAAGTGCCTCGACCGACTTCAGAACAACTTTGCTTAGTAACACTTCGGCATACTGCCAGCAGAAGAGGTACTTTACCTGAAACCAAATTATTTTTTGCTCAACTGTAAAAGCCTACTTGATATTAAAAAGTCAAGGGTAAACTACAACCAACTAAATTTGAGACCGAGTAGAGTTTATTTCCTAAATATGAAATTCAAACTCATTTTTTTGTCTATTATACCTATTGTGAACTCAATCCGGGGACAGCATATATATCACTTTATTTTTGAATCCCGTTTATAGCTGTTTTGTTAATCAAGGTCTGTATTTGAGACATTTCAAATTGTGATAAACCAGACACCTCGTTAGCTCAACTGGTAGTGTCCGCCCGGCAAGCGGAAGGTACCTAGTTCAAATCCGACACGAAATAAAATTTTTAACATACACACTAAAAAATATTTGCAATTCCTACAGAAAATACCAAAAATTAGAAAATATACCTAAAGTTTTCTATTAAATTTCCCAATTTTTTGCAATTTTTGGCAATTTTACCTCATACGTTACTGGAATTTTCTGTAGAAATTGCAAATATTTTTTAGTGTGTAGAAAATTTCGTCATATTAAAATTACAGTTATAGCAGAAAAGCATTTATTTAATGAGCACTCAGTTAAGTTAAGAAGTTATTAGTGACGTTCATCAAGTGAATATTTACTTGTTAAAACCGCTTTGCCCCATACTCTAACTAATTCATCTTTTTTGGAGGATCAGCTTTTGAGACGTTAGTGATTGACCAATAAAATC
Source organism: Cetonia aurata (assembly GCA_949128085.1). Taxonomy (NCBI): domain Eukaryota; kingdom Metazoa; phylum Arthropoda; class Insecta; order Coleoptera; family Scarabaeidae; genus Cetonia; species Cetonia aurata. The sequence goes on along the minus strand of OX421884.1, from coordinate 15,341,998 downwards.
GCGGCTTTCTCAATACATTTAAATTCCATTGACAAGTGTCAGTAATAGGTAGGTTATGATATAGTATACATTTTCTAATAGTAAGAAACTGGTATTTTCTGGCACTAACCCTAGCGTAGCTGCCTGTATTGAAATATATACTATCAGAACAGTAAGATATTGTTACCATACTGAACATTCTAATTATTAGTCATTATTAGCTTTGCTCGAACAATTGCCAACCCTTGTTCTAACAAAACTACTCCCAAAATATTATTCCAGAATACCTGTAAATGAAACCTATTTATGGATATTGTGAATTATCCAACGTATGATAAAGTCCGTATACGTAAAGGTTAGACAAAACGTGCGAGTGGTTAAAACTCGCACGTTTTATCTAACCTTTACACATAGAGACTTTATCATACGTTCGATAATTCACAATATCCATAAATAGGTTTTAATTTACAGGAATTCTGGAATAATATTTTATTTTTAGGGCACAATTCTTGGGCGTGCGTACCAATACCTGGTCCAGCACTTGGTTTGCAGCATTTTAATTATCATCAAAGCTAATCACTTTATATGACGTAAATGCACGAATTTGCTTGGAAAACAGCTTAAGCAAGATATTATGTCAAGTTTGGGTTTTGGATACTAATATTTTAAATATTATAGATGCATACGCTGATCTAATTACGACATTCTCCTCCATATAGTGCGTATAACTGTCTATGATAGGGACAAAAATTATTTAGCTTCAGACCAATGTCCAGCATGATTCCTGTAGACACACAATATTCTTGTTTATGATAAACTATTCCTATTAGATAAGCTTCTCTCAATCCATATAAAATCTTGTAAATACTTTAACGCTTGTATAAACATTCAATGAATTTTCTGTTAATTTATAAATAGGTCTTGATGTATCAAGGTCCAATAAGTGAAATCCTGGATAATAAACTTTTGTGGAATAAGCCTGAGCTTGAAGTAACTAACAAGGCAAGAAAGGCCCTAATGCTCCGTAGAAACTTTGCAGGTAATAACTAGGGACGTAACCCAAAAATACTGCTCTGGATGTACACAGCAATAGTGAGACCAATAATCACTTATGGGGCAGTGGTTTGTAGCAAAAGCACTGGTCTGGCCATCGCGGGCACTAATCTCTCTAAAGTGCAAAGACTAGCATGTGTATGCATAACTGGAGCAATGAGAACCTGTCCAACAGCAGCTATTGAATTGGTACTAAGTCTTCTCTTCACCATTTTGGAGCATAGCCAAAAGGACAACACGCAGGATGATCAGGGAAGGAATGGCTAGGCATAGGCCTCAGCCTTCTGAAGGTGACCAAACCTGGGACATGCCCCAATATGACTTGCCAAGGAAGTTCAGCTTTGTAAAAGAGTTTACCACAAATCTTTGCACCAATAGCGAATGGGATAAAGACACCATCTCGAAACGCCATCAAATGGTGGTTCCAAAACGGCAGAGGGAACTGGAATAGGGATATATGGGCCTAGAACCAAATATTTCGAAAGCTTGGAGATGTACATAAGTATCTTCTAGGCGGAAATACACGCTTTTAAAAGATGCGTCCAGTTCAACATTGACAGAAACTACGAAAAGCAAGAGACTATTATAATATCTGATAGTCGAGTAGCCATTAGGGCGCTGAGGTCAAACATCATCAACTCCAAAATGGTTTAGGATTGTCTAGAAAAACTAAACGAGCTAGGCAATAACAGATAATCTCGCTAAGAGAGGGGCTACAACAAATTTGGTAGGGCCAGAACCTTTTTGCGGGATAAGTAGCAGTATAATACTGGAGAAACTCAAAAATAAAGTAGAGCAGAGAAAATCTAAATACTGGGAGAATCTCCAAGGAATATGGCAAGCTCAAACTCTTCTGGGATCCTATAATCAGAAGAGATCTGCAGAATGCATAAGCCTGAGTAACAACAATAATCTTGTAGACAGTGATCTTTTCAGATCATTGTAAATTGAACGGACATCGCAGCAGGCTTGGAATAGCGGGGGAAACCGAATGTGGATTCTGTGAGTAATAGGATGAAACATCCAACCATCTACTGAAAAGGTGCGCTGCGCTGTAGAACTCAAGGGCTCGGCACCTGGGAGCATGTAAAACCTGACCGGGGGCCTTCTGACATTCTGCACCATTTAAAAGGAATCAGACTGGACGGCCAGCTGTAAATACAGCGCGAATAGGGGACACAATAGATCGTTCATGCATATCAATACATATTTCAGCATACCAATAATGTATCCATCTGTGGTACAAATTGTAAATGGTTTGCAAAGCGGACCTTTTTGCCCAGAAAACGATTTTTTTATAAATATTATTTACACTTTTTTGTGCTAAATATACGTTCCATCGCATATCATGGTCATTCTTTATATTAAAAAAAGCTTTAGCAGTTGCACTGGAACGCTCTTGAGCCATTTATTTCTCTTGATCTATTTTCAATGTCGAAATATTGTGGTAATACATTTGTCCCAATTATTTTCAAGTCATTGATTTGCTTAGATTTGTGTTTTTGTTTTCTTTCCCTTTTTTTCAATGTTCAGTCATTTATCTACCTTGTATATTTGCCATTATCCGTCTTTATTGCTCTCAGTGCTACTTTAATTATTTTATTGTTATCTCGGTATAAGTTGTTTTATGTACAGTATTTGTTCCACTACAGCAAATTGGATCATTTTTTCACATAATAAAGCTAGGGTATTGGGGCATATTCGACGAAAGTTTTGGGGTTGTGTTCGAGAGGATGAACTCATTTCTGGGGGTCTCAAAAATATCTAATTTGTTTTTAATTAGTTAAAATTGTCGCAGGAAGGTCAACATTTTTTATATTTAACAAACATTCTCCAATATTATTAGATATTCAATCTTTATATGAATTCGTGAAGAATATATTGGAATTAAACATACCGGAGAGTAGAAAATATAATAAACAAGCAGGCAGCCTTTACACAAAACAAACACGATTTGCTGTTCATTAGAAAGAATAATGGAAGTCTAGAAAATGAAAATGCGATTATAAGCGTAATCATTTATTTGAGAACCACCACAACCAAATGTAATATCGGTGTATTCGTAAATACTGACTTCAACCTGAATAATCAACTGTTAGCAATCGATTCGAAAACCATTACGAATATATATTTCGAAAAAAGCAACTTTTTTGGTGAATAGTATGCATGATTGATGAACGCAGATATGGTATAATATTCTCATTGTACACCGTTATCCATTTACACTATTGTTTAATTTAGCGAAGCATCTTGCTTACAATTTCTCTTCCAAATAAATGGAGCACAAAAATATGAAATAAGGATGCACGCTTGCCAGTATTTTCCAATATTAAATATAAGAAACTGAATTGTTAGCTCAAAAATACACGAAGAAGTATTTTATTTACGTATTTACACGAAACCATAGCTAAAAATTAGGTGAACAAGTATGTTAAATTTTAAACGCTTGATTGAAACAGAGATTTTATTTGTTTAGTACTGTCGATTTTTTTACAAAAAAAGAAAATTGGTGGGTGTGATCTAAAACTATTTTTATATAGAAAATAAAATTATATATTTGTACATTTCCTATTTTAATGTATGTCACTCCTTCTGTTCTATAGCTTGTGATTTATAGTAAAATGGTGACACATAATTTCGTCTAAATTAAATTTTGCAGCACCCTCAGCAGACAATGAACTCGAATTGTAATTATGCGTCATCATAATATTGGAATACATGTGACTCCCCTACCTATCTCCTTTAGAATTACAAAGGTTTAAAACGTTGTTTTATTTCATGTAGTACGGCTGGAAATGGAGTTCAAACTTCAAGGAAGCTATTACTACTCACGAGTAAACTATACCAATAATGCTTGCATATTTTCTATTCCGTTATTATTTACTCGTACGTTATTATGTTTATGATGATGAGTTTTTTAATTCATTCTGCCTTGGTACGGTCATAATATATAATTTATTGGTCCTGAAATAATGGCTTAAATTACATTAACGTAACGCTTACTAACCGGGTCTTATACACCTTTTTAAAACCTGCTATAAACAATTCAGTGTTTCGAAAGATTTTAGTCCAACGTTTTTGTAATCTAAGTTAGGCGATAAGAAACAAAGTAGAAGACATAAACTGATTACATATGGGAAATATCCAGTTATAGCAAAATAGGTTAGTGCACCCTTAGTTAACCTTCGAAATGTTCGTATGCAAAGTAGGGTCATATGATTGTAATATTTCAAAATATGTTCATTAAATACTTGATGGAATTAGTCAAAATTCTTCTTATGTTTAGCAAGACAAAAGCGTCATATTACTTTCCATAATGAATACATTATAGGATCCTCTTTCTGGAAATTAATAGCTTGGCTAAATCTAACCAAATAAAACTATAATTGGCGTTAATTCTTAACAATAAGACCAATAAATTATCCCATTTAAAGTGAATGAACGCTTCTATATTATATCTCCTTGTCCTTATAGTAAGGTCATTGGAAATGTTTTAGGCCTCTATGGCCACAATTGCATTCATTTATATATTACCATTATAGCTTATGTAAGACAAAGTAATTTCTACGCTCACTTGATATTAACAAATATAAAACGAGATAAAAATTACTAGGTTTTTCATAAGTAAATCACTCATTACTAAACATCACGACAGAGCAGTTAGTTATTGAAATATAAATGAACGAACTGACACCTAATTTATTATTTAATTTATATTTAAGTTCGATTTATTAACTATGTAGAGTAATATTTATTATTTGATTTACTTTTATGGTATTTTAGGTAAAGTATCTATTTGCTGAGGAGTACATATTACTAAAGGTTTTGATTTTTCTTTTAACGTTTTTGTTTTAATATATTATAGTAGTTTACCATTTTGATTTTATTTTCTTAGTATTACGTGTACTTGTCGAAGTTTTAGCTTCATTTGAGTAGCTTTTGGTAGCTTACGCTTATTTTTATAAGGTATAAGTAGTTTACGGAGGTTTTTCGGTTGCGTCACTCTTTTAACCTTACTATAAGGAAGGATATTTTTTGTTTTATTGCATGCATTAGTCGTGTTCGTTGTTACTTCTTATTGTTTTTCTGTTAGCATGCTATACTGCACGTGATATCCTTACGTGGTGAAGACGAATTTTGTGTCTACTTCGTAGACCTTACTTTGTATGTATGTAACTATTTCTGTTTGAGCCGAAGCAAATTAGTCTTTTTGTTCTTAATCGTTGTATAATATTACAAATATTGCCATTCCTATTCAATTCAGAAGTCAATAAATTAACTAAGCACCATCATTTATTTGCTTCCGGTCAAGCTCTGCCCATCTTTCTAAGCAGATAATTTAGTTGTTTTTGTGTATAATTAATTTTGTTTTGTATTATTTAATAATTGTTTCAGTTGGGCTCTCACCTTTGTAGTTGACGTTTTTATTTTACTCTTTTGTTTATTAAGGTAATCTTTTTGTTTCTTTATTTTTTATTTCATTTTTTTTTTTCTTATTCTTACAATACTTGTTTCCGCCACAAAATTGACAGTGATGATGGACACTTTTATTGCTGTACGGAATTTTATGGATTTACATTTTTCAGCTTTTTTATCACACGATTTTTTATATTTATATGTACCTATAGGTTCTTACCAAATCAGTGTCTTTTAATATAATATTTTGCTAATGGTTGTTCTTACTCATGATGTTGCTCTTCTAATATTATACTTTCTAGATGTCTATGAGTACACGCTAGTGCCGTAATCAATATACGTGGCTTGAGGATACGCTCAGAAAGTAGGGATTACATAAAAGAAAAATTGTTGTAAATTGGCAATAGTAGGTAATTACCACCTCTTACGGAAAAATAATTCTATAAAAGGTAGATGATAGAAACTATTATTATTATTATAGAAACTTAGAGTACCTACCAAGAACTAGGAAATACATGTATTGATACAATGTAAAAACTATGCGTCCGTACATAAGAATTATGCAACCAAACTGATAGCATAGATAACCTAATGCCCCATTCAAAATATTATTTTTCCTAACTATTTTAGCCCTTATTTTCTACTACACGCAATATCAAGGTCTAACACTTTTATTACAAGTATTTTCTGCTGGCGGATGCGCGATAGCAAGAGGGCGTGCTCAATGGAGTGAGACACCCCCGAAGGAGTGTGGAGAAACGTTATAACTTGCACGGAAGAACATAGCCACTACCACTATTCTCGCGATTCGTACAAAAGACGAAATCCAGTTTTTATTGTAACATGTATCTGCTGTACTGTACGCTAGCCATCGGGCTCGAGACGCCAGATGCGCGTGATGGCGCCGTCGTGCGTTTCCGCCAACAGAAAATAATTCTACTGTACTTTTAGACGTGCTATGTGTTAAATAAGGATAGTATCACCGCAGGTACATTTTTAACATAAAAGTATTCTAATTTTTTTCTTATTTTTAAAAAAATAAACCCCAACAAGTCAAACTTCTTCGATTTTGCTTTTATTTTAAAATATAAGGTAAAAGGCATTTTATCGTGAAGCGACTTGAAAGTACAATTTAGTGAAAGATGGATAATTGTTTCGGAAATTCCTAGATTTCCATTTTCAACCGAAGACCGAATATACAAAAACATAAAGGTTGTAATTACTAAACATGTCCCGATTTAATAAACTGTAATAGGGAAATTATTACTATTTAAAATTTAAATAATAATAACTTCATTCACATATTTTTCGCAGTAAAACAAAATAAAATCTCAAACTTCTTGATTAATTATAAACACTATCTTATTTAAGTTGAAACAAAATAGCATTAATTTGCCGTTTCAGTTAATCCTATATTAACATACATTCCGAATTTTATAAAGAAATGTCTTAAATAAAAAAGCTATGTGCGGGACCTATGCCTAAGAGTTGGTACACCCAGTATACATATTAGAAAAACTAGGAGAAATATATTATTCATTCCATTAGTACTTGTTGCTAGTTATTTATTACAGATGGAGTGGAAGTGCAAATATCTTTTGGACTGAATACCAGTTTATTTATCTACAACCAGTTATACACGCTGCCAAAAACCTTCATGAGGATGGGGTATTATCAAGTTATTTATGTTAATAGTGTCAAGTAAAAGAGTTGTTATTAGACGCAATCTTGCACAATCCTGCTACGGTAGCATCCCTTTGCAACTCCTTCACTCAATGCTAAAAGCACCAGAAAAATGTTTTGTCGTTAAATAGCTTATATAATTTATATATGTACTAACATTTCTATGAATATCGAAAATGCTATTAATAGTATAAATGTAACAACTTTACCTTATTTTTTGAGGTTAAATTCAGGAAGTTACAAATGCAAAATGGTTATTCAAAAAGTATGTCAAAAATATCATTCGTATGCAAACAATATACAAGTTGTTCCATTTATAGTTCAGTCATATTTCCGATAGAACCGACAGTGATAAAAATAAATATTTGCAAATTTACAGTAAATCCTAGATTTCCATTTTTATTAAAAAAAATCATCAATAAATAAGGAAATTATGAGCCAGGACATATGTACAGGAACACCTGGTATGTATCAGTAATGGACGTTTTAAAAAATTGTCAAGTTTCAATTTCATATGTTTAACATGTTAAAAACTGTGTAAATAATCTGCAACAAATCTCAAATAATTTAATATTGACTTCTCAACCTACAGATTCAATCTTGTGCTATGCTAGGCCAATAAACAAAAATAAAAAATTTCTTATTGTTTTTGTTTATTGATGTGCAGTTACTTATTACCTACTGTTAGCTGACTATTATCAAAAAATATCCCACCTACTCGCGCAGCTTCTAAAATCGTCCAGGTCGACTGACTCTAGTTTGTAAACTGTATTTAAGGTTACAGAAACGTATTCTCAAAAAGCAATGTTAATTACGGCATGGTATACTATGTACGATGTGAGCGAGAAAAGAAAAGTTGTGTACAATTAAGCTAACACCTATTACGTGTACAGCCCACTCCCAGTCCACGCATGGGGCAGGTCGTCATCGGGGGAGACAGCTGCAACACCACCGACAGTAACCAGCGTCCGGAGAACGCACTCGACGCTCTGTTAGACGAACTGCAAACATTCTCGAAGCCGCATCCCTCCACCGTCAGCACCCAAATGCCCCAGGTGTCCTATCCCGAAACGGACCCACCTACGCTACCAGCAAAAGGTATACCACCATCGCACAGCAGCCATTTCAATCATCCCCCGTCTATGTCGGAGATCGGCCGGAAAGGCAGCATGGACTCCGCTACGCTACTTCCCACCCAGAACCTCACCGTGAGCACAGCGACCGGCAGCTTAAGGAGGTTGCATTCTTACCCCAGTGGTTCGGACACCGACAATAGTCCCCCAATTCAACCGCTACAGCGGGTCTCGCATCAGGCGGAGAATAGAAACGCCATCGGCAAACCGCCATTACCGGAGAGAAATACCGAACTATTACAACATATATCGAGTAAGCGGGTACCTCCGCCACCTCCACCGCGCACCAGTTCCAAGTCTCCCTTAGCGTCGCCAACGTCACCGAATCTACCTCCTAGATCACCGGCCACCGGCCTTCAACATATCCAAAACGTTCAAAACATGGCTGACAAACCCCAAAGCCAGTTCGAAACGGCCACGCAGAATCTCGGCCTCGGCACCCTGAGGAGAAACGTAGCGAATCGTTCCAGTGTCAAGGACCGAGCGCAGACGCTACCCAGAAACATCGGTTCCAATCTGCAAGTGCACTGCGAAAGCGAGAACGCGATATCGGCCAGTAATAGCAGCAGTTGTGAGAGCGTCAACTCTCAAGACGGTACGAAGAAGCGCAAAGAGGAGTTGGAGCAGCGACACCAAGAACTCCTCAAGAAGCAGAAGGCTCTCCAAGAGCAATACGCCAGACTGCAGCAGCTACAGCGGGGAAACAACACGTTAACAGTTGTCCCGCCGGCTCCAGATCAGTTACTAAAGAAAACCGGTAGCGAATCTAATCTATTGCAGAAGATGGGCTTACAAATGTCGACTCCCCAAATGACCGGATCGCTGACGAATCTTCCAAATACGGGCGCGTCCGCGAATAAGAGCGCTGAAGGAACGACGGGAGAAACTACACCGAAAAGCAGCACAGGGGAGGAGTCGACCACTAGCTCGACGACGAGCAGTACCACCACCACAAGCAAAGTATATGAAACAGACATACTGTGACCAACCACTAAGCAGAGAGTGCAAGAAGTATGTTAAAGCTTACCAGTTATTATACTCTCATATCATTGTTGGATTGTTGGTTTATTGTATTGTTATGAATGTCACATGAATACTACATAGATTTTTTCAGACGAAAATAGATAATTATTATTAATAATTTTGATACGATACGAAGAACAGCTTTTCATCTCAAAGAAAAATCTCACAGTTCCATGTAAATTAGAGCGTAACATTTAATGGTAAATGAACCTTAAATATTGCCACAGCAAATTGCTTTTTAAAGAAAGAAAACAATTTGCAAATTTGAACTAACAACAAATTTGATATATTGACTATATCCATTAAAGTCTATCTTTATGTTTGAGCTATTTTCATCGTTTGTAGGCTTTTCACGTTTTGGCACTCCATAGGCTGCAATATTATATAATGTGCCGACAGTAACCGACCACTTTTCAATATTGGCTTTCAGAGAAAATGAACTAAATGGCGGGGATTTTATCTCTATGTATATCCAGGGTCAATTAAAGACTAACTTGTGTTTCAAAATGGAAACTTCTACCTTCGTCTTAGAATTTTAAGCGTTGAATTCCACTTTCAGTAATCTAACCACAGAAGCGACCTCCATCTGGCATCATATGTCAAACTGCTTAGATCATGACTTCAGTAACTGGATTAATAAGAAATTACCATGAAAAGTTAACTTTTAAGATGGAAATTGATCCCATAGGGTAACTCACTTATACACCATAAAATATTTTCCTGAAATTTCAATACTGAAGAATTGTCAGTGTAGTTACTTTCAAGATATCCTGTATATCATATATTGAGTGGCGAAACTCCAAAATTCAACTCAAAACAACCAAATTAATTAATTAACTACCTGTCAAACACTTCAAAACTTCTTACCTCAAAAAATTATGCTAATGGATCTACGTTTCAATGGCTAAAGTATCATTATCAGTAATAAACCTGAACTTCAGATGTTTAGATGATGATAGCTGAGGTACTGAAACGCACATACGTCCACCACACTGAATTTCTGTGGTAAGTGTTAATTGCTTCAAATACCAAAGTTTAAAGTGTTTGTATCTGAAACCAGCTTTATAGTTGGATAAAAGTTTTAAATGTCATTTACTCCAGCAGACAATTCGTGTTAAAACTGAATTTCATATATCATTTATATATCCAGTTATATATCATGTTGCCCTTTAAGAAATACTTTACATGCAGCACCTCTATAAACCTGACAATTCGAATTGCCTCTCTCCAGTTTATTCTAAGTCTTAACAGCGGTTTCATCAGTTTTCAGTCACGGCACATTCAAACCAATTTTCTTATACAAGTAGGTAGTTCTTTGATTTGACGCTTTATTTTTGTGTCAATTTCTATTCTCCTTATGATTTTTTAAAATTTGCTCGACTGCATAGCCATCTTCCACTAGAATCCACAAAATTTAGTCTTACAATCAATTATATTAAATAAAATAAGTCATATTTCAAAATAAATCAAGGGAGAAATTTTAAGTTTGTTTTTTTTTTTTTTTAATTTGGAAGCATAGACTTGATTCAGTTGAATTCTGAGCTTTTAAAAGATTCTAGAATGCGTTCTTCTGCGTGCTATGTTAGAAATATCATTGATAAGGTAGCAATATAATCTTTGATGATATGTACTGTTCCAAAACTTGTGAGTTCAAGTCTTCTAAGCCCTTGTACTGTTGAGTAGGTAAATGAAAAGCAAGTTGGAGTAGGGAATTGCAAAAAAGGGAGGATAATTGACAAATACATTTTAATTAACTTTAAAAATCCTACAAATCAATGAATATAGCACAAACAGACAATATTACTTACGAGTTTCATTTTTATTCATTACTGTGTTGTTCTTTTACTACTACAGTATATAGTAGTAACATTTTTTTTTTAAATCTATTTGAGGAAAAAATCTTATATTTGAAGTTCTTAGGTTCAGTAAAATATCAATGCGAAAGTTCAGTTGGAACCATATCAGTTCTTTTGTTCTAGATATTCTAAATACTTCAGAAACAATAATTTTGAAATAAATTTAATGTTTTGAAATAAATTGTCACGATTATATCCTTTAGAATAACTAAAAGAAAACAAATCTTGATTGACTGGGCGAAAACTATTTTGGTTTTTTTTTTACCTTTAAATATTACGCTCGCAAAAACGAAAGTTTTTGTCTCAACTACACCACGCATTTATAATTATTCTATTTTAAACACCAGTAATTTCACGTGTTTATTGCTCAATCATGGACTCTGGAATTTTTACTCCGATTCCCTCATCAATGTAAACGCAAACACTTATCAAAGTAATTTAATATCTTCCAAAAGCCTAATTCATTCGATCAGTAGGTCTCCATTACTAGTCTCAATAGATGGTGAATTCTTACGCTACGTACTCATTAAAAAGTTGTAACGTTAACGTCGGATATACTTTTACGTAAAAACGAGATACACCTTTGGGAATATATACTGATGTTTAAGATGGGACGCAAATCACATTTACTTCCGTATATTATACATATATAGGAGTTCTAATTTTTAAATTTTTGCACCCCAATGAAAATGTAATACTTCCATATATTACGATAACTATTATTACACATTGTGAGATGTTAATTTATTAACAATTACATACATATTAAGCTTTATATTGTATACATTAAGGTACACTAAAATGTGAGTGGTAGATAAATATATGTAGATAATTTCAATTTACCAATTTTCGGGATGGTTAGAAAAATCAAGGTACGGTTAGATTATAGAACTTAGCACAAATTTATTTATTATGTTATTTATTTGTTAGACACATTAAATTAATGTGTGACAAACAATAAATAAAACTGTACTGCACTGTATTATCCACGTTTAAAAACTAAACACCATCAATGTCAAGAATAACGAAGAAGCTATTAATAATAGTAATAATAATAATACAAATAATTGGTTAGGTAATAATTGTCTGTGTATATAATATGGAAAATATTTTTGTCGTCGTTTCCATTTCTTAAAACAAGATGTATTTCGAAAATCGATGGCTTTTACTTGTCTACGCCGAAGCGTGCGCTTTAATTTTTCTATATACGAATCCCAATAGAAAAAACGATTTTGCTCAAATAATAAAAAAAAAAGAATGTTGACGCATTGAAACCATGTATACACCTAGTTACTTGTAGTACCCGTACGCGTAGATGTCTCCAAGTACTACATATTGTCGTTTATTGGTTCTTTGCTTGAACTATTCACGGTGACACCGCTACCATCTATCACAATCTTTTCACTAACTATTGAACTGTAGAAAAAATTGTTGCGAATCAAACTGTGATAGTGAAAAGATGTATAATATTTATTTAACAATATGCTAGAAATCGTTTTAGATATTTCGTAAGATCTTATAACCTATAAGTATGCCAACATCAAGACGTATTTTATATTTTCGAAAAAGGATCTTCGGAATTAGCTAGATTTTACCCCGATTTGATTAGATAAATGTAGTTCTAAAGAGTTTTTATTTATTAACCAACAATAAGTACATACCAACCAAAGTTTTATAAGTATATATGCCAAATTTGGACTGGATATTGTTAATAAATACATATACAATGTGATTCATATAACCGATATGGATATTTTATTTTGTTTACTTTTAATATACTTATATAATTATTCTACTTAGATAACTGCACACGTATTAAACATCCTCTATAGATGTATGAATCCTCAGCACTTTCTCTCCGAACGAAGGAAGTAAACCAAATAATGTTTTAAAGGAATTCCGAAAAAAAAAGAAACACTTTATTGCTCTCTCAGAATTGCAGTTAAGTTGGATTGACGTAGCGATTACGTTGTAGAAATAAGAAAAGATATTTATATGTCGTTTCATTTGCAGATTTGTCCATAATTTTATAAAGTTTATGAATAATTATTTTTGTTGTGTATTATTCTTTTTAAATATTGTAAATATTCCCTTATGGTGAACACGAGGATTGGTGGCTGCTGAAGATACTTAGGTGCCAATGTATTTAATTATTGTAACTATAATTAAATAAATATTAAAATAAAACAAAACCATTTTTTTTCTTTTTTAATCCATATTATCAAAGCTTGGATACAGAATTAGCATGACTATTTCTCCTTCGGATGGAGAGTACTCGTAAAATAAACCGTTACAATATTTTTGCTTATTACAGAATGAAAATGCACGAGAAGTTAATTCACACCAATATAATAAAACAAAGAATTATTTTGTTGCGAAAAAAATATACAGGATGTTTCAGACCGCTGGTCCACTATCTTTTTCTCGCGATCTATGTCAGCTAGACTCATGCGACAAAAAAAATTAATAACAAAATCCTACCTGAAGAATCCTCTGAAAATATTTTCAACTTCCAGAAACGTTCCATTATATCAGAAGTGGATAGCAATTTTCTTATTTTAAATGGAATCATATGTTTTTTCTTACTTCAATGAATTCTACAGATTATTTGAATACAATTTTTACTAAAGTCCACTATTTCTAAATTTAACCGTTATTTAGATATTCACGATTTTATCAAAATTTTGACATTTGCATCTCCTTCTACAGTATTCTGTATTTTATAAACCATTGCAGATAATAGTCTCATTTTGTTACGGTATCAGAAAAATGGTCGTGCATACCAAATACTGTCGTAGAAATTACTACATTTTATACAGAGTGTTCATTAATCGATGGTCAACTTCGACACTTTTAACCTTAGAAAATTCAATTTTTTTAAATGTAACATTACATTTTGAATTATAGAATTCGATGTAGAAATGAATTCTGCGTCGATAAGTATTAAGGAATATTATGCGTATTTGCAGTAGTTTTCGAGATATTAACCATTATTTACTCATCTATTAGAATTTCAGTATGTACAGTTCTTGCAGTGGGCTTTGAAAATTTGACAATAATCAAAGCAATGACATTGTTATACAGATCCAGAAGTGTCAAATTTGTGTTTGCATATCTCGCTATAGTCCAATTTTCATCATTAATCGTTCTTTGTTATTGTTTGTGTTATTGTTACACATTATTTTGATTTATTTGTTGTTCAAGCTTTATAAGTTATTTTTTAATATGGCCTTTTCAAATACAGAAGCAGTCGACATGTTGATGATCACGAGTAAATGTAACAAAAATATGGCGATAGCAGCACGTGTATATGCTGAGAGGTACCCAGAACGACGACTGTTTACACGTAAAGTACTTTTTCGTTTGACTATCTGCGTACAACAAACAGGAAATATGCGCAGAAGTGTAGGCAAATCGTTCGGCATGTTAGGAATGCGGGAATAATAGATATTTTGGGAGTAGCTGAAGTTAATCTTCAAACAAGCACCCGCAATATAGCAAGAGTCTCAGGCATTAGCCACGTAAGCGTATGGCGAACCCTTAATGACCACAAAATGCACCCGTATCATATTTCATTTCGCCAAAAATTACGTGAGTTAGAGTTCGTTTTTGCCGATGGGCACATACAAAGTTATTTGTGGATCCTGGATTTGTTGAAAGAGTACTGTATTCAGACAAAGCAACATTTAAAAGTAATTATGAAGTAAAGCATCGTAATTTACATTATTGGTCACACGAAAATCCACTCTAGGTGCAACAAATAGATAATCAACATATGTGGAACGTAAACACGTGGTGCTATATGGTTAGTGACCGGATAATTGGACCATGCTTTTTTTCAAGAAACGCTAAACGGGAATGTGTATAACAATTTTTTGTTATTATTTTACGAGTTACCAGTGCTACTCGAAAGCGTTGGAAACAAGAAGTCGCATGTGGTTTCAGCATGATGGCTGTCCTACGCATTTCGCTGTGAATGTGAGAGAAAAGTTAAGTGTAATGTTTCCGAATAAATGGATTGCGAGAGGGTCTGAAGTTTTATGGCCAGCTAGATCGCCAGACCTTACATGTTTAGATTTTTATTTTTGGGGAAGGTTGAAAGATTATTTATCAAAATCGTCCGTATTGCGTAGAAGAAATAAAAATAAAGATAAGGGAAGCTTTTCATAGCACACTGCAATAAATGCACTGAAATTCTAATAAATGAGTAAATAATGGTTAATATCACGAAAACGACTACAAATAGGTATAGCGATCCTTAATACTTATCGACATGGAATTCATTTTTGCATCGAACTCTATAAGTAGAAATGTAATATTACATTTGAAAAAATTGAATTATCTAAGGACCATCGATTTATGAACACTTTGTATAAGATGTAGTGATTTGGTATGCACGACCATTCTTCTTATACCGTAACAAAATGAGACCATTACCTCAAATGGTTTATAAAATACAGAATACTATAGGAGGAGATGCAAATATCAACATTTTGACAATATCGTGAATATCTCAAAAACGGTTAAATTTAGAGATAGTAAACTTTAGTAAAAATTGTATTCAAATAATCTGTAGAATTCATTGAAGTAAATCCCTACATGGTACCATCCGAGACACACCGCAAATAGCTCTGAGAATTTTCTTTTGCATAATGAACGCACTGGAGGTCGCAGCTGAGGATCCCCAGAAGACAATCCCATATCTTACTTAGTCTGGATTCAAGGCTTGCATAATAAAACGACATAATAGCGGAGAGTGAAGTACATTTTTTTAGATTTATAATCGTGTAATATGCTGGTGCAATTTTTTTGCTTAAGTAATCACAATGTAATTCAAAATCTAGACCAACATCTACATTGAGACCCAAAAAATTCATACTGTCAACCAATGGAATGGATTTTCGACCATTAGCAATGCACACACTAGAATCTTGAATCTTTTTTTTCTGTTACAAAAGTTATAACATCCGTTTTATCTGTAGTCAGTGATTTGTCCTATCATCGATGATACCAATGAAGATCTCCATACTGTTACTAGGTAATATACAGGTAGTATCATCGGCATATTAAGTCAAGCTACAAGAGGGTAAATAATTTTTTAAATCATTAACGACATAAACGAGAAATAAAGTAGGACCGATTATTGATCCTTGTGGCATGCCATATACCACACGGACAGGGTTCGATCTATATTGTCTGAACACTGCATCAAAAAGTAAACTTGTAATACAAGTAAATTGAAGCCGATTGGTTAAGAAAGATTTTATAATAGCTAGATAAACGCAACCTCCCCTATATCGTATGACTCTAATCTAGCAAATAAAATACTATGGTTCAAAAGATTAAATGCTTTGATGAATCAAAGACCATCCCACAAAAGTGATCCCCCCCTATCTAAAGAACCGTGCACAGGATGCAAAGCGTTGTAGAATGCGTCAGTAGTACATTTCTAATATTTTAAAAATCCAAACTGTTGAATCGGTTACAGCAGAGTGTTTCTCTAAGAATAAACAAAGTTGTTCCTTAATTATTTTCCCTAAAATTTTACTAAATGTGGAGAGTAGTGCTACTAGTCGGTAGTTATTTACATGGTCAGAGTCGCCTTTTTTTAAATACTGGAATTATCTTGGCGATTTTAAGTACCTATTTCAGGGAATATATTCTATGAACAAACACAAATTAAAAATGAAAGTTAAGGCACCGCTAATTAAAAATTTAATACGTTTTAACAAGTTAGTTTAGTACATATATTCTTTTATCATAACCAGAATACTTTTGCTGACCGCAGGTTTATCATTTGGTTTATTAAACTCTTCGCTCGGTTTTTTCGTAATTTTATCTCTTTTTTACTGCGTAATGGGACCGAGGAAGGAAACGACGTCAGAGTCTTTGCTGTGAAATGGATCGCGCGCGGTTTACCATACATCAACATAAATAAAAATTAGTAAAAACGGGAAATATAACAGTGGAAGAATTGGTTTGATGTTAGTCGTCCGAACTTATTACAAGCAAAATGTTAAAATAGTTTCTGTGCACGTAAAAAGTATGACACAATTAAAGAATTTCGTTTATTGTGGAGCAGTAGTGGTTCTTTTATTGCTCGCTGATAATTTATACGGCCAAAAGAAAGCACCGAAAGACTACAAGTACTACAATAGCAAAGCTATCAAACAAGGTAAGTAAAGACTATATATATACGTATCATCGCCAACCAAGATGTCCGATCGGTCACCGTATATCCGGGGCCAGGTCACAGTCTATCTTTCCCGCTCTATCGGGTAGGTGAAGACTGTATCCTATTTTTATCACTGATGAATGCATTATCAATTGTAAACGTTACTCTCACCTTACGGGAGAAGAATAGGCAACGGCTTTCGCTAAAATGAGAACCCTAGATCAAATAGTTGCGAACCCTAAGTGAGTACATTCGGAGCGCTGTACTTCAGTCGTCAGTCAATACTTGCGTAGGCACGTACTGCTAGCATTGAAATGACGAATATTTTCGCTGCGAGAAGTCTCGGATGAATTTTAAAGGTTTGAATTTATATAAATTTCAGAAAAGATAACTTATTGCGTGCTGAATGGATCAAAAATGCGAGTAAATATCGTGTTGGGATATCTTTGTTACATTATTACAACAGTAAAAACTCACGAGAATATTGCTCTTGCAATCACAATATATTATGTTGATATAGTAAATTATCATTCATCGTTAGCAGAAAAAGTTAAAACACCATCAAAATAAAAAAAATTGCAGACTTTTATATATAATTTACACCAAATTCAATTATTAAATTTACGCCACTCTTGAGAGACCTATCAAATATCATGGTGTATATACAGGGTGCGGCATTTATCTGTGGGCGGGCTATAATGGCTAACCTATCTAACTGAAATATGTATTAGATAAAAGTGATTCAGGATCAAACACTCCACGTCATTATAAGAAATATCAAAATCATCTTGACAGCACTTGATTTTGCCATAAACGTTCTTTTTTCTAGAAGAAGTATTTCCTTTATCTATAGGAAATGTTACATACGATTGAAAGAGGACTTAATTCTGTATTATATGGCACAAAAATATGCAAGATGTTCCATTAAAAAAAAAATGAGTTTCGTCATTTAAAGATGCCTAGCTTTATTGTCACTTTAACAACACGCTGTATAATATAACAAAGAAATTATTAATTGGCTATATATACTTTCAAATATTTTCACGACTATACTACAAAATAATCACAAAATTGTTATAAGTAACGGTGGTATTGATTTTCCAAGTGAACCAAGCAAATGCATCTTTTTTTCTAAAAAGTCGAATAAGTCCGAAGCGTTCGGTTTTGTGTAGGGTATGTAAATTAAATCTACTTTATCGTGGAAGTCAAAAATGCAATGATATATAGGGTGTTCATTTAGGGGGGTCATTTAAAATAACAAAATTGTATAACGCGTAGGCTAAACTGACCAACCTGTATATATAAAAATAATTTTGCGGTGTAGAGTATTTGATCCTGAATCACTTTTATCTAAAACATATTTCACTTAAGTGGACAGGTTAGCCACAATAGCTCGTCCACAGATAAAAGCCACACCTTGTATAGGCTGTTTTAAATTTGCCATTATAGATTATAGGGATTTCGTTTATTAAAAAAAAGATACAATGTAGGTTTAAATTTGATATAGTTGCTAAGTCGTACAAATAATGTAACAAAAAAAAATAGGAGTAGATCATTTCCAGAGCTCACCACCGTAAGTCATAAGACAGACATGTTTTTGAAATCTGCTTATATTGTCTATAAATTAGAAATTGTCAAAACTAATTTTTTAAATCGGTATTCTATCTTTTATAAGCGAAAATTTCACGGTAGTCCGTGAATTTCATACACCAGCAATTACATACTTCTGCTTTGTGGTACGGATATATAATTATAATAAATTAGGCAATTTTCTGCCCATACCTAAGTTTAGACTATATTTTTTTTTTGTAGTAGCCGAGATGACTCTAGCAGCACCAACATTTCTAACATATGGATTAAATATTAAAATATGTATATTTTTAAAATATTTTTACGTTATACGCCATAAAATATAATATTTTATGGCGTGAACGTATATCATGGTTACTTTTTAAAATTATTTTCATATTATACAGAATGTTCCAAAATATCCTAAAAATATCAAAGTTGTGCTTTTTTAAATGGAAACCTCTGTACATTGTTGCATTTGTGGATAGTCTGATCAAACTAAGCTCGCTTTTAATCAGGTTTATAATACTTAAACTTTAACGTTTTTGAAATAATTTGAATTTTGTGAAAATCTATCCTAATTTTACTGTTTCAAATACTACTAATAAACCTGCTACCTTATACAGTATGTCAATAAGCACACCCTTTCTGCCTATAAATACATTCTAGCCAATAAAATTTAAATGTATTAGTGCGGTATTGTGCAGGTGGTCCTGACGTATATCCGGAAATGATTACCTAGGTCTCAATGAGAATATCAGAAGAGATAAGTAATATATGCTCGTGTAAAATCTGCACTCTCTCGCTTCTAGAGCCTCTTCGCTCAGTTGTCCTGTAGGTATCAACAGAGCATCACATCAGCTCCGCGTATCGATATTTTATGAACACTGGCTGGCATCTTATACTAGTCATATTATTCCTTAAATAATTTAGCTGTATCATAGGTATATATGTTGGAATGGAATTTCTAATGGAGTTGACGTTATATCCGCAGCAGATTGCTTTCAAAATAACGAAAAAGTGCCTTATGAAGCTCTCATCCACCTTTGTGATCTGAGCAGCCTTTTCTGGGTTTTCGAAGAACCTTCCGCGGTGTTCCCGTCATTAGTATTCCTAGTTCCTGGTTTTACTCTATGTACAAGTAGCCAATCTCTTGACGAAATTTTGAACTTACTTCCTTTTTGTTTGTCACATATTTAGTCTTATTTTCAAGTCCTCTAACCTATGTTTTAGAGCCTCCCATATTTCATACAACTATTTTAAATGAAACAACAATATCGGTCTGTTGGGAATTACCTGATGTTAGAACTGATTCCGTGGGATATCAAGATAAGCTTTGAAAAGCATACCGTAGGGCGAAAGTGTCACATGTTCTTGATATTACCACAGATAAGTAAAATATTACTTTGTTACATTCTCCATAGATAATAAATAAATTTAAATAGACTTCCTTTGTGTAGTTAAGACGCGCTGGCATTTTGGTTTACCACAATATTGACAGTTTTACTGTAATTGTTTTTGAGCCATCAATTTTGGGCATGTAAGAAAATACTTTTCTTTCAAATAACTCAAAAACGTTTGTCGATAGGTATAGGGAATTCGAATTGAAGAAAATCGGAAGCACATATGAGATACTAAGGTTTTTTTTTTTAACGATTGCAAATGTCACTTTTCTGCAAAGAATCGAAATATCTCGAAAACAAAAAATGAATTTAGGTACAGAGATCCCTACATAAACTTTAACTAGAATGTTAAGTACAATTCAAAAATATAAACTTATACAGGGTGTTGTATTTAAAATAAGAAGGTTAATGTCGGCACTCTGTTTAAGCGAAAGTGTTACAGAGTTGTGCATATTTTGCTCGATTAGGTAAAATCCATATTAGCATACACTCAAATTTTCAGATTTTTCTCATGAATAGTTTTCCATGTAAAGATCGCTGACATTCGTCGTTCGACACCCTGTATATAATTAGTTTTCTTTTATGTACGAATACTAGACGCACAAGATATCCGCTTACTATAACTTATCTTCATCCGTTAGTTTATCTAAATAAATGTTTGCTCAACTTGTTGAATTTAAAATACAATAACACAATTTATTATTTTTCAAAGCAAATGAGATAGAAGTGGAAGACATTTCTTTAAAACAAAATTATTTATTCTGTGATACAAATAAATGTTAGTATAGCATTATATATTATTGTTCGACATAATATATATTATTTTAAATAAAAGAATCTTTCCATTAGTGTGAAGTGTGTAGGTACTTTGGAGCGAAATTGGTTCCTAACACGAATTTTTTGTATTGTATTGTTACAAGCGCCAGTTTACCTTGAGCGCTCAGAGATACCGCTAACGGTCAATGCATCGAGAGTTCACGTTCAAAGTTCACGTACGCAACGTCAGATGGCGGAGCAGTTTGTTGTTTACAACGCGTGAATGAGAGTCGCGATTGTTCCAGATTGGATTCTAGTAGCGCCGACGGTGGCTCGAACTTTCTCGAAGGGGTCGTGGCGATATTTAAATGCGACGCTGCAGCGATTCGGTAGAGAGGCGAGTTCAAATAAATATACGGTGATATATAAATTGATGGACGTAAATAAGAGAATAGTTATTTAGGTGTCTTATTTGTTATTAGTGATTAATTAGTTCTTGTTTTCTGTGACTGTATTTAATTTCTAATAAACTTTAAGTGCCTAAATAAATCAAATTCATTTAATATATCGCGGATGTTATTTATTTGAACCCCGACAACGTTTTTATCATCATATTTTTTTTTTTAACGTTACAGTATGTTTTTCTTTTTTATTATTTATAGAATCAATCAGGCTTCCCGATATTGTTTCTTCGGTAACCAATACAAGTATCGCGCTACGTTGGTTAGATTCTTCAAAGGGAGTAGCAGACGTGTATATAATTTCCTACAGAAATTACGATAAATGGTACGAATGGTACGATGTCAATTATACCAATGATACAGAAAACTGCGAAATATGGAAAGAATTTATATGTGCACAAATATCCGGATTAGTGCCAAACAGAATTTATACTCTTTATGTATGCAATTTTTATTTGTATAACTTTGAAATAGGGACTGGATATATTTGCAGATATCAACCGTTGACGGTGAATATATTGGTGTAGCTAAAGCGACAACTAAAAACTTGAGTTCAGTATATTTCCTTGTTATCGGAATTATTCATGTAAATCGATATATTTCCAGGACCCAGTAAACCTCGAAATCTGACTTCTCGGTGGAACCAGGATACTAACGACCTTGTCATACAGTGGAATCATCCCGACATACCAAACGGAAACATTACAATGTTTAATATTTTAAAATCGGGAGAATACATTGCTGACTTCCCGTTAGACGAGCAACAGTTTCAATATGAGTATGAAGTAAGTTCAGATGATGTCAAATCGTATAAAGCTTATTTATAATTATTTATTTATTATTTATCTAGTATTATAAAATTTATATTTTGTTAACATTTTATTTTTGCTGCAAAGTGTATTTATATAGCAGGGCTGTCTAACATGAGGCCCGCTGCCACCTTCTTTGCGGCGCTTTGCATAAAAAATATGGAAATATGCATAAAAAACAAAAATATGCACAAGCGAGTTACTATTAACTATGAAATAAAGTAACATATAACATTCACACATCTATTTGACTTGTTTCCGATATCCTGTCGTAGAGGGCGCTGCATGGATTGGAGATTTCTATAAAATTACAGAGCGCTGCTTCTATACTGGTCGAGGAACGATAATCATGGAATAGATTCATAGAGAGGAAAATGTTTGCGAAGTTTATTGTTGCAGCTAAACGTCCTCCACTACAGTAGAATCGATGGAAAGGGAAACGAGACGAATTTGTTTTATCATACACCAGTGTTTTGATTCGGGGCACCTCCGCTCTTCGTTAATCGACCCACTCTAATATTATATATGGAAGCCAATAATGCGATTCTATTCCATTCGATTCGGCGAGCCTAGTGGACGTTTGGCTTTACGAAGTAGCGCTGCAGATTGTCAAAGCGTAAAAACTTTTCGATCGCGAAATATAGACATACTGCTGTATTTGTTGATGGTTTTGATTTCCTTATATGCCTTTAAAGTATCAAAAACAACAGCTTCAGACGACAAAGAGAATTTTAATTGGCGACAGTGAACCTATTAGTAATGTCAAACTTTCCCAATCCTATGACTTTATCAACAGTGTAATCAATCTTCATATCCGATAATTGACTATTAAAAAGCTGGAAATCTTTTCCAAGTTGATCAGCGTTCATGCGACATGCCGATTCCTTAGCACCAAACACCACAATGTTTTTCGTTTATCTCTTTCTGCCACCTCCTGCACAATCCACTCCATATCCAACAACGAAGAGCTTTGACGATCGGAGCGCTCTTTCAATGCTCGAATATCATCCTGAAGAGACCTGTCTCTATATTAGAATTTAATAAATATCTTGCTTCTTCAGTATGATAATTTATTTTCTGAGTTACACCTTCAAAATCTGCATATATTACAAAAGGAGTCCGCATTTGCTTGTAAATACTGGAAGCCTTCTGATAATTCAGCATGAACTACGCAGTGAATATGAAGAGGACCCTAAGTGTGATTATTTCATAAAATTCAGCTCAGTTTAGCATAACTCTACATCTTTAGTGAACCAATATATATCTATAGATCATATACGTTTTTTTTAGATAAGTTACGATGAATTAAAAGTAGGACCATCTTGTGATGATCTAGAGATAAGTGTTGTTGCAAGAAACAAAGTAGGTCTCAGTGAAGCGACTCTGGTAATACCTATGCCAAAACCAAAATTTCGAACTACTTCGTATGTAAAAGACAAGACCAGTAGAACCTTTAAAATACAATTGCCGGAATTTACGAACATTGATAAGGGATTCAGGTATGAAAAATAAAAATACTCGGTACCTATATTAATATTATTATTATAAATCTTCAAATCGTTAGAATATTATTTTGGGAATTAGGTCTGTGCAATGATAAAAATTGTGACTATGTAGGTTTCGTTAAAAATGATTTGACTGTGTCTGTAGTCTTCCCTACTGTTATCCATTATTTTTTCTTAAGTTATCTTATCAAAATATTCAAAATACTTTAATTAGTTTTAGGTTGTTTTTGCAATTTATTTTCAAGATTATCCATGTTTTGAAAGTTTAAACAAGAATTAATTTCTCCTCTACATTTTCATCTTGCCATTTTATACTCTGTTTTTCTCAATTCCAGGCCCTTGTTTGTTCGTTCCGGACTGAGTACTTCTTCAAAGTTCTTTAATAAGCTATAATAGCTATTTCTCTACATTTTTCTCCAAAGTCTTTCCACATTCTTTATTTCGTCTCTTTATACGTTATTTATACTTTTCTAATTTTCATCATTTCTCCTTCAAGGTTACGTCCTTCACGTTAGTTTTTTCAATTTTGTTTCGTCTTTTATTTCCTTACTTCACTAATTCGATTGTGTACTTGTTTTGTTTTTATAGTATATCCATTAATATACCTAATTAATGTTGGCATTTCAAAACCGAAGTAACTTTCTTTTACTACCTTTGAAATAGAGTTATTAGTTTTGAAGTAGTAGCAAAACCAGTACTTTGTAAATAATCTTAAATGTTTTAAAGCATCATTGTTATCATGTAAATTATACCGACTGATATATTTTCCAGCTCTTGGTATATAATCGTTAGTGACACAGAGAAATCCCACAAATATGAAATGATATATTCTGAAGAGGATGAAATGATCTTTCAAATTGCCCACGTTAACAAAAGCTTGGTGTCTTGGATTGCAAAGAACTACACATATTCGCAAACTACTGTAACTATCGATGAATTCTTGGTTCCTGAAACAAAATATGAGCTACGATTTTTGTTAAAACATCAATTGAACAAAATGATCTGCTATTCTGTTACTACGCTAGAAGAAACAACGCTACCAGATCAGAAATACGCAATGCTGGTATTCGTGTTAATACCATTCATCATTACAGGTTTATTGATTTTTTGGTATGTACTTAAAAAGTGGAATATTTGATTGGCGTATTAATGATGGGAAGAAAATAGCGACAAAACTATTTAGTTCTAGTCCAATATATATTTCGAAATATCTTTTCCACTACTGTTTCCGCTTTATTGCGGAATTACATTATAGCTGTAGAAACGCGGATTTATGTTAAGAAGTACGACTTAATATCAACTTGAAAAAATTAATATAAGGAACATGCACAAACGGATTAAAATAAAATATTATAACTTATTAATTGATTAATTAATTTGAAAGTTTTAATTTTAGCACTGTCGAAATGTATACCGGGTCGCTGATATGTATGGAAACGGTCAATTATTTCTTAAGGTAGGATTGCTAGCCTAAAATTTTCAGGTTTCTTAAAATCTATTACAATTAATATCTAAATATTACATATATAGGGATAGGCAAAACCTCATGGCGGAACGAAGTTGGTTTTTTTTCTGATGGAACACCCTGTACGGCAAACCACATATCAAAACTTAACAGTTTATACTTAACAATTATACAATGTAGAACCAAAAATTATAAATTGTAAAGTGTTGATTAAAAACCATCTTATTTTAAGGAGTATCATTTACAATGGCTAGGTCTTTTTAACTTAAGAATTTTTGTTATGTCAAGAGAAGAAACGAGAAAGTAAGTTTTAATAAACAGTAATAATTTTCTTTGGAACTCTATTTTATAAGGTGCTCAAAGTGTCCTCCGCTCACTTCCTGACAGTAATGAATTCGCTGAACAAAACTTTCTAGTGTATTTAAAAGTACATTGGGTAGTATACTGGAAATTTCTTATCTTATTCTTCCATGCAATTCTTCTTCTAGATAAGATTTCTTGTATGCCTCCACAAAAAGAAGTCAAACGGTGTCATATCGGCACTTCTAGGTGGCCATTTAATTGTCCCCCTGCATCTAATCCATTTACCGGGAGAAGTTTCCTCTAGATATTCCTGCATCGTACGTCCAAAATAATATAGAAGAGTTGAAACCCTACTTCTTCTGCTGGTAAATTAGCATTGTTAATATTCGGGAATAATCGTGTAAGCTCTGGAACATTCTCTTGCAAAAGTAATAAATATCGTGCGGAGGTCAAGTTTCCACCTATGACGTGTCCATCAATAATGCCATACCAAACATTGCCCATTTAAACAAAAAGTTGATTCGTCACTGAACAAAGTTTGGTTGGCAAAGTTAACATTTTGATTTCATTTATCCATACTATTTTCACAGAACTCGATTCTCCGATAAAAATCATCTCCACTCAGTTCTTGTAATAAATGAATTTTATATAGATGGAGTTCTTCTCATTTGGTAATCTTTTGAATGGAATATCGACTCATGTTATGATTTAAACCACATCTAACATGACATTGAAAGAATTCTCTTCATTTGTAACGCTTATCTGTCTTCCACTTTCCCGTCGATCTTTGACACCCACTGTTTCACGAAACCTGTGCAATGATTTTGGAACGGTTGATTTA
Organism: Cetonia aurata; assembly: GCA_949128085.1. Classification (NCBI taxonomy): domain Eukaryota; kingdom Metazoa; phylum Arthropoda; class Insecta; order Coleoptera; family Scarabaeidae; genus Cetonia; species Cetonia aurata. The sequence continues at coordinate 15,315,568 of OX421884.1, read as the reverse complement.
GAGATAGGTTCCTTATCCGGACACAATTCGTTAAAAATATTAATTACTTGGGCAAAACTTCGTATTCTATCACCATAGCCTATTAGCATTAACATTTCAATACGTTCCCTTTCACTTAAATGTGCCATTTTTACATTAAAATTAATCACAATCATAGATAATAAATATAACAGCGGTTTCAAACGATTGCAGACGGCACAAATTCAAAAATGGCAGATGTGTATAAAAATGTCAAAAAATTACTATTTGTTGCCGTTGACGACGCGACATCATACTTCAATCTGATTAGTCGAAAAATCGATACTAGCGCCGAAGTGTTAGTCGGCAAGTACTAAATCGTGCCTACAAAATACAAAACAAGGTAAACAGACGTGATCACAATCAATAATGTAATTTCTGACAGGTGCTGTCAAGATCATTTGAAGTCAAAAGAATGGCACTGTGTTGAGTTAGGATATTTCTAAGGTAACTTGTTGGACAATAAATAAGTAAACAGTAATCTATGAAATTCGATATCTCCAAAACTGTTAAGTTTCGATATATAGTATGCCATATTATTTTTGTTTAGAATTACGAAGGGAATCATATATCTAATAATATACAGGTTGTTCCATTAAAAAAAAAAATTCGTTCTGCCATGAAGTTTTGCCTAACCCTATGTATGTATTTTTTATTTATTGTAATAGATTTATAAAAAAAAATCTTAAAATATTTGTATTTAACGTTTTTCGCTAGTTATCCTATTTTAGCAAATAATTGACCGTTTCCATACATAACAGCGATCCTGTATAGGTATCACGGAAATAAATGTATTAACCCTGGTAGTACATTTATTTCCTCCTATATCTAACATAAATTGATCTTTCCCCACCTAAAGATGGCTAATCAAAACAGTATAGTGGAAAACAAAATACTACATTTCAGCAACTGCACAGCTGCAACTTCCCAACTTATAGCTACCAAAATAGATAAAGTTATTATATAACTTATAACAAATTAAATACAATACATATACAAATTAAATGTTGTTATTTCAGCTTCAAATGGAAACGTGGAATCTCGTCAGGTAAGAACTAAGAGATTGTAAACCACATAATATTTTTAAACAATATTTTTGTCTTTGTAGATAGTACGATGCATTTTTCTAACTTAGTTGTGCGTGAGCATGATATACTTTATGATGAACCAGAAGTTAATCAGGTACATGCACCATTTAATTTAATTATCCAACAGTATTGTTCGTAGGTTTATTTTAATGGAAAGGCGTTGAGATTTGGTGCTGCCTTCAATGCAGGTTTATACTGCTGCTTACATTATGTAGCGGCTAATAACTAATATACAGGTTCCAGTTAGAATTTGATTTTGAAACTTACAAGATAGTAATGACCGACGATGATCTACTTGAAGAAAATATCTTCAGCCTTTATAGCTCATCCGGTATACAGAGTGTTGATATCAACTCAATTTGTATTAATGATCTCTATCCGCAAACCTAATAGTTTTTAAGATATTCACAATTTTGTCAAACCTTTGACATTTGCGCTACTGATGCAGACCCAACTACACAGTCATAGGCATTAATCGTGACACTAGTAACCACAAACTCCTATACAGGTTGTTCAGAAATTCATGTCTAATATGGCTATCTTTAAACTAAAAATACTTTTTTTTTTTTAAATGTAACGTGGTTTATCGCAAAATGAATGTAGCGTAAAATTCTGCATCGATCGATATTAAGATTTGGTATACCAATTCTTGGTAGTTTTTGAAATATTAACACCTGTTTTATAAAACTGCAAGAAATATGCTAAGGCTTCTAGTTTTACGCAAGTAAAACTGATTCTTTCATTGAGAACACTCTGTATACCATGCTTCAAAGTGATACATTATTTCTTCTTGCATTTATTTGTACTAGTACCCACTTATGGTATTTATTGTGACTAGCTTTTCTATTGTTAGTAAAATGTATTTAATTATATAGCATAGATAACACTTGGGAACAATTTTAAAAAAAATTTCTGTTGAGTTCGTTTTTTCAGCTGGTTTATAGTTAAATGGGCATGCTGATTTCAAAACTGCAGTCCGTTTTCTTCTATCACGTCAAGTGTTTTCTCTACAGCTTATCGTGCTGTGACTACTTGAGGAAGCACCAGTGCTCTCCTGCTAGCTGCAGTAATTTTTTTCTTGAGTGGGTAGGAGTGGATGACGCCATAGGCAATTAGCGACATGTTCATACTTGACTCGTGACTTGACTAAACTATTCATTTTCACCTGAGATCGTTGATAGTCAAGCGTATTCCGAAGTACAGTCTGAGTTCTTGTGGAGTTAGCAGTGTTTAGTTTTTGTTAAATTTGGGTTTTAGTTTTTGTAACTATATATGGACTTCTGTTCTGTTAGATCATGTCTGCCTCTACTAGTTCGCGTCGTAAGTGCTTAAATAATCCTGATTCGTTTTGTTATATATGTGGACAGTTTACCATTCCCAGTCAAAGGACGAACATCAGTGCATTTGTCAGGCAAGCCTATTTGACGTATTTTAAAATGCAACTGGGTGACCAAGGTAAATCTTGGGCCCCTCATAAAGTGTGCAACCAGTGTGTCGAGAGGTTACGGATGTGGACGAAGGGAACACGTAAGCAAATGTCATTTGGTATACCTATGGTTTGGTGAGAGCCTAGAGATCATATAAATGACTGCTACTTTTGTATAGTAAAAACGGCAGGATATAACAGGAAAAACAAATATACAATTGAGTATCCTATTTTACCATCAGCTATACGCCCAGTGCCTCATTCAGCTGAAATCCCAGTGCCAGTTTTCAAAGAACTACCATCTGTAGCAATACTGGAAACCGAGGATAATGAAGCTCGAAGTGATCTCAACGATGAAGATTTTGAAGTTGAAGACGATTCCATGCGTAAGGGCTTTGATCAGCATGAGTTAAATGATTTGGCACGAGATTTGGGACTGTCCAAAAAGGCTTCAGAACTTCTAGCATCAAGACTGCACGAGAAAAACTTGCTGAAAAAGGAGCCAAGATATCCAACTTTCGAGAAAGTGCATTTCTGCCATACCTTCGGAGTGACGATGGGTTTGTATATTGCCATAACGTACATGGTTTAACGCAGGAGTTGGAGATTCCAGCATATGACGCAACTGAATGGCGACTGTTCATCGATAGCTCAAAGCGAAGCTTGAAGTGTGTCCTCCTCCACAATGGAAATTTGTTTGGTGCAGTCCCAATAGGCCATTCAGTTTGTTTGCGTGAAGAATATGCAGATATCAAGAGAGTCATTGAACGATTGCAATATGACATGCATAAATTGATCATCTGTGTTAACCTTAAAATGGTCTCCTTGCTTCTGGGCCTGCAACGCTGATTTATAAAGTATCCCTGTTTGTTGTGTATGTGGGATAGCAGAGCTCGTGAGAGGCATTGGGTGCAATCGACATGGCCGCCAAGAGCTGACCTGAAACCTGGCGATCCAAATATTTTACATGAGCCACTTGTTCCCAGAGAGAAGATTCTGTTTCCACCTCTACAACAACCTAAACTAGGTCTCATGAAACAATTTGGTAAAGCGTTGCCAATTGAAGGAGACTATTTCAAATACTTCATTTCGGCGTTTCCTAGTCTGTCTTTTGAAAAGATAAAAGCCGGGCTGTTTGACGGTCCACAAATTCGACAGCTCGTCAGAGATGACCAGTTTATAGGAACAATGTCAGAACCCCAAAGAAATGCTTGGTTGGCATTCAAAGACCTGATTAAAAACTTTCTAGGAAATACCCGTGCAGAAAACTACCCTGACATTGTCCAGGAACTGTTAGAGACCATCCACGCGCTTGAGTGCAACATGAGTATTAAGGTGTATTTTCTCCATAGCCATCTTGCCAACTTCCCTTCAAATCTTGGTGTTTATCTTTCTTTAGGAAAACTGTGCAACTGCAAATATCTATAATAAACTTGAGCAGCTAGTGGTGGCTTAATAGTAGAATGGGATAGACAATTTATATAATATTTGTCATTTCCAATAAGCATATGAATTTAATTTTATTATAACAGGAATATAACTTTTTCGCTATGAAGTTGAAGTTGGACTTGAAGGTATACTTATAATAGGTATTCATATTCACTATGTTTGCCAAAAAATAAATTTGGAAGAAGTACAAATTTCCAAAAGGAGTGTTCATAGATAAACATGAAATAGATAAACTTTTTTATAAATGGATTTTATTTTCTCGATGTACAAAATACAAATTTAATATACAAAAAAAAAAATGCAATGTTCTAAGTATAAAATGGTTGTGTGTCTGATTTTAAAATATTCGTAAAATTTTAAAGTTTGTCCATTTATTAAATAATAAAATAAGAAACACTGCATATTAGTATTATAGATGTATGTTAAAGAAACGCAATTGAAAAAAAAAATTAAAATTAAAACTATCCGACAAAGACAGAAAAATCTATGAATTACTATTTGTAATTAAGAAATGAATTGCATCAGTACCAACAGCTTGAAAAAGGTAGCAACTGTCTACCGAAGCGAACGTACAAAAATAAAAACTCAACGTTTATTGACTTACAAATCCAATTATCAAATATCATTTTATTCGAATTATACCTATATCTGTATTTTACGTTAATCAATGTAAATGGTGATACATACATTAGAATACATTGGTTTATTAATATTAAAAACCAGTTACCAAGCAAATTTGGCCGCCTGGAGAAACTTGACGGGCTTTGATAATTTATCGTAGCTGCAATATTAACAAAATTCGCAATAGTGCGTCTATAACTTTGAACAGCTTGCATATTCCTATTATTGCATACTGAACACAGGAATACGGTTAGGCTAGTACCAAATTTCTTTAATTGTATACAGCTTTTTTCCTTTATCATTCTTTTTTGTACTCACATGAGTGGCGGATGATTACAATTGTTTATTCCTAGTATTCGGATATCTCCGATGGCTATGTAAATCCCGATCTATTAGCCCCTGTCATGCAAAACTCTAGAAACTTACAACCCCAAATGGAACACCTGTACATGGAAGTGTTGTCAGAGTGTACATCAAAGGAAGAGGTAACAGGCTTGTAAGCTTTTTTTTATAACACAATCATGTACAAAATTTTCCTTAGCATTACGACAAGCTCCAAAACCACCTCCGAACACCTGCAAGTCCCAAAATCAATCCGGCATACATAAAAGTATTACCGGAGGACCATGCCAATGAGGTACAACAATACAAGAATACAACTTATGTATATAATCACAATAATTTATTTCAGCATAGTCGCTCGTTAAAGTCAAGTACGAAAGGAGTTAATAGCATACATGAACCTATAAAAGTAACTGAATTTGAGCAATACGTCAAATACTGCTTAGAAAACGAAGAATTTGAAAAGCAATATCGTCAAGGTGTACCGAAAGTGCAATATAACCTTAGAGGTAATTATTGTGCTTATTGATATCCACATTAATACCTAAGCATTGTTCATTATATTACATGCACCAGTACAGGAGGTCCTAATAGTCTTCAGCTAGCAAATATGAAAGCTAATTACGTTGATGTAATAATTTTATGCAAATATATTAAGTTTTGAGCGTTTTATGAAATGAATGTTTCAGGGTTATCGTGCTAGTAAAACGTATATTGCTACAGTAGACCCTGATTCAAACACCGTAGATTATTTTTGGAAGATGATTTGGCAAGAAAATGTTCATTATATTATTATGATTACAGACGCTTCTCAAGCTAATGAGGTATGACCATAAAACATATTAATGTACAGATGATCTCTAGATAACCGTTACTCGTCCAAGAAGTTGTACTAATTAAAATGTGTCTTCTCTCTCTTTTTACTGTTTTAACATATCATGGTGTTATTTAATTGTGTTTGGAGCTTCAAATATCAGGAAAGCGGAATTGATTTTTGTTTTCATCTAAATAATCGTTAAATCTCTCAAATTATTTGTTGTTTATAGGATGAGATGAAGAAATACTGGTTTGATATTGATAAACCTAAACACTATAGTGATATTATCGTCAATTCTCTAGAAAATACCTCTTTCCCCTATCACAAGAGCACTCTACTAAATCTAAGATATAAAGGAGACACACGACAAGTTCAACACTTACATTTCACCGCTTGGCCCTATGGCACTTTACCATTTTATCCGCAAGCCCTAGCGCTATTTCTAAAACAAATAGGTACAATTCCTTATGGAAAACAACCTATCGTCATCCAATCCAGGTAATAACAGTATCATATCTTGTTGCATCATATAACTTATACTTTTAATTTTATAGCAAAGGTTTTGGTAGAATTGCCACGTTTATAATGTGTGATATTTGCTTACGGGTCGCTGCCGCAACGGGAAAGATTGATGTTTATTCCTGTTTACGTAAGCTGCGGGAACAGCGAATAAATGTTGATAATGTTGATCAATACAAATTCACACATTTGGTTCTACTAAACTGCTTAGTAGAATCCAGCTATGAGATACGATGCACAATGGAAATGATGAAAACCGTTGAAGATGTTATCTTGTCGCCTAACATGCTATCGAGACAGATGAAGCATATCGATGATAGCTATTGGCAAGACGCGGCAGTTCAATCCATGTGCGTTAAAATTCTTGATCCGGAAGGAAAAGACATGCCAGGTATTTACATAAAATTATAATTATTATCTTATATTTTTATTAATCGTATTATTCATTAATTGTGCAAAATTATGTTAAGCCTTACTAGAACTCTTTTTCACCAACAACATGCGACAAGTAGAGAGAATAGAAAAGAAGCTACACAACTGCTTCCTACAGAATCCTAGGCATAATTATAGAAGAGTCCAGTAAAATACACGAATTGTTGGAAAAATTAAAAGAAGATTATATAAGTGATTCCTTTTTTTGTGGGAGCCGCCTAATATGAAACCTCCGGAAACACTGCAGCCTCTTGGTTTTTTGTATTTAATCATCCATTTTTTTTTTTACCCATTGAATCATGAGAACAATTTGAATATTTCGGTGCCCAGTAGTAATTTGTACAGGTCTGTGGCCGGCCTATCGAAGTAATCGTTTGGGTTCATTTTTGGCTTGCCAGAAATTGTCTGTCTTTTCGCATCTAGAGCCTCGTATTCACATAGGATATGGTATGCGACCTCCGTCATTCTATTACAGAGTCTGCAGTTGGTATCTCCAGCATAGATCCCAATTTTCCGTGGATGTCCCTTCAGTGCACAGTATCCTATTAGGAGACTACTACTGTGCGAAGATAATTCCTAATGATATATAGCAGTCCTTCAGTGCTCTTTTTTGATGGACCCTTGATAAAGTTTTTCCCATGAATTTGCCTGGTTGTATTCTTTGACTCTTCTTGGCCCAAAGCCTTACCTGCTTTCGTGTTGCGTTTTTTAACACTCCTAGAACAGGTTCTGGGCCTATGTATGAATCCGCTGATCTATTCCAACTCATTGGCTTTCTCATTTCCTTCGTTTCTCGAATATCCGGGCACCGACAGTAAAGTTACTTTATTGCGGTCAGCCAGGCTATTGAGTTCTCAAATACATTCCCAAACCAGCCTTGATTGTACTCTGGGGTTGTACAGATACACTTCTTGTGTTGTTATTGGTACTTCTCAGATCACGTGGTGTGCATTCGCATCACAACCGATGAGTAAGAGGTATATTCTTTTTTTTTTTTTTTTTCTTGGTAAAGAAAGGAATATCAAAAGGAATGAAAACACAAGTATGTCGGAAAGATGTAAAACGTGTAATAGTATCTATTGTAGGCATTGTCAATATATACAAAGATATATTGTCTGAAATTACGGTACCAATAATATTGATATAGTTGATATAAAATACCCTACACATACCTTCACAACTACATAAGAAACTGTTCAAGATTTATAATTTATAAAATTCATCAAATAAATAGCAAGCTTGTATTAACGCTAGATCCTTCAATTTACAACGGATGTATATAAGTTAGGAAAATCTACTATCAAAAGAGGTAATTCATTGTAGAAAAGAAAATCTATATAATGCAGATCCACACGTTGATTAATGCGTTTGGCAAACCACAAGCCGGCATCCACACGCAATGCGTAAAGTCCATATTGACATTTCCCCAAATAACTAATAAGTTAGCAGAAAAATAAGCATGGGCATTCTATATAGGCCCAGATTCTACGGTTGTCAAAAATACAGTACTAACATAAATTATAGGGAAGTACAGAGCTAGGGAGTTTTCGAGCATGGTTTTTAAATAGTTTCATGTTTTTTATTTACAAACGTAACATATTAAATAACAAAAACATGGTTTCAGAAGAAATAAATTTACTGCATTAATTTCATTTAGTGAGCAGATTCCTGATTATGTTGGCGCAGTGGAGTATTCTGCCTTCGTCTTTTGTGACTTAAGCAAGGCTTGATTTCTAATCTTTGTGTTTACGCGATTAGGGGTGTGACTTCTGACTGGATCAAGTCCTTTTTCAATTGGCGGAAGTAGTATGTGTCACTCTATTCTCGCGATGGCAGTTTTAATTCGCAGACGTTGGCAACATGGGTGAACCACAGGATTCAATCGTGGGTCCTATTCCTTTCATTGTATACATTAGTGCCCTGGACATTTATCTTAAGTCAACACCGTATGTAGCCTATGTTTTTATGCGGAAGCTAGTTTGAAAACCAATATCACAAGTACAGACCGCAATTTCAAAGACCATAATTTACATTTTAATATCAGTAAAATCCACTTTGTCCCCTTATACAAGTGACCGAACTATGTTGAGCCAGTTAGGGTGACCATTCAGGATGAAATACTAGAATCCGCAGTAGGATACAAATTCTTTGGGTTCTATTTTGATCAACATGTTAATAAAATTTCTTGCAAATGCTATCTTTTCATTCTTAATGTAAAACTACCACAGTGCCAAAAAATCAAGTTGAAGAAATTATAGGGTGTAACACTTCCAATTCACGGAGTATACATTATAATAAGGTAATACACATGAACGAAGGAATACACTAAACAGATTAATTCATTCTGATAATACAGTTTAAATTGAAACATAATACTTGATAATGCAACAAATCGTAGTAAATAAAATTACAGAGAAATTTTACCAGAAAACGACAGTTCAAACATTTTTTTAAAAGTAATCCGAAATTTGTTTGTATTCTTCTGGTAACTCAGATTTTTAAATTTTTGGCACATTATTTTTTACCTCCTTCCAATGAATCGAATCTAAAAGGTTTAAATCTGGCGGAGGAACTGGTTATTAATTGTTTCCTTATCACCTAATCTGTTTGTAGAAAAAATGTGGTTACCTACACGAAAGAAGGAATATAACTGCATAAAATAACTGCAAATGCTCCACATCGTATTGGACCGAAATAAATAAACAAATAACATGTTGTTTTGCTTTTTATGTATAGATGGTTACACGGAAATTATTCTAAAATCACCTGCATCGTACGATCAGCTATCTACCTATATAGACGTCGCGCAAGTGGAGAGATTTTGGGCAACTTCTAAATTTATAGTAACAAAATATCCACAACAATGCACTCTCGCAGAATTTTGGCGCCTTATTGATAATTGCGAAACAGGATTTATGCTCTGTTTAAATGAATTGCACTTAGACAACAAGGTAATAATTATTCTTACCCAACATATTAACCGCATACAACACTACCAATATTTCAGGCATACTGCAAGTTTTATCCGTCACTTAAAGAGTCTATGTGTCCGGTGCCCTATTTAAAGATCCACTGTATCGAAGTTCAGAAGCAAAACCAGTACGATATGTATACAATGCGTATAGTTAATCGCATGAAAGTAAAATAACTAAACTTGGTCGTTAGCTAGCATTTTTAATTGTTTGCCTTTCCTTGTAGAATAAAAGTGAGCGATCGATTAACATTCTCCATATTAACCAATGGAAGTGCGCTGAGCTACACCCTAAATCTCCTGAAATATTAGTTATGGCATATGAAGAGATGAACCGTCTTGCAGGGAAAACGAATCCAATTTTTGTCACTTGCATGTAAGTAACAGCACTTGAGCTTCTATCGTTTGCTTTGCAATTGCAATTAAAGTAATTCACGTGTCTTTTCCAGAGATGGCATACGAGGAGGTGGCTTATTTACATCACTATGTTATCTAATAGACAAAATCAAAACAGAACAAATTTGCGACGTTTGTTTAGCAGTTAGGACTGTAAGGCGTAATCAACGGGAATTTGTAAAGGACATGGCCCAATTCTCCTTCTTGTACAAATGTGCTTTGCATTACGTTAAAAAATCTGCAATGTAATCTACAAAGTTTATGTTATCGATACATATGAATATTACCAATTGTGAAGTATTAATAAAAATATATAAACAAAAACCTAAATGCATTCAATTTCTTTATCTTATACGAATAATAAAATAACTATTTAAAAAAAAAATACACTTATAATTAGTCCTATTACTTCAGATGACTTAAAATAAAATATTTTTGAGCACTTAACATGTGCAAAAATAAAAGAAAGGGCTAAAACTTATTATAAACGTGTTTAAAACATGTAAGTCATAAATATCATCCAAAAACTAATAAGGTACATGTACCAAATAAGGCCACGTTCCTATTTCCTATTCTAACGAGTTGTGCAGAAGGATATTCCGATTAGCAGAGGATGAATGCCTCTAACTCCTAAAGTTTTGAGAAGATGTGTATTCACGTTTGTCGAGTAAAATGGTTTAAAACATCCCTTTTCTTCACACACCAGGCTGGCAGGAAGGAAATGGATGGTATTATTTTATAGGCGACATCCTGAAGTAGCAAGAAGGAAGTCTCAAATGTTAAATCCTGCAAGAGCACAAAAATTAAAGAGGCACATTGTAAATCCATACTTCGGAAAACTCAAACAAATTTTAATAGATTTGAATTTAACGAATCAACCTCAACTGATCTATAACATGGACGAGAAAGGCTGCCTGCTGACGCTCCATCACCAACAGCACGTTCTTAGTCGAAAAGGAGCAAAAAGGGTACATCTGATAGCACCAGAGCACGCTGAAAGTGCTACTGTAGTGGCCTGTGGAAATGCTTTTGGCCAGTGCATCCCGCCTATGATCTTATTTAAGGGCCAAAGGCAAAAACCAGAATGGATGTGATTCCCGACGTTTCTTATGCACCCAGCAGCCTGACAGAAAGAATTTTGACTAAAATAACAAGTTCTGTTGATAGCAAACAAAACCGTGGAAGTGATTCAGACTCTAATTGGTCAGATTCTAACAGTTGCCGCTCACATCCTTGCGGAACAACTTGGCGACAATCTTACCTTCTCTCCCAGGACGTCAAAAAACTTCACCTCAACCATCATGTTCATACGAAACACAGAATTTGCCTGAGCATGTGCTAAATTCTTCACCAGAGAAACAGGAACCAATGTACGGTAGGTTCACAGAATTACTTCATACACCGAAAATCAAGACGTCATCGAAGCCAAGATACAAAGCAATAACTTCATCTGCCCAAATTGTAACTAAAGACCTGTTTGAACGAAGGACGAAGTGTAATTCATCACCAGTACTCAAGAAGAGGAGCAGCAAACCAAGAAAAAGTGAAGCAAGCGCAGATGGCAAAAGCAGGACGGAGACGGAATCTTGGTACTGTTTTGTCTGCAACACAGATACAGTGTTAGATATGCGCACATGTGCGGCATGTGCGATTTATGTCCACGAAGAATGTGTTGGCCTTGCGAAAACCGATAGGCAGCCATTTCTGTGCCCGAAGTGCTCACCATAACTGATATTACTTTTCTTAATACAAGAGTTTTTTCGTTGTGGTTGTTTTCAATTGCCAGAATTTATTTTTGTTTATTGTACCAGAATTTATCTTATTGGAACTTGTTTTAAAGAATATATATTTGTTTACCGCTATTTATACGGCAGATTTTTAATTTTACAGCTGTGGCCTAATTATGAACACCCTGTGCCTAATAAAGCCAGTGAACACTATATTGATTTTTTTGTCTGAAAATAATATTGCATGTCCGTAGGGCTAAGATAAAAAAATTACACATATCCTAAACGGTAAAGCTCTAAAATAAACCAAGTATCGATTCCCTATTTTGAAAAATGAGTAAGAATAAAAATATCAAACCCTTAAGGTGGCCTTATTTGGTACATGTACCTTAATAACGCTGCATCACACTGAGTCGTTCTCAGTCAGATATAGTTTCGAACTGTACGAAGAAGTAACACAAGGTGACCTGCTGTAGTCATTCTTCTTCAGTATTGTTTTAGAAAACGTTTTAAGGACGTCACTACCTAATTTTTGTCAAAAAATACGTTTCCTTATTATTTTTGATTCGCATAGTACAGGATTCTATGGTTATTTTCTAATTGGTTTTATGAAAATCTGACTGGTAAAAGAGATCGTATTATTATTATTATTATTTAAATCAACTCTGTAATGCTATCCAATGGCAACTTGAAGAGAGAAAACAACAGATATGCATCCGGCAATGGGTTATTATTATATTTGCGTCTGCATAGCAACAAAAGAGATTTATCTCATATCAATTGCTAAGGAATGAGGGCAACCGTGAATATCTTTATCTGCTTCAACCATTTTGTTCTTCGTAAGCTGTCGTCACATATGTTTCTATATTAGGTTTGCTACGAAGTTATACGAAGAAGTTCGATCATTGTAATAGCCCCCTAGTGACGTAAGCACGGACCCCAGCTGGCTTCTTGGGAGAATCAAAGGCATGCTTCGCACACCTTTTTCTCCGTTATATAATGCTTACATTGCAAAACAGGGTCAATATACACGCTGTCTCACGTGGAACTGCATCGATCGATATATGAAAAACATCTTTAACAAGTACTTCACTAGTAATTGCAGTAGCTACACCTCTGACACATGCGTCAACATTGTAAACCCAGTACCTGTAACTATGTTTGTCGACACGGTTACTCCTGAACTGGTATTTGCTGTGATTATGAGTTTGAAGTCATCAAGCGCCACTGGCATTGATGGTCTTAATACCTATGTACATATTAAAAAATAGTGCCAGCATATTAAAATACCCGCTTGTAAGTTTAATTAATTGGTCGCTTAATGACGGAATTCTTCCTGATACATTTAAAACATCAAAGGTAGCTCCGATTTTTAAAAAGGGTGACTCCAGCCTTATCACCAACTATCGACCTATTTCCATATTGTCGTGTGTATCGAAAATCTTAGAAAAAATTGTTTTTAATAATGTATTTGCTTTTCTGAAAAAAAAACAAAGTATTGAATCCCGTTCAACACGGATTTATTAAAGGTGAATCTACCCATTCGGCCCTCATGGCTACTCTGCTAGATATTTATCACCATTTAGACCAGTGGTTCCCAACATGGGCGGTAGCGCCCACCAGTGGGCGTTGTTTTAATTACTGCGCCCAGGTTAACTAGTCCATAATCCATAGTCGTACTCCATGACGTGTACCTTCGCGATTTTCTGCAGTGGGCGCTGGGATCTATACAAAATCCAGTAAGTGGGCGCTAGGCGAAAAAAAGGTTGAGAACCACTGATTTAGACAGTGGGAAAAAATGCTGCGGTTTATATATGGACCTCTCCAAGGCTTTCGCCCTTGTCAACCATGAACTACTGTTAAGAAAGTGGAATTATTACGGACTGAGGGGCGTCATACATCGTTGGTTGACTTCATACTTGACAAATAGAAAGCAAATAGTGGTGATAAGGGGTATTAAATCAGAAGAACCACCGATCTTTCAGGTGTACCACAGGGTTCGATATTGAGGCCTTTATTATTTCTCCTGTTTATTAATGATTTACCAAGTATAAGTAATGCGGGTACTTTTACTATGTACGCCGACGACAACCGCTTTCTGCAAGCTGGCTTAAACGCTGTTGAACTTCAAGCAAGTATGCAGAACAATATAGATATTTTTGTAAACTGGTTTTCCACCAATCACTTAAAATTAAATGTCGACAAAACAGTATTTATGAATTTCACAGTATTTATCAATTTCACAATTGTCAGATAGAAACAGCCGTCAATTGCTAAGGGTCAGTGGTAAGTCTATCCAACAAGTTCAATCGGTAAATTTTCTGGGACTACACATTGAAGCGCATCTTGGTTGGCAACAACACATAAATGAGTTATGCAAGAAACTTTCACAAGCTTGCTTTGTATTATACAGATTGTCCGAGGTCGCCAGTGTCGAGATAATAAAAAATTATTATTATGCTTGTTTTGAGTCACGCATCAGATACGGTCTTATGTTTTGGGAGGGGGGAGCGTCTCATGCTAGGAGAGCTTTTCGACTTCAGAAAAAAGCTGTACGTCGGTTACTGTTTAAAAATCTTGATCTACTGCCACTTCCAAGTTTATTTATATTTGAATTACTTACTTTTATTAAAAGTGCTAACTATAGCATTCCACGCAACAAGGATTTTCACGAATGTTTTACTAGGAGTGCAGACAGTTTCACCATTCCAACGCATTGATTGACTCTCTTTGAAAATAATCCAATGTAACACTATTAATACTAATTTTCGAAGGAAAGCCGCGACAAACACAACGTTTGCATTTTACCGCTTGGTGCCACGATGCCTTACCATTTTATCCTCAGAATCTAGTAGCGTTCTTAAAGGAAACAGCAACAATTCCTCATAAAGAATCATCAATAGCTATTCATTCCAAGTAAGTTGAATTTATACTTACGATATATACTTTTAACTTTGAGAATTTGCAGTAGAGGTTTTGGTAGAAATGCTACATTCATAATATGTGATCTTTGCTTAAGATCGGCAAAAGAAGCAGACAAATTAGACGTCAACAGGGTGTAGGTATTAATAACGTGGATCAATACAAGCGCGTACATCTGATCCTCTTGCACGGCTTAGTAGAATCAGATAATGGAATACTTTGCACAAAAGACATGGGAAAAACAATTATCTATATTTTGTCATCTGAATTGTTATCGCAACAAATGATGTATGTTGACGATAACTCCTGGCAGGATGAAGCAATTCTCGAAATGTGCACTAAAGTTCAACTTGTAATGGAAGCAGAAAAGAATAAAACTATACCAGGTACTTTTCATGAACAAACTAATACCTATTTTTGTAGAAATAATATTTTATTTGCAAATATGGGTATCAAAGTATCTAGAATCCCACAATATCTAGTACTAATTCTTACTTCAAAGTGGTAACCCCTCTACCATTTTCTGGTTTAGACAGTGCTCGTGATTGAGTACGTTTATTCTGTGCTTTCTAAGTATTTTTTTCAATAGAGACCCCCATAAAACTTAGGATCGTGCTATAGATTATTCCCGATTCTGATTCAACTAGCTGGAGTCTGATTTCTATTCTAAATGGCAGATTAGTTTATTGATTTTGTCGTTGCTTTCAATTCCATGATGCTCTGACACTCAAATCAGATCTATCTTGTCCTGTTTTCTCAGTTGTCATAATTCTTTGTGGCACTCCCAAAGTTCTCTTGTGTTTTAATGTGGTATCTTCAATTGGTAGGACTTTTTATAAATAAATAAATAAAATATCTGTTACCAATTTCACTTACTATTTATAGGACTTAGAGTCCTAAATTTTAATATTCCGTCGAAATTTTAATCTGGAGTGTGTGTTCTCTAGCTGCCTGTTTAGTTGGTCTTATGTCGGCGGTTTTGTTACAGTGCAGGCTCCTTCGTTCTTCCACCAACAGGCGTATTGGGGGAACATCAGCGATGACTTGCAGCGCCTGGGATGATACGGTCCGATATGCGCTAACAGTTCTAATAAGGGACTTTCTTTGTGCCTTTGTTAACCTGCGATCGTAGGAGGTTTTCTGTGTCCACTTGTGCCATATCTGAGCCCCATATAGGAGGGTCGATTGTACTACATGGTAGTACCCCTGTTTTTATTTATTTTTTTTTTCTGTAACTCAAGCCTTTGATGTCTCCTGTCACCCCCATTAACTATGCCACTTTTTCCTCGGCTCTCAGGGTTGCAGTCTTCAGATGTTCGCCATATCGTCCGCCCTATCCTACAATAATTCTCAGGTACGTTACATTCTTCTTTGGCCGAATTTCCGTTCTCTCATATGTGAATGGTATTTCTTCCGCTCCTCTCTTTCCTCTGAGGATAACACACTCTGTTTTGTGTGAGGCCAATTCTAGCTGGTGGCGTCCTATCCACTTCACTACCTATTCTATGGCTTCGTTTGCCTTCCACTGCAATTTTCTCTTGTTTCTAGCCGCTACCAGCAACGAGAGATCGTCTGGGTAAGCTATTGTACTAACCCCCTCAGGCAGAGCTAATTGCAGCACCCCATCATAAAGGGACTTCCATAATATAGATCCCAAGACAGACCCCTGCGGGACGCCCACATATACCTTCATTTGCATCTTCCTGTCCAGGGTAACTGAGCGGTCCTCGAGATAACTGTTGATCACGTTAAGCATGGGTACCGAAGTCCCCTTCCCACGTAGCGCTGACATTATCAAATCCCACGCTACGGTGTTAAACGCGTTCTTAACGTCCAGCGTAATCAAGTCTACCCATTTATCTGTTGGTCTATCTTCTAGAAAGCTGCCAACCTTCTCCACAGCCTTTCGAAAGCCAAACTGTTCCTGGGAGAAGCCCCTAAAGTTTCTATTTCTTTTTCTAATCTGCTCTTTAATAGGGTTCCATACAACTTACCAGAAGAATAAGCTGATCGGCCTAAAATGCTGTTCTGCTGGATTTCCCTTAGCAATCAAAACGAGCCTCGCAATTTTCCAAGGCGTTGGAAAGCTCTGCTGTAGAAGGTGTTTATTCGTTTCGTCTAGAAGGACGCAGGTTTTGAGTTCTTCTGCCTTCTTTATAACTTCGACGGGCACCCGGAGCTTAGCCGTTTCTTAGCTTGTGGAGAGCTTCTTCGTACTCCTCTTCCGAGAAAGGTTTGAGGCCTTCGGTAGTGTGTCTGGGTTTCCAGGTTTTTTTCCTGTTTTGGGAAGAGCGCTCTAGCTATACTCAGTTTTTCTTTCGCGTCCAGCTGGTATGGAGGGTATCCAATTAGCTTCTTTGTTGCCAACTTATAAGCCTTTCCTCAGATGTCGTTTTCGAGGTCATTACACAGGTCTTTCCACTTCTCATTTTTGGATTTGTTAATCAACGCTTTCAGTACTTTCTTTTTGGTCTTGTAGAGGTCCAACTTCGTGTTAGCTTCTTGGGTTGTATATTTGGCTTCTCGTCTTGTCATCATTCCATCAAAAGGGAGTTCCAGTCACCGCGGTTCTAGTTGTACTAGCCTTATATGCTTCATCTGTAATTGCTTCCATGTCTCTAGTGCCGTTTTGGTCTTCCATTCTCCAGGCTACTACTACCCTGAAGACCGCCCAGTCGCAGTAGGGCACGTGTCTTGCTTTAGTGAGGCTCTCTGGTTTTTGCTTCTTTCAAAGCTAATGCACTGGTGTTCTGTCCCTGGTTCTTCCTTCAGCACTTTCTAGTCGCTGTTCCCCCCTGATTCGTGGAACAAGTTACATCGATGTGAGATTTTGTGTGTACCCTTATAAACGTAAGCTTCTTGCCGTCATTTAATACTATCCGATCGAGTGCTGCCAGCCATTCGCTACAATATTCTCACCTTCTGTCCTTGTTCGGGGAGCCCCAAATAGGCGACTTAGCGTTGATGTCCCAAGAACCAGTTTCTCTCTCCTCCTCGTTCGTACGTCCTTCATTATCACATCCACCTTATCGCAGAGAGAGAGAGAGTACATACATCTGATAAGTCCTAATCTATTTCTTAAACTAACAAATCTTTGCATGCAGAGAGGCTTTGTAAACATATCTATATTAAATTTTGACGGTATATAATCTATTTTATTGCATTTCGACCAAAATGTGTAACAGCTCTGCTCCACCGTGCGCAGAGACCAAATATTACACCTCAGCGACTGATAATATCACTAAAATCTGTTTTCTAGAAAACCATGTCACTAAATTCTCTTTACGACAAATTACTACTCCCGTTACACTTTTTTACTTGCTTTATCTCTTACCTACTCAGCGGCAGCATAAGCTTTAGTGTTTGTCTCCTTTAAATTTTTCTAAATTTGTAGAGCAAGTCCTGATCCCTTTACATATATTATAATTTTATAATATATATATCATTAAATAGTATCAACCATGTACATATTTACCCGATTATATAAACAAACATAATGGTTTGACCATTCTAGACCATATTGCATAAGAAAACGACTATCAAAACACTAGCTCCAGTAGCAAGGATATTCACATAATGGGTATAATGCCCGTTTTAATTTTAGCACCAGCTTAATTTTTACATAGATTTGCTTAAGTTTTATAAATATTTCTGTCGTCTAATTTCCATTTTGGAAGACCATGGGTATATCAAGTTCTTTAATTGGTTAAGCATGATCTAATGCATATGATAATACCAATCTTACGGTATCCATTCTTGCCTCAGGGACCGCATTATTTCTGACAGAATTCTTCCTAAGACCTTTTGACAATCAATCTGACTTTCTTTAATGCATCCTGTTTTGTTTGAAAGGTTCATTTAGTTTCAATCGTTCTTGCATCTTTAGCCAGTTCAGACACTACACATATTCTAAGCTTTTTGTGTGCATCTTCATAATTCCTTATTGCCTCTTGCCATTCTTATTTTTTACTGCTTCCGCATATTTATAGTTTGAGATCGTCTCCGTCATTGTATATATCAAGTTCTAATTATATTGATCTTTCACTTCTTTCTTGTGATACTGTGTCACTCTTACCTATCGAAGTTTTATTCATACCACTGATAATTTCCAGACAACTTTAATCCTCATAGCGTTTATCATTAGTTTTTATTTGTATTTCTGCCAGTAATTTTTTGCCTTATACATAATTTCCTTTGTCAAAAATAAGATTTCTTAAAATTTTTATTTAATTCACCTCCGGGTCCAAAAGTATGCAACTACTACCTGTGGGTAGCCTACCATTCTACATTCTTTGTTCTGGGTTCTAATTTTTATCTCCAGGTAATATCTTTGCTTGAAACTTACAGCCCAAATATCCAAAATTTGACCATCAATTTCATTGAAAAATAGTCTTCTGGTGTTTACTCATAAATCGCAGTTCCCGATTATCTATTTAATTGTAAGCATCATATCTTATGAGTTCTCACCATAAATATTTTTTATTGTTATCCTACCATATCGAACAAAGACCTATTCATTCGCTCGGTTGCTACCCCCTTGTTACCGTGTTGCGCAATTCTTCTGTAGTGGCTTCTCAACCCTGAAGATGTATACTCACCGCCATTATTTGTTCTTAATTTGTGAACACGGTTATCTTTCATATTCGTACTCTAACAGTAGGTCTACAGCTGTCATTGCCGGTAATTTCCTTTACGCACCTCTCATCCGAAAAATATCTTAAACGGAATTTCCAAGTTCAACAATGCTTCCATGTGCAAAAGTGTTGTAGCCGCCGTTGTTATCCGAAACTTTTGAGCAACAGTTTGAATTAATTTGATGTTTAGGTACAAATTTTAGGTAACTTCTTACTTTGAATTACCTTTGCTTTATTTATTTTGCAGATGGTTATACAGCAGTTGTTTCAAATCCACTATCACTGCCCCGGAAAAAATTGCCAAGCCATATAGATGTAATAGAGGTAGATAGATTTCGCACATCTTCTAAATTCATCGTCACAACATACCCAGTACAAGCTACTCTTACGAAATTTTGGCAATTTGTTGAAGAATGTGAAATTGGTACTATTCTTTGTTTAAACGAACTAAGTTTAAATGATATGGTAACAGTGACCATATTCAACTCGTTGGATTATTGATTAAATTGAATTGTTCTAGGACTATTGCAAATTCTACCCTTCATATGAAGAACAAATGCATCTTGTGTCTGATTTGGAGATACTGTGCACCGGCGTTATGAAGGAATTGCACTACAATCTTTATATTATTGACATAAACGATTATAAATGTGTAAGTGTTTGATCTAGAAATACAGTAACTACTTCTTACTATTACTTTTTTTTATATATTTTACTGCAGGAGCAGAAGAAGAAAACAGTTAGAATTCTTCATACGAATGGATGGAAATATGCAATGCTACATCCTAAATCACCAGAAACATTACTTATGCTTCGTGACGAGATGAATCGCCTTACAGAGGCAAACAAACCATTTTAATTCTCTGCAGGTAAATCTCTCTCCCTTTTGAAATACTGTTGAAAGAAATCACATTTATCTTTTCTAGCGAAGGCATACGAGGAAGCGGTTTATTTACTTCACTATGTTACCTAATAGAAAAAATTAAAATTGAGAGTATTTGTGATGTTTGCTTAGCGGTCATAACTGTAAGACGCAATCGACCGGAATTCGTAAAGGATTTGGAACAGTTCTCTTTCTTGTACCAGACTGCTTTGTATTATGTGCAACACTCTGAAGTCAATATACAGGGTGTCTCTGAAATAAGAGTACAAAATATTAAAAATGGGAAACCCAAAATATACTGAATAAGTATCCAAAAATTCGTACGCCAATTGCAATATCGAATATACAATTAAAAACCCATTGAAACGTCACGAATGTGCCGCCCATGGATCCACTATCTGTGTTTATACTATATCTTAAGGTCATTTGTAAATACAGCTGTGATATACAGATAATCATTGTATGCAGCTGATACGAATCAACGACTCCAATATTATTACGTACGCGAAAGGACCATCATTTTCAGTAAGTTCCTGCACACGTTGAATGTGATACGGGTGTAACAAGTTTCTTCGAAAAATGCGGTGTGCCGTACTGCGTGACACCCCCACTTGCCCTGCAGCATCACGTGTACTTACACCTGCATTTCTGTTCACAATATCCAGCAATTCTTCTTCGGCTCGTAAAATTCGACGTGGTCTTTCACGTCCGCGACCTTCGTAATTTGGTAGCAATCGACCAGTTTCTCTTAATCTAAACACGGTATCCTTTATACACGTGTAAGACGGGGTTCTACGATTGGGGTATCGCTGCCGGTAGATACGTAGAGTTCTTCGACAACTTCCTCCTGCTTCGCCGTAGACATAAATCATATCGAACAACTCGCGTGTGGTAAAAGCCATATCCGATGTGTTCATGCGTAAGGATCCAGACAGACTGAGACTCAGAGCGTAGTTATACGTCGCGTGTTGCCTGCCCTACCTTCGTTGGTTGGAAGTGTAGTGTCTCAAATACCAGTGGCGTGACGGATATTTAATAAATATCTTTGCCATTTTTTTCCTCACGTATGCGTGGGAATTTTGGAAAAATTAATTTAGATAAAAGGTGTAATAAAATTAGGGCTAACCATTTTTAATACGTGGTACTCTTATTTCAGGGACACCCTGTATAATATATATAGTTATTCAATAACAAATATTTTAACAAATGTATTCTTTTATGATATCTAATATTTTGTGCTATATTAATAAAAATAATAGTAATAAATTTTTATTTATCCCGTAGATTATAAAAATATGGGACAAGGCAAATGAAAGACATATGAATTACGATAAGAGAAAAATATATGTGATTATGCAGCAATAAATACAATAACTAACTTACATACGATCATTCATGTACTCAGTGACTGAATAATATGCTTTCTCAACTAAAAATGCTTTTAATTTAATCTTAAATGTGTGACAGTTATTATCATTTTTTAAATCCTTTGGCAAGTGGTTATAGTATAGAATGCCTTTATACATAGGATCTGATTCATAGAAACTTGGTCTATGCTTAGGAATCGGCAAATTAGTATTATATCTAGTGGCATAACCAGCTGAAGGAATATGCGTTAAAATTGCATTCACTTTCATATAAAACGAGACCGTTAATAGAATTAAACAATAGCCACTAAACTAATTGTAGGATACCTATATGAGAATATAAATTTACAGCTGCAAAAGGATTCTTTCCAAATTCACAGTAAATTAAAGACACCTACAAAATCAAAGACATTGTAAGGATATAAGCTAGCGTCTCTTATATAAGCTTGTTCATCTCTAGTGTACATGTAACTGGCACATAAGTAATATAACGAAAGAAAAGATGTAACAAATAACAAGTAAATTCCACCACTTAGAAAACGATATTAAGGAAATGCTGATAAAAATCCTGTGAAATAAACAGTGAGACACACAAGAATCACAAGCTACTAAGCTATCTGTGCTTAGTAGCTTCTGTTCAATTCTGCCAACGGCTTACCCTTCTATGAAACTGAATATAATTTTTTGTGCTTATATTGCATAACAGTTTACCTTACGCACTCAAAACCGTGCCTAAAGTAACATTTTATGCACTAGTGCGCGAAGTAAAATAAATTGGTAGTGCTGTTAAATAGCATCTCCATTTACCAATATCTATATACATATGTTCCTGTGTAAGTTATATATTGTGTAATTGTATAAATATATATTTAATCATAATTACATCATGCCTACAGAAATGGGAAATGGCACTATCACTGTAGATTGTACTATTTACAAATTTATTGGTTTACCAAACAGGGAAAATAAATATGCAGGTGATAAAATAACAGGAAAACCAAAAAAATACAACAAGAATGTGTAATAAACGAACGCTTTTTATTTTAGTATTTAAAAACAAGTTCCAACAATATGTTGAGGTAATAAGTGTCGCTTTATAAATTGGATTGTATCTAATATAATCAATGTAATTTTAGAAAAATATTTTTGATTGCGTTTTTAAGGATTGTTCATTTTGAGTCAATTTCTGGTATATCCATAGTGAAGCATAACAATAAACTGCACTGCATACTAAGCAATGATACCACTAGTGCAGCTATCACGTGGGGTGAGTTATTTAATTCTCAACATAATTAATTTTGTTTGTTTACATATATGAAATGTAGCGCTTATACATATCGACATGCCAAAGTAGTTTTTTTTTCAAACTTACTTCAAAAATATTTTTATTAAAGATTATAGCAAGCCTTTAGTGGTTATCAAAGAGGAATATATATTTGTTTGTATTAAAAGTTTGAAATGAAATATAACGACATCTTTCAATCAATAGGTTTACAATTTGCAATTATTATGTTTCTGATCGCTTAAAACTATTACCAAAAAATTTGTTTTTCAACAGATTACGGGTATAAGGCCACATTTGAATATATTACCATTGACAATACACAGGACGTCTGGACGTTGAAAAAATCGGAGGAAACTGAATTTGCAGGCGTACCGATTCTGGATTATCGTTGGGAGTGTCAGTATTTTTCATTTTTGTGAAAGATTTTATACCAGACTACTTGAACAAGTTACTATTACAGTATTCGATGTGCAAAATGTTTGTCATTACGCATTACCTGTTTCTTCAACTTTCGAAATGGCTATATCAATTCAAGGAAGTTCCATAGTATACTTATGCGATACAAGCGATATAGAAAATTGTTATAGGATTGGTATTACTAGTGCAGGTGCATTTTTTCTCAGCAATGAACAGCGTCATCAGTGCAACAATTATAATGTAAGTCATCACCAAATTTCTACCAAAGCTCTGTGTACCTACCATAGAAAAGAATATAGGAGTTATCGTTAAGATGATTCAGTTAGCATAATATTAATAATAACATAGAATCACGCGGTCAAAGAACAGTATCAGAAACAAAATTATTTGAGTGCCCTTTACGTGCACTTTCAACCATCAATAAAATCGAATTTTCTGATTTCATTCGTTTAATTTATTAGCAACACTAAAAAAGTTTTTTTCTGTTTTAGTTATTATTTTCTTATATTTACAACACACAATTACCTAAATATCAAATTTCGGGCTCTATGTCAGCAGCGGCTGGTGCTTACGCAGATGGGGGTTCTGACAATGTTTGAACTTATACGTATAACTTTGTAACTTACGTAACATAAAAACGTGTTTGACGAGAGCATACGAAGAACTTCGGTCATTGCAATAGCCTCAGACGGATAAAACTTAAGATCTTTTGAACTAGTGATCATATCGACTTGCGATTAGTCTCATTCAATTAATATTGAGAAAATACCTTTCATTTCTAAGAAAAACATATCGTGGCTGATGGTCCAGTGACTTGCGCGCTTGACTATCAGTCACGGGGTCCGGGGTTCGGTTTGGTTTTCCTTACTCCTTGGCAAATGCTGAGAGACAAACGACTTAAGACGCACCACTGGCACTGGCGCAGGCGCAATAATATTTCGGTCGGCCGACGCCCCCTGTAATTGGCGAAAGCTGCTGGAGTATGTAAAGGCATGAATTATATATATTATTATTATATCGTAGAAACTATTAACTCCACCAATGTGCAGTTGGGTGATGCAAGATACGATTCAATTCAGGATAATAACATAGTCAAGAAAATCAAAATATTTAGATTTAACAACAATATCAATAAAGATAAACATGTATAAATGCTACACACATTAGGTGCAAGATTAAACCTTTTGAAATTTTAAACAAATCATTTTAACGCCTTTTCACTTACAAAAAAAAATTTTTTTTTTAATTCCGGTTGCATACTCGAAATGATGTTTCTAAACTTCTATGCAGTAATATTCATTAATAGTTGTACCAACAGTTCATTCTAACGTGGTTCAGCTTTTGAAGAGTTTATAATCTTTTTTTTTTTCTCTCTGAAAATCCAAAGCAAAATTTTATTCTTAAGTATATTTGTTAATCTCAAAGCAATATTCTTTACACTAGAAATAGTTATTTCAAATGATAACTATTCTCTTAGTCTTAAAAATACATGCAACTATTTTGTCTTGTAGATACCATTTTTTTATGTAAGGTATAGTGCTCTGAATGAAAGAAACATATCTATCAGTGAATGAAATAGAGAGAACTACCATTATTTTGTGTGACGAAAGTGAACGGAACTAGAAGTATGTTTTAAGATATTCTTGAATAGGATATCCCGAATAAAACGGACCACCCTAATAACCAACCCTTCAACATCCAAAATTACTAACATTGAAATATGTGTAAAAGCTGTAATGTAAAGATATTAGTAACCTACTTTGAGAATAATTATTAAAGTTCGAGTGTGAATAGTATTGAAGTGGAATCTGATGTAATCGATGTAGATAGCAGAGGTCTGGATCAATGCATTTGTTTTGGCAAACAAGTAGTTCCCCGTGAAATAACTATAACTGGTAGTTGGAATTGATTTTGTAAATGGTGACTACTAGTTACATTGAAACGCGGTAAATAGTCAAACATATTAGAGTGCATAAAATTCAATTACAATTCTGAACATATGTACTTCCTTACTAAGTTTAATTGTATTTATTTATATGTACGACTTTCGGTTATTATATATTCTTGCTCAGTTAATGTTATTAGCAAAATCATCAATAAAATAATTGCAATCAATTGCTTCAAAATCGTTACGGGCAATGAGGGATAAAACATAATTTTCATATATGGAGTTAGGTACAATACATACATATCTAAAATATTATATATATATATATTTAATTAGACCAGGAGTCCTTGCCGTTGAGAAAATGAGTAAAATGTAAGATCTCTTGGGTAGCGACAGTAAACATGAAATTAAATTACTCTATTGTTGGCAATAAAAATAAAGATTTTTATTGCCAATATTTCGCATCTAACTTGATGCTTCATCAGAGCTTAACTACAATATTTATTATTCAAATTTAATTAATAAGTATGTTAAATGTATTACTTACAATTTGAACAAAAATGTGAAGAAATCTCCACCTTAAGAATCTCGAATTTAATGTAGAATATTGCGTTTTAATTTAATATAAATTTATGAAAATGTAGTTAAATTTACGAGCTAAAGTTTTTAAATTTAAAATGTCGAAAAGATAAAAATATTGAATAAGAACACATTAAAAAAGTTGTCACATTACAAAAAACGGAGAAGGATAAATTTTACATCTGCACGGAACAAACAACAAACGTTAAGTGAGTGAAATTTTGGATTTAAGCAAAACCCGGTTAAATAGTTGACTGTGTACAGTCTTGAACAAAATAAATTTTGTACTCCCTATCATAAATTCCATTTATTTTGTTCAAGACTGTACACAATCCTCCAGGCAATCGAGGGCTGCACCGCGCCGACTTAGGCGACAGCGTTTGGCACCACGAAGCTTCTTTAAACACCTCAAATAGAATAAAAATTTTAATGTTAAGTAACATTTACTAACCATCCCGTAAATAGTATACATTACTAAGTTATGTAAGAAGGGGCCACTTGCATGTCCCTATTTCAGTCAATTTTTTTTATAATAAATAAACTTGACAAATAGTAGGTATGTACCGCACGGACCATCCCAACGACAACTAAAACAAAGTGATTACACATTGAAAATCTGTTTTAGAAAACTTCCAAGTACGATGAATGGTTACACTTCACGTTATCCCTTAGAGATCACATATTTTACGTAAAGTTGGGTAAGGAATATAAAATAGACGATTTAGAAAATACTTTTTCTCCAAAATATTTAGTAATAGATCGCAAGTGGAAAGTACATTCCTGTAAGAATGCGTAATAACTTGTAGGCACTTAAAAAGCAATATAATGTTTCTTTTGCAGTCAGCGTATATTCAACATTATTTCTCGGTACATCAAAAATAACACTAAAAACCCATTTGAAAAAGAACAAAATGTTGTGTTTCGGGCTATTAGTGTACGTTTCAAATTATTCTACAATCAGCGTATTGTTAGAGAATGGTCAGAAAAATGTAGTACCAAAAAATAATACAAAGGTAGGTGGCGCCATATTATTGTCTTTTCAACGTTGAAAAACTATATTCTATATAAAATAAAACCGGTATGTTATAAGAAGTTGATTTGCGAAACAATTTTGGCATATTTTATCCATGCTCAGTTCAGTAAAAGATATCAACTGAACAAGCCTTTTTATTTTCTAGTATCTAGAGTAGCAAGATTTAATAAAAGCAAATAGACTGACCTTCTTTATCCTAAAAAAAGAAGATTCTGAATATTTTTATACCATTTTGTTTATACCAGCTTCTGAGAATTAAGTCAAACTCTCAGTAGTAATTTGTTTAACTTTAGCGTGATTTAACGTAGGTGCCCATTATATAAACATGCCTCTGTATGTGAAACTGGAACTTCATTTTGTGTAAGTAATAATGCTTTAAATTTTCAGTTGAGGGAGTGGGAAGAAATCCAGGTGTGTGGGAATGCATTGGAGGAAGCAACGCTAATCATCACCACATCATCCAGCATTCATCCCAATATTCAGAGTGATTTATTTTATATTGCAAACATAGTACGAACATTTAAACAACCAGGTATGCAACTTAAGTGTTAAAAATTATTTTGTAAATGAGTTGATTAATGTTATCAATTACA
The DNA here is from genome assembly GCA_949128085.1 of Cetonia aurata. NCBI lineage: Eukaryota > Metazoa > Arthropoda > Insecta > Coleoptera > Scarabaeidae > Cetonia > Cetonia aurata. The sequence goes on along the minus strand of OX421884.1, from coordinate 15,288,161 downwards.
AAATATTCGTTATATGCTTTATGTACATTATTAGGTTTCATACATCGTCAGCTAAAATCCATTACATCTAATTATTTATAAATTTCGTAGAAAATACTTTATGGTTAAAAGAAAATGATAAGAACACCTTTTTGTACGTTTTAAGTAGGTACCTTATATCCAAGTTGTTGCGTTTTTGAAGCTTACAACTACAAACTTTGTCTATACAACCTACGATGCCTACTATAAAGCAATGATCGGCTTTAGCTTAGGAGCTATCAATGCTGTCAGCCCACTGACACAAATCTAATCTAAGGGTACGTGCACTGTAGAAGCTGGTTACGGATAAGCGCTGATAAGCCGCAGCAATTGTTAATGTTAAACCAAAGTTAAACCATGCAATAAAACGCTGGTGCTGGTGGGTGCATGGTCGCAGACAACCCGTCTTTATCTGGCACCAGCACAGTGTGACACTTCTTGCACGCAGGTTTTCCTGCCGCTAACGGTTTATGGCCATTTGCACCAACACGTTAAGCTTGGTTTAACTTTAAGTGATACCTTGAATCTGACATTCACTGTATGTTTTAAATGGGAAATATCACATTCAAAGCCTTAGTTAAAATTAAACCAAACTTAATGTGTTGGTGCAAACTGGCATTAGTTTTCATTTATATTAATGTCTCACAACCTCTAAACTGTTACTTTCTTCAAAAATAATTGGTCTGCAAAGTATATATGTAATTTGCATAGGCAGAGTTTTTCCACTTTAACCATATAAAACACTAATATTTTTTTCTAAACTACACATCGGAGTGTGCGGAGTATGCGCCTGTGAAAGATTAAGGCCCATGTGCACCGACACGTTAAGCTTGGTTTAACTTTAACTAACGCTTCGAATGTGATATTTTATATTTAAAACACTTAAATTTATAATCTGTGGCAGTACAATGAAATGAATAAAAATAACGTGTTGTAACTACAAGTTGAACTTAGCATATTTTTCAACACATTTACGTGCTTATTTTTGTAGGTGCACGCAGTAGATGGTGGTTGTGAATTGGCATGTATGGTATTGCGTTTATACGGGCCTAATAATTCATCGTTGTATATAATTGTAAGCTATACCGTCCACAGCAAATACACATTCCGACCTGCGTCTGTGGGCAAGAATGTTTTTGCATTGCTTGCGCGTTGGTTCCAGCGAGGACTAGAATTTGTCTCGTTTTTATGTATTTATATTTACTTTACCATTAATCTGTAAAAATGTATTATTTTTTAGCTTTAAATTGTGAGTTTTCAATACTTCTTAATTAGAAAAAATATAAAACAAAATATGAGAATAAAATTAGACCTTTATAGGAATTTTTAAACACCTTTGTCTTTTTTTAGCATTCTTTCTCTCTGTTACAGAGAATTTTTAATTGGTTTTAGTTGCTTTATTTAAAACAAGCAGAATTTCACAAGCTAAATATTTACCAGAACTCGCTGTAGGCATCTTTCCAACACAAGGCAGCTAGCAGATCTGCACCAGCGTGCAGAAATTAAGCTTGTGCACATACTTAAGGGACTTTATTACTATGGTCTTAAATCGAAGAAGACCCAGAGTTTCTTATGTTATACACATAACAAATTTGATTTTATCCAAACAACCACGCCAAAAATTCTTTAGTTTTAATTTTAATCCAACCGCTATTTTGGTATCCATAATTAATTTAGGTAGCAAACGTAATTATATTCTAGGCAAATTGTTCTTTCATCTTGCACACTTGTATTATAGGCAGCAGAATACCACTTAAAATTGCTATACTTTCCACAATATTATTTTTTCTTATAGTTTAGGGAATTTATTATCAGATAAATAGTACTTCACTAAATGGATAAAGATAGAATAAAAATTGTATTCATATTTTCGAATATGAAAGGATAAGCTTCAGTAAATACTAAACAAACTTCAAGTCGATATCACAAGACAGAGTACCACATTACTTCAGTTTTGCTCCAAATTCAGTTCAATTAATTTTTCGCCCATCTTCAAATCAGGATCCAACTTAATCACTTTGATCTGAGCGATACTTGTTCATACACGTGTCAAAGCACAACAGTATGGTGTTGGTTCGATTAAGAATTTTGAGTGTTAAAGTCTTTAGAGATATGCTATTATGTGCCAACAGTTTCAAATTCAATTTGACTACATTTAAAGAAATACACATGAAACGTTCTGTTGTAAACTTGCTTATAGTTATTAGTATTTTGTACGAATATAACCTTTTCATAAAATGTTATTCTTTAAAAGATAACTATAAAAAGCATGTGTCCATATCAACACATAAAAATCATTCCTTAACAGCAAGCACATTGTGGTAGCTACCATGATATCATTCAAATAAGTAACTTAGACTTTTACTTTCTAGCTTAATAACTACACTGTCATCTTTAGTAAAACCTCCATTGTCCAATTCCATATTTTATATGTCCACTTTACTCTATCGATGTGAAATGTGGTAATAAACTGCACTTTTGTCACCTTAAAAGTCAAATCTGAACTTGTGCTGTAATCACACTGTGAATGCATAAGTGTAGCTCCTTCGCCGCGGATTGATGTACACGGCACGCTATTGCAAAATTTGTACTACAGTCGTTCACCTCGATATCTGTCACTTATAGGTAAATTTAGATCAATGGATTTAAATTATTCTTAAGTAATAGTACCATTTCAGTTTGTAAAAAGTGTTGTTTACATTAACCACGAACTGTGTCGTTACTAGTCTAAAAGATATTATATACATTAGGGCAATAACGTTTTATAAAGCTCGTGTGGTTGCTAAGCTCCACTGGTAATTTCCAAACTTGTCTAATGAACTGCCACTTTACCGCCTTGGTGCATAAAATGTAAACTATACACCAGGCGAATGACATAGAACTTTAAATATTTATTACATTATTTTTAACATGTTCTAAATCCTATTACAGATATTCGTATTACAACGTTAGAAGAAAAAGACGAAACTGCGCATTATTGCTGCTACAATATCAAATCCTCGACCATCCGGTGCACATACGAACTCGCATTCTACAAACCTCCAGGTCAATAAATTATTTTGTAAATAGAAAATTCCCTTAATTATTAATAGTTATCTTGCTTTTATAGATTACCAAAACTGCCCTCTTTCATCAATAGGCGCCAATTGCATACCCTGCGACATAATTTTCAATCAAACTTATTGCGAAAATGTCGCAATATGTGATTCCACACGATCATATAGCTCATCCTGTTCCTGTCCATCGGGATATGCAAGCAGTGGTTGTACAGGTGCATACTTTTAAAATCTACGAAAATGGTTTTGGATGTATAGAAAATGTTTTTAGATAAATGTGCTGAAGGATATTACGGATTTAATTGCCAACAATATTGCAGTGATTGTCAAGGAAGTTGTAGTCATGTGACTGGAAAGTGTAGCTCAACCAATTGTACATCAAATGACTGTACGATTGGTACGTACTTTTAAATCTGTCTTTATATAATATCATAACATAAAATCACCACTACTACAAACTACTGGCAGTAGTCTATAGCAGTCACATAAAAACTATTAGAAAATATTAAAATGTATATAATACAGCTCAACAAGGTCGCGAGCCGCTGACATAAACTGGCCGCCCGTGTGCAACTCTATAATTGACGCTCCAATACATTGCAAAATGTCAAAATTTTGAGAAATATAATAGTTATAATTTATTAGATACGTCTAACTATTTAAATATATATATATATATATATTACGGAAAAATTGTATGTCGTCGGCATAGGATAATGATATATATATATATATATATTTGGACAAGGACTCTTTGCCGTTGGGTAAATGAGTAAATGGATGATTTCTTGGGTAGCGGCATTAACTAGAAAAATTGCTCTATTGTTTCTTTATTTTTATTGCCAATATTTCGCATCTAGCTTGATGCTTCATCAGGGCTCAAAATTTGAAAACAGATGTGAAAAAATCTCCACCTTAAGAATCCACGTTTTTAATTTAAATTTTTTTTAAAAATTTGTAAAAATGTCGTTAAATTTGATTTGTAAAATAAAATTTTAAATTTAAAATGTCGAAAAGTTAAAATTATTGAACTTTTTTAATGTGTATCTATTCAATAATTTTAACTTTTCGACATTTTAAATTTAAAATTTTATTTTACAAATCAAATTTAATGACATTTTTACAAATTTTTAAAAAATTTTTAAATTAAAAACGTGGATTCTTAAGGTGGAGAATTTTTCACATCTGTTTTCAAATTTTGAGCCCTGATGAAGCACTTGATTAAAAAAGAAGCTTAAATAACCTCCCTTTCACTTTTGATATGTTTCTTTTTTAATCAAGTGCATCGTTGTAATGTGTAAATTGTTTTTTCTAGCTTAATAAAGATTATGTTTAATAATCGAAACGTCGCTATTCAGTAGATTGTTGTTTTATTAACAAATCATTATCCTATGCCGACGACAAATTTTTTTTCGAAGGATATATGTATATATATTGTAATTTGTGTTCTTAGCCGTGTAAATTATTTAATTGGAAACAATTTTGTTTGATTCAAATGGTCCTATTGTGTTCTGTTGGCCATTTTCTAAGCATGCCAGTATTATTGCTGCCAGTCCCAAGCCTGGTGAAATGCGAGAAGGTGACCGGCGGCGGCGCTTCGCAATACGTATCTATCGTGAAAAACTGAAAAATTACGAATATCTCCAAAACCGTTGGAGATAGACACAATGATACCCATATAAAATCGAAAGAAAATTAAATTTTACGTCCATTTATGTAAAAATTGCTATACCGTTCAATTTAAAAAAATCAAGTTAGCCATGATTTTAGAGTTCGAAAATTACAGATCCCTATTTAATAACGCTGTAATTTAAACGCAACAATTTTAAAATAAAAGACGTGTGCTGTTTCATGGTTAAGCGAAAACCGAAAACCGCATCTTTCTAACTTTCGTATTTTCCGAGATATTTCCAAACACCGAAGACACTGCAAATGTCATTTTTTTCGAAAACCGTCATGTAATTCGGAAACGGTACAACTTAGCCCCAATGTATCCCTAACGTATTGTTATTTAAATTTAACAAGGAGTGCAATAATATACAGGCTGTTCTATTTAAAATAATAAAGTTAGTACCTACTTCCGGTACAACCGGAAGTCCGCCATTTCTGAAACTAATTTTAGCATGTGTAGAATATGATTCCAGACAACATTTATTTGAAACATTTTTTCGAAAAGACAATAATAAATCGGTTAGGGACCGTTGCATCTTAGGCTGGACACCCGGTATACATATCAGCACTACGAGCCAAGAAGGCCCATGGCTTGGTAATTACATATATGTAAATATGTAAATATTGTCATTTTAGTTTACATAAAGGTCTCATTACATCACGAGTATGGTGCAGATAGTCTATCTTGAGTAACTGAAGATCGCAAATAATTTTTAATAATTTTAAGTTTGAGAACAATCTTTTACGAATAGCTTCCGTAACAAGCAAAATAGGGAATATTTGTATAATTATGGCGAAATTTGGAAACATTGATGGAAAATTATTACCGTAAATATGTCCAAGAATACCACTACAGGCCATGCATTTTCACTTGGCGGGTGCACAATAGCAAGAGACCGGCTCACTGGAGTGAGAGGAACGTTAAAACTTGCGCCTGAGAACATAGCCACCACTTCGCCACTATCTTCGCGAAATTCAGTTTTTATTATAATATGCTCGCGACGTAAGACGTGCGTGAGAGCGCGGCTTCCGCCAACAGCCAGACATGATCTGTAGGACTTCTTCCTGTTGAGAACTTTAATTTTAAAAATATCCGTATATGTTGTTGAAGTAACAGGAATTATTCTTCAAGTGGCGGCATCCAAAATTGTGTAGTAAAACTTTACTTGAAAAGTCATCCTTAAATTATACAGAATAAAGTAAACGATGAATTTTATTTTGACTAGTTTTCTCAAAAATTTTCTGATTTGTATCTCTAGGAAAATTTATATTCTTTATCTGTGATGGAAAATTTTGAACAATAAACTGAGCCTCACTTGGATTTAATTTTGTAGCGACAAACGTAAAATAAAAACAATAGGTAATGTGTAAATAATTTTTGTGGCAATATTCTACCTGCTGCAATTTTTGTAAGTTTTAATTTTTTTCACGGTAGGGTATCACCTGCAAACGGATGGTAATACGTACAGGCCTCCCCCACCTAGCTTCGCCACTGTTTCTCTCTAGTTTATAAATTTAATGCATTTCTTCTTTAGCTAAAAAAACCCATTTGTGCAAACGGCAGATTATTCTTTTATAAACAACGCTCCACTTTTCGCGGAATGCCGGTTGGGTTATCACCAGAGCGGCGACGTTCGATGCAGTTTGCTAGCGAGTGTCAAGCGGCATTCGGGTATATCCAATAGGGTAGATATAATGAAAGTTTAATTGTATCAAAGTTTTCGATATAATTATAATAGGAATTAACTATCATAAACTTTTCTAAATTACTTGTTGAATATGTGTTTCTTTGTGAAGTTAATGTTTTCAAATCTAGAAAAAAAATGAAGTGGCAGGCGCACAACGGAAATATGCAATTAAATCCTTATATTTTAAACAATTTCTTTTTGTGTAGTAAACTATTATTGGAAATTTCTTTTTATAGTATGTAGTCTGGATTTCTTCCCCACGTAGTAATTTTGTTTTGTATCTTTTCCCCAATCGATCCTTCAATACTAAGATACTAATAATAAGATTCTAATTTTTGGAATGATTCTGCTTATGGTAAATTTTTTGTTTCTAGAAACTTTATTATTTTCGTTAAAACAGGAACATGTTTGTTAATAAATTGTAATTGTTTAAACAAATTTTCGTTTAAAATAGTGCTCTTTTCAAATGAATTAATGAAATAATTAACAGTCGGAAATTGTTCACGAAACGAGTTCAGCAATGCGTTGTATTCCATGTACAACACAATTAAATGTAACATATTAGGAAAACGTTCGTTCCCTGTTCTTAACATTACGCTTGCAGCACCCGAAAGAAATAACAGAACTTTTGAACAATCGGCATCAGCTACATTTATTAGGCTGTTAATAATAATTTCGCTAATCTCCTTTGCACTTACTGGCGTTCTAATTTTTGTGGGTGGTGTAATGTGCCAGCTATTACATTAACAACACACCTTCCTTTAATGTCTGTCGTTTCATCTGCGCTTATGTTCTCGCTTAGATTTGACCTGATTTTATTTATTGTTTTATTGAACTGCTTTGGTACGTAATAATTTCCCATGGTCGAAAGATAAGGAATATCGTGTTTGGTATATTTCTTTAAGAACCCACGGACAAGTAAATTCCGTAATTTATTTAACGATATATTACCATCAAGAAAAGCCCCACATAAATCAGTTACAAATTCTTCGTGAGAAAATCCTGTTTGATGTTCAATATGCTATATACTTCTTATATGCCGTTCAAGACTATATTTGCCTCCGAAACCTAATTTCAGAAAATAAATGGTGCAAAGTACTTCTTTTTTGTTAATGACTGTGAAGATCTTGCCATATTCTGAAAGAATGTTTATCATTCTGATCAAAGAAAAAAACAATGCGAAAAATATTAAACTTAATAAAAAATTGCGACAAATAAAGAAAAAAGGAAACCTCTAAAAGACAACGGTAACGAAATAAATATGTATGTATGTATCTTAATAGTTGTCCTCCGATGCGCTCTACTAGCTTGTTTACGAAGTACTGCCCTATAGCACAGAATAGAGATTATACAGAAGTTTCACTCCGGTGATTGAATAGACATATATCTATCTTTTTTTTAATCAAATCCTGGCGTTCCGTCTGAACCATTGCCCATCTATAACGTGTTTGTGCGCAGAATCGCGGAGTCTAATAGACTAACAATAAGTAAAATTATAGATAAAAAATAAAATCGTGACCATAGGGAATAATATTGAAGTGAAACTTCTGTATAATCTCTATTCTGTGCCTATAGAACTGCTACAGTATATATATACCTAAGCAGTAGTTTCACTTTCTGTGGGCACCTTTGATCTTTTGGGATTAAATTTCAATTCGCACATAGTTCCGCGCAAGGTAGGATCAGGACATATAGCCCGACCCCGGCAGGACCGGATTAACCCAATATTGGAAAAAATAAAAAGGAAAAGGTGAAATTGAATTTAAATGCAAACATTGGTATAATAGTTTACATTGGCAAATTAGAAAAAATTACTGAGAAAAATACAAGATTATTATTGTATTCATCAGTTAATATACATATTATATGCGACTTGAAAATGTGTTTATTATTTACCTACATATAATACTGGTAATCCTTTCATTAATAATTGCTTTCTATTTTACATTTAAAATAAAATCATTAAGTACTAACCTAATTATGCCCTTAAATAATTAACAAGTGTTATTTGTAATGAACAAGAAATAGTTATAGTGCTTCAGGCAGACTATGTTTGTAGTAAATGTAATTAAAAAGGCCTTTATTATAACAGATTTATCTGCATAATAGTGATAATCCGCAATGCCCTTTGTAAACATATCATTCCTAATTACAGAAGATCTTATCTAATTGGTCTTTACTTTTAATTTTGCATTTTTGGAAGTTAGTACTCAGTTAAATCCTAGGTAAATAAAATAAGGTTGAACTAACAAATATTTTACGAGCATCTTAATTTCAGTACAAAGAATTGGTACTGATATGATTTACAATATATTATATAGTCTGTCCATAGATATAACGATTTGACTTATTTATTAGCACCCAATTTTCAGAAAATAAATGCTACCCAACCGCTATAATACTTTTTTCGAGCACGGGTGGTTTACAGCGACGTATTCAGAAAGATTACTACATACAGGCTGATAAACTGTTAAAATGCAGTGACAGATTATCACAAATTTAATATACAAATAATTATCTTGGCTTCAATTTGAATTGTTTACTTTAGAATAATAGTAAAGTTTAAATTGAAAATGGTAATTATAAATTACATAATTACTTCTCTACTTAACAAAATTTCTCCTAATACGGCCCATTACCTCATTTACATAATCACTCGGTACCTGCGGCACCAGGTAGTGTATAATCCCCAATAATCCTTAAAAGTGAAATCGTTATACCGATGGACAGACTATACCATTGCAATTTCAAAAGATATCCATGTTAATATTTTAATACTTCTGAGAAACAGTTAGTAACCAAAGATCATTAAATTCTTATTGCTTGTTACTGCATGTTATGGAAAGGAAACAAATCATATATAAATAAAATATTTATTACGGCACTAATGTTAAAATATATTTAGATATAAATCGATGAATATGTTTGTTGGTCCTGAAAAAACAGTATGTCCTGTTATCTTCCTAGGTGCCTACATAAAGTAACACTAGTCACATGTAGGTTTATTTATTATACATATAAGTTCCACGATGTAATACACCCAAACTACTTCACCTAACGAATAGCAAAAGAGAGTAACAAATCACTTAAACTATGTGAACAAGAAAAGGTATACTTATCTACGAAACAAAAAACTTAAAATAACAAGAATAACTATCTTATAAAATAATTAAGAAGGCGGCAGCGTGATATGACATGATATAAAAAAAATAATAATATAATAAAATAAAAAGAAAATTATACAGGTTGCTTCCAGTTGCATTGAATTTCCCTGGCCATTATAATTACTACATTATTTGCTGGTTTATACGTTTTCTATTATTTCATCCTTCGACCGATGATAATAAAAGACAGTCTTCAATGACATTTCATCAATACATAAAACACAATTTTTTGCTTCCTCATTCATACTACTTACTTTAGCAGAAATAACTCCAAAAGCAAAGTCGTTTATTCTTGGTGCAATATCCCATTTGCTCGTTATTCTGTACAATGTTGATTTCGATGGTAGGTTAAAAGTTTTATTTAAAAAACGATATACTTTTGGACCTAAAAAAAAATATTTAAAGCAAATTGTTTAAATTCATTGGAATACCTATATGGCTATGGTCCGATCGCTTGCATAATTGCAAGTGAGTTTTGATCAAATAACGTGGGAATGGCATCGTTTTCCAATCTATTTCTAATCCATGTTTTAAAATCGAATTCTGTAAAATGTATATCGCACACTTTTGCATTTGGTTTTAGGACATCTTCACCAAGAGCTGCAATACATTTATCACGGCTGTAACAATTTTTAAATTTGTATATTTCTATTTTTATACTTATCATAGGGTGAATATAATCACAGTAAATAAGCATCATAAAAAGCAAAAAATTTAATTCAAAAACAATTTGCATAAATTGATTTTACTTCTACTAACCATATTTCGTCTGTGGGTAGCCTAAAGAAATGAACTTCTTCAGTGCTTACGGCATTGCTTACTGCACACCTCCTATTACAGTTGAGAACACAGCACTTCATCTTGATTTGTATAAGTTACCTATGCACACTAAATTAAAACTATCAAGTAAAGATTAATCTATGAATAAACGTACACAAAACAACACCTGTAAATATGAAAGGCAGAAATATTTATCTACAACACAAAGTTAAAACTATTATTATGAAATTAAGATTAAAAATAGTATTTATATACTACATGCTAGAAAAAATACTACTACTATATTCGCGTATAACTAAACTTATTACGGTGGTTAATTTTAATTATGGAGCACTTGCAAATACTCTGCTAGAGACGCTGAGACACAAAGCCACGCTAACGACAGAATACAAAATGTGGCACACGTGTCCCATCGAGGTGGTTTTATAGGTTGTGCCTTTGTTTGTAAACAAGCCGTTAATCGCTTGTCCAATATTAGGTCAATTCAGTCCTGCTCAAATCCGTCCCGAGTCCCTACATGCGCAGCAACATGCGCGAGTTGCATATTTGTCCCGCTATCTTGAGAGATTGAAACTACTGCATAAGGTATATACTGTGGTACTGCCGACTCACACATACATATGAGAAGCAGAAGTCAAATATAAAAGTGCCTCAACCAGCCGCTACAACGCATGTGATGGATTCACATTCTAACTTCACGTATGTTACTGAGGAAACTCAAAGAATTTGAACCAAAAACTAATACCACGCCAACTATGTAAACAACCATGCGCGAAATATGGGATGTGCCAAGGAGGCAATCTACCTCCAATATTATACATCCACTACACAAGTGATGTTTTCAATTTAAACACTTATGGAAACATGTACGAATACGCAGATGATATGTGTACACATTTACAAATACAAATCAGCAGCGATATAAAGGATTGTAAATATGGTGTAACAACAATCTGCTAACAAAAAAAGACAAGCTATATGGTCTTTACGAGAAAAACCTACACTCCTACAAACACTCCTTTAACATTGTAATTAAAGGTCAAACAATACAAATACATTGAAAAAACCAAGTATAAACCAAAATAAATTAATAAAAACGAATTACATATGTATTAGCTAACAAAGAAAACAATAAGACACTCTCACATACGAACTGAGATTACGTGCAAAAAATATAAAGCACATTATCCTGTGATGGGTGGAGACTGTGGCTTGAAAACTATAACAAAAATCCAAAAGAACAAGTGAAAAAATCCCACAAAAATTAAAAGATACAAATCTAAATACGTATTTGCCATCTTCAGTAGAAAACAAGTGAAGAGCAGTGTTAAACGTAGTGTTTTCGGCTTCGAACTACGTTTAACACTGTTCTTCACTTGTTTTCTACTGAAGATGGCAACTTAGTTGCCGAAATACGTATTTAGATTTGTATCTTTTAATTTTTGTGATAAGGGATTTTTTCACTTGTTCTTTTGGATTTTTGTTAAAGCACATTATAACAAGCTCCCGAAAAAAAAGAACCTAAACACAACTCCAAAAAAAAACAAAATATCAATATCATAATATCCAATATATATAACCAACACACATGTTATCGCGTTTCTAAGTCCAGAAAAAAAGTTATTAATTGGTGTTATTCCAGTAACGAAGTAGTATTAACTTCGTTAATTCGTTCAATACACGATATCTTCTGATGAGTGTCATAGTTGGCCTTAATTGGCCGGTAATTTTAATAATTTCAATACTATATAGGTTTAGCGCCAGCCGCAGTACGAAATGTAACGGTATATATGGTAACGCCCAGCAAAATTGGAATACGGTGGTTAAAACCATATCCACCAACAGGCGTCGTAGGGCAATATCGAGTAGAATGGGGCATTGGAGTTTCAAACTGGGAGAGAGATGTCTATCCTAGAACACACTTCTGTAAGATTTGGACAGAATATGTATGTGCAGATTTTAATAGTCTACAGTCCAAACAAAATTATATTTTTAAAGTATTTATAACGAAATTTTTCATTGTTTAAGATAAATTTTATTCATATTTTAGATAAAGGCCCTGAATGAAAATGCATCTATGTATGGTCCATATACGACGCTTGCAGCAATAACGAGGAGCTTATGTTAGCTAACGTCATTCTTTATTATCACATTTAACTCTCAAATAACTTAACTTTCGTTCTCTATTTGTTTTAGAAACACTTACCTGTCGTTCTTTTTTTCGTTTTACAGTTCCCAGCGAACCTAAAAATATAAATTACTTTTGGAACGAAACAAATAATGCTCTTACATTAAAATGGGAACATCCCGATATTCCAAATGGCCGCATAATAGGGTTTATCATAAAGTGCCATCAACACCACAGCAAATGGAAATACATTACCAATGAAAGTTTAGAGTATCAGTATGAGGTATGAATTTTAATATGGCCGTCGCAATTATACATGGTACAAGGTGCATCTGAGCACCCTGAGAGTTTCGTGAAAGTAGTGTATAAGCCTTTATCAGAAGATGATCTGCATTAACCATCTTCTTTGCAAATAGACGTTGAAAATATCGGATATTATATTTGTCTATATATGTATGATCTTTACATCACGTCTTTACTTGCACTCAAAATAATTAAAAAGTATGATTTCAATATTGCAGGAAAAAGAATAAACCATGCGTTAGTTTAAAAGTATGTCCAAAATAAGTTCGGTTAATTGGGGGAATTGATAAAGAATTTCCCTGCATTGTTGGCTATTTTTGACACTTCATAACGACAATTATTAGCAAGCGTTCTTAAAGCGATAGTATACCTACATTTAGCCTAATTGAAAATTTATTTTATTACTGTAAATTAAGTGAGAAAATAGCTTCCGCTAGTCTTCACACTGGGTGTAAATCCATTACATATATGCATAAATGATTTCAGTTCCAGTACAATGAATTAAACACAACTTCATCATCTAATATAGCATTAGCAATTACTACAGTAAGCCATGTTTACTATTCGAAATCTCATACGCTAACGATATTTACACCACCAAAAACACCGAAATTTTTACATAATGTAAGTGTGATCAATACCACTAGTAACTCGGTAAGGATTCAAGTACCTAAACTTTTGGACATTGATGGAGAAAGCAGGTATTTATTTTTTTATATTCCATGACAACATAAGCCTACAAATCACGATTTTACGTTATATATTACAGTCGCCTATTCCTCCTAGTTACCGACAAAAAGCCGCTTTCTAATTCTAATTTTAACAATGAAAAAGTAATAGCAAAGAGGGCAGGTATTAGTGAAGGACAAAACTTTTGGATAGCTGTAAATCGTCCTTTGAATGTATCATCATTGGAGCCGGATGAAATTGATATTGGAAGTGAACTCCTTGAAAATTTGAATCCCCAAACTACGTATGAAATATACCTATTATTGGAAAACCAGTATCAAGATATCAGGAGATATGCGGTTCTTAAGTTGGATATAACGACCCTGGAAGGCTACAATTATATGCTGCTCCTACTTCTCCTATTACTTCTTCTTGTTATTCCAGTTGTAAGCGGCGTGCTCATGTAAGTCGCCTATCGTAAAGTTGAACATTATATTCGACGCCAAAATAATATGTTAATAAATGTGATAGAGCTGCATGAAAAAATACATCTAAGTGTATTTCAGTTTTCGAAGCCGACGAAAAATTAAAATGAGTAAAGCAAATAATGGAGCCATAAGTTCTTCAGCGGTACCAATGCCAGAGAATGCAATTGAGGGTTTGGTAAATATTCTAGCACTATTGTATTACATATTTATTTCCACAAAATCATTTATTTTTATTTTCTTGTCGAATACATACCGTAGACCCCCCATGCATATGACTTTTGTTCTATTGTCAATCATATCAAAGCTTAGCATCGCATGGCATAAAATATTATAAAATGGCACATTTGCAGTATGAAGAACCTAAGTTAGAAAACGAATATGAAGAACCCCAGTTAGAAAACGAATATGAAAAACCCAAGTTAGAAAACGAATATGAAGAAGTGATTCTGAAAACTATTCCAAACGAAGAGGTAAAGTGAAATTACTTTAACCTTGAAACTACAATAATTCTAAGGCGCAACACCTGTTGTATTTTTAGAGCTACAGTACGCCGTTGAATCATTTAACTATACCCTCGACTTTGGTCAAACCAGAAGTAATATCGACAAATGAAGAAAGCCATATGGTATCTAAACATAACCAACTTACACTGTTTATTTACCTTAGTTTTATGACTTAAACTGCATTGTTTTAGAGCGCTGCTTTATTAGAAACTTGTGCAGTCGACACTCTACCAATAGAGTTGCACGAATTAAAACGTTACGTAAGGCATTGCCTACAGAATGATGAATTTGACAATCAATACCGGCGAGCTTTATCAAAAATTCTACTTGACAGTTCAAAAGTTTGTAAGTGACAAAATAACTGCAATTTGTAATTATATACTTTGCGATTATGCATCTACTCATTCAATGCATCGTTCTAGGTGAATGTAATGTCCAACTACCGAATGTTAAAAGCATCTACATTAACGTAATAGGATGTATGAAATATTTAACTTTTGTCAACTTTTAATTAAATGTTTTAGGGTTACGATACCACCAAAGCATATATAGCAACTGAAGCACCGCAGTCAACTAAAAACGTAAACTACTTTTGGAAAATGATTTGGCAAGAAAACGTCGAGCACATTATCATGATAGCAGATAGTACTTTGCTCAGCGCGGTACGTTATCGATATAAGTTTGTTTATTGATGCTTTTTGTTGTAATGCTGCTTTATTGTTCATAAGTATAGGACTTCTATCGTTTAATGAATGACTACTCGAATGATCATTCAAACGATAATTTAGACTACATTTCCAAATTAACTGACAATATTAATAATAGATATAGATATTATACAGATTATAGTAAATATGTTGCTAAGGATGTACCGGTAGCTTGCTTAAGCCCCTCTGTGACGTTATATTGTAATGGGAAACGCGTTATAACGCGGGTCGTGATGTAATGTTTACGTTGTACGCCAGAATAATCAAATGTAATGATTCGGACTAATAATAATAAATTTATATTGATCGGATATCTTTCATAGTTAATAACTGTTTTAATTAAACGAAATAAACACTAGCATGAGTCTCTTTTATGGGTTATTTAACCTCTCTCAGGGCGTACGGTTCTGTGAGTAAAATAAAAATAAAATCGGGATTGGGTGTCCCATTACAGTACCCCCCTTTATTTATTGAGAAACTAAATTATGATAGTGAGCAGTAAATAAACTATCTAAAATTTAATACAGACGATGAAATAAAATTGGAAAATAAATACCTATTCTTTAGTGTAACGTCTTTAACCTAAACTTCCTAATTATTTGATTGTATTGGTTTTGTATTTTCGGAGATTCACTATATTTTGAGTGGTCTTATATTCTCCGGTTTCCTAACCAGTATGCATTGTCCCCAACTCTCCGCAAAACTACCGTATGAAATAAAAAGATTAAAATATTTTTTTATCTCTTTGGTCAACGTCGAAGAATAATCATGGCTTTTTACTAACACCCAATCTCCCGCGTCGTATACTACAGGATTAACCCTTTGGTCATGCCGATTCTTACGCCCATCTGCTCTCCTTTGCTGGGCCAATACACTTTTTTCCTCTTTTAATCTATGAGTTCTGTCTGGGTATTTAATCAGATATTCTATTAATCGCCGAGCCCGTTCACCTTTCATCAATTCGTGTGGTGTAAATCCCGTATAATCGTGTTCCGTACAGTTGGGCCAATTTTCGATGCTCTCCACGTAGCTCGGTCAAGTTGTATGTTTCTTGTTACAATATGTTCTAAAATTTTTTTCTAACTGTCGCATAACTCTTTCAAACCGGGTTAGTTTGTGGGTGATATGCCTATTTACCCATGTTGCACTGGTCCATGCGATCCATGATCCGATAGTACTACCTCGGGCTTTCCTACCTGCTGAATATAATCTTGCAGTACCCGTTTCTTCAGACTTACGGCTGTTGCTCTCCCCAACGCATACAGTTTAACATCTTTGGTGAAAATGTCCATATGCACGAAAATATAAGAGACACCACCACGTCCTTGAAGTAAAGGTCCATACAAATCGACAGATGCCTTTTCGAGCGGTGGACTGGCCAACGCGTTCTTCATTATGGTACTTGTCTGATTCTGTGACTTCACCTTTTGACAAATGTAACACGATGTTACGTATTCTTTCACTATTCTTGTCATATTTGGTAAATAGACCGATTCTGCTAGTAAAGCTATGCACTTAGCTGCCACAGTGGCCATAATCTTCATGGTATGATTGCATCACAGCCCTCACCTGAGACTTTAGGAGATAAGTCACCAATCGTTAGTGCGTTGACTCTTCCTAATAACACTTCTTTGTGCATACGATAATTCTTTTCTAGCTTGGTCTGCCTCCCAGTGGGATTTCTTTCAAGGCCAGCGATTATCCAATTCAACGTCTTGTCTTCTCTTTGTTTTTTTAACAATCTTTCCAGGCCATCCTGTAGTTGAGGTATTTTTACATTGATCGTAATGGATTCTGCCTTCCTCTGATCTTTATGACCGTACCTGGACAAGAAATCTGCTACTACATTGTCTATACCTTTAATTTACTCGATTTGTAGTTGATATTTAGTCAGTAGTAACATCCATCGCATTAATCTTCCACTCAGTACTTTGCAGTTAAATAAAAAAGATAAGGCTGGATGATCTGTTCAGATAATAATCGGGTATCCAAGAATGTAAGTACAGAATTTCCCACACGCAAACACTATTCCTAGTAACTCGAGTTTCGTGATGGTGTAATTCTTTTCCGCTCCTAACAGTTTCTGCTAGCAAACGTGATGTTTGAGTATTTCACCGTCATCCCCTCCTTGCAATAAATGCGCTCCCAGAGCTTGTGTTGAAGCATCCGTTACGATATAAAAGAGCTTATTAAAATCCGGATGTTTTAATGTTACGGTTTCGAGAAACCTTTGTTTAATCTGTTTAAATATGTTCTCCTCTTCTTTAGCCCAATTCCAGACGGACTGTTTGTCGAGGAGATGTGACAGTTTACTGATCAATTAAATTTTTCGGTGGTGAATAGTCTTGAATTGTCCTAATTTTCTCTTGATCGACTTTAATTCCTTCAGCAGTGATCACGTGTCCTAAGACATTCACATCGTCTCTTAAAAATCGACACTTTTCTCGCTTAATGGTGATCCCTGCTTTTCTTAGGCGTTCAAATACCCTTCTCAGCTGGTATTCGTGCTGTTCCAACGTCTCTGACGCTACAAGAATATCATCCACTTGGAAAAGTTAGTACTTCGGATCCTAAGACATGTCTAATCCGAAAGACATGTTTAACACGAAACTGATTCTTTTGAACTTTGAACTTTTCCCGTTAACAACGAACGCCCTACACTCGCGAGATTTTTGATCGAGTGGTAATTCCCAATATCCACATGTCAAATCAAGTGAACTGAAGTATTTCATTCCATGAAAATTCAGCAAAAGGTCTTCCATCATTGGTGGTGATTCTTGGTCGGGTGTTATTGATTGGTTAAGTCTTCTTGTGTCTACACACATTCCCACAATATTATCCTCTTTCGTCACAATCGCTATCGGGTTCGGATATGGTGAGCTTGATCTTTCGATTATCCCCCAGTCTATTATGCGATTTATTTTACAACGTATTGCATTCTTTTTGGCAAAAAGGGATCGGATAGGATCGTTGCACAAATGGGGTTACGTCGCTCATTTTTAAGACACATATATTATTACACCTCCCGGGTTTACTACCAAATATGTCGCTACATCCTGGGATCGTTCGTTCCACTATATTATTTGGGCTCACTCTAGTTGAACATATAGTAAACGGTTTTGCCTCGGTCACCCCCCTATTTTCTTCTTTCGAAAAATTTGTAGGTCGTATTTTGACGAGATTCTCTAACCATTCGTAGAATTCCCTGTCTTCCGACCGAGATTGTTGCATTCTTATCCATCTAAAATTGTCTACATTTTGGTTGATCTTCCAAGTTGCCGCTATATCACGGTCTCCGGTGATTTCCATTGCGAACTGAGGTATAACCTCCCGACTTATTTCCTCCCCATCACTTGTAACTAATGGTATCCTAATACTCTTTTCTCCATATTAAAATTTCAGTTCGTCATTCAAAAAGTCTACTTCTGCGGCGTATTTCTTCAACTAATCCATTCCCAAAATGATAGGTGTGATTAGTCCACGCACAACAAATAGCAGTACCGGCATTTCATGATCCCCTAACGTCATCTGAGGCATTACCTGCCTCCGGATCTTAACTAGTTTCTCGGTGGCTTCTTACACTGTTAAATTTGCTACCGCTAACGCGAGTATTTCCACGCCCTTCTTGTGTAGCTGATTATCATCATTTCGTCCGATGCAACGCTAATGATACTCCCTCCATCGACTAACGCTTTGTACCACCCGTTGCCAACACCTATTTCAATTTTTGGTATAATCAATGATGGTTGTGTGGGGTGTTTAATTCTTCTTCGTGTCTGTCGACAGTCAATAAATACAAAGATAAAAAAAATTGCGCTTTGGATGTTTCTTCGCTCTGAAAGGAGGTGTTGTTAGGTGTAATTCAATTCCAGGTCTCTGCTCCCTACTCCCACGTAGAGGCGGTATCAACGGTTCTCGGCGCAGGCTACTGGCTCCTTCAGGTAGTCACTTATTGCGATTACGCAATTTCACACAATGTCTCTCTACTGGGCAATCAGGAGGGCAAAATACTCTCCCGATGCCGTCCGCTGTATGCGAATCTACTGCACTTAAACTTTTGTGTGCACAATGGCGGGCAACTATACCACCCGCTCTGTCGTACGGTCGTCCGCTCCCTTTCCAAGTGAGCGAGAGAGCTAATTCCTTCTCGTTCTGTTTACGTCCGCGCATCCGCATCATCGGCCTAAACCAAAACTAGCCATTCGCACTGTCACATGGGAGGCGTGAAGCGTGTTTTGCTGATTTGGTATATGCGTCACCAGACACATACAAACACCAAAATACAAAATCAATTTACTTCTATTCGTAATTTAAGGTAAAATAAAAATAAAATCTGCATTGGCAGTGTGCAATAATTTTTTACTTGGCAATTAAACAGTCAACTTGACCTAGGTTCGTTTAATGTTGTTGTAATGCAAAATCAAATTTCAAATATTTATTTTAACTTCCTTTTATATCTATAAAGCGTGCACGAGATTAATCTTCTGTGTTGTCTGTAGCACGTTGTTTATCTATAATCAGTTTTGGAAATTTGAAAGAACACAAATTTCCTAAGTTAAGCCAGGCAATATACTTACCTAAATAATATTGTTTTTGATAAGGCTATGTTTATAAAATTTCGCTTTAAAGAAAGTTTCATTTCAGTAAATGTATTCGTTAATACACGCATTAATTTTAAAGTTTTCAACCAAGCAAAATGCGTGCGCTTTTGAAATCATCCCCATACTACCACATATACTTATTTAACTGCTTCTAGAAATCCCAGGAAAAGTATTGGCCTGACATCAATAAAACTAAATATTATGGTGATATTACGATAAACTGTTTTGAAGTGACTCAGTGTGCCCATTATACAAGAACACTATTAATATTAATTTTCGAAGGAAAGCCGCGACAAATACAACATTTGCATTTTACCGCTTGGTGCCACGATGCCTTACCATTTTATCCTCAGAATCTAGTAACGTTCTTAAAGGAAACAGCAACAATTCCTCATAAAGAATCATCAATAGCCATTCACTCCAAGTAAGTTGAATATATACTTACGATATATACTTTTAACTTTGATAATTTGCAGTAGAGGTTTTGGCAGAATTGCTACCTTCATAATATGCGATCTTTGCTTAAGATCAGCAAAAGAAGCACGTAAATTAGATGTTTATTCCTGTTTATGCAACCTACGTCAACAGGGTGTAGGTATTGATAACGTGGATCAATACAAGCTCATACATCTGATCCTCTTGCACTGCTTAGTAGAATCAGATAATGGAATACTTTGCACAAAGGACTTGGGAAAAACAATTAACTATATTTTGTCATCTGAATTGTTACCGCAACAAATGATGTATGTTGACGATAATTCCTGGCAGGATGAAGCAATTCTCGAAATGTGCACTAAAGTTCAACTTGTAATGGAAGCAGAAAAGAATAAAACTATACCAGGTACTTTTCATGAACCAACTAATACCTATTTTTGTAGAAATAATACTTCATTTGTAAATATGGGTACCAAAGTATTTTGACTACCTCTAGAATCCCACAATGTCTAGAACTGATTCTTACTTCAAAGTAGTAACCCCTCTGCCATTTTCTGGCTTAGACAGTGCTCGTGTTCGAGTACGTTTATTCTGTGATTCCTGAGTATTTTCCATTACAAACCCCGGCACTCTGAAAGTTCTAGTCAGACCGACTGTTAATGTGGTATCTACATTTGGTAGAAATGTGATATATAGAGGACATACATTTTCTTTTTTAGTGGTGTGGAAACCTTTTATAGGCGCCAGGTACTAATTCGGACTATCCACCCGGAGATAGTGGGACTCCGGACCCTCTAGGAGCCGTATACTCACTAAAACCACCCCTTCATATTCTTCCGCCAGCCCGGAACCTCTAAACGAAAAACATTAAGCGGGCGGACATTCAGTTCATTCTTTGGTGTCTTACACGCTGCTTCTTTTATCGTCATGATATCGATGATGAACTTATTGATGTAATCCCAATCGACTCGATCGCCGACCATGAGCGCGGACATGTTATGGAATGATATTCTTGCTCCCAGTTTGCCATTAGTTTCCTGTCTCATTCTCCCCCATCTTGGACATTCTCGCGTAGCGCTGACATTATCGAATCCCACGCTGGTGTTAAATGCGTTCTTAACATCAAGCGTAATCGAGCCCACAGTCTGGATTGTTGACCTGCCCTTGCGAAAGCCAAACTCTCTCTGGGTAAGGACCCCCAAAGTTTTTATTTCTTTTTCTAGTCTGCTCTTTAATAGACTTTCATACAACTTACTAGAAGAACTCAAAAAGCAAATCGGCCTAAAATTCTGTTGCTGGATTTCCCTTTGGGAGCAAAACGAGCTTCGCAATTATCCAAGGCGTTGGAAAGCTCTGCTGTAGACGGTGTTTGTTCATTTCGCCTAGAAGGGCGCAGGTTTTGAGCTCTTCGGCCTTTTCTATAGCTTCGATGGGCACCCCGTCGATCCCCGGAACCGAGCCGTTTCTTAGCTTGTAGAGATCTCCGTACTCCTCCTCTTTCGCGTTCAGCTTGTATGGAGGGTATCCAATTAGCTTCTTTGTTGCCAACTTATAAGCCTTTCCTCAGATGTCGTTTTCGAGGTTGTTACACAAGTCTTTCCACTTCTCATTTTTGGATTTGTTAATCAACACTTTCAGTTCTTTCCTTTTGGTGTTGTAGAGGTCCAATTTCGTGTTACCCTCTCAGGTTGTGTATTTGGCGGGTCTTGTGGCTTCTCTTCATAAGTTCAGGCATTCTTTTCTTTTACAGTTGATGTCTTCATTCCACCAAAACGGAGTACTGGTCACGGCAGTTCTAGTTGTACTAGCCTTATATGCTTCATCTATAATTGCTTCCATGTCCCTAGTGCCGTTTGGGTCTTCCATACTCCAGGCTACTACTTCCTTGAAAGCCGCCCAGTCACGGTAGGGCACGTGTCTTGCCTTAGTTAGGTTCTTTTTTTGCTTCTATTTCAAAGCTAATGTACTGGTGTTCTGTACCTGGTTCCTCCTTCAGCACTTTCCAGTCGCTGATCCTCAGACAAAGGCATTAAACTGCCAATTAGTCCCTTGCATGAAATCCAACGTCTTCATATACAGCTTACATTGCAGTTCGTACTGATCAGGACCTCAGCATATTAAATTTCTTTGGTATGTTATCTATCAATTTTTGTTGATATATCTCTAACATATCTTTGCTTCTTCTTATTTTATACTGCTTCTGCATATTTATAGCTTGGGATCGTCTCTGTCATTGTATATATCTAATTCTTCTAGTTATTTTGGTCTTTCACTTGTTTCTTGTGCTACTGTGTCACCCCCATCTATCGAATATATATTCATACCACGGGTAATTTCCAGATAACTTTAATCCTTATAGCGTTTACCATTACTTTTTATTTTTATTTCTACTACTAAGTTTTTGCATTATACATAGTTTCCTTTGTCAAAAATAAGATTTCTTAAAATTTTTACTTTATTCTCATCTGGATCCAAAGGCATGCAACTACTCCCTGTGAGTATCCTACCATTTTACATTCTTTTGTTCTGGGTTCTAATTTTTATTTCCAGGTAGTATCCTTGTCAGAAACTTACAGCCCAAATTTCCAAATTTTGACGATCAATTTCATTTAAAAATAGTCTTCTGGTGTTTACTCATAAATCACAGTTCTCAATTATCTATTTAATTGAAAAGCGCCTTATCTTATGAGTTCTCACCCTAAATATTTTTTATTGTTATCCTACCTTATCTAACAAAGACTTATTCATTTGCTCGGTTGCTACCCCTTGTTATGGTGTTGTGCAATTCTTCTCTAGTGGCTTCTCAACCTTAAAGATGTATACTCACCCTCATTATTTGTTCTTAATTTGTGAACACCATTATCTTTCATATTCGTACTCTAACAGTAAGTCTACAGCTGTCATTTCTTTACCGGTAATTTCCTTTAAGCATCTCTCAAACCCTAAAAATACCTTAAAAGGAATTTCCAAGTTCAACAATACTTCCATGTGCAAAAGTGTTGTAGCCGCCATTGTTATCCGAAACTAGGTACCTGGTTTTGAGCAATAGTTTGAATTAACTTGATGTTTAGGTACAAAATTTACATAGCTTCTTACGTTGAATTACCTTTGCTTTATTTATTTTGCAGATGGTTATACAGCAGTTGTTTCAAATCCACTATCACTGCCCCGGAAAAAATTACCAAGCTATATAGATGTAATAGAGGTAGACAGATTTCGCACGTCTTCTAAATTCATCGTCGCAAAATACCCAGCACAAGCTACTCTTACGAAGTTTTGGCAATTTGTTGAAGAATGTGAAATTGGTACTATTCTTTGTTTAAACGAACTGAGTTTAAAGGATATGGTAACAGTGACCATATTTAACTCGTTGGATTATTGATTAAATGGAATTCTTCTAGGACTATTGCAAATTCTACCCTTCATATGAAGAAAAAATGCATCTTGAGTCTGATTTGGAGATACTGTGCACCGGCGTTATGAAGGAATTGCACTACAACCTTTATAGTATTGATATAAACGATTATAAGTGTGTAAGTATTTGATCTAGAAATGCACTAACTACTTCTTACTATTACTTTTTTTATATATTCTACTGCAGGAACAGAAGAAGAAAACAGTTAGAATTCTTCATACGAATGGATGGAAATATGCAATGCTACATCCTAAATCACCAGAAACATTACTTATGCTTCGTGACGAGATGAATCGCCTTACAGAGGCAAACAAACCAATTTTAATTGTCTGCAGGTAAATCTCTCTCCCTTTCGAAATACAGTTGAAAGAAATCACATTTATCTTTTCTAGCGATGGCGTACGAGGAAGCGGTTTATTTACATCACTATGTTACCTAATAGAGAAAATTAAAATTGAGAGTATTTGTGATGTTTGCTTAGCGGTCAGAACTGTAAGACGCAATCGACCGGAATTCGTAAAAAATTTGGAACAGTTCTCTTTCTTGTACCAGACTGCTTTCTATGATGTGCAACATTCTGAAATCAATATATAATATATATACCTACTTATTCAATAACAAATTTTTTAACAAATATATTCTTTTATGATATCTAATATTTTGTGGTATGTTATTAATAGTAATAATAATAAATTTTATTTATCCCGTAGATTATAAAAATATGATGCAAGTAAAATAAAGTGCATATGAATTACGATAAGCGATAAATATATGTGATTATACAGCAATAAATACAATAACTAACTTACAGACGATCATTAATGTACTCAGTGACTGAATAATATGCTTTCTCAACTAAAAATGCTTTTATATAATTTAATCTTAAATGTGTGACAGTTATTATTATTTTTTAAATCCTTTGGCAAGTAGTTATACATAGGATCTGATTCATAGAACCTTAGTCTATGCTTACGTATCAGCAAATTAGAATTATATCTATTGGCATAATCATGGTAATCTTTATGCATTATAAATATATATATTTAGCCGTTCTCTAATATACATAATAAATTTGCAAATGTAAATTGATGGATTGGTAAGTAATTTCCATTGTCTAAAAACATTTCTGCAAGATTCTAAGTAATGCAATCAAAATATATTGCGTATCGCTCTTTTTTGTAATAGAAATATTTTCTGTGCCGGCGCAGCACAACTCCAACAAATTATTCCATTCCCTTTGGACAAAAATTGGCAAAATAGAAAGTTAAACATGTTTCTGTGTCTGCTAGATTGTTTAGCCTTTTTAGTGCATAACAATAACCACCAATGCTTTTGACTACATAATCTATGTGGGTCTGCCAACATAATGTTTTGTCGAATATTAAGCCCAGTAATTTGGCGGAGGTCTGTTGCTGAACCGATCTACCATTTAGTTTAACTAAAATACTCTCATTTACATGAGTTTGTCCAATAGGTGATGAAAACCGTACATTTGTTTTTTTTTTTTTGTTAATTGCAAGGTTATTGCTACGAAGCCAGTCACATACAAGATCTAGTTGTCTACTACAGTGTATGCTTAAGTCGTTTCCTTACTGTTTACAATTTCGTTCCAAAATCCTTGCGGAACACCTGCCCCAATGATAATTGTTTGAAATACGGTTTGACCCGTCCATACCTGTTGTTGTCGATTACAGATGTATGACATCAACCAACTTTTACAATTTCCACGTATTTCAAAGCAGTCCAGTTTCTCCCCCAATATATCGTAATCGATCCTGTCAAAAGCTTTAGATAAATCAATTAAAGATGCCAATACAAAGTTGCCCTTATCTACTTCATGATACACTTCGTGTAAACATTGTATTAGCACTGTCGTTGTGGAAATCAGGCCTAAACCCATGCTATTGATGGTTAATTAAAGAAATTACAAGCACCAGATAAATGCATACCTACCCACAAGAAGAGAACCTTATATCCGAACTGAAAGGAACTCAAGTAATATAGAACGATACCTACCGCAGAATCTATATCACAATATAATATGCTATCAAAACAAACAAGCAAATTAAACTACATACAATATAAAAGAAAAATTAAACAAATGATACTACATCAAACATTACAGTAAAAACAAAATAAACTAGACACCACGAACAGGATGAAGATGCGCTCAATACAGACAGTACGAGACGAGACGTAGTCCCTTCATATCGAGACGAGGACAGAGGATGGGAAATCAAGCATGCTATGTTATTACTATGTGATTAAGCTAAACGAAACCCACAGAATCGATGACAATCAAAATTGTTTATATAAGTGTATTTTTATCTATTTATTTATGTGATTTATGTAAAATTTCGAGTAAAAACTTACTTGTATCGTATCATTTTCAATTAACGCTTATAACCATGGTTATATGGCATGTGGTGTATGTCGTTCGATGAATGTTCGACGTGGAAATTTTAATTCTGTCGTATCGTTGGAAACGATTTCTTTTTGATTGTTGCCGGGGTACTTTCGTCTAGGAAATATTGAGTTCGTTGAAAACAATTGGGAGAGAACCTTTTCGATTTGCCTGAGAGTAGTTGCTTTTCGAAATCATTATCTAGAAATTATTTTATTTATCACTATAAAATTGATAAAAGTTGTTAAATTCACTTACTTTGGATGATAGTATTAGGTGTTTTGTGCTAAGAAGATGGGTATCCAGTTATTTCGAGATTTGGGGTGGCCTTTCATCTAATCCTGCGGTTTTGAAGAATAATATTCGAGGCAGTTTTGGCTGTAGGATCTTTACCGGAGTTTTGGTACACTTCTTGTGAGCCAAAATAATTTATTAATACTGGAGCAGTTTTTCCCTACCAGCAGTAAACGATTTTATCATCTTTTAAACTCATAATCCGCGTATAAAGTACAAGAAATTTCAAGGTTATGATTGTGTTAATTTTTAATATGTAAAACCTAGTAAATTTTGGTATGTGATGTTGGTCATGATTTTGTGGGTTATTCTTACGAGCGGTTTTTGAGTTGGCGTATTGGTTAATATATTATGGGAATTCGGCAGGAGATTTGAATTTTATTTATGTTTTTTAAACAAATATAAATTATTAGTCTGGATTAAGATTATAGGAATCTTATAATAGTGTATCTATTTAGTAAAAGAGTCTACTTACCCTGAGAAAATCTTTAGAAGATTTATTTCTTTGTTAATTTTTTGAAACTAAGTACAATAAATTAATTTCACTTATTATTCACTGTTTTATTTTTTTAACGTGTAGAAGAACATCACTAATTAATAACTATACAATCACATTAAAGACACTTAAATATTAGATGCTATATTGGTTACTGTAAGCAGTATTGGCCAGGGAAACATATCCTCCCACATTTCGAGAGTTACTCCTTCTCGTTGAGAGTATACCTTAAACCGTTAGAGGGGGTCAGATTTACCGTGCATTGCCGTCTATCATTTCATATCTGACTTATCTGAGAAGTGTTGAGAGCATTACATTTGACTCTGGGTGGTGTTTAGTAAAATTAAAACAGTTGTCTACTTAATCAAATTTAATTGAAAATTTAAAAGATTTATGTACACGTTTCGTAGTAATATATATATACTGTGTGCATTATTGTTCATTCATACTAGCAAAAAAATGAATCATATCTAAAAAAAAAGTCGAAATGGTAAATTTAGTTAGTGGCCCATAACTTTTTTATTTATAGATATTTCTTTATTAAATTCGGAATGTACCTTGCTGCTGTAGATTTCGAATTGTCCTACCTGTTTTACATTTTTGTGTCACTGCCGGTTTTACCACAAATAAGAACAAGTTTTAAATGGATCAGCCTGTATATCTTACATATTCCGGTCTGAATACATATAGGGTTGGTTACTTTTGTTTACCCAAATTTGGATTTTTTTATGTTTGAATATAAAGGGCCGCGAATGCCCTAAAAATCTTCTAACTGTCAATAGAATACCTAGAAACTGCAAGTGTTACACTCTTATGTTTTATACGCCCAGTAGAACGTGATAAAGTACACTCTGACAGTTCTCTGAAGTGATTTTTAATTTGAAAGAGACTTTCCAATCATACCGCTTGGCATTCAAATTAAACGTTATTTCGCTGTAGATCAAAAATGTTGGATGTATCCGAAAAGCTGAAGGAATATGCGTTAAAATTGCATTCACTTTCATAGAAAACTACGCCGTTAATAGAATTAAACAATAGCCACTAAACTAATTGTAGGATATAATATGACAATATAAATTTACGACTGTAAAAGGATCTTTTCCAAATTCACAGTAAATTAAAAACACCTACAAAATCAAAGACATTGTAAGGATATAATCTAGCGTCTTTTATACAAGCTTGTTCATCTCTAGTGTACATGTAACTGGCACATAACTAATACAACGAAAGAAAAGATGTAACACATAACAAGTAAATTCGCCCACTTAGAATGCTGATAAAAATCCTGTGAAATAAACAGTGAGACACACAAGAATCACAAGCTACTAAGCTATCTGTGCTTAGTAGCTTCTGTTCAATTCTGCCAACGGCTTACCCTTCTACGAAACTGAATATAATTTTCTGTGCTCATATTGCATAATAGTTTACTTTACGCACTCAAAAGCTTGCCTAAAGTAACATTTCACGCACTAGTGCGCGAAGTAAAATAAATTGGTAGTGCTGTTATAATAGCATCTCCATTTACCAATATCTATATACATATGTTCTTGTGTAAGTTATATATTGTGTAATTGTATAAATATATACTTAATCATATTTACATCATGCCTACAGAAATGGGAAATGACACTATCACTGTAGATTGTATTATTTACAAATTTATTGGTTTACCAAACAGGGAAAATAAATATCCAGGTGATAAAATAACAGGAAAACCAAAAAAATACAACAAGAATGTGTAATAAACGAACGCTTTTTACTTTAGTATTTAAAAACAAGTTCCAACAATATGTTGAGGTAATAAGTGTCGCTTTATAAATTGGATTGTATCTAATATAATCAATGTAATTTTAGAAAAATATTTTTGATTGCGTTTTTAAGGATTGTTCATTTTGAGTCAATTTCTAGTTTATCCATAGTGAAGCACAACAATAAACTGCACTGCATGCTAAGCAATGATACCGCAAGTGCAGCTATCACATGGGGTGAGTTATTTAATTATCAACATAATTAATTTTGTTTGTTTACATATATGAAATGTAGCCCTTATACATATCGTCATGCTGAAGTAATTTTTTTCCAATCTTGAAAAATATTTTTATTAAAGATTATAGCAAACCTTTAATGGTTATCAAAGACGAATATATGTTTGTGTGTATTAAACGTTTGAAATGAAATATAACCACATCCTAAAATTAATACGTTATCAATTTGCTATTATTATGTTTCTCATCGCTTAAAACTATTACCAAAAAATTTGGTTTCTAATAGATTACAGGTATAAGGCCACGTTTGAATATATTACCATTGACAATATACAGGATGTCTGGACGTTGCAAAAATCGGAGGAAACTGAATTCGCGGGCGTACCGATTCTGGATTATCGTTGGGAGTGTCAGTATTCTTATTTATGTAAAATATTTTATAGCAGACTACTTCAACGAATTATTATTACAGTATTCGATATGCAAACAGTTTGTCTTTACAAATTACCTGTTTTTTCAACTTTCAAAATGGCTATATCAATTCAAGGAAGTGACACAGTAGACTTATGTGAAACAGTCAATAAAGAAAATTGTTATAAGGTTATTCTCAGTAAAAATGGACCATTTCGCAGCAATGATGAAACCCGTCAACAGTGCTCCAATTATAATGTAAGTTATGACCAAATTTCTACCAAAGCTCTGTATGTCTATACCTACCATAAAAAAGAATATAAGAGTTATTGTTAAGATGATTCAGTTACCAAAATATTAATAATAACAAAATCACGCCGTCAAAGAACAGTACTAGCAACAAAATTATTTAAATGCCCTTTAAATGCACTTAACCAACAATAAAATCAGATTTTCTGATATTCGTTTAATTTATTGGGAATACTAAAAGATTTTTTTTCTTTTTTAGTGATTATTTTCTTATATTTACAACACACAATTACCTAAATATCAAATTTCGGGCTATGTGCGTAGTACCACTTCGCCAATTGTTGGAATGTAAATTGAACCCGAACTTACCTTATCTACAATTGCGATTTCTTTGCGCTCAAAAACATATACGGATCCAATATCTATCCATCGGTTTCATATGCATGCTCGTGACGTATACATAAAAATACTTCCAAATGTTTAAACCTTGCATCTATATCCGTATAAAATTTGACTTTTTGTATAACTCTCATAGCCTCAATGCCTCACTATCAATATTATTCGCTCAATGTGGCCAACCTAAAACCACTAAATATTTTCTGCCGTTAGTATAGCACTAGTGCTTGGGTAAACATTATAGTGCTATAATAAAAATAAACGCATCCAATTCAATGCCGTTGTAAACCAATCAAAGACGCTGGTTACAGAAAAGTAATACAATATTTAGAGTTTTTCGTTTACTGTGAAATTCCAGCAAATTTAGTTTATTTCGTTTTGTAGTTATCCGACATTTATGAATAAAACAACAAGTGAAATTAAAATATATTAATCCAAAACATTTCGAATATATTATATACCCTTTCTCAAATGTGTTCATTATATAGATAGATAGATAGACAGATAATTTTATTTCAAACAGCCACAAAAGAACATAAGTGGGTTGAAACAAGTCAATAGTTATTTGTATCACTAGGCCAGAAACTATAGTTTTACGAGTATGAGCACGGTTTGTGTGGCCGAGGCGAAGCCGAGGCCCCACAAGTGCGAATACTCGCAAAAGAGTTTCTGGCCGCGTGTTACACACTATTTTTTGCGCCGACAAATCTTAATTTTGTTGAAAATAATAAAAAGAATTAACGCTAGGGAGTTAACGGTACAGATTGGCAATACATGTTACGTATGAATTTTGAATTTGAAATCAGAGTTAAGTTACCTTAGTATTTTGACGTTTTAATTTTCTTGGTAGTTTTGACACATATTCATCAATAATAAGGGCAATGGAGACTTCAGCTCACACTACAGAGGTTGCGCAACAAGTTATTAACAACTTATTACCTGTAAAATATTCCGAAAATTGATTTGGAATAGTTATTTGTATCACTAGGCCAGAAACTATAGTTTTGCGAGTGTGAGTACGGTTTGTGGGGCCGAGGCGAAGCCGAGGTCCCACAAGTGCGAATACTCGCAAAAGAGTTTCTGGCCGTGTGTTACACACTATTTTTTGCGTCGACAAATCTTAATTTTATTAATAATAATAATAAAAAAATTGACGCTAGGGCGTTAACAGTACAGGTTGGCAATACACGTTACGTCTGACATTTGAGTTTGAAACCAGGATTAAAATACCTTAGTATTTTTACGTTATAATTTTCTTGGTTAGTTTTGGTACATATTGATATTCATCAATAATAAGGGCAATGGAGACCCCAGCTCATATTACACAGGTTGTGCAACAAGTTATTAACAATTTATTACATGTAAAATCTTCCAAAAATTGAATTGGAAAGAATTTGAATTATTTAAGAGATTGTGTAACGAAAATTCTGTCATCTGTCATCGAATCTACAATTAATCACAGAAATGTCAGTAATTTGAATATAGTGTTGCCAACTTTTAGTGATCTTTTGCCGGCCTAGGCCGGAGAATGGTAAGTTTCCGGCCGATTTAAAGTAATGCAAAATCAGTGTTTCTGACCGGAGGCGCAAAAAGAATATCAATTAATTAAGAGATTGTGCAACGAGAATTCTCATCTGTCATTGTCCGTCATCGAATCTACAATTAATTACAGAAATGTCGGTAACTCGAATATATATGTTGCCAACCTTTAGTGATCTTTTTTACGGCCTAGGCCGGAGAATGGTAAGTTTCCGGCCGATATTTAGTAATGCAAAATCAGTGTTTCTGGACGGAGGCGCAAAAAACAAATTACAAATCAAAAAAGTGACATATTGAAATAAACCCATTATAAATTGATTCCAAATAGCGTAGTATTATCAGGAAAAGAAATTCAAATAGATCAACCTATATAATTACTAAATGTTAAATATTAAGTTACAATACACCCAGAGGAAAATATATCTCTTAGTAGCAAACTCAAAAACTACATCTTGAAGTAATCTTCAAATTCATAAAGTTCGAAATTAATTAGCAAAGTAAAGGTTTCTTTCTTGAATAAATTCAAATTATTTATATTTTCAATTCGTTGGGGTAGTTTGTTGAAAAAATTTATACTTGAGTAGCAAGGACTTTTTTCAAATATAGACATGGTGTGCACCAGGACCCGCGCTTTTCTCACTGAATACTAACAAAGAGGCGTAGTGTAATTTTAAGACAATGTTTGATTCAATTTCACAGTACTATGTAGGTAAGAGCGGTACACTGAATCAGAAATGCGACAGAAATGAATGCCCAAGACGGATGTTTAGGGGATATATATATACATATATGTAGTGTTAATGTCGGTTAATGAAAGTTGCCCAATGGCCCATCGCGTTTGCATGACTATTGCTAGATAAACGAACCTATTGCACGGGATCGTACAATTTCTAGAGAATAATTAGGAATATACATTATTGAATTAGAAGTGGTACCACAGTTTGGCGGCGAAGGTCAGTTAACAATAATTAAGTAAACACTTTATTATGAGTAATCGCACTAAACTGCACTAGTGGGTAATCTCACAACACTATTATCACGCAAAATAAATTATAAAGCAAGGGGTATTTTAGAACTTTTTCAAATAAAAAAACATCGGTACTAATTCTGTCAATAATCACTAAGATATTGCAAACCTATCTTACATCTACCACTCAGTTATCTTATATTACTTGTAGAAACTTTGTCAACACAGCACTTATTCTTAGAGAAAAGGCGAAAGACTGAAACCAAAAGTATAAATAATATTATCAATTTGAATAAAATGAAAAAAAAAATTGTAAGTACTAATATTCAAGTAGAAATGTAATTTTGTTTTCTTATAAGAATAAAATTTATGGTAATTATTTTTTTATTTAAGTCATAATAATAATAATAAAAAATAACAATAATTTCTTCCTCAATTCATAAGTTATATATATCATAAAAATGTTTTGAAACTTTTGCGTCAGTTAAATCTTTTTAAATAATAAATATATTTGAGAAAGATTATATACGCACGACCCATTCCAACTAGAACTCCAAAAATAATCACATATTGGAAATCTGTTTTAGAAAATTCCCAAGGACAGTCGATGGTTACACTTCACGTTATCCCTTAGAGATCACATATTTTACATAAAGCAGCATGAGAAAGTTAAAACACTCGATCTACAAAATACTTTCTCTCCAAAATATTTAGTAATTGATAGCAAGTGGAAAATACATTCCTGTAAGAATGCGTAATAACCTGTAGGCACTTAAAAACAATGTAATGTTTCTTTTGCAGTCAGCGTATATTCGTCATTCTTTCTCGGTACATCAAAAATAACACTAAAAACCCACATGAAAAAGGACAAAATGTTGTGTTTTGGGCTATTAGTGTACGTTCCAAATTATTCCACAATCAACATATCTTTAGAGAATTGGCAGAAGAATGTAGTACCAAAAAGTAATACCAAGGTAGGTGGCGGCTTATGATTGCCTTTGCAACGTTGAAAACTATATTCTATATGTATAAAACAAAACCTGTATCTTACAACAACTATTTTATTCATGCTCAGTACAGTAAAGGATATCAACTGAGCAAGCTTTTTTATTTTCTAATATGTATAGACCAGCCAGATTTAACAACAGCAAATAGATTGACCATTTTATTCTAAACAAAAAAAAAGATTCTGAATATTTTTATACCAGCTTTTGAGAATGAAGTCAAACTCTTAGTGGTAATCGGTTCAACTTTAGTGTGGTTTAACGTAGGTGCCTATTATGTAAACATGCCTATGTATGTGATACTGGAACTTTTGTGTAAGTAATAATGCTTTGACTTTTCAGATGAGGGAGTGGGAAGAAATCCAAGTGTGTGGGAATGTATCGGAGGAAGCAACGCTAATCATCATCACATCATCCCCCACCTTTACCCATTATCAGACAGATTTATTTTATATTGCAAATATAGTACGAAAATTTAAACAACCAGGTAAGCAACTTGAGTGTTAAATTTATTTTCTAAATGGTTGGTTAATGTTATCAATTACAAAATATTCGTTAAATGCTGTATATTGTTAAATTTCATACATCGTCATCAAAATCCATATTAGCTAGAAATTTAGTAAAAAAGCACTTTCTAGCTAAAAAAAAAAAAATGATAAGGACACCTATTTGCACGTTTCAAGTTGGTATCTGATATCTGAGCATGCTAAGATTAAAACTCTAACTTACGGATGTTCGGCACATATGCGAAACTAGCTCTGCGAAGATTGAGAAACCACAAATATCAAAGAAAATATTGTCCAAATAGTGCAGTATTGCAAGGCAGGGAGAAAACATTAGTACCTACTTCCAAGTGATATAGCGATGGAAGCTGATTGTGTGAACGTAAAGAATCACTGAATGGGGATAATAGTAAAAACTCGTGCAAAAAAATAAAAAAATTCCAAAAAATTCCCAGCAGTGGCCTTAAAAAATATCATCGTCCATATCGAACGTTTAATAATTTACAGAGAAGAAACTGTTCTCTTTCTGGTGTTGTAGAACAAAGGAAACATCTGCAACATAACTTCGAAGAAGACGTTGCTAAAAAATTTACAAGAAAAAAGTTTTAAGACAAAATATTTGTTTGAATGAGTTTTATTAAACAGCCCAAGAAAAAAAGGTATAAACATTTTTAAATACTTCTTTTTGCAGGCAAACATCTTTGGGATTAATAGGCAATAGAGATCGGTTGATTGTATAACAGACCTGTAGTTCTAGTGTCGGATGTAATTTTAAAAGCTAACAAAAAAATAATAACTACATTGTAAATTATTTTGCGTTAGAGTTTACAATCATATATCATTCTCATCCTATCGACTTTATTGTACATTAAAATATTTACCAACATAATTTTTTTTTTTAATATTTAAACATAGAATGGATTATTTTGCATCATCACCATGCAAAAAACTCCTCAAAAAAAAAAGATCAGAAAATTTTCTTACAAAGTTTTTCCATATGCGAAAACCATATACATCAAGAGGTTGTATCATTAATGTCGTTTTCTTCGGGATCGTGAATATACTCACATGTTTGTTAGATGATATCCTGGTTTATAATGCAGCAGGACAGTCGTCGGTCTAAGATTCCAGTAACAAGATGCTGCGAGCTCCCACATTTGGCGAATAAACATCGATTAACCATTGCTAAAATAGTTCTTCTGTTAATTTTCCAGATGTGGATACCGTTAAATAAACATTCCAAGGCCGAAATAAAGACTGTGATACGCGTATATCGAAATTTCCACTTTGCTCTTTGGGAAAAAAGAATAAAAGTGAGCAGTTTTCCTGGAGCTGATATTGTTGGGAGTATAACTATGCGTAGTTGCGGATATAGACTGCGCAACTGCTTTAACAGTTTTTGTTCCCTACACAGTTAAAGTGTGGCCGAAATTGAATGTATTATCTACAGAATAGATGAAAGGAGGGCATGTCGGGGCCCTATATGATCCTTTGCACTATTAACGAAAGTTGAGACAGTTTCCTTCAATTGCTGGAAGTCCGTATTATGTGATCGAGTAACAAATTTATTCATTTTTCTTGAAATTTTTCCAAACCCCATTGTCGTGATGCTTTAAAATTTTCTAAACCGTCTGTGCTAGCTTGTAATGCCCATTGTTGGACGTCCAAATCATGAGTAATGACACCTGAATCAATACTATTTACAAATTCATTATATACGAATTGAGAAATTTTTAGCAATGTTTCTCATCGCGTACCACCTCTATTTATTGCTTCTTCCTACCTAGAAAAACAATAATCAAATAATACAAGTAGGAAAAAATCATTGCTATGTCACAATAGATGAAACTTAGCGAA
The DNA here is from genome assembly GCA_949128085.1 of Cetonia aurata. Taxonomy (NCBI): domain Eukaryota; kingdom Metazoa; phylum Arthropoda; class Insecta; order Coleoptera; family Scarabaeidae; genus Cetonia; species Cetonia aurata. The sequence continues at coordinate 15,252,430 of OX421884.1, read as the reverse complement.
ACTCTTCTAGCGTACACCCTTCTTCTTCAGTTTCTATTGCTTTTAACGCTTCCTCTCCTGTGGACGCATATGCCTCATCTACAATTCTAAGGAATATCGTCTGTGCTGTTGTAAAAATTCTAGATTTGTATCAGTGTCCAGTGAAAACGATGATTTTTAAACATCAAGAAGGATACTGTTTATTATATCGTGTAATTCGAATTTGTTGATATTCACAGGGGGAGCCATTATTATTATTGGCAACTTCGAGCGTTACCATCAGTAAACTAACTACATTCATAATACTTATGGCGACAAATTTCAACAATACAAGTCTGTTATATAACCAACTAATAACTATTATTAATTTCAAGTTTGATGAGTTGTAGTACTTCTTTACGAAAACATATTTACTATTTACTCGTTAATGTAGCTTGTTCCGATAACGTACATGTTTTAGATAAAAAACAATTTAATCTAATGAAAAAATACAGTAAACGTTTTTATTTCCTGTCTGCTTGATAAACCTTTCTCTATCTCTTACCATTAGCGAGTTATGCGCATACGCAGAATGAACACTTTTACATTTCCAAAAATGTATTTCGCCCACTCAAAGTGGTTTTCCGCAGAAAAAAATGCGTAGTACATACCTATATGTTATCTATATCTTATAAAAGCTTCATAATTGTTTGAAATTGATACAAAAGCTATAAGCTGTATACCAGGCGAATGAAACAAAACTTTAAATATATATTACATTATTTTTTAATATGTTATAAATTCTATTACAGATATTCGTATGGCAACGTTAGAAGAAAAAGATGAAAATGCACATCATTGCTGCTACAATATCAAATCCTCGACCAAACTGTGCACACAGAACCTCACATTGTACAATCCTCCAGGTTAATAAATTTGTTTGTAAACAGAACATTAATTGCTTAACTATTAATAGCTATCTTACCTTTACAGGTGACCAACACTGCCTTACTTCATCAATAGGCGTCAATTGCATACCCTGTAGAAGAATTTTCAATCAAGCTGATTGCGAAAATGTTCCAATATGTGATTCCACACTATCATATGGCGTATCCTGTTCCTGTCCATCGGGATATCGAAACAGTGGTTGCACAGGTACATACTTTTAAAATCTACGGTAGTCGCTTTGGATTTATAAATGTTTTTAGAAAAGTGTCCTGAAGGATATTACGGATTTGATTGCAAACAACATTGTAGTGATTGCCAAGGAAATTGTAGTCATGTCACTGGAAAGTGTAGCTCGACTAATTGTACATCGAATGACTGTACGGTTGGTACGTACTTTTAAATCTTTCTTTTACCATGTTACTTCTAAAATGATAAAATCTGGATAATTAGCACTATTACAAACTGCTGACAGTAGTCTTTAGCAGTAGTATTTCTTTGCCATTGCGTTTGAAGAATATTGCCATATTTTCTTCATTCATTTTCTACAACGTACTCTGTATTACGAATTGATTATGTAGACAAATTAAATGTATATAATAGTAAAATATGTATATTACAAAATCGAGAGAGAGTTGAGAATCGGTTAGGTTAAGCATTCTTAACCCTCGAACTGGCACATGGTTCTGGCCAGACATATTTCATTTTCATGCTTCAATTTAGCATACTTCTATTTTAGGTACATGGCTGTAATTTCAGGTAATCTCCCAAAATATTGTTGGCTTTCGATGTATAAATTAATAATTGAAAAAAAGTCCTTGGAACAGGACAAAAAAGCCAAATAAAAAATCTTCACCTTACTTTTGGTACATGGTGTCTGGCCAGACCCCTATGCATTTTGTATGAACGCATAGGCAAAGCACATGGTACGAGTTGGGAATTTGTATTTACTTTATTCTTTTATGCGTCTTTCTTTATTCTGATTTTGTTTGTGAGTTAGTTATTCATTGAACGTTGAGCAGTGAAGACGTAATCTAGTTTTTGTGCGATAATTTTGAATTTGTGAATAATTTTACGCAGGTAGATTTGTTGCGTTGTTAGTATATTATGGCTGATGAACTGGAATTTATTTATAATACACGCTTGCGTAGCGCGAATTTGCAACCCCAATTGTCAGAGGCATTAGTGCGTGATTTTCAAAGTCAGGTAGAAGCTGATGAAAATGATGATGTTTTTGAAAACGATGGTGACGACACTGCTGATTATGTGCCAGAAGATGATGCATCAGACATAGAAAATGATTTGGAAATTGAACCTAACGAACTTTATGATAGTGATGAAGACGTAGATGAAGAAGAAGAAAGTGGAAATGATGCTGAAGCAGCAAATGAAGTCGACTCAAGCTGTTTTTATGGTAAAGACGGTACTAAATGGAACGAAACTGAACCCCCTGCATCTCGTTTGCGCCAGCATAATGTCATGCGTTTTCAATCTGGAACAAAAACAAGGCTCACCAATCCAGTTGAGGTATTCAAGCTATTTTTCTCAACCAATATTACGTTCGTCATCATTAGTGAAACAAATCGGCATGGGCGAGAATCAATTAGAAAATGGAATGAAGAACATCCAGAGTCTACCCAAAGAAAATGGATTGATTTGACAAGCTCTGAGCTAGATGCATTCATTGGGATTTTGTTGGCTTCTGGTCTCAGCCATAATAATATGCAAGACTCCAGTATATTGTGGCGTTCTGATTCGCTGCCCATATTCCGTGCGGCTATGTCGCACAAACGATTCATTACTCTGTCCAGATATATTCGTTTCGATAATAGTCGTACGCGGGCATTCCGACAGTAAACAGATAAAGCAGCTCCTATCCGGGACCTTTGGAATTTTCTCAATGAAAATCTGCAAAATTATTATGAACCTTATGAAAATATCACCATCGATGAGCAGTTGTTTCCGTATCGTGGGCGCACAAAGTTCACCCAATATATCCCATCAAAACCTGCAAGGTATGGGATCAAAGTTTGGTGGGCATGCGATGCTAAGACGAAATTTACATTGAAAGGAAAACTATACACTGGAAAGGAAGGAGACAATCGGGAGATAAATCAAGGTGAAAACGTTCTAATGTATTTCGCAAATTGTTACGCAAACAGCGGCAGAACAATTATTTCTGATAATTTTTTCACCTCATTCAACGGCGCTAAACGACTTGCTGCTATGGGACTGGCATCTGTTGGCATCATTCGAGCAAACAAAAGATGTCTTCCTAAGGAAGTTATGAAGAGCACCAGACGACCAATTCTTTCAAGTGTGTTTGGTTTTCATGAAAATCTTGTTGCACTTTGCAGCTACGTGCCCAAAAAAAATAAGGCAGTCAATTTAATTTCAACCGTGCATTACACGAAACATGTTGAAGGCGTAGCCATGAAACCGGAGGCAATTTTATTTTATAATTCAACTAAAGCCGGAGTCGATACGATGGATCAAATGCTAACTCATTACACAACAAAACGGCCAACCAGACGCTGGACATACGCGTTTTTCTGCAACATGATTGATGTGATGGCATTGGCAAGTTACATTATATGTAAGCTAAATGATGAAAATACAAGAAAAGAAAGAAGACGCATATTTTTATATAAACTTGCAAAGCAATTGGTACTGGCCAACGTTGAAAATCGCATCAATAATCCGCACATTGTGGCTCAACCAACAACTCGTATAGCATTTGAAGCGTTCTTTGGGAGACCTCTCAATATAGCAAACCTTAATGTGGCTTCACGCAGTGGTCCAGACACATTAGCTGCCAAAAAAGATTGCAGAATTTGCCTGCAGCAAGGTGACAAAATACGCCGTAAGACACGCTTTTTTTGCTGCAAATGCAACAATCCTGTTTGTCAGCAACATTCAAAAGTAGATTATTTATGTTTTTGTTGCCTTCCGCAAAATTCTGAATAAAAAAATCAATGTATTCTTCATAATAATTTTCTATTTTGTCATAAACATTTATTACTTTACCCATAATAAAGAGAAATATATATAGAACAAAAAAATTGTTGCCCTCTTCATTCCAAAGATTTTTTCAGGTCTATTTTTTCTTCCTCAGGTAGCTAATAACATAGTAAAAAGAAATAGAAACACAAAATATAACAAATATTTTCCTATCTTAGTAAAAACTTTAACGGCAAACAGCCCTTATTTCCATACAAATGCATGTAAATGTATAGGGGTCTGGCCAGACACCATGTGCCAGAACTAAGGGCTCAAAATATACGTCTGCGATTTTAAAAAAGTACAAATTTTTAAGAAGTTATAATATAAACATGTTCATTCAAGTCAAACCCAAAACATTATTAACAACTATAGGAAAAAACGCAAAAACGGAGAACAGACCCATAATAGCAGTTAAACTGAGCACCGTATTAAAAATAGATATAGGTATTGAAAGCTAAGAATAATCTGGGTAAAATTACCTCAAAGGACTACCGATAAAGATACGAAATTAAAAAAATGTGGACTAGAAATAGTATGCATAATAACAGAGACAATATCCGTGCTCCAAAATCTGCAATAAACAAAAGCAACAACACAAACCTCATAAATAAAAAAAATGTATAATGTGTAGCATCTACATGCAAAATATAATAAGTATAAAAAATAAAACAACAGAAATGCAAAATACAATAACAATAACTTTAAACTTGAAAATTATAACATAATGCTCAAAAGTAGTAGACATATAATTATGGGAGATTACAATAAACATATCAGAGTAACAAAATAATATGAAAAGAAATTCAAAGACGATGACAACCGAAGTTTAAACAAAAAATGCTGATGAAAACCATAGCATTTTGGACCGCATGGTCACGAACATGAATAAACAAATCACAGTAAAGATAATTCCCACAAATATATCAAATCACCATGTAGTAAGAACAAAGTTAGGAGCAGAACGGAAAAAAAAAGGATTAGAAGGAGGGTATTTCAATAAAATTACAACAAACTACAAAAATATAGAAAACACAAATATTTTATCTCAATGAAAAAGAAATAAACACTTTTGAAGAAATGTCAACAGTATGAAAACGAATAATAGATGACAAAAAGAACATAAAAGGAATTAAAAGAAAAGAAAGCTGCTCCTGGGATTACTGCCAACTTTACGAAATAGTTAAAGAAATAAATAAATTATAAAATAAATATGTATTTTACATATTCTGCGTTTTATTAAAACACCAAAACAATAAAAAAACAAACTACATATTATAGTGCAAAAAGGACATCCTAAATTAATAGAGAAATAAATGAATTTGGAAACTACGACAGACCCAAAAGAAATCGTGAATAAAATTAAGAAATATTTTACGAGTACCGAGAAAACACTAGCTGAGAAGCAGATGTCAAACGTAAAGTGCCTCAACCAGTCGTTACAATGCCTGTACTGGATTCATCAATATTACGGAAGATGAAACTCAAAGAATAATATTGGAACTAAAAAATAATACTTCGCCAACTATGCAAGCAACTGTGCACGGAATCCATCGCCAATGAGGCAATCTACCTCTAATATTGTAGATCCACTATCAACCCTAGAAATGATGATACATCCATACAAAACTATAAGACACTCCCACATACGAATTGAAATTACCTGCAATGACAAAAATAATAAAAAAAAACTTACATTACAATAAAAGAAAGAACCAATACAGTACATACTGTGTAGGGTTTAACTTCAATAATTATCTGAATTTTTAAAATTTGTATTATCTGAAACGTTACATCAGAACATACGGTTAATATGTCACAGATCTACTTAAATTAAATATATTTCGTTAGGCAACGATTCACTTGGGTATGTTTTAGAGCCTCCCACATTTCATACAACTATTGTAAATGAAACAACTGTATCAGTCTCTTGGCAATTACCTGATGTTAGAACTGATTCCACGGAATATGTAATTAGTTACCGGGTATGTTATTACAGTTGAATTATTTTTTAGTGACGCATGCGCGATAGCAAGATGGATTGATTTGGATGTGTCTTACTCCAATGAGTACGATTGGAGTAAGACACATCCAAATCAATATAGAGAATTTCGCGATTCGTGCTAAATACGAAATTCAGAGTTTATTGTAATATGTACCTGCAGTACTGCACATAGTCGTTCACTCCGCCCGCCCCTTCAAATTCGTGACGAACAATGCACGTGGAGGCGGGACTTCCGCCACTAGAAAATAATTCTACTGTAGAAGAAGATTCAAGACGGCAGTCAAAAACAAAACTAATCATTTTAGCATACTAATTATCGTGCGTGTCCAATCAACGAGTATGCAGAACCTTCAAAAGCAACACTTACAGTTGACAAAAATTCTATTCTATTGAAAAACTTACGACCATACTCGAATTATGCAATAGAAATAGCTCCATTAGGCAGCACGAAGACACCACAACATTTAGATATAAGCACGAGTGATTCGGGTATGTATTTATATATTACTGGGATAAAACAAAAAGATATTGCATTACATATTCACCCGAAAACGTTATTTTAGCTAAACTCTCAAAAGATGAAATTCCTGAAATATATACTTTTCAAAACGGAAACCAATTACTATTGCGTTTAGAAATTACAAATTGCAGCATTCTAAGAGGTTCTATATCATACGCAATAGAAATTCGCTGCAGAAGTGAATGGTGCCAGCAGAAAGATGACTTGATGGCAAACATAACAAACAATCTAAATGTTACTATAAAGCACACTGTGTCAGGTTTCACTAATTATACACTGAATATACGAGTACATCGAAATTCGTCGTTTATAGATATTCAAAGGACTCTCCTAACTGAAGATACAGGTAAAACGTTTAGAATCTATAATCACACCTTGAGGCTTTTCTTTGCTATTTATTTATCGACAATTAACAAAATGAAAAATTTCGTTATTGCTTTGCCCTAGTGCTAATTAACACGCATGTTATTAAATCACTTTCCATTAAAACATGTTTGGATTTAAGCACATGTTATCTAAAATATGCGTATTCACACCTACATTTATATTTGAAATAATTCTAGTAACGTGTTTCTAAATCCAGAAAAAAGATATTATTAATTGGTGTTATTCCAGTATTAATATACTACTTCGTTAATTCGCTCAATACATAATATCTTCTAATGAGCGCCATTCATGCTTAATTGGCCGGTAATTTTAATATTTTTTGTCAATATTATATAGGTTTAACGCCAGCTGCAGTACGAAATGTAACGGTATACATGGTAACGAACACAACTATTGGAATACGGTGGTTAAACCCATATTCACCAACAGGTGTCTTAGGTCAATATCAAGTAGAATGGGGCATTGAATCTCCAAGCTGGAAGAGAATTTTCTATCGTAGATCACACTTCTGTAAGATTTGGACAGAATATGTATGTGCAGAGTTTAATGAACTACAGCCCAACAACAATTATGTTTTTGAAGTATTTACAACGAAATTTTTTATTGTTCAAGATAAATTTTATTCATATTTTAGATAAAAGCCTTCAATGAAAATTCATCTATGTATGGTCCACATACGAAGGTTGCAGCAATAACGAGGAACTCAGGTTAGCTAACGCCATTCTTTATTATCGCATTTAACTCTCAAATAACTTAACTCTCGTTCTCTATTTGTTTTACAAACATTGCGTGCCAGTCGTTCTTTTTTTCTTTTTACAGTTCCCAGCGAACCTAAAAATATAACTTACTTTTGGCACGAAACAAATAATGCTCTTGCATTAAAATGGGAACATCCCGATATTCCAAATGGCCGCATAATAGGGTTTACCATAAGGTACTATCAACACCACACGAAATGGAAATGGATTACCAATGAAAGTTTAGAGTATGACTATGAGGTATGAATTTTAATATGACTATCGCAGTTATACACGGTACAAGGTGTATCTGAGCAGCTCACATACGAAGGCAAACTCGGTTTTATCAGCTAACTAAAAAGAAATTTTTCTATAGATATTCTGAACATAAAATAAATAATACATAAATGATCTTTTTGTATTTAAAAAAGGATACATGATAATGGAGAATAGAAATACTTATATAGGGTTGTTTCGTTTTAATCGCCCCAGGCAAATATGTCGAAAGATATGGAAAATATGTTTCCAACAAAAGTTGCACGGTGTATTATTGCATATTATTGTAGATTATTATAAGGGCTTTTCAACACACTAATGACAAAGGATTTTTTATAACGCACGTACCTATCGAGTTATTAGACTTGAAAGTACGTCTCGGTACTAGCACTATCTAAGTCTATCCGGCCATGAAGGCAAGACTGATCAACTCAATAAGAATGTTGCATTAATGCCACATAACTTGTTTATTTTCATTTTACATAAAACACTTATTCTGTTGGACCCATAATCGCAAGCGTTTTTTTGTGTTTTTCCAAGAATATTGGCTGAAGAACTGTAACGTGCGCGTCTAATACAGTTCGGTCTTCAGTTGTGGTGGGTGCGGTCTAGTAAACAGTGTTCCTTAAAGTCTGGTGACCTTGCAGGTCTTCCAATCCAACGGCATATATAAGTTAAATTTCAAAAATCTCTTACAGAGCACGCATATTGTGGTACTGATTGATGAACCCAATGCGGATTAATAACGACTATTTATTACGCCGATGCAACATGCCATTGCTTTCAAATGCAGACTCATCACTAAACATAACACGAGAAAAAAATGTAGGATCTAACTGAATTTTATCTATAGCCCACCTGCAATATGTGACACGAAGAATATTGTCGTTATCGAAAAGCTCCTGTGTAACTCAAATGTGAATATGGTAGGCACGTATAATTCGAGCTACAGTTGCAGCAGGCATATTTAATTTAAAACTAATTTTGCGTTGACTAATGTGGGGATTCATTATTACCATTCCTAGTATGGTTACGGTAATGACATCATCGTTATTTAATGATTTTTTTCTGCTTCCACATTCGAAAGCACAACTTCACTACACTCAGTAGACTAACGAAAATTCTAATTTACCGGCAATACCCCGTCAAGTAAAACTGAGAGTAAATTTATTTGCTTCAGGCCTGTAAAATGTGAGGGAAAGTGATCGTATGCGCATGCGTGAAAATCTATACGCTAGGATTGGTCATTGGTCTCGACAAGTTCCATACTTGTTTCTCCATATGTTCATACAGTCATTTATTTTGAAATTTCTTCGGGTGATGTTTATTTACAAGTGAATAGATCATAATAAATAATAAAAATGGGCCTACTCTGACAATGAACAATGGAATTTGCGATTACAGTAGCCATAATATGAAAGGAGAGATTTATTAGCGATGATACAGTGTTATTAATAGTGATACGAAAATGATTTCTGTACGTTAGAAGGACTATTAGCATGGCGATCAGTGAAATTTGATTTGAGTTGGTGGGATACAGACATCAGACATTATGGACTATTAGGGATTTTGTGGTACATAAGTAAATGATCAAATGGTGTGCGATATGTGAAGAGTGATTAGTGAAATTATAGGGACTACGATACCGACTTTTGTAAATGATAATATTGCAAGATAGCTACATTGTGGCTATCTTATGCCAAATTTAACCTACAAAATTATGAAATTATTGAAATATTTGCAACTCAGGTAAATAAAATAATTCAACACTTGTGCCTAGCATAATTTATTGTGTTAGTGAAATACTGGACAGGGTCAATGAACTCAGTTTCTGAATATCAGCGACAATTACGGTTACTAAGCGCTGCTTGCTGTATTCCAGCTCCAAAATCTAAGTTGTGTTAGACGTCAAACAAATGTCATGTAAATGTCATACACTACATCTTGGATAGTGCCGAGACTTATGCCAGTGACTTTCAAGTCTTAAAACTCGAAATGTGCTTTGTTAAGCGTTTTGAAAAGCCATTTGAGATAAGCTGGAGGGTATTCCATTTAAGAAACTTAAAGTAATCTTTATATGACCTTGAACTGACAGTTGGTGGTCAAATCAATCAAACCACTTTATGTTCCCCTCGAAACCATACAACTTCTGTTTGAAAATTTTTTTTACATTATCATATCTTTCGACATATTTGCCTGGGACGATTAACAAGAAGCAGCCTTTATATACAGGGTTTTCCATGGTAGCCGTTCGTTAGAAGTTTCTGAGGTTAGAAAAAACCTGGAACTCTGAATTTTTAGAATCCGGGGCTATTGAAGATTCTCTTTCATTTCAAAATATTTTCAGGGTCTTACCATTTCCGGTTATACCGGAAGTCGCCATAAACTTTCTTATTTTAAATGGGACACTCTGTATATTATTTCATTTTTAAATTCCTGAGAAAATTCTATGATGAGTTCTAATAGGTTTCCCTATAGCTATTTTCAACTGCTACTTAGATATCTTTTTTTTTTTGAAAATTTTGAAAGATGTAGCGTTGTTTGCAACACAGTATCTTTTGCCCATTTTCGACTGGTAATAAACACTTCTAGGGTAGATGCAAGCACAAGAATTACACTTTCGAAATCCACATTGACAATTGATTTGTCGCATACAGGCTGTCCAAAACTGCATGACCAATTACAAAATCTTCTTCTTTTCTGGTTATCCCCTCACCTGCCTTTCGTTCGCTATCCTCTGTATATACCCTACCTGTATATACTCCCTTGCAAACTCTATTAAATGTTCCATAAACCTCCTCGTTCGTTCTTCTTCTGTATCCCTCTCCCGTATCTGTTCCTTCGAACATTCGTCAGAGCATTTTCCTGTCCCGTTTTAATATATTCTCTTCACATTTCTTGTTAATTGTTCAGATTTCTGCCCCATAAAGTAATGTTGTACATAACACTGTTTTGTACAGTCTACCTTTAGCTCCCATGGAACAGACATTATTAGTGTATAAAAGTCAAAATCAATGATTAATTTACTACTTGTAAAACCAGTTTTCAATAAAAAAAAAAAAGAAAGTTTCGTCAAAGTAGTATATAAACCCTTATCAGAGGAGGATCTATGAATATTACAGAAAAAAAAATAAACCACATTATAGTTTAAAAGTATGTCAAAATAAATTCGGTTAATTGGGGGGAATTGATAAAGAATATAGTAAATCACAATTATTTATTTATACCTGCATTTACCCTAATTGAAAATTTATATTACTACTGTAAATTAAGTGAGAAAATAGCTTCCGCTAGTCTTCACACTGGGTCTAAATCCATTACATATATGCATAAATGATTTCAGTTCCAGTACATTGAATTAAACACAACTTCATCATCTAATATAGCATTACAAATTACTGCAGTAAACCATGTTTACCATGCGAAGTCTCATACGCTAACGATATTTACACCACCAAAAACACCAAAATTTTTACATAATTTGAGTGTGATTGATACCACTAGTAACACGGTAAGGATTCAAGTACCTAAACTTTTGGACATAGATGGCGAAAGCAGGTATTTAGTTTTTTATATTCTATGACAACATATGCCTACAAATCACGATTTTACGTTATATATTACAGTCGTCTATTCCTCCTAGTTACCGACAAAAAGCCGCTTTCTAATTCTCTTTTTAACTATGAAAAAGTAATAGCAAGGAGGGCAGGTATTAGTGAAGGACAAAACTTTTGGATAGCCGTATATCGTCCTTTGTATGTATCATCATTGGAGTCGGATGAAATTGACATTGGAAGTGAACTCCTTGAATATTTGAATCCCCAAACTACGTATGAAATATACCTGTTGTTGGAAAACCAGTATAAAGATATCAGCAGATATGCGGTTCTTAAATTGGATATAACTACGTTGGAACGCTATAATTATATGCTGCTCCTACTTCTCCTATTACTTCTTCTTGTTATTCCAGTTGTAAGCAGCGTGCTCATGTAAGTCACATAACGTAAAGCTGAAAATTATATTAGACGCCAAAATAATATATTCCTAATAAATGTGATAGAAATGTGTGGATGGAAAAATACATCTAAATGTATTTCAGTTTTCGAAGTCGACGAAAAATTAAAATGAATAAAGCAACTAACGGAGCCATAAGCTCTTCAGCAGTACCAATCCCGGAGAATGCAATTGAGGGTTTGGTAAATATACTAGCACTATTGTATTACATATTTATTTCCACAAAATCATTTCTTTTCATTTTCTTGTCGAATACATACCGTAGACCCCCCATGCATATGACTTTTATTCTATTGTCAATCATATCAATGCTTTACCTCTAGCATCGCATGGCAAAAAATATTATAAAATGGCACATTTGCAGTATGAAGAACCCAAGTTAGAAAACGAATATGAAGAACCCCAGTTAGAAAACGAATATGAAGAACCCAAGTTAGAAAACCAATATGAAGAAGTGGTTCTGAAAACTATTCCAAACGGAGAGGTAAAGTGAAATTACTTTAACCTTGAAACTACAATAATTCTAAGGCGCAACACCTGTTATATTTTTAGAGCTACAGTACGCCGTTGAATCATTTAACTATACCCTCGACATTGGTCAAACCGGAACTAATATCGACAAATGAAGAAAACCATATGGTATCTAAACATAATCAACTTATATTCTTTATTTCCCTTAGTTTTATTACTTAAACTGCATTGTTTTAGAGCGCTAATTTATTAACAACTTGTGCAGTGGATGTCGACACTCTACCAATAGAATTGCAAGAATTCAAACGTTACGTAAGGCATTGTCTACAAAATCATGAATTTGAGAATCAACACCGGCGAGCTTTATCAAAAATTCTGCTTGACAGTTCAAAAGTTTGTAAGTTACAAAATAACTCCAATTTGCAATTATATACTTTGCGATTATGCATCTACTCATTAAATGCATCGTTCTAGGTGAATGTAATATCCAACTACCGAATGCTAAAAGCATCTACATTAACGTAATAGCATGTATGAAATATTTATCTTTTGTCAACTTTTAATTAAATGTTTTAGGGTTACGATACCACCAAAGCATACATAGCAACTGAAGCACCACGGTCAACTAAAAACGTAAATTACTTTTGGAAAATGATTTGGCAAGAAAACGTCGAGCACATTATCATGATAGCAGATAGTGCTTTTCTCAGCACGGTATGTTATTGAGATAAGTTTGTTTATTGAAACTTTTTGTTTTAGTGCTGTTTTATTGTTCATAAGTACAGGAATTGCTATCATTTAAAGAATGATTACCCGAATGATCATCCCCATGATAATTCAAACTATATTTCGAAATTTAATTGACTTTCTTTAGTATCTATAAAACATGCATAAGATTAATCTTCTGTGTTGTCGTTGTTTATCTATAATCAGTTCTTGGAAATTTTAAAAAACACAAATTGCCTAACTTAAGTCAGGCAAGATACTTACCTAAATAATATTTTTTTATAACATTTTGCTTTAAAAAAAATTTCATTTCAGTAAATGTATTCGTTAATACAAGCATTAATTTTAATACTTTTAACCAATCAAAGTGCGCGCGCTTTTGGAATCATCCCCATACAACCACATATACTTATTTAACTGCTTCTAGGAATCCCAGGAAAAGTATTGGCCTGACATCAATAAAACTAAATATTATGGCGATATTACGATAAACTGTTTTGGAGTGACTCAGTGTGCCCATTATACAAGAACACTATTAATATTAATTTTCGAAGGAAAGCCGCGACAAATACAACATTTGCATTTTACCGCTTGGTGCCACGATGCCTTACCATTTTATCCTCAGAATCTAGTAGCGTTCTTAAAGGAAACAGCAACAATTCCTCATAAAAAATCATCAATAGCTATTCATTCCAAGTAAGTTGAATTTATACTTACGATATATACTTTTAACTTTGATAATTTGCAGTAGAGGTTCTGGTAGAATTGCTACCTTCATAATATGCGATCTTTGCTTAAGATCAGCAAAAGAAGCAGGCAAATTAGATGTTTATTCCTGTTTATGCAAGCTACGTCAACAGGGTGTAGGTATTGATAATGTGGATCAATACAAGCTCGTACATCTGATCCTCTTGCACTGCTTAGTAGAATCAGATAATGGAATACTTTGCACAAAAGACGTGGGAAAAACAATTAACTATATTTTGTCATCTGCATTATTATCGCAACAAATGATGTATGTTGACGATAACTCCTGGCAGGATGAAGCAATTCTGGAAATGTGCACTAAAGTTCAACTTGTAATGGAAGCAGAAAAGAATAAAACTATGCCAGGTACTTTTCATAAACAAACTAATACCTATTTTTGTAGAAATAATATTTCATTTGTAAATATGGGTATCAAAGTATCTTGACTACCCCTAGAATTCCAGAATGTCTAGAACTGATTCTTACTTCAAAGTGGTAACCCCTCTGCCATTTTCTGGCTTAGACAGTGCTCGTGTTCGAGTAGCTACGTACATTTTTTTTAGTCGGGTGGTAACCTTTTATAGGTACCGGGTACTAATTCGAACTATCCACCCGGGGATAGTGGGACTCCGGACCCTCTAGGGCCCGTATATTCACTAAAACCACCCCTTCATATTATTTCGCCAGCCCGGAACCTCTATGCGAAAAACATCAAGAGGGCGGACATTCCGTTCATTCTTTGGTGCCTTACCCGCTGCTTCTTTTATCGTCATGATATCAGTGATGAACTTATTGATGTAATCCCAATCGACTCGATCGCTGACCATGAGCGCGGACATGTTATCGAATGATAATCTTGCTCCCAGTTTGCCATTAGTTTCCTGTCTCATTCCTTCCCATCTTGGACATTCGAAGAGTGTGTGTCCCGCTGTGTCCACTTCGTGGCAGTATCTACATAGATCGTCATTGGTCTTGCCTATTCGCTTCGTATAACTTTTAAAGCTTTTAAAGCTGCCATGAGGTAGTAACCAATTCGACTGTCCGCACTTGATCCATTGGTCTATTCGTGGGATCAATTCCCTGCCCATTGCGGCACTCCCACACTTGTGCTTCAGATGTTCTGCCATTTCTGTCGTGTGTTCTCGACCTGCCTATTTAGTTGGTTTTATGTCGGCGGTTTTGTTACAGTGCAGGCTCCTTCGTTCTTCCACCAACAGGCCTATTGGGGGAACACTAGCGATGACTTGCAGAGCCTGGGATGATACGGCCCGATATGCGCTATACAGCTGTAATAAGGAACTTTCTTTGTGCCTTTGTTCACTTGCGATCGTAGTAGGTTATCTGTGCCCACTTGTACCATATCGGGGCCCCATATAGGAGGGTCGATTATACCACATGGTAGTTGCCTTTTTTTTCTGTAGCTAAGGCCTTTGTGGTTTCTTGTCACCCGCATTAACTGTGCCGCCTTTTCCTCGGCTCTCAAGGCTGCAGTCTTCAGATGTTCGCCATATCGTCCGCCCAGTCCCACAATAATTTCCAGGAACATTATTCCTCTTTGGTCGAATTGCCGTTCTCTCATATGTGAATGATGTTTGTTCCGCTCCTCTCTTTCCTCTGAGGATGACACACTCTGTTTTGTGTTGGACCAATTTTAACTTTTGGCGTCCCATCCACTCCGCTACCTGTTTTATGGCCTAGCTTCTCTAGCTGCTACCAGCATCGCCAGATCGTATGCGTAAGCTATTGTGCTAACCCCCTCAGGCAGAGCTAACTACAGCACCCCGTCATGAACGGTGTTCCATAATATAGGTTCCAAGATAGCCCCTGCAAGACGCCTCCATATATCTTCATTTGCATCTTCCTACCCAGGGTAACTGAACGGTCGTCGAAATAACTGTTGATAATGTTAAGCATGAGCTCCGAAACCTGCTTCCCGCATAGCGCTGACATTATCAAATCCCACGCTGCGGTGTTAAACGCGTTCTTAACGTTGAGCGTAATCGAGTCTACCCATTTGTCTGTTGGTCTATCTTCTAGAAAGCTGCCAACCTTCTCCACAGTCTAGATTGTTAACCTGCCCTTGCGAAAGCCGAACTGTCCCTCGGTGAGAACCCTCAAAGTTTCTATTTCTCTTTCTAGTCTGCTCTTTAATAAGCCTTCATACAACTTACTAGAAGAACTCAATAAGCAGATCGACCTAAAATTCTGTTGCTGGGTTTGCCTTTGGGATCAAAACGAGCCTCGCAATTTTCCAAGGCGTTGAATAGCTCTGCTGTAGAAGGTGTTTGTTCATTTCGGCTAGAAGGGCGCAGGTTTTGAGTTCTTCTCCCTTTTCTATAGCTTCGACGACCACCCCGTCGATCCCCGGAACCGAGCCGTTTCTTAGCTTGTGGAGAGCTTCTTCGTAGCCCTCTTCTGTGAAAGATTCGAGGCCTTCATTGCCTGGGTTTCCAGGTTTTTTTCTGTTTTGGGAAGAGCGCTCTGGCTATCCTTCGCGTGCAGCTGGTATGGAGCTTCTTTGCTACCAACTTATAAGCCTTTTCCTATATGTCATTTTCGAGGTCGTTACACAAGTCTTCCCACTTCTCATTTTCTGATTTATTAATCAACGCTCTCAGGTCTTTCCTTTTGGTCTTGTAGAGGCCTAACTTCGTGTTACCATCTCGGGTTGCATATTTGGCGGGTCTTGTGGCTTCTCTTCTTAAGCTCAGGCATTTTCTTTTACAGTTGATGTCTTCATTCCACCAAAAGGGAGTACGAGTCACCGCGGTTCTAGTTGTACTAGCCTTATATACTTCATCTATAATTGCTTCCATGCCCCTAGCGCCATTTGGGTATTCCATTCTCCAGGCTACTACTTCCTTGAAAGCCGCCCAGTCACAGTAGGGCACGTGTCTTGCCTTAGTTAGGCTCTTTTTTTGCTTCTATTTCAAAGCTAATGTACTGCTGTTCTGTACCTGGTTCTTCCTTCAGCACTTTCCAGTCGCTGATCCTCAGACAAGGCATGAAACTGACAATTAGTCCCTCGCATGAAATCCAACGTCTTCATATACAGCTTACATTGCAGTTTGTACTGATCAGGACCTTAGAATATTAAATTTCTTTGTTATTTTACCTATCAATTTTTGTTGATATATCTCTAACATATCTTTGCTTCTTCTTATTTTTTACTGCTTCTGCATATTTATAGCTTGGGATCGTCTCCGTCATTGTATATATCTAATTCTTCTAATTATTTTGGTCTTTCACTTGTTTCTTGTGCTACTGTGTCACTCCCATGTATCGAAGATTTATTCATACTACTGGTAATTTCCAGATAACTTTAATCCTCATTGCATTTACCATTAGTTCTTATTTGTATTTCTACTACTAATTTTTTACCTTATACATAATTTCCTTTGTAAAAAATAAGATTTCTTAAAATTTTTATTTTATTCTCATCTAGATCCAAAAGTATGCAACCACTACCTGTGAGTATCCTACCATTCTACATTCTTTTGTTCTGGTTTCTAATTTTTATCTCCAAGTAATATCTTTGCCTGAAACTTACAGCCCAAATTTTCAAATTTTGACCATCAATTTCATTTAAAAATAGTCTTCTGGTGTTTACTCATAAATCGCAGTTCTCAATTATCTATTTAATTGAAAAGCACCATATCTTATGAGTTCTCACCCTAAATATTTTTTATTGTTATCCTACCTTATCTAGCAAAGACCTATGCATTCGCTCGGTTGCTACCCTCTTGTTATGGTGTTGTGCAATTCTTCTGTAGTGGCTTCTCAACCCTGAAGATGTATACCCACCGTCATTATTTGTTCTTAATGTGCGAACACGATTATCTTTCATATTCGTACTCTAACAGTAGGTCTACAGTCATTTCTTTACCGGTAATTTCCTTTACGCACCTGTCATCCGAAAACTATCTTAAACGGAAGTTCCAAAGTCAACAATGCTTCCATGTGAAAAAGTGTTGTAGCCGCCGTTGTTATCCGAAACTTTTGAGCAACAGTTTGAATTAATTTGATGTTTAGATACAAATTTTAGGTAACTTCTTACTTTGAATTACCTTTGCTTTATTTATTTTGTAGATGGTTATACAGCAGTTGTTTCAAATCCACTATCACTGCCCCGGAAAAAATTACCAAGCTATATAGATGTAATAGAGGTAGACAGATTTCGTACGCCTTCTAAATTCATCGTCGCAAAATACCCAGCACAAGCTACTCTTACGAAGTTTTGGCAATTTGTTGAAGAATGTGAAATTGGTGCTATTCTTTGTTTAAACGAACTAAGTTTAAAGGATATGGTAACAGTAACCATATTCAACTCTTTGGATAATTGATTAAATCGAATTGTTCTAGGACTATTGCAAATTCTACCCTTCATATGAAGAAAAAATGCATCTTGAGTCTGATTTGGAGATTCTGTGCACCGGCGTTATGAAGGAATTGCACTACAACCTTTATATTATTGATATAAACGATTATAAGTGTGTAAGTATTTGATCTAGAAATACATTAACTACTTCTTACTATTACTTTTTTTTATACATTCTACTGCAGGAACAGAAGAAGAAAACAGTTAAAATTCTTCATACGAATGGATGGAAATATGAAATGCTACATCCTAAATCACCAGAAACATTACTTATGCTTCATGACGAGATGAATCGCCTTACAGATGCAAAAAAACCAATTTTAATTACCTGCAGGTATGTCACTCTCCCTTTTGAAATATTGTTGAAAGAAATCGCATATATCTTTTCTAGCGATGGCATACGAGGAAGCGGTTTATTTACATCACTATGTTACCTAATAGAGAAAATTAAAATTGAGAGTATTTGTGATGTTTGCTTAGCGGTCAGAACTGTAAGACGCAGTCGACCGGAATTCGTAAAGGATTTGGAACAGTTCTCTTTCTTGTACCAGACCGCTTTGTATTATGTGCAACATTCTGAAGCCAATATATAATACTTACTCAATAACAAATTTTTTAACAAATATATTTTTTTATGATATCTAATATTTTGTGGGATATTAACAATAATAATAATAAATTTTATTTATCCCGTAGATAATAAAAATATGGGACAAGTCAAACAAAAGACTTGAAAGAATTACAATAAGAGAAAAATATATGTGATTATATAGCAATAAATACAATATCTAACTTACAGACGGTCATTCATGTACTCAGTGACTGATAATATGCTTTCTTAACTAAAAATGCTTTTAATTTAATCTTAAATGTGTGACAGTTATTATTATTCTTTAAATCCTTTGACAAGTGATTATAGTATAGAATGCCATTATACATAGGATCTGATTCATAGAAACTTAATCTCCACTGAGATAAAATTGTGATGAAATTAAATATAAGTATATTAAGAAATATATTTTATATTTAAATATAAGACAAGAACAAAATGTATTTAGATCAAATATAAATATAAACTTGTTGTTAAAGTGTATTGAAATTAACATTTCTTTATTTTTCAAATTACTAGCAGATTTTTTCAAAACTAAAATAAGTTATTAGAAATAAAGCTTTTCTATTGACGCAGACTTTCTTTATTTACTTTACATCAAACATCAGTTCATCATTATTCCTAGCAACCATTTACTTCAATAAATACGTACTGGATCCAGATTACATGACATCGTATCACTCCTTCACATTCTGCCTTCCTGACGGATAGACGTCCCCGGCAAATGTACGGCAACACATGCTTGGATATTCTACAGCTGAAACATACCAAATTTCAAACTAGTATGCGTATGCAACACTACCCTTTTTGTCACAGTACCACTTTTAAATTTTAACACTATTCTTCATTTTTGTGTGAACATTGTTACCACATTAAACCTTTCATGTGCGAACTGTGTTACCACACTAAACCTTTTATGTGTGAACTGTGTTACCACACCAAACTTTTTGTTTTAAGTTTGTGTGAACCCTGTTACCACATGAAACTTCTCTTGTGTGAACTATATTACCACACTTAACACCGTATATTTCAAACAAATACCATAGCTGTCTGGGACACTCTGCATAGTCAAAAATATTTGTAGGTGATGCAGCATTAGATTGTAGAACATCCTTGTAGAAAAATGACAAATAGAGCTGTAATCAAAGACCCAGTGTTCGGTGGCACACCCTGTACTCTTATTCCCCAGATAGCACAGTTCGTTACATTGTACATTCTATGTATGTAATTCCATAAATTAATATATGAATATTTATTGTATGTACATCCACGGACACCCAAAATGTCCGGCCTAAGTCACATCATAACTCCATCATGGCGTGCGATACAAGTGCTGTGGTGAGTGAATTGAATAAACTCAAGAAAAGTGAATTAATAGACATAATTATCACGGGAAAGTTACCAGAACAAGTGTGTGAGAATGAAGAGATAAAGAAAATGATTCAGTTAAAGCGATGGCATCTGGAATCAACAAACCCTGACAAATCCCAAACAGAGGTTAGTGATTGTCAAAACAAACTGTGCTCGACAATGATTGAGTTTAAAAATGAACAAATTACAATGCTGAAAAGAATGTCAGAAATACAAGAAAAACGAGCAAATGATCAAGAACTAATAATTGCACTTCTTAAAGAATCTACTTCAAAACAAAAATTACAAGCGCCTGTGAAAAACGAAAATCAAAATAAAGGCGACAGAAAACAAAACGGAATTAACAACAACGCTCTCTACAAGGAGGTAGCGGAACAGTCTTCCTCGTTCAAAAATAAAGTGAAGAAAACTGCACACGACGTTGATAATAAACAAACCAACATAAATACAGAGAAAGACACCATGGAAAAGGACGGATGGAAGATACAACAAAGAAGAAAGAAGCCCATATATGGAACAGCTACAAATACGCAAATTAGAGCATTAACCAAATACATCGACTTTCACGTGTACAGGCTTGAACCGCAAACTACAGAAGAGCAAGTTATGAGTTATCTGCAATCGAAGGATATAACAACAGTTAAATGCTTGAAAATGAATTCAAAATACCCGGACGAATATACCTCATTCAAGGTCTCGGTCCCTGAAAACCTTGCGGATAAAATTCAAAACCCAGACACCTGGCCGCGATACACATGTATAAACCGTTTTTTAGAACGTCTGGCAAAGAAAAAGCAAGAAACATAAATAAACAAAATAGTAACAATTCGAAAAGTGAATTATTTTTCGTTATGAACATACAAAGTATTAACAAAAAATTTAATGATCTAGAGGTATGTTTACATAATCATCCTGCAAAAATTATCTGCTTAACCGAAACATGGGCTAAAAAGAACGAGCTAGAAGTTCGCAAGGTACAGGACTACAAATTCATAACAAGTTTCAGCCGGTCACTAATGCAAGGCGGAGGGTGTGCAATCTGGTCAAAGCCTGATCTCAACATTAACCCTATTGATGTCTCGAATTTTTCAGTGGAGAAGGATTTTGAAGTATGTGCTGCGATATGGAACTATAAATCGTCAAAAATTATTATTCTGAATATCTACAGATCCCCGTCTGGCAATTATAATAATTTTGTATTAGCTCTAAATGCTTTATTAGAAATTTTGTATAAACCTGGCCATTACATAGTATTAACCGGTGATTTTAACATTAATTTCGTACACATACACGAAACTTATCTTGATCTTAAGTATCTTTTTAATTCTTACAATATAAATATTATAGTAAATGACTATACTAGAATAACTAACAGCTGTAGTTCTATTATAGATAATGTCTGTACTAACTTAGTAATTCCTATTACATATAAGCTTTTCGATGTACACTTCTCTGACCACCGACTCATAATTATATATGAATATCTAAATAATTTGTCTTCTGCCGGGACTGGTTCTTATAGACGAAAGTTTGGTCTTGATAACAAACTAACTTTTTACAAGTATTTGGAAAATGAATCTTGGAACGATGTTTATGACTGTTCCACTACAGAGGACAAATTTGACGCTTTCATGTCTATTCTAAGTTACTATTATAATATTTCTTTTCCTTGGCGTTATTATAATACAAATGGCACCTCTAGTGGATGGATTACACCAACAGTGCTTGAATCCAGCTCTAAGCTGAAGGATCTATTTGTATTACAGAAACAATACCCCATTTTAAATGGGATATACAAACAAAATCGGAAAGCTCACAAAGATTTAGTAAGATTATCGAAACAGAACTATTACAATAGACTTATCATGCAATCCGATAATAAAATTAAATTAACTTGGAATATTATCAACAACTTAACAAACAAAAATGAAAATAAAGGGAATATATCCCTAATTCGTGATAACGACGAGCCAATTACCTCTCCGAACAAAATTTCTAACGCTTTCAATCATTTCTTTCATGATTTACCACAATCCCTGAGCAAGAATATTAACAACATTCCTCTCGAAGAGAGGCATCTACAATCTAATCAATATTCTTTGTTTCTGTTTCCCTTCATAGAAACTGAAACAATATCTTTATTTAATAAATTAAAGAGTAGAACCTCTCCCGGGTCGGATGATATACGCAGTGACATTCTGAAAGAAGCTAAGTGTTTCCTTGCTACTCCCATGACACACTTAATCAATTGTTCTTTTGCTACTGGTACTTTTCCATCGTGCTTTAAAATCTCGAAAGTTATACCACTTCACAAAAAAGATGACTGTAGTAATATGGCTAATTACAGACCTATTTCTTTAACTTCCTCCATTGGAAAAATTTTAGAGTATGCAATGCTAACACGACTGCTTTCTTTTTTAGAAAAACACCAGATTATTTCGGAATGTCAACACGGTTTCAAAACTGGAAAATCAACTATTACAGCCATTTCAGATATTTATAATACTTTTGCGGCTGATGTAGAGAACAAGCAGATACCACTTGGTGTATTCTGTGATCTAAGCAAGGCCTTTGACTGCGTTAATCACAATTTGCTATTGTACAAACTAGAATTGATAGGGATTAGAGGTATCACGCTTGATTGGTTTCGCTCCTATTTATCAAGCAGGTTTCAATTTGTGGAAATAATGACAACCGAAGATAGAAGAAAACAAAAATTCCATTCACATTTACTTCCAGTGACGATAGGTTTGCCTCAGGGCGCTGTACTCTCACCGGTTTTATTCTCATTGTTCATTAATGACATTGTTTCTTTCTTGCGAGATTATAAATTAATAATGTATGCCGATGATATCACTATTCTAATAAATGACCAGATCAATTCCATCCATGATAAAGCGAACTCCATGCTGTCCCTATTAAACAAGTGGTTTGTTTCAAATAAACTATTTCTAAATATATCTAAGACAAAATATATTACCTTTAGCGCAAACCCAGCGAATGCCTCACCTCAATTCGATCTTCACATCGGTAACACCGCGATTGGAAACGTAACATCCATTAAAGCATTGGGTATAACGTTGTCATTCAACTTAAAGTGGTATAATCATATAGAGCAAGTCAATTCTTCTATATCAAGATCGATCTATAAACTTAGACATCTAAAAAGCATCGTAAGTTTGGAAGTACTAAGAACGATCTATACCACTGAGATCGAGTCACGCTTGCGATATGGTATAATTGTATGGGGTTCTAGTACGGATGTTGCTAGGATCTTGTTAAACCAAAAACGAGCCCTTCGTGTAATGACCAATGCCTCGCGAACTGATTCTTGTCGGCCAATATTTCGAAAACTTAGAGTGCTAACAGTGGTATCGCTCTATATACTGGAAGTATCCCTATATGTTCATAAGAATAAACATGATCTTTTTCAGACCAATAATCCATCCCACAATTATAATATAAGGAACACAGGGATACACCTACCAAATCACAGACTAACATTAACCTCTAAAAGTCTAGTCTGTATGGGTATTAAAATATATAATAATCTCTCTCTTGAACTAAAGTCTATGCCTCACCATACTTTTAAAATTATGTTAAAGCGTAAGTTACTAAACACACCTTATTATAGTTTATATGAGTTCTTTAATAAAATTGTAATTTAAGTTAGTAATTGTAATTAGTAACTAGGGTGGCGAACTTTGTCACTTACTTAGTCATTTTATTTTCTCTTTATTGTTTTTCTTTTTTCTCTTGACATTCTCTATTATGTACTGCATACTTCTTGGAAATAAAGTACTTACTTACTTACTTACTTACTTACTTACAGTGTGAGTGCAACGTTCCATGCACCCGAGTTGCAGGCGGCGTTTAGACTACGCATTAGACCGGACATTTTGGATGTCCGTGAGTGTACATATATGTACATTGTGTATCCATTGAGACTACCATTTGTCACTTTTTTATCCATATGTATTACAATATAATGTAGAGGTGTACTTTCATAAAATATCCATGAGTCACACAATGTATATGCATGAGAATATACAATGGAGATAAAATAAATCACACACAAGAAAATATGGATGTTCCTTAATATAAACGCTCTTATAAATTTGAGAAAAAATCAAACTACTATTTTTGAACTAGATATTCTGTTTCAAGTATAATTTCATTTACAAAACGACGTTTCGGCTGTCGTCGCAGCCTTCTTCCAGCGCAAGTGGGTACATAACAATACCATTTAAACCATTTAAATGGAGAGACCACGTCGATAATTTATGCAACAAATTAAGTGGTTTTAGTTACGCCTTGAGAGTCGTCTCATCCACCATAAGTGTCGAAGCGGCCATAACTGTGTATTACGCGTACGTGCAGTCACGCCTATCTTACGGTGTGATGTTTTGGGGAGATAGCGTTGATATTCAACGTGTCTTCGTCGCGCAAAAAAAATGTATCCGCAGCATCTTCAATTTGAAACCCGGAGATACATGCAGGAACATCTTTAAACAACATAAATTACTTACCGTGTTTGGACAGTTTGTTTTGGAGTGTGCGATGTTCGCTAAGCGCCACTACGAAGAGTTCTTTCACCAGTATGAACTTGTACACAATTATGAAACCAGAGGGATAGGGAGTGCATTTCTTAATCCACCACAAACGAAGCTATCGAGAGTCAAAAAAAAGTGCTAAACATAATATTATACGGCATTATAATCACATTCCCGGAAGTATAAAGTACCTGCCAACGAACGTCTGCAAGAAAAAACTC
The DNA here is from genome assembly GCA_949128085.1 of Cetonia aurata. NCBI lineage: Eukaryota > Metazoa > Arthropoda > Insecta > Coleoptera > Scarabaeidae > Cetonia > Cetonia aurata. The sequence goes on along the minus strand of OX421884.1, from coordinate 15,227,511 downwards.
AAATAGATCATTGCGCTGAATGTTTTATATAGTTACGAAGATTTCTTTTCGCTTGAATTTTGATCCTGTACCTGTTTGTTTCTTTGTACATGATTGCTTCCTGTTTTTTTTTCATCTTGAGTATGTGTTCCTGTCTATTTTTTTTTTTGTTACATATTTACATTTTAATTTCGTATTGGTGCTTTCCATACTTTTTTATAGATAATGGAACGAAGAAATACATAAATAAATAAATAAAAAGTAAATAAAAATTGGAAATATTATAGCACAATTCATAAATTGAATTAAACTTTAACAATTCACACAAAATGAATACTATCAATAGTGACATGTTAAAAGGAAAGCAATACAAACTGAATTGTTATCGTTTAATTTAATTTTAAAAACTGTGCTATAATTATTTCTAATTTAAATAGTAGACGTATGTGTTGTTGTGAAAGAAGGCTGCGAAAACAATCGAAACGTCTTGCAAATGAAAATATAGTCGATAGTTGATTTTTTCTCAAATGTATAAGAGGGATTATATCAAGATACATTGTTATTGTATGCTTTTGCGGCCGCTGGCCGCTGTGGTAAGAAAGAGTTTGGTTTCCGGAATAGTGCGCCTTCAAAATTTCTAAAACATATAGTCTGGTACAGTTAGGGAAAAAAGAAGAAAATTATATGCTTTGTGTTTTTTTATTTTAACAAATCCTTACACACCCAAATTATATATATTTTTTTAATTTATTGTCATCCCACTTAGCACGTGCCAAAAATTTCTTAATTCCTCAAATTATAATAATATCCTCTGCTACGCTCTGGGTTCTTGTACTTGACTGAATGGCGTCTACACAAAAAGCAATAAATTACGGCACTAATATTACAAAAAGAAACTTACGAAATATACTTACTTAGGAATTTGAGTAGTGAAAATGTGAAATTTAACAATTGAAAGAAGTAATGCGATTACTTGTGTGTATGACGTTTCACATGATTTTTTAAGCACAAACAAATGGCAAAGTTAAAATTTGCGCATTATAAATAATGATAAAAATGTCCATATGATGCGAACATCTATACAATTGATATTTAGCAAGTTGCACTACTTTTTTGGCACTGCATCAGTGCATATACCGATAATGATCCAATTAATCTACCAACGCCTGTTGTGAAAATAAACATGAGATCCCGACCATTTTCATAGTTGTAACTAAATATTTCAAAAAAAAGCGGAGATAATAAAGAATATGTACGTACAATATGTATGCAAGTTCAAGCTCATCCCGCGATGTCTTACCGATTTGTGGATAATTTACTTCCCTACTATTATAGATACCCAGATTTTCGCCCGAAGAGAACTATAGAAAGTCGAAACTAGTCGCGAAACTAAACAATCATTGTATGTAGAATCAAAAATTAGGAAGTACCAAAGTTTTTATTTTTAATTCTAGTTTAGTTTTAAGAGATTTCTCATAACAAAAAATGTGGTTTTGTCACTGTCACGTATGTAGATTTTATACCAATCCAAATTAATTGGTAAATAAATTATTTACATCATTAAATCATTGTTTTACATCATTAAATCATAAATTACATCAATTAATAATAATAGTTTTATAATTTCAGCATTGAATCATTCTTTTCTGAAATCACTATAGGAAGAATTGTTTGATTATACCATCATAGGTAACTGCCACATCCTGTGATGGCACACGTTCATAACTTAAATACAACTTGACTTTTCCTTTTTAATTTTTATTAGTGAGATCAAAAAAAAAACAAATGTTTCAAAATAAAATTAATATGACCTCTAAATAATTACAATTAGGAAATAAAAAGTTAGTGCCACAACTCACAAATAACAGTTTTAATTTTTTCATTCACACTAGCACAGTCACAGTGGCACCAGCACAAGCATTTCTGGCAACGGATCCAGGATTCCTTATAACGGGACTAAGAATAAAGTCCATTGCAGTATATACAAGCAACGTCAGATTCATCATCGCTATCGTTATTGTATATTTGTATATATTACATAGGATCATCAATATGATCATCGGTGACTTCGTTTCTGCCGTTTCCACGTTTCCTCCAATTCCTGTATGATTTTCCTACTTTTCGCTTTTCGGGTCAGCTTTTCCCGTTCTTTTCTAACTGTTTCATTTACTTTGTTTTTCAATTCCATGATGTCGACGGTTGCGTTGATCTGTCCACATTTCCGGGTTTGCGTCCTTTCTTCACTTTTGTTTTAGTGAGCGCTACTGGTACCGGTGATGATTCTCGAATGCTCAGTTTCATTTTCTTTATAAATGTAGAAGGACCTGCAGCGTCCAAGTCTAAGATTTTTTGTAACTCTTTGGTTGTTCATTCTGCGTGGCATCAGGTTGTCCATGAGGTTTGTCCGTAATGAGGGCTGCTGCAAACATCCAAACCTCGAAAATTTTAGGATGTAGCGGAACTATTCCTGCTTTGGCAAAAGCTTTTATGGCATTTGCGGGAGTAACACTGTTCAAATAAGCTTTAGTGAAAAGACTGGCAACCTGGAAATGCGTAACTTCCCTCCCTGAATAAAAGTTTTAGCCATGTTTATATTTCTTGAATGTAGTCTTAATATCGGTTCGCAACAACAAACCGATGTCAAGAGGTTGCACACAGTGGCTGCAATTCGCTGGAAAACAAAATAATAATTCCATTGTTCTTTGTCATTTGAACGACCTCCAAGCTCTTATGGCTTGAATGGTCATCTAGTAGTAGAAGCACTTTATTCCGATTGGAGGCCTTTGTATGGTATGTGGAATGTTGTATCCATTTTATAAAAATCTCGCTTTCATACCAAATACTTTACTACCTGGTGGATAATCATCCATAAGTTCATTCTTAAATCGTTTTAGTGGGAAAATGAAAGCTGGTGGTATAGATGTTCCTATGGCATTCGTTGAAAAGACTACACCCCGATCACTTCTTTTCACACCCCGCGGCTTGATCATGCCGCTTTATCAGAGATGTAAGGGTATAGGACCCCAGGTTCCCCACTCTAGATGATAAGTGCCGACCTTCAAACAGACTACAGTCAAATGCTGTCAACGTTCGGCGCTTCTGTGGGCCCACGTCTGCTTTCGTCCTCTGGTTGCAAAGATTTTTTTGTGGTAGTTTTTGTAGAGTACTCAGGCCCAATCGTCAACACTGTATATGTTTTCGAGTGGAAACTTATATTGATCCATAACAGCAGCTAGTTTTAGTAAAGTATGGTCTTATGTTGTTTTCATTAAAGGCCTGAGGATGAGTTATGAAGTGTAACGAAAAATTGAGGTCCTGAAAAAGAAATGAGTGAGTCTAGTTTAACAGACCGAATACCCAAATATAATTTTGTATTCCATATATTATATACTTGTATAATTATAGTTATATTTTGGTAGCCTTTTTATTAAAATTAAATTATAACTCCAATGCCAGTGCAAATGCATTGATATTTAAACAATTAAGTAATTAATTGCTTAGCTACTACTCATTTCATTTCCTTCTGAATTTTAAAAGTGTTTTCTAAATCAATCTTTTCATTTCATACTGACTACATTCAAATTTGCTGTTATTTATTTATGTTATATTAAGTTTTCAACTATTTTTTTTTACAATTTTCATGGTTGATAATTAGGTATATTTTTTATCATTGAACTATTTTCGATATAAGTTATGTAAATATAAATATATTTTTGTACAATATCCACTGATGAAGACATAAAATATCTGTCGGAACGTTTGATTTCTAAAAATAAACTTCGAAATATCAAGAAAGCCTATATTTCCACTGACATTGGAGTTATTATTTATACTTGTGTATGTTATATATACTAAAATGTTACATAATATATAACCGAATAAATGTATAAATAAATATTCAACCACATTTACAGCGTATCCACAGAAACGGGAAATGCCACTATCACTGTAACATTCACAATAGATTGTGTGATTCACAATTTGGTTTACCAAACAGGGAAAATAAATATCCAGCTGATAAAATAACAGGAAAAGCAAAAAATACAACAAGAATGTGAACACTTTTTATTTTAGAATTTAAAAACAAGTTACATCAATATGTTGAGGTAATAAGTGTCGCTTTCTAAATTTTATTGTATCTAATGTAATCAATGTAATTTTAGAAAAATATTGTTGATTGCGTTTTTAAGGATTGTTCATTTTGAGTCAATTTCTAGTTTATCCATAGTGAAGCACAACAATAAACTGCACTGCATGCTAAGCAATGATACCACAAGTGCAGCTATCACATGGGGTGAGTTATTTAATTCTCAACATAATTTAGTTTGGTAATAATAAATTAAATGTTCTGTCCAATCAATATTTATTTTAAAAATTCGCTGTGCCTACCGGTTTCGGCCTTTTGCCATCATCTGGACACACAGTATGTCTAAAAGGAATTAGGTGCTACGTCATATGGATTTGTAGAGGTGTACATTAATAATTAAAATTTCAAATAACATAAAATATAGACAATGCACAAGAACTTGCATAACACTACAAAACACGTTACAGTTATTTAAAACTTAATGGTCAGCGTGATGTGTTCTAAAATGGACTCTATCGCGCTATCACACACATCACGCTGACCATTAAGTTTTAAAACAAAGGCAAAAGGCCGAAACCGGTAGGCACAGCGAATTTTTAAAATAAATATTGATTGGACAGAACATTTAATTTATTATTACCAATTCCAAAACCAATCAAAACTTTCATTAACTATAATTCATTTTGTTTGTTTACATATATGAAATGTTGCGCTTATACATATCGACATGCTGAAGTAATTTTTTTTCCAAACTTGAAAAATATTTTTATTAAACATTATAGCAAACTTTTAGTGGTTATCAAAGACCATTATATATTTGTGTGTATTAAACGTTTGAAATGAAATATAATCACATCCTACAATCAGTACGTTATCAATTTGCAATTATTATGTTTCTGATCGCTTAAAACTATTACCAACAAATTTGGTTTTCAACAGATTACAGGCATAAGGCCACATTTGAATATATTACCATTGACAATGTACAGGACGTCTGGACACTGCAAACATCGGAGGAAACTGTATTCGCAGGCGTACCGATTCTGGATTACCGTTGGGAGTGTCAGTATTCTTATATGTGTGAAATATTTTATAGTAGACTACATCAACGAATTACCATTACAGTATTCGATATGCAAACAGTTTGTCTTTACGAATTACCTGTTTTTTCAACTTTCAAAATGGCTATATCAATTCAAGGAAGTGACACAGTATACTTATGCGAAACACGCAATCTAGAAAATTGTTATAAGGTTATTCTCAGTAAAAATGGACCATTTCGCAGCAATGATGAAACCCGTCAACATTGCTCCAATTATAATGTAAGTCATGACCAAATTTCTACCAAAGCTCTGTATGTCTATACCTACCGTAAAAAAGAATATAAGAGTTATTGTTAACATGATTCAGTTACCAAAATATTAATAATAACAAAATCACGCGGTCAAAGAACAGTATCAGCAACAAAATTATTTGAATGCCCTTTAAATGCACTTAACCAACAATAAAATCAGAGTTTCTGATTTCATTCGTTTAATTTATTGGCAATACTAAAAGATTTTTTTTCTTTTTTAGTGATTATTTTCTTATATTTTACAACACACAATTACCTAAATATCAAATTTCGGGCTATGTGTGTAGTATCATCGATGAATTGGTAGTTCATTCAATGTATAATCTTTGGTCCCTGCTTACGCGCATATAGAATCCACTTCGCCAATTGGTGGAATGTAAATCGAACCCGAACTTACCTTATTTACGATTGCGATTTCTTTGCGCTCAAAGACATATACGGATCCAATATCTATATATCACTTTCATATGTGCCGTATACACAAAAATATTTCCAAATGTTTAAACCTTGCATCAGGACAAATACAACTTCTATATTCATATAAGCCACCTAAAACCACTAATGTTTTCTGCCGTTAGTACAGCACTAGTGCTTTGGTGAATATTATAATGTTATAATGAAAATAAACGCACCCGATTCGATGCTGTTGTAAGCCTATTAAAGACACTGGTTACAAAAAAGTAATTCAATGTTTATGGTTTTTCCTTTCCTGTGAAATTCCAGCAAATTTAGTTTATTTCTTTTTGTAGTTATCCGACATTTATGAATAAAACAACAGGTGAAATTAAAATATATTAGTCCATAACGTTTCGAATATATTATATACTCTTTCTCAAATGTATTTATTGTATAGATAGATAGATAATTTTATTTCAAACAGCCACAAAATAAGTGGGTTGAAGCAAGTCAAAACAAATTACAAATCAAAAAAGTGAAATATTGAAATAAACCCATTATAAATTGATTGCAAAAAGCGTAGTATTATCAGGAAAAAAATTAAATAAAAAACCTATATAATTACTAAAAGTTAAATATTAAGTTACAATATAACCAGAAGCAAATATATCTCTTAGCAGCAAACTCAAAAACTACATCTTGAAGTAATCTTCAAATTCATAAAGTTCGAAATTAATTAGCAAAGTAAAGGTTTCTTTCTTGAATAAATTCAAATTATTTATATTTTCAATTCGTTGGGGTAGTTTGTTGAAAAAATTTATACTTGAGTAGCAAGGACTTTTTTCAAATAAAGACATGGTGTGCAACAGGACCCGCGCTCTTGCTCACTGAATACTAACAAAGAGGCGTAGTGTAATGTTAAGACAATGTTTGATTAAATTTCACAGTACCATGTAGGTAAGAGCGGTACACTGAATCAGAAATGCGACAGAAATGAATGCCTAAATCGGATGTTTAGGGGATATATATATATATATAGGTAAGATTAGTGGATATAAAGCCGCTCACGACACTGGCTTGTCCTGTTTATTTTAATTCTGTGATTTACTGTTATAATAACAGAATACGGGTTTTAATAATAAATAAATACTATTTGTATTTTAGGTTACGTTTCGGAATTTTTATTATTCCTTCATCAGACCTAAAAGGATATTTATCACAACCAAGGTAATTACAAGCACAATTAACATTTTATTTACACTTAACTATTAAACTTTAAAATTTTGTCATATACATACATAAAGTGTAAGTAAAATGTTAATTGTGCTTGTAATTACCTTGGTTGTGATAAATATCCTTTTAGGTCTGATGAAGGAATAATAAAAATTCCGAAACGTAACCTAAAATACAAATAGTATTTATTTATTATTAAAACCCGTATTCTGTTATTATAACAGTAAATCACAGAATTAATATATATATATATATAATGAAAAAGTTAGCAACCCTATGTTATAAATTTAAATTAATCAATCAAATTGACATATGTATGTATATGACAAAATTTTAAAGTTTAATAGTTAAGTGTAAGTAAAATGTTAATTGTGCTTGTAATTACCTTGGTTGTGATAAATATCCTTTTAGGTCTGATGAAGGAATAATAAAAATTCCGAAACGTAACCTAAAATACAAATAGTATTTATTTATTATTAAAACCCGTATTCTGTTATTATAACAGTAAATCACAGAATTAAAATAAACAGGACAAGCCAGTGTCGTGAGCGGCTTTATATCCACTAATCTTACCTATGTATATATATATATATATATGTACTGTTGATGTCGGATAGTGAAAGTTGCCCAATGGCCCATCGCGTTTGCATGACCATTGCTAGATAAACGAACCTATTGCACGGGATCGTACAATTTCCAGAGAATAATCCGGAATATACATTATTGAATTAGGGGTGGTACCACAGTTTGGCGGCGAAGGTCAGTTAACAATAATTATGCATTTCTAGGAGCTCTAGACACGTCGGCGTGGTGACAAAGCACGTTCCTAGATACAAGATACAATAAACATTGGAAAGAAATAAAAACTTACAACCTAAATACTAAGAATAAGCTATTATACATCGTAGGAGTCCACGCGCAAGCAGGACTCTTAAAACTGCAAGTAAACACTTTATTATGAGTAATCGCACTAAACTGCACTAGTGGGTAATCTCACAACACTATTATCACGCTAAACAAATTATAAAGTAAGGGGTATTTTAGAACTTATTCAAATAAAAAGAAAACATAGGTACTAATTCTGTCAATAATCACTAAGATATTGCAAACCTATCTAACATCTACCACTCAGTTATCCTATATCACTTGTATAAAGTTTGTCAACACAGCACTTATACTTAGAGAAAAGGCGAAAGCCTAAAACTAAAAGTATAAATAACATTATCAATTTCAATAAAATGAAAAAAACATTGTAAGTTCTAATATTCCCGTAAATATGTAATTTTGTTTTCTTATAAGAATAAAATTTATGGTAAGTATTTTTTTATTTAAGTCATAACAATAATAATAAAAAATAACAATAATTTCTTCCTCAATTCATAAGTTATATATATCACAAAAATGTTTTGAAACTTTTGCGTCAGTTAAATCTTTTTAAATAATAAATACATTTGAAAAAGAGTATATACGCACGACCCATTCCAACTAGAACTCACAAAATAATCACATATTGGCAATCTGTTTTAGAAAATTCCCAAGGACAGTCGATGGTTACACTTCACGTTATCCCTTAGAGATAACATATTTTACATAAAGCAGCATGAGAAAGTTAAAATAGTCGATCTAGAAAATACCTACTCTCCAAAATATTTAGTAATAGATAGCAAGTGGAAAATACATTCCTGTAAGAATGCGTAATCACTTGTAGGCACTTAAAAAGCAATATAATGTTTCTTTTGCAGTCAGCGTATATTCATCATTCGTTCTCGGTACATCAAAAATAACACTAAAAACCCATTTGAAAAAGAACAAAATGTTGTGTTTTGGGCTATTAGTGTACGTTCCAAATTATTCTACAATCAGCATACTGTTAGAGAATGATGAGAATAATGTAGTACCAAAAAGTAATACCAAGGTAAGTGGCGCCTTATTTCTTCTTTTCAACGTTAAAAAATTATATTCTATATAAACTAAAACCTCTATGTTATAACATTAAACATTGTTTATTAATGTATTTTTAATAATATTAAATCGTTTTTACGTATGCACCAGCACGGTTTTATTCCAGGTTTATCAGATTTGTTCTTTTCAACATTAGGTGTTCCACAGGGGTCAAATTTAGGTCCCTTGTTATTCATAATATATATTGATGATCTCCTGAAATCACTTTCTTGTTCTGTATTACCATACGCTGATGATTTAAGATTTATTCATCTGTCGCCAGTCCTTATGATATTGCTCAGCTACAACACAATATTGATATAATTGTTCACTGGTGCTCGACTAATAATTTAAATTTAAATGTTAGTAAATGTCATTTTGTCCCCTATTCTAGAGAAACTAATCCTTTTGTATCCAATTATTACATTAAAAATCAAACTATATCAAAGTTAGAAACCATCAAGGTTCTTGGCATACATTTTGATAGTCGTCTCACTTTCATCCCACATATCAATAACCTCGTAAGCTCTACATCCAAGAAACTACGCTTTATTATGCGCGTATCCAAATATTTCTCCCACCCTGATACCTGAAAATCCCTTTATTATGCGTTCATTGTTAGTTCCCTTGAATATTCCTCTGTAATGTGGTGTCCTTACTATGTATCCGACCAATTATCATTAGAGCGTTTACAGCGTCGGTATTTGAAGTTTCTTTCCTTCAAAATGGACTCGCTTTATCCACCTAGAGGAATTGACTATCAGCATCTGCTAGAACGCCATAACATACAATCTCTAACCGTTCGCAGGGAACTTCATAGCATTAGATTCATGTGGAAGTTAGTTAATGGTGTAATCGGCTGCCCCCAGCTTCTTGGTGATGTTATTTTCCATGTACCCCGCTGCTCAACACGTTTTGCTCCTGCTGTTGCAAAAATGACATTTGTTTTTTCATCTATATTAGTCTAAGTCTTTATACTTAATTTGAATTCTGTTTAACTTCATTTTGTATAAGTAATAATGCTTTGACTTTTCAGGTGAGGGAGTGGGAAGAAATACACGTGTGTGGGAATACATCGGAAGAAGCAACGCTAATCATCACCACATCATCCAGCATCAATATCGATTTTCAGAGAGATTTATTTTATATTGCAAATATAGTACGAAAATTTAAACAACCAGGTATGCAACTTGAGTGTTAAAAATTATTTTGTAAATGAGTTCGTTAATGTTATCCTTTACAAAATATTCGTTATATGCTTTATGTACATTGTTAAGTTTCATGCATCGTCATCAAAATCCATATTAGCTATTAATTTCATAGAAAACACTTTCTTGCTAAAAAGATGATAGGAACACCTATTTGCACGTTTCAAGCAGGTACTAAATATACTTAATAACTTACGGTGTTCGTTCAAATAGCGAAGTATTTCAAGGCAGTGGGAAAACGTTAGTACCTACTTCCAGGTGATATACCGATGGAAGCTGGTTGTGTGAACGTGAAAAGTGACTTAATGGGGGATAATAGTAAAAACTTGTGCAAAAAATATAAAGGAAATAGATGCCACAATATTCCAAAAAGTTTCCACCATTGCACATCGTATAATGGCATGGCTACTACATATGAAGGAGGAAGCGCAAAATCTGGTTGTGTAAAAGCAAAAGTTACTGGATGATCAATTCATTCGATCTTTGGTCAATGTACCCCCTTTTATATCAAGCGTAAGCAATTGGGTTGTGATATTTTGACGCAGAAAGTTGATGATGAATAAGAGATTGTAATTTTATAATACTTTTGCGTTCATGTAACAATATCGAAACCATGCAGTAGTACAAGACCAAAAAATGTTCTTACAAAGTTTTTCCTTATGCTAAAACTATATACATCAAGAGGTTGTATCGTTGATGTAGTTTTCTTCGGAATCGTTAATACATTCACATGTTTGTTAAGTGATATAATGGTTTATAATGTAGCAGGATAGTAGTAGATCCAAGAGACCAATAATAAAATGCTGCGAGCTCCCACATTTGACAAATAAACATCGATTAATCATTGCTGAAATAGTTCTTTTGTTAATTTGCCAGATGTGGATGCCGTTAAATGAACATTCCAAGGTCGAAATAAATACTGTGATACGCGTGGTCCGAAATTTTCACTTTGCTCTTTGAGAACAATTAATAAAGGCGAGATAACTATGCGTAGTTGCGGATATAGAGTGCGCAACTGCTTTAACCGTTTTTGTTCCCTGCACAGCTAAATGTGGCCGGAATAGTTCAAGATTAAAACCACTCTCATCCACATTGAATGTATATAAGCGAAAGTTGAGGCAATTTACTTCAAGTGCTCGAAGTCCGTACCATATCATCGGGTAACAAATTTATTTATTTTCCTTGAAACTATTTTGTAAGCTCTCTTAAAATTCCAAACCCAATGTCGTGATGCTTTAAAATTTTCTAAACCAATGTCTGTAATAGCTTGTAATGTTCATCGTTGGACGTCCAAATCATGAGTCAATACTATTTACATTATATACGAATTGAAAATTTTTTAACAACTTTTCTGATCACGTACCAGCTCTGTTGTGTCTCATCCGGATATCAATGTAAGTGAGAATAATGCTAATTTATTGTTGAAAGAAATGTACAAGTGGTTTTCGCAATGTTCTTTATTTTTGAATGCGGAAAGAACTAATTTGAAAATAACTGACTGATTTTTCATAATATACATAATAAACAGATACTTAATAGTAATGTTTTTTCACAGAATATTGAAATAGAACGTGTCCAACAATTAGAGTTTTTGAGAATAACTATTGACGATACATTATCGTGGAACACTCACTGTAATAATTTAATAGCTAGACTTAACTCATTGTGTTACCAAGTACGTAATTTAAGAACTATAATAGATTTTAATGTTTTATTATCATTTTACAATGCTAATATACATAATAGTTTGTCCTATCGGGTAGCATTTTGGGGGGTATCGTCGTATAGTCAGCGTGTATTTATAGTACAGAAGAGTAGCATACGAAGTGTTGCAGGAATAGACAGAAGGCATTCATGTAGACCATATTTTAAGAAGTGAAACATTTTGCCATTGTCAGCAGTACTTTTATACGAATTCTTAATTTTACTATTCGGAAACAAAAACGATTTTTTATGTAATAGTGACGTTCACTCTCATAATACTAGAATGAAATCTGATTTTCATATACCACAGTTTGATTTGGAATTAGTTAAAAATTTACCACGAATTTTAGGTTTAAAAATTTTCAACGCTCTACCTCAAAATATCAAATCCATAAGTATCCATCTTTTAAACGTAGAATTAAAACATTCCTTCTCCAAGACTGTTTATACTCTTTAGATGAGTATTTCAAATTATGTGATCAGTGTTTGTAGTCCTTTGTCTTTTATTGTATTGTGTTATTATGTTATGTAATTTGTATACTGACTTATCTCACACATTTGTTAAAAATGTTTTACGAGATGAATAAAGATTATGATTAAATAGAAACTAAATGTTCCTATGTCACAATATTACTTTACTTTTTACCAGTACAATTTCTGCATACATGAAACTTTGCGAAACTTTTGCTGGACGGTATTCAACGCAAGTCGTCTTTTCTTACCACTTTTCCAATACGTAACAGCGTTGGCTTTATATGTCAAAGTTACAATACATAATACTCTTCTAGTATACACTCTTCTTCTTCAGCTTCTATTGCTGTGCATATGCCTCATCTTCAAATTCAAGGGAATGTAGTCTGTGCCATTGCAACAATACTAGAGTTGTATCAGTGTCCAGTGAAAACGATGTTGCTTTTTGAGCATCGAGAAGGGTATTTTTTATTATATCGTGCAATTCGGTTTCATTGGGATTCACAGGGGGAGTCATTATTATTATTGGCAACTACGAGCGTTACCATCAGTAAACTAATTATATTAATAATACTTATGGCGACATTTTTCGACACTACAAGTCTACTATATAACCAACTATGTACTTGCTTATCTTATTCAGCCGATTTTCTTTACGAAAACTTATTTGCTATTTACTCGTTATGTAGCTTCTTTCGATAACCTACATGTTTTAGATAAGAAACAATTTAATCTAATGAAAAAATACAGTAAACTTTTTTTTTTCTATCTGCTTGATAAACCGTATCCAAACAAACAATTTTTGTCTTACAACTTTTTGTTTATCTCTTGCCATTAGCGAGTTATGCCATCCGCGGAATGGAAACTCTTTCATTTCCAAAAATTTATTTCACCCACTCAGAGTGTTTTTCCGCAGAATAAAATGCGTAGTACATACCTATATGTGATCTATATGTTATAAAAGTTTCATAATTTTTTGAATTTGGTACCAAAACTATAAGTTGTATACCAGGCGAATGAAACAAAACTTTAAATATTTATTACATTATTTCTTAACATATTCTAAATTCTATTACAGATATTCGTATTACAACGTTAGAAGAAAAAAATGAAACTGCACATCATTGCTGCTACAATATCAAATCCTCGACAACACTGTGCACACAGAACCTCACATTGTACAATCCTCCAGGTCAATAATTTTTTTTTGTAAACAGAACATTAATTCCTTAACTGAATAGTAATCTTACTTTTATAGGTGACCAACACTGCCTTACTTCATCAATAGGTGCCAATTGCATTCCCTGTAGAAGAGTTTTCAATCAAACTGATTGCGAAAATGTTCCAATATGTGATTCCACACTATCATATGGCGTATCCTGTTCCTGTCCATCGGGATATCAAAACAGTGGTTGCACAGGTACATACTTTTAAAATCTACGGAAGTCGTTTTGAATTTATAAATGTTTTTAGAAAAATGTCCTGAAGGATATTACGGATTTGATTGCAAGCAACATTGTAGTGATTGTCAAGGAAGTTGTAGTCATGTCACTGGAAAGTGTAGCTCGACTAATTGTACATCAAATGATTGTACGATTGGTACGTACTTTTAAATCTTTCTTTTACCATTGTTACTTCCAAAATGATAAAGTCTGGATAATCAGCACTATTACAAACTGCTGACAGTAGTCTTTAGCAGTAAAGTATTTCTTTGCCATTGCCTCTGAAGAATATTGCCATATTTTCTTCATTCATTTTCTACAACGTACTCTGTATTACGAATAGATTATGTAGATAAATGTATATAATAGTAAAATATGTGTATTACAAAATCGAGAGAGAGTTGAGAAAACGTACAGATGTGGCGCAAATACAGAGAATATACGCCTGCGATTTTAAAAAAGTAAAAATTTTAAAGAAGTCATAGTACAAACATTTTCATTCAAGTCAGACCCAAACCGTTCATTGGTTTCTAATTCGAAGAAACTGTTTTAAGTTTCAAATTTCCTTTCTGCCACTTTAAATTAGAAAATAACGCGAAAAAACTGAAATATGTCACTGTGTCTTCCGAAAGGTCTCATATGTATCATGATTTTAAGACTATAGATCCTAAATTAAATATTAAAAACTATAAGTGTTATCAAAAATGGCGAAAAAATACTAATATACTGGTGCAAATAACGTGAAAATATGAATTCGGACTCCGTGAAAAATCTCAATTAAAGGGCAGGCTGTTTACTATATTTATCATGGCTTTAACACCGACTTCTTTCACTTTAGGTTTTTTCCTTCCTCTGTCGGAAGGCGAATATATCATTTCCTTTTACGGCGATCTCTAGGTATTTGTTTGTCCAAAGTTAGACACCTTGACGAAACCCTAAACATCCATTTGTTGGGGTTTAGTTTCCTTTTTATTTCAAATATATTTAAAATCACAAAAGCGAAGTATGCAGAATATTTAAACAAAGAGTAAATCGTTGCGTAGTAGATTGCATTAGTAACCAAAGCAATAAACACTAGATAGTATAGTGCAAAAAGAACATCCTATATTAATAGAGAAATAAATGAAATTGGGAACTACGGGAGACACAAAAGAAATTTTGGACAAAATTAAGAAATATTTTACGAGTACCCAGAAAACACTGTCTGTGAAGCAGAAGTCAAACGCAAAAATGCCTCAACCAGCCGCTACAACGACTATAATGGATTCACCGATATTGCGGAAGAAGAAACTAAAAGAATCATATTAGAACGAAAAAGTAATACTGCGCCAACTATGTAAGCAACTGTGCGCGGAATCAAACGCCAATGAGGCAATCTACCTTTTTACATCCACTACCAACCCTACAAATGATGATACATCCATACAAAACTATAAGATGTATGTATGTATGTATGTATGTATGTATGTATGTGTGATTAGGGTGATAGTACACTGCGACCTAGAAGATCTATTGTGTCCCCTCTTCTCGCTGTATTTACAGCTGGCCGTCCAGTCTGATTCCTTTTAAGAAGTGCAGAATGTCCGAAGGCCCCAGATTAGGTAACTCTCCCTCTTCGATTTCACATGCTCCCAGGTGCTGCGCCCTTGAGTTGCACAGTGCAACACAGTTTGTGAGTAGATGAATGGACGTTTCGTCCTGTTCCCCACAAAATCTACATTCGGCTTCCTTCGCTATTCCAAGCCTGCTTAGATGTCCGTTCAGTTTACAATGGCTTGTAAGGATCCCTGTCAATATCCGAATATTATTTTTACTCAGGTTGATGCATTCTGCAGATCTTTTCTGGTTATAGGTACCCAGAAGAGTTTTAGCTTGCCTCATTCCCTGGAGATTCTCCCAGTATTTGGATTTTCTCTGCTCTGCTTCATTTTTCAGTGTCTCCAGTGTTATGCTGCTACTTATCCCACAAAAAGGTTCTGGCCCTACAAAAGGTGTTCTAGCCCCTCTCTTAGCGAGATTATCTGTTATTTCGTTTCCTTCCACTCCCGTGTGTCCCGAAACTCACAGTAGGGTTACCTTGTTCTTTTTGCCTAGCTCGTTTAGTTTTTGTAGACACTCCCAAACCATTTTGGAGCAGATTATGTTTGACCTCAGCGCCCTAATGGCTGCTTGACTATCAGAAATTATGATAATCTTCTGCTTTTCATAGCTTCTGTCAATGTTGACCTGGACACATCTTTCAATGGCGTGTATTTCCGCCTGGAAGATACTTGGGTACAACCCCAAGCTTTCGAAATATTTGGTTCTAGCTATAAGAAACTCCCACATACGAATTAAAATTGCCTGCAATGACAAAAGTAATAAAAAATAGAAAAAAACTTAAACACATTCAATACAAAAAAAAAACAAAAACCAATATAGTAAATACTGTGTAGCGTTTATCTTCAATAAATTATCTGAATTATTAAAATTTGTATTATCTGAAACGTTACATCAGAACATACGGTGCATATGTCACAGATCTAATTAAATATATTTCGTTAGGGGATGATTCACTTGAGTATGTTTTAGAGCCTCCCACATTTCATACAACTATTGCAAATGAAACAACTGTATCGATCTCTTGGGAATTACCTGATGTTAGAACTGATTCCACGGAATATCAAATTAGTTACTGGGTATGTTACTACAGTTGAATTATTTTGTAGTGACGGATGCGCGATAACAAGAAGACGTATTCATTGGAGTGAGACATATCCAAAAATACGAAATTCAGTGTTTATTGTAATATGTATCTGCAGTACGGTACGCTGTCGTTCAGCGAGCTCCGCCCGTCTCTTCGAGCTCGTGACGTACAATGCGTGGAGGCGGGACTTCCGTCACTAGAAAATAATCCCGCTGTAAAAGAAGATTCAAGACAGCAATAAAAAATAAAATCAATCATTTTAGCATACTAATTACCGTGCCTGTCCAATCAACAAGTATGCAAAACCTACAAAAACTACACTTATCGTTAACAAAAATTCTATTCTATTGAAAAACTTACTACCATACTCGAATTATGCAGTAGAAATAGGTCCATTAGATAGCACGAAGAAAGCACAACATTTAAATATAAGCACCAGTGATTCGGGTATATATTTATATATTTATGGGATAAAACAAAGAGATATTGCATTACATATTCACCCGAAAACGTTATTTTAGCTAAACTCTCAAAAGATGAAATTCCTGAAATAAATACTTTTCAAAACGGAAACGAATTACTATTGCGTTTAGAAATTACAAATTGCAGCAATTTAAGAGGTTCTATATCATACGCAATAGAAATGCGCTGCAGAAGTGAATGGTGCCAACAGAAAGATGACTTGTTTAAAAACATAACAAACAATCTAAATGTTACTATAACGCACACTGTGTTAGGTTCGACTAATTATACACTGAATGTACGAGTATATCGAAATTCGTCGTTTGAAGATATTCAAATGTCTTTTCAAACTGAAGGTACAGGTAAAACGTTTAGAATCTATACATCACACCTTAGACTTTTCTTTGCTATTTATCCATCTACAATTAATAAAGTGAAAAATGTTGGTATTGCTTTGGCCTAGAGCTAATTAACACACATGTTAGGAAATCATTTTCCATTAAAGCATGTTTGGATTTAAGCATATGTTATCTAAAATATGCATATTCACACCTACATTTATATTTGAAATAATTCTATTAACATGTTTCTAAGTCCAGAAAAAAGATATTATTAATTGGTATTATTCCAGTATTAATACTACTTCGTTAATTCGCCCAATACAAAGTATCTTCTAATGAGAGCCATTTATGCTTAATTGGCCGGTAATTTTAATATTTTTTGTCAATATTATATAGGTTTAGCGCCAGCTGCAGTACGCAATCTAACGGTATATATGGTAACGCACACAAGTATTGGAGTACGGTGGTTAGAACCATACCCACCAACAGGTGTCTTAGGTAAATATCTAGTAGAATGGGGCATTCGATCTCCAGGGGTGAAGAGAGATGTCCATCCTAGAACACACTTCTGTAAGATTTGGACAGAATATGTATGTGCAGAGTTTAATGAGCTACTGCCCAACAACAATTATGTTTTTGAAGTATTTACAACGAAATTTTTTATTGTTCAAGATAAAATTTATTGATATTTTAGATAAAAGCCTTGAATAAAAATTCATCTATGTATGGTCCACATGCGAAGGTTGCAGCAATAACGAGGAACTCAGGTTAGCTAACGCCATTCATTATTATCGCATTTAACTCTCAAATAACTTAACTCTTGTTCTCTATTTGTTTTACAAACATTGCTTACCAGTCGTTCTTTTTTCGTTTTACAGTTCCCAGCGAACCTAAAAATATAACTTACTTTTGGAACGAAACAAATAATGCTCTTACATTAAAATGGGAACATCCCAATATGCCAAATGGCCGCATAATCAGGTTTGTCATAAGTTACAATCAAGACTACACCATATGGAAACCGATTACCAATGAAAGTTTAGAGTATCACTATGAGGTATGAATTTTAATATGACTGTCGCAATTATACATGGTACAAGGTGCATCTGAGCACCCTGAGAGTTTCGTCAAAGTAGCCTTTATCAGAAGATGATCTGCATTAACCATCTTCTTTGCAAATAGGCACTGAAAATATCGGATATTATATTTGTCTATATATGTATGATCTTTTTATCACGTCTTTACTTGCACTCAAAATAATTGAAAAGTATGATTTCAATATTGCAGGAAAAAGAATAAACCATGCATTAAAATGGGAACATCCCAATATTCCAAATGGCCACATAATAGGGTTTATCCTAAATTACCCTCAAAATCGCACCCAATTTAAAAAGATTCGCAATGAAAGTTTAGAGTATGACTATGAGGTATGAATTTTAATATGACTATCGCAGTTATACACGGTACAAGGTGTATCTGAGCAGCTGACATACGAAGGCAAACTCGGTTTTACCAGCTAACTAAAAAGAAATTTTTCCATAGATATTCTGAACATAAAATAAATAATACGTAAATGGTCTTTTTGTATTTAAAAAAAGATACATGATAATGGAGAATAGAAATACTATATATGTAAATGAAGGTTGTTTCATTTTAATCGCCCCAGGCAAATATGTTGAAAGATATGGAAAATATGAAAATATGTTTATAACAAAAGTTGCACGGTTTCGAGGGGGACATAAAGTGGTATTGACTGAACCTTGAACTGTCACTTGAATGTTATATAAAGGTGACCTCAAATTTCTTAAATGGAACACCCTGTGTATTATTACATATTATTGCATTTTATTAATTATAAGGGCTTTTCAAAACACTAATGACAAAGTATTTTTATAACGTACTTATCGAGTTATTAGACTTGAAAGTCACCGGCGTACGTCTCGGCACTAGCACTATCTAAGATGTACCGACCGATAAATGTAAGGCCCGAGGTTGATCCGGCCATGAAGGCAAGATCGATCAACTCAATAAGAATGTGGCATTAATGCCACATAACTTATTTATTTTTATTTTACATAAAACGCTTAAATATACCAACATTCTGTTGGACCCATAATCACAAGCGTGTTTCAAATGCATCGACTGTTTTCCAAGAATATTGGATTATCTAATACAGTCCTTTCGGTCTTCAGTTGTGGTGGGTCCGGTCTAGTAAACAGTGTTGATTAATTGAAATGTGAATATGATTGGCACGTAAAATTCGAGCTACAGTTGCAGGCATATTTAATTCAAAACTAATTTTGCGTTGACTAATATGCGGATCATTATTACCATTCCTAGTATGGTTACGGTAATGGCATCATCGTTATTTAATGATTTTTTTCGGCTTCCACATTCGAAAGCACAACTTCACTACACTCAGTCAAGTAGGTAACGAAAATTCTAATTTACCGGCAAGAGCCCGTCAAGTACAACTGAGAGTAAATTTATTTGCTTCAGGTCTGTAAAATGTGAGGGAAAGTGATCGTATGCGCATGCGTGAAAATCTATACACTAGGATTGGTCATTGGTCTCGACAAGTTCCATACTTGTTTCTCCATATGTTCATATAGTCAGTCATTCATTTTGAATTTTCTTCGGGTTATGTTTATTTACAAGTGAATAGACCATAATAAATAATAAAAATGGGCCTACTCTGACGATGAAAATAGTTAGATAGTACAAATGAGAAATAAAAGCGCGCGGCGTAGCGACTTTGTGCAGAAAACGAAGGGCGAGAACAATGGAAGTTGCGATTACAGTAGCCACAATATGAAAGGAGAGATTTATTAGCGGTGATAGGAGCATTGTTCCATCTGAACTCGCAAACTGTCAGATGGACGTCAGACACATGCGCATTACTTAATCTGTTAGACATAAAGGTGTTAATTGCAAGGTACTTACTCAATGCGCATGCCTCTGACGTACATCTGACAGTTTGCGAGCATGATGGAACAAAGCTATAATAGTATTACTAATAAGTCATACGTAAACGATTTCTGTACTGTTATGTGTGTTGGGTTGCCTATACGTTGCACTTGTGCGCATGGACCTTCCCTCTTAACACACATTCCAGTCCTAGCCTCCGAGCAGTCATGTTCGTTTTGTATAACTCATATACTTTAGTAGTTAAGAATAAATAGTTAAGTTATATCCAAAAACGGCATTTAATTTCTGGTACACAAATTAAGGACCTATCCTGCCCACTCGGACACAACATGTACGTTAGAAGAACTATTAGCATTGTGATCAGTGAAATTTGATAGTTGATGCTATACACACATCAGACATTAAGGACTATTAGGGATTTTGTGGTATATAAGTAAATGATCAGATGGTGTGAGATATGTCGGGAGTGATTAGTGAAATTATAGGGACTACGATACCGACTTTTGTAAATGATAAGATTGTGAGATAGCTACATTATGGCTATCTTATGCCAAATTTAACCTGCAAAATTATGAAATTATTGAAATATTTGCAACTCAGGTAAATAAAATAATTCAATCACTTGTGCCTAGCATAATTTATTGTGTTAGTGAAATACTGGACAGGGTCAACGGACTCAATTTCTGAATATCAGCGACAATTACGGTTACTAAGCGCTGCTTGCTGTATTCCAGCTCCAAAATCTAAGTTGCGATAAACGTGAAACAAATGTCATGTAAATGTCATACACTACATCTTGGATAGTGCCGAGACTTTCAAGTCTTAAAACTCGAAAAGTGCTTTATAAAAAGTGCTTTGTTAAGCGTTTTGAAAAGCCGTTAAGATAAGTTGGAGGGTATTCCATTTAAGAAACTTAAAGTAATCTTTATATAACCTTGAACTGACAGTTGGTGGTCAAATCAATCAAACAACTTTATGCTCCCCTCGAAACCATACAACTTCTGTTTCAAACATTTTTTTACATTATCCATATCTTTCGACATATTTGCCTGGGACGATTAACATGAAGCAGCCTTTATATATACCTATATGTGTAAGCTTTAAAAAAACAAGCCATTCAAGCCCTTAGCTTTACTAATTTATTCCATAGCTGTCTTTTCTCGGCTGTATTCCATTATTTTATATTTCTCTTTCTCAGGTCCTATAACACTGCCTGCCTCCATCCTTTTCTGAGTCTTTCTCTTTTTCGTTCGCTGTCGGGTCTTTTCAGGTTATCTCCTCACCTGCCTTTCGTTCACCATCCTCTGTATATACACAAGCTACTGTAGTCTACTCGTCCTGACCTCCTCCACTATATCTCCTCCCTTGCAAATCCTATTAAATGTTCCATAAACCTCCTCGTTCGTTCTTCTTCTGTATCGCTCTGCCGTATCTATTTCTCCGAATATTCAGAGCATTTTCCTGTCCCGTTTTAATATATTCTCTTGACATTTCTTGTTCCGTGTTCAGGTTTCTGCCACATAAAGTAACGTTGTACATAACACTGTTTTGTGCAGCCTAACTTTAGCTCCCATGGAACAGACATTATTAGTGTATAAAAGTCAAAATCAATTTTATTAATTTACTACTTGTAAAACCAGTTTTCAATAAAAAAAAAGAAAGTTTCGTCAAAGTAGTATATAAACCCTTATCAGAGGATGATCTATGAATATTGCAAAAAAAAATAAACCACCTTATAGTTTAAAAGTATGTCGGTTAATAGGGGGAATTAATAAAGAATATAGTAAATTACAATTATTTATTTATACCTATATTTACCCTAATTGAAAATTTATATTATTACTGTAAATTATGTGAGAAAATAGCTTCGGCTAGCCATCACACTGTGTATAAATACATTACATATATGCACAAATGATTTTAGCTCCAGTACAATAAATTAAACACAACTTCATCATCTAATATAACATTAGAAATTAATGCAGTAAACCATGTTCACTATGCGAAGTCTCATACGCTAACGATATTTACACCACCAAAAACACCAAAATTTTTACATAATTTGAGTGTGATTGATACCACTAGTAACACGGTAAGGATTCAAGTACCTAAACTTTTGGACATTGATGGCGAAAGCAGGTATTTAGTTTTTTATATTCCATGACAACATATGCCTACAAATCACGATTTTACGTTATATATTACAGTCGTCTATTCCTCCTAGTTACCGACAAAAAGCCACTTTCTAATTCTAATTTTAACAATGAAAAAGTAATAGCAAAGAAGGCAGGTATTAGTGAAGGACAAAACTTTTGGATAGCCGTAAATCGTCCTTTGAATGTATCATCATTGGAGTCGGATGAAATTGATATTGGAAGTGAACTCCTTGAAAATTTGAATCCCCAAACTACTTATGAGATATATCTATTGTTGGAAAACCAGTATAAAAATATCAGCAGATATGCTGTTCTTAAGTTGGATGTAACAACGTTGGAAGGCTACAATTATATGCTGCTCCTACTTCTCCTATTTGTGCCAGTTGTGTGCATAATTACATTTTTGTAGGTTTGCTGTTTTTTTTTTTAATTTACTCGGTTTTGGATGTTCCAAAATCAAATAAATTAATTGATTTTGGAATATCCAAAACTATCAAAACCCACAGTGTCATACGTATTTGCTGTACTTAATGGCATTAATAAAAATATACCTTTGCTAGCATTCTCAAAAAATAATACCATAACTTATACTTATATATATTATTATTTTAGTTTCTATAATAGAAGCAAGACTAAAGTGAAAAGCTCAAACGATGTTCTGCTAACGACAATTCCAGCAGAACACGTGTACGAGGAAATAGATGAAAAGAAAAACGAATCTAATGTAAGTTTTTCTGTACAAATGAATTAGTAAACTGGCATGATTATGCTTTTATACCTAGTAGTTTCATAAGCTCTAGTGCACACGTAAACGCGCAAACCGTGGAAAAAACAAATGAACATATTCACCCCCATTCCCCGGCAACTACGCATTTACACTTTACATGCGTAAGAAGTTTTTGGCGTTAGCTGTTTGTTACTAAGGCATGGGACAAAATTGGTAATCGTATTATCATAGTGGATCTAAAAAAATGTGGCATGAAAACAAGTGATACCTTTCGGACATTACGACCGCTCGGTGTTACTCGTATTTTTGCGTATCGTGTTGAGAAGATGTACCAAAATACTGGTTGAG
The DNA here is from genome assembly GCA_949128085.1 of Cetonia aurata. Lineage (NCBI taxonomy): Eukaryota > Metazoa > Arthropoda > Insecta > Coleoptera > Scarabaeidae > Cetonia > Cetonia aurata. Next base: position 15,204,048 of record OX421884.1, on the reverse strand, counting down.
TAACAAACCATCCAAAATCTGGACGCCCGCGCGATGTGATCAGAAGATTATGTCACAGAAAATGAGTATTACCATTTCTCGCATTATAACAACAACTTGGGGCTCCGAGAATACATAGACACACCGGGCGTCTACATCATAATTAACCTCAGTTGGGGGAAACTCCATCCCCACGCGCAACACACGTCGCGAGTTCGAAGGGACATGCGGAGCCCCTTGAATGCACAGCGAAGAGCATTGCAGATACACATTACAATAAAAACTGAACTACGGATTTTGTACGAATAACAAAGATAGTGGGAATACCTATACTTCCCGTGCAAATTATAACGATTCTCCTAAGTTCTTCGGGTGTGTGTCACTCCATTGAATACGTCCTCTTGCTCCAGCGCATCCACCAGCTTACTTTAATTCTACTGTACTGACGGAGGCATTGTTGCCGTGGAATGGCGATCGTCTCATTTAGTTTTATATTGCTGCATTTCGTTTCATTTTCCCAGATTTAATTTTAAACCCCGTAGCGCCATCCAGTTTTAGTTATTGTCACTGCGTGGAGTAATTTCTTAGTTATACAACGGTAAATTCTTTGTAATTTTTTTTTTCCTGCTGAAAGTTTCCTTTTATTTGTAGTCATCCACAGTTCTTGTATGTAAGGTTTTCACTAACTTGGTTCCTCAGGACGTCTTTTAACTCGATGCAGCTATTTCCAGGAAGTGGGAGAACAGCGGCCATCGTAACATCACACGACTGCACGCTCCGTGCACTTTAAGTTATTTTACCGCAAAGTTGTGGCCTTTGTCGCGTGAGGTAGACTGCAAAATCGTTCGCATCTTCGGTTATCTGGACTGCCAGAAAAGTTAGCGATGGAAGTGCAACGATATTCCTAGAAAGGGATTTAGTGAGTCGCGTCGGTCGATATTTTCCTGTTGAACCTGCCAAAAAGGGGTCGAAGCGAAATTAGCGGTTAGTTTATTGTTTCTGACAACGCATCTCATAGGATCTGGATTAAGTGGGCGAGAGCGCCTTAACCTTTTTCTAACACCGAGTCCGTCCATACCCGCCTCCGCCTGCTCCATCGTAGTGGGCATATTATTTGACTATGACATACATCACCAAGTCCGGAGTTGGCTTATCTGAAAGGCAGGTTCGCATCATCGTATCAGGCAGACCCGTACCGCTTAATTTTACCACCCGGTTAGGATCACGTGCTACCACCGTTTTCACCTGTGCATGCCACACGCGGTTGAATTTTACACCTTTACGTAACGTACCTTTTTTATTTTTTTTTTTTTGCTTTTAAGACTTTTAATCACAAAATAAAGTGGCAAAGCTCATGGGGCAAAAAGGTTAGTTATAGTTACTTAAATTTAGAATCTGTAACCAAATTAAAAACGCCGTGTTTAAATCATGTAGAAATTCTTTTTTGTAACCGTAAATTCACAGGTATCATCATAATTGTGCTTTGTGTTGATCTGTAGTAAAAGGCACATAAATTCCATATTTGTAATATCTGCTTTGCTTTTTTTCTTGTAAGCGTAGAGGAACAAATTGTGAACAAACGCAGCGTTTCCGGGTGAAGGCCAGCCGCCAGCTGATCGGTGTAATTTCTTTAAAATAGCAAAATATCTACACTCCTTATCTTAGTTTCATTTTCTTAAAAAATCACGTTGTTAGCGCCTAGCGTACCTTTTTTTACTGTTTATAGAGAATCAATTAATTTCAAATCGTACATTATATATAACACTTGTTGTAATCTCTTCAGCCTAACTTTCACGCTATTCTATGTATTTGCTGGAATCTTTTATGGCTCAAATATATTGTTTGTCTATAATTTACCCTTAAAAAAATCCACATTCGGTTGCGAATAGCCGAGGCCCCGTAACAGCATTTAAGCAAAAACGCTGCTAAAATCCAGGATGCTGCTTCACCATCATGAGGTACAATGGTCACAAATAAATTCAGTTTACTGACGAGAAAATTTTCACCAGAAAAGACCCTCCAACAAATTGAACGATATTGTGTATGCTTGGTCATCACAGCAACCGCCTGAACTCGTTCCGAGAGTGCAAAGACGACACCATTCGGTTTATGTGATTGTATGGTGAGGAGTCGGGTATGTGGGTGCCACCAAGTTCCATATTTACGAAAAAGAAGACAAAACTTCGACCAACGTGTATCAATCCAAACTGTTTGAAAAAGTTGTCCCAAGCATGATTCAAAGATTTTATTTCGGCGCATGATTGACCAGCTGGTAGACCAGGCTTGAATCCTTTGGATTACAAGTTGCACTCCGCTTTAGTTGGTTGGTTTACACTACTGGTCAACCAAATTTTAAATATATGTATAATCCTTTCCTACAGTATTTACGGACAATCAATAAATATAGCTACAAAAAAATATTAAAATATATTGTCGTTTTCATTTTATCATAAAAACCGTGCACTAGAACTTATGAAAATACCAGGTATTTTAATCGCAAATAATAATTTGACTGATTCTTTTAAACAAATGCATTCATTCACAGCTTAAATGGAAATCTTTATGAAGAATGTAGAAGGATGCTTTACATTCACATCTAATTGACATTTTACTTTCTGTATTGAAAGATAATATAATTTTAGGTATATGATGTAGCAGCAAACCTTTTGGATGAGCATAGTAAGTCTTCTCAACGTGTCAAAATATCAGACCTGGAAGCCTATGTGAAAAGGTGCCTAGAGAATAAAGAATTTGAGAAGCAATATGAAGTAAATTCTAAACCCAGCTAGATAATTATTTGTGTAATTTTAACCAAATTCTAGGCGCTACCAATGGGACAAACCAAAGATTGGCTTTTTGGAATAAAGAAAGAAAACAAATCTAAGAATCGTTATAAAAATGTTGCTGCATGTAGGTATGTGATGCAAGCGTGTACAAGATCTTTTATTTTTATTTTTGCAGACGACCATAGTAGAGTGTCATTGAATATTCTGAAGGATGATCCTTGTTCAGATTATATAAATGCTAATTACATCGATGTAAGTTGTAGTTGTAAATAAAATTATTGGATTATTAAGATAATATTGAAAAAACACTAATATATGGAAACTAAATGTTCTAATGGGATTATTTATATCTTAGGGTTATAATACTAAAAGAGCCTATATTGCAACTCAAGGACCTAAAAGTAATACCATAAACGATTTTTGGAGAATGGTTTGGCAAGAAAAAGTCGATCATATTATCATGATAGCAAATATTATAGAGAGTGGAAAGGTATATACTAACAATTGATTCTGCCACAATTTGCTTTTAAATAAATACCACATTTTAACAGTTAGTGTATTAAAAAAAGCTAGTTTCATAAGAAAGGTTTTATAAACTGATGTTTAAAAAAGGAGTTTCATAATGAAAAATTACTTTAAGTATTATGAGATACAAGGACCAATTTAAAACCACAATGCTTCGTGCAATTATTAACGTACTAGTGCTTTTATGATTAGGTATAAACAAACTTGTTTAATGGTGCATTTATAAGTCTATTAAAAGCACTATCTACTTGCAAAAATTCTTTTATAAAAATCTTAATAGCAAATTATCTGTCTATTTACTTTCAGAAAAAAGTTGAAAAATATTGGCCTGATATAAATGAAAAGGATACTTATGGCGATGTCACTGTAACATATTCTGAAATTACCGTTTTTGCGGAATATGAAACCAAAGTATTTATGATAAGACGCGGAAAGGAAGAAAGACGAGTGACACATCTACATTTCACATGTTGGCCAGATCATGGTGTACCTTTCTATCCCCAAAGTCTAGCGCCATTCCTAAAACGGACTATAACAGTCTCTCAAAACAAAGCGCCTACTATTGTGCACTGCAGGTACAGAACTCCAAAAGTACTATAATCACCTTTAAGAATGCTTCTGAAATACTATATAGGTATAATTTGCAACTAATATCTATTCGCTCACAGCGCAGGTGTTGGTAGAACCGGTACGTTTATTTTATCCGACATTTGCTTACGGATGGCTGCCAAAACTGGAGAAGTGGATGTGTATCACAACTTACTTAAATTGCGTGAACAGCGAATCAATATGGTTGATAATATTAATCAGTATAAGTTGGTACATCTTGTATTGTTGCATCTGCTAGTAGCACCCGATTATACGATAGAGTGTACAGAAACCATGGACAAAGCTGTAGAGAAATGTTTGTCGCCGTCAAAATTATCGGAACAAATGCAGTACATTAACAACAGTTTCTGGCAAGATGATGCGATGAAGGTCATATCCGATCAGGTGAAAGATCCTATAATCTCAAGCAAGAATAGATTCGAAAATATACTGCCAGGTATTCGTACACTTAAGTTTACCCTTTATCTTGCAAAACTTATAGGCTCCTTTAACCCAAAATTTGCTTTGCTTTTAAGAACTATATTAATAAAAATACCAAATTAAATCTATTAAGTATATATATGTATCAAATAAGAGTGAAAACGCTGTGAGACCTAAAAGATCTGTTATGTCGCATATTCTTGCTAAATTTACCGTTGATTATCCAATCCTAATCCTTTTAGAAAATGTAGAATATGAAAAGACCCTGGGTTATTGTTAGATAAACCAACATTGTGCTTCCTATTTTATTACAAGCAAACTCAAATGTCATTTCAGTTTAGAATGGCATGACTGGATCCCTGGTGGATTACATAGATTTCTTGTTATAAGTTCCCAGAAGATTTTTAGCTAGGGTTATTCTTTGTAAATTTTCCCAAAATTTAAATTTTCTTTGGCCTACTTCACTTTTAGATTCTACAGTATTGTGCTGTTACTTATACCGCAAAATTGTCCGGGCCCTAAAAAATGATAATTCCAACCATTTTTAGCGAGCTTACCTTTATTTTATTTCATTCCAATCCCATGTGTCCCAGAATCCATCATAGAAGGGTAACCTTGTTCTTATTACTGAGTTCGTTTAGTGTTTTTAGGCAAAAGTTGGTTAACTTAGAATTAATTTTGTGTGAATTCCTTGACGACTTCTTGACTATCAGACATCATGGTAATCTCTTGTTTCCCATAGAAGTCAATATTGAACTGGATGCATCAATCGCTTCAAAGATATTTGGGTATTTTCCCATGCTTTCGAAATATCATGTTCTAGGCCAATATATTTCTATTCCAGCTTCCACTACCATGTTGAGGCCACCCATATAGTAAGCATCTCTATACAGTTTTTTACATAAATCGCTCTTGTAGCTATATTTTCTGATAAACTCCTTAAAAACCTAAATAATCTTAGCATGTCGTCTCAAGATATGTCCCAGATCGGATCATCTTCTGGAGACTGCTGCTTAGTTGCTTCCCTGATCGTTTTGCGTGCGATAATTTTAGCTACACCAAACTCCGGAAGGGAGTGAGGCTCAGTATCCTTTCAATAGCTGCCATTGGGTAAATTGACATTACCAAAAATCCTTTATTCTATTTCGTCTTTATTGAGTTAGATAAATGAAATTCATTTCCACTTTATTAATTATAGACAGTTACGCAAGGATTACTTTACAAATCTATCCAGTGACTGACGAAACTTCCACGTACATAAACGCAATAAACGTAGATGGATTTTGTTCGCCGTCAAAATTTATTGTGACTCAATATCCTTTGAGTAATACCGTTGGAGATTTCTGGCGACTTGTTGATGAATACGAAATTTCAGTGATGATCTGTTTAAATAAACTAAACCTGCAGGATAAGGTAGTAGATTATTGTATTTGTACTATGAAAAATAAATTCATAATAATTTCAGACTTGCTGCAAATTCTATCCGTCACTCGAAGGAACAATGCAACCCACAGCTTATCTGGAAATCAAATGTACGGATGTTAAAAAGGAGACATATTACAAAATTCATACTGTTACCATGAACAACTCTCACGTAAGACAAGATGAAATACGCGGAGTGTTTTTTAAATTCGCAGAATATCTAAGTTGGCGGTGGAAAAAGAAATCATTTTTTACTATTGAACAATTTTTTAGTACAAACGTGAATTTTCATACCGATATCTGTGATAGTAGTTTTGCTGCAGTTAACAGATTAAGTAAAGCATCAACTTTAAATAAAATGAGAGCTATTTAGGGAGATAGCTGCTCATGTAAAACTATGATTTATGGGTGGTTAAACAAGGATGGGGGTCTTCGGAAAGATATGATTATGATAAGCGCCATGTAAGATCAAGTGACGTGACGACACACGAAATTGTCATGAAAGTTGAATTTGTCGTAATAATGGAAAATGATCGACCAAAAACTGAAGGAGATCGACTATTCCGAAACAACAAGCTTCAGAAGTCTTCATGGTCACCTCGGATTGTCAGAAGCCAGTGCACGTCGAGTCCTGCGAAATCTTACACCTCATCGAAAACAATACCGCGCCAATTTTTGTAAACAATTTTTAGGGGTCTGTCAAGATAATCAGGCAGATATTATTGGCGGGATTGTTCATTTTTATAATTCTGAATCATTTAAGTAGTGATATGTGAAAGGTGGGCCAGCCCCAAACAAATTCAAAGTCCACTAATCGCTTGGAAAAGTAATGGCGACAATTTTTTGGGGCTCTCAAAGAATTGTGCTTGTAGATTGCAGACCTAAGAGCGTGGGCCTACAGGAGCATGCTGTGCAAATCTTTTAACTCGCTTGTGAGAGGGCATAAAACAAAAAAGACGAGGAAAGTTGGCAAATGAGAAGTTATCTTATACCACGATAGTGCCCCTGTTCACAAGACAGGCGTTGCCGTATCCGCTAGAACATCGTACGACTTTACACTACTAGACTATTTTTTATTTCCTAACCTGAAATTTCATTCGAAGCCGTGGTAAATGAATATTTCAAGATCAAATCAGAAAATTATTTTCTGGAATATTTACAAAAACTAATACAGAGATATAATACGTGCATCACGTTTCGAGATTACATTAAAAAATAAAAAAAAAACAAAATTTAGAATTTAGAAACGTATTTCTTACGTTTCTATTTACGCCACATTTCGCGAATTTAAGAAGCGCCCCTCGTATATATCTAATTATTTACATTTGATAGCTTTTCCTTTTAGAAAAATGAAACGAGAACTATCAAAATAATTCAGATTAACGATTGGAAACCCGATAACCCGCATCCCGAAACACTGACACATTTACTTATGGCCTATGAAGAACTGTATTATTTAGGAAGAAGGAGTAGAAAGATTTTAGTTACCTGCCTGTGAGTTAAAATGTATGTAAACGTCAATTTTAAATGATTCTTTTGTTTTGTAGAGATGGATGCCGTGCGAGTGGTTTATTTACTGCAATATGTTGTCTTATAGATAAAATTAAAATGGAACAGATTTGTGACGTATGCTTGGCTGTTAGAACAGTAAGACACAGTCGAATTGAGTTTGTAAAAGATTTAGAGCAATTTTCATTCTTGTATAAAAGCGGTTTGGAATATGTTCAGCAATTTGAAATGTATTCAAATTTTACATCCAGGACACAATTATAAGTAGTATTATTAATCTAAGTACTATACCTAATTAAATTAAAATTAATACAATTACAGGACATCATTTATTTAAAATAAAATGCTTAAAATGTCTTCTTATCTCTTTCATTTCCCAAAAATTTAGAAAGCATGTGTACGCCTACAGGTCACACAAACTACACAAATTAATGCACATTAATTTGTTTATTTATTTATTTATTTATTTATTTATTAACGTTCCAATAGAAAAAAAAACGCAGTGAATCTACACTATAGCTTCATAGCGAAATCGTAGAATTGGTTTCATTTCATTTTATACTTTGTCAAACTGGTCGACATATAGACACACAACAAGTAAGATATCCTTGTTTCCTTTGTCTGCTTTTAGATAAAAACAGTTTTAGTTTTAAGATCGCTGGTTTTTTTTATTAATAATACCTACTCATTTCAGTATCCTCCAAGTTTTTAAATATTTTGAAAAATCAAAGAAAAAAATAGTTAAAAACAAGCATTCCCGATGTAATCTTTAGTTGTAGAATCGAAATTTTTGATTTTAGATTTTACTGACGCGATATCAGCAACCGGCATGTCTCAGGCGTTAATACAATGTTTTAAACCTTTATTTAACAGGGCTATTTCATGTATATTAAAAGTCTCCGAAGATAGGTTACAAACTAGCGGATCCAAAAGACTTATCTTACCTGTCTTAATGAGGCAAACCTCACCAAACGTCTTATTCTGACTCATATTTAATAAGAATTTACGATTGATTATTTCAACAACGTAGCGCGTCCGTGGAAATCAGACTTCATTTGAAAATTGTTTTCATGTAAATCTTTTGTTATCTGAAGGTGTAATGCATATGACTCTACCAATAATTTACTATAAGTTGTTGATGCGGTTTAATTCCTGTGGCAGGAAGGCTATGATATGCAAAAATATGCAAGGACTGTAGCGTAGCAAAGAAAAAAATAATTTTAACCAAATCGTTATTTTTGGGGAGTAATTTATTGAATACATGTTATGTTATTTATAACCAAATATATTTTGAGCAATTATGAATGCTAATTACCAAATAATATAGCTATAGTTGTTCTAATGGGGTTATTGTTCAATATTTCCTTATAACTTGTTTAACTGAAATAAAAATACCTACTTTATAATAATTATTGAACAGAAAAACACATTCACACCTACATCGGGTGTCCAACGAGGGACTGCATCGATCGATATATGAAATATACTAAAGCCGACGCACGTGCGCTATTGAACTAAAATATTTTTAACAATCTGACGCATCCGGTTATACCGAAAGTGACTGTCAACTTTGTGATTTTAAATGAAACACGTAAGTTCGATAAAACAACTATGTTGTCATTTTCAACCATTTTTGAAATATTTGCATTTTTGTAAATTTTTGACAGATGAACGATTGCGTCTAACCTTTTGTAATAATTATTTTTGCGCCTCCGTCCAGAAACACTGATTTTGCATTACTATAAATCAGCCGGAAACAGAGGGGTGCGATTCCTTGGTTAGGGAGTGGGGAAATATTTGGACGCACCCTAGGAGGTGGTTCCTGGTACTAACAGAGCTCTATTTCAGTCTTTCCATATGGTTATCTCTTTCTTTTTCATTGTTGCTATGTAAAATAAGCGTCGTTACTATAAAACAGCAAACCGTGTAGTTGACGCCATTTTTTAATATCATTTTAATATTTAGGCTTCGTTTTGTGATTTCTTATTGAAATTCGCGAAATTATCGTAAAGTAAGTTTGTTTGTACGTCTCAGTTATCACAGAATGTCGAAATGGAAAATATTTTATTAGGAACTCACTTCCAACTTGAAATATACCAGGTAATACCTATATTAATAAAACATTTTGTAGGCAAACATTTAGTATTGTTTGTTTGGATTTTTTAGAGGAACTTTCAAGAAAGAAACCGTTTTCTATGCATTGCAAATTGCGACAGGCGAAGAAATAGACTTACAATATTTGAGGATGAGAGATTTTATTGAAGGCTGCATAGATTTTGGTAAGAAACACCAATTACGATTGGCAGATTACTTATTAGTGTTTCTCGTAGAAGGCATCTACAGAAATTGGCCATTAAACACATAACGTTGGGAGTCTTGTCCTATAAAGGGACGTATATGAAACAACTAAGCCGTACTGTGTGAGGACTAATGGGATTTTTTGCCGAAGATAGTAAGTTATGAATTTCTTTTAGCACGAATTGAATTTTTATTGCTTTCTCTTATTACTTAGATATGGAATCATTTCAAGAAACAGAGGGATCAGCAGAAATAATATGCTTTTTAGATGGCGCAGAGAATTTTATCTGTCTCACTCGCAGCCATGGTATAAGGAATACAAACTCAATATGTAGTTTATTTTTAACATCCTTTAAAACATTTGCATTGTACAATTTCATGTCCAGAGCACGGACAAAGTTAGTGGCTCAATTCTGCTGTTGAATTGTGTAATAGTTTCAAGCGAAGCAGCGGACACATATCGAGGTGAACGACTATAGCAGAAATTTTGCAGTAGCATGCCATGTATATCAATTCTTGGAAAACAAACCGCACTGATGCATTCGATGCTAGTCAGCATGGCCTTGTCCCTTTTTCGTGCAACATTGGAGAATTAACTATCTTTCTATCCGTGCTTTGTTCATGTCATATAAACCAATTTGTTGAAATTGCGAAATGACTGAAAAATTCTAGACAACTATGCTGATTTTGTTAAGGGTGGCAAAGTAAACAGGTGCAATGAGAAATTTGCAAATGCAGCAGCAGTTTACTGTCTACTGAACAATTTATTACCTAAGTTAAAAAAGTTATTAGAAAATGTTGATTTTACTTTGCTTTGCTGCAAAAAACATCAAAACATTTGACATAGTTTCATTATTATGTAAATAACATTCACATTGCACACCTATATGTTTACTGTGTCATTGTATTTTTGTTTTGTTATTTACGGATATGTAATTGATTAGTTTACACAAACTAGTTAGTATTCTGTATTTGTAATTGATTGTATTTTGTTTTACTCATATTCCTGCAAATAGTAACTAATTACAATTATTTAATTCTTCGAAAATTATTGAATTTCAATCTTTTTTATATTGAGCTAGACTAATTTAGCAATGTGAATGTTACTGTAAGAATATATAGTCATTTCGTGCGTTTTAATAATAATAATATAATAATTGTTTTTACCAAGTGTGATTAAGGTTTGTCCAAAATATGAGTGACTGTTTGCATGAATATGACGGTATTTCAATCCTTCAAATATTATATTTATGTACCTACATGGAAAGTATACTGTTCAAAGTTCATTTTATTCTACAAAAAGAGTAAATTGAAGTTTATCTAACAATTTACCATAAGTACAAGGAACTAGATTATTTTCGTTCTTTAATTGTGGTCTCAGTATTACATACAATCAAAAACAGATTTATTACTTACGATAAAGCAAAAGCATCAAAATTGTTAAAAATGGACTTTAGGCAATATGATTCCTAGGTTTCGGGATTGAAATCTTGAAGCCTGCTCTCAGAGTAATGTTTTCGTGGTTTTTTTTATTCCTTGGCAAATGCTGAGAGATGAATACCCTAAAGTAGCTTCCACGGGCGTAATAACAACTACTTTTCTCAGAATTCTCATTTGAGTTTTGAATATTATGTTTATGAGTTACATATGTTTTTTAACCAGTACATACATACAAACTAATATTCTGTATATACAATGTATTTTTATTATTTTTGTTTTACAGTTTACGTAATTTATTGCTTCATTTCTTATATTTGCATCTAAAAATGTTGAATTTAAAATGATATAGTTTCCTGTTTTCTATAATTTAAGTTTTTATTTTACAACAAATGTGTTATTGTAATGGCTTTATATATGTCATTCACCAATTTATGGAGACTGGTATTCTGTATTTAATTTATTGTATTTTTTTGTGATATTAATAAAGATATTTAAAAAAATGTCGGTTTTTTATTTATACAAATCTAAATATAAATTTAAAGCAACAATTCAAATTATATGGGCATTCAAATTGCGCGCCATAATTTTAGTACAGGGAACCACCCAGAAGGTGGCGTAAAAGATGGTGCCAGGTTAGCCGGGAGAGTCACCATTCTAGTCGGGTTATTCTGTGGCCGGAAACTTACCATTCTCCGGTCTAGGCCGACAAAAAGACATTTCTACCATTAATTATAGATTCGATGACAAATGACAGAATTTTCGTTACACAGTCTCTTAATTAATTCATATTCATTCCATTTCTATTTTCGGAAGATTCTACAGGTAATAAACGGTTAATAACTTCACACACAACCTCTGTAATATGAGCTGGGGTCTCCATTGTCCTTATTATTATTAATAATAATAATAATAATTCATGCCTTTACATCCCCCAACAGCTTTCGCCAATTACAGGGGGCATCGGCCGGCCATGAGTTATTATTACGCCTGCGCCCGTGGAGCGACTTAAGGTGTTTGTCTCTCAGCATTTGCCAAGGAGTGAGGAAATCCACGAAAACCTCACTCTGAGAGCAGGCCCTGGGATTCGAACCCCGGACCCCGTGACTGATAGCCAAGCGCGCAAGTCACTGGACCATCAGCCACGTGATGAATATGTATCAAAACTGCCAAGAAAATTAAAACGTCAAAACACTAAGGTATTTTAACCCTAATTTCCAATTCAAAATTCATACGTAATATGTATTGCCAACCTGTACTGTTAACTCCCTAGCGTTAATTTCTTTTATTATTTACAACAAAATTAAGATTTGTCGGCTCAAAAAATAGTGTGTAACACACGGCCAGAAACTCTTTTGCGAGTATTCGCACTTGTGAGACCTCGGCTTCGCCTCGGCCCCACAAACCGTACTCACACTCGCAAAACTATAGTTTCTGGCCTAGTGATACAAATAACTATTAGTTTTCGCAAAAGCTATACTCAAGCTTTTGCGAAAACTAATAGTTTCTTTGTAATTTGCTTGAAATGGCTATGATGTACGAGTTTAGGCCGAGCTTGTCCTAGTTGTGTTTCGTTTTTGACAGTTTTTGTTTGCTTACAAGACAAAATTATTTAATAATAAACGAGCGCATGAAACACCTACTAATTTCTGATCTTTTGATCTTGAATTCTTCATTCATTAACTTTTCTGTACGACAAAAACTATTCCCGAATCCTTCCCGAATGAAATTACCATATATGTAATACTACATATATGTAGTATTACATATATGGAAATGAGGAATTGCACTTTTTTTTAATTCTTGTTAAAATAATGTTATTTTGTACATGACCTACATATATATATATATATACACTGAAATTTTGACAGTTTTCTGTAAAGTAGTTTTTGAAATATAATTTTTTTAAGATCTTTATACGTCACAGGTACGTAGTAAAATTTTATGAATGAACGAGAATATATATGGCAACATAGAAATTACTCCCCCGTAATAATCACAGATTGCAGTCATTTACCGGCTGCGAAATACGATATTATTAAGGTGCTATGCAGGTTATGGTCACAAAGCAATTTGGGATTCGGCATTATTTCTGCATCTTGTTTTAGTTTGCGTTTAAAGTTCTCCAATTTATCGTAAAAGAACGAATTCTGAAAGATTATAACCTCCAAACCGCGTAAAATAAACACAGAATATCGTAATAATACATTTACGCCATCTGTACGCGCAAAGCATGCGAACAGCGAACTTAATATTTATGAATGAAAGACCTTGTGACGTCAGAGCACTTTAAAAAAATTAATTATGCCTTAATGAGAAACAATTTAAAAGAAGGTTTAATGAAGGGCTATATATTACAACATTCTCTATCATTCTATGACATAAAAAAAAAGTTGTGCAATTCCTCTTTACCTATGGAAATTACCGACATCCGCGACCTACTTTATCCTGTAGCGAAGTCTTAAATTCTCCCCACTTACACTTGTGATTGAAAATAGAACCATTAGATGACGCTTCAGTTGCTATTTCTATTAAGATTCGAGTTGCCTATTTATATATATATCGCGCCCGCTATTACCGTTGCCGTTATCTCTATCAGGAACAAGGAAAAAACGAGGAACAATAAACATAATCACAAGTCGTATTTGCAATTTGCACAGTCTGTGGTTTTTTTTGAGTGCTATGTTTAATAAGCACGTTTGGGTACATATATGTACACGTGTGACTTTTATGTTATAATTCTTTTTTCTTTCTTTCAGTGCTTGTTTTAAAATCATGTTATTGTAAGTTTTATAATTATTATAAATGTACAATTATTAAAAATCAGAAAACATTGTTTGTCATAAAACCCTCAAACAAAAAATATTTCACTTTTCATAAAAGTACTACCAGGTACTACTGTGTTGCTAATATCAAATGTTTTTATTTTTAAAATCTCTGTCGTCAAGGTGTTTTGTTATATATAAAAAGTTTCTGACATTTTATTTATCATTTATGACATTATAAATCAAAAAAATTAATGACTGTATGAAATAAAAAGTAGTATTTTTTTCCTCTAACTCTGAAACGGATAGGAGCCCTAAGTATAGTTAAATTTAAATTTCGCGCCACAGGTGAAGTCAAGAGATGTCACGTGACCCACGCTGTCCGCCATTTGTAGTATAAACAACGACCGGTTTCAACGGTTGGCCAGTGTTTGGGTGTAAATCTAAATAATAGTGGTAAAAAAATAAGTTAAAATGTCAGAAGTTGATGTAGTTAACGCAAATAGTGCCGTGAATGAAGAAAATAATCAGGTAAATACCGTATTAATAATTTTATAGCAATATGAACTTGAAGAACCTGGGCAATGTGCACGTAACATTTGATTTGCGCTTAGAATGTGAGGTGGATAGTGAAACAGCTCTGGTATATCTTATCTAACTGTAAACTTGCTTCACATAATCACATTCTATTGTACAAGCATATATTTAGCATCTTTCAACTAATTTATTTCATTTCTTTTGTCCATTTTAACACGTTACATTGATTTTCCATTATTACGTAACGTGTTTAATACTTATCTTGTTAAAACTTCTACTTATTTGCGGTAGATTTAGAATAATAGGCATTTTAAGTTAAAAGAAGGTTCGATTGCTTGAGAAGACACATACGTCTATATTTAGTTTGCATGCGTTCGTATAAACCTTGACAGGAACGCGTGTCGCTGCTAACGGGAGACGGCATTTGTGTTTTGGAGGGAAACGCGTCGCTGTTTTAAAAATCCGTTTTCATGTTTTGTATGTCACTTCGCTTCTTCTATACTGTTTTTGTTCTAGAATGCAAAAGGAAAACAAAAGAAATCACCACGTCTTTCGACAATAGATAGAACGCGGGAGGAAAGCGAAGCAATTATTAAAGTGAGAATAATTTTTTTTTTTTTTTGATATAAGTAATATAATTTACTTGTTTGTAGGGTTTAGGGCCAGAAGTTGAAGGTAGGCGTCGTACGCGATCTGCTGTTAAGGGTGTAACAGCAACGCCACCTCCACCAGCCAAAAAAGAAAGAAAAGCTCCGAGCACTCCGAAAGCTAAAGGTATGTATCATAAACATTAAGTAAAATTGTTACATTTTTTAGAAGGAAACTTTTAATAAGACATTAAAGTGTAGTTGTTATGATTGTTATTTCAAAACGTTGGAAAAAAATTAGCAAGGATGAAACGAAGTAATTTGGAAATGACATGACTTAGAATTAAGTTCGTGGTATTATGGATTATATGCACTCCATAATTGGTTAATTGCTTTTAATAAGTTGCATATTACTAACAGGTCGTGGACGTCCAAAGAAGGTTGCAGAGGATTCAAATTCCCATGATGAAGCTAAAGATGTACCTCCAATGGAAACGGACGAAGAGAAAAAACCTGAAGATAAAGAAGATGTAACGGAAAACAGTCACAAAGATGAAACAGCAAACAATAATGCAGATACAGCAAAGGTAATAACTGGAAAACCATTTTTTACTTACTTTACTGTTTTTCTTTGACAATATTTTTTATGATTGACAATTTAAGTAATGGGTTGTATGCATGAAAATACCTGTTCCAAGAGTTTCTGATCAAACTTGTCACTATACTCATTTTTCTTTATTCTCGCGCAGAAGTGTTATGGGATGTAATGAATGATATATTATATAGGCTGTTCCACTGAAGTAACTCGTTAGAATTTATCAAACTTCTAGTAAGAATTTAATTTGTAGACTTTTATAGTAGTCATGGACAATTGTGATTTATTTAAAGACAGCACAGAATAATGACAATTCATTCCCAATCTTTTCTCCAAAACCCTACACCTATTAACCCTTGCCTTGGCTATGTCTTTAGTCTGTTTTCTAATCCGCCGGAGTAAGCTAGAAAGACAAAAGACACTAGAAAATTTGTGTTATGCGGTTTTTAGAAGGATATTTAAAAAGTAATGGGAGTTTCAAATGTAAATTTATTAATTCATATGTCGTTGCAATAATATTCAAGAAAATTAAAATTTAAATCAATTAAGTGCAGTATTTATATAATTATTTCTTTAACATTATTGATATTACTTATAAAAATATTTAATTTAAGACCCGTACTAGCTTGACTAGAATTTAAGAGCTATGTATATTGGTTTAATTAAATTGTCTATGTATAAACCATCTACTTTGCACAAATTTCGTTTTTACTTGATAACACGACCATGAGATTGCAATTCCACTTGATTCTTTATCCATATTCAAACAAAGTACTTAAAAATCTCGCATAATAACAAGCAGGGCACAGCAGTTAGTAATAGAAAAGAGAAATGCGATAATCGAAAAATAAACAATTTGCCAAAGCTAATACATAATCGGCGAACTGTTCTAACAATATGGTGATCAATTAGATTTATATATTTCCTATGTGATTCTTGTTTACAAACACTCAATCACGAACGTTGCTTTTTAGCGGTAAAGTTTTAAATCCCTCCTTGGAGTTAATAAACCAGAGATGGTTTCTTGGTAGGCCCCAAATTATGCCAAAGGCTTGATACTTTCACTTAATACTATGATATCGGAAGTGTTTTATCGAATTAAAAATTTATAGGGTACGTCGTTTAGAATTTTGTGTCCACAAACATTAATTTTATTCGAATTTATCAGGTTATTAATGTAGATTGAAAAAAAATGTGTCCTCCTTTTAGCAGAGAGCTAATTTGCATACGCAAAACTGAATAGTGTTGTTAAATTTCTTTGATAAAATTTATTTTTTTATTGGGAAAATATAAAAAATATGTTGGTCCTAATCCCACAAACTTTTTATTGAAAATGTGAAGGCCACTAGTTTTGAGTGTATACACTTATCATCAGACCAAGCATAAAATACTAGAAGGTACTTATCAGATGACGAAATGCTTAGACTAAAAAATTGAGGTACATGATACACTGCTCCACTTAATTTGGGGGACACTACTTTGAATGGTTTTATGGCCGTACATATGTAAAAAATAAGAAACAAAAACTATTTATTAAATGAATACAACAATGTAGGAACACTGCTTGGTTGTATTCAGATTATGCAAAATTTGAAATAACTGTCGAAAGAAAGTGTATCTTTTAAGTTTAGTGACGCACAAAGGCACGTTAATTCCATTTTTGACTTGATTTAATAACGTGTATGTCCTCCTCTAGCCACAATTGTCTTGGCATCTGCGTGGCATGGATCGCACAGGTCGGTGGATGAGATATTGGGAATGTTTTGCCATTTTTCGGCAAGCACCTGGGCCAGCGCTTGGAGAGTCCCTGGTGCATTGGCACGGTGCCCAATGCATCTATCCAGCATATTCCACAAGTGTTCGATAGGATTGAGGTCTGAGCCCATCGCAGGCCATTCCATTACATCAATGTTGTTCTTCTGTAGAAATTCAGTAGTAATGCTGGCGGTATGAGGGCGAGCATTATCGTGCATAAGAACGAAATTGGGATCCATATCATTCGCAAAAAGCGCCACATGATTCTCGATAATGGTGTTTATGTAGGCTCTGGCATTTAAACGCCACAAGATCAGTATGTCTGTCTATAGTTATCTCACCCCAACACATGACCGAGCCATCTCCAAAGCGATCCACTTCCTGCACCGTGGCGGCATTGTACCGTTCTTCGATACGTCTCCAGACACGAACTCGTCCATCAAATCGAGTCAGGCGAAATGTGGACTCGTCCGTGAAGAGGACAGATATCCAGTGGCGAAGTTGCCAGTTTACGTGGTCTGTTGCGAACTTTAATCTCGCTTAAAAAAAAGATCTGCCGGAAAGGAGAGATAGAGAAATCAAAATTGGCACAGCATGCTTGGGAAACAGATCATAGAATAGATTGGGACAATACTTCCATCCTATCTAAAGAAGATGGACAAACCAAAAGGAAATTAAAAGAAGCGGCATACATAACGACGACAACAGAGGCCATTAGTGCACCAAGCCTGGAATTGCATAGGATATGGATGCGGTTAGTGCGTAACTGCATACAACAGGGAATCACATCGGCAATCTGACGGGTGAAAAAGGTATAAACCGAATTCTAGAACCACCAGAATAAGGTACCAGCAATGGAGAGTACGTTCATAAGATCGACAAAAATATAATGAAACTTTCTGTAGAATCAGATTTCAAACAATCTCAATGATCAGCTTATGAGGGAAGGAAAACCACAGAGCAGTAAACTTTCATGCATACAAATTTCAATGTAGTTGATATAAATATAGGTTAATAAATATAGGATAGCATAATAATCCAGTATAGTATAAAGCCAGTATACGATCGCAATATACAGTAGTGTGTACACTGTATATTGTGGAAGCAAAAATACGCATAAGGCAATTTACCCGAGGAGACTACGCATAATTCCTTATCAGGGCTACGCTGATGATGGTGGAAGAACCACTCGTCGGATGTACAAAATCCAAAAGACAGACGATGGAAACAGAGATTAACTCATGACGATGGGTTAGAAGAAGAATATGAGTTGATCTCGCTTGCTTGTATTCCCTGGTCAGACGAGGTACTTTGACTGGGCGCCTAAATCGTAAACCATTCTCCCTGAGCCTTCCTCCGCATACCTCAACCCTATGAGCAGCTCGAAGGTCTCGAGCGGTACATATGCGTCGACGGGTAGCGCAATTGACTAAATAGTGAATCTTGTCCAGGAGTTGTTTAACGGCTTCCGGTCTTGCTCAGGTCCTCTGTAAAGGCCCGTCTCTTGAAAGAGTTTCCCAGGCGTGGTGAACGACAGATTTCGAAGTGTTGAGATCTTCGGCTACAGATCTCACTGACCGTCCTTCTTGTAGGAGGGTATCACCGTGACGACCACCTGTCTACCTTTACCACCTTCACTGCGGTAAAACTTCGATTATTTTCAGTTTTTATCATATTACAAGTCGATGCACAAAAAATTGCGATCACCAATCCCCTTGCAAAGTAACTTGTTCAAAGTTACGTATAAACCCGCCGCTTTATCAGCGACGAAAAGGTACATGAACCTCAGGTTCGTACCTTAGTTGAGACGCGAGTTCTTTTTCTTTGTAGGAGAGCAATTATGATTTCAATTTCACTGAAATACCTCATGTAGACTTTTGAATGACTTAATGACAGGACTAGCCGCTATTTTCAGTTGCTACAGTGACAATTTTGTCAAAATTGAAAAATACTTTTTCCTAGTTTTCGTGTTTTACACTTTTGTTTTGGTTATTATGCTGAATTTTGCACATCGCCGAGTTGATGAAACAATTTCTTCTTAAACTCCTCTATTCCCACAATAAATAGAGACCTATACTATTTATTTTTGGCAAAATTTGTGCTAATTCTCAGCTATACTGGCCCTCTAATTAAGTGGAGCAGTTTATTTTAAGTACTTTCGAACAAGTGTAAGTATCAAGTGTATTTTATAATAATAAGAATAATAGAGGTTTATTCGTTATATAATACAATTATAACAAAGTGTAGACTGTAAGAATTTGCTAGTATGTTTTAAAGTAATGTAAATACACACAAAGTTTTCTATAAGTTTAATAATCAGTACACGCAAGTACAATACACAATACAGCAAATCGTATACAGGCAAATAGAAATGAATACAATATTAATATTGTGATGCACATATAATCAAAAAGGCTACATCGCTGTTGCATACATTTAGGATTTGAGCATTGGCGTTCTTCGAGTAGCCTCGATTTAAGAAAACAAAATCAATTAAAAAAAAATAATAAAATAAAAAAAGTAGAGAGGCAAATATGCGGTTAATTAGATAGATTGGGCATTATTGCATTTATCATTACTGTGTATTAAGAAGTTTTTTTCGGAGCCGGGTTTTGATGACATAATACGGAAATATTTTAAATATCAAAGGTATATGCAACAAGTCATTAATAGTTTTAGTAATACTAGTTTTTTTAGGCGAAGTTCTGGGAGTAGTAATTACATTCTCAAAGTATTTACTGGAAGTAAAGTACAAAGGTACTACATAGTATTTTACTTGAAGTACATTCCTACTGGGAGTATTTCAACTCAAGTAATAAGTAAAAGTAAAAAATGTCTCTAGGACCAATATTCACTTAAGTGCATTTTAATATATGCCAATGAAAATGCATTAGATTAAGTGATAATGCATAATTTTAGTATGCTAGATATTTATTTTTTACACAAATTTACAATAATAAGCAATTTATTACAACTAACCCACCCACAAAAGCCTCAGTAAAACTTCTTCAGATAATCCAGTCCGAGAACGGAGTACAGGTTCTTATGGACGATTTTTGCCTTTATTCATTTTTATCTATTTCTTGTTATCTTTTTTTAAGTTATATAAATGCATTCTTCTCTTTCCTTTCCCACATTGTTGTGCTTTCCAGAATTTTTGTTGGTGATATTGCTTGATAATATGTTAATGAATATGCTGTCTGTCGTCCAAGCATACAATTTTCAAGCTAAGACATTTGTTATGTAAACAACATCAGGACACTAAACATTAAAATTTCCAACGCATGGTGATGCGACGAATCGAGTTCTGAACTCATACTCGATTCTTAAAATTACTCATTATACTGGAATACCAACTACGTACTCAAGTTCTTGGTAACTAGTTTCTAGTACTTGATTTGCGACTCGAATTCGTAGATTCGATTCCAGACTCAAATTCAAATTCACCGGTCATTCATTAGGCGTTCATTAAATAATAAACAACAGCGAATGCTCAGAAATCCGGTTGCTAATCGTCAAAATCGTCTAGTGATTACCGAAAATACCGAAGTTTATGTAATTGGATTTGTTTACCTACATCCTACAGCTTCAATGAGATAAAATTGCTTTTGAAGTGAACATATCAAGACAATCTGAATAGAAAATTTTAAAAAAGCATGCTGTAAATCAAAATTGTCTTTTACATAGTATCCGGACTTATCCAACAGACAAAAAAAAAGGAGAAGAAATAAAGTAAACACTTGCATACTTATTTATTTCTACATTTAAAACGGGACTATATAACATGAATTAAAAAAAGAACTAAATTCTCGTGTTCATAAAATCTTCACATACATATACACAGAGAGAGCAACCGGATGTGACCACGAACGTCACAGAAAAAGTGTATTTTTTTATTTTACTGTTTACTGTCCTGCTTATTATTTACGTTCTCCTCATCTGACATTTAACGTGTTGGAAAGCGCTAGCAGAGAAGAGAATAGCCACTCAGAAGTTTTTTAAAAACTTGCTCCTTGCAGCCATCTAGACGTCTTTATGGAAACTATATACCTAACTAATTCAGAGAAAAAAGATTTCTGTAAAAGCAGAACTATGATAGTAAGCGGGATATTTAAATTGAAAATTATTTTAGTAAAAAAGTATGTATTGAAATGTTATGCCCATTTGCGACATGTTAATTTTGGTTTAATTTTAATTCACACATGGGATGTGTACATGAATGTCACAAATCTAAATGTTAATTAAAACCAATCCAAAATTAACGTGTTGCTGCAAACAGGCATAAAATTTCAATACATATCTACCTAAATTATTGACATTGTAAATAATATTGTAGTAGATGTAACCGCATCGCAGGAATGTACAAATGTAACATGGTAGCCCAATGTTTTGAGAATAAATGGACTATCGTAGCAACAATATACTTGAAACCGCAAATCACACAATTGTGAAATAGGCAAACTCAATTTCTCAAAATATAAATCACAAATAACCATCAACACAAAAGCATGACGCATGGGCACCTCAGTATCACGTGCTGATGACGCGTTTTGACGTATGACCGGCCGAAAAACAATATTTGTATTGTGTTCAGCGCCATCGCAGCAGGCCTGAATCAATACACATAGTTTCCCTCAAGACGGTTAGATCGCAGCACCAATTCAATTGTTGGCGGTAAAGAGAGTGCCGGGGGTATGAGCGCTAGTTTTTACGTTTCTTACAATTTTCGTGTGAGTTTTCGTAAATATAGCATTTTTCTGCTGTTTCATAAGGGAACTTACAATTTCTTAAGCCCGACATGGGTTCCGAAACTAAGTACGAGTTACTCGATTCTCAAATTGACAGACTTGTCGCATCACTAGCAGCTTCCATAATCTGCAAACATGTTGCGCATACGCGGGAATAGAAGCTGTTAACAGTACTTTTACTATTTTTTATTTATGTGGGTATTAAACAGCAGCGTAATTAAGTATTGTAAATTATGAAGTAATCTTTAAAAAATATTTTTTTTGATCGGATGTTACAATAAAGCTAAAACAAACGACGACGCAATGCTGAAATGGAAAAAATACTGTAAAAAACTCGTGTCACAATGACTTGTAATGCTCCTACATTGAATCACTCACCGCTACGCGACTCGTTATTCAAACTTGTACTCGCATTACATAAACGTCATTGGGACACTTGTATTTTAAAATACTATTAACAAACGAGTGTACATAAAGTTTAACAAGGGCATAAAAGAGGTCAACCTTAAAAAAGAAGGATGCTGTTAACTATTAAAAATATAAACTTTAACATTCTTTTAATTTTTACATAATGTATTTTTTTCCTGTTAGGAGTCTTCGGAGGAAGCAACAGAAAATGGTGCTAAAGAAGATAGTACTGACACTCAGACCAGTGAACCAAAAAGTGAAGATGAAACTAAAACTGAAGAAAGTAGTGCCCCCGCGATAGAAGATGATAAGCCTGCAGAGTAAAGATGTGATTTTTTTGGACGTATCTTTTTACTGTAGGTTTAGTCGATATATATAAATATATATTCCATGGTGTAATTTTACCAATTTTGACTACATTAAAACAACAAAAAAAAAAAAGAAATTTTTAGTATAAATACAGTGTATTACTTTCGGCTTTCTATCCTTGAACAATATTGTCCAAATGGTAAAAGTACATTGACATAAAATCTAGATGATGCCATTTTCTTACGGAAACTACCGTTAATATATCTTGATTAGTTTACTTTTGTACATTTTAATATTGTCGGTAGTTTCAAAACAATAACCTACAGTTTTTGTTTTAATTGAATTTCGATATGGCAAAGTAAGAAAAGTACATATTTATTTATATGTACCTGATATTCATGTTATACAGTTTTATTTTCACTTCAAATGAACTATAAAGTTAAAAATATGCAATATTTAATTAACATCACGATTTATAATTACAATTAATGTCGCCAAATTGATTTTTTGGTATTTACAATCGATTTTCAGGACAATTGTTTTTGCATTCTATGAATCTATTACAACATATTGATAAAATGCAGATATTTTTAATCAATTATTATCATTGCACCTAGGTTGTTTTTACCAATTTTTGTTAGTTTCTCAAACATAATATTAAATAATCGGTTCTTAGACTTAATGAAAGAGGTTTAGTAAAATTAATAATTTGCATTTTTATAGAAATCAGTGTAATGTACATACATACATATTTTTATTTTGTGTTTCCAGATAGAATCGTTTAAGTAGTGTTTATAATTTTAACATAATTAAACATATGTACATGTAAGAAATTGTGTAACTTAAAAATTTCAATATAGGAAGAATTTTATTGATTAAACATTGTTGCTTAATTTCAAAAGCGTTTTTTCTGTTTCTCTAATAACCGGCGAATATTTTACACACATGTAATTAAATGTTTTTTTTTTGTGCATTACTATCAACATGACAAGTCCATTTCAAAATATCTCGCATTATTGAATGCCTTAAATTTTCAATCGAAGTTTGATGGAAGAATAAAATCGAATTAATTTCGTTTATTTGTGCAATATGAGCAAAACAAAATCAAGTAAAATTCAAAGTATGAACAAACGCATAAATACTTCCCAAGTTGAGATACCACAATTATTTTTTTTTTATTCATATAAAAATAATTGTGGAATAAAATTAATTTGCTTTACTACGCTCAAGCTTAAAATATAGAGTGTTGTATCCTTAGTAACATATTCGGGATATCTTGAAGTGGCCGCATTATTGTAGACAGTCTGTATATATACTTGGTAAGTAAAACATAAACATATATTTATGTGTATAATAATGACGTACATAATTGCTATCAATCATCTTCATTTCAGATTCGCATTTTTTTCTTTTTCTGATAAATTCGTGTCATAGGTCTTTTTAAATGCATCGTCATTGTAGAATAATTACTATAGATAGAGCAAATGTTTAATATTGTATGGTTTATTTAAACATGAATCTTTATGTCTGTATGTAGTTTGTACCACAATTTTTCTAATAAATAAAACACCTGTTATTTTATAATGACTGAATATACAAACCACACACTCAGTAGAAGCAGGAATAGTAATGTGAAACACAAAGGTTAAGGGCATATCACGAGACACCGCAGTAATGATTTTTTGGAGTCAAAATCTTTAAAATTCTCACGAAGAGGGTTGTTATTAAGCTTAGATGACGGCATCTAATGGTGTCTCCAAAGCAAACCCGTCTTAGTTCATTGTAATATAATCTTTGATACTAAGCAAAGCTGAAAATCGTTGTCCGATGACATCGAGAACATTCTTCTCCAATAATACAATTCAATTTTCCATATGTTACCTTTTTTCATTATCTCTTACAATATGGGATTACCATAGAGAAAACAGAAATGGACCAGCAGCATTTTTGTTGTTTTTCATACCTTGAAGACTATTCCAGTGTTTCCATTGCTCCTTTGTCCATAGTCAATCTCGAGTTGTCATTTCATCTGATATTAACATGCTCCCAAGCAGTTTAAAGTCTGAAAAACTCCTAGTTCTCCATCTAATTCCTCTTCATGTCTTGCTGCAATTATTTTTGTCTTCCTTGTGATGGCGCTACGCTTGTTTCATTATCTTTGAAATCCTTACTCAATGTAAATTGTGTTCGGCAAATGTGGCTGTGTAATATCTATATGATGCTTACACATGGTTAATATCGTATAAAAGGTACTGTGATTGACAATCGCCCACACAACGAGAATTACGAGGCGCTTTCATACCGGTACTCTGCAGTACAGGCCGGTCTGATCTCCGCAATCACGCCCAATCAGCAAACGTCCCACAGTCATACTTTCTTGCTTCACAACTCTAATAAATTTTTCAATCTACCTTCGCCGGATACAATCAGTTACCTATGCATTATGAGTATTTCTTCCTCCGCTAGCCTGACTTTTCTCATAATAGTTTCGGTGTTTAGTACTAAATGAGATTTGTCATGACTGCTCTGATTTTGAAACGAAATTTAAGATATTTACCTCTATATAGGAAAATAAGAATATGAATTAATGAAAATAAAGAATAAATAATGTGAAGGCTAAAAGCAGAATAACATATATAATCATAAAACCAAATTTCCAGTATAAACACTGCTGTCTTAACATACTTTGTTTGTAACAGACATGACAGAGAACGCCATTTTCGGGACTGTATTTTGACGTGCAATTGTTGTTCTTTCTAATGTCGTTATTGGTTATTCGTATAATGTACTTTCGGTATTCCGTTCTAGCCTTTTGGTTCATATAAGAATCACTAGCGACAAAATGTCGTATTTGTCGTTTGCGTTTGTAACAAACAACAGGTTAAAGAATGTTGGTGTTCATATTAGAAATTTGGTTCTATAATTTCTGTTGATGTAGCATTTATACGTACTATTTATTTTTTAGCTTTGCTAATTCATATTATGCAGTTTTGCCGTAGGTAATGAATACAGTACAGATAAACTACTTTAAAACGATAAAACTGACGAAGAATGCTAGGGTACAATGTCTGTACTTTTTGATAACCCTATATAAGAGGCTTTCTTACATTTGCTGTTTTCTTTTCACAAGTTTAATGTCATGGATAGTCCAAGCAGATTGCGAGTTGCTCTGTGCTCACTGCTGAAGGAAATTTTTTATTTGAGTGCCCTAAAGGCATCGCCACGTAGGTTGACAATTGCTACGGTGATTCAAAGGAAAGCAGTAATGATCACTTAAAATCATACTTATACAGTATTAATGCAGCAATCATGCCTATACTATGTCCCAACAAAAACGATGTAAGATTGACACCTCCAGATAAAACATCTGCAGGTGTGCATTTTTATTACAAAGATTGTTTATTATTTTGTATATTTATATAAATGAATTTTGAACTTATTCCCGGTCAGACTCTGGCACACATCGTCTGATATCGTTGGATATGTTAACCAAACGAACGATGTCAGCTTCATATTCCTGTGGAGTCGGGTCTGACCACCAGTAGTGATTTTTCAATTGCGAGAGATATACCTGCTGCAAATGTTTATTACCCAAACGCATCTCCAGATGATTGAGCATTGGTTAGTAATTTTGTCGTTCCGATGAAGAAATAATCTGGGTTACCTTCAGAACATCGTCGGGTAGAACTACTGTTACATGGCTGCTTTGATAGCTTCTGTTTTCTGTCCAGCCATATATAGTACCTGTGCGTTTCCAATAAAGCTAAATAGTCCTCTAAGTGCGTCTTTCCATCAGAAGTAGGTAGCTTACTTTTACTTTGAATAATGGTCAGCGTATTTCTTGCTTCCATCTGGCTGCTTTGCGTATTGGTAGAATCCCCAATGTTTTATTCTTCGGTATAGTTCCAGTGTAGCATTGTTCCTCTAGCATCGTTATGTACCCGTACAATTCTTCGATTACTCTGGGTTTTTTACTCACCTTCTGTATGTTCTTGATTTCCTCATTCACCTGTCCAGAATTTTCCTCCATATTTACACATTTTTCGTTTCATTTTTCTTCCATATTTGTAGAGCTGTTATCCGGATCCGGATAATTTACTATCCGAGTATCCGGATCTGAGTGCTATCCGGATCCGCTATCCGAAACCTCAGATCCATATCTGCTATCCGACACCTCGGATCCAAATTCGCTATCCGAAATCTCGGATCCAGATCCGCTATCCGAAGCTTCCGATCCGAATCTGTTATTGAAAATCACAAATTCGCATTCTTTATCAGGTTTCTCGGACTTGTATCGATAAGATTATTATGCTTGCGAGTTCTCGCTAACATTAAAAAAATAATAAAGAAGCGGATCCGGAGCCGAGGTTTCGGATAGCGGATCCGGATCTGAGGCTTTGGATAGCGGATCCGGATCTGAGGTATCGGATAGCGGATCCGGATCCGAAGTTTCGGATAGCGGATCCAAGGATTCGGATATCCGGATAGTTTTGGATCCGGATATCCGGATAGTTTTGGATCCGGATATCCGGATAGTTTTGGATCCGGATATCCGGATCTCAATTTTCTCGGATATCTGCAGCACTACATATTTGTAGAAACGCGAACTTCTTTCCATTTCTGTCTTGATCCTTTTCCTCTAATTCCTGTCGAAGATCTGTCACTTTCAAGTCCATTAATTTACTGTATTTTGCCGCCATTGTATCTGATTATGCATTATTGGTCCACTAATTTAAGTGATGCACGAATATATCGTCAAATCCCACACCTGACACCAATGTAACGTTTGGTGATTAAAACGTTGTCGTGGTTCAAAGCCACAACATAGGCCATATTTAATCAAATTGATTTATTTACACACTTAAGTCTAAAAATTAAATATGGCGAAATAAAACAGTAAGTTATAAACTAAGTAATCAAATTAAACACTAATTACTAATAAACACTTCAATAATTATTCACTATTTATCATTAATCACTTGATTTTCAGCGGGTACAACCCTCCGATTGGACCGGCTTCGCTATCCTGTATGGACTACTGTACCCCTGGTCTGCGCCGTATTTTAAACATTCTCGCACTATTTCTGTATGGCCACTCATTCAAAAGAACTTTTAATTCTCTTTACGGCAACAAGTATCAAAAAAATCATTTTTTGTTTAAATCAAATATGCAAAAAGTGTATAATTTGCAACCTGTGTAATAAAACACGAATAGAATGCAATAGCTTCAAATGCTCCCCTGACATTTCTTTGTGGTAACCAAGGTAACTTTTACTTGTTTTTGTCACATTCGCTTATCATTTTCGGTTGTCGCTTTTATCCACATTTCTGCTTCTGTTTTCAGCTTTAGACACTTATTTTGTACGTTTGCATTGTTTAGTAGAATGTTCTTTAGTGCAGTTTAGTTTTGGTTTAATCGTGAATTCACAATAAATTACTATTGTCTATCCCATGTTAGGTCGGGGGAGTCCCCTGCATCTAGCCAACAAGTTATTGATTTTCAAATCAATACTAAGGCCGGTCCTGGTGTATGGCGCTTTTGCGTGGGCATCCATGTCACCGACAGCCTTGAAGCCCTTCGAGGCACTTCAAAACAGGACACCCAGGCTAATCTTGAGAGCCCCTTGGTTCGGTCGGAACGCGCAGATTCATCGCGATCTGCAAAATCCACTCCTTCGTGATTTCTGAAATAGATTCTGACGTCAAAAACCCCTGTGTTCAGGCGGTCATCGTCTATCGTAATTTAAAGTTTCGAACTTAAACGATCATCCAACGATCAGAGTAATATAATTACTAACTTTTTTCACACTCCTCGCGGCTTGATCGTGCCGCTCTGTCAGGGATGAAAGGGTATAGGACCGCAAGTTCCCCACCCTAGGAACGTGTGGAATTGGTGATTTTGTATTATGAGAATGGCAGGTGTGCACGATCTACAGCTTGTTTATTTAACGGTAATCACGCAAACCAAAATGTGCGACACAAGTACGTACCGGAATTAATCAAAAAATTTACGGAAACGGGCTCTGTACATAGCAAAAAACAAAATGTTCATCGAGTTGTCAATAATGAAGACATTAACGTCGAAGTCGTCGCTCAGGTCGCAGTGCTTGGAAATGCGACGTCGATGCAACAGGTATCTCAAGCATCAGCAGTGAGCCGTTCATTAGTTTGTAGAATACTTATTAAGAAGTTCAAATTTTATCCCTTTAAAATTATACTTTTACACGAATTGAATGAGGATTGAGGCTGACTTTGAAAGGAGGTTGGAATTTTGTGAATTAATAACCGAGCGTCTCAAAAATAGTCGAAACTTACTGTATAATATCTGTTTTTCGGGTGCATCATCCTATTCATTGAATGGTGAACTAAATCGTTACAACTGCAGATATTTGAGTGACACCAACCCCTATTTACGCGGGGAACACACAATAGCAACAGAAACTTAATGTGTGGGTTGGTATCTTTGACGATCATCTCATAGGACCTCTAATCATTGACGGGACTTTAAATGGTTAAACGTATTTGAACATGCTAGACAATCAATCCCTTGATCACAGAAAAATTGGAGCAAGAACCAGATTACTGGCCGTAAAGAGAACTAAAAGACCTTTTAAATGAGTGGTCATGAACAAGACTCATCTTTCCTATTAAAATTTTAAGGGTGCGGGCTGGTGCACCCTCAGGAATGGTTTGAAATCGTCAGGGCCGTCATTAAAAGTTGTCCTCCTTGATATGAGAATTGACAGGTTTCGGAATTTTATATAAATCACAGCTGATAGAGTTATTTAAGGTGGCTCGTTTCAATCGAAATGCCCTGTGTAAGTATATTATTGGAATTGTGTAAAAGTCCTTAGTAATGTACCAATAATAGATACCCGATTGCGGATTCCTTCTAATTGTGTCTGGAAATGTCACTGATTCTCTTAAATTAATCCACACAAGACAAAAATACTTATATTATATTATCTTTTTCTTTTCTTGCTCTATAATTGCTTAGATCCTGTTAAAAAAATTAAAAACCCAAGTGGAAACGTGAAGTACAAACTATTATGATAAAATTATTCATGAATATGCAAATTACACATGGCTTCGGTGTGCAGTATTTGTAGTTTTGGTTGCATAAATGATTGACGATTTGTGGAGCATTGATTCGTATTCAAAATGGAAGTGATGAAAAGTAGTGTTTGAAGGAATATTCAATAAAACACATATTGAATGCTGAAATTATTTATTTCCAATGAGTTAATAGTAATCAATTATTATTATTATTATATCATTATTACCTAAAACGTATTTATATCTATTTCAATACCGGAAGAATTTAAGTAACAACATATCAATGTATCACTCTAATTATTCCTATAATAAAATTTCAGATATCACAAAACAAATTAATATTGAGATCGTATTAATAATATGTAGGACTCAAACTTGTATTTAAGCATTCACATCTGTATTACAATGTTGGAAATAGGGATGAAAAATAAAGGAATACTAAACGTAGACATATACAAAAATATCACTAATACTGTTTGGAAAGACTATTGTTAGACATTATACACTATAGTATATTATTTATAGATATAATTCCTTTAATAGGCAAATAGACGTAATACTTACAGAATTTTCACACTTTCACATATATCGCAGTGGTAACAATTATGTGCGGTATGTACTCTTGTTTACATTTGGCAGTTCCACCGTTGATACATAGAACTACACATAATATTTATCATCATTAGAATTGGATAATAATTATATATCTTGCATGTAATTAAACTAGACAAAATGAGCTGTTATATTTTAGCCAAATTCGTTAAACCATATAGGTTAAACATGGTTAAACCTTTTTTACTTGATGTTTGTTATATACACACCTTTCCAAAACTAACAATGATAATTTTCATATATATGGGCTAGCTATATTTTTTCCCTGCGCTTTTAGATATGCTCGATATAATTTGTAACAACTGCGAACACAAAAATAAATACATACATTCTCTTATTTCCAGGCACTGACGAATTTGAAAAGTATATTTTTATATATATTATAATCAGTCAGTGTATTTACATTTAGCGTGATTTTATGACATTACATATCGAAAACTATGTGCGTTAAGAAAGAACACAAACTGAAGCCTTCGAACGGATAAACATTGAAATGTTTTTTTTTTTGTTTTCTTGTTTTAACGTACAAGAAATTTTATCTAAATTGTATATTTAAGCAGAACATTTAGTCTCTGTTTTATGAAGATTGGTATAATTTTAATTTTGTGGTACAAGACTTAATTTGCCATTATTTTTGAAATAATAATATGCTTTGGCATTCAAATAATTAGATTTTTTGTGCAAATTTACAATAGAATTTTGTCGAAATGTAAAAAGTAAACAAGAAATTTTATACGTTTATATTGAAAGCAAGGCTATTTATTACGTTTAGTGAAATAATAAAAGTTCAAAACATTTTATTTGTGTGATATTTCAATATTCGTACAGATACGCCAATGAAGACACCATAAAATATGCAAGGGAAAGCAGAAATAGAATTATCATAAATATTTTTTAAATAAAATGACATATTGTAAAACAAAATTTTATAAAAACATTATTAGCCAATATATAATGTACTGAATATGAGATAAAACAAATCCAACATGTTTATTTTTGCTGTTTTCAAAATTATACCAATCCTTTTAGTATATAAGTACTATTTACACGTTAATAAGACATTATACAGCACTGATCAATGAATTTAAACAATCTTTAACGACTATCGATATTATTACATGTAACATGTCATCATAATTGCATAAGTATATGCACAATACCATATAATGTCCGTAAAATTTAAAAACCTATCTACGAGGTACGTTATAGGATAATATTATAATATAATACAGTAGGTATTCATATATAGTGACAAGAAATACGGCAACGTTGTAACAAGAACGTGCCTGTTCTTTTAGAATTTCTCATTTTAGATTAAAATTAAATATAAAGTAAAACAATAGAGATAGGTAGATAATTATTACAAAGGTGAGCTACTATTACTAATCTTTAAAAATACTTTTGGTAACAAGATATGAATAAAGACGTACTTCGACAATTTGTTGATATTAGATGTTCTATAACAGCTCTTAAATATTAACAAAAAATATGGTATTCGATCATTTACTCTCGACTTTTGCTACAATATGTGCAAACGTTAAATTCTTTCGCTCTATAACACCAGTAAATTCGTATATATAGCAAAACAATGTTAATATAGAATTCGTCACAAGACACGAATGTACGTGTTGTATTAGAAGTATTTTTTTCTATCACATGATGTTACCTATCTATCGAGGATTACTTAATGGGTGCGATGTAGCTATACATATGTACTTCATTTTTTAATCTATGTATAAATTGTGCCGTAATATCACCAGATTTTTCGAAAATACTTCATCATCGAATTACACAAACTCCACAGTGATAGATATCTTTTTGCTATTTCAGAAAAATAATTCAATTTAATACATACAAAAATACTGTATACCTGGTCGATCCGTTATTTTAGTCATGTTATATTCATTTATAGAAATTACAATTTATCAACTTTATTGGGATGGAAATTAAAAAGAACATACTTTATACATACACAATTGTTGTTGCAAACACTTATTGTGAGTGCGTGTTAGACGATCTCTGAACTCTTTGTGCCAAACGACTTGTTTTGAAATGTAATTCAGTTTTCTTTTGTAATCTGCACACGCAATATTTGTCTATTGTATACAGCTACTTACTGGTTGTAAATGCAACTGTATTTATTTGGGTATTTCTTCGTTTTTAATTTCGCATCTGAGTTCTTTCATAGATAACTTGATTTCCCCTTCAAATATTATTTGTCGTATCGATTTTGGGCTTTTATTTTCCACTATCCACTAGATCAGAATAATATTCGCAAGAAGGTTTTTAATATAAAGTGTTTTGCTATTCGTTGCCGGAATGGAAGTCCATTTTTTTGTTAATTCACCTACTTTTTTTTTTCATTTGTACGTATTTGTACAAATCTGCAAAGAATTACAATTAGCTTTAACTGCCTTATCTACACAGTACCTTATTTGCTTTTATACTTTATCTTTAAATGTGAAATATTCATCTATAACCGGCTGTACACCTGCCTGCTAACTCAAAACAACAAATAATGACAAACATTTGTTTGAATGCTTATATAATAAGGATAGAAAGAATATTAGAGTGGCTGTATTACTTGCGCAGCTAATGCAATGCATACATACAATTAATACGAAATAAATATCTGTTTTTTTTTACTATTTCAGTTGGATGACCTAAACCAAACTAGTAGTGGTCCTACATAACTATGTAGGGCCATCATTTCATAGTTGAATGCTATACTAGCAATTAACTAATGATGCTGATCAATTTATTCTGGCTTATCAAAATTAATTCAAACTAAAGTGTTTTTTTTTTTTACCTTTATTCTTTACTAGACTCTCAAGTTTAAATGCAGTAGAGCGTCCTTAATCCAAACTAATTGTGACCGATGGTGGTTCAGATTATCAAATATTGATGCCAAATAGTTGAATTATGCCGAATGGCGAAACTTAAAAACAAATGAAGAAAAACAAAGTCAAGTATTCTGGAAGGTAGATTAAATTTTCTTAATAAATTTTATATTGAACAAAATTTCCTAAAGTGAATATTAACGATAATAAATGGCCGTCTTCATACTGTTAACTGACGCTGTAGAATAAATAACCATAGCAAACTTATTTTTTAGTTCTACATAATGAAATTGTGAATATAATTTGCATACTTGAACAGTTCTTCTATTAACAAAGTTTTAAAAGAGTCCCTAATCAGTATGATTTCTTGAATTTTGCTCTTTCTTAAGAGGGTAGCATTTTGTCGTGAAGCGAAAATTCCTAAAAGTACAATTTAGTAAGAGATAAAATCAGAAAAAAAATATATATAAATAAATAAAATAAATGGATACCATATATCTCCACAACGAATTGTATTATAAAACTCTAATTTGGTGTTTCATATAATATCTATTGAAACGCGGCATAATATACTAAGTTTAGATTATTTACTAAAGGTTTCCTTTTGAGTCACGTGACATAAATTTAACTAAAAAAGAATTATTGTATCTTATACAGGGTATCCATGAAAATTGATAAGGATTAGTTTCGAAAAATGCTACCCATTATCCAAGTCAGATGTTAATTAATAATTGTAGCAGACCTACAACATTGTTTAAACGATATTACCATTTGTACCTAATACTAAATTGACAATAAACAGTATGAAAAATAGAAAAACAAAGTAATCTATAGGTGTATTTGCTTGTAGTGGCGAATGCGTAATAGCAAGAGGGCGCCTTCAATGGAGTGAGATACACCCGAATAAAAATAGAGAAACCTGGTAACTCGCACGTGAGAACATAACCATCCCCACTACCGTTGCGATTCGTT
The DNA here is from genome assembly GCA_949128085.1 of Cetonia aurata. Taxonomy (NCBI): domain Eukaryota; kingdom Metazoa; phylum Arthropoda; class Insecta; order Coleoptera; family Scarabaeidae; genus Cetonia; species Cetonia aurata. The sequence goes on along the minus strand of OX421884.1, from coordinate 15,169,879 downwards.
CAAAAATAGTAATTCAGTATGTATTGCAGTTCGTCGTACGTCGACGTATGTCCGCCTACCTCTTAGAACTCGAGCGCATGGAGGACTTTTGCCGTTACAAAATATTTCACCTGTAGTAGTCTACGTGTCTAGGATTTAGTTGAATGATGTTCCTACGCCACCCTACTGTAACGTCAAAATCAACTGTCACATTGACAGTTCACAATAACAGACGTAGTGACGTAGTTATTACTGTATATTAATTACCTTTAAGTTCACAATGTTCTTCCATTTATGCACAGTGAATATTGATATGCTTATCTTTTACGGGAAATGTAGAAAATACTGTAGAGGAGCTAGAAATTTCTATAGTATTCGCTGTCCTGATTGTCTAGCACCTACTAACAATACATTTCAAAATGTGGAATAAAAACTACGTAGGTATTTACAAAATAATTCCCAGGCATCTATTCGATGTTTGGCAGAAGAAATAGGTATCAGTAAACTTAAAATTCAGGGAGTGGATACCGAAAAATCAAAAGTGTCAACCTTATAAGATACACATAATCTAAGATTTCTAACCAACGGTTAATATTTATCGCAAACATAAACATGCGTATAGAAGAGGGTGTAGATTTTTTTGATAAAATTTTATACGGTGACGACGAATCGAGATTTCACAATAATTGGAGTCCTAACCCTCATAATTGCCACCTCTGGTTATCTGAAAATCCAAAATGGACGAGAGAAAACAGGTTTCAAACAATTTGGGGATCGAATGTATGATGATAATGAATGAGTGCATCTGACTGGTGAGAAATAAGTTATAGAACACCTAAATAGGGTTTTCCCTGAACGGGAGATTAGACGGTCCTATTTATTGGTCTGCACGATCATCAAATTTGACCCCAATGCCCTAATAGATTGTTTTCTTTGGAGATATTTGAAAGGTATCGTCTCTTTGACTCCACCTAGAAATAAAGATTTAAAAAATAAATTTCGGGAAGAATGTTGTAATCCCATCAGAAATGATTAGAACCGCATACAATAGTAATCTGTTATACAGAATTGAAAACTGTGTTCATGAAGGCGGAAATCAATTTCAATAACGCCTTAAAAAATAACTGCTTGTTATTGTAAACTGTTAGCATCTGTTTAATGTCAATTTACTGCATACTTCCATTAAAATTCTTAGAAATACATACTACTTCACTACTTTGGTGTATCTACTGATTATAAAATACACCAACATTTTTTCCTAATAACAAACAAATTAATCATAGTAGGTCATAAAGTTCGATAGCTAGATTTAATCAGTTTATTGAGAGGGGTTTAAAACTATAAAAATATATAGGGTGCCTGATCTAAAATGTTTAAATTTATGTGACTCAAAAATAAAAGTGGCAGCGTTCCGTATAATACCTATCCAACATGTATTTACCCGGTTACTAATGAAGATAAACAGTTGTAGTAAATTTCAGTCTAATTTGGACGACATTGTACATACAATTCTGCCATTTTAACACTGCATGTAAATAGCTTTATTTTAGTCGGGCCAAATAATTGTAAATGGGCGTGGAAATACAGATAATAAGTACCAATTTGGCTATCTGCAACCGATTATAGAAGGTACCAAAATTTCCATAAGGATGGTTTATCAAGTTATCTATGGTTCTTCCAATATCTTCCACATTTGTACTGTAAATAATATTTTAATATAAATTATCACTCGTCACAATTAAAAATCTAAAGTGTATATGTAGGCATACCGTGCACGAGCATATTATAACCATAATAGTTAATAAATATTCAGTATTTCTGTTGTGTAATTTTAGTGAAAAACATCAGTCCCATAAAATTCAATTCACAATAACTATACAATATAACAATCTCTATCGATATGATACAATCGTACCTACACGAAACAATAACAAACGAACAACTTATGTATCTAGTTAATAACATCTTACTAGTCGTCCCACGAGGGGAATGCGGTTTCACTAATAAAGAGCGTTGATGAGCTACTAGGAGTCTTATTCTGCGATGGCGGGTCCACGGGGCTCGGTCTAGGGGGTACGGGTCGTGATGGAGGACGCGGTGGTGTCGGCCTACTGGAAGAATTCGTCTTATTTATTACGGATTTGGTGTTATTTGTTTGTATATTGTATTGCTGTTCGACTTGATACTGTTGACTGTTTGGTTGGCTCCACTGGTTCTGCGTCGGCGGCTGGGACCATGTACTCTGTTCCCAACTGCTGTTCGGATCCCAGTCGTAGTTCACTTGATTTTGACTGCAATGAACGATTTTTTTTTGTGAAAGAATGTTTGTCATATCTCGAGATATTGCAATGCTTTAGTTTAAAATAAAAAAAAAATAGGTCAATATATGTACGCGCGAGATTTTGTCGATCCACAGGTTACGTATTTGGTATACTGTTAACATTGTCAAATCATTATGCGACAAATTATTGCACACGTGTACATGTTCTAAATTTGGAAAATATCTAGTTTTAGCAGATTATAATGCCCCTACATTACGTATGTATTAAGGATACACCGCCAATGTTGATGATATTGCACTTATGCAAACACACTGCACTGAGAAACTGGAAAAAATCCAAGACGTCTTTCAAAAATCACAAAAGTGTTAACAGCGTTAATTAAAAAAAAATCCCTAATTTCTTACAGAATTTTCTAATGATGAATAGTCAAAGCTATTTACATCCAATATGTATAATTTTTACAAGATTGATACCAAAAGTCCTCTTAATTCTGCAAAGCGAAGCCTTCCAGAGAAATACAGTATTAATTAAACAAAACACGCAATTAAGCAACATTTTCTGAAAAGGGTCTCTTTCGCCGAAATTGAAGATGTATGGAGAATGTTGGGTAATAATACAGTAACCAAGGCAGAATTTATGCCATAAACACGAGCTTCCTAAAAAAATCAAAACAAAACAAGAATATAATTCCAGGTGAGCAAGTAAACCAGATACAGAGCCGTTTGCATTGTTACATATTCGAAAGATTCACCAAAAAACTGCGCGAAACTAAAAGCCTAGGAGACCAAGAAGAACATGGAACCGTAACAAGCCAGTGGCATAAAGAAGAATAAATTGCCATGAGACAGATGAAAGAAAGTGGGAGCGGAAGGTCAAGGCCGGAGAATAATGTTAATTCAGTAAGCCTTACTCTAAACGGGAAAAAGGTATGGGATTACTTAAGTAGATACCTAAGCATACCTATTCTTCTAAAAGTGATTCTCCAAAGTAAGCATCCTTTAGATTTACCTTTTTTTCTGCTAGCACATCCTTGTATGGATTATTATTGTAAGGATAGTTCCTTTTGATTATTCCAAGGAGTTTCTTTGAGAATAAAGTGAATAAATCAAGTGTTCAAACCTGTTGCATACGAAACACCCTATAAGTAAACTTAGTGGAAAGGAGTTTTGAAGTAATTATTATAGTTTAATTTGCTACTATAATTACTTTCAAAACTTTTCTTTGTTTACTCTTTACATTCCCCAAAAGTAGGTACTCACATCGAAACGACGTTGGCACCTTAAGAAAATCATATCAAAGTGATTATGAATAATTTGGTAATTTATTGCATTATATTCAATATATACATACCTACGAAAACCTTTATGAATTAGCACCTCAATGGCGTTTATTGTTTTTGATATTAATAATTTTTCTCTATTTTATTGCTCGTTTTCTTAACTGTTGATTAAGAGTACGTTGCAGAAAAAGACGGGAAATGTAAATAAATGGTGCATTTATAATCTATTCCAAAAGTAACTAGTTTACATAATTACAGTTACATTAAGTAAGGAACTATTGATATCAGAATATTGAAAATTTCTGTATAAGGAATATGATTCAAATACCAAGTATTTAGTAAAAATTGTTAGAGTTTATTTTGTCATATTCTAGAAGGCGTACAAGAAAAAATGCAGCATTTGTAGTTTGTAGGTATTATGTTGACAGTTAGGATGATTTTTAGCGTATTCACGGCACTCTAGATTGAGACCTAAAAATACCAAATTTTGCTAACCAAGGAAACGAAAACTAACAAATCACACGTCTTCAGACTCAGAAAATTTCGTCGAATCCGAATAATTGGAAATTTACAGTAAAAAGGAAGGTTTGGTTTTTTTTTTATAAAAAAATATACCTATGAGCTGAGTTACTCGTAGTATAATATAATATATTCCTGATTCCAACATCATGTCACGCTATCTGATAAGTATTTGCCTAATAAAAACTGCTTTAGTTTTTGGTATGGAATTTGGTGGCCGTAAAAACGGTTTGTGCTTATTTATATTTCATAAGATTTCAAGATTTTCTATGGCTTCAATACTATTTTCGTTATTTATTGAGAATTGTGATTATGGGGTATTTCATTTCTGGTATTTTATGCTATATTTCTATATTTCTTGTTTAATGTGCCACCAATTTATAGCTATGATATTTTTAATTAACTTATTGAAGCATGAAGCCAAACATTTATGAGCATAACCATGTTTAACGTTTGTGCAGAAAGAAGAGTGAATAATTAGTTACACAGTGAAAACGCTATGGGATAATATAATAATGATTTTGAACAATAATTATTTATTAAAATAAATTTTTGTGTTCTTACCTGTAGATGTTCTGATCAAGCGTTTGTGTATACTGAGGTGGCTCGTTGAATTTCGGCTTCTCAATATCGGTGACGGTAAGTTCGATATTCTGATCACCATCTGGATTTTCTTCTAGGGTACTGTTCTTTATACCGTAATAAAAGTACATGATAAACCCTAAAAAATAAACAATCGTAATGGCAGTCGTTTGATTTCATTTCCTGTTGCACAGCCCTCACCTAGTGTCATCCAAATCGTAAACCTAACTAATGTTAAAATAGACAATTTCAGTATCAGGTAGATGTTAACGGTTATGGCGATTGCGGGGACGAACGGTAATCCGGGTGTCATGAACATTAGCGTGTTTCTGAAACGGCAAAAGTGACAATAATAGAAAAAAATTGACCCCTGAATTGTCTCGTCTTGGACGGTTTTGTTTTCTTTTTTACCTGTTTTGAGGTTTTCGTGATATCGCCAGCAGTACGCCGATTATTGCGAAAAGAAAGAAGAACATAAATAGCGTGGTTGCCGTCGTCATGTTGTGCATGCCGCAGACGATAATCAAATCGAATATGCAGATGAGCAAATACAAAATGCCGACCATTTTCATTACGAACATTCCTGATTCTTCGGTTGCAGGACCTGTATCCACCCAAGGAAAGATAGCTGGACATAGATAGGTGGCTGCCTAAAATAAAAGTACTATGAAAGAAAATTCTTATTACTTTGCCACATCAAAAAATAATACTTGTAATCGGCGACCAATGTATCCTAAGCTAGGTCCTACCGTTGCTCCGACAACTCCTCCTGTACTGGTTGCACTACTTGCACCATGTAACGTCCCTGTACAATATGCATGGTACAGATAGAAATAATGCGAATAAGTTGGAAAAACTCACCGTAAAATTTGTTCTCCGTTCTATCAGACACCAAGAATTGGTCGTCCCTCATTGAAGATTCTTCCTCTTGTTCGTCACCTGGAAAAGTTTCGTCGCTATCTGGCGAGCTAGAATTACAATATATACTATAAATGAGGTATGGGCAACCTTTCCTTAGCTGAGGGCGTAATTTAGGGACTTAATCAGGTCGCGGACCGTAGGCAAGAAATAAGTAGGTGGTAGTGAATAAAGAAGCAACATTTTGATTTGAATTGATATCATTATTTCAATTTTCTGAATCTCTCGCGGATCGGATTGAAACTGGTGGAGGGCCAGATCCGGCCCGGGGGCCGGGGCTTGCCCATATATGCTATAAATGATGGCAAATACTTATTTTGTTTACGCAGCGAGTATTATGTGTTATTTGTAAAACGAGCAACTTTCCGTGCGCTTCGCAGGCGGAGATACGGAAAGGGTATATGGGTTGCGAGTTATTAAAAATATCCGGCTCGTTGTAGTAACGTAACCTGTGTGTTTGAAGTGCTGTATCCACGTTGTATGTATTAATGTCACAGATACGTAAATCGAGAAGACGAGCATCGTCAGACACAGTGACTAAGTTTATTAAATAGTTCCCGGATTTAACTTACAATGATGCAAAATTTAAGTAAAATACAAGGTCAAATTTCGTACTTCCTATTTTTTATTTTTCAATAAACTATATAATTTTAATTACACATGCGACCGGTTTCGGTTTGTTATTAACCTTCTTCAGGCATATACAAGTGAACTTTTATATATAGTAGTCAGTGTTGAAAAATTGAGAAAATGATAAATATCAAACTGCACAATAAAATGGGGCTGCATCGCAGCCGGACCTTTTCCGATGCAGGATTTTGCGAAGAAAAACACGCACTGATCGACTGCATCTCAAATTTGAACTATCGAGAATGTTTATGACAGATGCACCATGCATTCTGTAGGCCGATCTCTTAAGGAACAGTGTGGTGACTTTTTACATATTACGTGTAAAATACATCTTGTAGCAGAAACTGTTCGTAGATGTTATCGAGAGATAGATGCACTAATTGCGAGTACAAATGCAGTCTTTCTGAAATCTCCAAAACGTATTCGCAAATTTCATACACTGTATCCCAATCCCCTGAACCACCACAGCAGATTCTTACGCGTTGGGGAACATGCTTATAGGCGGCGTTTTACTATCATAAACATTTTCAGAATATAAAGAAGGTGGTTTTACTAAAAGACCCGAAACAATCTACAGTTATCCAGACAAGCCGAAGAAAATCCCTAGACAGTCAGGTTAAAGCAGATTTAAAAATTATTCGCCACAATTACTTCGGTAGTAGTAGTAGTTGAGGTAATAGAAAACTTCAAAAATTCTTCGTTGTCGTTAGAGGAATCATTGCAACTTATGAAAGATCTAGAACACGCAGAAACTGATTGTGTTCTGAGTAAGTTCGAAAGTGTTTTAGACAACAATTCAGATTTTGCTATACTAAAACAAATTTGTGAGGATACGTCTACAGATCCGTTAAGTTGTTTCAAAGATTATTTTAATTATGCAAATATAACATCACTAGATGTAGAACGATCGTTCTCTGAATATAAACACATTTTTTCCTCACCGCGGTCGGGTTTTGCAGAAATAACTTAATGCTGAAAATAACAGCTAGATCGCCGGATCTTACACCACTTAATTTTTTTCTCTGAGGGCATCTTAAGTCTAAGATGTATGCGACGCGTTCAGCTTCCTTACAAGAGTTACCCCAAAAAATGGTTGAAGAATGCCAACGAATAACGAGAAATGGTGCGAAATATCAGGAGGGCATATGGAGCAAGATTGTACTATAGATCAATCCAACGACCTGTCCAGAGGGGTGCGATTCCTTGGTTAAGGAGTGGGGAAATATTAGGACGCCACCTCGACGGTATCGTGTGGTACTCTATTTCAGTCTTTCCATATGGTTATTTTTTTCTTTTCGTTGTTGCTATGTAAATAACCGTGGTTGCTATAACACAGCAAACGGTCCAGTTACGCCATTTTTTAATATCATTTTAATATTTAGGCTTCGTTTTGTGATTCGTGATTGAAATTCGCGAAATCTTCGGCAAATAAGTTTGTTTGTACGTCTCATTTTATCACATAGTGTCGAAATGGAAAATATTTTATTAGGAACTCACTTCCAACTTAAAATATGCCAGGGAATATATTAATAAAACATTTAGTATGAGTATTGTTTCTTTAGGTTTTTTAGAGGAACTTTCAAGAAAGAAATCCATTACAAATTGCGACAGACGAGGAAACATTTTATTGAAGGCTTTGTAGATTTTTGAAAAGAACAGCAATTGCAATTGACAGAGAATTAGTGTTTCTTGTAGACGGCATCTACAGAAACTGGAAGCAACCACCGTTTTTTACTTTTTATGAAAGTGAAATACCTTTAATTCAAATTTTTATCCATGTTGCATCCATCCCAGTGGCTACAGTATGCGACCAAGGTACGAATAAGCAAGCCGCAACAATTTTGCTTATTAACAAGGCGAGGAGCACTTACAGAAATCGAAATAGTGAATATAGAGGATTCGATTTTGAAGTTTATCACCAAGAAATTATTCACATTTAATGAATCTTTTAACGGTCATTGGCCCAAAATATTTACTATTAAACACATAACGTTAGGAGTCTTGCCTTAAAAAGGGACGTATATGAAACAACTAAGCACAACTAATGGAATTTTTTTGCTGAAAATAGTAAGTTATAAAATTCCTTTAGTACGAATTGATTTTTTTTGCTTTCTCTTATTATATAGATATGGAATCATTTCAAGAAGCAGAGGGATCAGCAGAAGTAATACAATTTTAGATGCCGTGGAGAATTTTATCTGTCTCACTATCCTTCCTAGGTTTCGGTGTTGGAATGCTGAAACCTGCTTTCAAAGTGAGGTTTTCGTAGTTTTGATTACTCCTTGGGAAATGACGAGGGACGAACACCCTATACAATTCATTTATATTATTTTTCTTTTACTATTTACGTAATTTTTTGCTTCATTTCTTATATTTGCCTCCTAAAATGTTAAATTTAAAATGATATTGTTTTCTTTAAAGTTTTTATTTTACAACAAATATATTACGTTTATATATTTACATATGTTATTGATCAATCCATAGGAACTAGTATTCTGTATATTTAATTTATTGTATTTTTGTAATATTAATAAAGAGATTTAAACAAAATGTCAGTTTTTTTTTATTTATAAAATTCTAAATACAAATTTAAAGCACCAATTTAAAATATATCGGCATTAAAACTTCGCGCCATAATTTGAGTACCACAAGACAGCCAGAAGGCGGCGTAAATCGCGCTCCTAGGTTAGCCGGAAGAGTCACCATTCTGGTCAGGTTATCCTATGGACCTGCCACAATGAAATTCAATATGGCCGTTGAGTAGTGAAGTAAGTTTGACATAAAAATTGGTATAATGACATAAACACATAGAAACACTTGCATAAATGACTTACGGATATGACTGAACGCGATTTATTTGCACACAACGGCCATGTTAGGTCACGTGGTTTGGATTGATCTATTGTATGGAGGTTAATGGTCATGACTTTGAACTTTTAATAAAGTAAGATCGAAACACCTTCATTCAATTCGTATTTTATTACACAGGTTGCAAAGTATGCACTTTTTGCTTCCTGATTTAAAAATAGTTATTTGTATCACTAGGTCAGAAACTATAGTTTTGCGAGTGTGAGTGCGGTTTGTGGGGGCGAGGCGAAGCCGAGGTCTCACAAGTGCGAATACTCGCAAAAGAGTTTCTGGCCGTGTTTTTGAGCCGACAAATCTTAATTTTGTTGTAAATAATAAAAGAAATTAACGCTAGGGAGTTAACAGTACAGGTTGGCAATACATATTACGTATGAATTTTGAATTGGAAATCAGGGTTAAAATACCTTAGTGTTTTGACGTTTCAATTTTCTTGGTAGTTTTGATACATATTCATCAATAATAAGGACAATGGAGACCCCAGCTCATTTTACAGAGGTTGTGTGTGAAGTTATTAACCTTTTATTACCTGTAAAATCTTCCGAAAATAGAATTGGAATGAATATGAATTAATTAAGAGATTGTGTAACGAGAATGCTGTCATCTGTCATCGAATCTATAATTAATGGCAGAAATGTCAGTAATTCCAATATAGTGTTGCCAACCAATAGTGGTCTTTTTGCCGGCCTAGGCCGGAGAATGGTAAGTTTCCTGCCGATTTATAGTAATGTAAAATCAGTGTTTCTGGACGGAGGCGCAAAAATTAATTTTGATACATGTTGCCTCAAAGCGAATTAAAAGACTTTCTGAACGATTGGTCACAAGACCCATGGTCTCTATTCAAATTTCAAAGGTGGGGGCTCGTTTCATTTGTAATGCCCTGTATATATAATAAAAAGTAACACCTTGGCATCCATCGAAAAAACGCGCAAATAGACACATGGACGGAAAAAATTACACAGAGAAAATAATTATCCACTTTTCAGAAGGTGGTTATAGAGACAAAAACACAATAAAATCGATGACTTACCTTCTGGTGATCCTTCGTATCATGACACGCTGCGTCGGTTGCGAAGGTATCGGCGATTGGGAAGGCGCAGGAATTTGTTGACTCAAGCTGGTATCTAGAGCGTGCTTTAAGGTGTCAGGATGAAGTTGATTCCCGTAGAGGGTGTGTTCGTTTTGCGTGCGGCCTAGTTCTTCCTTAGTCGGCGATCCTCTAAGCGGGGTCCGCAAACTTTGGGGTAGCAGTTCGACGAGGTTCGTCGAGTGCGGCTGATACCTCAAGATTAGGACGCAGGTAGACACCAAGGTGTACGCTAAAAGGGTCCCTGTTTGGCAAGAGCGTCAGCTCCTATTAGGTCCGAAAATTTAGAAGGTAATTGAAAGTTCGGAAGTTAAATTGGAACGAAGCTTTTGGTTTAGTTGGCGTCCTAATTGAGCAAAATATTTAGGACTGCGTTTAATATCTTGAAAGTATGGGAAATATTCGACGCTTATAGTTTATATTCTAAGTAACAAAACTTTTCTTTAGTAATTAATGCTTCAACTAACAACAAACCCAGTTTTAGCATTTACTCTCTGCATATACAAAGACGTGCAAGGACTGTTCCGTAGGAATAAACACACAGGACATACGATCACTCCGCGCGACACGATTTTATTAATTCGGGAGAAATGTTTCGGGAATTCGTGAATTCCATGTTCAACCGAAGACCGAATGAATTTAGAACAAGACATAATATCTAACCGCGCCTGGTTATTCCTACCCTAAATCTATATTTACAAGGGTTTTTTTTTCATTTTTTCACGCTTACTTTGACTTGCTAAAATACAATGAACTTAAAGAAATATGTAACTGGGAAAAAAATCTGTTTACCCCAAGAAATTTATCAACACCTAAGATGTAATAAATTCTTAGAAGTTCTCATCATATATATAATTTTGTAGGCGTCTGATTCCCTTGAAAAAGTTACATTTTTTCAGTTGTTCAAAGTTCTGAATGGTAATTTTAAATTTTATGTCCAGTATCATTTATGTGTTGTGCAACACTGGATGGCTCAAGCCTCACATAGCGATAATGCGCTATGTGCTCCATAAATCTGGTTCTGATTGCACGTTTTGTCTGTCCAATGTAAACTTCATTGTAGTCCCCGCACCCCAACCAATTTTCAGCGCTCACAAAATCAATATCATTTTGCTTCCCATATGTTCGATACCTGCACGTTTCCTCCATCACTACAACCAAGCATCTGTATCTTTAAATTTGATTTTTACCATTTTTCTAGTTAAATTTTCAGCTTGTTGGAAATGATTCATGAACGTATTCCGATATTTAGCGTTTGTGAACATACATTTTAATACTAGCACCACCTGTTGATTTTTTCGACTACGTTTTTTTTTTATGCGTCATATCTTTTTTCGCACTTACAATTTGCTGAGTAGAGTCTCCATCTCTTAAAACTTGATGTACAGGTAATCGTGATATGTTTAATGTTAGATTGACTACGCTACTTTGTTTCAATAATTTTACCAAGACCAGTATACCACTGGAGTAACTGGAGATCCCATCCTTGGGAATCCAGAGCTAATTGTATTGCTAATTTATGATATAAATGATTTAGTCAAATATGGGCTTTGGTAGGAATACGTTGTACTATGTTATCTTAGAAAACGTTCTCTATTTTTTTTTTAATAGACCTATCATTCTTTAGAGCAGCTCCTTAACGTAGCTACCTGCTCTGGAGTTCTCTGAGTCTAGCTGTAGTAACCCTATTCTTTACAGTCCGTTGCATTGACACAGAACGTGCACCGGTGATTATTCTCTCCTTGAAGAATCTATAATCAGCGTCTTTCACCAGGTCGATCTTATCGATATGATCGGCAGACTAATCATTTTGATAGACTTCCTGTCTTTACTAAGTAGGTTTTTAACATATTCTTTTGTTACTCTAAGCATTGTTTTGCTTTTGTACTTGTGATTTTTGCCACCATTCCTTGGACTTATTTGGTAGTACCGAGAGAAGGACCAGCTCCAGCAAAATGCTTTGATAATCCACGTTTAGCCAAATCATCTGTCGCTTCACTTCTCTTAATTAACTTCCTTAGCGTGGTTACCTCGATTAGTGCATTTAGACAGCCGCAAATAACCTCGGAGGCAACTCTATCGGTATTGATCTCTTTAAGTGTGAACTGGCTATCAGAAAAGCGCTTTCTAACTTTCTGGGTTTTTTCCCCATACATTCCGATTTCTACGCCGTTATCAATTTTAGATTTGCCAAGCAATTCATAGTCTACTCCTATCACACAGACAAGCTAACCTTTGCACACCACTCATTGTTTTGACCTTTTCCACCTGTCGCACCTTCGGGCACTATACCAATGTTCCGTATGTTACCATATAGTGTATAACCACAGTCATTTCAGAGTTGAGACTCTAATTTATTTTTACATAATCTCCTGCACCTGCCCAGTACAATGGTGGCCTTGTTGGTTGTTTTCTGAATATATGAATATCATATGTGTATGATTGATATCCCAAGCTATTTCGCTCTTTTGGCGTATGGAATCTTTTTTTCATCCACCTCCGTCATTTTCTTGTGAACGTGACAACCTGTGTTTTCTGAGTATTGACTGATGGTCGCTCTTATTTATACCGGCAATCGACCGTGTTTAAAGCGGTTTAAATTCGTTCTACCAGAATAAAAGTTTATTGCGGGTATTCCATATTGCGGATAACCATAATTAAATGGACGCCTTAAGAGTTTAATGTAGGTTCCATGCTTACAATCGAGTAACCATTACTAACGTACTCATTGACAAGTCCTCTGCATATAATAATATTTGTAATAAAAACAATTGCAGATATTGTCACAAGATTTTGGCTTAATATAATGGCTATAAACAATAGTCAATGAAAAGTGTATAGATAAAGCTTGCAGTCGGTAGGGATTTCATATGAATGGGTAAACAATTATATAATTTTGTTCCCCAGTAGTCAATGGATCTCTGTGTGGATATCACAAGAATGGTGGAATGGTACCCTTATGGCTTCTCTATTGCGAGTTTGATAAATATGTTGACAATCATTTAGTGAGAACAAACTCTTGTACATGCACCACAATTGATACATGTACACTAATGCGACAGAAAGTATATTTTCACTCTCGAGTGTGTTCGACAACTTCCGTCATAATTTAAATTCCATAGGAGTCAAAGAGAACGTTTTTGTAATATAAATATCCTTTGAATTTCTGTAGACGTTACCCAAAAAGGAATTTCGTAGGACAAGAGGGAATGAAAATGTGCAAAATACGATGACTTAACAGCTTCATGGTCTGTTAGGCGATTTATTTGCTTTAAGGTATATAATGCGGTTCCATATGTGTTGGTGCCACCTCATGTTGTTATCGATTCTGAAGTCCATAAGTTTTGCAATAGGCCGTTCACCTTTACGTATGGTAAGTACAGTTTTCTGCGTTTTGTTTTGATTAACCTTTAGTTTGTTTGCAACAAACCAGCTCTTTACGTAGTCAAGAACCTTCTGGTAACGCTCATCAAGTTCATGCATAATCGCCCTTTGCACCAAGAGCGGTGTATCATCTGCGTACAAACATACATCCGCTCCAACAACAATTGACGAGAGGTTTATTATATATATTATAAATAATAAGGGCCCGAGGATTGACCCCCCGAGGGACTCCATAAATGATGTTATTATTATTGTCCCTGATCATATTAAGTGGGGTTTACTGTGTTTCATAGTTAAGTGTAGCAGTTTAAGCTAAGGGTAGTATACAGAGAGCAATTGAAGTTTATTGCAAAATAGTAAAGCTGATAACTCTAAGTTTTAACAGGACATTCCAGTATATACGTTACCTATAGACATCATTTCGACTAGAATTTCTAAACGTATCAGGAGTGCTGCCGTGGCCGCTGTCAGACCGCTGACGAATGTAGCTAACGCTGGAGTACCCGTGCTCGGCCATACCTGCGCGAATAACCTGCAACAGGACGAACGGCTGTAATCCTGTCGACCGTGCTGATACCGTCGGGAAAGGATAAAAGGATTACTTGAATATTAAACCGTCCTGTGCCATGGCGTACACAATCCTTGGCATCGGAAACATCGATCCAAACATGCTGACTGTCAGGCCGGCTAGTGCCCCCACGGCCACTATATATTTGCAATTGTATGCGCCGACTTGTCCGAACATTTCGACTAGTGCCGAATCTTGGTCTACTTTATCATACGGAACTGGAAACAAGGTTCAACGTTATAACGATATGTGGAATAGAGGGACTAGAAATGGGTATGAGGTTTGAGTACGCATATATTTTAAATACAATTTCCGTAGATTATACATAAACTGCGATGGAATTTGTAATGGTTTCAATTTGTTAGGAGAGAAATTTTATCATATCCTAAAGCTCCAAATTTTATTATTAATGTAAGTCGAGTACGTATTAGACTCTATACAGGCTGTGGCATTTATCTGTGGACCGTCTCTTATGGTTAACCTAACCACTTATCTAAAATATGTTTTAGAAAAAACTGATTCAGGATACTCTACATCCCTAAATTATTTTTATGTATATAGGATGTTGAGTTTGGCCTGCGCATTATTTAACTTTGTTATAAATAGAACACTCTATACATTATTACATGTTTGAATTGTGCTTGATTCAAAATGGAGCAGATTTAATTTACTTTACCCTACACTAAAATCGAACGATTTCGGAGATATTCGACATTTTAGGAGAAAAATTGCATTTACAAGGTTCACTTGAAAAATTAATAGCGCCTTTACTTATAAAAATTGTGCGATAAATGTGTAGTACAGTTGTGACAATGTTTGAAACTATATAATCAAAAAATAATTTCTTTCTAATATTATACAGTCTGTTCTTGAAGTTATAATACAGCTAGACATCTTTAAACGAGTGAAACTAATTTTTCTCAAATGGAACATTCTGTATATTTTTATGCCACATGATACAGAATTAAGTTCTCTGTAAACGGAATAGAACATTCCCTATTATTTATTTTTGACTAAACAGTTGAATATCTTTTTCACCATTATTTTATAGTAGGTACAGTTGTATGTATGAATCCTGATTGTGGTCGATGAAGCTACCACAATAGAGTATGCTGATGACCTGGCCCTCATGGTCGCAGCAGATGCTGCTGCAAATGATCTCATATTCAAGGTTAATTTTTGAAGGAATAGAGAAGAACAACTTGCAGGTGGCTTCCAATAAAACAGAAGCCGCCATATTAATGGGACCATAAAAGCCGGGTGGAGTCAGTTTCACGATAAAGGGCGTGTCCATAACCCTGAGAAAGAAACTGCGTTTCGTGGGTGTGACGTCAGGTCATGGTTTGAAGTTTGCTGCACATGTGAGGGAAGTACGGGCGAGAGCTGAGACTACACTGGTGGCGCTGTTGAGAGCCATGCTAAATATTGAAGGACCGAGCAGCAGAAAGAGACAGCTTCTGTACGGGGTAACGCAGTCCCAGATTCTTTATGTGGCATTGGTGTGGATAAAACATTTTACAAGAAGAACAAAGAAATCCTGAAAAACCCACAAAGGAGAGTACCCTAAGGAGTATTAGTGGTTATAGGACCATTTCCAATAAGGCAAGCAGATTATTGCTGGAGTGGCACTGTTGTCTATCTTGGCTAATGAACAAACGAGGCTGTATCATTATAGGGGACGACAGCGAGGGTCTCCAAAACAAAAAGCAATAGAAACAACCTAAAAGATTGGCAGAAAATATGGGAATGGGAATGGAATGCAAGGCGGCATCGACGAAGTCATTGATTCCGGACGACGCTTCTTGGGTTCGCTATCGTTTCCAGAATACTGATTACTACACTACCCAGTTCCTTTCTGGGCATGGGCATTTCCGAGCGTATCTGTATAGATTCCGTCTAGTGGAGGACCACTGATGTGGATGCTGTATATGCCTGAGCACACAGTGCCTGGTTGAGGAGCCTGGGAGGCTTTTAGTCATACATAACATCACAACGACGATGACAAAGAGTTAGGATAAATTGGAAACTTGTTAGCTGTTTGGAAAAGAAAACCTTGCAACCCGTGTGAAATTTAGTAAAGGCCGCCTATTCGAAAGTACACTCATAAGGCAGTTCCGGGTATGCAGCGACTCGAAAAGCGCGGGTTTTTAGTAGGTAGTTCGACGAGAGTCCTATACTGCTGCACCATAGAGCCAAACTCGACAGCCACAAAGGATTTTTTCCACAGAAAAAAATAATAAATAGAGAAACATAATACAAGGATATTATAAATCAAATTTAATATTCTTTCCCGCTTCTGATCTCTTATTACGTTTGACACCTTCTATTATTGCTTAAGATATCTTAGTAGATAAACAAATATTGTAGATACGCACATAATAAAAATATTGTTAAAAATATACTTCCATTAAATTATAATAAATGTGTTTAAATAAACTTCTCGTTTATTTAAACACATCAGTTTTAATAATAGAGTTCTTTACTAAAGTTGGTGCATATCCATTCTGTACTTGTAGTTCACAGCATATCTGTAGGTATAGATGGGGTCGGAGCTCCCCTAGTTATAAACGTTGCTATAGTGACTGAAAATTTGATGACTAACACAGGAAGGAACGTACAAATGCTTTTGCTACAGTTAGTTAATAAATGAAAAGCATACATTGTTTAGGATTTCCATAAGGGCAATGTTTCAACTTCAGATAAATGAGATGCAACGTATAACTTATTCAATTAGAACACTTAGGGTATTATACTTTAGTCATAATAAGTTATCATACCGCTTCATCACTAGAATGTAATGTAATTGCTCAAATATCAAAAGTTATGGGAAATCAAAAGAAAAAGTGTCTAATGGTTATCATTTGTTATAACGAATATATTGAATAAGAAAGAGTATGGATAACTGACAGTTGCTGTTTCAAAGGTTCGCATACAGATTATTCTTTCTAAGGAAGACTAAATAATACCTATGTTATCATGTATACAGGCTGTCTGTAAAAAGTCTTTACACCCGCCTACTTCTTCTTCAACTTCAGGAACCCTTACAACACGTTGCCTTCCATAATCAGCGGTTGCAGGAGCAAAGCGACCGATCTCCCGAAGACGTCGCTCAATGGCAGCAAACGTTGGGTGACTTGGTATTCGACGATTTGGAAACCTTTCAGAATACACCCTAACACACTCTCGAGTATTTCCTTCACAAAATCCAAATACCAATAGCATATCGGTATATTCTGCATTGGTGTATTGTAAGGCCATGATAAATCACGAAAAGTTAAGCTTTAAAGTATTTTAGATTTGACACTATTATTACTTAGCCATGCGAAATTCATTTGTTTATGATAGAAATCATAGGCGACTGGCTTACTTTTTGCTTTTTTCGAAAGCACGACCATAAGCACTTTTTTTCGTTTTTCTCGAAAATGAATAAAAATAAGAAAATTTTACAAGAGACATAATTTGATCGCTTTTGAATACTCTATCAAATAAAAATTATTTCGTGTCTCTACTATAGACAGCAGAAAAATTATGTTAATTTTCATAATGGTCATGCGTGTTTCATTCAGTTCCGGTATTAGTATTTTCTTGAAATTTTCTCAAAACAATAATACTAACTGACCATGATAAATATTATTAAAATCGCATAAGCCGTTTTGAATTTATAATAAAAAAACGATTTCAAAATTTTAACTTCAAGGCCGCATAGCGTCCAAACTAAGCGACTTTGGACTAAGGAAAATTGACTTAAATCGGCTTATTTTGGTCTATGGAATATGTGGTAAGCGTGTGTAATAGATTTTAAAACACAAGTGTCACAATGACGTTTATGTAATGCGAGTACAAGTTTGAAAGTACGAGCATTACATGTCATTGTGGCACACGTTTTTTACAGTATTTTTTCTAATTTGCACATTAATCGCCTATATTACGTTCCGGCAAGAGTCCCCCCCACCACGTTAATATCTCATTACAGCACAGTATGCTGTAATAGCCATATCAGCACTGCGTCGTCTTTTGTTTTAGCTTTATTACAACATCCAATTAGAAAAAGACCTTTTACAGACACCTTATATAGTGTTTTCAAACAGAATTCATGAACAAAATAATTTAATAAAAATAACAGGGTATCCATGAGTTTATCTTTTTTGGCAACCCCTGTACAGTCCTAGATATTTTTAAATTATGTATTACTGTAAATCATTCCACTTTTCGGTAGGATACTTGCACAAGTTTATTATAACATATATAATTTTGGTGGAGGCGGATACTATTTATAGCATTGCTATAATTAAGTGAAATTTTGAATGTTATTGGAGCTCTTACATTATACAGGGTTGTTCATAAACGTTTCAGCTATTTAAAACGTGCTGATTTCCACTTTAATCTATTACCCATCATAAGTCTTTAAATTAATTTGCAATATTACCTATTAATGTTAACATCATCGAACTGGTGACGTACGCTATTAAGATAATCGCTAAACTCGAGACGATCGCTAACGGTATTGATTTCTTTGGATTTGTTGCTTCCTCGCCCGTCGTGGCGATTATGTCGAAGCCTATGAATGCATAAAAGCAGGTCGCAGCCCCAGTGAATACCTAAAAAAAGAAAGAAAAAAAAGACGGAAAGAAGAGAACAACAAAAGATTGCAATAAAAATGTTATGCCTGCCGGAGAATTCTCAATTCGAGAATGATTTTATAAGTAAAATATGATGAGAATTGCTGCTGTTAAATTATTATATTTTGGCCGTAAATCAACTCAATTCATGCTTATTCTTTATCGAGAATTTTATATAATTTCCTTTTGACTTTCTCAGGTTCTTTCAATTTTTAGCTGTCTGTTTGATCATATTTTATATACCTTTAAGAATTTGTATTAAAGCGCCATTATTTCTGTATAAAAACGGAACAAGTAAAATAAAAGCAATTTAATCAAAGTTTATTAACACACCATCGTAAAACTATGTCGTATACACTCTGATAATATATAGTAGATGTTATTGAACTTACGTTAAAATAACAACCACTTATTTGCGGTTCGTGTTTGTTAAGGGTAAACATTTGTATTCACTTTATTGATTGAATCGGAAACGTTGTATCGTTAAGGAAAAATCCTAAAATATATACATATGAATCACTAATTATCTACTTATTATTACGGAAGGTCAACGTACGATTTACTACGGACTTCATTTGACACTAAAATTTAGTTTTTAAGAAACGACGCATTCATCAATATTACACCGTATGGTACACCTTGAGTAATGACGTCAACAATGAAAGTATTTCAAATAAATTAATTCAAATTTAATCTATTGGATATCCACCCAAATTCAGTGGAATACAGAATTATAGAATAATAATTAACTTGAAAACAATACACGGGAAAATAGATAGTTAGGATAGATTTTACTGCAATGTTGAACACAAATTAAAAGAAAAAGCATAAATTGCTATTAAAAATGCCATTAGATAAAATATGTCACAAAGCCAAATGAACGAAATTATACCAAGAATTCAACTCGTGTTTTGTAATATTTATTAATCACGAAATTCCTTAATTTCCATTTAAGTTGCTTGATAACACTTTCAAAGGAGCTAAGATAAATAATGGGTATACATCTTTATAGTTGCTTTCATCATCATTATTTTCTAAACCTTCTGTTTTTCCTTTCACAACATTTACAATTTCTTCATCAGCTAAATTATTAAAGCCTCAAAGTAAAAGTCAACATCTCCCATGTTTATATCTTGCTAGTGTGCGTTAAAGAACTAGAAAGAAGGTCTTTCTATGCGTAGTAAGTGTGGATGATCTTAATTCCATAAAGAACATATCTTCCTTCTTGTGAATAATATTGTGGTGGTTTTAGAGGATCGAAATATTGCTTTTACCAAAACAAATAGAGATAATACAAAATTTCTTGTTGAAATAAAAATCAGAAAATTAATTGTTCTATTTCGCCAACATTTTATTTTTTCAATAGAAAACTTTTAAAATGTAGCAAAGTCATTCCAAAGTATTATATCATAAATATTGGTTTGGATATAACTGATATCATTAGTCTTTGAGCAAATACCTAGTAGTCCAAATATTATGTCGCAATTTTTTGTCTTGTATCACGGGCTAGGTGCGTGATAGATGGTAACTCAGGGTCTGGGCAGTGGTTGGGCAGGGAATCCAAGGCAATATTAATATTATAATAGTACTGATAGTTGTATTGTACCTACTTTGTAAATATGACTAACAACTTGGTGTAGAGGGCTGCAACAACAAGGGATGTTACACGTAACAACCTTTAATAATAACTTCCGAGGTTAAATAAATATTGGTTAGAAGGAGTCCTTCCGGGGAGTGAATGAGAGTCCCCTTCAGAGAGTCTTCGACAGGAAACGCCTTCTAGGGATCTCTACAAGCCTTGCCAATAATAAACATTGTTAAGTTTAACCTTGCCTGTTGTTTCGAAACCTGTCTACTACGACGTATACAAGGTAGGTACAATTATTATTATTAATACATATTAATCTTGCTCAATGAGTGCTCATCCCTGGGTTACCTTTCTCACGCGCCTGCACCGTGATATTTGGTGGAGGTGCCTCACCACGTGACGTAGCCCGACATAGTGTGTTATAAAGTATGTTATGCATGTTTTAAGTAATACATAATTGGAAAAAAATTCATATCTTCAGTTCTACTTCTGAGGGAAATGTTTTAAATAACTTTTAGCCAACCAACACAAGTCATTTATATTTGTACTACATTGTACAAGAATAGACACGATAAAAACTTTTACTTCTCCAAAACAAAAAAAAAGTATTCACTTTATTTTTTACCTGTTTTTTTATTTGCAATATTAAAGTTTATGAGATGTTTTGTGGAGCACTCAATACACTTTATTGCAACATTTCACTCAATAGTATACTAATCAGCAGAACCGGAGAGCGATCTGTTGTTCGTATGTTTTCGGTTTTACTGCTTCCTTTTGTGTAAAAATTCTATTGTTATGAATCAGGTATACTTACCCCGGACCAGCCGTATGGAAGGAATCCCTGGTGTTTCGACCAATTATCGCTATCCACGTAAAACAATCCCGCTGACATGACGAACACCCACACAGCTAAGTTAATGGCGTTAAGTATATTGGTAAAAATTAAAGATTTTTTCACACCCGCTGCCAAGAGCAGCATCATTAGTAACGTTATAACAAACGCTAAAAAATCCGGCGGGTTACCTGGAAGAAATAAAAAGAATGAAATAAAAATTCGAGTCATACATTTTCAAAAAAAAAAAAAGAACGATTTGGTTACATTCAGATTTATTGTTTGTTGATGGACTAGAAAATAAAGAATTAGAAAATCCCATATTATTTGAATTTGAAATATATGTAGAGTTACTAAAAATGCTACGAGCAGTTATATCAGGAAAAACAAAACTTTCAATACTGAACCACAATTTGAAAAAAAAAAAATAAGAGAAGTTTGGATAAAAAATGAATTTTCAAAGAACCAAATACCCAACTTTTTTCAATGTTCCCACAAAAACTAGAAGGGTTTCTTAAGACAATGAAATTTGCGGACAAGACACATCATCTCGTTTAGCAGAGTCTACTGAAGTCTACTGAATCTTTTTGTAGCATTATTTAATGATGAGAGTCTTTTAGTAGACCAAATACTTTAAATGTTCTAAGATATGCAGTTTAAAACGGAATGGAAATGATTTAATATTTATTATTTATTTCCACTTTACATGTCAAAATTATTTTTGTATAAATAATTATAATCAACGTTTGCTCTATGCACTTTTTTCAAGAAACTGCCTGTATCTTGTGAACAGTCGAAAAGTAGTTCCCAAGTGTAGGCGGTTACTTTTCATGATATTCGCTTAAAACTTTTTACTAGTGTCTTTTAAAGAAATAAAATGGACGTATTTAGATCTTAAAGAAAAATAACCTTAATGAGGGCATTATGAATATTGTACGTTACTTCGGTAGTCTGTACATGTACCTATTTTTGTTCTTTTTATTTTTATGGCACTTACAACTTTTCAAAATACTAAATAGACATCTTTATTAGAAAAAGAAAAGAACCCATAGCATCGCCATTGTAAAATTGCAATGTTAAGCGATCCTTAATTCACAAAGCTATGCCAGTGTGCGTACACAAATAAAGCAAACTGATGGTCGTTTTTGTTTTTTAAATCAACTTTTGTTGAATCCCAGAGGAGAGTGATAATTCACAAATTTCATTTGCAAGCACGCATAAATTTATTTTATATCCGTTGTTTCCCCAGCTGATGCTTTCTCCTTCCATATAAAATTATGCCAGGCGCTTTGATGAACAATGTGTATTTTACTAGACTTTCGAATTAAATAAATGCAAACAGAAGGCGAAAATGTTTTATTTAATCAGAGAAAAATATTGTGATAGTAAACAGAAAAAAAAGATATATTGTTTTAATATTGTAGTTGAAGCCTAAGCAATTAGTGCTTTTCAGGCACCCCTGCAGAACCAAATCTCTCTCCTAATCATCATTACGACCCCGGAAAAAACCGGTTATCGTCCGTAATTGACTAGAGTGAGATTTGAAACCGCAAGTCATCAGTCATGGATGGCCACGCGTGCAAGCTACTAGGCTATCCGGTTACATGAGTTAATTCTGTAACTTCATTAAAAAAAATCCCTAAGCTGCATTTATTTGGAATATATTAAGTGTTTTATTTATATTTCTCGTATTTCTATTGGGAAGGCTCAAACAAGTATCTTATTTATTCAATTCATTCTGGCCGAATTAGGTTCCTAATTGCAACATAAGCCACTATTTTGCTTAATTCTGCTTGGCCAAACTATTGCAAATGGTCGTGGAAAAGCGGATATTTTCGACATACTAAATAATTCAATTGCAAGCAAATACGTACACTCGCGAACGTACTGTGTATTAACGAGAGAGGAACTACTGAACCGGGTTCACGATGCGTTCACCAATATAACCCCAGACGAACTTCGGAGATCGGTTTCGCGAGGAGTAGGTACATGATAGAATGATTCAGTGTTTGGACCAAAATGGTGGTCACATAGAACAATTATTGTAGTTATTTCGTTCAATTTATTTTATTTTTTCTTGTCATTATGTTCCTAATTTTTTTGTTTTTCATTTGTTACTACGTTTCAAATTTTCTTATGTTAATGTTTTGTTTCCATTTTCTAATTAAAATGAAACACATACGATGTTTCAGTTTCTGTTAAAAATCACATTAAAACAGAACATATTGACATAACAAGAAAACCGTTGTAAATAGATATAGGGAAAGTCATAGCGAATCGATGCAGAATTAAATTCTGCATCTGATCATCCAATAATATACAGGGTGTTCCATTTGAAGAAAAGAACTTTTCCAACTTTGAAGATTTTGTAATTGGTCATGCAGTTTTGGACACCCTGTATGCGACATATCAATTGTCAATGTGGATTTCGAAAGTGTCATTCTTGTGCTTCCATCTACCCTAGAAGTGTTGATTACCAGTCGAAAATGGGCAAGAGATACTGTGTTGCAAATAACGCTACATCTTTCAAAATTTTCAAAAAAATCAAGATATCTAAGTAGCAGTTGAAAATAGGTATAGGGAAACCTATTAGAACTCATCATAAAATTTTCTCAGAAATTTAAAAATGAAATAATATACAGGGTATTCCATTTAAGATAAGAAAGTTTTTGGCGACTTCCGGTACAACCGGAAGTGGTAAGACCCTGAAAATATTTTAAAATGAAAGAGAATCTTGAATAGCCCCGGATTCCAAAAATTCAGAGTCTCAGATTTCTTCTAACCTCGGAAACTTCTAACGAACGGTTACCATGGAAAACCCTGTATACCTTTGCCTTTCGCAGAAGAAATTTACTGTTGCAGCTTCTTTTTTCTGTCATGAGCTACTAGAAGATTTGATAATTTTTAAATTAAAAACGCAAATAATTAGTTATTTTCAATTTTATTAAACTGGTAGAAATTATACTGGTAGAAATGAACCTCATAAACTAGACGTGTTTGAAGAAAGAAAAATACTGTCTCTAACTACGTCACTGCCGCAATATTAGAACGTTTTCTTGGTATCGTTAAAGACAAGCGAGTTACTAGACATGCTCGAAAAATCGCCAAACGCAGTTTTTGGCTATAATTAAAGAAAAAAACGAGATAACAAATATTTGTTTTCGCCATTGAGTATAACCCGAAAAAAGAGATCAACATTTTTTAGTAAACAAATACTCGACTAATGTCGGAACTGCCTCCCCAGAAAATAATGTCGTACTTAATCCTAGAATAACAGCAACCAGTGTAGACTATGCGCAACACCTGCTCACTATCCAAATTTTTCACTTGCCGCATAGCAAAAGACAACCTGCTCAGGGTACTGCACAGCTTGTTTTTGAGATTTTTTTATTATCTACAATTATGCCGAGAAGCCTGGCAGAACTGGCAGTTTTGGTAACTAAATGGGATTTGCTAAACGAGTAGAGAAAACCAAATCGTGAACTTTTAAGTCGAGCCATTCTTCAATGTTTTTATGGAATTGCCCTTTAATAAAATTGTAGTATGGTCAGCATAGTTAATTGTTAATTGATTTAAATGACTAATGAATATTATGTAAATCATTCATGTATATTATAAATAAAAAGGACCAAGTATACTGCTCTGCGGCATACCTTGTCTTATAGTCTGAGTAAGTTGTTTTATTACTGTAGCTTGCTTACGATTTGAAAGATAGCTGCTAAACCACGACAAGGCTGTACCGCGGATATCGTAACATGCAGGTTTTTTTCAAAGTATTTGATGATTTATATTATCAAAGACCTTGCTGAGATCTCATAGAACACCACAACATGCCTCTTTGTTTTCAAACGCATCCAATATATTATCAACAAGGTCATATAGAGCAATTACTGTACTTTTGCCTTTAATGAAGCCATGTTGAAATTTGCTGATCAAATTATGTTTCTTTGAAAGAGGAGGATAACCTATTAAAAACAATTCTTTCAATTTGGAGAAAGCTGTTAATAAACTAATGCATCATTTATTGAGAAATTACGTAAACATACATGATAATGAAACAGTTGTGTTGTTTTAATATAAATGCAACGTATATTACAGCGGCCCAATTCCGTACTTAACCTAGCAGCCACATCTGTTTTGCTTCTACGTAGCTTGTATAAAGTCGACGTTTGCTTACAGAGATCTCGTTTATATAATAATAATCAATTTATCTATGATATGTACCAGTAAATAACAAATCAGCCGGACATATAATTGAATTGCACCTCTATTTTAAACCCCTATTATACTGGTTGATGTTAAATACTATGGCAATTGATCTTACCACCAATTAGACGTCCTACGTTGCTAATTATTGCTTGGGATATCGCTCCGTTTGCCAGCGCATCGAAACAGGCGCTGAGGGCACAGGCGCACGCGCTCGTGCCTATGAGGTATTCGAGGATCATGTTCCATCCTATCACAAAGGCTATAAATTCTCCTACTGTAACATAGGAGTACATATACGCCGAACCAGTCGTATGGGGCACCCGAACTCCGAATTCTGCGTAACACGCACCTGAAAATAGAAAGATAATAATTACCGACAATTCAGGACATAGCTGTTCAATGTTACATAAATTACATAAGAAACTATTGCTGCAAAGATTCGTAATTAAGTTTCGTGTGCTTCATTCATGTGCCATCATATATCGGGTGCATAGGTGGTTTCAATTCATCAAGCAATTGTTCTTGTCTGCACCGCTCCACATGTGGTTCGCGTCCTTGCTCAGAAATTGCATCGGGAGATAATTAAAGGCACGGTTGTCCCTTGTGCGATGTTGCATGGTCATTGGCTGGCGTAATTACTCCTGGGCAGTCAATTTTCTGTTCCTTAACGAAGTTAGGATCGCATACGCTGGATCGATTGTAATTAATGCAATTCCTCTTGGATGATTTGGTGTTGGTATAAAATTATGTTGACTGATCCTGGGTCAATGAACGAATGTACCACCCCTGGATTTAGATTTGACATTTCAATAAATAGTTAATTGGAATTGGTTTTCTTAATTCGAACAATTACAGAATACTATTGCTAAAATTTCTAGCAATAGTGTCCAGAACTGGAAGAAAATGGTTTCTTGCGGTCAGTCGAATGTATATCTTGTTTTGAGAGTAAATACGAATTTAGAAAAGCTAGAGAGCTAATATAAGAAATAAAAATTAATTGAAAGCTTGAGGTTATTTGCAACAAAATTAGTATATATAGAAACATCCTATAAATAACTGACTCTATCGAAAAAGCAAATATTTGATACCATGAAGCAACTATGGCATATTGATCATAAATGCTCTCTGAAAAAATTTGTTGCTGGTTCCAATTGACGAGTAAAAAGGAAGTTGGAGACTAAAACACAAAAAAGAATCTTTGGGATTGTACATATACATAGACGGATGCAAGGGACAACAAGGATTGGGGATCAGGGTTAGCAGACAATTTATTCTTTTGTTCAAATAAATCTGTTGAGTGCTATATGGCTGACTTTTCAGTTAGATTATCAGATACTAATCAAATAAATAGCTACAATTCTCTTCATTACATCCTTTGAACCAAATAACAAAAAAGAAAACTGTTTTTCATATTTAGCTAGCCGGGGATTTTTTTTTTCCAAAGCATAAAAGACTCATTCAATTGCACTCGTAAAAGTACAATCTTTCTTGTTTCAATTTACAATCAAAAAGTATATCTAAGTCTTTCATAATAAAATACCGTATACAACACTTGTATATTAGATAATAAGGAAATATGGTTTTCAAGTGGAGTAGTGAGGATTGCTGATATGAAAGTATATCCCTTATAGTGCCAAAAAGAATGGCAAGTTCTTTTGCAATGTTTTAGGGCGTTTCTAGGTAGGTTTGCAGACAATTACTAAAAATGTCCACCGTTTCATACTAGATCGATTCAATCGTGGTAATCGGAAGTTTTGATGCTTTACCTCCACTATAATATAATTACAGAAAGCAGTCAACTCACGTATTTTTTCCTTATGACCAAATATTAGACCGATCCAAATGGACAATCACGAAAAAAACTTATGTCTTTAGAAGTGTTTAGTGATTTTGATAGTATTTATTTTTACAGTGCCGTGCGACGGTATACTTATGGAAGTAAGTATGCTTCATACAGATTTATTTTTTCTTTACAACCTATCTACGAAACTTGTTTATTTAAAGACCTACAAACATTTTACATAGGTTAATTCTGTTAAATAGTGTATTATAACTAGTTATGTATTGATTTTAGAGTATAGTTTTATAGGGCTGTATTCTCCACAGTTATTGAGGATTTTGAGTGATTGGATGACATAAGTTACGATGAGTATAATTATAGCACCATAGTACTTCATTTTATTATACTGTACACACACACCAAGGCAAACTTTTCCAGGAACGTTTTGCAAACAGAGTCATTGACTTGTGAATCCCAAAGATTCTTTTTTATTAGAGTAATTAAAAATTAGGATTTATAGAAACATGTTAAACACAGTTCAGGAACTAAACGAAGCAATTACTGCAATTGTACAAGATATAACCGAAACAATGGTAAGTAATGTGTTCAACATGAAGCAAACACAAAATCGGTGGTGTGTGGAGAGTGAAGATATCCATTCCCGGTATTACTTTTAATAAAAGAAGAAATTGTTAAGAATGCATTAATGTTTTCTAAATAAACTTAAGTATTCTTAATAAATACTGTCAACAACCTTTCATCATAAAAACAAAAAGTGTAATATTGTATCAGCGTTTCAATAATTTATTATGAGAAGATCAAACTTGTATGACATATACAACCAATACTATAAATCTAAATTTTAGGCTGCGTATTTCATTCTTATAATCTCTCGGCATGACACTGTATATGCGAATTCCCAATGTTACTTCAGTTATAATGATATAACTTCCTAGAAAATAAGTTTTCTTTTTGTGAGCGCCTATTCGAATATCTCCGTATTTTATCACTAAAAACAATTACCACGTTTGATCCCTTAAATTCTGCGAAATCTTCAGAGATAGAATTAAAAATATTAAGGCCACTTTATTTTCTTGTCCTCGACAAAATTTGTCCGATTTCATTTATAGCTGAGGTTTGAACGTGCAGCGCACACCGAATTCCGGAACAGGAAATTAGAGCTGGACGCTAAATCGTAATTGCCTCCTGTATTACGCCCAATGTCTAAAAGAGAACGATATTCTCAAATTCTCATTGAAGCTCAAATGCCCTCACCGCTATAAACTGGGTCACGCCAACTGTAATCAACACGGAACCATTTCAAACTGACCTTCCTTATTACATTAGCCAAACTTTATTTCACTCGACAATGTAATGGGTAATGACAGATATCCTAATGGTGTCTTGTGGTTAGCGCACAACGATTATAATCTATGCTGAAGTGTTACCACGTTGCAACATTTGCCTTTTATTTTTGTATAGTGTGAATTTATATTGGAAAAACAAAATTTTAGGCAAAGATGATAGTATGAGATATTATTATTATTTAATGGATTTAAAAATAAGTAATGGTAAAGAAGGAATCTATGTTAACGGCTATTTCTTTTTAATTTTATCTTTACTACAATGTTTTGTATGAAAATTTTCTGAAGAAAGCACTACAGAAGCATTCGTGTTTTGTCCGTCTCATATAATCCGTAATCTAAGTGTGAAGTTAGTGACTTAGATGTTTTAAGTCGTTTGAAACTGTTTAAACAAAAATTGATTAATCTCAACAAGCCATTTCTGAAACTAATTTTGACATGTGTAGAATATGGTTCGAGGCAACATTTATTTGACACATTTTTTCAAAAAGACAATAATAAATCGGCTAGGGACCGTTGCATCTTAGGCTGGACACCCGGTATATATCGATGACTATCTTCGACATCACTCGAGGAATCCTTGGGTATCCGTAAAACCTCTCGGAGAATCGTCGATCACGTTCGAAACCGCTTACCGAAATACCTACGAAATCAATTCGTATACTATCGGATGCCTTCGAAATCACTTCGGCTATCATTAAGAGCCTGAACACATGGTTTAGTTAGTTTTTCTAATCGGTATTTTGACGGTTCCTTTTCGTAATTTCAAAAAATTATTTCTCGCGAATGCCAGCGCCATCTATAAAGAATCGAAAAAAGTGTTTCAGACGAAACGTTCTTATTTTGATACGTAAAATCCGAATCCGCAATGAAAGATGAAGGTTTCGATTTAGGATTTAAAATTTTTTTTTTATGTTTCTCAAGATATTTGACCGTACTGGAACTTTTGGGGGACCTAGTGTAGTATATTATACAGGTAACAAACAGGACCGTGAAATATTACTAACACTGACAAACATTTCGAAATAATTTAGCAGAAAAATAGTTGGTATAAAGAAACTGGACGTCAAATTTGACAATGGCCGCCTGCTGATAGTGATCGAATGACGGACAACGAATCATGCAATCAATTATTATTAAATCATTCGTAATCGATTATTAAATCATTGTTAGTCACAATATTACTTACAGTTACATTTCACGATAGGGCAAAGGAGATTTGCTCATTGCAATTTTTTTTTATATTTAGAGGACCTTTTGTCTTTGTTTAGTCAACGACGGAGAGAAGTGTGGCCAAATAAAAGAATTGAAATAATCGATTATAAAATCATTCGATTACACCCATCACTACCTGTTAGTTCGAAGCACCTAAACAACTCAGACGTTTCAAGTCGTCTTTACTATCATTCCCATATTGGTTTAAGTTGTAGCACACAGATGACAGCGCTCTCGGTTTTGTATTTGTTCCAAGAACGAGTTTATAAAACCAATTTCAAACTAACATTTCTTTAGAACCATGCGCACTGGAGAAACCAGGATAGTTTCCAATTAGATGCTAATTGCACGGCCTTTCAAGCCTATTGACTATTAAGTTATTGAATCAATGAGGTTACTTGAAAGCTTCGCTAAATTCAATGACGATTCTAAACTCATTTATATGAATGCGTGTTATTAAGAACGATGTAGATTAGATTAGGATTGGGGTGGCCTATCGACCTATTTCACCGCGACCTTTTCAGATCTATTGTGATCCCCTTTTTTCCTAGAGGACGCTCTCTAATTTTGCCCTCTTAATTAGGCCTATCATCTTTGAGAGCGGCTTCTTTATGTAGCTACTAGCTGTGGGGTTCACCTCCCCCATTACTAGAAACCTTGTCCTCGCCAGGCCATCACATTGACACAGCACATGAACTGGTGTTTCTTCCTCCTCTTGGCAGTATCTGCAGGTTGCATCATCTGCCAGGCCTATGTTGTACATATGCCTATTCAGTCTACAGTGACCAGTCAGCAGACCTACAATCATTTTGACAGTCTTCCTGTCTTTATTCAGTAGATCTCTCGTAAGTTCAGGCCTTTGCTCCTTTAGGAACTCTTTTGCCTGCCATTGTCCCGGTGATTTTTGCCACCACTCTCTGGACTGTTTATATATCCATTCATTGATGGATTTTTTAATTTGCGATTTGGTAGTGCCGAAAGAGGGGTCGGCTCCGACGAATGGCCTTGACGAACCTCGCCTGGCTAGCTCGTCCGCCGCCTCGTTTCCTCTCACGCCCGAGTGGCTAGGGACCCAGGCTAGGGTTACTTTCCTTTGGGTGCCCACCTCATTTAGGGCGCTTACACAGTCCCAAATCAGCTTAGAGTCCACGCTTGCGGAGCTAATCGCTTTAAGTGTGGACTGACTGTCGGAGAAGATAGCGACGCTTTTACCCGGTTCGGTACATCTTTCTATCTCTCGGACGCAGTGATGAATTGCAGCAACCTCAGCTTGGAACACCGTCGTGTCTTTGCTGAAGGTTACCGAAAGAGCCTTTTTAGGCTTCTTAGAATAAATACCCGCTCCAACGCCGTAGTCCGTTTTAGAGCCGTCAGTAAACCAGTTTGAGTCCGCTCTTACCGGGGCACTTGCCTCCCAGTCCTTCTTATCTGGTATTATAACCTGATATTTCCTATCTAGGTTAGGGGTACGAACCATGGCATCGCATGGCAATCCTAAAAGAGGTGCCTCCTTGAGTTCGTCTAGCAGCTTTTTATAGTCAGCCCCGTGCGATTTACTTATCGGTACATGACTATGTAAGAGTCTGTGTACTGTGGACCTTGCGGCTCCTTGTACAAAGATATGTAATGGTGGCAGGTTCAGAATTACTTCAATCGCGGCGGTAGGGGTCGATCTCAACGCCCCCGTGGCGCACAGGCACGCCAGCCTTTGCACGCCACCCAGCGCTTTGGCCGCCCCCGCCTGCCGCGCCTTTGGCCACCATGCAACTGCTCCGTACGTTACCATGGGTCTAATTACCCTTGTGTACAACCACAGAGTCATCTTGGGGCTAAGGCCCCAATTCTTTCCACACAGCCTCCTACACCTACCCAGGGCGATGGTGGCTTTGCTGGTCAATTTCTGGATATGTGAATTCCATGTGTGCCTTTGATCAAACCATACCCCCAGGTATTTCGCCTCTTTGACATATGGAATTCGTTCGCCTCCTATCACTAGTGGCTGTAAGCCTTCTAGCGTTCTTTTTCTTGTAAACGTGACAGCCCGTGTTTTTTTTAGCATTGACTGATAGTCGCTCTTGTTTACACCATTTGTCCACTGTGTTAAGAACGATGTAATTAGCTATGATATCCAAGAGCTATAGACTACTTCGTGCTTCGTGTAACCAAAATGACGCATTCAAATATTTATGATAAACGTGAACAGATTAGTACCAGCAAAATGAAATTCCCAGTACTACATCTATTCTTCCCCAAATTAATATAGCATATCGGCAATGCATGCAAATTTTATTCAGATTGGGTGTCTAGTTTAACTGCCTTTGTTCTATATCCCAACGAATGTACGTGTGAATAACCTACAAATGACAATAAGATCATCTTATCATACTCCCAATCTATCTTGGGAGCATTAACAGTTTCCGAGGCAGCGAGTTTGAAATTTCGCGAACTAATAGTAAAACGAACTACCCACATACTGTCTTGCATAGTTATTCAATATGTTCTCGGATGAAATTTTAGTTAGGGAGTAATTACTGTTTTGGCGTAGAATTAAGGAAGAAGGAATAAAGCTCGACGGGAAAGTTAATAAAAGAAAATTGCACAACTTTCTACTGCATTGCAGTGTATTATGACGAGTTGAGGAAAAAATGTATGTTTTGCAGAAGCTCGTATTCCAGCGCCTTATATAGGTTATACAAAATAAAGTAAATTCTAAGAGATATCATGGCGTCCTGTAACGTTAAGCTCTGGCAATTCATTTCGTGGGAATTTTATGTCCGTGTAATTTATATTGTTTTTCTATGGGATTCTTATTCTTGCTCCCAATTTATTCGAGTTCTACTTTTCATTAGCTATAAAACCGTTAAGAGGATTTTCACTCGGGGAAGGACTCTCTCATTGGAAGACAAACGTATTTCATCGACTTTCTTCGTTTATTATTAACGGGACTACAATGGTTTGCAAGAGCAGTTAATAAGAACGCGCTTTGATGTTCGTCGTTAATATTACAACGATTGGACCGCTGCGCTGCACAGTGGGATATTTTGCCGATCTAGCAGGCCAAAAGTCGATATTAAAAATTTTATAATATGAAACTAAGGAGCACGTGGTTGGAAATGTAAGCGATCTGTGCATCTAATTAACTCCCTCCTGAAGTCGTCTTCGCAGGCATTTTAATACAAATGTCTCTCGCAACTTTTCAATTGTCTGTTAGTAATACGCTAGTTGGTCACCTAATATAAAAGCGCTTGTTTGCAAGTAACTGGTGATTGCTGTGAAAAGTTTTATAGTATCTAGTGATGGATTTCTTGAAGCAAGTAAGTAGACATTCAATTTATATGTTTATCCAGTTTCAGTTTCCCTTCATATTTCTTTAAATATCTACTTAAAAAAAAAAACGATTTCGTTACATATTTTTAAAGAGCTTCTTGAAATGCTACAGGGTGCGTCCCGGCTGTTTTGACAATTGAGGCGTAAAGATAAATAGTTGTACTAAATTTCATTACAAAAAAAAACGGCCGCGGATTTTTAAATTTACACGTTCTAAGAATTGATGACGCTTTTCTCTAAAACACGCCAATTTCACAAAAATGTTATGGTTATTTATTATTAATTTCTTTTCATTTGTTTTAGGACGGTCAAGGGTTACTAAAATAACTCATGCCTAGTTATTTAATCTTATGCAAAGCAAAATTTGCCAAGTATGGATAGGAAATTGGAGTTTATTGAGAATTACCTTCTGAAGGATGATCGATATGACGATCAACAATTACAAGAAATAAAACATATTTTTTTTTATATAAAATTCGAATTTAAAACAAGAAACAAAAGTGTTTCTTAAAGCAAATGAAGATTGAGTAAAAGGATCATTTGAGTGCCAAATATGGTACTAAGATCTGGGCGACTATCTAAGAATTTTATAGCCTGTGGTAGAAGTGGTACAAGTAAAAGAAGAAAAACAAAACAGGTAAGGAAAAGATATGGAGTGGAAGAATTAACGTATACCACACAAATGAAACTGCGAGGAGAAGGTACAGTAGAATTAAACTGAGCTGGCGGATGCGCGAAAGCAGGAAGGCATGCTCAATGGAGTGAGACACATCCCACCTCTCTACAATGGAAATAAGGGTTTAGATTGACTTCATTTACGGGACACAAGCAAACTCTCAATCCAGGAGAGGGCCACAGCGTAAGCCGGTAGTGCACCGAAAAATGTCACCAGGCGGTCTCATGGTCTATTTGTTGGAATCACCATATCAGCAAAAGCAATGGTGGAAAAGCACTAGAAATGGACTCTAACAACTAGATCATGAACCCGTCTGGTGGGACTTTCGGTCCGAATTGTGTTTGGCATTTTTTCATTGACATTTTTATTCCGTCGTGGAAAGCCACTTCGGGAATCACTACGTACGCAGTCGCATGTTCTAGTGTAATACGAGCCATCTAGCGGGACTGACAATCCATGAATTGTCATAGCTAGACCTGTGACTGCATTACCGACTTACGCTGCGGCCCTCTCCTGGATTAGGAGTTTTGCTTGTGTGCCGAAGATGGAGACAATCTAAACCCTTATTTTCACAAGAGAGAATCGCGGATATAGCTTAAGATGCGATAGCATTGAAAGTGGGTTTGCACGCGGAGTGACGCTGATGACGCCTGGCACATATGCAGAAACTCAAGTTCGTCTCTAGTTCTTCTTTCATTGCTTTTGCTGGTATGGTGATTCCAACAAATAGACCAAGAGCCCGCCTGGTGGCATTTTGCGGTTCTAATGTCTAGATGATCAGGAAGGATGGAGTCAGTGGTTTGAAACCTTGGAAATAACTACAATTACTAACATGGAAGTGATTAATACTTCAAAGAAACGTAAAAATGCTGCCTATCGGTACAGGCGGAATTCCAAAATTTCTATGTAAGGAATTCGCAAAATTATTCACTGAACTATTGGTTAGAATTTAGAATGCTATGCCAAACACAAATCTATTCCCAGGGATTTGAAAGATTTTGAAAGTGGTACCTGTCCACAAGAAAGGTAGAGCTGATATTGTGGAGAACTTCAGACCCATAGCACTGATATCAGTTTTCTCTAAGGTTTTTGAGAAGATCATCTACGAGCATGTCAGTCGTCACATCAAACATTTCTTGAACATTTACCAATATGGTTTAGTCAAGGGACATTCAACAGTTACGAACATGCTGAACACTACTCAGATTATGAAGCACTGGACCAGAAGGAACAGATTGATGCTATATATATATATATTATATATATATAATAAACTATAACTTTGCCATCATTTATTTACTCGAATCTCATTTGAGTGATAGAAATAACTTCGTTCAACATCACAATGTTTAGCCGACTACATATGGTGTGTTGAAAGACGTCCCGCAAGGATCAAGTTTAGTCCTGCTGCAGTTTTTACTATACATTGGTGACAATGTTATTTCCGTTGACGTCAACATTCTCTTGTACGTAGGCGGTATTGAAATCTACACGAAAGTTCGGCGCCTTGGTAATTGTACATGCTTACAGGAGAATGTATGCAGGGTTTAAGGTATTAATCTTGAATAAATAAAGTTCCAAATGGAAACAGGAATTTAAGAAATATGGCACATTTAAAATGTGTCCCAGATTTCGATGAAAATCCTGTAGCATTAAGTAGATATTTAGCAACCTGTCAAAAACAAATCGATACATTTTACACTATTAAAAACCCAAATAGCTTCTTGAACTGAAAATAAAACGAAATGCTAAATCCATCGCAAACTAGAAATGAGTTAAATAATACAATATATAGAAATTTTGCAGATCAAAGTGGCGAGACCTATTTAAATAGAGATTTGATTCTCATGCGGCAATGTCGTTGTATACACATTCTAAAAGTGTTATGCCCACACGTAGACATTGGTGAAGAAACAGGAGAAGAAAAAAAAATTAGAACGCACATTATATAACCATTTAATAATTCAAATCAAGCTTTGTATAGTACATAAACCAAGAAGAACATAATAATACTTTTAAAATATAACTCCAGCCTTTCTTTAGACATTTTTTGTAAAACTAATAGTAAAGATTTTGAGAATCAATATTTCTTGCTTTATATTCACGCAAAGTGGCTAAGGCTGATTTACCTCACAACCGCCAGCTTCTACCAACGAACCTCGGAACAAGAAATTTTGAAGATACGTTGTTTTTATGATACAGGCACATACTAAAATTTCGTTCTTAAGAGAGTTAAAAGGGAATAATTGTTCCTTATAGGATCCCGTGAACATGATGTTGAAGTTGGCGCGCGTCGGTTTTTTTTAGATATTGGGATATGTATTTTATTAGTTTGCAAAAATGCAAAAGGGTTCTGATTTGCTTTATATATAATCCTTCCGTTTTAAATCATAAAATTAATGAATTTAATTTGTTTGGTCTATATTAATTTATGTTGCTTCCATGATCATTACGTTAGTACCAAACCAGTTTGTATATAAAAAATAAAATAGTTGTTAAAAGAATTTTATTTTTTTTAAAAAATACTAAGAGATTCTGACTGTCGAAAAAGAATGGATATAAAAAAGAACATTAAAATTTATATATTATCTAAACTGACTGAGCTGAAGGTTTACTTACAAGAAAAGAGATTATTTAACAAACGCGCGGCACATTCTTTAAACGTTGGTCCCGGCTTATAATGCCACGGATATTTCCTTACTTACCAGAAAATATGCTGGCGATCGCCGCTATGATAAAACTAAAAACCACTCCAGGTCCTGCGGCATTTCTCGCTACCATTCCGGAAACTAAATACATTCCGGTGCCCACGCAACTACCAACTCCTAACGAAGTTAAATCCAGCGTCGTCAGGCATTTCTGAAACAAGGATAATTCGATTTTTTCAATGAATTATAAAATATGTCCGCTGCAAAATGAAGAAATTAGGTTATCCGTTTAATGAATGGAATTTAATCTGGGATAACTTCCTGGTTTTATATCGGAAGTAAAATAGGTAGAGGAAACCAACTGGCATCGTTATAATTGCTTAAATCAGATTATAACGGGTTTCAAATAATAGATGACGGAAAATTGTTGGACACTGCATTTTGATTTGCATTGTATCTCATATATCTATTAAGAAAGATGGCTATTCTGGATCTACAATTGTCTACGCACATTATTTCTAAAATTATTATAAATTGATAGTAACTGGAACTGTTTGTCTACTATATTGTACTCTTTATCAGGCCCGTGCCAACCCGGTGGTGCAAGTGGTTTACGGCACCAGGGTGGCACATAGAAAAGGGCGGCAAAAGAAGTAGCAACGATACGATACGATACTATATCAAACACACGAAGACCGATTCATATAAAGTTTTTGGTATAAGAGGCGCGTTAATCACGCAGGAAACCAAATATAAATCGACTATAATGCTTACGCATCCAATTGATACACGCTAGGGAGCCTTTTAATATAAAAAACAATAATTTTTAATGTACACAAACATACAAAGCTAGATGTTGGTATAAAAAATGTCTAGTCATCCGTCGTAAAGAAAGAAAACGCATGCATGCAAATAAACATCAAGACGATTATATCACTTATTTTTAGACGCCAAGGGCCGAACATATCACTTAAAAAAATGCCGCCTTTGCAGGTACACAGCATTTGAAATAAATTATGTGCTGTATGTACACAAGGCTTTAGTTCCTCTACGTATTAAGTATTAATTATGTTATAGTAATTCAAAAAACAAACGTGAAAGTAAATATGTTAATTTTGGATTGTACACCTGATGCAAATCATCAGGAACAGCTATCTGTAGTTACACGATTTGTTTTTTATAATGCAAAAAAAAATATCGAGATTGGGGAACATCTTTGGGTTTTTGTGAAATTCAGGATGCATCGGGGCAGTCGGTTAATTACATTTATTATTGAGTTTTTAAAAGAAAATAATATAGACATAAAAAATATGCGAGGCCAAGGTTATGATAATGGCGGTAATATGAAAGGAAAGCGCAACGGTCTTCAAAGAAGAATTTTAGATCTTAATCCTAGACCATTTTATGTTCCTTGTAGAGCTCACACCCTAAATCTAGTAGTAAACGATGCAGCAAAAGTGTATTTGACACAATACTCACAATAGACTTCTTTGGAATATTAGAGAAACTATACAACTTTTTTTGATTCTTGTACAAAAAGATGGGCAGTAATCAAAAATAAACTGACCGCCTGAACCTTAAAGGTATTATCAGAGACGCGGTGGGAAACCAGAATCGATGCTATAAAACCTCTTCGATATGAATTATTTCAAATATGTGAAGCGTTACACGATATATTTTCTAGTAGTACATTCGACATTCAAACTAAACATATGGCTAACTTGTAAAAAATTATTATCTTTCACATTTATTTGTTCTACACTTGTTTGGCATGATGTTTTATCTAATGTGAATGTGGTTAGTAAGATCTTACAAGATAAAAAGATGAACCAACATTTATGTTATAAATTTTATTTCAAAATTAACTTTTTTTGCTATTTTAGATACAACACTAAACGCAGTCAAAGAAAGATTTGAATTATTACAAACTTATTCCGACAGCTTTAATTTTTTACATACATTTTTTGATTTAAAGAGTCTTTCTAAAGCAGAACTTCATTTCTTTTTTTTTTTTTTCTTACGTAAGTTTCATTTAAACGGCGAGAAAAAAATTCCGCGCCAGGGCGGCAATATATGTAGGAACGGGCCTGCTCTTTATCAATATTATAACAAAATCCTCTTTCGAAGAATGCTGTTTTGTAAATTGATTGAGTGAGAAGGCCTTTGATTCGAACATTCAAGTTGTGGTCTAAAATTCTTATTACTTGCCATATTAATTCAATTTGACGGATACATTTTCACGTTTTCTTAAGCCATATATTAGATTAATACAGTGATTTTGAATTAGATATATTCTACGCGAAGTCACTGTATCAAAACAGTGGTGATAAACGTCTGTATAATTAAGCTGTAAAAGCACTAGTGACTCAGTTAATCCGTATCCGAATTTTGTGTGGAGAAAGATTTTGAAGTATGTGCTGCAAAGATTAAACTAAATCATACTAGTGTATTTATTTTAAACTTATATAGATCTCCTGATGGCAAATTTGAAATATTTCTTCTTAACTTAAACATAGTTCTGGAAAAGTTTTATACTGTAAGTATGCCTATTATTGTAACCGGGGATTTCAATGTTAATTGTTCTGTTAATAATAGTAAATCTTCTGCACTTGTTAGTTTATTTGAAACTTCTAATTTATCCCAAAAAGTATTTGAGCCAACTATAGTTAATCACATGTCCATCACAGCTATAGATAATATTTTCACAAATTTGAATTGTTGAATTGAATGTACTGTTAAGGATGTTACTTGTTCCGATCATAAACTTGTTTTGATGTATTCAGGAACATTGAAAGGTGCCCCACAATGCGCTGAATATCGCATATTGTACAATTCTACCAATAAATAAGAGCTAAGATATCAAGGTCGCCATTAATATTCCGGGTTGCTTCATGAAAGTCATTCAATTGAAACAAGTGATAAATTTGCTTCTCATTCGCGTAAATCTTCAATTTGCAACAGTTGGCAGAAGAATTTATGTTGGAAGTGTACAATGTAAAAGAGAGTGGTCCTGAAATAGTACCCTGAGTCACCCCGCAGTTTACTTTGTACATGTTGCAGTTTCACATATTAAGAACGGTCAGTGAGGTAAATCGCAACTATTTCAACAGCCGCCAGTTCATTTCCGAGGAATCGCAATATTGCACAG
This sequence comes from Cetonia aurata, assembly GCA_949128085.1. Classification (NCBI taxonomy): domain Eukaryota; kingdom Metazoa; phylum Arthropoda; class Insecta; order Coleoptera; family Scarabaeidae; genus Cetonia; species Cetonia aurata. The sequence continues at coordinate 15,130,380 of OX421884.1, read as the reverse complement.
ATAATTTCGTGGTTAATTTTATCAAACGCTCTGGGGAAATCTAATAATATAAGAACAATTCACAATCCAGAATTAGCCACAATACATATATTATCTACCACATTTGCCAGAGTTGTCGAACAACTATGACTGGTTCGTTATAGAGAAAATAGTTTAAATTTATGACTGTATGCACGGATTTAGATACACATAACATGCTCCAGTACCCTAGACAACATGGTTAAAATGCTTAATGGTCTTAAATCTTTGAAATCAGAAGATTGTAATTTCTAGGCTATAGATTAAACTTTCCATTAGATTGGAAAAATACTACGTGATAAACAATGATTTACTATACACTCCATTACAAGAGTTCAAACGTACTTATGATTTAATTAATGTAGGTGATTTAAAATACAGCTTTTATGATATAAAAAAGTACGACTTGGACTACCAGTAAGTGTACTATAAGCTTTTGCACGAGTTAATTTCGTAACACCGAATAATTATATCGTGATCGCTTCAGATTACGCAACCCTATTGAAAAGTGACAGTCAAGAGGAACAGGTGGTCAACCTATTATACTGTACCTGTTACTTCCCCAAATATCAACGCGAACGAATTTACGAAGCGACGATGTTCCTCACAGCATGCTATTACTACGTTAGCGTTCTACTTTCAAAATATCCGGTACAAAAAAAGTGTGTGTTCGTACCTCAAAAATGCGTAAAAGGTCCGTGCCAGAGGCATTTTTATTCTAATTGGTGCTGATTTCTTTTTCTTTAGCTGATGATAAGTTAATTTTAGTATATGAAAATTTAGTTGGAAAATATAAAAGTAGTAATGATAATATCAGGAACAATTCATACCTACTATGTAAAGAAATTATTTCTACATAATTGCAAAGATTTTTTGATGTAAATATTCTTCAATTTTTTATACAGATACTAATAAAATACAAATACAAAAATTTTGAATCGTAAAACAGTTCACTGACAAAGCTTTGTTGAAGTAAGAAACAATCAATACTAATTTTTATTAATCCCTGTTTTATCAGGGCTTAAAATTTGAATTGTAGAGAAAATTATTCAGTTTTGATGAATTTTGTTTGCATAATAATAATAATAATAATAATAATATTTGTTTATTGCCCAACAGTAAGTACCAAAAACAGGACAACAATAAGCAGTAGAATATACACATATAGTAAAAAATTTGGTATAGTATGCACATAACGAACTCATAGTAAATAAAACCTACAATTGTTTGAGAAAAATGTCCACATAATGAGTGTCCGCAAGTTTACACATATTCACCATGGGAGAATTCACTAATAGATTAGTTATAGGTGTGGGTAACGAAAAAGTTGATACGAAACGTTACATGGAAGTTCAACTTATATAATAGATCACTGGAGTCAATGCATCCATTCACCAGCTTCCATACGAAAAACGATGAGTGCTTCTGTCTACGCTCAGTAAGACTATCGAAGTCATGTCGCCTGAATAAGGAGTTGTAATCAATGCCTGGCAAAGGATACTGATTATCAAGCTTGAATGACAAGTATTTTAAAAATCGTCGTTGAATGCGTTCGATTGTCAGCTGATGAGATATATAAATCGGTGACCACACTACTGAGCAGTACTCCAAACAGCTTACAACGAAGGCATAGTAAAGGGTCTTCAAAGTACTAACATTATGAAACTGTTTGCAGTTTCTGATAATAAATCCTAATCGTTTAGATGAAGATGTTGATAAGTCATCAATATGGTTTCTAAAACTTAAACGTTTATCGAAGGTTATGCCCAGATCTCTCATAGTATCAGCTTTAGACAAAACTTCGCCGTTGATAAAATAAGAAGCGTTGATAACATTGGTTTTTCGTGTGTAAGATACCAGCTGGCACTTAGCGACGTTTAGTTTCAACATATTAAACGAGCACCATTGAGAAAAGCGGTTAATATTGTTTTGCAGAAGCTCCACGTCATCGATAGTAGTAATGGTCTGATAAATTTTTACATCATCAGCGTAGGCCAATACGGGGCAATTAAAACTGCTGAAAAAGATCAACCAAATATAATATAAAAAGCAACGGACCTAGAGAGGAGCCCTGAGGCACGCCAGAAGTTGAAATAAAGGGCGCAGAGTAAAATCCATTGTATAATACTTGGTTTGTTCTGTTCGATAAATAATTTTTCATGAAATGCTGAAATACGGTCGACATACCAAACAAATCAAGGTTCCTTGACAGAACTTTGTGGTCAATGGTGTCAAATGGTTTAGTAAGATCTGTGTAAATTGCATCTACCTGACCTTGAGTGTCCAGGGCCTCACTTATATATTGTGTGATGGTAATTAGATTTGTCACAGTAGATCTTCCTGGTATAAATCCGTGCTGGAACCCAGATAGGTGCGACTTCACGTTGTAATAAATTTGGGAGTAAATAACATTTTCAAATATTTTTGCGAAGTTCGAGAGTATCGAAATTGGCCGATAGTTATCTAAAAGTGGAGCGTCTCCTTTTTTATATACTGGTATAATACGTGATTTCTTCCACACATCAGGAAATTCATCAGTTCGAATGGAAATATTAATTATTTTAGCTAGAGGCTTAGCTAGTACGAACCTGGCATCGTGAATAAAAAAACTGGGAATTGCATCTTCACCTGCCGTGAGCTTGGGAGCAAACTTTGCCATAATCTTGATGAGTTCTTCCTCCGTAACCGGTAGTAGGTAGAAGGGTAGTACATTGCAATGTTCTTCTGAAAGATGACAGTTGCTGCTTGGTGTTTGATTATTCGAAAACAACTGCGCGAAGGCTTGAACAATGAGCTGCGGATTATCAATAACTCCTTCCGTTGTGTGTAATTTTCCAGGTATTATTATCGCGTAAAATTTAAAGCAAAACGCATTCAAATGCAAATTTTGAATTATGTTGTCAAAGAAATAAGAATTATAAAAAAGCGTTATAAAACGTCTAAGCAGGAGAACACGTAAATTTTACGATTTCCTATTAAAATGAATAAGTATTAATGGTAAACAATATGGATTATAAAGCTTGTGGATATAGAATGTTCATTTATGTTTTGTTTAATCCTTCATTTACACAAGTGTTTGACAATTTTCATTACCTTTACAATAGAATTCCCTATCCTTAGCAATTCCTTTCAGCTCGTACTTTGAAAACCAAATCTGCGCGTACGCAAATCGATTACCTCTACAATTCTCAAACTTATTGGTTCCGCAACGAATCCTGATGTCAGGGACTTGTTTTTTGCTGGCAATGCATTACGTTGGCGTATTGATTTTATGTTGAGATATAATTATCTGGCGAGTTCAAGTCAATTCAGATGAGAGCTATTGGAATAAAACGCATATTAGCATAATATTAGAATATAAATTGCTTAATATAGAATTTAGCCCAGAACGTGGTTGTAATGATTTGAAATCAGATGAAAGCCAAAATTTAACTTTGGAGAGTATTTTCTAGAAGTACTTAAATATTATTGAAATAAACAACGCACGTTTGATGTGTGATACTTGACATCTTGGACACCTCCACCAAATTTGGAACATTTATCTTTCCATTCACTAGGTAAGGCCAGTGCTTGCAAATCTTCCATAAATTCTTTGTCAGTAAAGCACATAAAAAACGAAAACTACTAATTTCTTGAAAAAAAAATTAAGTGAAGAATGGAATATTATAGTTTTATTACTTAGGGTTTTAATTATTACGAAATCTACTATCAATTCCACGTTATCAATAATAGGGTTAAGCAGGGTTGGGTACAAAGCTTTCGTTCGTCCGGGAAGATGAAGTAAGCAACCATCAACTGACAAACAGTGAAAAAGTAAATTAGATTATTAATTGGAAAATTAGTATAAGGATTGGCTTAAGTATTTTGTATTTAATTGAAAGAAGAGCAAGTATTACTAAAGTGATCAACATCACTACGAAAATTAAAAGATTGGGATAACTTGTTAATAGAGAACCTCGATTAACCGTCACCTTCGGGACCAGGGCTAAAAAGGTCGGATAATCAGAGGAGAATGAAAAACGCCATTTGCAGAGGTCAAATGAATGTAATGAATCAAAATCAAGCAAACAGGTCATACTAATATTACAAGTAAAAACAAAGTAAAAAGGAACGGTTCAGACATTAAAAAATTACTTGAAAAATTCTAAAATGTTTTGTTGTTTTAACTTTTTAAATCTACACATAGCTGCTGCTTCACGCCGCTTCTTTGCCCATAGATGTAGCGGTTGATTGTTGTTCTAAATATTTGAGGACAGTCTCGAAGGCATCCTTTGCTGCGGAGTGGCTGATTGTTTCCTCTTCCATTTCGTCGTCTTCTTCATTGCCAGCCAGTTCCAAGAACGAGGTCGATAATCTGGTCATCTCCCATTTCTTCTACTGAAACAGCAGCAACATTACCATCTGCTAGCCATTCTTCAACATCAGTAGGGTGAATATCTCGTTGAAGAGATTGCAGATCAGTCACTAAATCTGCTGTGTTTGATTCATCAGCTTCTGGAATGTCTTGATCTTGGTTGAGGCTAGGACAAATTTTTTCCAAGATTTTTGAAGAGTGGTGTCCTTTAGTTTGTCAGAAGCTTGAGCGCAAGTGTAAATTTCATCTTTTATGTCAAGGCTTTCTTCTTCTGTTTTCTCTAACAAAGCGCGCACGTATTTCCTCCTGTAACAGCCGGAACAAATGCATTGAAAAACCACTCTTTAAACAAAAACAATCCATTCAAGCACTTTTCTGAGCTCTATAATAAACAGGAAGTATCTCCATGTTGATATTTTTAAACGTTCTCGGTTTCTTAAACTTACCGATTACAAACAAGGGCAATTTATGATCAACACTGCTAGGGTTTTTTTTAGGCAGCATTTTGTGGTTAAGACCTGTCTCGTCGACATTGTAGAGCTGACAAATCATTTTCTGAAGTTATCTTATCAAACTTTTCAATAAACTCCCTACTCGCATCATCATCAGCAGAAAGTTTTTCGCCAGAAATACAAACTTGTCTAACGCCGTGACGGTTTTTCCAACGATGGAGCCACCCCTCACTGGGGGTGAAATCACTTTCATCGCCACCCAGTTTTTTGTGGAGCTGAAACGCTTTTTCTTTTATAATTTGGGCCGGAGAGAGAGGTCCCCTTACGTCTTTCCTGGCAAAACCAAACCCAGACTGCGTCATCTAAAACCTCCAGTTTAGGTTTTTTCCAAGTTCTTCTATTTTTTACAGCTTTTTCTCCTTCCACTGTCAAACAAAAAGATTTAAAGATCTTTACGATTCTTTCTCCAGTCTTTAATCGTTGTTATTCCTACACTTATTTCAGAGGCAGATCCACTACAGCTGTTTTTTTTTGTTATTGGATTGGAGCTACATCATTTTTATGTTGCTCGAGTCTAATGCGGAGGTAATATGAACTTTGGCCAATATAGACCAACTGACTACCTGTACTGGGGATAGAATATACAACGCTGGATAACCATTTGAGTGAATATCTTTATTTTCAGTAAAAAGTTTATTCGTAGAACTCAAAGTATAAAGACGCAAGCATTTGTTAAACTCTTTGAACAAGCAAGATACTTGTATTTTAACACCAGCTATAAATGAAAATAAAATGTTAAAACCAGTATCCAAATCGTGGTTATTATATAAGGTGTCTGTAAAAGGTCTTTACACACGCCTACCACATATTCCTTAGACCAAAATAAACCGAATTAAGTAAACTTATCTTAGTCCAAAGTCGCTTACTTTGGGCGCTATGCGGCCTTAAAGTTAAAATTTTGAAATCGTTTTTTTATTATAAATTCAAAACGGCTTATGCGATTTTAATAAGATTTGGCATGGTCAGTTAGTATTATTGGACGAATGTTTTGAGAAAATTTCAAGAAAATACTAATACCGGAAGTGAATGAAACACGCATGACTATTATGAAAATTAACATAATTTTTTTTGCTGTCTATAGTAGAGACACGAAATAATTTTTATTCGATAGAGTATTCAATAGCGATCAAATTATGTCTTTTGTAAAATTTTCTTATTTTCATTCGTTTTCGAGAAAAACGAAAAAAAGTGCTTATGGTCGTGCGTTCGAAAAAAGCTTGAAGTAATTCAGTCGCCTATGATTTCTATCATCAACAAATGAATTTCGCATGGCTAAATAATAATAGTGTCAAATCTAAAATACCTTAAAGCTTAACTTTTCGTGATTTATCATGGCCTTACAATACACCAATGCAGAATATACCGATATGCTATTGGTATTTGGATTTTGTGAAGGAAATACTCCAGAGTGTGTTAGGGTGTATTCTGAAAGGTTTCCAAATCGTCGAATACCAAGTCACCCAACGTTTGCTGCCGTTGAGCGACGTCTTCGGGAGACCGATCGCTTTGCTCCTGCAACCGCTGATTATGGAAGGCAGCGTTTTGTAAGGGTTCCTGAAGTTGAAGAAGCAATTTTAGAACGTGTTGAAAAAGATCCAGAAATAAGTACTAGACGAATAGGTAGGGAAGTAGGAGTATGTAAAGATGTCGTTCACGCAGTAATTAGAGAACAATTGCTATATCCATACCATAAAATAGCAGTTCAAGATCTTTTAGAACATGATCCCGAAATGCGCCTGGGTTTTTGTCGCTTTGTTAATGGGCAAAGAGAAGCAGATTTAAACTTTGGCAACACTATTTTGTTTACGGATGAAGCTTGTTTCACAAGAAGAGGGGTAACTAATTTCCATAACGAACACGTTTATGCAGTTGAAAACCCGCATGCCATAAAGATAAATCATTTTCAACACGAATTTAAACTTAATGTGTGGATTGGAATAATTTGCAATTTTATTGTTGGTCCTGTTATTCTTCCACAAAGATTAACGGGAGACATCTACTTGCAATTTTTACAAAATACATTGCCAGATTTGTATGACGATTTACCTCTACAACTTCGGAGAGATATGTGGTACATGCACGATGGAGCTCCACCACATTTTTCAGTAGATGTTCGAAACTACCTAAATCAAGTATACCCAAACAAATGGATAGGTAGAGGTAATGACGCTCCTGTAAATTGGCCTCCACGTTCTCCAGACTTAACTCCCGCTGATTTTTTTGTATGGGGGCATCTTAAGTCCGTGGTTTACAAGACACCTGTGGCTAATGAAGCACAACTATGGCAATGTATTCAACATGCCATAAGTGACCTTAGAGGTGATGGAGAAATTTTGCAAAGAGTACAGTTTCATTTCCTTCGTCGTATAAATCTTTGTATGCGTGTAAATGGAGAACACTTTCAACAGTTTTTGTGACATATTTATTATTTGTGTTCATGTTTCAGTTATTTAATTTTGTTAATAATTTTTGTGTAAAATAACCTGACGCGAATTATTAAAATACAAATTTCGCAAAAATCATTAGAGTAATCAATTCTTATAAAGAGTGCCGTTTTTGTAGTAAATAAGTTACCCAGAATCTTCGAAACCGTGTACTTTTACTAAGCCTATTCGTTTACCTGTAGTCTTTATTTGAGCAGTAGATTTAGTCATGCGAAATTCATTTGTTTATGATAGAAATCATAGGCGACTGGATTACTTTTTGCTTTTTTCGATCATACGACCATAAGCACTTTTTTTCGTTTTTCTCGAAAACGAATAAAAAAAGAAAATTTTACAAGAGACATAATTTGATCGCTTTTGAATACTCTATCGAATAAAAATTATTTCGTGTCTCTACTATAGACAGCAAAAAAAATTATGTTAATTTTCATAATGGTCATGTGTGTTTCATTCACTTCCGGTATTAGTATTTTCTTGAAATTTTCTCAAAACATTCGTCCAATAATACTAACTGACCATGCCAAATCTTATTAAAATCGCATAAGCCGTTTTGAATTTATAATAAAAAAACGATTTTAAAATTTTAACTTTAAGGGCGCATAGCGCCCAAAGTAAGCGACTTTGGACTAAGATAAGTTTACTTAAATCGGCTTATTTTGGTGTAAGGAATATGTGGTAGGAGTGTGTAAAGACCTTTTACAGACAGCCTGTATAATTCGATCGTGAAGTTTATATTGTGTAAATTGCGGTTAACCATTTTGACGGGATAATTTCTAATTTATTACGATAATCCTGAGTTTCAATGTTGTGCGGTCACGCACTTCTTGTCCAATTTATTAATAATTCTATTAATTGGAATATGCTTTCCTGTGTACTATACGAACACTAGATGTTCGACAGAAGATACTTTTTTTCAGAATCTGCTCAGATGAAGCCCAATTCAAGTTTGATAGCAATACAACGACTTGACAAGGCAAACTGTCTGGAGCTTGGAAACTCCTAAAGCAGGTAGCTACATAAAAAACGTCTTTCAAATTAAGAAGACAAGCTTCTTTTGATATAAAACGGAACAGAATAGACCCGAGAAGAACCCAATGAAATAAGCCTACATATATGACCATACGAATCCTAATCTTATCTCATCTAATTTAAGCACTCTTACTGTAGGGAAGAAAAAAGCAGACAGATTTGTGTTGTCTACATTTGCCGTAGGTACGTACATTAGCCAAAGTATTTTATTACTAATTCAAGTCTGCTCAATTCCAGTATCTACCTATTTCCGGAAATTAAATATGTATTTAAACCGCCATTCAGTTAAGTTCATTTCAAATTCAACATTCTATTTACCGTTCCGTCAACAATTCGTCAATCAATACCACGGAAAGCCACACTCTGTAACCACTAATTGACTTTATTTAATAATGCGCTCTAAATAGTCATTTGCCGTATTCAAGTCAGTACATTGTTTCAGTTGATATTAATTAATTATTTGTATAGAATCGGCTTTGAAAGTATACTAATCCATGGCAATAGTTTAATAACGAAACTAGTATTTTTTTATGGAATTATTCTCATGTGTGTTACAATTATACCACACATATAATTGAAGTGCATAAACAATGTAACAGAATAAGTATAAAAATGCTTCTAAGTATGAATTTTTAAAAATAGGTAGAGTGCACTGCAGATCCAGATCCTTGCTAGGCGTCATCTAAAGGGCAGTGTTTATCAAAACTGCTTTTCTTCACACCTTGGAGGCAATTGGCAACTTTCAATATTAACGCTTAAGAGTATTTATGTAAAAGTATAGCTGACAAGTTAAATAGCATTAATCATTTCCGTACTTTACACAGTCAAATTATCGGAAATAAGTGAAGTTGATAGGCATATAAAGTTAAAAATTTAAATTAATTTCGTGTAATTAACTTGTTTATAGTTATTTTAATAGAAAGCACGGAACAATGGAGTAATACTTCATAAATTCACGGATAATAGAAATAATGTTTTATCACTAGCAGCAGAGTAAAGTAAAAGTAAAGCATTGGTAAAATTTGTGTTTGTATGAAATAAAAACATTTTTTACATGGTTATATTATTTTTATCTCAACATTCATGCTCATTTTGAAACAAACTTATTTTAGGTGGCTAATCTATCTTTGTGTGTGACTTTGTGCTAGTCTTTCTTTTAAACTTATACTGATATAACAATTTTATACATGTGTACGTATCATTTGTATTTTATATATGCATATCTATACTTATTTGCATTTCTATTTACATATACTGTAAGTATTTTATTTTATCTTATCTTACATGTATTGTATTCTGACGTGTGAAAGTTTGCAGATTGCAGATTGCAGACAATAAACATTATTATTATTAAATACATAGAATAACTAAGATACAATACATTTGACAAATATTTTGCATATATAATAATAGCTTCACCAGACTCAACCGATGTGGAGAATTAAATTAAATTAATTAACAATTTTATAATAATTTATGTATTAAAAGAGAACTTTATATTATTGTGTTATGTATTGGCTTGAATTTACTTCTCTTTTTTTTTAACCTTTGAGAGCTTATACATTAATTTTTTACTTTTACAATCGTTCCTTAGAATTGTTATTTTATTTATTTATTAGGATGTGTATTATTTTGTTACATATTTGCTAGAATTTATTTTTCTTTTTAGTTAATCTTTCAGAGTATACATATTATTTTTTTTATTTTAACACCAGTATCTTCTTTTTTTTTTCTTTTTTTAGCTGAGTTGAAGCACTTGGTGCCTTGGTGTGTAGAAAACAGTATCGATATTTGCTCGTCGTAAGGGAGAGACTCTAAATCTGCAGGGCAGTATGCATTTAGTTGTATCTACTGTACACATAAAATAGTACTTCGTAATAGGCTAATTGTGTCATAAATTGTATAATCCAACAGAATATCACAAAACCAGGCAAACTTACCGCTAACTTTTGTTTCCTGTCGTCTCCTATGTGTGGCCTTGCTTGCTCCTGGAAGTTCTCAACATTTTTCGTCCGAATTAATTTACTAAATAGCACCAACCCGTCCCTCTTCAGCGATTCACGATCCACTGTCCACATACCAAGTTTCATTCTGCAAATAATAATAATTTCTGTTAGCAATCAGGAAGACTAAATAAAACTACAAATATTTTTGGGTCAGAAACACGCTTGTGCTTTCAGAAACATTACCAAATGGCTAATTAAAAGCCGAAACATGTGGTGTTAAATATACTGAAATTAACTGAATGGAAAGGACTATTAATTTTTAAATCACACATATCAGTTAAAACTCATTTCAATAGGATATTAGGACCATAAATTGATTTTAGCAAGTGGTAATCATGTGGTAGCCGAAAAATTTTATATGCATCACGGGTGGAAAGTGTCTCATCGTACTCGCAATCTCCAAAGTCCCCAAACCTTGATACGTAAATAACTATAAATATCCTACTACAGACATTGAATACTTACATACATGCAATCATTTAAAAAAATTATATTTCCTGAAAATTGGAAGAATATGGCTATAATATTGTATCTACGTATATGCTATTAAGAATGTGCCTGTAGTAATTAAAATATAGATACTAAAAATAAAAGCAAATGCATACCTGGCCGTTAACGGAAAGCTTTAAAAAAGAACCTCTAAAAAAATCGATATCTTTACAATATTTTGAACGGTATATGTAAAATTTTATTTAAACTAATGTTGTAGTAAATCTGACAATGCTGTTAATGATTATGTTTACCACAGAAGTGTTTAGCGATGAAACCATGAAAAATAGGTCGCTATACTTCCATATTATTTTTCAAGTTTCGTGGCTAGACATTTCTTACACTATACATATACAGAGTAATAAATTGCATGAGCTATAGAGATTAAGTTTCACAGACGAGGTGGCTATAAAATTGTTGAAAGTCATGCATACAAGCTGACGAATTGCATGTTCGCTGCATATTATAAACAGTTAATTTGTGTGAAATGTACACCGTAGCTTGTGAATCATGGTTTCCGCAATGAATTTTAGTTTTATAGGTACAAACATCCACATTACACGCATACTACAAGAAATAATATTTGCTAAAACCTATTCTTACATTTTTTGTTCATATCCTCTCTATAGCTTCTTTATTTTCATTTTATTTTCAAGTATTTTCAGGATGGTTAATAGATACGGCAACTGTAGACGATATGTTTTTAAGTTATTGACGAAGGTAAGGCAGACATTTTAATATAATCCATGCGTTTTGTGGTGGGTAGAAAAGTATTTCATGTCAATGAATAAGCAATTCCGTCAAGCTAAGTAGTTTATAAAATATTGGAGATTTTTGTACTGGCAAATTCATAAAATTTTTTCGCTAATTGTAATCCACCTCATTATTTTCTTTTTGACATCGCCTACCTTTCAAAAAACAAATTTCGTTTTCTTTTGGCATGTCGGTGTGAATACCGTGCAGGTATAGAATAAAATAATCGAACGATGCGCGCAAGAAAAAAGAAACCTGTTCTCTTTCCATACAAGAAACCAATATATTCTTAGGCTTGCATCGCTCGAAAGCTTTTGCCTCCAATCTATCTATCCTATGTGCAAGTAAGATAATTTGTGTTACAAATGCATTTAGCAGCTTTATATTGTAGGGATATTCTGGAAATTATTAAGTTGGCATTAATAGGAACTCTGTACCCTTCGATATTTACATTAGAGGGGAAGCAAGAATGATGGCATACATACCGAAGTGTGGTGAAAACTGGACAACCCAGAATACTTGCTAGAATAACGGCCGAAATTACAAACCCTATCTTTGAATTGGGTAGTGATGCGATAATTGCCAAACCTTCCTTCGGTAAAACCTTCATGGTCGTCCTGGATTGGAATGAGTGGAGAGCAAAACAGAAACCGCAGATTTGGAACCAAATCTGGTACGTAGATTGGTCAAATAGAATCATAGGTTCTAGAGCTGGTATATATAGCGAAATCCTAAATCACAAAGAATATATTTAGTATACCACCGCATACCAAACGGAAATGCTTGCAATAGAGACAAGTGCCCGAAGCGCATTGGAGACACAACCGACGGCCATGGAGCCACCAGGAATTTACTTCGACAGGCGTCTCACCTGCCCGAAACAGAGCTCCGAGCTCCGAACTCGTTTTCTAGCTGCCAGCAAATCGTTACTCCCAATGTGAGGGCAAAGGAATTCCCTTCACCTAGCAAACAAGTTGCTTGCTTATAAGTCAATGCTAAGGCCTGTCGTGGTTTACGGCGCTACAGCGTGGGCGTCAATAGCCCCAACCAGATTGAAATCTCTCGAGGCACTTCAAAACAGGACGCTATGGCTAACCGCAAAAGTCCTTTGGTTCATTAGGAACGAACAGAATCGTCGTGATCTGCAAATTCCCACTCTTCGAGACTTCATTAAGCAAATGCTCACTCAGCGAAAATCCCTTGGTTCAGGCGGTCGTGGAACTCCAAGATCGTCCACCTCCTAATTCTCGAGTTAGACGTTTTGATGTTTTCTTAGAATAATATCTAGCGTACATTCACCGTGACGACCGCCTGTCTACCTTTACCTTACTGAGGTAAAACTCCGATAACTCTCACTTTAATCATTTTTCAAGTTAATGCAAAAAAAAAATGCGATCGTCAAATTCCCCTTGCAGAGTAACTTGTTCAAAGTTACTTCTGAACTCCACCCGGGGCTTGATTGTGCCGCTTTATCAGCGACGAAAAGGTACGTGAACCTCAGGTTTCTACCCTGGTTGAGATGTAAGTTCATTGACAACCAAAGGTCGGATAGTCAGGCGGCCCTAAATACTCTAGTATTCCATCAGATAACCTCAATACCAGCTTAGGACTGCCTGGAAAATCTAAGAGCCTTAGCTAAACACAACAAAGTCACTTTGATGTGGGTACTGGGGCATAAGAGCATACCAGGCAACAAATTAGTAAACAAGCTAGCAGGAAAGGACTCTGAAATACTAGTTACTGGACCTGAGCCGAGTTCGGCGTAACAAATGCTGCCATACGTGGTGTAATGACTCAGTAGATCATTAAAGAAAAAACACCAGGCATACTGGAACAGCGTTAAAGAGCAGGTATACAGTAAATTTATGATGGGGCAGCCATTACGAACGTTCGTGGCGGAGGTGTTGGCTCTCAACTGAGTACAGCTTAAAACGGTGACGATTCTTCTAACAGGACACGGCTGTCTAAGGAAATACCTGCACAAAATTGGCATCTCTAGATATAAGCCTACTTGTAGTTTATGCAATGGGGAAGAGAAAACAGCCTAGCACTTTGTTCTTGAATGCGTTGCATGCGAGCAATTGAGACTGTAACTGCTGGGGGCAACTAACCTACTCACAGATCTGATGAAACAATATTTACCACATAGGCTATTAAGCCTAGTGAAAATGACGAACGTGCTTATATAAAGAAAACGGAATAATGCAATATATCGCGGTGTTAATAGGAGATGACGAAAAGACCTGACTGGTACTCAGTGACAAATCAAATCTAATCAAAAGATTTCTTATATCGATTTCATCAAGACAAAGACTACGTACATATATTTTGTGTTAATGCGAAGCTTTGGATGTGAGAAAGCACTTGATGTTTGCCAAGTTACAAATGAACCCATTGCAGAAGACTGGCTCGAGCATCTCAGGTACTTCTACAGATTAATTTCTGCTAAAACCAAAAAAGGTTCTATATGAGAAATGAGTATTTTCATATTACGTCTAGCCTAGAAGAATTTATCTACCTTTTGATAAATATCTCCCCATTTTACAGGCACTATCAATATGTCTAATGGGTCATTTTCAAATTTATGTCAGTTTCCCCAGCGTTGATTGAAATGCCAATTTGCTCCAAGATTTTGTTATCAATAAAGAAAATATATTAATATACAAGAGCGTTTGATCTTTGTTTTAATAGCGAATGACCAGCTGCTACTCCAGATTAACATTACAGCTGTAGTATCTATAAATATGAATATACCAGTCAACGTGCTTGCCGGTAAAGTTTCGTGTAACGCGCTGTCGTTTTTCTTTTTATAGCTTTGACGGAGCATCTCCGAGCTTTCGATTGGAAACCCATTCGCTACAAAAACACGACGGAACAATCGCAATCAAAGTAGTGTGTGGCGGAACAAGGATGCGGATGGTAGAATGCAAATCCACAATATTGTGAAGGGCTCTCGTTTGGGTATCACTACTACCGTAGCGAAGATCGATTTTCCATTCTATACGATTCTCGTCTCAACTATTTCGCTTTATTTTTAACTCTGTTTCCCAGTTTTACATTTAACGAACGAGAAATTGTTACACCCTCTGAATTTCACCGGACATATTGAGCGACAAGCATAATTGACTTCCGCGTGGATGGATCGGAAGATACAATCTCCATTTTATTAGATCACCGGGTGACGTGCTACTTTATTTCTTGCTATTTATTAAAAAAAAAAAAATGGAGCTTGTGTATCAACCAATGTTGAAGGCGAATTGAAAGCCATTTATTTTACAATTTATACGGGGTGAGTTTTTGACATGGTAAGGTTCGTTTATTAAGTAACTGTTAGTTAAATTAAAATTTTAATAATCGGAATATATGTTATTGTAATAGCTTCACAATCTGAAAATATTTTTACGTAGTGAGTGATCGGTAAGCTTGTCACGAAAAATAAGATATTTAAGCTTATTGTATTTCGCATTAAAATCTGATTATCGCTTGTTAGAAATGATTTTCCAGAAACAGTTTTCCGAGTATTCTTAAATTTCTTCCTTAAAAATTGAATTTGTCTGATTTTTTTTCCAAACGGAGCAATTAGCTTATGTACTGTTACAGTCTAAGGATCTCTACATCTTAAAACTGCATAAGAATTTGTAATTTTTATACTGTGTTTTTATAACTGACGAAAACTTGTTTATTTTAAATGGAACGTTCTGTAATTTTTTGTAGAATCTTATAGTGCTAAAGGACCTTTAATAATTTTACATGTGCTATTTATAGTTTACGAGATAATTAGTGTTTTATGAAAAATTACATAAAATTACCTAAATGCTGTTTTTACTTACTATGATTATATAATCATGGTAACTGTGAACAAAAAAAGATTTGCATAAATGTCAAACAATTAGTAAATGTGCTTGTTGTAATTAATCTTACATGATTCGCTCTTTTTTGCTATTTCTTTCACTATTTGATTCTGTTATATCTGTTATTCAGTTTAATAGGGTTATTTATTTCCTTGTTGGTTTATTTATTGTTGAAAATTGATTTTTCTGATATAGTAGGTATATATCCTTAAGAGAAGTTTAAAGAATAGCTTACTCGTAGCACGAATTTATCAAAAGCGTTATCCAGGGCGACGTTAACCATTAGGTCATGCGAAGAAAGAAACAAAGAAGACTGTTGCTACGGATGAAGAGAAACTAAAAATAAAGTTTCATATATACGAGAAAACCCGCACATTAGCAATAGAGAGTTATGTGTTATTATAGAAACAAGAAAATGATTTTGTCATTTTGCCATGATGTAATAAATGTTCGGCGCCTGATTTTTAAGTGAGGAGGTTAAATTTATTTGTTATGAATTCTACTTAATCAATAAATCATTAAATGTCCTAATAGTACTCAAAAAATGTATTGTCTAGCAAGAACCATCGAGGAAGTGCAAAGTTTTTTCTTGCTAAGATGGGATTGGAATCAAAGGAAATCTGAGGTTCATAAAAAAAATAGCAAGCAACTTAAAATAAAAGAAGACCTATCCACAGACGCCAAGGTAGTTACCTTGAAAAGCGACAATAACATCCCAAATCTTAAAAAAATTCGGGTATATACACAAATGCAAATCATCATTGAACATACATAATAACATTGGTGCCTTTGTCTCATTTAAATGTATCGTTATATATTGACATTGAACTCATTTTTCAACTGAATTTTATCGAAAAATGATTACTAACCTAACAATTTTTTTAACGAATCTTCGGAAAATTCCTTTGAATAACAAATTTATCAGTTGTTGAAAGATCGAAGAGAAATAAACTATCTAGATTAGAAAATATAATGTTAATTTGACCAATTATGTGTCTCCAAACTTTCTATAAAAATTTGCTTATATTGCTGTTTTAAATCCGGTAAATCAAAAGTACCTTTTTCTTTTTTTTTTTGTAAGGCCTCTGTTTCACATGCTTCGTTTTGCTTTATTTGATTACAAAATATTTGCAAACAGAGCATGAAATAAAAAAATAAAATTGAAACCGAAAAATCAAATTACGCGTTCATTAAATAATAAACAGAGAATTATCATGCTAACCTTCAGTATTAAATCGAGTAGCAGAATCGAATCTGGGAGATCGAGTACTAGAATCGAGTGTAGGAACTCGAGTACTAGAATCGGGTCTGGAAACTCGAGTACTTGAATCGAGTTTGGGAACTCGAGGAGCAGAATCGAATCTGGGAGCACGAGTACTAGAATCGAGTCTGGGAACCCGAGTACTAGAATCGAGTCTGGAAACTCCAGTACTTGAATCGAGTTTGGGGACTCGAGTACCAGAATCGAATCTGGGAGCTCGAGTACTGGGATCGAGCCTGGCAACTCAAATACTAGAATCGAGTCTATATACTCGAGTATGGACTCGATTCTACGTACTCGAATATAGACTCGATTCTTTTGCCAACCGAGTACGAGTTACTATGTTAAATTCTAAGAAAAAATAGTGTAAATTTATGTATTTTTACTTACTTGGAGGTAATAGGACTTCTTTAGAATCGCAAAGCCTCGTGTTATACAGCATTTTTTATTACACAGCCTAAGTTTGTATAACTAAACTACTGATATTAACTATTCAATTCCTATAAGCCTAAATTCAAACTGAATAGAGGTGAAAGCAACTATGAACACTAAAAATTAACTTCACGCACTCTAGACCTGTGGAGTGGAGGAGTCTAGGCAAACCTTAGCCTCCCTTACTCCCGTTTGTTTCTGTTCACCTACTGTGTTTTAACTCACTTTTTATTCAATTTCAAGATCAAAATCGCGACACGGGCAAAATATGGAAGCAGATTTCACAAATATCTTCGACACAGGAAGCACGCGCATGATCGTTCTTTAACTAGCGCATTCGATTTAATGAAGTAAAAAGCGCTACCACCAACTTTTATCATTTAACAAATAAAAATTTCTACTCGGTTTAAGCGATAATCGGTTTGTACGTTTTAAATGGAAATTATGAATTTAAAAATATTCATTTTGTTTTATGGAGAGGCTTTACCTTCCCTCACCAGCCGCCACTGATGTTATGAATGCTAATGTAGAGTTTACATCTGTCTTTTTATTTTCTGACGAGGCAACATTTAGAAGCAATGGTAGTGTTAATGGCCATATAATGCGTTGATACACTACTGAAAATCAACACTGGATGCGAGAAGAAAATAACCAAATCGTTTGGTCTATAAGAAGATACACCATATCATTCAATTCTACTTTTGAAAAATCCATTTTGAACAACAAATAAATAAGTAAGCCAAAAAGTAAATAAATAACCAAATTATACTTACAATCAGATATAAAAAAACAAACAGTTTCAAACAAATAGCGAAAAGGAGCGAATATTAGGAGAAACACATTTACTAATTGCTTGATATTTATGTAAACGGATTTTTCCACAGCTACTACGATTATATAATCTAATAGCTACACAGTATAAAAATTACAATTTCTTATGTCGTTTTAAGATGTAGAGATCTTTAGGCTGTAACAGTACAGAAACTTGTTGTATAATCTTAAACTGTTTAGAAAGAAATCAGATAAATTCGTAAAAGCGGTCCAGTCATTTTTTTTTAATGAAAATTGAGAATACTCGGGAAACTAATCGGTTTGTGGAAAAATATTTCTAACAAAAGATATTCGGAATTTAATGTGGAATACAATAATCTGTTCCATTTAAAAAAATATCTTATAATTCCCGATAAGCTTACGTATCACTCGGTCTACGCAAAAATATTTTCAAATTGTAAACCTACAACTACAATATATATTCCCATTATCCAAATTTTAATTCAGCTAACAATTACTTAATAAATGAATTGTGACATATAAGAACTCATCCAGTATAAAAAAACATAATAATGATAATTCATTGCATGGGCACATGTTTGTGTTATAAACATGACAATTCCGGTAGCGAGATGGTGATAATATACAATTGGATTGTTGGCGCAAAACGAAGATTTATTATTTTCCTCTACATTACTAAATCAAATGAAAAACAAATTTCCCCAGGCTAAGTTTTCTTTTTATACCTTATGAACCAGCTACTGTTCTGGTTTTTAATTTATAGTTTCTATGGTTTCGTGAGCTTTATTGAAAAATAAATGAAATATAACGCAACGGAAGAATAAGTTGAATAAAAAACCAATTTATTTCTGGCGAAACCACCATATGGGCTGCATTACTGAATGCGATAACATTTTACGTTCAATTTTCTTCGAGGTGAGGAATAAATTGGCGCCAAGGGAATTCTTGTAGGAAAAAATAAAGAAAAGGGAACAAAAAGGTTGTAACGATATGCTTAGAGATGTATGTGAAATATTAAAAATTGGGATGAGCTTTTATTAAGGAAAATTCTCTACCCGAACAAACTCTCTTGATGGATAAAGTCAGCAGAATAATTTTAGTGAATAAAATGCTTAATTAAAAACATGCCCCAACAAATTAAGTATTTTTTTAATATCAGCGAGATGAAATGTGTTTTTCGTCATGGTTTGTGTCTTAATGCAAAATATGGTATCAAATAATAAAATATATAATATAATATACCTTTATTACCCAACAGTACAAAGACCACTAACAGGATAATGATTACAAAAGAAATAAAAAAATAACATAAATGTAGGGTGCCAAAATCAAATTAGATAATTTGTTATAATAAAGAAACCTACATACAAATTTACAATACAAGAAGGGAGAGAAAAAAATAGTTATTTGTATCACTAGGCCAGAAACTATAGTTTTGCGAGTGTGAGTACGGTTTGTGGGGCCGAGGCGAAGCCGAGGTCTCACAAGTGCGAATACTCGCAAAAGAGTTTCTGGCCGTGTGTTACACACTATTTTTTGAGCCGACAAAATTTAATTTTGTTAAGAAATTAACGCTAGGGAGTTAGCAGTACAGGTTGGCAATACATATTACGTATGAATTTTGAATTGGAAATCAGGGTTAAAATACCTTAGTGTTTTGACGTTTTAATTTTCTTGGTAGTTTTGATACATATTCATCAATAATAAGGACAATGGAGACCCCAGCTCATATTACAGAGGTTGTGTGTGAAGTTATTAACTATTTATTACCTGTAAAATCTTCCGAAAATAGCATTGGAATGAATATGAATTAATTAAGAGATTGTGTAACGAGAATTCTGTCATCTGTCATCGAATCTATAATTAATGGCAGAAATGTCAGTAATTCAAATATAGTGTTGCCAACCAATAGTGGCTTTTTTGACGGCCTAGGCCGGAGAATGGTAAGTTTCCGGCCGATTTATAGTAATGCAAAATCAGTGTTTCTGGACGGAGGCGCAAAAAATTAATTACTGAAATGGTTCCGGGAAAAAGCATTGAGGTTATAAACCATATGCGTCAAGGGCGCTTTCAATAAAACATTAGTCCAAAATCTCGGCGTGCGAAACGTCTGGTCGAAACGTAAGGTAAGACTATATGTTGTAGACTATAGGCATCATTAATCTTAGTTATAGTTTTGTAGATTTTTAGGTCGTCTGCATATGCCAATACCCTACAAATAAAAGTGATCCTAAATTGGAGCCTTGAGGTACACCTGAATGAGCATTGAATCTGTTCGACGGAAAGCCATTATAATGCACATAGTATTCTCTATTTTCTAAATAGGAAGCTATCAATTCTGTTAACCCGTTTGGGAATCCGAAATACGACAGTTTCTTAATCAAAAGGGTGTGGTTGATCACATCAAACGCCTTTGAAAGATTTGTATAACTGGCATCCACCTGCTGGCGGTTGTCTAATGCCTCGCTTATAAACTGTGTGATACTGGCCAAATTAGTAATGGTGGATCTTCTTGTAAGAAATCCATCCTCATCCGGAGAAAAGAAACATTTGACGTTTTTAAAAATATCGGTATACAGTAGCTGCTCATAAATCTTTGGGAAGTTAGATAAAATGCAAATCGGCCTGTAATTAACTATATCGGCATTATTTCCCTTTTTAAATACAGGTGTTATGCGGCCTATTTTCAATAACTGTGGAAAGACTTTGGTTCTCAATGACAAATTGAATATTGCAGTAAGTGGCTTTACCAGAGCATCAGCACAACTACTAATTAAAGCGGCAGGAATACCATCATGTCCAGCAATATTCTTAGATTTGAGCCGTTTAATGGATTTTAAGACCTCTGCTTCAGTAAATAACCTGATGTGAAAGTAATTGCTAAAGCTAAACTGCAAATCTTGATTAGTAATCACTGAACTAGATCGAAACGTGTTAGATAAGTGATTGCGTCTCTCCAGGTAACCTTGTCGAAGAACGTTTGTTGCTTATACTAACTGCCAAAAATTCTTTGGTTCATTAATAATGTCATTCTCCACTTTTCCTGGGGTCCTATACCCTTTCGTTTCTGATAGAGCGGCACGTTAAAGCCGTGGGATGTGTTTGAAAAATGTTAGTAATTAAATTACTCTAATCGGGGGTTTACAGACGTGTGGGAAACACAAAGACCATTCCACTAGGAAAGATGCCACTGTGCTGTGAAGATCTATGCAATAGTACGCTGTGCAGCAAAAATCAATCTGAAGTGGATCTATATTCCAACAGAAAACCCAGAAATATTAAGG
This sequence comes from Cetonia aurata, assembly GCA_949128085.1. NCBI lineage: Eukaryota > Metazoa > Arthropoda > Insecta > Coleoptera > Scarabaeidae > Cetonia > Cetonia aurata. The sequence continues at coordinate 15,109,155 of OX421884.1, read as the reverse complement.
GTATCATTAAACCCCAAGATGTGACTGAGATTGGTATTTCTGTATGAAAAAGACATAATAGTTGATTTTACATTAGTGTTAAGAAGTTGGCATTTACTGCTCTATAATCAAAGTAATTTGCAAGAAATATTCTATATCATTTATTTTTTTACAAAAGTAGTGAAAACCGTTATTTCCCCATCTGTTAAGTACACAGGGAAAATTCCATAGCAGCCACCAATAGGCACTTAAAAACAAAAGGTCACGATCATGTATGATTCAAAGTTGCAACACATTTAATCAAAAATATTGACATTTACCGCCCTATAACCAGTATAATCAAAGTAATTTGGGAGAAATATTCTATGATATCATATTTTTGTAAGAATAGTAAAAACCGTTTTTTCACATCTCTCTGTGATTTTTTGTTTAGTTTTTGAGGATTCTCAGCTTGCACCAGGCACCAGGAGCGATGTTTCGTCCGCATATAAACAAATTTCGGTTCCACGAATATTATACGGAGGATCATTAATATATACTAGGAACAAAAGTGGTTCCCGTGTTGATCCTTGAGGAACTCCATACATGATATTTCCTAGATTCAATTGGGACCATCCCAGTATGTTTAGTTAGATCCAGTAATGTTATTCTGAAATACATTTTGGAATCAAAAACATTGTATATATCGTTGATCACTTGCAGTATCTCGCTTGATGTGGAATGCCGTTTCCTGTAGCCGTGTTGTTCGATGACAAATAACCATGTTTTTTTCCAGATAAGTCATCAATATTGATTGTGATTGTGTTTCTAATCTGTTTATATAACTTGTTACATAAGGGTCATCAGTTTTCCTACAGAATTGCTCTCATTTTATATACCCTACTGGCCAGATTTCCTTTTGGATTTCATGAAACGCCACCTGTATCAAGTTTATAATATATACATAAGTGTACGCCTGTATGATTTAGCAATTATCCATCCGTTGTACATATAGAGTCCGACCTAATTCGTAGATTTGGCGGCATTGTATACTATATAGTAGGGTCCTGATATATGGTGACCACACTGACGTTAATGTCACTATTAATTGTCGGAGCGATCATTTATTAATTTGCTGCGACGGAACCCAGAAGTGCGTGGCAGCAAACAATTACCTGTCTCATTACATATTCATCAAAATCTGAGGACTGGCACAATCAGAAATTCCTTCGGCAGTTTTGAACATCGATTAAACGTCTGGAGCATCGAAGCGCACTAATGTAAGCAGCACGCTAACAATAACGCGTGGAGAACCGAAGGACGTTTTCAGCAATCTGACGATAAATATTTTCTGCACATTGTGTTCATTACAATAGCCTGGAGTCTGATTTCTGTATTGTGCTTTTAACAATGGGTTCTGTTTGTTTTAGTGGTGAATATGATTTGTTCTTCCACGTCTTAACCCCGAAGGAGTAAGGCCAAATGAGTTTCTTATTCTCATCTAAAATTTTAAGTAAATTAAGCAATTGTAGCAAAAAAAAAACGATGTGTTGCAAATTTTAGAGTTATTAGGAAACAGCTGCACCGATAGCAGAAATTCTTGAAAGTATAGAAGGAATATTCTTCTTCATTTAGGAGCGATATAACTAACGCCAGGAAGGCAGTTACTTAAAAAGAATAATATTTAAAAAATAAAAAACAAGCTGTATTTATTTGTCTATTCTATATTTCCGCTCATTAAAGTAACTGAATAAGTGCAATTCACGTCATAATTATTATCCGTTACAATATTTAAAAAAATCGCCATCAATTGGATACTAAGACGTAAACAAATAAATAAAGCATTTCAAAGATAATTGAGTAAAATAAAATCCAACATACGCGAATATCTTCATTTCAAGCATTAGCAAAACACGAGAGTAGTTCCAGTGTTATTATTGATGTCCACTTATGCTTCCGTCATTATCTCCTATCTGTTCGATTGATTGAATGTAATTGGCATGATCAGTTGACGCATGATTATATCAACTTGTTCGTAATTCGGTTAAGTAGATAATACCCATAGGAGACCAATTATAGCACATCTAAATTATGCGATGTGAAAGGTAATGTACGAGGCTATATATCTACCTTTACTTCAGGTAGTAAGATTCGTTCATTATGATGTTTGTTATCTTTGTGAAACCGAACAAAGAACAAATTTTTAAGCCAATGGTCCAGAAACTGAAAATCCATTTTCGGAATGAAAGCATATATAACGTTTGACTATTGTGGATAATATAAGTTTCGCTTTTTTTGCTTCTATAAACAGTTTTCATATTAAATAAGATAGGTATTCTAATGCTGGTTAATCGGTTATAAACTTTGATCTATTAGCCATGGGTTATAACCAATTACTTATCATATTCATATCCAAATTAACACCTTTTCAAAGTAATAGGGCTTTCGACTTGTCGCACTAAGGCGTACTAGTTCGCACTGATTGTGAGCGTATCTCCATTCTACTTCAATCATATATATTGACATAAGAGGGAGATGTTCAGTGCGCGCTAGTGCAACCAGTCGAAAATATTATAAAATTCAACAAACTATTGACCATAACACGTATAATTTGACGACAGTATGACGACTAGTTCTGACGTATACTAAATTAATAAGCATAACGTAAACATGATCTGACAGTGTAGATAATGTAGTTAATCTGGGCTTCCTTGCCACAACAATGTGCAACGGTGGTAGGTCCAGAAGAATTTCCATTGCCAATGACGGGGAACAAGATATTGCTACCGTGATTGCCATACTTGTAAACCTTTCTATGGATGTAATTCTTGCTGTGATTCTAGCTTGCTGGGCTTTCTTTCATCACGCTATCGCTCCGTAGGCTACGGTAGGACATACTACCATCACATAAAATCAATGGGCCAATTTTGAGCATGTTCACTAAAATTTTCCACATATTCTTCGGCAAGTCCATAAGGATAGCCTCGAGTAATATTTTCCACATGTGGATTTAAGGTTAGCGTCGTATCAAATAGATCACCTCGATATTTTACATCGTCTGCAAATTCAAGTTTCACACCTTTGGATAGTGGGTGGTACAAAGTGCTTCATTTTGCCTTCCTGGTGAATGGTACTCTCGTGGTTTTGTTCGAGTGAATGTTCAGATTTTTCCTGCTGCATCAGCTACAAATGGTGTTTATCACCTGTTGGAAGGCTGAGAAAATTTCCTTCTCTCCCGATCCTCTTGGAAGTATTACAACACCATCTGTATAAGCCTGCACCTAATGCCTCGTGCTATAGCCGCCTTGCATAGGGATGGAATTATTTTATTAAATGCTCCTCTATGTACACAAATTCAGTCATTGCTATTTCCTTGGTATCGGGCGTATCTGAAATTATGTAAAAAAGATTATTGAGTGCAAGATCTGTGGATTTGCCTGTTTGAAATGCATATTGGTACATGTGAAGGGGCCTATCTGGAAGAATCGCTTCTCTGATATGACCCTCTAATACCTTTTCTAATGTTTTCAGAAGAAATGACATCAGGCTAATTGGACGAAAGGAACTCGGATAGGGTTCCCATTTTCCCATTCTGGGAATATATACCACTCTCACCTCCGTCCACCTTGTTGGTAGCAAAAATGGGGGAAATATACCGTCATCGCTCGGCGTTTTGTCCAGTTTGAGCGATTTAATTACCTAACTGAATAATGAATATAATCTGAATTCACAGTAACATAGTATCTGTTTTCGCCATTGGTATATCCATCGCGCATTTTTCCGCCATGAGCGTAACGTTATCAGCAAATCTAGTCAAAGTGGTTCTCTCAGTTTACAACAGAGAATCGTATTTTAGTTTTAACAGCAGTGGACTCAAAACCGAACATTGAGTAAGTCAGAGTTTTTGTGTTACAATTTAAGTACCACAGCATCATATACTCAAGATACGACGTCATATCGTTCATAAGGATAGTAGGTATTACTTTCTCTTCTGGCTAGTTCTACCAATTTCCCTTTACGATGCGCTGTTAAAAGCATTTCGAAAATTTAAGGTGCTCTAACCCTTCTGACCACTAGATCCCATTAGAACTGTCTTTAAAGTAATATGTAAAGCTTTGAGATGTTGGAATGTGTTCCTCGCGTTTTCAATTATTGCATTGAGCATTTCACATTGCTTGCGGTTTGACACCCTTTATTGCCCGCTCGTTTACTGTTTACTGACCGATCAATATTTTCCGTTGTTTAACAAAATAGTTGAACCATTTATTCGTGAGAAGCTATAGGTGAATTTATAAATGTAAACATCATTCTTCTTTTCTATTAAAGATAATATAATTTCTCCTCGGCTACAGCAAGGTATCAGTTGCTTGTTTTTATTCGGCTTTGTGAGTATCAAACATGCAACGAAATTATGACTTCGCAAAAAATTAACAGCTTCAAAATTAAACTATAAAAGAGAAATCATTAATTTCTTCGTTCTTTAAAACCAATTTACTGACTAAAGTGCTTGACAACATGATTCTTTTTCCCTCAAGCTTAAGATAAACAGAACTAGGCAGACCAAATGCTTTTGCAGATCTGAAATCTTTCTTTATCTTCTACTGACCATAACCACATGCACATATTGTATATAATCAAAAGCTACTAAAGTACAGACTTTGTATTCTGATCGGGCATTCAATCTAGTTGGATAATTGTTATACTAATATAATATCCAGTAGATATTTATCTATCCCTAAATAAGGGTTTCAATATTTTGAGTTTGACGTCAGTAATAGCATTGCTAAAACCATAAATCTCTCATAACCTATTATTAACATCACCAAAATACCTACCTCTTAATGTCATTAAATCATCGTTTAAACAAAAGCATGTGAACTCACAGCAATATCGATTATGTCATTCTCACAACATATTCTTTAATACAAGCTACTTACTCTAGTATATATAATAATAATATTGGTTTGTTTTCAGTAATAGAGATGTTAACATACACATAGATTATCATGTTATACTTTGTGCTTATTGCTTCGTGAATCTTTGGGAAGTGGAATGCACTTCAAATAATGACACTGTACCATCTATACTAAAATTTTATTGAACTTGGAGTGGTTTCTAACTCCAGTAGGGATCCTTTCCGTATAAAACATCGAATTTAACCGGAGACCACGGTTGTACTTCCTATCCCACAAAGAAACAAGTTCTGATTTCTATTAATAATTGAAAATAAAACTATTTGAGTTGGGAATTAAACCCATGCAGTTCGTATACAAAGCGTATAAACGATTCAACCACAGACACGATTTCATTAGATTTACTAGAATATAGAATGTAAAAATATTACTATTTACATTACTTCTTCTTGGTTTTGTTCATTTTTGCACATTGTTGTGTACATCAACGGAAGGGTTCTTTCATTCAAAGAAATAGACTCAAATAAATATCTTTTTTAAATGGCGAAACATTATGTATTTCAGATCACTGTTTCTTTAGTTTTACACAATCTTTTCTACTGGTATAGGCTATAGAAAGAACATTCTTCGTAAAACCAATATCCTTGGCTCCTCAGCTTAAACTCAATAGATCTTTAATATTTACAAGTATATCTTTGAAATAACCGACTTATGACATTTGAGATAACCATCTTCTACGAACAAAATTTTTAAGTTCAGTATATTATACAAAACATTGGCACAAACAGCTTACCTTGCGGAACTCCGGAAGCTAGAAACGATGTTTATTAGTTGTTACTTATGCATAAATAGGAATTTCAAATCGATTACTGCGACGTACAGAAGTAGATACAGATATTATAGGGTTCAAGGATAATATTCTGATAAACGGCGCCATTTAAATACCGGTTCAAGAAAATGAGGTCGTTTTCTCACTAATCGATATTTCGTCGTCCACCTTGATAAGATCGTAGACTGTTTGCAATGCAGTAGGTGAAGTTTACGCACTCCGTTAATTTTTCTTAGCCACAATCAATTGCTGACAATCTTTGATGTTTTGAGAGCTTCTTTATTTGCAGTATCGTAACCATAAGGCAAAGTGCAGTATTACCGCTTTATAACTTAGTCTTGAATAATGAAACAATTATATCTATTCGATAAAGAAATATTTTTTCATGAACAGCAAGAGCTTATGAACAGCAAGACTTTAACACATTAAGACATAAGCTCGCACCTGTACTGCTCATGGTACTATATGGATCAAAAACTAAACTAAATATACCATTATCCATGTATACCTAGAGCAAAAAAAAAGATTAAAACACTAACCATAACTCAAACCTACCAAATAAAATATCTAGGATTAACCATACAAAATAACCTAAAATGGGATACCCACGTAAAAAATTTGATAAAAAGAAACACCATGATTATAGCAGGAATGCAGAAAATTAAGGACATAGTACCAGAATATCTGAAGAAGTCTGTATATCACTGTACATTTACATCCCATATTAGTTATCTAATAAACATATGGAGCCATAAAACTAAACAAAATTTAAATAAACTACAAAGACAGCAGAACAGGATACTAAAGACACTGTATAACATGGACAAATTGACACCATCAAAGGACGTTTACGAGAAGACGCGAGAACTAAATTTACAACAATTAATAACATTCAGAAATCTCCTTAAAGTACACAAAATCGACAACAAATTAATGAAGACTGATTGCAAATTCACACCTAATACAGAAATACACACACACAAAACACGAAGCCATTCACACCTAAGAACAGAAAAAAACACAAGTTACAAATATGAAAAATTTCCAACACCTGATGCGATCAAAACATACAATAAACTACCAAAACACACAAAGACACTAAAACACGTTAAATTCAAAAGCAAGATAAGGATGGAGGTATACCGGCAGTATAACATGTAGGAAGGATGAAACGACCAAATCAACGAAGCCTTCGATACCATTAGTTCGAGAAGAGTGTACCAGCTCGTGTGGTCGGATGAAGAATGAAGGCGGAAAAACAGTGCATGGCAACGCTTGCTATACGAGTTGCAATTTGTGTTTTCTTTTTGTGTATGTACATACATTTTGTAAACTGTATGGTTTGTGTTTGTTTAAATAAATAATTGTTAAAAAAAAAAAGTAAACTGCTATGCACCAATATACATTTTTTCCATAGTAAACTTAGTCACATTGCCAGGTAACACTTCCGCAGCAAGTTCATTCATTTTATAATATATTTGAACTGTGAAAGATGTACGAACTAGAGCGGTCCTATTTGGCAGTGGTAAGATTTTACCACAAAATCTTGTCAAATTATGCACATCCAAGTGAAACTATCGAAGAAATGGCGATATATAGAGGCACACTATGTGAATTGGGACCACACGACAGGCTCATAGAAAGCTTTCTTGAAGAAATTGGTTAAATATCAGTCTATAAGGATAGATCTTCTTTAATCAGTCTATAATGGATATCTGTGCGTATTATCAGTATTAAGAGCAAGAACTTTCATATTTTGCACAATAGGCAACTCCATGCTATCCAGCCCCATTAGTAATATTGTCACAATTATTGTTTTTGCAACCAAATAAAATAACTTTGTACTTCTCAGAATTTGGAGCAAGACGATGCTTGGATAAAATATCATATCTATAATTTCTCTGTTATGTGAGTAACCGCATCACTCCATTGAGAGGGATGAAGTTGAATGATATACAAGAGTGTCATCAGCATATGTTTGGGAGTTACGATGTACTAGATTACTAGACCTTCGAGAAAACGGTGTGTGTAAATGGTAATAAATATTGCTCCAATCATTGAGCTGAGAAGTTCCGACCTTTGACCTTTGAAGAACACTTCCCGTCTCAAGTGTTTTTAGATATTCTCTCTTTTGGTTCTGAGTTTTTTTGAACATGAACTTTAGACCATCATTATAGCTTCTGGCACATGGGTATGCTAGTCACGATATTGTTATCTTTCTGTCATCGCCTTCAGACATTTACACCAAACTTCGTTACATATAAAAATTATGACTTTATTAACCTTTTCATTTAAATACACTAATAATACATTGTTATGATTGAAGATTTTTTCTTATATATTATTAGGTACGTGAAAATAAGAAATACCGTATTGTTTTAGCATTTTAGGCAGATTTGTGGTTTAATCAATAAGAGTTCATAGAGATTAAGAATAATGAAAGTACCTTTAATCGTCCGTAGGAAATGTATACGTTTATGTGAAACAGAATGCATAAAATTTAATCAAATCTTTTTATAAACCTAATGAAATTTTCATTTTATTATCTTAATATTTTATTGGCTCATACTAAAGATCAAATTCTTTTCTTTGAAATAAAAAGGAATGTTGAAATAAATGATTTTAAAGTTACTGTGGATAAATGCATTATACTCAAGTAAGTTCAATCGCCTGCCCAAAAACGTATCGTCCCTCCTTAAAATAAAAGATGAACCCTATTAATTTACTTATATTTAAACTCCTGAATGATCTATTGAACGAGAAGTTTGAGAAAGTTTTTTCTTTAATCTATTTACTGGTTAGCAGCGTAGTACCAACGCAAAGACGGCTGAGTCGCCTCTCCTTTATTACGAACGAATGTTAACTCATAAGTATCCCTCATTTCAATGGCATACGTGATAACCTATCCTACTGAAGACGCCATTGCACTAATGGCGTCTTCAGTAGGACTGTAGGAATTTTCAGCAAAAAGCGAAATATATCACGTGTAAGCATGTGTAGTGGTTTCAAAACAGCCTTTATTGTGGCTTGTGGTTAAACGTGTAATTTTTTTGTATAATAAAGGAATTAATTCGGTTTTCCGTCACCTTTGTGTTTTTATTCGGGAACGCATGTTAAATTAAGTGGGTATGTAAAATTTATAGCATGGCTTGGGGCTCTAATGTTATTAAAGAAAACACTGGATTTCGTGCCTAAATAGTTATTTCGCGCATATGAAATAATGGTGGAGGTGCTTGTTCGATAAAATGCGTTTATTGCGCGATCATATAGTAGGAATACCAGAAAGCTAAAGATATTGATTCAATATGTTTTGGAATGTAAGTGATCCCATAACTTTAATATAAAAAGGTGGGGTCAATCTAGAGTTTTATTCTTGTCGCACTATGGATGCGCAAGAACAGTTGCAACAGTTGTGCAGTCTTGTACCTACACAATATCAGCTTCTGGGGTAAATACTCTCCCCTCTATTTAGTATTATGAAAAAACAAAGCGGCAGTTCTGGCTTACGTGGAGCTCCGTGTTCTTTTAACCATTGAACGTTTACATAATGCCATCCACCTGTAGTAAATTAGCAAAAGAACTGTTTGGTGATTGGTTAACCCATGTGTATTTGTTCATGACTTTTTGTACTTGGACACTTGCACTGCTCCCTATCCTGTTACATGAGAAATAATTACCTAATTGTAAGTGTTTCGACAGATATGTTGAAATATTTATGATAACGAGAAATGGTACATCATCCTGGTATATTAGATCAGATTAGATTAGAATTAGGGTGGCTATAAGGCCCTGTTTTATCTCGAGCTTCTCAACTCTATTGTCATCTCTTTTATCCTGGAAAGTGCTTTCTAATTTCTCTCTCTAATGCTTTCATAATTAGACCCATTCTACTTGGAAGAGGCACCTTTGCGCCCTTTATTTGTTCAGGGGTTCCAAACCAAGTAGTAAAAATCTTTTCTGTTCCAGGCCAGAATCTCTAACTAGCATCTTCTGGCAGAGCTATATTATGCATATGCCCATTTAGTTAACAGTTACATGCCAGTATTTCTACTACCATTTAACAGTCTTCCTGCCTGTACTCAGTAAATCTTTAGTAAATTCAAACCTTTGTTGTTCTAAGAACTATTTTGTTATCTACGCTGGTGATTTTTGCCATCACTTCTTTAACTTATTGCGTATCCACTTGTTGATGGGCTTCGTAACTGGTGATTTGGTAATGCCCGGCTTGGGACGAAAAATGAAAATTCTCGTTTAAGGCTGATGCATGGTCCTAAACTAGCTAGAGGTCAGCACCTACGGAATTTTCCGCTACCACATCCGAAAGTACAACCTTACTACACTCTTTCGAACATAGAAAGCGCTACTTTCTGTGAAGATTCTGAAGTTTTCCTGGCTTCAGTTGTCAAAACAGCTGCCAAACAATCTGTCATTTAAAATTGAGTCTTGTGTATTCTGAACACTACAAATGCAAGTAATTTGGTATTAGGAAGTAGTAATCATATGCACAGAGCAAAAGCTATATAGTACACTTCCCCGTTGAGCCAACGAAGCCATAGAAATAGAAAAGGAAAAGACCGTAAACAGAGACACCTTAGCAACACGTGGAGCAGTCTTCTACGCAGGACCGTCACACTCAGTGGAGCGGAAACTTCACGATTGAATGCATCAAGAGCGCATATAAGAAGATTGTCGGACAATAGAGAATCAGTTCAGTTATCTGGAAGAAGCTGTCCGCATGAACAGCGAAACATTGAGTAAAAATGTTGACACATAACGGAACCCGAAAGAAGTTATCAGTAGCAAATATGTTTTTTGATCATTTGAAACTGTAATACAGCAAAGTTTTCTACCTACGATACTTATAATTGACTTGCTGTATAAATGTGATACTACAGAAGTTGTCGTAAAGATGGGGCTACACTTGCTTTATAACCGTTGGAATTCTTCCTCAATGTAAATTGTGTTTGGTAGACACGATAGTGTAATATTTATTTAAGGTATTCACATGGTAAATATCGTATAAAGGTACTGTGATGTGATTGACAATCGCTCACGGTACGAGTACGAGATGCTTCCACACCGGTACTCCCCAGTCACGCCCAATGCGCGCGCAGTCACGGCCTAATGAAATCATACACAAGCAGGCAACTATATTAATTATCGCAATAGCATAGTTGATTTGTATGCAAAATCTTGTTGACAAAATTTACTACAGGTGTTTTAGTAGATTGATTGCAATTTTTACAACTGGGGTGCAACGTGCTATTTGCAGCAAGTGACCTGTATGTTATGCTACTTTAATTTAGAAGTTATGTCAACATAAATTGTATAACGAAATTGGGTATTTTGTTGCAATAAATGCGGTAGCCGAAAAAATTTTGTACGCACCACGGCTGGAAAGTATCTTATCGAACTTGTTTGGTGCGAGCCAATGCGAGGCTCGCAATCTCTAAACTCGTTCCAGCCTTGATAAGTAAATAACAATTAACTAGACATACATTTAAAAACCTAAGGACAAAACAAAAATAAAAATCATTACCTACTATTATTACAAGGCACAATTACGAAAGCAGTAATGTTAATTTAATGTAATTAGTGTAAGTAATGGTAAAATGCGGGATTCGACAAAGGAAAACAGACATCCATCATTCAGCTGTCATGAATCATAAAATAACAAAAAATTAACTATATTGATTAATTATAACAAGTTTGGCAGATATATAATAAATAATTCCACATCTCTTGCCGACACCAAATAAATAATCTATTTAAGTCATCTTCAAAGCCAATCATCGATGGTATTGACTTTGGTGTAAATCTTGTAATTATCTACACGCAAGAGGCATTTAAATATTTTAAAAACTTCGAGTAGGTCATTTACGAAGATTAAGAATAATAGAGGGCCCAGACTAATACCCTGACGTACGCCATATGTTACTAGGAAAGGCTCTGAATGTGTATCCTTATAAAACATTATTTGTCTCTATTGCACAAGTAAGAATAAAAAAAAATTATTTACAAGGAATCCGAATCTACGTAGTTTAAATAAGAGAACTTGATTTACTTTACTGAAGTTAGTATTAATAGCATTTAATTGTGATCGGTTATCCAACACTGATGACACATCATGCTGAATACTAAGCGATTAGTCCGAGTTGATCTTCCTTTGTAGAACCAGTTGTAAAAACATTTGTTAATTTACATTTTTTCTGATAAAATACTTTAATAGAGTGTAAAATATTTTAAACATTTTTCGCAGTATCGTAACTTACTTAGTTGCTCTAACGTATATGCTTTGATATAAACATCAAGACCTATATTATTTTTATTGATGAAGATAAGAAAATTACATTTACCGAACAAATTTATTTCCATCTTTATATCGCACTTATGATATAGTGCACCCCATTAAAGTCAAAGATATCGCATCGAATTATGGTCCCAGGAAATAGTGCTTATAATAAATATCCGTTTATGGTTATTTTATAACCGCTGCCCAACGTCGACGACGGTACTGAAACATAAAGTCATCGAAGAATCAAAGGCGGCATTGTAAAAATAGATTTACTGCTTGCAATTTGCAATACGTGCTTCAGGAAGTATTTATTTATCTTATTCTTACGTCTGTTACTTTACTACATCAAAAAATAAAGGGTTTATGGACTACTTTGTAAGTGAATGGTTATTGCATACTTTCTCATGAATTTGTGGCGAGGAAAGGCACAATTCATATTGTTAATTCCAAACTGTCAAAATACTCAAACTTGTCACTAAATTTGTAACTATACAATGTAACTGATAAGCGATCGTATACCATGCCAGTGGAATAGCTATAACAATTCTAGGCCGAAGTCCCATTAAAAATAACATAGGGACGAGTACAACTTCAATTAAAAAATTTCCTAAAAAATTATTGCATTTATTGCAATAAAATGCGCAATTTCGTTATAGAATTTAATTTGACATAACTTATATATTAAAGTAGTATAGGGGAGATGTGGGTACAGTGGCACACTTTTTTTGTTCTCTGCTTTTGGTACTATAGGTTAAGAAGAATCTTCTGGCCATCAAGTTTTGGCAGAACTTTTGTATTTTATACATCAGAATTCAGTTCATATTACATAAATCTATTCGAGAGGTATCACCGCTCTTTATGAGGTCTGCAGTTGTGCCAATGTACCCAGAACTAGGGGTACAATGGCATATAGTTCCAAGTGGTTTAAAAAGTTAAAAAGACAAAGCTGGGTGCTTTAAAAAAAGGATATATTTCAATTTTTAATACTGAACAATTTTTTTACAGCATACTGTAATAAGGACTCCTCGCTCTGCTGATGTCACCTGCCCCACCTGCTTTTCAGCCTTGCCTGCAAATATATTTGGGGGCTTGTGGACAGTGGTAAGGCCTGTTTCATCAAGGTTGAACACTAAGTTAGCAGAAATATCCGGGAATTTTTCATACACAGCTGATAAGTTGTTAAAAAACTCCTACACTGTAGTTTTATTAAAAGCGGTCGCTCTCGCTAAACTCGTAGCTTCCGGTTTTCTTAACGATAATTCGGGCCATCTTTGCCTAAATCCTTTTAACCAGTCTTCCCCTGCTTTCCCTGTCTCTTCCCAATTCTTTGGATATTTCAGCTGGTTCTTCTTGGCAAGGTAAAATGCTAGTTCTAATACTTTATTCTTTGTCAAACCATAGTGCATTTTGCTTGCAAACAAAAGATAATCTTTTAGCTGCTTTTCAAGATCTGAAGGAAATACTTGTCAGTTTTTATAGTTAGCTTCATACGAAATATTGTCACCGTCACTGGCCTTGTTTTTGAGAACATATCGGCGCAGAGTAGAAACGGGAACATCAAAACGTGCGGCCGACTGCCTAAGTTTGCCACTGCTTTTAAAAGCAGCTACGGCCTTTTCCATTACATCAGCTGGTACTGTACCCTTCACTCTATCTATTCCTTTTCGCTTTCTAGGCATTGCCGACCTATATCCGAAGACATAAGAATAATCAGACTTTCCTGAAAAAAAGGTGGGTACAATAAAACCATTGGGGTACAATGGCACATCGTGCCACTGTACCCGTTTCATTGTACCCTAATAGACACAATCAAGAAGTAACAATGGCTGACAATCAACTCACCAGTTGAAGTTGGAATAAAACATGTCATTTATAAGAGAAATGCCAGTAGTTTAGCGTAAAATACAAAATGGAAACAAAAAATAGTTACTTAGTTGAATAAAAGAAATTCTATCCGCCTTAAGATTTTTAGTTTTGAGACTGATAAATGATTTAGAACGTCCACGAGCCTACTACTTGATGTCACATCCGCCATTACTGTATATTTCTAGTGAGCACACTTACTGAAGTACTAACGTGTGAATTGGCGCTAATTTTGAAACGTTATTTTACCTAAAAAGGATCATGTGCCATTGTACCCTTTGTGCCACTGTACCCACATCTCCCCTAATATACAGCTCACTTGTTGCAAATAATACGTTTACTCCAGTGGTAAAAAATAGGCAACCAAATCCACTAAAATATTATAAACACCTGTAGTAAATTTTGCATACAAGTCAATTATTACAATAATTAATACAGTCGCATATAATCTTATTAATTAGCCCGTGAGTGCAAGCGACTTGCTTTCGCATCGAGTGTGATATTCATGAGATCAGATCAGGCGTTAACATCTCATAATTCTCGTACCTTGTATCCGTATGGTAATAAATATATTTTATATATCCGCGTTTACGAACACAAATTACTTTGAGTAAGAATTCCAACGGTTATGAAACAAACGCAGCGCCATCTTTACGACAAGTTCTGTATTATCACATATTTATGTATCATGGTACTGCTACTATAGAGGTATAAAATGTTGCTATAATACAGTTTTGGATAATCAACAAATATTTTTAATTGCTGATATAGTAGATAGGTAACTAGGATGTAGAAATATTTTTTTTAACAAAGCGCGCTTGTGTAAATTATTTAATTTAACTTTAACCAGAGCTACGATATCCCTTCTAAATCCTTTTAAAAAATAGTTGATTTATTGGTATAACTTGAGTACTGTAACAACAAGTAAATTTAAACAGATCTCAATTTAAATAAAAAAAAACGCTAAGGACAGAAGAGCTAATAATATCTTAAGACATCTGATATTCATATTAAAGAAAACGGTTTGATTTTGTGGTATACTTGTGAAGATAAAACCGTTCATGTATATGCAAATTACACTTAATTCAAGTCATGATATTTTAAAGTGATCCTGAAATTCGTTTAGTATAGAATCGAAAACAACATATTATGTATGCATATCCTTATATATATTCCAATAGCAGATGTTCTCAGATATATGTCGCACATCATTCATCATCGAAGATTGATCGGTGATGGAATCAGAGAGAAGGCAGCCAGAAACAATTTTCCGTGTCGTTGCGTCCAATTAAATCTTACTTTTTCAAAGTCGCATCTGGAAGAGGAATAAGTTTCGCTAGAGCCCTTCCCTATCTGTTTTATTGCAAATAAAAAGCAGCGCCCTACCATCGAACGTTGTTGCATTATCTCGAGGCGAATTTATGGTGCGTCACTAACATCCTTTTATTTTAGTTCCACGGACGTTTCCGAATTTATCCTGCCTCCGATTATTCAGGGTGTCCGACAGCCAGTTAAAGTTGAAGCGGAGAAGAATCGATATACGCCACAATTCAGGACATTGTGGTTGGAGTTTGGGTCAAGTGATATTCTAGAGTGTAGAAAATCGTCTAGTACCTCATATTTTATAGGTATGATAAATTTTGGTTTGCCCATTTTCGGTTAAGGATGTGACCGATCTGCGTTGATATTTAAGTTGAATCCATGTTCCTTTACTTGTTGGACGTACATTTAAATTGTGTTTCTGCAATGAGCAGATCTTAACCCTAGTGGTGGAGTGCTTGAGTTCTCAAATTAAAAGGTGACGGAATGGTACTGTCATAAGGTAGAAGGAGATAGTAGTACAGCAAAGACATAATAACGTTAGGATATACGTAGCTTTCAGTAGGTTTCATTCTCACGTACAGCTGATCATGAATGTTGCAATGTGATCCAATTCCTTCATTATTACCACAGCACGGACAAGATATTTAGTTCTCTTCAGTTGCGCAAAAAGATGGGGCAAGACCAAACGCTAGCTAGCATGGAATGTATCAGTGTACTTTGTTCAGCGAGGATTAATATGCTCTGGAGTGAAGGAAAATCGCGTACACTTATTTTTCATTTTGATTTTGACCATTGATTTATCACTACCAAAATGCCGAAATTAATAGAAAATAAAAAAGGTGTAATACTATTTTATACTTTTAAAGTTAGAGAATGGGCTTGCAAGAAAGGCGCCAAAGTATATGAAGAAAAGAAGATTCAGGATCTAGAAACATTTCGACCATTTGTCAAGACGATGTTGTTTTAAATTATTTTATTTAAGTCAATTTTTTGTTTTTATTTTTTTTTCTGGTTGAAATAAAACTTGATAATCAGAATCCTAAACTAATATCATAACATGCATTTAAACATGCCTACATACATTGTTTCCACTTTTCTTTTCATAAAATTATTTATTCATATTTAAAAATTCGGAATTAATTAATTAAAATTTTGTAATCTATTGGAAATTGGTTGCGATGGACGAAAAGGAGTGGAGACCCCGACAAACAGGACACTAAGTCCGTTCTGTACATTCTTTAAAACTATAGAAGGTATTGTCTATTAAAAATTTATATACTAACTTCAATAGCCTTCTGTTATCGGTGATGCATTTTATTTCATTTGGTAAGGCATTATATGCAGTAATGGATTTATAATAGGCCTCTTGTTCATATATCGTTAATCTATGCTTCGGCACAACAAAGCTCATCACAATGCCTGGTCATTATAGCGATGGAAATATCTTTATTACGAATATATAGTTGCTTATTATTTATACAGAAAGAAATTAGTTTTAAAATATATAAACATGGCAATGACAATACATTCAGTGATTTGAATAATTGTCCGCATGATGATACATACATCTTAAAATTTTTGTAGAACAAATATTCTTCTTGAGTCTGCCGATGATCCCCAAAAATGATACCGTATGTCAACCTCGAATATAGCCGAAATAAAATGTTTTTAAAACGTCGATATTAACATAGTTTCTGATTTTGTAGATCGCATAACAATAACGATAGAGTTCCTTCGATAAATTTTCAATATGAGAATGCCAACTTAAACCGGTGTCCAAAGTCATACCTAAAAACCTAACCGAATTTGTGTGCTGAGTTTTGCCCCCTATAATGTAGAACGAATGTAGCAAGGCATGACACTCGACTTATCGATATTTAGTTTTAAATTATTGAGGTCGCTCCAGTTGTTCATTAATTTTAAAACTACTTCTATATTTAGTGAAATTTCTTCCAGGGAATTACCCTGGACTACGAAAGTAGTATCGTCTGCATATTGATACAGTCCATACATTTTGATGAAGCTCTTTAAATCATTAACATAAATCAGGAACAACAGAGGACTCAACATCGAGCCCTGCGGCACTCCTTGCGTTAAAGCTGAAGCAGGCGAGAAAATATATTGTTTTAACACTATTTAAAATTGTAGGTACACACACATACACACATTGACTTCTTGACTTCTTTTAAAAGGCGACGGACGCAATTGCAACAGCGTTTCCGATTAGCGGTATGTCGAATGATAAAAAGTTCCCCTTTAAAGAACTTGAGTGCTAGGAAACTTATATTGACGGAAGAAAAGAAGCTTTTACGCATCTACTGTACTGAATCGAACTATCAATTAAACTGTCCATTGACGGTGTTTGAACTCCTTACAAAATTACGCTTTTCACCCGTTGTAAATAAAAGGCACGTGTGGTCACTATTTACACTATATTTACACAGGTTATTTTAATCAAAATATGTACAATTTGTCGATTGTCTTATAAGCAAATTAAACGCAATACACGACGAAGTTGAAACTTGGAGTCGATACTTTTCGCGTGAGGGTGGTGTTTGCAACTGCCTGATGAACAAATTTGGTTGGTTTTATATTACTTTCTATCACTAGCTTAATTACTATGACAAGCCAATACCTTGCAACTAATGACTAATTGTAGGGTTGGAAAGAACGCAGGACGTACCCCTAAGAAAACGTCGAAGTGACGTCAGTGATGTCAGGTACATGGGAAAATCCCCTTTGTGTAATCAGTAGATGCAGGTAAATAAATACTAATAATAAATGAATTAAAAATAAAGAAAAATAAGGAATGTAAATCCTAACAGACGGTAAAGAACAATAAGTGAGTACTGAATTGAACTAACAATTCGCCATTTCCGTGACTTTACCGTATGAATATTTTGAAGCTTTTCTGGGTTCGGTTGTCAAAATAGCTGTCAGATAACCTGTCATTCAAATATGAGTGATCTCTGTTCTGAATATTACAAATGCAAGTAAATGGATTTTAGTAAGTGGTAATCATATGGTAGTCGGAAATAATTTTTTTTCTAATTGGATGTTGTAATGAAGCTAAAACAAACGGCGACGCAGTGCTGAAATGAATATTACCGCACACTGTACTGTAATGAGATATTAACGTGGGGAGGGACTCTTGTCGGAACGTAATTAATGTGCAAATTAGAAAAATACTGTAAAAAACGTGTGCCACAATGACTTGTAGTGCTCGTACTTTGAATCTCTCGCCGCTACTTGTAAACTTGTACTCGCATTACATAAGCGTCATTGTGACACTTGTGTTTTAAAATACTATTACGCAACACGGCTGAAAAGTGTCATTATCGATAAAACATCACTTTCCAGCCTTAGTACTATAACTATTATCGACCTCTTCAATTTTAGAACAATGCCATATTTTCATATGAAGAGAAGGTCTTCCAGGCAGTATCCGTGCATACCGCCAAACAATTCACGATACAATGAAACATATGTGCCTGCAAGAAACGAAAAGATCTGGACGTGTTTCTGTTAATATTTGGGCATGTATATGTGTATATGGTTTAGGCATAGTGCAGCAGATTGGTGGTAGCTTGAGTGGGTAAGCTTATCTTGATATACTCGACAATGTTGTGCTTCCTTCAATGGATCAAATACTTACCAACAATAATTTTATATTACAACAAGACATGCAGTGGTTTGGGACGAACAATATTAAGTTATTGCATTGGTCTTTCTGTAGTCCTTATCTAAACCCGATAGAAAAGGTTTGGAGCTACGGTGAACACTTCTTTTCTGAATTCTATTACAGTAGGCCAAGATGCACAAAAGCTTTAATATGTTCGAAATAAATAAAACAGACCAACCTTGTGCATCAACTATCAATGTATCAAATGGAAAAGTTTTATCTCGTCTCTCGAAGTGTTTACTTTATAGAGCGCCGCCCAGGTTTTGGGTATAACTTAAAAACTTCTATTCCTAACTCGAGCTTCAGTTTTTGGTGTTAACGACTTGTTGTTTTGTTTCACTTATTTCCCTTTCTATTCTACACTTTACACACTCGCAGATAATCTTTTAAAATAATAAAATAATACAAGCGTAGTCAAGTAGGTTGCACCCAGCTACTTCTGAGAAACCCGATACGTTTTCCGTGCCAAAATACTCACTTATGATGCTTCAAAGTACAATCGGCAAACTTTTCCCTCAAGTATTCACACCTACAATTACTTACAAGCTTCAAGAAAAAATGACAATATTGATTCATGTTTACGGAATTTTTCTGATATAAAATTCATCGAACATCGATACCCTTACATTTTTACACCTTGTACCTCTGAGACATCAATTTGTCGTCTGAAAAGGAGGGTACTCGCAGATAGAGAGAAAGGACAAAAATAAATAAACTGGAAATGGGTCTGAAGTTGAAAGGAAGTCCATTTCGTATGCGCGAATCGACCGGAAAAAAAATCGAGTGAAATGCAAACGAAGCTCTCGATTGAGAAAGTTTATGTAGAGAGGTATAAATTTCGGGTCATCTGGCTGGTTACGATGGATGTTTGTTTTAACTTATTGCTGCTTACTACACTTTGAATGGTTTAAATGACACTCACCTTCGCTTAAGTGTCTTATAGCATTATTTTCGGACTCTTCATTTTTATTTCTTTAATTTATATTAAACTACAAGAGGAAATAAAAAAGTTTACCCGACGCCTCCGCCAATATGTGATGCATATGTGTAATTAAAATAAATAGAAATAAAAATTAATAGATACATATGTAAGGGATTCTAGATGTTAGAAATATATTCATTGTCTCAGAGAAATAACGAACCTATGTTTTCTTTTGTATCAAATGGGAAGTAAAAAAAGCTGCCTGAATTATTTGTTAAACTTTTGTTGGCCACACTATGTTCTTGGACAATCATATAAGTACTTTCACTCTTAAGCTTAGTGATTTCCTTTAAATCAGTTTCAATTCTTAATGGACAAAATGCTTGGTATCGGTTCAAATGTTGGGTTCATAATATTGGTAAAAGTTTGTCCGAGCATAAAACCGTCTTACAGTTTGAAATCATTAAATAAATGCTTTCCTGGTAATCACTGTAATTAATATGAGGCAATTTTCATATTAAACATTTTTACCTGGTGTAGGATTTGAACCCGACATCTCACCACAATATAAAATTGCCTCATATTACTTACAGTGATTAGCAGGATTATTTAATGATTTCACATTGTAAGAAGTGCACTCATTGCACATTTGCCCGTGTGCCGGTTTTCTAAGATCTGTATTTGAGCATTCAAATTGTAATGTGGCTTGGTACACCTCGTTAGCTCAGCTGGTGGAGCAACCATTCCATCAATGGGAGATGTCGGGTTCAAATCCTACATGAAGTAAAAATTTTTAATATAAAAGTTGCCTCATATTAATTCCAGTGATTAGCAGGAAAGCATTTATTTAACTAACTATAAGCATTTAATATTTATTTATACCTAGTATAAATAACCGTTTTATACCGCGGATATTTTATTGTTTCTTATACTTGATGTTTACCATCATTAAATAGTATATAAATACAGTTCAGTGTTTCTGCTGATGATGATAGCTTTGCTATTGAAACGTACGTCCAGTTTAGTGCAGTTTGTGGTGAGGGGTTTAGGAGAAGTTTGCAGCATTGGCAATTTAAGCTGCTATTCGACGATTACAGTATGGAGTTCTATCGTTTGTCGTACGATACACAATGTTGATTAAGTACGGAAGAGAGTTGTGTTGTCCCTGTATCAAATTAATTTTACATACATATATCAAATACGAACATTATGTTTTGAAATTGTGTTAAAATTAATCGAATTACAACTTTGCAATTAAATGTTTTATTATATTTGCGTTAATTAATTCAAACCAAATAAAATTAATTGCACAAAGCTGTAAACAAAGTTTCAGATATTGCTTTGACAACATTTAATGATGTTAGGTCAGCTATTTTTTTATTGTTTCTATCGAATTAATCTAATGAACATTCTATTTGTTCTATTTTTCCTGTAATTCAAGCTGTCAGTATTTATAATTTGTCGTTAAGTGAATAAAAATTCTTCCCGGGAATATTTATAGCCTATCGATATGCAACTTCGTAAATACTAAATTACAAACAGACAGAATATTCAAATAGTTAATTTTTTTTATTTTCTTAATTTTAATATCATCAGTCAACAATTACTAAGATAGTATATCCAATAATTCCAAGGATGACGGTCTCAACTTTAGACAAAACAACAGAAACTTGAACTAACAAGTATTGATCAACTTTAGCTACGATGTCGAAAATGTGTCACAAGTGAAAAACGTAGAATTCTACAGCTTTTGCAAAATTCAGATTTATTAATAAAAGTTTCGTGGTTCATCAATAAGACAAATATTATTGTCGAAAAGATGCTGGAGGATAATAGAGCTATTAATGTCACAGGAAAAAAAGATTATTACTGATAGGTTACTCATCAAATTTATTTTGTTCTCATTATCGATGTTAGATGCTATTAGATTATATAAGAATCTATCCGTCAAGTATATAATAATAATAATATAATGTAATAATAGACGAAAAAACAATAAAGAATATAAAACTCTTAATTAAACTTAAACATTAAATTAAAATTTAAATTTAATGAAAAATATATATTTTCTCCTCTAATTGAACAGGGTTCTGAAGATGGCCAATGGCCGAAACTTGTAAGTGATAATTAAAATTAATTAGTTGATTGAGTTCTATTTTATTTATTACTTTCTCGCGCAATTATAACTTAATTTAGACAAACCGTGCATAATAAAATAATAGATATTTCGCCATAGATCACTATTAAGAGCAAGGCTATTAGTTAAATAAACAAATTATGTTGCTGTATAAGTATGAAAAGAAGAATAGGCAAGTAACACATGAGACTTATTTGTCGAAAGATTACCCTAACAAACAGTTATCCAAATGATACCTCTTAACAAAGGTCTTGAACAATTCAACAATTAGGAGTTAATGTTTTGAAAGCTTTTACGGCTCCATACTCCGGTACATGTTCATATAAGAAGATTTTGTGAGCCGGAACACGCAGCAAATCTGAGCCTCTCTTGAATTCAAAACGTTGAAGTCTCAAATCAGGAATAGCAAAGAGTGATGGCAATCTGCTGGTCACCAGGGCAAAGACCGTCAAAATAGTTTTTAAAAGAACAAGGACCTGAATTTACAAAAGATCTGCTAAGCAAAGAGAGAAATACTGTTAAAATGATAGGAGATTTACTAACTGGTCACTGTAAACTAAATAGAGTTATGCATACCATAGGATCCTACTTGCAAGTTCTGCCAAGACGAAGAGGAAACTCATCGGTAAAGACAAAGTTTCTATTGCTTGGTTATCTAATCTAATCCTGGAGGATTATTGCAAACATATCTTAATCTAAAAAACAATATTTCAGCTTGCTTTGTTTTAATATAATACCACGATTCCACCATACGGCCTAAATCATCTGCTTTGGATTACTTAAGCCTTTATCTTCCAAGTTGTCTGTTGGATATCCGTGGCCAAAACCATCAAGTATTACTACTAAGTAGTTGGCTTTCTAAAAGTCGAACGCTTCTTTACGCATTCTCCAACTTCAAATCGTTGAATTCTAGTGATTTACGTTCTATCTATTTTTGAGTTACTAATTGGAGAATTGTTTGGATAAAAATCATTAAACACATGACAACCTTTCAAATGAAATTTTTTAATAAATAGGTTGAACTAGTTTTACTGGATCTTCAAAACTGACATTAATATCAAAGAATCAGATGAAATATGTGACTGAATATTGGGAAATTATGTCAAACGAGAATAAAAAACTCCTAAAATATTTTATTTCTTCATCAGTATTTACAAACGCATGAGTAAGATGGATGGTGTACTAAACATACAATAAAGCCGTGAATATATTATATTAGCGCTGTAGATATCTGATCAAATTGAGATCCGAACTTCCGGATTCGAAACTACCCGAATATCTAAAATTTCTCGGGTGGTGGCTCCAGATTCGAGGTTTCAAATAGCGGATTTGGATTCTAGGTTTCGGATAACGGATCAACAGAAAAATAATTCGATCCCAAAAGTTATCCACCTCCATTTCAAATTCTTCGTATTTTTGTGTTGTTTAAATTTAAGTCTTTAAAGGATTATTTTGTGCAATCTTCTACCAGCGACTTTTCAACTAACACTATGCTTTTAATCACTAAAATTTGTTCTGAAGTTTATTACGTACTCAAATGTATTCAAACAAAATTTAACTTGACGTCGGCGTCATTGCAATATATATATATTTGTTTTGATATACCTACCTATTGTATTGTAGTCTCCCATAGTTCCTTGTTGTGTTATATCAGTATAGTATACACGTAGGTTCTAGTGAAGGATAGATGAAATGGCGAAGTAAGTTCGATAAGTAAGTTATAGTACATTGTATTGAAGATTTTATTGTATGTATATTTCAACAATGAACCACTCTAGTGGCACCATTCAACTGCTTCCCAATACAGAAAATAGCACAGCTGTAGAAGTTTACAACAGTTTTAACTCAGAACTTTCCGTAAAAACGAGATTCTACTATGAAACGATATATTGCTGCAATTAGTAAACAAATAAAGCAAATTTTAAATGTTGATAAATTTCTAACAAACCCTAAAAGTAAATAAACATTATACTCTCAGGAAATACGTATAAATTAAGCTAAAATATAAAGCCGCTAAACGTTTTACCTTTATACCATTGAGCTAAGGGCTTAAAAAACTACTAAGAAGTCATCTAATTTTCAAGCAAACACTAAAAGTGCTAGATAATAGTCCTTCCACAACTTTCTGTTTAAGGTAGATGGTTGAACGTGTTTAATTAAATTTCATTTTGAATCAACAGAGATAATTTACTTAAAACCTTTATTGTCCAGATAAATCTAAATTCATGTCCCATGACCTAATTTACTAGAGGTTTGCAGAGATTCACAACTAAATTCTCGGAAATAATTCCTTCAAATTATTTAAGGATTCAATTTTATTGTTGCATCAGAACTGCACGCCCATGAACAAGTTCCTCCGAGCTCCAAGCTTTTAGAGATTTGACAATCGCGGGCCAGGTCAAACTCTTACAGAATCAATTTGAAGATTAGTAGAAACAAAATACGATATTAACATTAAAACCATACACCTAAATAATTAACTTAAATTAGAAATGGACGAAAATATGTCTCCATTTTGAAGCTAATAGGTAGTATGTACGAAATTTATTGTAACATTAAAGTCATCGCTATGTTTTATGTTTAGTTATAATTTTCATCGCACTAAATTCATATTTTTTGTTTCTTTGTAAAGATTTAAAATGTTCATTACAATCTGATCTTTTTTAGTGTATGCAAATTTAATAACTTGTTAGCAGTAAATAAATAAGTTAATTGGTGTAATATATACAATACATTAAAATGGTGATTACAGTCATAATAGAAGCTAAAATTCAACAGCACTTGTTGTCACAACTGCAAGTATTTTGTGTTTCGCCATTGAGTTTAAACTTTCCTTGGTGATTTAATATATAGTTTAGTTAGGTAATATGCATGGTGCTAGGTGAGTATTTTCCCTTGTTTGGAGTACTTTTTGCACCTCACTTACTTCTTGATAGATGGCGAAGAACTCTTGACATTCTTTCGGAGAATAGAAACCCTTTTCCAAAAGAAAAATCCATTGGTAAGCATACTTTCAAAATTGGCGTTGTAGCAAATCTTGTCTTTCAGTCGTTACTACTTCTGTGTGTGTCAATCACTAGGAACAAAGCATTATCGGTATATAAGAAAGCTTTTGCATGTTATAAGTGACAGTGTGGATCGTTAGCACATATAAATAAGAGTGGACCCAATATCAATCCTTATGGCACATCTTGCGATGTTGGTTCCAAAGAAGACGCCACATGTTAACGCTTCGCCATTGGATGCCTTTTTGATAGATAAGATGGCATCAGTTTGCTGGGGTAAATGTTCGGGTAAATAGGTGAAATGAAAGAAACGGTTGACTTTGAAATAAGTAACATCTCTGCAGAGGATAAAAAAAAACTTAAGTATAGCATCAAAATGATAGCGTTTATCAACCGTAACTCATACCACATTAACTCTCTAAAAGCTTTTAGATTGCAGTAATCCAGAAAGAATTCATCGTATTTAATTAATGGTCGAGTGTGCTCCTTTCTTGCTACTTGGAACTTTCTTTTGTGTTATTAAAATCCTTTGGTAACTTTTATTGCATTTGTATTTATTATTTATGTGAACACATTGATGGGGTGTAAATGTTAGAAACATGTGATATATTGTTTAGCATATAGCTTACAGATTAAAAATCTGTATGTTATTCCATAACCAACTCGAAATAAATCAATCGACGAGGACTTGGATTATATTGCTCCTAGAATGAACAAAGCATGCGTGATGAATGCTGTTCGTTGATCATTTCAGGTAAAACAGTTTGTTAAACAATGGGGCAAGGCTGTTGCCCGGCGCGCGTTGATTTCATCAAAGCCGAAATTAGGCCGAATATCGATCTTTCTCTCCCGTAAAAGATGGCACAAAATAATTACATACCCGTATAACATTTACGTGTAACAGTGAATATATAAACCGGCGTAAACGTTAGCATGATGACGTGCCCTAATTTGAACACACTTTTTTCTTTTTTTTTACTATATTTACCTACGCATCTTTAAACCATGATGTTTATTTCTGTGCTCACAAAACCCCGTAGCTTTTTCTTTCGTTCTAGCTCTCGTAAAGTAAAGGTAACTAAAATATTCATTAGGTATCATTGGTGTATATCCAGGAAACTTAACAACGACAAGTACGCAATGTGGAAGAAAAATATTACGCTGAAGTAATCCATTATTTAAACAAAAGCTGTTCTACGTTGTGGGTAAGCCTTTTATACTACAGAAATGCCTAAGAGTATTTTCGGTTATGATACATAAAACATGGTGTAGAATAACATAGCTGGTTTGTTGATATTTTGAGGTAGGTAAAGCTTTACAACTTTTGCTAGAGTATATCCTAATCTTATATTTTATTTATATTAAACTTTAAAGTTACAGAAGAGTTGACATATGACCTTTGTAGAAAATATCTATTGCTTCACTTATTTATATACTCATTTTCGTTTATTAACAGGCAGTTTTATTGCTTCATTACTATTAAATGCTATTTGTTTAAAAATAAGTGGTTGAAAATGACAGTCTGTATACGAGGGTCGGTCGAAAAGTACAGGGACTGTTTTCACGGGCTATGACGGGTTAGATATCGATGACGACGCTAAACGGTACGGGAGTGACTGTAAATAAAGTCCTGAGAGCGTCAAAAGCTGTGCCAACGCATTGGCCAGAGCGGAGAAAATTGGTAAAATGCCTTTGTTACACCAGAAAGCTTTGCCAGCGGTACAATCAGATCGGGAATAGGAAGCTCGGCGTGTATCAGAAGCTTTGCCGACACATCAGCCAGAGTGGACGTGCAAAATGCCTGTATTACACCAGTAAGCTTTTTCAGCACTACAATCGGATCGGGAATAAGAAACTTGGCGTGTATCAGAATCTTTGCCGACACACCTGCTAGAGCGGACTATGAGGTACCTAGAGTCTCTCTCCCTACTTGTGCTAAGCGCGCGGTTTAGATACAGTTGCAGTTCCCCACGCGGTCGCGATGGTGGGAGTTGAGCTTGCCGGAATGAAAGCTTCATCACCGTACCAGGAAATAGAGTTAGATAAAAGCATTGCTATTTTCTCCGACATCCAGGCAACACTTAAAGCGATCAGTTCTGTGAGTGTTCACTCAAAGTTGATTTGGAACTGCGTGAGCGCTGTAAATGAGGTGAGCACCCAAAGGGAGCTGACATTTGCCTGGGTGCCCAGCTCACACTGGCGTGAAGGGAAATGAGGCAACGGACGACCTGGCCAGACGACGCTCGTCAAGGCCATTGGGTGAAGCTGGCCCTTCTTTCGACATTACCAAATCGCAAAATTAAAAAGTTCATCAATGAATGGACACATAATAAGTCCAAAGAATGGCGACAAAAATCACCAGGATAAAGACAGGCAAAAGAGTTCTTAAGGGAACAGAGGCCCGCTCTGTGCAGATCCTGCCATGAGGAGGAAGAACCTCCAGTTCATGTACTGCCTCACTGTGATGATCTGACGAGGACAAAGCTTCTAGCACTGGGTATAGAGAACTCTACAGCTAACAGCTACATAAAAGAGCCTGCTCTCAAAGATGATAGGTGTAATTAAGAAGGAAATGTTAGAGAGCGCCTTCTAGGACAAAGGGGATCATAATAGACCTGAAAAGGTCGTAGTGAAGTAGGGCCGTATAGCCAACCCAACCCTAACCTAGTCTAATCTAAGGTATTCAAAAAGTAAGTATCTCTACAACAGTCAATAGAGCACATCGAAAAATCGTTAATACGACAACTAATACCCGCTATACTCGCATAAAAAACCTAAAGTAAAATTAAATGAGTTTAAACCCGGTAAATCTGCCACTTATCTTAAATAACACTTAACTGGTTCTTAAACAATGGTACAAAACGAAATCTTATTTGAGATCTGCTTAAATCTCAAGTTAATCTTAAGTATTACCGGTGCAAATAGCCGTTAAAGAGATCAACATTTCATTTTTCTAGACATTAAGTGTTACTATGATTTGGAGTTATACCAACTTCATCATATTTTTTTATTTTTTTATACTAGTCAAAGTTTATTCTCTCCATGAAGACAAAAATGAACACCGGGCTTGGTAAAGAAGTAACTGCAACACTAAAAATATAGGGAAATTTATTTCAATTCAGCAGTATTATCCCCTTAAATCTTATCTGAAGCAAAGTGGAAAGTTATAGATATTTATTTCAGAAAATTCATATAACTAAATCTAAAGAGGAAGTATTTCATTATTTTAAAGCAGCAAGTTAAATACTTTCCTTCACCTTTAATAGTTCACAAATTGTCTCTAAAAAATGTAGTGGACGCAAGGGAACGACCTAAGTGTTGATTTTAACTCCGTTCTCCTTTCTGTGTGCTTTCATTAAGTTATGTATAGGATGAGCGGCTTCGGACACTTCTGACAAAGCCTCTTCTGTAGCTCCTCCTTCATTTTTGCTCCCGCATCTAATCCAATCGCCTTTAAATTGATGCCCTTTTATTTAGAAGGATTTTCAAAAATAATTTGTTATACTAATTATGCCACAAAAATTTACTTGGTCGAATGAATGTTTTAACCATAAAATAACCACTTTTAGGGTTCCAAATTTCTATTATATTTGTTTATTATTATTAATTTAGTGTCTCTCCCACTATCAAAAGGATTCCGAACCAATTTAGAAAACCATTTAGAAAATCTCACTTAAAAGGTTAAGGTAATACATTTAGCCGCCACCTGCTTTCATTAATAATTTTATTGAAAATTACTTTGGAATAACTTCCATAGCATCCCCTTATTCTTTTTAGATTTTCAGTTGCGTTAGCTGGCTTAAAAGAGTTCTCTCTGTTTCGTCTTTTACATATAGGTACTTTTATAATTTTGTTCCATTTATTTTCACTTCAAAATATGACGACACCTACTACTCATTATATGTTACTTAATTAAAGAGTAACAGCGGTTAGATTATAAACAATTTAGGACGACATAGTATTGTTTCGAGTTCTAATCTAAATGCGAAGTCACAAGCGGAGTGATGAACGCTACTTCCGACACTCGTAACCGGAAATGATTGAAAATATACGTTCCCTTTGTCGAACCATCGTGTAGCTGTCGTTTTCTCGCACCAATACCGGTGGAGTAAGAAACGTCACGAGGACGCCGGAAAATACGCATCGCGACACAGCGAGCTGTGCTGCCACTACATGAATTTTACCAGTTGCTTCACGATGTCGACTTAGTCACTGACGGAGTCTAATCAATGACGGAATAACCACATTCTCTGCAGGTTGTCGATAAAATACTATGTCATTGAGGTAAATAAGGGTTAGTTGATGCAAACGCGCTCGTAGTTATTTTGTAAGCTGACTCCTCTGTGTAACTAAACGGTGTGATGTGAGTTAATATTGGGAGATTTTGCCACACAAGCGTAGGAGAGCTTAATGCATGTTTGAAATTTGTGTAGGAATACGGTGTCGAATTATGTTGGATTATTCAATGCAAACTCAGGCAGCTTTAAGAATAATTTTAGAATTTGAAGGCGAACCAGAAAATCGGTATTTCTGAAAGTCACA
Organism: Cetonia aurata; assembly: GCA_949128085.1. Classification (NCBI taxonomy): domain Eukaryota; kingdom Metazoa; phylum Arthropoda; class Insecta; order Coleoptera; family Scarabaeidae; genus Cetonia; species Cetonia aurata. Next base: position 15,079,686 of record OX421884.1, on the reverse strand, counting down.
AATACTTAAAAAGAAAGCACTCATTCTTTTACACTACAAGGCATTTTTGAATTTTCAATATTCAAAATTTTCTTTTTTTGTATATATAAAGTAATATATTGGTAGGGAATTACATATACCGATTTTTTAATTGAAACACTTATTAAAATAATGTTGCATATTGCCTCGGATATAGACAGAACTAACAAGGGGAGGTCGCCAGATGTTAATCCCAGTTTTGATCCCGGCTTTGTATTTTTTTATTTTAATCGTTCCAGATTAACTATTACAATAATAATGAATGTGCCAAAGTACACCAATTTGCACAGACTACCTGCAATATCAGGATTTAATATATTGCCCCAGTTCCCTTTGCCGTGTTGGAGCCATCCGTGTACCACTTAATGGTTTCCTATTGCGTTGCAAGATAATGGTCTTTATACCATTCGCCTTTGCAGTTAAGCTTTGCAATACATTTTTTCACAAAGTTAAAGTTTGTTGGCATATTTATCCTGGAGTATATCCCAGGTTTGGTCACCTTCAGATGATGACCCTAGTCATCTCTTTCCCCATCATTCTGTGGGTGCTCCTTTTGATTATGCTCTCCACCAAATTCTGGAGAGGAGTAAGGTTTAGTACCACTTCAATAGCTGCTGTTGGGCAGGTTCTCGTTGCCCAGGTTATGCGTAGGCATGCTAATCTTTGGACGTTAGAGAGTTTAGCTTTCGCGGTAGCCAGGCTGGTTCTTTTGCTCCAAGCCACTGCTCCATAAGTGATTATTGGCCTTACTATTAGTGTATACACCCAGAGTAGTGTTTTTTGGGTTGCATCCCCAGTTATTGCCTACAAAGTTTCTACAAACCATTAGAGCCACTTTTGCCTTTTTGGTAAATTCAAGCTCATGTTTGTTACACAGAAGTTTATTGTCTAGGATAAAACCTAGGTATTTCACCTCAATCTTTCAATAACTTATTTCTAAAAATGAAATGACGTTCGAAAGAATTTTTTAATTAAAGAATACATGTTACAAAATTATAAGCCTTAAATGTTGTCGTTCGAATTTAAGGGAGACCCAACATATACGTTCTCGTCGATAGAGCTACAAACAAAGAAGTCTAGTGGATTAAGATCGTGTAACCTAACGATCTATGATATTCGTTCAACCACTCTCCGACATTGAGAGCATAGTGAGTAACATCTGTAACTGCTACTAAATCATTGAAGTATTCAGTAGCATCTAAACGGTTCTGAAGGTAAGCTGGTCCAATGACTCTATGATTTATTATGCTAAACCATAAGTTATTAGAAAACCTTCTTTGGTGATCATACTCACGACATCGGTACAGATTTGCCTCTGCCTAATAGTTAAAGTTATGAATATCTTTATTAAGCTCCAAGGAATATGTCTCAGAAAATGAATTTTGTTTAAAATTGAGTTGCAAAAATTCAATCGGAGAATATTATCATTTTTGTAAAGATCTTGCTAATGTTAGCAACATGATATGGGTTCAGATCAGATATTGCAACAGCTAATTGTCTACTGCTAATTACAAGAGCCTCGTTTAGTAAATCTAAAATCTGCTCTTCTTCTTATGCATCCCGTCTTTGTCTTGGTTTATCAGCATTTCGGTGATTTGATATAAATGAACTCGTTTCCCAAGGGTCGGGTCTTTGAAAGATATTTGCTGTAGAATGCTCCAATTTGGGCCAGTGAGCATGACATTCTCGCACTGCCTTGTCTTAATTTTTTATACATGCTCGTCATACCCGTCATATATATATCAGCATACTTAACAAATGAACAATCCATGTCGAACCAACGAAACATAAAAACTGAAAAGTTAGACACGCAGCAACATGAGCTTTCTTCCAGAAAGATTAAAGCTTTCCACATCGACTAATTTGGAACATTACGCATACTCATCAACAAGGATAGAGTTTTGGGCAATTTTCTTTTATCCCTGTTTAAAAAAAATATTTCTATCTATGGGAAATATTGGGGATCTATTGGGAAGCTTTTGAGTAATATTATAAAAAATTAGTACGACATTTAAAGTATTGATTGTATATTTTATTTAATATATTGTTTTCATCTATGGTAATAAATAACTTTAACAATGCAATTAAATAACACTTGTTGGTTTAACTCAAACCGTGCCTAACTTTTTTGTGTGGGCTATCTCACCACCAGCCACAGGTCACGGGGTCCAACTATTGATTATTCGGTTTCGATGCTTGTGAACGTTGTTTCGTAGGAGTAAGGTACACTGTTTTAATTAAATTTACTAGAATACCGCGTAGGTTTCTAAATTTCAAGCATCATTACGATTGCTAATTAAATGTAATGACCAAATTATGTACTCAGCACGAATGCATATTAGTTGAAATGTCAAAAGTGAACATGTAGTAACTGCGGTATAAAGTTTCCGTATAAATGCATAACGATGCCGAAAGGTTTCTGAATAAATTTAAGGTATAGTTCATTCGAATCACATTATATAATCATAAGTTATGTACTGTCAACAGTCTTAAACGGCCTATACGTATGTATGAATTGTATTTGAAGCAAGAAGTGGATAAATACATTTTTATTAACTAGGCAAAGATAGCTGGTCTTAATTTTGGAAATAAAAAATATATAATGGATACTGAAACGAGTCTCATTAATATAATCGAAAATGATCCATTGGGCAGTTCGTGACTGCTGAGTAAAACATAAAATTAGCTTCCAAACAGAACAACAAAGGAAGAAATACCAAGAAAGCAATGGGATAAAGGAATAGGTATGCCAACGAATACAAGGAATATAGAAGAATATTAACGGAAAACTATAAAAGAATGCTGTATGAATTGTGAGAAACGAATAGTGTTATAAAGAAGCCTATAGAAACAAACGGAATACACAATTATTAAGCAAGCGAAAATACACCCATTAAGTGACAAGTGCATGATTTTCTATATAAGAGTGAAATAAGGCAGAATTGAAAATCCAAAAAACTATCTTCTAACTACATATGATTTAAACTACACAATGAATGTTTTATGCTTTAAAATCGTGAGTGATTGCCAGTGAGTTATAGCCTTAAATTTATTTCCAACTGAATTTATACAGTCAACTTTATTAACCAATAAAAGCGTTTCACGTAATCTTCACAACTAGACAAAAAGAGAGCAAAAAATGATCGGAATGCAAACTGCCTTGGTATTTTTATAGAAGCTTTGGAAAAGGTTAAAAGAAATTGGTTTTGTAGTAAATCGGGAAAACTATAATATAACGCATTAGAAAATGGAAGGTAAACATTAGAAATGTAAGAGCGGGTATCGCATCCACTCCGTCAGAATTCGAACCATGGTCCTTCCGCATACTAACACTGGGCTTTACTATTACGCCACTAGAAGCTTGTAATCTATCTCGTATTCGGGTGTACTGTAAACTTTAAAAAATCGTGAAAAGTAAACGCCTGGCCATCGATGGCTTATATTTTACAAAAGTACTCCAAGGGGTCCCCACTGCCAACTAACAAAGCCGGGATCAAAACTGGGGTTAACAACATCTGGCAACCTCCCCTTGTCAGTATTATACGAATGCAATTCAAAACGGTAAACACAAAATTATTATGACATTTAACACAGTTTTGAAAGAATCAGCCAATTGAACAGTGGGACAAGGCAGTGTTCTACTGACCAAGGAATTCCTTGAAAAGTACTTTTTTACGCAATATTTGTCGTGTTAAGTTCATAAATTAAGTGTATGTTAAGGTTCCTGGCGCATTAAAGTGAGTGGACACACTCATAAGTGTTGATAAATACTTTCGAAGTTACAGATAGGTTAGGTACTATATCTTATCCCCAATACTTGAACAGGATTAACACGAACATTGTTAAGCTGATTACCTACCTGAAATTCTTTTGCATGCACTCTTATTCACTTCTAAAATAAAATTATAAAACATAAATTATTTTGATGCATGTTTTTCTTTTTCTTTCTTGAAAATGTTTCAAGCGTAAGGAACTATTAGTTGATTATTAGTTTGAAAGATGAAGGAAGTTGAAATGTTATATACATGAAGAACATAGGTTTCTTAATAAATGTTTGTCTAATTTTGCTATTGCCTATGTAATACTTAACCGTAGTTTTCACAATAAACTACTGGAATATGTAGTAGTTGATAATTTATTCATTTGTCACCACTAAACATGCAAATAAATTGATCAAATACCTGTAGAAATGAAAATGCAGACGTTGGTTTGTAAGACAGATGAAAAGGAGTTGTTTCCCGTCTATTTTAATAGCAAGACCAATTTCAATCACATCTCATATATTTGTTTTCCTAAAATCGCTATGTCGCAAGAATTTAACTTAAAAGGCCGACCTTTGCACCAAACCTTCACAAAAGTCAGGAGGAGAAATGTTGATATATGTCAGTAATAATTCTATCTTATAAGTTTACAAAATTCAAAATGGTGACATAGACAGCTCGGTCGCAAAGGATCTCGTATAATGTCCTTGGACCTTCCTGTTACCTTAAAACCGATCGTTTAAAGAATATTTCCACCCAAGGATCGCGTACTTTGAAATTCTATAATCCAAGAACATTTTCCTGCGCCAAAACCTTGAGGTCTTCGATTGGAACAGCTTTTTTGAGGTTCCTCATGAGGAATCCTTCATTCCACCGAATTTCCTTAGAAGTTATAGACTCGGTTAATAAGGTTTAATAGATGGCGTAGGTCTGGCGTAGTTCAACCGAAATTACGAATTGGTGAATTATGGGATTGTATAACTTAATAACATCACAGCAAACAAGCTTTGATCAGGAAACCAGAATTTTGTTACACTGTGTGCCATAATACGTCGTTTTGCTGCCCACGAAAACCTCCCAGCTGCACATTCTAGATAAGTACGTTTTGGTGATATCAACCGAACAAATTATATATGAATGTGCATTGATAATAAAATGAAATAAGAAGAGCGCCATCTTGACTTTACTCACTACATTATCTCTAAAGTGCTGCTACCATACCTGTAGAAAACTTCAATATAATACGGTTTAATAAAATCAACAAAGAATTTTAATTCATGTTAATAAACATATTAAAGCAATCAACTGGAACAATAATTAGTAATAAATTATATTATTTTATTAAACAATTTCCTGTGTGTAATTTAAAAGCGCAGCGTTTTAATTTGGATATTAAGTTACTCTAGTAATAATTGACTTTTCTTTCCAATTCTAATTTGCAGTTTTCCTGGAGCATAACAATGAGGTTAATTACGAAAACAATTAAGTCAGCAAAATTTATATTTGAAGACGAATTCCGGAGAAAAGAATCATAGTGGAAGGAATAAAGAAAGTTCTAGTTCTCAAAAGAGCTCCCGGCTGCTTTTTAAGGCGATAATAAGCTTTTGTATTTATGCGCTACTCGTCTTTTTATTTCTTCGTTATAATTACTTCTTAATTGGTTATGTAGGTTCCGTAAAAAACCGCTTTCCATGTAACACCAGGTACGACCCTTACTTTATTCTAATTTGTTATAGTAGTGAGCATTACATTTGAGTGCCTTCTTGTTTTTTTTTTTATTTTAATATTAAATTCTGATCACTTTGTTGCCATATCAAAATCAATAACATGGAATCAACACCCGCTTTTCGCCTGAGTAAATTTCAAATAGGCGCAAGCATACATAGAATCAATAGCGGTATTTTTCATTAAGCAGACAATACTTGCTCATGGAGCCGTATAGATCGTAGCTTCAGTACTCGGAGTAGATTACTGCCAACCGAACATTCCTTCACAATTGAGAGCATGTTGTGGCTGAATTTTTAATTAAAACGAACTAAGTAATCCTTTCTTTGTACTTCCCACCATTTCCCTTTGAATTTCTTTACCGCCTATAATTTTAATAAAATGATAACCTGAAACGTTCTTGTGATAAGCCAAGCCATTATTAATTCACGAGAGGGTAAAATCGATAAGCAGTGCTGCCTAGGTTCTTGCTGTTACCTACCGAAGCACACAGTAGAATTTTATTATTGTCCATCTCGCAAATGTTTAATTTAAAGAAGTCATTTTGAAAAATAATCACTCTTGATCTTGCAACTTTTTCGGCCTGGTTATAAATATACCATTTTGTCTACTGAAAGTCTTAAAATTACTACGTGCTTTGAATGCGGAGTAGAATTAGCGGCTAGTATAAAGATGAGTGAACTTTAGTTGAATTGAACGAATTTGCTCTCAGTATTGTTAGTAGCGCTCTGAGAGAAATGAAAACTTTTATTCAACAGTTCTTGAAATATTAAGATTTAAATTATTGATTTAAGTCAGTAAGTTGAATATCTAAATGCTAAAGTAAATAACCATGTTGTAACGTGCCGTCCTGCGCGAAAATATATTGCAGTATTCGTTTCAAGCTGATAATTACGTTATCATAAATTTTCTTTTATTCAATCGATTTTCCCGTAGTTCGGTAACGTAACTGCCGCATTATACCTTGTTTAATTAAGTTTTTTTCATTTATTCTTGTTTACTACGTCGAGTATCGTCTCCGCAAATGTTACGTCCGTTTGTACATGCCTGACTTCCATCATCGTGACCACATGAGGGATTCATTCAAGATATATAAACCACGCGCTTGCCAGTACTCAAAGAGTGATTTCGGTCACTTCACAGTCAATCCCGCTTTGTGAGCTCGGAGCCGGCAAAGCTACTGGCACGACGCAGATTGTCCTGATCCTCCGAAGTGCGAGCTCGGTGCCGACAAAGCAACTGTCATGAAACAGCGGCGTCCTCCGAGCTGTGAGTTCAGTGCCGGCAAAGCTACTGGCACGACACACGACCAACTTGCACTTTAAAACCGCCCGCGTACCTTTGACCCGTCCCGGTATATTTTAGCACGGCGCCAACCGTTCTTGAGCTGTGTTTTTGGTGGCGGCAAAGCCTTCTGGCACGACACAGTACCAATTTGTACTTTAAAATCGCCCACGTACACTTGACCGATTGATTGATTTATTGTCTAAATTATCCAATTTAGGTTGGTTTTATATATTGCAATGCTCAGCATTTTCTTTAAAGTTAGGTACTGTTAAAGTGCTGTTTCATTAAACAGTACTACTCGCGTAGTTTAGACTAGAGTATGATGCATTTGCGTGGAATCACCAGAATGGAGCACATCCACCTCAGATTGAATCTGTGCAGAGAAAGCTTTGTCACTTTTTTGGTTTCGTAAATTTAATGTTTATCCGTGTCGTGATTTTGACCATGTTGCATTTTTGGGAATATTCAATGTGGTTTTGTTGGCTACCAGACGGGAGAATGTTAGAGTGAGAGCGCTAGTTTTTCTATATAAAGTCATGAATAATAAACAAATTAATAGGCGGTATGCCCTATAGTTTAATACAACCAGATTTGTTGCCCGAAATGTTTTTACGCTCCATAATACACAAGTTACAGCAAATATGTTGAATCAGTCACCACTTGGATCCATCAGTGAGTGATTTATTATAATAATCAGCGGTAAATGTGACTCATTTTCTTGTTGGTTAATGCGTATTTTGAAAACCAAAATTCAAAGATATGCTTAATTCATGCTTATTTGTGTGTGTGCGTGTTTTCTTATACTACTTTATGCATCAGTGTTTCACTAATTGTAAGTATTGTAGTTTCATCTTCACATTTCTGTATTGTTTAGGCCTGTAATTGGTTTCTTGTATTGTTGGACTAACACACCTATATTATTATCACTATTATTGAGAACAATCACTTTACCCATTCTGTGTTATGATTAACTAAATACAATGTACTGTTTCAGACAATTGACCAATCTATTTGGGTCAAATATAAAACTATAAAGTGAACATTCTTGAATAGCATTTGGAATAATTTTGTAAGTGTTTTCAGACCGGTCTGTTTCGAACATTACAATTCAAGTATTTTTGCATAATAGTTCAACAATTTTTACATTGTCAGCTATCGCTGCAAACGTATTGATCATATTTGAAATTAAGAAAATATACATATTGCGGTTTTATAGTTCTGTCAGTTTTGTCAGTTTTTATATATTCGTATTCTAGGCATAAGGCACACACATTAGAAATAATATACCATTAGAATAAATCAATTCTTAAATAAACTAGTATTCATTACATAATTTATTAAATAAAGTATTTATAACCACTGCATCTGTAGTGCGAGCGTGCAAATACCAAGTCTGTACTAAAGTACTAAGCCGCAGTCAAAGCGATTAGTTTAGTTTTCGTCCGTTGTGTTGCACACCGACCTCCACGCAGAGAGTTTGCGTATATCGTAGCGTATGAATTGCAAGATACCGGGTTCCAAGTTTTTCCCCGAAATATACGGTATAAGCGTAGAACGCCATTTCGTCAAACTTTAGAATTATTAATGCTTCAATATTATTTTTTTAATGTATCGAAACGGTTTGTTATGTTTACATATATACTTTAAAATTTCTGTAGATTCAAGCAACATTAGTATAGTAAGTTCTTTTCAAAATGAATCCCAATATAGTACCCAAAGTTTTCTTATTTATAAAGGCTAACATAATTCAAACGTAATCGTTTCAAGAAATACTTGATGTAAAAAGAGAAAAATATATTAAAGCCTGACATCAAAGAGAGTACAAACAAAGGTTAATTCCTTTTTAAAATTAGATACGAGTGGGCGCGTAGTTCAGAAACTTTTAATGCGAGATTGCAAGCTACTAAAAGTTTTAATGCGACACGTATATGAAGGGAGTAGTATCACAGAAGCTCTTTGCGATATTAAAACTAAATACACTTAAAGTGATTTAAATAATGTCAAGGCATCTATTTTCTTTTTATTTTACTACAATTTAATTCAATATGGATAAAGCATCCAAAGTTTATTGCTTTGTGTTAACTTTACGGTGGATTACTATCGCCTTCTGCTTGTTCCGGACTTGTTTGTTCCAAAACAGAGTTATCAATTAATCACGATTATAAAGGCAAATTACCTTGCAATACAACTTTGTGCAAACACTTTGAAATTTCGTTATGCACACTATGGGAGTTTGTGGTCATAGTGTACACATGCATAGGTACATTTGTACACGTAATTCTAATTTCGCACATTACATTTCTCGATTCATACACGTGACAGCCTTTGCATAGGTGGATTATGGGTCGTTGCTTTTAAATAATATAAAGTTTTGAAATTTCAATAATTTTTTGCTAATTTGTTGTCCTAATTGACAATATCAATTTTGATTAAACCAACTGAATGTAATGACGACCTCTGGTCACCAAAATATGCTTAACTAAACGATAAGTCATTGATTGTACTAAGAAACCGTAAAAATCTCAATAATGTAATTAAAGTTTTCGTTTTCTATCTTTCCCTGTTGTAACTATAGTTATAATATCGACGACACTCAAAGATATATTGTCAGTTTATGCAACTTAATAGTGAGGACGCAGCAAATCATAGACTACTTGTTATAAATAAATTATATACAATCCATTAATCTTTTATCGATATTGTCGTAATATAGTAAGCTTTGTACTTAATTTGCAAAGGTTAAATTATGAGGCTGAACATATACAGACACACAAGATCACTCCACGCTAATACATTGATTTTAAATTAATTTGGGACAATTGTTTAGGAAATTCGTGGATTTCCATTTTCAACCGAAGACCGAATGAACAAAGAACCGACAAAATATCTAAACATGCTTGGTTATCCCTACCTTAAATTTATATTTAGTGCTTTACCGAGTGCGTTGATCTGCTAGAATTTTGGAAATTTCGAACTCATACAGGATGTAACTTGGAAAGAAATGTATTTTTACCCTAATAAAATCAGCACCCAATTGGTGGACTGGGGCCTGTTCACGATTTAATAATTTATTATTTTTGAATTCTCTTTTAATATAAATGCTTTCAAAAGTGGATAATTCTCTCGGCGGTTTATATTGATTTCTCTTTAAGCGGCGGAGTACATCGGTAGAAGAGTAACCATTGTAGATAGCAATCTTCCTGTGTGTTTATTACTACTCTGCAGTTCTTGCATATCTCAGTAAAGTTATATAGTTAATATAGTTAACATAAAAAATGACGCACAATACCAAATAAAACGAAGAAACAAGGAAAACAATAAGAAGCACCGAAAGAAAATAGGAAAAATACATCAATTCACCAAGAACTTGTCGATGCTATATACACTCCGCCAAAAAAGTATCGCATAAACTAAAAAAGGGCATTTATGAACCAAGATATTTTTATACGTTCACAAAAAGTTTGCCTCGTGTATGTGAACTATAAAAACACTAACAAAATAATGGAACTTAGCGTTTTTACTTTTTTTTTTCCTAAAAGAACACATTTAGAAAAATGCATATGTGTAAGGTTTGTTCAGTTGTTTATTGAAAGTCTTCCTATACGGACAAATTTTAAAGTGCGAAGTCAGAGTTCTGTACCAACGCTTTTAAAACTAAAATGAGCAATTTAACTTCAGAACAAGGGCTGCTATAGTTGCTCTAATCGAAGATGGACGATCTCAAGCATACGTTGCTAATTTGATGAACATCAATCAGTCAAGTGTATGAGAGTTGTACGATTTTAAACTCCTTATTTTAGCGAAGATATTTGCTAAAATAAGGAGTTTAAAATCGTACAACACTCATACATTACTATCAAGGGTGCATTAGCATATATACGCTTTGAGCGTAAATTACAAATGTCGTCGAGTGACACTGATGAGCTGTAGGTGACAGCGAAACATATGTCTGTCAATAACGACATTTTGTATACATTTTTCTGAATTTAATCAGTCAAGTGTTTCTAGAGCCGTAGCCAGATATAGGGAAACAGGCATTTACAGGAGAAGACCTGTACCAGGTCGTCCAAGATGTTCTACTCGCCAAGATGACCGCTATTTACTACTACAAGCATTACGTCGAAGACATGTAACTGCGAGACAATTGCAGAACGACTTGGCTAGAGTCAGAAATACTCGTGTGAGTACTATTCGGAATAGGTTACGACAGAGTGGATTAAGAGCTAGAGTAGCTGTAAAAGCCCCTCGTCTCACTAGGAACCACCGAGTGGCTCGCTTAAGGTTTGCCAGAGAACATGTAAATTGGAACATTAATGACTGGGCCAATATACTCTTCACAGATGAGTCAAGATTTGGTCTTTACACCTCAGATAGGCGTATCTCAGTGTACAGACGAGACGGTGAGCGCTATTCGCAGTGTAATATCAGACCTAGACCTAATTTCGCTGGTGGCTCTATTATGGTTTGGGGAGGCATCAGTTTAACAGGTCGTACAGAGTTAGTACCAGTAGACAGAGGTACACTGACTGCCCACAGGTATATAACGGAATTATTAGAAGAACATGTAGTACCATATGCGCCAATTATAGGAAACGAATTCATGTTAATGCACGATAATGCACGACCGCATGTTGCAATAATCGTCCAGGAATACCTTAACGATGTTGGTATTCCAGTTTTAGATTGGCCTGCGGTAAGTCCGGACATGAACCCTATCGAGCACGTGTGGGACCTCCTTCACAGACGGATACGAACCCAAAATGTTGCCCCAGCGGACCTGCATGGACTAGAAAATGCTCTCCGTGACGAGTGGGAGAATTTGGATCAGGCTTATATACGGAGGTTAATCGAATCTCTGCCAAACCGTATGCGAGCGGTCATAAGAGCCAGAGGTGGCAATACTCGGTATTAAAAGCTACTGTTATGACATTTTTCTTTCCAAAATTATAATTTCTTGTTTTAATAAAAATCTCAAGTATGAGTTCTTGTTTTTATTTGGCCTGTATTTTATTTAAACAATCATAGAAATTATATCTTAGAGCGCATTAAAGTATATTTACAACTTTATGCTACAAACAAAGATTATGCGATACTTTTATGATTCAAAACTAAATTATGCGATACTTTTTTGGCGGAGTGTAGTTCCTGTTTGATAAACATTTCCTTTATATTCCTTTTAAAATGATGAATTGGGAGTATGAGATGATTTGGCAATTTATTATACATTTGCTTCCCCAATAATTTACCCATTGTTGGAGCAAACAAGACGGTGGTAGGGTATCTCAATTCATCACATATTCTTGTGTTGTAGTGGTGAACGTCTGTATTTACAGGAAATGTATCTTTATTTTGGTGAACATATACAACTGTGTACAGCACAAACGCTGACGCTAACGTAAATATTTTTGATTTTTTAAAATAAGTTCTGCAACTATCACTCATTCCTAAGCTGCAAGGATATTTAAGATTTTTGTAAAATGAAGATCCTGGTTGATTCAAACGACATCCCCCAAAAATATAATGCCGTAACACATGACAGAGTGAAAGATTTGCCCCTTGATGATCTGCTACTTGTGTTAGTCTTTTTATGGCAAATAGGCCCGACGATAGTCTTGTTGTCTATCCATCAATGTGGTCATGCCATTTGAGGTTTTGGTCGATGGTAATACCAACAAACTTTATTTTAACCGATTGATTGCTACGAGGTCAAAACTTTAGATTTTGGTTTTTTGCCATGTTTACTTTAAGTTTATTTGCTCTTAACCATTCGTTGGTATCCTTGACGGCTCTCCTACTTTCTTGCACAGTTGCTTGGTCAACAGCCGTTACTAGGAAGGATGTGTCGCCCGCATGTAGGTATATCTAGACATTCTGCAAATTGACTGGAGGGTCATTTACTTAGATGATGAAGAACAGAGGGCCTAAAATGGAACCCTGCGGAACTGTTACTTGTAATCTGTCTATTTATTTCACTATTAAAATGTTATGACTGGCGGAGTCGAAAGCTTTGGACAGATCTAATAAAGTAATCTCGGATCATAGGCCATCATCAAATGCAGTGTATATACTTTTTAGCACCTGCATTATACCTATACTAGTGAAGTGACCCTTCCTGTACCCGTGTTGTTCCGTACGTAGATAGTTACTGCTTTCAAAGTAGTTGATTACTCTCGAAGCTATAGCCTATTCAACGACCCTTAATATCACTAATGGGGTTGTTGTTGTTGTTCTTATTGGCCTTGGCGTTAGCCATATCACTGATGGGGTAATTATTGGTACAGTTATCCTCGCTATTCTGTTTAAAAATTGGAACAACTCTACTTACTTTTAGTTGACTTGGAAATATATCCTGCTCTATTTCTCTATATACTTCCTTAAGCCTGAGAGTTCTATGAAAGTAAATGATAAATATGATTCTTCAGCATCATAATAGTCTGGTCGGTAAAGTTCTCTGTGCAGTGATTTTTTAAAGTACTTGATGTTGTGCGGGTCTGCATTTCTTATTGTTTTAGTTTCCATAGATTCTTTTGCCTTCGCAGAAAAACAGGTCATAATTTGCGCAATGTGGTCGGATAAGTGAAACTTGGTTGTTTTTTCATTGTTGACAGATCAATATTCGTAAAAATGTTATCAATTAGGAACTTTCCGTAATTCTGAAGGATTCAAATGTTAAAATCTCAGATGGTTTATAGATGACTACTATAATTATTTTCTTTGTCAGTTGATAACGCCATTATATCTTTTCTTTCTATCGCATTAATTTGTTTCTTCAACCTTATCATTCAGCCTCTATGAATACCGTTAATTACGCAGTGACAACTATTATTATATGGTGCGGTTCCACATTAAATGTTCGTAGCTTTTCTTTGGTTAAGAAATGTTCTGTTAGGCCAACGATGTCTATGGATAACTACAGTGAATTTTATGTTTTCTTATTTTTACTTAATTTTTCGTGTTATTTCGTTGACCATTTCTTTTCAATTTTTTCCTTTCGTTGAAAGAGCTACTCCCAACGTTATTCCCGTTCCTTTATTCAGTTTAGTCATGATATCCTACATTTCTTCCTTCTCATATTTTTAGTACTCGTCTTTTTTGACATACAACACTAAAAGTCATAGTTGAAATATTGAGCGGTTGTTGTAGACCAAATAGGGATATGCATAATAGGTTGCATTCTCTATGACGTTACAAGGCAGAGCAACGACCTATATATAATATAGGGAGCCAAAACACAAGATTAAATCTATTAGCCAGCCAGAGACCTGTGCAGAGTATTATTAGGATCTTTGGAAGTTAAAAGCAATAACACGTAAGGAATATTCGCTAAATATTATATTAAACTCATATTTATTTCGTGATTGGAATAATATATAATTACAATTTCAAGTTGGAATATTTCTCTCGGTACCAAATTGATACGGTTTATTCTTCAGGTACAATTTATCAATATATGCATAAATAATAAATTCAGTTCGTGTGAGAAAAGTTGCTGGTGGTTCCAAATTAGTGAGGGAACTTACAATTTACAGAGTTTTACAGTTTTTAAATAAAGTCGTACCCGAATTTTACCTTGAAATACCAGTATTATGCCATTGATTAATACTACTAAGTTCTCCATTTAGTAACGACCCCTTAGAGAACAATAGAATCGGACATTCTTCTTATTGTACCGCCATCAATTCTCTTATTACACCCATAGGGAAGATCTTTCCGAACAATGCGATCAGTTCAATTAGAAGATTTAAGTTGAAGAAAAATTGAATAACGAAATACAGCGCACAACTATACAATTTTACAAACAATTTACTTATGTAATCAGAATGCTGAGATGAAAACAGAGGAAATTACACAACGGTTAAGTAAACAAGAGATAACCGCGTCCCTTCTCATGACCTATGTCGGAGGAACAACAGATCTGAGGACGTGTTTTCCTTCCATTTAGACTACGGAAAAGTTCTTTGTTTTCTCTGAAAAGTTAAAATAACTGGAAAGATACTCGGGGTTATTCGAATGAGAGTAACGTTGCATAAAATTTTAGTTATTTGAGTTATATTGTTTAAGTTGTGTTAGCACCTAAGCTAATATCTTGCCCACTTTTGAATATGCAGTCTGCTCTATTTTGACGACTGATACTAAGGATATACTAACTACATATTAGTTTTTATTTATTTTATTTAAATTTATTTTTCTTGCAGCCCAACTGTCTGTTTACTGGAATTACATATGTGGGAAATAAAAATTCTTTTGATATCACTTCAACACTTTTAAAAAATATATACATATGTTAAGCGTAAATGAAAATTATTTGAACAAAAGATGATGGATTTATATTAGGTGTAAGATTCCTAATAAATATTTGTGTAAAGTTAATTTTTCTTAACATATTCTTAGAGAGAGCAAAACTTTTATATTTAGGATATATAAAGACGATTTACTATCAAGTTCCCTATACTAGTGGTAAACGTTTTTGAGTTATTTGAAAGAAATTTTGTTACGTTTTAAAAAATGTGTCAAGTTAGCCATGGTCGAGATGCAGAAACAATTACACTAGAACTCTTAACCATACAACGAAGGCTTTGAGAGTGTTAGATTCTTCTGTTTGGGGAACTATAAACAATCAATCAAACCACCACGGAAGACTGCATGCAACGTATGACGAAAACTGGAAAGCTTTTCTTCACATAAATTAGAAAAGCTGCTTATGATGTAATTGCTTAGGCTTTATATACTCCCTACAGAAAAAAAATTACATCTATTATTTTCTTTGCTATATTTGTTAATCTAAATTGTAGCTCATATTGGTTATTATTGTGTTCCCATTTCTAATTACACTGGGCAACAAATTTTCGAAAAGTTCATGCTTCCAAGCTGAAAATAGTCATTTCTTAATGAATTCAATGTGCTGAACACGAAAATGACTAAGAAAAAGCTGAATTGGCTACGGGTTTTCTGTAATATGTACGCATATTTCAGAAAAAGTGTACTTATGTCAATATTATAATACATGGTAAGAAAACATTTACGCATATTTCAGAAAAATAGTAAGTAGTAAGAAAACATTATTCTGCTTCTGGCTTTCGACTTCTTTTGGCCTGCCGTTTGTAGTGGACTTGTGGAGCATCTCTACTGATTGTCCAACAATAGCATGAAGGGGTGATGCAATATGACGCAAAATTTCGTAATTTCTCACTAAATTGCATTACATTATGCAATAGCATCTATACAATGGACAAAACGTCAATATCTCTGGAACGTGAGCCAATCAACTTTTTTCAATGTGATATTCGTGTTCAGCACGTTGAATTCATTCAGGATTGGGTACTTTCACCTAAGAAACAATTTCACTGTTGACCAGTGTTATTAGCAAAAGGTTCCTTGTGTGGATTGTAGTTCTGACTGAACCACAGTCTCTTTGATTTTGTAGTATGTATTTCTCAGCGTTTGTGGACAGTTTCTCTTTCTCTGGATACTGTAGAGCGAAAGTGTCTCATGTTTGCATTTTCGTGTACACGATATTGACAGTTCTAGAGTAATTGTTTTTGCGTCATCTCTGCCATCGCTAACTTGACACATTTTTTTAAAATGTAAGTAAATATTTTTCTTTCAAATACTACAAAACCGCATAGAAAACTTAATAGTAAATCTCCCTTGTTTTCAGCGTTGAGCAATAATAAGAAAGAAAAAATAAGGGATTCCAATTGAAATTTTTGACTTTTTTACATTTCGGGAAACTAAAGTTTTATCAATTTTCATACACACTCTGTATAAATCACATTAATTATTATGTACCACCTTAAGGCATTTACCTTCAACCTGGAAGTATCTCGCACATGAGGTAATAGCATTTATTTAATTAAGGGGCTTGAATATGTCACCTTTTCGCAAAGAATCGAAATATTTCGAAAACAAATGAATTTAGGAATAAGGATGGCAACTAAAATTTTAAGGGCAATTTAAAAATATGCACTTCCTAAATATGATGCTCTTCCAAAACAAAAATCTTATTTCTTTTTTTAATTTAACATTCTGCAAAATGTCAAAGAAAAAATGCCAAACACAATTAAGACAATTATTTGGCATTTTTTCTTTGACATTTTATTTCATCATGGCAAGCCGCTTCGGGAATCACTACATACGCAGTCGTGTCCGAGCTAGATCTGTGACTGCATTACTGGCTTACGCTGCGGCCCTCTCCTGGATTGAGACTTTGGCTTGTGTCCCGTAGAGGAAGACAATCTAAACCCTTACTTCCATAGTAGAGAATCGCAGATATAGCTAGAGATGCACTAGCGATGAAAGTGGGTTTGCACTCGGAGTGACGCTGTTGACGCTTGGTAGGCAGAAATTGAAGTACGTCTCTAGTGCTATTCCCCTTTCATTACTTTCAACAATAGACCCTGGTGGCATTTTTCGGTTCTAATTTTGCAAAATGGTTAATAGTTGGTTGGTGATGATAATGTGGAAACATAATTTATATATACAATTTTTTGTGACGTTACACACTTTAAAATCCCTGTGTTACCATTTTTATCAAATTCTCTCTAAAGCTACGATATTACGGTGAGTCAATTGTTTAGGTAGATTGAACTAAACATGGGTGCTGAAACAATGTGAAAATTAATTGTTCACACAAAATAATACATTAAAATTGGTTCGAAGAACGATTTCATGAAGCCAATGAAAAAAAATTTATTAAATGACGGAAGAATTTATTCAATGATAAACTATCAATTGTATTAACGAAATCAAAATAATTGAAAATCAAATATGGCCAATCAAGGCTCAAAGAAATATGTTGTCGTAAAAGTCACCAGTTTTATAATGAACGTTTTTATTCAACCTATGAATAGAGATTATTATAGAAATGTAAATAACTGCATTTCACACGGAGAAAAATGACATTGAAAATCCAACAAAAAAAGTATTGTCCTTACGTTGCAATCGGTTCAAAAATAAATTGGTATTGCAGTAAAGTTTTGTAAGTATATTCCAAAACTTTTGTTTTGTTCCACCAACAACACTTTTGTTGGTGTTAAAATATTTTACGGTACAAATAATCGCTTTGGCGATAACATTATAGTTGTAGTTATTTCAGTGTGCGATGAAGTGAAGTAGATGTAAACACAATTTTTCAAACCAGTACAGTCAAGAAATATTTACATTACACACAATTGTAGTTGACGCAACAGGGCGCCTACGTTGTCGATATTACAACTTGTGATGCGGGAAGTCCCGGCTTGGACAGTAGTATCACGTGATTCTAACCGCGTGTTTCATTGGTCTTACATAGCCTTGAAGAAGCAGACTCGGGGTAGACGACGCCATTTATTTTCGGTTGTGACGTTGTGTATTGTGCTTATTAGTTTTGTGTAAAAGAACGACAGTGTATTAAAATTGAAGAAAACTGGCTCACTTCTGACGTCTACTGACTCTTAGATATGGATAATTTTGTTACAGAGAAGCTAGCTGAATGGAATATTATGCGTACGAAGTACAGATTGTTAATGATGAGTACATTAAACCTTTCGATAAATTACCTAATGTTTTCCCCTGTTTAAAAGTTGCAAAACGATCTAGAATATACGTTGCCTTGAGACATTTGTAAAATAAGACTTAGATACATTTGAAATTTTAATCTTCATTTTTAGTGTTTCCAAGTTTTAGAATTTATCTTGTTTATTTTTTTTTTGTTAATTATTAATAAAAAAATGTGTTATTCTATACTGATATTTTATTTAAACCCTCCACAGCTTACATTTAAGACAGCACCGAATTTGTGTGTGAATCTACTAAAATATTGTTCGCTTTGAACAGAAATTGCGATTACAAAAATCAAAATCAAGTGACAATATAAACGTAGAAAATGATGACGGAAAATCAATTGTTTGTTAAATATCCACAACTTGCTGTTGCAGTTTCAAATTGCTTTGGTAGTGATAAACAATTTTTAATACTGCATTTCACACAATTTTGTTGAAAACACCATATTTTTGTGATTCGTTAAACAACAAGCATCTGGTTGATTGTAACATGTTTTGGGAATATATCCTTCCAAATTTTGTGGCAGTTCTAACAAAGTTTTTCGACAACAAGTTTTAAGTTGTATTGAATAATGGTTGTTGTTGTCATATATTTACCCACAAATTGTTGTTCAATGTGCGTCAATTGGTGCCACCTTAACAATAAATTTTTCTCCGTGCAATTATTTCTATTCAATAGCGCCGTGTTCTTTATTCATGCACAATAGAAAAGTTTTCATAAAGTACACTTTTCATCAAGTATATTTTTCTCTTTCTTGCAATAAATTGCAAGGCATTGGAACAACGGACAGAATGTCATTTAATATGTACTTTATTGCGGTCTTATGGTGAATAATTTTAGGAAAATGTAAGTAAAAAATAACATGCATAACAAATATTATGTCAAATAATTTGTTATACTAATGATAACATACTTATTTTACTAATTAATCGTGTGTTATTACCTAATCAAAGATTATAAGTAATATGTTGTCATGAGAATGGAACTTTATTCAATAAATATGTATTATTGATATTACGACCAGTATTTTTCTCAGTGTGCTTACATATATCATGAATATCTAGAATTTCAAATATCCAACCGTATGGAATGTATTCTGCTTTATCCTAAGCTAACATACAAAAAAAAAATATATAAAAACCCCACCCATTTCAATATCCTTCTAATTAACGCCGTTATAATATCGTACCTTTAATTTTCGACGTCAAATATATGTTCGAGCTTTTGCTAAACCTCGTTATTCCATGACGGTAGCATCGCTAATTTCGAACTCAACGGAGTGTTAACCTTCCCGTGCGTATTATCTCTACATCTCTCTACACCATTATGTGCACATCCTTCTCCGCGAATTAAATTTTGTTTACGATACTCTCTGGCGCGTTCCTCAACGACACGTGTAAATTCAAAATAATGACCCTCTTTTTCCCCGTACCATCAACGCTGTGAGTAATATAAATATCGAGAGGATCTGCTATGCTACACGAATATCACTAGCAACCATAGCAACCACGTTTTGAATTTTTCTTACAGCTCCTAGCATATTTGTTGAAGAGACGAGACTAAAAATAACATACAAATTTTATGTACAGGATGTAGCACCTAAGACGCCTCGGATCATAACTCCACTGTCATACAAGATATCCGTTTTCCAGCGTATCAAACTTATGTTTTTTTTTTAATGGGACAGCCTACACTTTATAGTAGATTTGGAAAGCTCTCGATGAGTACTTATTTCTTTATGTAACATGGTATACCCTTAACTTTAGCGGTATCGCTGTTATAAATTTTTTTCCTCACAGTCCGACCATTGTTTGAATTTTTTTATAGGAACTTCTTCTTGTACCCTCACATAGTTTCTTTTCAAATGATTTATGAAAGAAACATAATTTGTGATTGGTATTCGCAAATTGTCGTCTGGTTCTAAAATTTTAAATAGCACCGCCCAAATAAATTACATCGCTGGATAGCTGATATTCAAAATTTTTCCTTGGTACCAAAAGAACAATATATTCCATATCGAAATTTTTAAGAAAAAAATTTGTTGTAAAATGTCTTTTTCCGAAATTAAGTCTGTCATGATAAAACAAAAGAAGTGCAATTGTCAAAAAAAAAACAGCAAAATAATATATACAGGGTGTGGCATTTATCTGTGGACGAGCTATTGTGGCTAACCTGTCCACCTAAGTGTAATATGTTTTAGATAAAAGTGATTCAGGATCAAATACTCTACACCGCGAAATTATTTTTATATATATAGGGTGGTCAGTTTAGCCTACGCGTTGTACAACTTTGTTATTTTAAATGGAACAGCCTATATATCATTGCATTTTTGGATTCCGCGATGCAAAATAAAGTAGATTTAATTTACATACCCTACACTAAAACCGAACAGCTTCGGAGTTATTCGACTTTTTATAGAAAAAAATGCATTTGCTTGGGTCACTTGGAAAATCAATACCACCGTTACTTATAACAATTTTATGATTGTTTTGTAGTATAGTCGTGACAATATTTGAAAGTATATAACCAACTAATAATTTCTTTGTTATATTATACAGGGTGTCGTTAAAGTGACAGTAAAGCTAGGCATTTTTAAATAGACGAATCTAATTTTTTTCAAATGGAACACCTTGTATATTTTCGTCCCATATAATACAGAATTAAGTCCTCTTTCAATCGCATGTAACATTTCCTATAGCTAAAGTTAATACTTTTTGAGTAATTTTGAATAATGTGCTATTTAGTAAAAAAAATGGTTATTATATGCTTACTGTAAAAAAATATTTTTTTTCTTTAGTTAATTCAAGAATTGGAATCTCTAATTGTAGAAATTAAAATAAAAAACAAAACGATAAAGATAATTTAATAACAATAGAAATCTCAAATTATAAAAATAAAGATAAATAACAATAAAAATTATAAAAGAACTTCAAAATGACCGCCTTCATTATTTATGCACGTCGTTAAACGTTGGGCAAATGAATTTCTAACGTTCAGAAGCATATTATGGCCAATTTCTTTAAAAGCTCTAGAAATCCTGCCTCTCATATCTTCTGGTGTAGTTGGTACCTCCTCATATACTACACACCCTGTATATATAAAGTGACAGTAGAAACATTTTCCTCTCATAAATGTTGCAAAAATGCTTCAAACTCGAGAAGAAATGGTTGACATGGTGTTTATTCTTGGAGAATGTTACAAGAATTGTTTGTTGGCGTCACGAGTACACCAGATTTGATCAAAATCGGCTCAAAATCCTTGTAATTTGGAACCATATGATTGTAGATCGTTGTTTTATGCCCTATGCATGTTAAGAAGTCGCGCAGCTTATGACACTTGCACCAGCCTAGTCAATTTATTCAATTCTACCAAGCCACATAAGAAGTCACGTTCGACATATTAAATTTTTTATTACATTGACGATCGAGAATATAACGTAATAATATGTAATGTTACAAAGGCAATAGCGAAATACTTATCGCATATCTGCATGGGCATCTGAATTACAAATAAACTGCGTTTTGGGTAGACAACGGTAACAATCAATTTAAAAATAAATTTTACAGTGGCAATACCGTGGAAATAACTAGATAATTATTTTAAGTTAACTCTTAGGGGAATTATATTTCTCTAGCCCAAATACTATCTGGGACACGGTTTAACGTTTCGAAGCAACATTTTCTTTACTGTGGTAGGATTGTCAAAAACTGTCGTTTTCAGGAACTGAGCACCCGGCTCCGAGTTATTACTCGAAGACCCAGTTTTAGAATCGAGTCGACGAAATGGAAATGGAATAGGCGAAACTAAATACCTGAAACTAGGTATTCGACTATTTCGGATAAGTACATCAAAACCACGTCTTCGAGTAGTTGGTTCTAGGAGTAAATATGGGTTATTGTAAGAGCATTCATAAATACATATGTATTAGTATAAACACTTGCAAATATCGAATAACCTTGGTTTTCAGGGGAAGCACAACTACGGATCGCTGTATTATAGTGCGAAGCAAGTTGTTGATATATGATGTATACATATATACATCTAATGCTTACTGTATTAGGAGCTTAAATCCGTATAAATGAAAGAAAAATTAAATTTTCTGAGAAAACACGTGGTTGAAGCTTCGTTATAAAAACATTTTTTTTTGTTGAATATAATTCACATTAACAATGCACTTTATTTATAATAGTTTCTTTCTTTTTGTGTAAGAAAAATTTATCGAGAAACATCGGGAGCTGTCCTATACTAACATTGGACCAGAATGTATAACACGAGGATTGATAATGAGACGGTAAATTGAGACTATAAGAAAAAAATAAGGCAATATACAAAAGGGCTTAAAATCTACCTAGTTATAAGGCGGGCGTCATCTCTTTTTTCATTTTCCTGGTTATCATCATTCAAGCCGACATAAAATAAACGACTGTTTGGATGAATGTGTGAAAGTAACCTTAGGGTGTCGCCCATCTTTCTGTTTGGAAGAGGTTACGAATACGATCGGTGAAATGGAAGGACTACGTCTCCTTTTGTGTAACAACGTACTTTTTAGGTTATTTTTTTTTAATGGAATATGTTTTAACAACCAAAATGTGCCATCAACCAAAGAAAATACTGTTTGATTAACATACGCATGTAGATAGAAGAAAAACCCACGTGAAACATACGCCTTTTGTCGGTGTCTTAGGATAGATATCTGTAAGCTAGACCCTTGTCAATAAAAGTGTACAAAAACTAAAAAGGGCTCTGTGTAGAAGGACTATACATTTAGATCATAGGTCGAAGTTCGGCTGCCTTTTAAGCGAATAAAGTGATGAAAGTTGCACATTGGCCACTTTATTATTTATTACACCTGTTATATTTGCAACAAAATAATTTACCTAAATTGCCAAATTATCACATCAAAGATCTTTGTTCTTTACATCATAGATGTAACTATAGAAATTCCTCATGGATCTCTTTTGGGTCCTATTTTGTTTATTATTTTTGTTAATGACATAACTTTATTAAATTTTTTTATTTTTGTATATTGTTTCTGGCACGTCGGTGTACGTGAGGGATAACGCGGCTGCACTGAGGAGGGAGCTGGAAGGATGATTTTTGCGAATAAACTATAATATTATATATTTTTCAACTCTAAGCAATCGAACTTAATGACGGCGTATCTTTGCAGGGTGCTCCACTTCATTCAGTCGAGAGTGTCAAATTCCATGGTGGAGCTGGATGAAGCTCAATGAGACTTTGGACTGGGGTTCGCGTTGTACTGGGCTCGTCTTTGGAATCAACAGGGCCTTCTTTCACATTGGGAGTCTGACGGGAGCGGTGGCAATCGACAGTCTTTTAACCTTTTATTCTAGAATTAAATATGGTATAACTTTGTGGCGTTTATCCAAACATTCTGTGGATGCGCAGAAGCAAATCATAAATAAGATGCATTGAGAAGATTAGAACTTGTGAATCATGGCGCTCGTATTTTATTAAATATAAATCACTCTGGCTTCCTAGCATTTATCTTCTTGTCTTTTTCCATGACAGCAAAAATAATTTAATAAAACACGGGAATGTGCATTCATATGCATCAACGCTCTCGTCGACGAATTGCGTCAATGGTTTCATTGTAACAAACTTTACATTAACGCTTCCAAAACACATTTCACTTTTTTCCATCCACCTCAATCTAGGGAGAACTTCCACGTAAATATCAATTTAAATGGCGAACCACTGAAACGTCAAAATTCCGTTAATTTACTTGGTGTTGTTTTGGATGAGACATTAAGTTGGTATAGTCAGTGCCGTCAATTGGTGCTTACTTTAAGTACATCGTGTTACGAAATTCGTAGTCTGAGAGCGGTGTTAGATCACAGATGCTTAGATATTAATGGGAAATCATAGAAATGTCTGTCACTTTTGAGTATAGCTGTATTTTTTTTTTTACTTTTCTACTTGAATCAAATGTGTTACTGAGTTTATGCATACAGCTATGCTCAAATGTCATCTCTATGTCAACATCTCTATGATTTACCATTAATTTGGTGTTTTGGCATTACATCTGTGGCAGTTTAGGTATTCGTTTTTATGATTTTACAACAGTTTTTATAGATACTTTTCCTAGATCTATTAAATTTTTATGCATGTTCACGGTTCTGAGATGTCAGCTTTTTACGCACTGAAAAAGGTATTGCAACTGTATTAAAAGCTTACTGAAATGCGACAAATTATTAAGATTTATTTATTAAAATACTATTTATAACGCATTTAGACTAAGAGTTTTATTTTGTACTCATCTTACTTTGATTATTCGCAAAAAATATAGGTGTCCAATACATTTAAGCATATCTGTATGTGTACATTTTATCATTATTTAATGTTACATTGACACAAACCAATATCGTTATGATCCACGGTTGAAATATATACACTCCGCGAAAAAAGTATCGCATAATTTAGTTTTGAATCATAAAAGTATCGCATAATCTTTGTTTGTAGCATAAAGTTGTAAATATACTTTAATGCGCTCTAAGATATAATTTCTATGATTGTTTAAATAAAATACAGGCCAAATAAAAACAAGAACTCATACTTGAGATTTTTATTAAAACAAGATATTATAATTTTGGAAAGAAAAATGTCATAACAGTAGCTTTTAATACTGAGTATTGCCACCTCTGGCTCTTATGACCGCTCGCATACGGTTTGGCAGAGATTCGATTAACCTCCGTATATAAGCCTGATCCAAATTCTCCCACTCGTCACGGAGAGCATTTTCTAGTCCATGCAGGTCCGCTGGGGCAACATTTTGGGTTCGTATCCGTCTGTGAAGGAGGTCCCACACGTGCTCGATAGGGTTCATGTCCGGACTTACCGCAGGCCAATCTAAAACTGGAATACCAACATCGTTAAGGTATTCCTGGACGATTATTGCAACATGCGGTCGTGCATTATCGTGCATTAACATGAATTCGTTTCCTATAATTGGCGCATATGGTACTACATGTTCTTCTAAAATTTCCGTTATATACCTGTGGGCAGTCAGTGTACCTCTGTCTACTGGTACTAACTCTGTACGACCTGTTAAACAGATGCCTCCCCAAACCATAATAGAGCCACCAGCGAAATTAGGTCTAGGTCTGATATTACACTGCGAATAGCGCTCACCGTCTCGTCTGTACACTGAGATACGCCTATCTGAGGTGTAAAGACCAAATCTTGACTCATCTGTGAAGAGTATATTGGCCCAGTCATTAATGTTCCAATTTACATGTTCTCTGGCAAACCTTAAGCGAGCCACTCGGTGGTTCCTAGTGAGACGAGGGGCTGTTACAGCTACTCTAGCTCTTAATCCACTCTGTCGTAACCTATTCCGAATAGTTTGAGTACTCACACGAGTATTTCTGACTCTAGCCAAGTCGTTCTGCAATTGTCTCGCAGTTACATGTCTTCGACGTAATGCTTGTAGTAGTAAATAGCGGTCATCTTGGCGAGTAGAACATCTTGGACGACCTGGTACAGGTCTTCTACTGTAAATGCCTGCTTCCCTATATCTGGCTACGGCTCTAGAAACACTTGACTGATTGATGTTCATCAAATTAGCAACGTATGCTTGAGATCGTCCATCTTCGATTAAAGCAACTATAGCAGCCACTTGTTCTGAAGTTGAATTGCTCATTTTAGTTTTAAAAGCGTTGGTACAGAACTCTGACTTCGCACTTTAAAATTTGTCCGTATAGGAAGACTTTCAATAAACAACTGAACAAACCTTACACATATGCATTTTTCTAAATGTGTTCTTTTAGGAAAAAAAAAGTAAAAACGCTAAGTTCCATTATTTTGTTAGTGTTTTTATAGTTCACATACACGAGGCAAACTTTTTGTGAACGTATAAAAATATCTTGGTTCATAAATGCCCTTTTTTAGTTTATGCGATACTTTTTTGGCGGAGTGTATATTGCCATTTATTATAATTTAATAAAAGAGGCAGATACATAACATCAGCCTTTTAATAAGGTTCGCTTTTCTTTCCACTAATACTAGATTGATTATTATTTAGACCCCGCACGTTGTTAGTTTTTTTTTTAAAGAAAAATATATAAAGCGCCGCATATAAATGTATATAGAACTTCACACAGTTTAGTATAGATGTATGAGGAAATACCTCGAAACATTTCGTGCTGAAAGCGGCATTCACCTCGCTCGAAACCCGGCCATTTTCATATTGTGAAACTTTCGCACAACTGAAAAAGACACCACTTTGAAAACTTTCCAGCAGGTTTCTCTTCAATAGGTGTAGTCATCGATTTTTCCTTTTCAACTATTAGCAGTTTGCAGATTCGTTCCACATGAAATACATTGAAAACTTTTTTATTACCTACTCGCGCGCTTCTCTTATAAATTTTACCATACCTATGATAGATGCGAATTTTAAATGAAGCATTTTATGAAAATACCTCCTTAAGATACTCACATTAACTTATTTGGAAACGTTTGATTAGTTTAATTTAAGTTTCAGTTTACTTAAAGTCTTTAATAGATAAATTTTAGTTAATCACAAATAGACAGACTGCGCAATAATCAAAACGGTAAAGTACTCAATTTGAATGCTACTAAAACTTTTCGTGAAATATAACAAGGTATCGGGTTACCTCAATCTAAATAA
Organism: Cetonia aurata; assembly: GCA_949128085.1. Classification (NCBI taxonomy): domain Eukaryota; kingdom Metazoa; phylum Arthropoda; class Insecta; order Coleoptera; family Scarabaeidae; genus Cetonia; species Cetonia aurata. Next base: position 15,052,704 of record OX421884.1, on the reverse strand, counting down.
TTTCCAGCATTTGCTGCTCCCATTTTAGCTATTAAAACGTTTTGTTTAAAGTAATAGCTCTCAAATTCAAGTAGGTTGGATGTTTGGATGTAAATTCCTGACGTGATATTTCCTTAGTTTACACATTCCTAATGCAATATTCTTCATCTTTCACTTTTCATAACTGTAGCTGAGTCCACTACAGTAACAAGAACAAAAGGACTTAAAGATTTATATTCAAGTTAAAAGTAATAATCATTTACACCTTTTAAATTATACAATATCAATCCAACATCGAATATTTTGCTTAAAGTGTGATATGAATAACAATGTAACTAAGTAAAATGCACAAGGACAAGTAATAAAATCTGTATAAGGAAGGGTTAGTAGCAGTTGCGACATCTATAGGTTTTCTGAATTACTAACCACCGTTTTCTCTCTTTTTACTCTTTCTATTCTAGTCAAGCTTCAGGCGAACGTTATTAAAATTGACAGTTCTATCTCTCTGAGAAAAGTAAATACTGAACTTCACATCTCCTACCCACATAAAACAAAATGAATGACGCTTTTTTATGGCTAATAAAAAAAAAATACTGACTAAGACACACTTATTTTTTCTTGAAAGTTTCTTAGGCATTGAGCAAAAATATTAATCTATCCTTTTGGCATCGTTTTAGGGGTTGACATGTTTGTTTGAACATTGCATCGAAGTAAAAAATATTGTGCTACCGTTTCCTTTTTAACATAAGCACGACTCTTTCCGAATATATCTGTTGCGGTTTGTTTTAAATAGAAACTTTAAGGCTCACGTTTGCTTCGTTCCTTGCATGTAGATTCTTGAATCTATATTCAATCATTTTCATGTTTTAATGTTAAATTAAATATATACGAAACGGCACTCTCTGCTAGGAGTTTCCATGAGGTACTCATCTTGGAGACTTTGGGGTTATTAATAACGCTATTAAGTTTTTTTTTGACTCCTTGAGTCATACACACTTGTTAAAAAAGCCGCAGACTACCGATGTATACAAGGTAGGTACAATTAGTATGGCTTTGATAGTAATTACTATATATTACGTTTGACTTCAATACATTGTCCCACTAGTGCTCACCTCTGAGTTTTCCCCTTTACCTTAAGTCGTGATATTTGGTGGAGGCGCCGCGCAGCAATTGAATCCCTCATTTTCAGAACCCAAGGAATTCACACGATCGAAGCACTGAGCTCATGACTGTTCGTCTCTACACATAACGTAAGCAGTTCACATTAAGGGTCACGTAACAAATAGGCTGCGCTCATTAGTCACTCATCTTCCTCTTCTCAATGCAAGTGGATTGCTGTGAGGTTCCACTATAACTCTCAACGATTCAAGAAATCCGCCTGATAAGAGATGAGGAGCTTGCCTCCATGGATGCTTTATGAAACTGGTAGAAAGACTCACGTCGCTAGTGTTGGTTTAACTATTTAAGATTTATTAGTTGAGTATATAGGATTATCGATAAATATGCGGACAAATTGTATTGTAATATTAAGTTAGTTGTAAGTATAATTAAAGATCTGATGTCTGATTTATGGTCGCTATATAAATTTGTGGTTCTTGTTGTTCTCCTAATATAAAGAATTTTTGTTTTGGTCCTTCTGGTTTCCTGGAGGTGAAGGAGTTTCCCCAAATTGGACTTCAGGACTGGGGATAGCGACAGGTTACCTATATAACTAAAATACGGTAATTGTAAAGCGTATTCTCCGCTAAGAGACTCCATGAGGCATTCCTCTTAGAGTCTTTACTAGAGGTTGTTAACAAAGCTGTTAAGTTTGACTCTGACTCCTTGAGTTTAACCCAGGCCCTAGACTAGCTATATATTGCTACGAAGCTTGTAGATATTTTTATAATTTATTAAATTGATTTTAAATTAATTCAACACAGTTTTATTAACATTTCATACATGCAGCTCTGTTAAAGTTAAATTTACTCCACAGATAAGCTATGCCTCAATAAGTAGATGCCTCTGTAGCACACAAGAGAATGAAATCTACCCCTCTACCTGTTTTTGAGTATACCGCCTACCAATCGGGTGATATACTATATTATCCTTAGTAAATCTTGGGACGTGGGAGGATGTACTTCTCCAAACAAAGAAGTATATTATTATCTTAAATCGACTTGTTATAATCTTTGTTTCTTTACTAAAAGCTGTATTACTTATTCATTCGTGATGTTCTTCTATTATAGTGAAAACCAATTTTGTATAAATTACTTTGTTTATTTCGAGTTAATAAAAAAATGATGAACAATTAAAGTGAATATTCTCTCTCTCAGGGTAAGTAAGTAAGTTCAAATACTATTTAAATTGTACAAAAATAAGATTCCTTGAATTTTAATCCAAACTAAACTCAATATATCTTGTTTAAATATCAAAATTGAATTCAAACTCCCGTCATAAAATCAAGCATCGCCAATAACCTTTTACAGCAACAAACGTTTGGTTACATACAAAAAATCCCTATAAATAACTGCCATCAAAACACTCTAACCTCAGAATTCTATTTACGCTCTGAACGCCAGTTATAAGTTCAAAAGATGAATAATCGCTTACTTGAAGTACGATAAACTGCTTTCTTATATTCCAAATACTGATTCCAGTTCTGCAACAATCTTTTCAGCTCCAAATCAGCAATCTATGTCTCAGCTACAAAGCTCGAATCGAAGCCCCTTCTATTGGCCCCAGGAATAGACAATACGCCACCCAAATCTTCGAAATTACTGGATTTCCATCATCTTAGCACAACATACACTACACTTCATTCTTGGCAAGTAAATCTTAAGTGGAAAGACTCTTATGTGATTTAAATTTTGAAATTTCTAGATGTTATTCGAAAATACAACCAACTCAGGAAAATATCGGAAAAGAAGCCCTCACAATTGTTTTAAACAACTTTCATATCTCCAAGGCAAAACAGACTCCAGAAGAATATCGTTTCCAACGATACGAAACCTTAAATCAACCCACGTTCGAACGATCAGCGAAGGAACTTTATACCTAAAAATCCATGGAAACGTGCCCTTTTTAATTAGATACGATATAGTGAGTGTTTAGTTTAGATTTTACAATAAATTTACAAAATAGATAAATACATAAATCAAAATACATTTATATAGGTACATAATTTAATACTTTGCGTATGTTGCTGTAAGTTGTAGAGGTTAGGTTGCATGAAATCATAGCAATATATATAAGATAAGTACAATAATTATTGTTCTGATTATAATCACTATATATTAATATTGACTTGGGCACCTTCCCTAACAAGTGCTCACTCTGAGTTCCCCCCTTCATTTGCACTAGTCCGTGCCTATAATAATTTCAGTCAATCAATTGGCTCAAATATAAACCTAAAGGGTACCGAATACATATTCAACGTAAATTTTTAAAATGCACAAAGCAATTAATAACCCTGTTGCTCAAAGAACAGTGTTATTAGGTGCTTCACGTGTTAAAGTTCTATCGAGTGTTAAAAGTCATTTAGAGCAAATTGAAATCAATAAAGGGCATTATGCTTTGCTTGAAATACATCGTCATTCAACACGTTTTCAACTTAATTGAATTGATGTCCGAAAACCTAGGAACCGGAATGCTTGAGAAAGACTGCAAAGCTTTTGAGTTTCTTTTTTGCCCTTTTTCGTATTACTTACACCAGAATAAAATACGAGTTCAGATGGTGGTGGATTTTGTGTTAGTAATTTATTACTTGGAAATTAAATTAAACAAATATCCGACAAACGCTAAAATAATGTTTTCTGTAGGATTAATTTCGAGTAGATAAATATATAATAAATTATGTTTAAAGGTAAATTATACCAATAGCTGCACATTGTTCTAATGAAATTTCTTAATAAGATCAAAAAGTTCTAATTTGAAAGGAAACACGTTTACATTAAATTGATGGCATTAAATAATAACATATCTACAGGATCAAGATTTTACAAATGCCCTTTACATATCTTACTTCTCCAGGCCTTTGTTACTTCTCAAGGGTCTTAGTTGCTTTGATAGCTTCTGAAGCTTTCTTTTCTTTAAGATTTTCTATTATGTTATGTATCGTTACATAACTTTCTTGTTGCTCTGATACAATAAATCTCCCTTCTGTAGCGCCGCTACCCAGTTGAATACTTTTATTCTCGGGAAAGCTGAGATATCTTTTTTTTTGCAAATGTTATGTTGGAATGAAAAGAAACTACACTTACATTCTATAGATAGGAATGTTATATACTAACTTATAATGACGGACCTGACGCAACAACCCCTACCCTGAAAATTTCAACACGGAAAATGCACAGGGAAAAATCCATATTGTAGTATTTACATTTCACTGTTTGACGGAAATTGTAGTAAGAATTCTTACTTTTGTGCAAAATTTTAGAACAATGTTGCATTTTCCTACATCACAGCTACAAAAGAAAGCAATAAAATTGTTAAAAAATATTGTGTGACAATCTTCTACACGATATAGTGAAATATTTTACAATATTTTACAAATGGTAGATATAATAAATTGCATATAATGTAGTGAAGAAAGTTATAACAACAGGTATAGCAAATTTACTAGGTGTTGTGTTTATTTGGTTAGGTGCTAGCAATAGTCACGTTACTTTGATTATTATACATAACTGGAAATCGCATTAATAATGAGATGAAATGAAATGAATGCTGTATAATTTTCAAGGCATTCCATTTCAACAGGTAACACCGTCAGGAAAATTGGAGATACATCATCTTAAAAATGTAACCGGATGTAATATGTAACTAGGTGGGTAAAATTGATGATTATTTGCAATTATTACAACTGCACAGAGAAAACTGTCTAATAACTAGAAAGAAAAATATTTGTACATGGTAACTATGTGTATAGTCTATAATAGAAATATATAGGATCAGTTTAATATCAGCACATTTTGTTGCAAAAAATGCAATAATTTTCGTCAACAATTTTGTAGGAAGTTTTAATAAAAGTCGTGCTCGCCCTATATATATGTTACACAATTTGCTGCATTAAAGTTTACAACATTTTTTTCTGTGTGGATCCTGCGGCAGAATATATTTAATCAGTATGCACAAAGTGCATAATTTGCAACTTATGTAATAAAATACAATCAGTATGAAATTGTTTGGATTTTACTTTATTAAATGTTCAAAATGATGACTCTTGTAAGAAAGCTGAACGCGTGGCATACACCTTAGACTTAAGATGTCCTCAGAGAAAGAAATCAAGTGGTGTAAGCTCCGCCCATCTTGGAAGCCATTCTATGGTCTTCCTTCGACCAATCCTATGATCACGAAAGTTATGATCCAGAAATTGTCGTATTCCGCCAGCTTAATGTGGAGGAGCTCCATCTTGCTGAAATACTCCATCTCATTCTCCAACAAATCTGAATGTTGCTCTAATTTTTTTGTGATTAAAGGATTGATTGTATCTTCCAGCATGTTCAAATACATTTGACAATCTAAAGTCCCTTCAATGAGTAGGGGTCCCATGAGAGGAGCGCCAAAGATATCAACCCATACATTAAGTTTCTGTTGCCGTTGTGTATGTGTTTCCCGCGTTAAATTGGAGTAGATGTCACTCCAATATCTGCAGTTATTACGATTTACTTCACCATTCAATGGTGTTGTAGAAGCGCTTTGTCATTAATTCACAAAATCGCACTTCCTGTCAAAATTGTCCTTATTCAATTTGTGTAAAAGTGTAATCTTAAACGGATGAAGTTTAAACTTCTCAAGAATTCTATAAACTGATGAACGGCTTATTCCCGATGCTTGAGATACCTGTTGTATCGACATCCCCTGCGGAACACCATAATTTACCTTTAATGCATGGGAAAAACAAATGTTATACTTAACTCTTTGAAACCAAGACAATAAGATACGACTTAAACCAATCTCTAACTGTACCCGTTATACCAATGTATTACAATTTTTTAATTAATAATTGTCTATCAATAGTGTCAAATGCTCTAGGGAAATCCAGAAAACTCCAGGTATGCGAAATACATGTAGAAACGAAGTAATCATAATTCCCTTTTTATTTTTATTATTCATTAACGATTTGCTATATGACCACTATACTATAAGCGCCGGAAATCACTGGTAGTTTAAATGTTAAATTTATGTTTGTATGTTGATTTAATGTTAGTGCGTCAGTGCAAACCACATACATATATGTGCAGTTTTCCAATATGATTTATATATAGTAAGTACAGTAATGGTCATAGTACACTACCTTGCAGCACACCTGTTTTTATTGTAATATCTAAGCTAACTTGTTTTCTAATTTTTACTCTACAGTATCTATTATTCTACAAATGTGTCAGCATATTGCGTAAGTTTACACTGTCTAACGCTTTACTGCAGTTTACAAAAGCTGATAAACTTCCACAAAAGCCCTTTTATACTTTTATTTGATTGATATCCGAATTATTTTATATGGAGTATATCATATATATTTTTAAACAGCTGCTAATAATATCTAGTATTTCTTTTTACTGTGGGTAATATAATTATTGTATTGTAATCATTTACTTCACCAAAGTTTGTTTTATAAACCAGTCCAACTAAACATGCCTTGAGATTACTCACGATTTAATCACTTTCAATATTTGTTCCCTCATTGTTTCCAAATGTGTTAATATTAATTTTAAACCGGTTCAAGTTTGCAACACTCATCTGTAACTCATCTGCTGTGTAACTCAGCAGTGCTTTATTATTGGATTGTGTTATGGGCATTTCTCTTATCCATAGGTTTGGATATTACACATATGGAAAGCAATTTCTACTTTTTCCTTAAAAACTTTGCTGATTTCATTTCTGATATATTAAAATTTCTTGGTATGTAAACTGATTAATTGTCACGGCTTTTCTTCTCAACTTTTCGTTTGTAATTTTTCATTTCAACCCTTGTATCTTCATCGTAAAGAAAAATGGTAAAACTAGTCTTAGTTCAATGATAATTATTGCATTTAATTCAAAAAGTATCTTTCTATATAATATTTTTATACTTTAAAAACTCATTATTATCAAGAATAACTTGCAATCATTTTTTTTCAAATGCTTCCATAAAAAAGATCTCATTCACTTACTAATTTTAAACGTTTCGTTATATCATATTTCACCAGTAATTCAAGTACGCATCACTCAAAGGAGATTGTGGAATCACTGAGCAATTGACAAATATTTAACAATTTGTGAGCACAAACCGTTAAAGTTTACCCGCTTTTAAGTGTATATTTACTTTAAGGGTCTGTTTGCACACGCAAGAGCTTTGAAATTCATATGAAAGACGTAAAAAATATCACGACAAAGTAATATTTTAGTCGTTAAGTATGTTTATTATTAATAAAAACGAAAAGAAAGGCCGCTTTCCCTTAGCGCGGCAAAAATCGTTCTAGAAATAGGTAATTTTACGAAATAAAATATTCAGGTTCAAGGAAATGTTATTTCTGGTGACACCGATTATAGTACTACAATCGATAGAATTAGATATTCATGTGCAAAAGCGAACAATATTATTTTGAACAAGCGGCTTTACTTATTCAAGGAATTTTTACGGCAAATATTGTTATTATATTTTAAATTAGCTTAAAGAATCGTATATAGAAAAATAAATAAGTTCTTGTAAATATTATAGTGTTTTTAGGATATCTGTAGGTATCAAATAGTTTATGGATTTGCATTCAGTCTGTTAACTAAAGTAAAAAAAAAATAATTTTGGAAAAGCAAGTGGGTTCTTAATTCTTTTTTTTTTTTCGCTAAAATGTGATAAAATCAAATCATTATTTTCATGTTTTAAAATTTTGCATGAAAACACATCGCAAATTAAATCAGGATCGAGAAAAATGAAACTTACTTGATAGATTCTTTGTTATTCCGTCTTCTTCTTTCGCTAGAGAAACGATTTTTGCGATGAACCGTTCACATCACCCGCAGCGCAACACAATTTCCTCGAAAACCGGCGATATTTTTACAAGCTGAATTGGCACATCTTTACACATTAATCAGTGAAACGGTTAGTGCACCGTATTAATTGTACGTTTCCGTTATATATGTGCGAAAAATTGTACGTGTGTAACGGCTGATTTTCTCTCGGTATGTCTAAAAGAAAAACAGGCGACGACGTCCGGGCGCGAGAGGAGCTTTCGAACGACGTCCTGAGCTTTCTACTCTCTACTGAGTCGCTTTCGCGACCGTCCGCTATCGACCACGTCGCGCGCTACACCCTAGATCCCCTACCGCAAAAGATAGATAACCCCTTGTACATACATTTTCTACCCGGAGTTTTGTCGAGTTTGTAGTCAGGTATGTGTGTATACGCAGTTCAATCGAGGACCCATTATGGTTTATTAACTCAAGAAAGAAAACTCTGTGTTTTGACTGACAAAAAGCGAATAACAGATACACCGATAAAGGTTTTTTTTTGTGCATGTTGAGTTTCGTATCCGCAGAAGCTTCTCTAAAAGAATTATGAAACTGCTAGTCAAATTTTAACATTTTAATGTGATGTCTTTTAAATTTTGTATTTATACAAAGGTACAAGCCAACATAAAAAGGAAGGAAAGTCACTAGATTCTAACTAGCAATATGGATATAACAAAATGGACACGTCGTATCATCAAGCATAAAAAATGTTAAGTAATAAAACATATCAAGTTGATGCATGTTACAACCGACAGAAATATGCTGGAAAATGTCAGCGCCATCTACGTTTAATTTCAGTTTATTATACACGATTTTTCTACGTATAGACACAGTATATGCCGGTGTCCGGTATAGACAGTGCCTACACGTTCCAGTGTATTTCTCCAGAAAATCCTGTAGTGTCAACGCTTGTCGGCACCATTAAAGTTTGTGTCTAACAGCCTTTCTTGCGCATGAGCCTAAGCGGATAACCGGACTCAATTTCAGTTCAAATAACAGAATATTTTCCTAAACATTATATAATTGCTGTAATATTATGCTGAAACAAAAATATTATAGGATTTGGATGGTAGATATACCCAATTAAGAAATAATTTTTTATTCGAATACTAAGTATTTGTACAATTGGAATCGTCAAGAATTTCTCTTTAAAATTAGGGCATGGTGGCATTTAAAAAAAAACAATTTTTAGAAAACAAACTGTCAGAATGTACTTTATATTAAGCATATAAAACAAAAGAGGTTTGTAGTTTCTATGTATTATGTTGACAGTTAGGAAGTTGTTTTAGCGTATTCGCGGCTTTCTGGATTGAAACTTAAAAATTTTGAATTTTCATGAAAAAAAAAAAACGAAAGCTAATAAACCATGCGGTTTCAGGCTCAGAAAATTACGTAGGATCAGAATATGTGAAAAGATACAGGTTATTCCATTTAAAATTTTAAGTTTGTCTATTTCCTGTAAAACCCAGTGATAAAAAATTTTAAAATAGGTTCAATAATCGGAAATTCTTAATTTTATAAAAGCATTTCTGTAGATAAAAGTCAGTCCTATGAACTGGAACACCCGGTATATTTATAAGTATTGCCACGAAATTATTATTTTTAATATTTTAAGTAGTTGTAAGTAATATTGTTGTAAGCCATTGTGTGAGCTCAACATTTGAATCGCTCATACTGCACTTAAACATTATAATTTTATTATGTTATGGTGTACCTTTTTTCGTTTTGGGTAAGAGTGCGTGAGACAAATGAAACGGGATGAAATTGTTCAGAGGCTTGTTGTTTTTGCAACAATACAGCACCTATGCCGTTACCACTAGCGTCAATGTGTAATTTCGTTTCTAGATCAGGATTGAAATGAACTAATACTGGAGGATTTGTTAAACAGTAAATTAAATTTTGAAATGATTGTTCCTCAACTTCGGTCAATTTAAATTTAACATTATTTCTTAACAGATCGTAAAGCGGTTTTGCGATACCTGCGAAATTATAAATGAAACGTCTATAATAATTACAGAGACCCAAGAACTTTTGGATATCTTTCGGTTTTCTAGGTTGTTGAAATTTTGATAAAGCTTTAATTTTTTCTGAATTCGGTAGAATTCCTGCACTAGAAATTTGTAACCCGAAAATGGTAGCATTTTCTAAGCCAAACTTGCATTTTGCAGGTTGCAAAGTTAAGCCTGCTTTCCTGACTCTATCAAAAGCTTTTTGTAGGCGTAAGATATGCTCTTCGAATGTTTCACTCATTACTATTACATCATCTAAATAAATCAATACTTCCTTCCATTTGCGATCTTTAAATACAGTATCGGTAAGACGTTGAAAGGTGGCTGGAGCATTACAAAGACCAAAACTCATACGATTAAATTCGTATAGACCGTCACTAATAACAAAGGCTGATTTGTATTTGTGCTCTTCCTTTATACCGCATTGGAAATATCCGGAATTTGAATCTAAATTTAAAAAATATTTGTTTCCGCCTAAATACGTTAAAATGTCATCAATTAATGGAAGGGGATATAAGGATTTTCTGGTTTTTGGCGGTTAGTGACAAGACGTACTTCTAGATTATCAGCGTAATAATTTCGTGGCAGTATTAGTAAAAAAAGTTAGTAAAAACTAAGAATTCTTAATAAATTATGAATGTTGTAAACTTGTAATTCTGTAGTCCTTTTTCACAGAAGTTTTAAAATTTCTATTAATAAATAGCAAGGTAAAACATGTGTCCGACGGCGCATATGAGCCCCTCCGCAGATCATGCGTTATATAAAACTAGTACATAAAAACTCTTTTGGAACTACTGCATAACAATATACTATGGTATAGGAATTATATAATAGTTATTTATGTACGAAGGGCTTAATGAAGCGTTTATGGCCCGATGACTATTTTAAGTCCGAGGCGTTAGCCCCATGGTATTTACATAATTTTATGCAGGGATCACGATTTTTACACAAAAATTTTTTCTACAATAAATTGGATTTTCCACATCTAGAGTTGCATTGACAAAATTTGACAATTTTGACAATTCCAATTTGATGTGTACTTACAGTGGGGTGGTTATTTATACCTTCGAATATTAATATGGGTAACAAATTTTTCAAATCGTGTTGTTAACACACGTCAACCAAAATAATTTTTCAATAAAAAATACAATTTTTGATTTCTAACGAGAACTCTTCATTTCGTAAGGGTTTAAAGTGTTTCTATGAGATATAATGTCATTGTTTGACATTTCATTATAACCCTGGGGAGATAAATAGCTATTTATTTTGATATAGTCTTTTTGACAATGCATTATAGTAGTATATAGGCATGTATTGCTATTGTCAATAAATGGAATTATTATTATTATTGTTATTTATATTGGAGTGCGGTAGGTGCCACAGTTGAATTTCAGGCACGAACACGAAGGCGATTACCTGAAAGAGTTAGAGCGCTGTAAATCACCTAACACACGACATTTGTAATACAGTTTTTGGCTGAGAAAACATTTAGACCATTTTATTTAAAAAAATATGTCGGTGTCTCTAGATGTGGATTGGTACGACTGCATTTTGGTGACTCTACTCTTTGTAAAAGTGAATGTTAGTTTAGTTGAGTTATGATGATTTTTCGATAATAACAATTAAAACAGAAATGAAAATACGGGTAAATGTGTTTTTTTTAAATTAAATTAAAGGAAATTATCGATGTTTTACATTGGAAGTAACCGTGAAATGAGAAAAAATGTAGTGCGCGTCATCGCAGGGAGGTAAAAATTTAACTAAACTTAACCTACCGTTGCCTTGGTTGACAGATGTTTACAGTTAACGAGGCCAAAAATATTCTTTATTCCCTAGAGTTATAAAGAGACGTTTATATACATACACACGTCATATAGTGTACAATTGTCAATTTATGACATATCCGAGGATAAAGATCACTATACCATAACAAAAAACCATAACTACTGCTGCTCTAGACATTACATATTACAAAATGGAGTAGTAAATCCCTGCAATGTACCGCGGCGGCCATTAGTTTGGAAAAACCAAGATTTTTCTATTGTAAATTGTTTGTCACTTTGATCATATTATTGACGTATCAATTTTGACAATTACTGTTTCACTTTTATGTCACTATCGATTAATAAACTTAAAATGCCCAGAAATCTAACAGGAGCTCAAGAAATTGGGGCCATGCAAACTGGAAGAAGGTTGGAGCCTGAGGCGCGTTGCGGCAAACCTAAATGTAAGCCATAGTTACATTTCCAAAATAAAAAAGAAGTGGACACTGCCACCACATCACATCACAAATAATCCGTTTTCTAACGCTGTGGGGGCACGCCAATTGCAAATTTTCCTGGAGCACCCGCCTTGTCTAGCAAAGAGCCTTTTTTTTAACAGTAACACTGAAAGAAAACGTTTGGATTTACACTTCTACATTTGAATGAAAGTCCCGACTTTTGCGACGGAGTTGCGTTTTCTGACGAAAAAGTTTTCAAGTCTTGTTATGTTGGCAGAATCCGTGTGCATAGACCAAAAGATGAAAGATATAGTGAAAGATATACACACAAATTGCGCACCAGTGGGAAGTTCTCAGTAAACGGTTTAGCGCGGATGGTCAGGGCACATGCTTCAACTGGTGTAGTTTAGAGAGACATTCTAGAAAACGTAATGTTGCCAAGCGTACTAGAAAGGCTTATCGATGGAAATTTCGTCTTTGAACAGGACAATGGGAAATAATTCAAACTAACGGAATAGTGCAGGATTGGTTAATAATATTGACGGGTTGGCCTGGCCTTATCGTAGCCTTCTGAATGCGTTCAACGATGACATGAGTGACAAGAGTTCATGACATAACGTTTACACTATTAAATTTGAGAAATATTCAGTCAACTAGATAAGTCAGGTGTTTCGAAATAATGGTCTTCTATTTCTTCTTCTCTATTTTCCTTTTTGGCAGTACTAGTTGAAAACAACAGAAGACTGAATAACTTCGTTTGAGAATCTACGATTTTCTGAAATAATTGTTTGGCTTAGCCAATAATAACGTTATATTTTGTACAAGTAACAGTAATTAGTACGAACACAGTTGTAACATAATTTGTTAGGTACCTATATATTTTCCTAATTTTTCCTTTCCAAATTCGCAAAATAAATATAATTACAAACTCTTTATTTATGACTTTAAATTATTGACGATGGATTACTATGTAAGTTGATGTTCATATTTTAATGGTATCTAGAATTAGACGTAGCTTGTGTTCCTCGATTAGTGAATTGAGTTCTTTGTCCAACAAAAATTGTATTTGACATTTCTCAAATTATTGCAGCTGCAGCTAAGTCTGAAAATTCTTAAATGTAGTTATCTTTTTAATAAATTTAAGCTCATCTCAAACATGTCCTGAACGAGTTAGCACACGAACAAAAGGTTGAATGTCATCAATTCAACAAAGGGCGAAAGTAACTTAAACACCAACTTACTTAGGGTTTTATTGTCTCACATTTGCGATGCAATTAAAGCACGTAGCAGGCATTTACTAAAATTAATTGCAAATTGAGACCACATAGTTTATATTCAGCTAATTTAGGGGCAACTAGATACATACCTTGAAGGAAAATTTCAGCTCCGCTTCAATTCAATTACAGTTAGATAGTTAATTGTTTACTTCAGTTCAAGCGCTGCTACCATTGCTTTTATAAACTAGGTAACAGCAGCTAATGCAGTTAGGACATTAAGAGGGCGGTTTGTTTAGCTTTGATAGTATTTGTAAGTTTAATACACTATGCTCTAACATGTGCATAGGCTAATTTTGAGAGAATATATTCTAGAAAAGGAGAGAGTGAAATGTATAAAGATGATGCAAATTTATATTAGTTGATTTGCCTGTTTTTATTATTACATTTCTTTAAGCTAGAAGCAAACAAACTGTATACTTAGATGGTAGGAGTAAAAACATAGGATTTGATTTCCCATGCAAATTGGTTCGAAACTACCGACCTGCTAATACTTATATAAATATGTAAACTGTTATTTCTGTGCCTGTTGAGTTTGCTATTCAAGCCGAACGGAATATAGGTCAGGCGGGAACTTGAAAGAGTTACTTCTATTTACCAAACGTCTTCCCCCATTCGTATTCCTATGAAACGTTTAGCATAAAGAAAATTATGCATGTGGCAGAGAATTCTTTTAAACTGAATACATCTTTAGAGAAAATATATTGGCGTTATTGTTTTGGAGCAAGAATAAGTGGTAAAGTTTCATAATAATCTTAAATTTTCAAGAATTTTAGACTGCTAAACGTATTGTGCTAGATTTAATACTAGTTTTAGTATTGCTCCGATAAATTCAGTTACGACATGAACTTTTTCTGTAATAGCTTTCGCTTTTTTTTTGTTTACATTGTAAGTTTGCGGTTTTAAAATGATGCATTGAATTTAAGAAGTATCTTCTTTCAATACTAGTGGTAAAGCGTTCTGTTGTTCAATCAAAAATATAATTTCTTTCACGTAATAATGTTCACTCAAAGCAATATATTGTAAACTAAAGATCAATAGTTTATTGAGCCAAATGTAGAAAAAAAAACTCTGAATGAAAAAAGTTGTTTTCCGTTAAAAATAATTAACTTTGACACTGGATATTACATGAACAACACTCACTGCATTGACTTAAAGATTTGAGAGCTTTAATGTCAATATAAAAGAAAAATTGTAGTAGTAACTGAACGCAATATACGTTTGTTTGTATCAACTAACAAATTGTTATTTTCATTAAACCTGACACCACACCAGCGGGCTGAAATACTGTTTTATGCACATTTCTCAATGATTTCAATAACAGCTTTTGCTGAAACCACAATATCAGCAAAGGCAATGAAGTCTTCTAGACGTCATCAGCTTTCATCGTTATGGCGTCTCAAGCTATATCCGCGTTCGCCTACTAGCAAATCAAGAGCTAAACGTGGACCCTCTAGCGGGCACCAACCAAACTCCCAACCCATGAGCCGGTAAAATTCAGTTAATTGTGTTTAGACATTTTTTCTCTGATGTTTTTATATTACCTCATAGCACACCGTTTCTGGAATCACTACATACGCAGTTGTCTGACAATCCATGAATTGTCCTCACCATATAGATTTGTGCCGGTTTACGCTAAATATTTACAAATATCTACATATTTTGATTACTATGAAATTGTGTGTGTTTAATTATCTAAAGATTAGAGGAAGAAAAAAATAAAATACAAGTATTTTATGAGTATACTCTATTTACTTTACTTGCTTTGCTTTTTTTTTATTTCTAATTCAGAATCAAAACCCCGTCACTTCTGCTTGTAGGTTTCTTTTTCTATATATATATTACAGTCAATTTTAAACTCAATGGTATTACAATAATCAACCATGTATATGTGTCAGTATTCACCAAAAGATCTCTGCCAAAAATATGTAATTTTACAGTCGAAAATATGACTTCTTTCATCCTTTGTATTAAAATGCTCCTTTATTAAGTCAAGGAAATACCGGCAACAAAATATATTTCTTGGACTTAAGAAACCATTTTTTTGTGTGAAGGTAGGGTGATTAAGCATTCAAAAATTCTACATAACTCTAAGAGAAACGATGAAGTTAAAGCGTGGAAGAGAACTTGGTTTGGTTGATCTAAATTAAAAAGAAAGATGGGAAGAAAGTTAGTAATAAGTTTCATATCAAGCAGGATATAAATGTAAGACTAAAGTTGAAATTTTATAAAATTGTATAATAATGTACAGCCTATCTATATAATTGACAGCATATTAGAGCATTCCTTGATGTCATATTAGAACATTCCTTCCTATTCCTTAAAGATGTAATTTTGTCAAATCACATGCTTATGAGAAGGCACATTACTTTCTTTTTTGTTTTTTTTTTTTGGAGAAATTGTAAAGTATTTATCATTTTTTATTTATTTGTTTGATAAATGTCATACGACAAAATTGTTTATTTTTCTATCAATTTTAGATATCCTACTACAAATTTGTTTTTTTTACCATACATGGTGTGTGGTATTTAGTCCTTTATTGATACACAAATTTGTTCCATTTCTTTTTGTTTCTTGCAGTGGTTCTAGCTTCATTTCAGTTACTCCCTCGGTTATATAGCACCTCTCCAATAACTTTATCCCAGATTTTCCGTGGTCTTCCTTTTCTCCGTTTTATGTACCCTTTAGCCTCGGAGGTGTTCCAACCTTCAGCAGGAATCTTTTTACTTGTCAAGCATCGTCCACTGAGAGAAATCCTTGTAGTAAAAACTTACATGACGCAGAACTAACGATTTCGTAGAAATAAATAATACAAACAAGTGGGCTCTAACGTACACGTTTATCATTTAATACTAGCCGTTGTAGGAAAAGTTCACAGCTGTTTGTAGGATCAATTTTGTTTGAAAAAGTAACACAATTTTGTTAAAATTTGTATATTTTTGAAAGTAGCAAAAATTTATACTCTATTATAGGAAAACTTAGCACACATTTTGTAATTATTTCATAATGTGAGTATATATTTTTACTAGTATCTTACTGTGATATCTACCATTGCACAACAATGTGCCAATAAAGCCACAAGATCATATAATAAAAAAGATTATATGTTTAAAACCCATCCTATTTCGTACTTAAAAATATACATATTTATATGAGGCAATTACCTATAATTCGTAATAAAAATAATCTTCTATACGCTTAATATACATACATATTACAATGTCTGGTGAATAAATATTTGATACATTCTTTATTTTAATAAGTTCGACATTTTCTACAGTGTACGTTGAAATTAATAATTTAAATCAGGTTTTCTTTATGTTTATATTTGGAGAGATTGTAGTTGTTTTTAATTTGGCTATATATTCACATACAATATTTTTTATCATTGTTCAACATGGAATGGGTGAAAACAGATATAACGGGAATAGTGCTGTTTTGCGCATCCCCATTTACATAACGCGCCAATTTGCATTGACATGCTCATCGACGATTGGCATTCTCGATCACGCGACACTGAAATGCACATGTGTAGTTCACTGCAATTGTCCTCCCTTTTGGTTTTAGCTGTGTTAGGTGCGGTTGTGAAGAATAGTGCTCTCTTGATGTTTTAATATATACACTTCCCAATTTATTTATTACAATCTTATTATATTACTGTGGTAGTTTCAGTTAATAAACCGTATTCAGGCATTTATCTAGTGATGTAATAGTACTAATAGTAAATTATCAATGGAAAAAAAATGTGAAAATTTCCGAAAGTAGAATACAATTGTCGATTGCAGCTTCGGAGAAGGTACGCCCGCGATGCGGTAGCGTACTAGTGCAGTAAAATTATAATAAATACATTAGGAAGTACTACAGAAAACTGCTGTTTTATTTTAAATATTTGTGTTATGTTAAAGTCTGTTATTTGTGAAATTGCTTAGTTTAAGAAAATATGCTTCTAGTTTGTTAACATATTGTATCTTTACTACATACTTTGATCCTTTTAACAATGAAATGAAACGTTAACAATAAATAGAATTAATGATAAAAATATTAGAAGTCCTACAAGCGAATGAAATATTTTAAAACTGCAAGGTAGACATTTTACATACTACATTAGATAAACTTCACAGTAAGAATTGGTACAAATTATTGCAAATATATAATAATTTGCATAAGTATATACTACGTATATTAATACACAAGTCACTTAGTCACACAACAATGTAGTATTAAGTTATATATCTTTTGTGGATGTTTCAATAAAGGTAAGTAAAATTTATTATAAAATTATAATAATTTAAAATAATGAGTGGAATAAATATTACTACAATAGGTGTTAATTTATGCTCACCAGTATATAGAAAAGTCAGACAAAATTATATACAATTTTACTACAGTAAATACTACTTTATCTTACAACGTTGTTGAAAGAAAACTAACTGTTCATTCTAGTTTTTCATACAAGTTGTAAGAATTAATACTACAAACTTAGTGCTACAATTTGATGGTAATCATTGCTACAAGTTGAACTTGTCCCTATATGTACTACAATGTGTAGTATAAATGCTGACAATTGTAGTAAAATTTCCTACATTTTTCTCCCTGTGTATTAATACCAAATAGAAGTACACCCACAGCATTTTAATTTTTTATTATAATAAATGCTTCGTGCTAATATTTCTTCATAATTTCTCTATTTAATCTAACAACAAGCTTATTAATTAGAAACTATTAATATAAAAAATTAAAAAGCAAACAAATTTGCGCTACCGAAGGTAATCAATTTTCTTATGTGCGTAATGAAAGGAAACGACTTCCTAACTAAGAAAGAGTTTTAAGAATCCTACACCCGAAATTGAGCTAAAGTCCTTCGGCCTAATCAATATGAGCTTTTTTATATACCTACCTTTGGCAACTGTTGCCAAGATTCCTCGAGCCATTCATGCTCGAGCATCAGTCGCCTACAACGGTACAACGGGACGAAATAGGCTTGAATGAGTATCGTCCCGTTGTGCCATTCCTACGAATGGAGTTCGTGCCGCCGCATACACATGCACGCAGGTTAATGGAAAACGGCGCCGACGCCGTGCGTCTAGGTGCTATCGTCGATACGCGCTCCTATTGTGACGTCATCACTGCAGACCGCGCTACCTTCCTCTCTCCGCTATCTATCGACAGCCGGCAGATATTCTGTAGATCCGTAGGTTGCGAACCCGCCGCTATATCTGGTTCATCAGGATATCGTGGGAGCATGGCTATAGTTCCCGCCTTCTCGAAATTACAAGAGCAAGCAAATAAAAAGCTGGTTGATCGGTGATTGTAGGCGTAGTAATAACTACGTGCCCTGCAGTATTAAAAAAAAAGAGACTGGAGATTTGAGATACTCCGGTGGCACCGTGAAACTTCCTAATGGTACTACTGAAATAACTCATCCATAATAACACGCAGCTTAGGGAATTGAAAAGTTTTGAAATGGAGGTGGTTTTTTTGTTTTATCGGTAGAGGAGAAGTCCATTCTCCAGCATAAAATATTGAACACTTTGGAAGAATTTTATTTTAGGATAACGCAGATTTTAACAGAGTGATTTCAATCCAAAATGTAGCAAAAATACTTTGGGGATACCATTAAGCTTGTATAAAATCTAATAAATATTAGAGGTCTAACAAAATTTAACCCCTTACAAAATATGTATAAAAACAGCAAGTTCCTAACGGAAATACGTTGGGAATAGTAGGCCATCTGTTTCTTGGCTAGCTTGTGGGCATGTCTAAATTTATCAAATTAATTTGTAGGTTTCACAAAAAATTAGTGTGAAGTTACAGCTGTTTTATATAGCTGACACTGTAATATTACGTGATTACTACTGTAAGGCTTCAAATACATATTTATAAATGTAAGACTCAATAATTTTTGTATTAATGCAGACAGTAATGTAAATTTACAGTTTTCGTATCGTATTAACAGCTGCCACAAACTGAGTGTATTGTACACTCCGCCAAAAAAGTATCGCATAATTTAGTTTTGAATCATAAAAGTATCGCATAATCTTTGTTTGTAGCATAAAGTTGTAAATATACTTTAATGCGCTTTAAGATATAATTTCTATGATTGTTTAAATAAAATACAGGCCAAATAAAAACAAGAACTCATACTTGAGATTTTTATTAAAACAAGAAATTACAATTTTGGAAAGAAAAATGTCATAACAGTAGCTTTTAATACTGAGTATTGCCACCTCTGGCTCTTATGACCGCTCGCATACGGTTTGGCAGAGATTCGATTAACCTCCGTATATAAGCCTCATCCAAATTCTCCCACTCGTCACGGAGAGCATTTGCTAGTTCATGCAGGTCCGCTGGGGCAACATTTTGGGTTCGTATCCGTCTGTGAAGGAGGTCCCACACGTGCTCGATAGGGTTCATGTCCGGACTTACCGCAGGCCAATCTAAAACTGGAATACCAACATCGTTAAGGTATTCCTGGACGATTATTGCAACATGCGGTCGTGCATTATCGTGCATTAACATGAATTCGTTTCCTATAATTGGCGCATATGGTACTACATGTTCTTCTAAAATGTCCGTTATATACCTGTGGGCAGTCAGTGTACCTCTGTCTACTGGTACTAACTCTGTACGACCTGTTAAACAGATGCCTCCCCAAACCATAATAGAGCCACCAGCGAAATTAGGTCTAGGTCTGATATTACACTGCGAATAGCGCTCACCGTCTCGTCTGTACACTGAGATACGCCTATCTGAGGTGTAAAGACCAAATCTTGACTCATCTGTGAAGAGTATATTGGCCCAGTCATTAATGTTCCAATTTACATGTTCTCTGGCAAACCTTAAGCGAGCCACTCGGTGGTTCCTAGTGAGACGAGGGGCTGTTACAGCTACTCTAGCTCTTAATCCACTCTGTCGTAACCTATTCCGAATAGTTTGAGTACTCACACGAGTATTTCTGACTCTAGCCAAGTCGTTCTGCAATTGTCTCGCAGTTACATGTCTTCGACGTAATGCTTGTAGTAGTAAATAGCGGTCATCTTGGCGAGTAGAATATCTTGGACGACCTGGTACAGGTCTTCTACTGTAAATGCCTGTTTCCCTATATCTGGCTACGGCACTTGACTGATTGATGTTCATCACATTAGCAACGTATGCTTGAGATCGTCCATCTTCGATTAAATCAACTATAGCAGCCACTTGTTCTGAAGTTAAATTGCTCATTTTAGTTTTAAAAGCGTTGGTACAGAACTCTGACTTCGCACTTTAAAATTTGTCCGTATAGGAAGACTTTCAATAAACAACTGAGCAAACCTTACACATACCTATGCATTTTTCTAAATGTGTTCTTTTAGGAAAAAAATAAAGTGAAAACGCTAAGTTCCATTATTTTGTTAGTGTTTTTATAGTTCACATACACGAGGCAAACTTTTTGTGAACGTATAAAAATATCTTGGTTCATAAATGCCCTTTTTTAGTTTATGCGATACTTTTTTGGCGTAGTGTATTTATATATAAGTGAATCTTTTTTTTCAAATGTGCCAATTTTATTTTTACATATGAATTTGAAACACCCCTCTTGCATCAACAAACCGCGGTTTATAAGAATTACTTTAATTTAAATGTAAGCATGGATAAACTTTAACGTTCTCGTTTCATAAGACTTGCTAAGTCTCTGCAATATGACATATTTCTTATTTTGACAATATTTCCATGGCCACCGTTTACATTTTCATTATTCAAAGATAACATTCTTGTACCTATACAGAGTTATTATTGTATAGTACGAAATAAAAAAAGGGTGAAAAATATACATGAGCAATGCCTAAATTCAAAAAAAGGCGGTTCTAAGTGCACGTGGTGCGGAGAAAATGATTTTTGTTTATTCGAGTCCTATTCTGACTCATTTAGCATACCGGTGAATCACCGGTCGTCGCTATACTTTGAACGTTGAGATTTACATTTAGTGTGCACTTGCTATTTGCAGTGGATGCGTGCGTTTGCAATAGCAGCGTATACGAATATCGAATACACTGACATGGTCTTAATTTATGGTGAAACAGGACAGAATGGTGTTGCAGCAAGGAATTTGTACGTAGAACGTTTCCCACATCGACGTCATCCTTCGCCTGAAACTTTTGTAAGAGCCGTGTATCGACTTCGAGAGACAGCATCAGTAATTCCACGTTTTGAAAGTAGTGGGCCTCAAAAGCCACGCAGAGTGTTACAAGCCGAAGAGAAAACTTTAAATATCGTAGAAGCGGATCTCGGCGTAAGAACAACAACCCTCGCGCGGGAAGTAAATGTGTGCCAAGCTACTGTGCATCAAATTTTAATACCGGCAATCCGAGACGAGAAGGAATTCTCATCATCTCGAGACGAGGACAGAGGACGGGAAGCACTAGCAACACTAGCCAGCACGTTTGGAACAGCATTGTGTTTTCTATATGTGTGTGTGCATATATATGTATATGTATGTGTAATGTATATATATGATTGTACACTTTGTTGGGCTACACTGGCGAATTAAAACACTGCTTATATACCACTAAAAAAAAAAAAATTTACTTCATCCATATCATATTCAACGCGTGCACCGATTATCCCCGCTGAATTGCCTTCTGTGAGTGGTTCCAACGCCGAGAAGTTCGTCAGCCGGATCTTGCGTCAGTAATCGTATTTACGGACGAATGTACATTTACCAATGATGGTATCTTAAATTACCACAACATTCACCACTGGGCGTATGAAAACCCCCATGGTAATAACCAAGGCTCCTCTCAAGTTAGGATATTCAATGTTCGGGCAGGGCTAGTAGGTGATCAATTACTTGGGCCACATTTACTGTTTCATCAAAATGAATTGCCTGCATATTTGGAAGACCTACCATTAGCGACATGCCTACAATTATGGTTCATGCACGATGGAGCACCCGCGCATAGTAGTAGGGTTGTTCAATAGCCCGTAGCCCCGATCTAAATCCGCTGGACTTTTTTCTGTGGGGATACATGAGAAGTTTAGTGTATGATTGTCGCCCTGACGTAGAAAATGCCGAAGATCTACGAAACTGTGTTTTCGTAGCAGTTCAACGCATTCGCGAGGAAATGTTAAATTTTACGAGCCTACGTAACAATTTCGTCGCCGAATTGATGCTTGCATTCAAGTTGATGGTGGGCATTTCGAACACTTTTTATAAAACACATATTTTGTCCTGTTTCACCTGCATCAGACATTTTCAGGAATACCACAAATGTCGTAAAAGGAATTGAAAGCATTTACATACTATACAGTATTTGAGATTTGAAACACCTTACATAAAGTTAACAATCATATATTAGTTTTATTACAAACATAATAAGTAAGTACCTTTAATTTTCTTTTTGTAGATGCGGTTTGCACATATATTACATTCTATAACAGGCAATACTTCAGAATAAAGAGAAAACTAGAAAATTTATTTAGGTGTTTAAGTATTATCGTGTTTCCAGTCTAATTGAATTACAAATAATTATGTTTAAAAGCAAAACCAGATTGCTATACTATATATTTAATACTTTCCAACAGTAATATCTAAGCTATTTTACAATATTCAATATACGAAGCACTCAAAGCATTATTAACTATGCTGGATGATGGTTACATAAATGAATACTTACTACCGCTGTTATTAGTCATAAAATATCATGAGGGTAGCTTTTATTAGGTTATTATATTAATTAAAACTAAGTGTTCATAGACTTCCATAATGCGCTGAGTATATTTGAATTAATATGGATACCGAAAATTTTCTTTATTTCTCAAATCAGATAGATTACAACCTGTAAATACAGTTAGAAGATTTCTACTTTGTTTACTTACTGCTACAAAATATTTTGTATCTCAAAATTATTTAAAGGGGAAACAATGAATTAAATTTGATTAAATAGTATTTCTGGAAAACACTAAAGTTTTTAACGATATTCATAACAGTACCATTTAATTTATATATTACTTGATAAGTAAATATAGTATAGTAAAGCATCTTAATTTACATAATTTCAGAATTACGTGCCTATAACTTGAGAGCTTATCTGCTGACCTCACGTTCTAAATTTGCCCTTCCGAACGTAGACGATCATTAATTTAAAGCTTGCACCCTCTGAGGGTGAAGATTATACGCTTCTTGTTCGCCTACAGTTGGTAGATTTTTACTAGGAAGAATATCGAAAAAGTTATTTCCGGGAAAACGATCTGGGAAAGTTCTCGGGAGATTGTAACGGAGTCAGGTGCACACTGATATGAATTTTAAACGCAACGCCGAAGGATGTAAAATGCAGAAGCTCTGTTTACTTAATTAAAGCTGCAAGGACTGTCGGTGATTTTATGCATTCTACTTGACTCTAGGAGACTATAATTTATTAATAGTATCATTATTATACATGGCTGTTAAAATAATGTTTGCAATATTAATTTGAGGATATTGCACTAAGCTAGCAACTTTATGTGATTAGTTTGAGATTTTATATACAGGCTATTTCTTAAATTATGTAACAGAATTTAAAGATAGAAAGATTGTTAAAATATAATGCAATTATCTCCAAGGGAGGATGCCTCAACGCTTAAATTTCTACAGGGCATGGCTCATTTATTAAATAGCTTTGTTTATTTTGGCTTTGACGATTAAATGTATAGAAATATTAGCATAGTAAATATGTTTTATTTATCTCTTACAAGAATTTAAACTTGGAGAAATATAATCTAATGGTAAATGACGAAGATAACATGTACTGTTAATTAGTTTTGAGCGACACCCCATTTTTCTTCTCAGCAACGCTTCCTTTAGTGTTCGCAGTAAATGGATTAAAAAAATTATTTCTCATAAAGTGCTCTTCATCTTTTGTTAATTTTTTATTTATTTGACAAATCCATAGCGCTAGAAGTAATTATAGTTAGCCCAATGTTATTTCAATTCTTATGATGGTATACATAATAGCATTTACTCCCTACAAATACTAATTGATGAAGATTCATTTATATTATTATTCTACAAAGCAAATGTTGCAAGATAATTTTTTTTCCAGCATTGTTGATAGTATCGTTCTTTAACAATAATTTTTATTGTTCCTGATTTATTGATTCCAAGACATTTTTTAATTAATACTAATTCCTAAAACCCACGGTTGGGTGCATGGTCTATTGTTTGAATCACCATCCCAAGAAGTAATAAATGGCGAATGCATTAGAGATTAACTCGAGTTTCTACTTTCTAGGCGTTATCAGCATCATTCGGTGCGCAAGCCTACCTTCTTCACTATGGCATCTCAAGCTTTATCCCCGATCGCCCACTAAGGAATCGAGAGTTTAGATGTGCACATCCTGGGGAACATAAGGCAAGTTCTCAATCTACGAGACAACCGGAGTGTCAGCCGGTAATGCAGGCACACATCTAGCTCGGGCAATTCTTAGATGGTTGGTGTCGATAGATAGCTCGTGTAAAAGTAGTACAAACGTCTGCGTATATAGTAATCCTAGAAACGGCTTGCCATGACCTTGTATGGTGTTATTGGAATCACCATAAATTCCAAAAGACTATAAACTCCGCCGCTCTTTCCTTTAATTATTTAGGTATTTTTGCTTTGGTATTTTTCATAATATCAATTCCCATCTGTTGCAACTATAATAATTCTACCAACAATTCCCAATTATTTAGAAGAGAACATTGGAGACCTTACAATTTATTAAAAACAGATTCCACATTTGTAAACCATTTACTTGAAAATAACCACACATTAGCAGGAAAGACAGATGTCATACACCATTCCTAGGACAGTCAATACTTGGCATGTTTCAGAAATTATTTAGAACATACGCAATGTAGAAAGTTTTGATAAAATAATGAAGGAAACTAATGAAAAAGCAGAAAAATATGATTTAAGTCCCATTTCATTGCCAAGATTGAAGAGAGTACCAACTGGTAGGCTAGAAAACGGGTTCTTCAAGATGTCAATGCATTTTACACGAAAGAATTTTCTGTCATAATTGATACGGCTTTGAAAGATATATAGTCAAGATTTTCTCAGTTGGATATTCTGCGTCGTTGACAACTAGATTATACGTTATTATTACCAAGTATTGTTGAGCAAGAACACGTCGACATTTGTCGAAATTATCCAGAAATAAATATTGCATCCTTTTGTGTGTGTTTCTGCAGATGAATCGTGTGCTTTGTGTCAGTAATATTCGCAATATGTTACAAGAAACGTCACGAAATGTTCGAGGCATGTTCAGGCAGGTGTGCAGGCAGTGATCATCGCAGGATAATTATTGGTTATTTCGAAAACGTCATATTTTTTACGAGACTGTCGCAATACTGCGTCAAATTGTACGTTTTAAAGCAGGTATTTACAAATTTATCTGTCATGATTTAAGCAGGCACTCGTAAATAATATTAAGTTTAAAGGTAGTGGCATATTTTTCTAGGAGAAAGATTATCATTACCTAAACATAAGTAGGTACTAGTTTTATTCACAGCTGTGTTACCTCCTCGTAATCTCCTTAAAAGTACTGTATCAATTCTTACTTTTTTCATTCCCATGTGCGTACAGTTTCCTTTCCAAAACATAATCCATCTGAAATCTATTTTAAATCGCGAAAAATCGAACGCAGGTGGCCCTTGTTCACCTTCGATTAACGTTCATTCGTATGTATGTGTTTGTAAGAGTGTAGCGAACATTTCGCAAGGTTGGAACGGATTCGGGAATGTGCACTCTATTGAAAGAATACCTTGAGGTGGTCGAGTGAACGCGCGCGCACCGTCTTCGTGAAATTTGTGTCAGGAACCGCTAGTTCGTTCCACCCGTATTACCTGCAAACGAAATACAAGAATTCGATGCCCGGACGGCGAACTCACCTGCCGCGAGTACCTCTGATCTGTTTGCTGAGGAGAGGGGTCGTATACTTCATCGGCGTAGTTATTACGACTTAATGGGGACCTAATTAAACATGTTAAGCATTTATGAAGGATATAAATAAGTTAGCTTTGATGATTTGAATTTTCAAAGGAAGAAGGGATTCCCATACAGAAATCCATATTTGAGATTTCCATTTCCTCGAAGCATAAGTTTAGTGCTTTACCCTATGTTTCATCGAGTCTACCTTAGAACCTTTATTATTTCCAATTAGAATTTATTTATTGAGATTGCTTGATACAATTATATGATCTTTCCTATTTATATCGACTAGTATATGCCGAGTTCGACTCGTTAAGGGCCTGATATAAAAATGTTAAAAGAAACACTTTAAAGCGATTTGAAAAAAGCAACTGCTATAGCACAAAACAGGCAATAAAAAGCTTTGTAATGTGACATAAGTAAAAGTAATAGCAATAATTTATTATTGAAAAGTGTAAGTATTTTCAAGCATTCCAATTAAGAATAACTTACAAAGCACTGAGGAAGTAACAAACAAATATATACAGGTCCCACCAACGTTTTTCGAAACTCAAGTTGGAATTTAATTTTGAAAATTGCAGAGTAGATGTGGCTGACTATATGACCTATCAGCGTTATTTTGTCAACATTTTGACGTGTATACTCTTTTCACTAAAATTAAATATTTCATCAGGTATTAAAATACCATACTGATGTGGATGTAAGCACCCGGTCATAGATATTAATAGCAGCACCAATAACTACAAAATCCTATACAAGGTGTTCAGTAACTCAAGCCCAATATCGATACCTTTAAAGTAACAGAACTTAATTCTTTCAAATAGAACGTGGTATTTATCACGAATTATCCTTAACAATGGAATGTGCGTCATACAAAGTAATTGCCTACAGGATGCAGAAAAAGAGATACCAGAAGATAATGGTATAATGATATCTCATGGCAGAGAATTAGGAATAAGGTATTTTCTTATGTTTTCTTTTCTTTTTGTGGGAACCTTTGGAAACGCTGCACTCTCTTAGCCTTTTATGGGAGATACAACGATTTCTTTTACACAATAAATTATGCCAATCATTCCAATATTCTAGTGCCCTGTATTAGTCTGTACAGGTCTCTCACTGGTCGATCAAAATAATCATGTGGGTTCATTATTGGCTTGCCAAAAATTGCTAGTCTTTCCGCATCCATTCACATAAAGTGTGGTATGCGGTCTCTGTCATTCTCACAGTCTCCAGAGAGTGGTGGCAAAAATCACCGGGACAATGGCAGGCAAAAGAGTTCCTAAAGGAGCAAAGGCCTGAACTTACGAGAGATCTACTGAATAAAGACAGGAAGACTGTCAAAATGATTGTAGGTCTGCTGACTGGTCACTGTAGACTGAATAGGCATATGTACAACATAGGCCTGGCAGATGATGCAACCTGCAGATACTGCCAAGAGGAGGAAGAAACACCAGTTCATGTGCTGTGTCAATGTGAAGGCCTGGCGAGGACAAGGTTTCTAGTAATGGGGGAGGTGAACCCCACAGCTAGTAGCTACATAAAGAAGCCGCTCTCAACGATGATAGGCCTAATTAAGAGGGCAAAATTAGAGAGCGTCCTCTAGGAAAAAAGGGGATCACAATCACAAAGGTCGCGGTGAAATAGGTCGATAGGCCACCCCCTAATTGGGTATCTGCCGTGTTGATCCCCATTTTCTGTATGTGTCCTTTCAATGCACAATGTTCTGCTAAGAAACCTACTGCTATGCAAAAATTATTCCTACTAAGCACTTTGAAGGTTCCCTGATAAAAGTCTTTCCATGAGTTTACCTGGTTGTGCTGTAGAGAGCACTGGATCTTTGTATTTCTATTGGACGCAACTTCTTACTTGCTGCCGTCGCGTGTTTTTGGATACTCCTAGAACAGGTCCTGGGCCTAAAAATAAAGCCGATGATCTCTTTCCTGTCAACTCGGCGAATTTTTCGTTTGTTCGATTTCCGAATGTCCGGGCATCCTCAGTAAAGTAACTTTATTGTGGTCTGACGGACTATTCAGGAATCCGAATGCATTGTCCAATTAGTCTTGATTGCATCCTAGGGTAATTATTGTATTTCTCACCTCACTGTAAATTGCAGCTCCAAGCCAATTCTCGGTTTTTGATCCGGTTGTAAACCAAATCAGTTCATCGAGGTTACCTTCCACATGATACGCAACATTATTGTGTCGCAATGCTGCATATCTGCCACTTGGTATTTCTTGCAATTTGAAATGCCCTATCCTGGCTTTCCTTATTATCGCTAAGTGGGAAGCAGGAAGGTCTAGAAGACATTCCACTGTCGCTGTAGGAGTAGTCCCCAATGCTCCTGCTATTCCTCAACACGTCAGCCTCGGTGTCTCGCTCAATGTAGTTATAACAGTTTCCTGCTGCATCTTTGTCCACCATATCAGAGATGCATAAGTGATCATAAGTCTGGCCACCGTGATGTACGTCAAATACATCATATTTGGTATTTATCCCCATGACCGCTTCAAATGTTTTACAGCATTGTGATTGCTAGCATTCTAATTTCTGACGTGAACTTTTTTTGCATACCACACAAAAAATGTAACTATCTTTAACAGCTGAAAGCTTAAATGTAAAATGAAATGTGAAACCATTGTATATATATTGAATGTAAATCCCTCTATAACAATCAGTGCCTCTTTTCTCTTACGTTGTTATGGACCTGCTTGTCTACAACAACCGATCACTGTCTTATTTAATAAAACACACACTTGCTTAACTACGTTTATTGAAAATGGAGGTTTAATGTGGGACGTGGTTTTACAAGAGAGACGGATTTTATCTTAAGACAAGTAATGGTCGAGAAATTACTTATCTAATGCCATGTACAACGGAAGTACAATTCGTAACGTCGGTCAAGAGAATGATTCTTACTATAACTTCCGTTGGAAGCTATATTTATAACATTGAAACGTCGGAATCGGCAAAGATAGACTATGTTCGACTATTTGCCGGTGATCTTTCGTTGTAATATGGCTTATTGTAAAGAAACAGAAAAATATGTCGGCATGGTATAATTGGATGTACTTGTAAGAAAACAAAAAATGTACGTGCCGATTTGGTAAATAGCATTCCTGACAATTTAGGTACAAAAGTAATATAAGTATTACATTTCTGGGGGATCCGGAACATCGTCATATTTTATGCAACATGTTTCTAAAATGAATACAAGACACTTTGAAATAATAAAATAGACGTTGAACTTAACAAAGGATCGTAAACAAGAAATTATACAACTGATGCAAACATAGAAAAATTAGCTAAAAATTGTAAACTGAAATTGTAATAAATATTGGACAAAGAATTGTAACTTATATATTAAAGGTAATATAATATCAAAACTTATGGTTCGCGTAAGAATATTCTAAAATCTAAGGTATACTAGTGTTATAAGTAACTGCACTGCACTATACTGTGGTACTGTATTTGGGTAGTGTTATAACAACATTTATGTCTTCAAAGGAAACAAAATATGATTTATACTGTGAGTAAAGTTAAAAAAAAATCCAAAGGCTTTTTAAATAAGATCTTTAAATTCTCCATATACCGACTTTACGAATGCTAAATAAAAACAAAATCTGGAAATGTCTTCCATAAATAAGTATATATTTCTTATGATTATCACTTTATAATTTTGATGACTTAATAATAAATTCTCGAATATAAAAGTGAAAAGAACATCCTACCTACAACCAATATATATTTTCTTTGAAATATTTGTTTGCAATGCTAAACATTCCGCCTAACTTGCTGATGTTCATCTGTAATTACGAATGCAAATGATTATTAAGAGGTTCATGTCCAAAACATTTTAAATTTTAAAATTACTACAAAGAAAGTGTTTTTTGAAAAGCAAAATAAACTAAGTGGTTAGTATAAGCTTAAATTTCCGCTGGATTGTCGCTTAAATTAAAAAAGAAAGAATTGTTTCCACAAGGAACACCATCCAGGGAATACAGCTTCTAAAAGCTTTCTCCAGTAAAAATACTCGTGTAGTCTCAAGGGATTCGATCTTCGAGAATATACCGAGTATATTGAAAAATTGTCCCTGCGAGATGGGGCCAAGCAAATTACTTTATTACATTTCCGCGTGATAAAACAAACCTGGCAATATGGTCATCTTTATGCAATATGCACTTTCACCTCTTCCTCTTTTATATTTTACACAAAAATAATAAAAACTAATTTTTTGTAATTTATTTTTACGATTATTAAGTTTGGATAAGCACTTGGTGTTCCAATCACAAATTTAAATAACACTTGCCTGCTGATGAACAAGCATTAAATAATATTAGTCGCTGCATGTAGAATTCAATCAATGGAATGGTGATAGGCGGGTAAAATTTTGCTGTTAATACTTTTTTTTACGGTGGTTTTACGATATATTCATCTAGCGTAGACTGCAACTGGTTACATAATGCCGAGGAAAGTAATTTATTATTGAAAAAGTAGGCGTGTACAACATCCATGAAGTATTCGTATATCTGCTTGCGATTACGTAATAAATTAATGATTTCTCCGACTGTTTTTTTTAAGTATTCTTGCTTGTAAGGACAATATGTTCCATGGCGCCGCATTATTGTGCTAATTTATGGTCATTTTGTATAATTATGCAACGTATAAACTTTTGTCTTACGTTAGAAATTTTAGAATTGATTAAAATGCAATACAAACAAGGATGAACCCAAACTTTCATCTTGCTATTACAACTCAAGCTTGCTTTCATCTGAATGAATTGAAATCAAAAAGGTATTTTCTTTTTCTGTAATTGATTGTAGCTATAATATTAACTTTTTAGAAATCAAAGTAATGCTATATAAATATTCAGCGAAGAACAAACCCTTTTCTTCTTAGGTATACTATTAAATACTAGGAATACTACTAGCAAAAACATAACAATCAACCGAACCAACTTTCCACAAAAATATATACACATTTGAATAATCGTAATCATACGCGAAAGTTCAAAGAAAAACGAAATGTTAAAGTCGTAAATACAACATCTACTTAATAAATCATTTTATGTATGAACTGGATCAAGTATTAATTAACACGCAGTAATTTAAAAGCATGCAAAGCTTCCCTCTTAATAACGTGTTTCGGGAAATCAGAGATAAGTTAAAGTTCAGTTAACTGGAAAAGGAGGTGACAAAAACAAAAAAGAATTTTTACGTCGACATGCAAAAGAACCTTTTTACTAATTATATGCCTCAGAACTTGGAGTGTATTGTACTGAGAAATAACCGAATAAATTATACATACCATGGTGACGAACTCAAGTTTTGGATGGTGCTTTAAAATACTTATTCGCTAGGCCTAACGAAAATCCGTTAGATTTTATTGTTTTGACAAAATGGCATCGACATTGTCAACAGGTACTTGAAATTATGGAATTTATAAGTAATAAAATAATAAATTTATATGTAAATGACACACACAGGATAAAGTTGTTGTGGGATAAACACATTAGAATCGTATTATAAAATATTCGCCACTATTGTATAAAAATATAAAAGTATGTTGCAACAGCAGCTCCTTAATCTTTCTCTTTGATTTTATATTAGGTTGTCCTCTAATATCCTTTGGGAACCGGTTGTAAAACTTTAATCCATAGTAGTTCACTGAACATTTTGCTTTTTCCACTCGCTGGCATCGCATATTCATATTTGCGACGCCTTTTATAGGTATAAAGATCACTATGAGCAGTATGCTTACTTTTCATGTTATGGATGTATTCGACACACGCCAAAATATACACCGAGAGCATGGTAAGCATTTTTTGTCTTTTAACTAGAATTTTGCAGTGAGCACGATATGGTGCGTTGCACAATGTCCGAATAACTGCTTTTTGCTTAAACAAAAGAAATCATTTGTTTGTAGCATGTGTTCCCAAAGTGGGATTCCGTATACTGCTCTAAATTGAAATAGCAACAAATAGGTTACTATAGCCCCTTCGTCCTTTGCCATTACTTTCATTCGTCTAATTGGGAGTAGCTAGTTTCGTGCTTAGATCTGCAATGTGATCTCCAAAATGTAAGTCGGATGACACCCGCAGCTTTAAAAATTTTACATTACCACCCTCTTTCCCAAGAATTTGCTTAGTAACCAGTTCCATCTGTTGCATCTTAAAGTGATTCAAATTATTGTTTGTAAACCACTCTTCTGCATCTACTAGTGCAGTCTCGTACAGTATTGTTTGTTGCACCTCTTGTTAAAATCAACGTGTCATCTGCAAATCAGCAAATTTTATTGCAACTAACGTTTGCTTGGAAGTCGTTAATGTACATTAGGAAAAAAAGTGGTCCCAATACAGATTCCTTGTTTATTGTTTAGCATTTTGATTTGTTCTTTGTCGTGATTGTAATACCTGGTACGAATCTCACCATGGTCCACCAAATTTCAATTTTTTAGAAGTATCCTATGATCTGCAGAATCTAACAGCTTGGTCAAGTTAAGTCCTTCCGTTCATTGAAAGCAGCTGTTAGTTTTCGATTAGATCCATGATCGCTTAAGTTACTGATTTTTTCTTACGATATCCATATTGACCACTGCTGGATATGCTCAAACCCATCAATCATGCTCGAATAAATTTACAAGTCTTTATTTTCGAAGACCTTAGATGTCGTAGGTATTATGGCAATTATAATTCTTGGGTCGGTCTATTCTCGTTTTTTGTGTATGGGAATTTGCTTTTGACAACTTTAGCTCGTGGGACATGTGCCCTCCTCTACACATATGTATGTTGAACGCCGTAAGTTGTGCTACGTCTCCCACAACATGCTCAATTGATATTATTATAATGATGATAAAGATATTATTCACATTAATCGTCCCCCTCCACTGTGACTACTATGGCCTATTGCAGAGCTTTTAATTAAACTAAATTTTATCCAACAATTTCAGGCATTTGGGAAACGCAAGATCTTGTTGAAAGAGATTTCTTTCAGGTCTTCAAAGGAAAATTAACTTTCCCAAAGATCGCAAACCTAATTGCATACCCGTGAGATTCTGGTCCATGAAATGATTCAGCAGCACCCTTTCTTGCTAAGGTGTCTGGTTCCTCGTTCCCTGAATAAGTGAATGCTCAAGCACCTAGATTATGGAGGGATTATATTAAGAATGTTTTTACGACTCCAAACTAGTTTCGAGCTGCATTTATGTACTTCTAGTGCTTTTAGCACCGCCTGAGTGTCACTTAAAATTGCTATTAATTTTTGCCTGATTTTTGTAGTAAAATTTTCTATAGCCCATATATCAATGCCACACATTTTAGTCCAAAAATCATTATTGTCTAAGGCCGTAGTATTGTCTAACCCTTGCACTGTGATAAAATATTTGCGTCCACACTCTTCACTGTGTTGGAACAGTCTAGCAACTCCAGCAGGTGTCTGCTTGCGTTAGTGTTTTCCCATCCCTTTCAGGTTGGAAAAGGCTTTGTGAAGGATGCAGCGATATTAAGTCGAGTACATATTCGACCTTATTTCCAGTATGCTGTTTCCACCATACATACATGAGTATGTGGCGATTAATTTGCTAAATCCGGAATATTAATCTAGTTTCCCTTTTCAATACAATATACAAGGGTGGCAGATCTAGAAAAGTTATTAATGCCGAGGACTATCAAGAAGACACTGTTCCCGTGACTGCCATATTTGCAGTTCTTTGTATAGCTGTAAATTTTGCTACGGCTTTGACTTGTTGCAATATAATTATAGGTGTTTCTATCATAGAAGTCAATGTACTTTACTGCAAATATATGGTAGTTTTCTATAAGGTCTAGCTAATATTTTTTCGAAATAATTGTGTGAATTAAAGAATATTTTTTATATAATTTTATTGTAAAGAAATACATTTCAGTGAAATCGACCGGTAACACACTAATATTTTTATTAATCATGTCCTATACATTTTTTGGATAAAGCATTGTTTAGAAAGTTGTTATGGCGATTTGAAATCTTCCTAATATAAATTAGTCGATTTAGTAGCTATTGTTTTCGTATAAAAATAACTATTTACTTCTATCCAGTGGTATTCCTAAGTAGGAATAATACATTATTCGTGTTAATTAATACAAGAAGTTACTCTCACCATGTTACACATCACCATATTACAGGATATAGATGTTTTAGTGTTGTATAGATTAGGTTTAAGATAATAAAAGACAAGATTTTCAACTAAAATTAATTATTTGTTTATCATTCTGTTCGTATGTTCATTATTTCCCTACGTATAAATTTTCGGTATATAATGTTTCTAGCTATAATATTATGATAACATCAATTTAAAAGAGTTTATGGCATACTGGAAAAAGTTTGCAAAATATGCACATTTTGCTAGTGCCATTTTGTTGAACGTTTTCTTTTTGGTTTAGGTATGCGAATATACACACAAGTACGTGCCAACACGAGAAAATCATTGTGAAATAATGTTCATTCGTGTAATATAGGCCATTTCCCGTGTTTTTCCGCACGTCGCTTTTGGCAGTATTGGCACGTAAAACAAACACTAATCGGGGAGCCTTAATTGTGCTTCGCCGAATAGATTCTGTATGATAAAATCAGTATTATCGCCGAAACTATTTACGTTAGAAGCTATTCCTTCCCTAATGAAAACGAATGGCTAGGGATATTATTTCGCATTAATGGGACTAGTTTCCGACAAACTTAGATTTTATCGGTTCTTCTTTAATTAGTGCCGGCATGAAATCGAACCCCGGATCCTTATTAGTACATGGTCCCTTATGGTCGTTGAAGTCGGCCTAACACATTGGTATATGGCAAAGCGATTTCTCGCATAATATCAAAACATTCCAAGAAAAGCATAAGAAATCATTGTCAGTTGGTCTATACTGTGCAAGAAACTGAGACACATTGTTTTTGAGATTCATTCTAGCAATTTGTAATTGTCGACAGTATGTGTGTTAATGATATGGGCATTGCCATCATCTGACTTATAGCATCCAATATTTAATTTCAGTTCATCTACTGATACCTCTAGGGTAGGAAACTAAAACTGGTCAACTAATATCTTTTTAAGGTGTTTGCTGATATTGCAGATGATAGATGTCAAGCACATGTTTACCTCGCGAAACACATTGATTTTGCGAGGTAAACATGTGCTCATATTCTTTGAAAATACCCCCTATACCTTTTCCTTTATGGAAGGGTGATTTAACAAACTTTTTGTCGCGGGTTTATATTGAAGTTTTTTACTATTGTAGTCAAAAATTTCATTTATCCAATTTGTGCATTTCTAGCAATGCAAGAGATTCCATATTAGATTCTATAGCGGCAGAAAATTTGTAACGCATTATGCAGCAACATTTATTATAACAATGCAGTTATATTTCCCAATTATATATGATTTATGAAGACGTAAATTTGTGAATATATATTTGTGATTTCTTGTCAAAAAATTTCGCTTAGTAATGAATATGGTGAGTGTTAAGTACATTTCAAAGATATTAACTAAAATAACAAAGAAAGTGGTACAATCTTATTACTATTAACATGAATTGTGTATAAAAAAGTTGATTTTCTTATGACAAAATTCTTTGAAGGATTAATTAATACTTGGATGTAGCAATACTTTGTAATACAGATATACTTAATTTTAAAATGTTGCTTATTGCTTTATTTATAAATCTTAAGCAATTTCTATCTACAATGTCTTGACCATAATTTCTAAACTAAACTTCTAAAGCCTTTCAAAGAATGTACACACAAAATGTAATTGCAATCACCTTAAATCTTCCACTACCCACACCTTAATAAATGTTTGCCCTTCCAGTATCTGGTTACTTATTACAAAACTAGTGTTTTGGGTCGAGTTGGAAACTATAATCAATATCCACATTGATTTTTCGGTAGTAATAAAAGTCCGCAAAAGTTCCAACACTGTCTCGAATTTATATATCGCCTATCTATAATAGTATACTTCACTATTATTGCACTTCTAAAGGTAAGACAACAATATCCCTCGCAAATCGTAACTTCAGAGCCCGTGCTCTGTAACTTCGCTGTG
Source organism: Cetonia aurata (assembly GCA_949128085.1). Lineage (NCBI taxonomy): Eukaryota > Metazoa > Arthropoda > Insecta > Coleoptera > Scarabaeidae > Cetonia > Cetonia aurata. The sequence continues at coordinate 15,016,265 of OX421884.1, read as the reverse complement.
CTATCATATCGTGTTAACTATGCAATAACCAGAAGAAAAAAAAATATATGTATTTTTAATGCGAAAAGAAAAAATGGATTGGAATGCGCTAAACGTCAAACTTTAATTTGATAAAATGATTGTGCATGCACGATTTCTGCAAGGCATATCATTAAAAGTGCGCCTCAAGGTGACACACACTTCAAAGTATGCGGTAGTATTGCTAATTATTGCAAATCATTTTTGGGTGGAGCCATCATTGCAGGATCACAACAATTTATTTTGTTTTTAGAAGATTAATGATTTGTCTGGAATGTAATAGTTTATCTTACTAGCCAATCAATAATATAGGTAATCATTAAGTGCAATATGAATTAGATCTATTGGAATTTCTCTGGTAACCTCTCAAATTAAGCGTAGATATAAATGGATTTTGGAATGCGAATCTAGGTCTCACTGCTAGATAAATAATTGTAGTTTTTATTTGCACGAAAGTATATATTTTTAAAATTGAGGTGGATATAACAACACAAGAAGGTTTTGGTTATTGCAATGCATAAATAACGAAAACCTACCTGATGGATTTTATACCGCTTTCAACAATACATACGGAAGAAAAACACCAATATCATGCAAAAAACGTGCAATATCAACTGAAGGAGAACGATCTGTAGGAAAGCTTTTAAATTAATAAAGTCGATTGTATATAATTTCCGGTTTTTCCTGAAGTTGTACAACTTCGAAAATATTTTATAACAAAAGAAGGCTATGGGCCCTTAACTTAAAAGTTTCAAATTTATGAATAGTAAGGTACTCTGTAAAATTCTAATGAACGGGTTATATATTAACTGTATATATCACAATATACAGGGTGTCTCATCAGAGGTTTATGGGGATCTGGCAAAAATACAAATTTGAAAATTCAGAATTATATATAATCGATTGTGTTCTCTTCAATTAAGATATTTTTAGACTTCTAGTGCGTCCGGTTATACCGGAAATCGCCATCTACTTTTATTTTTATTATTTTATTTTTAATTGTACAACCTGTATATTTTTACATATTTGAATTTACCTACTTTAACTTTATAAATACCTTTACTTTTTGCAATTTAATTCGGCCGTTTTGTAGCCATGCTATTTTTTCTAAAAAAAAAAATTGCTATAGCAGACATTTGTTCAAAAAATCACAGAACACTAGCTTTTCCCGATATCAATTTAGGATTTATAATATGTTTAAACAACATGTTGGAGTATGTTTTGGCGCCAAGAACGGCGGTCTACATTGTGAGGCTACTTTACTATGCCACGCTAACTTTTCGAAATTTTGAAGAACCATAACTTAATTTTTTTCAAACGGCGCGCCCATATTTTATTACTTAGTCGTCTTCAGCGTCTAATTTTACATCTTTTATACGCCACATGTCCTATACCTGAAATTGATAGTTTAGGAGAAAATTAGATTTTTTTAAAAAATGCACATATAACTCATCGATACTTATCCAGTGTACCACGGAAATGTTCTCAAAGATTCATTGTCACAGTCAAACGTCAAAGTCACACTTCTTTATTATCTATGTTCTTTACGTCGCTTGATGATTGTGAGTTAATAATTATCCGTTAAGTGCCTTAACATTATTACTATCAGGAGCAACAAATTCTTAATTTATTTTTTATACACGGAAAGTGCGACAAAATTCTTAGTAGAACTTGCAAAATGTTTAACGAAAACTACCCACATTTATCTCTGATGACAAAAGGTAAGTTTAGAAGAATAGAAGCAAATTGTGTGCTTTTTGGACGAATTGATCATGTGTTAAATCGACAAAAAAGTGTAGTTGAGAATGAAACTTCTAATGAACGGTCTCGCTGATACATTTTGTATATTACATAGAGGTACCTTATAATGCACTTATATATAAAAAGGATTCTTTCAAATATGTTCAAATTCAACGAAGGCTGAATTTGACTTTTGAGACTTTAAAATTTGACGAGTTTCGGTATCATTAACATTATAATTAGTAGGTTGAAACAAAACTTTGAAGCTCCCCAATTAATAATAATAATAATAATAATTTTTTTATAATATATTAAATAAAAAATAAGTTATTGATAAATAATAATAACAACTAAATAGATCTGTTTTTTTAAAAACCAAAATAAATATTCTAATATTAATATATATATATTAATAATATATATAATAATAATAATAATAATAATAAGCAAGAGCGAAACAAGTGCGCTGCATGCGGCCGTGGCTGAGAGGGATGACAACCTTACACCTCTCAGGCTGAAAGAGAAGGACAACTACGTGCACCCAGGAAACAACACCGACACCGAGTCCCTGATGGGGCAATGGAAGCGGAAGCCGCTGCATGGTCGTTACCCTACCATCCTCGAGGACTCTCGAGTAGATTCCCAAGCCACGTTTACTTGGCTCACCAAAGGAGATCTGTACGGTGAAACGGAGGGATTTGTCTTCGCAATTCAAGACCAAGTAATCGCCACTAAATCATATAGAAAGCATATCATGAAAGACCTTAACACCCAGGATGACAGATGTAGGATGTGTGGCCAGAAAGAGGAGACAATAGACCATGTAGTGGGCGGATGCACGACACTAGCTCCAAAGGAATATACTGACAGGCATAACAACGTCGCCAAGATACTGCACCTGAAGATCTGCGAACTATACGAACACGAAACCGACGAAAAGTTCTATTACAAATACTCACCCCAAAAAGTAATAGACACACCCAGGTGTAAGATCCTATGGGACTGGGAGGTACCAACCGATATCTCTGTCCAGGCGAATGTCCCAGATATCATCATAGTGGACAAGAAGGAGAACATCACCTACGTAATAGATGTGGCAGTCCCCCTGGCCCAGAACCTAGAAAAGAAACACGCCGAAAAAATCACGAAATACTTACCTCTTGCAAATGAGATCAAGGCCATGTGGCACCAGGAAAGAGTAGAGATAGTACCCATTATAATCGGAGCCACTGGAGAAATTCCGCACAAACTATACCAAGGACTTGACATCTTGCGCCTGCCACGGGAACTCTACAGACAATTCCAAAAGGCGGTGTTATTAAGCACTTGTAGGACAGTACGTATGGTGCTCGGGGAAAATGAGAGTCTGGGCTAAGCGTGCAATGAGCCCTCCTCCCCCCCCCCCCCCCCCGAAGTAATGTAGGCTTGCTCTTCGGAACCGTCTGCATTAGTTACAAAAAAAAAAACCAGCAACGCTGAGAATAAATATAATAATAATAATAATAATAGCCTTTATTGTCCAACAGAACAAGATTCCATTAATAGGACAAATAATAGAAAATAAAACTAAAAACGAAAGCAAATGTGTGAGTGTACAGTAGTAATATAACAAAATCAAAATCAATAAAACTTATACAAAAATAAAAGAACTAAGTATAACTACTTAATGATAAAGAAAGAAAAAAAAAACTAAAATAAACAGAAAAAGTATTGAGAGATAAGGCATTACAATTAAGTTGACAAATGGAAGGGATCAGTGAGCATAAAATTTGCGTTTCTGTACATATGGCTAAGCGGGGCCTTGTAAAGGACATTGGTGCGAACTTTCGTTGGTATATATAATGCAGACGCCCTGGAGTCGTATGTTGGTACATTGAAAGGAACTTGACTAAGTAACGACGGTGAATCAACTCCACCACCAACTAACTTTAAAAGAAATCTGCCACTAGCTTCATTTCTTCGGTGGGAAAGAGAATGAAAATCAGGTCTGCGCAGTAAAACAGCATAATCAGTGCCACGAGCGGTATAAGAGCCATCTAGTTTAAACAAAATATATTTGAGGAATCCCTTTTGGACCCGTTCAACCAAAAGCTGCTGATGTAGATAGTGAGGATACCACACAACAGAAGCATACTCCAATTTGGTCAACACCAACGTATAAAATAACAGTTTGAGTGTCAAAATGTTATTGAAATCTTTACAAGAACGAATCAGGAATCCCAGAGACGCTGAAGCCGACGAGTATAAATAAGTAATATGAGGCATGAAACTTAATTGTGCATCAAAAACCACCCCAAGATCTCTAAATTGCGCAACTCTAGAAATGTCAGTTCCTCTTAATTTAATTAATGAATGTCAGAAGAAAATAGGGTGGCATTGTACTTGTACTTGGAAAGTGTTAAGATTTGGTGGGCTATAAGTTTCTAAAGATTCAGTCGTCTTTTGGTTGGCATCGATTCACAATTCGCAAGTTCGTATTGATGCAGAAGGAGACGCATTTGAATAATGTACCTATGTATTTCAAAACATTTTGATACATCAGAAATTATGTTTACTGTATGGTAGTTATTTTTCTTTAATTAAATAAACATATGAGAGTTGTTGTTTTTTGTAATTATCTAGAGAGCATTACAGCATGCGATAATCTTCCACACCCTGTATAATCTATCGCTCCATAATCAGATGGGAAAACCGCGATCGCTTAGTTGGTGCGCGTGTTCTAACATCGGGTGCACCTTTTTTTCTGGTTCCGCAGCTGGAGCGCCGTGAATTTTACTGTTACATTGTTTTGTCGAAGCAATGGTGGTTGCGCGGCGTGCGAGGTATTTAATGTCGGATTGTTCGGGCTCCGGCTGTCACCGGTGCTATTCAATTTATATCGCCCCGCATCAAAATGATGGTAGGTTCACGTTCAAACGACTTCTTTCTGTTCGACGCGGTTGTTCCGCCTCATATACGGGTTACCTTAACGGGGACTATGCCGCAATAAAAATATTTGTTACGTGGAAAAACACAAATTACGAAGCTAATTTGCAATGTTGGAAATTCGAACGCCTTCGCATATTCATTTGGAAATTTATTTAAAAGTCAAACAGAGTAAAAATTATCGGGAGCCTAGTATTTCATCTTCATAACTCTCCAAGTACAGTTTGTGTTGATTCAAAACTCTACACACTAAAAAATATATGCAATTCATACGGAAAATTCCAGTAACGTATAAGGTAAAATTGCCAAAAATTGGGAAATTTACTAGAAAACTTTAGGTATATTTTCTAATTTTTGGTAAATTTACCTCGTATATTACTGGAATTTTCCGTAGGAATTGCAAATATCTTTTAGTGTGTATTTTTATGGAGTCTTCATTTAATCCACACATTTGGATTTTGGATACTGGATTTTAGCTCGGGGAAGGTAGTAACCACATGCACTTAGGCCGCCCTTACCGGGCTCATTGTGCTACCTCCCTTAGGCGGCGTCGCTTACCCACTGCCTATCCGAGCCAGCCCAAACTGAGCATGAGCTCTTCTTGTTAACATGTTCAGCGCAATCCCATGCAATGCTTGTGCTCTCTTCGAATATATTGCTACCTCCAGTCAATGGGGCATGAGAATATAAGTATACAGGGGGGTCAAGAAATGTGGGAAAATGTCCCAATCTTTCAGCGTGGACTTACCTGTATTCGAGACTTGCGAATCCTCTAGTACGCAGAAGGTTAAAGGTGAAAAACGTAGGATGAGTGTGGGCGCTATGCTCAGGCGAAGATGGTCGTTCAGGTCGGATAAACTAAAATGGAGCTTACCACTCGCGGCAACTGATTGCAGACTTACCGGAGGGCGCCACCCACTACAATACACAGTCTCCTTTATAACCCTTCTTGGTCGTGGGAACCAAGAACGTACCGGAGCGCGCAGAAGATGTTAAAAAGAAAAAATAACCCACTCACCAGAAGGGAAGAAAACATTCACAAAGTATATGGAATAACAATAACTTTATTTCAAAAATAAAAAAGAAAAAGCAAAAAGGCTCCAGGCGGGCAAGCGTCTTTTTAAGTAACAGTTTTCCGAAGTAAATAAAAGGTTAAATAAAAAAGTTTAAATTAAAGAATTTAATCACAGCAATGACCAAATTATTGTACGACTAAATGTCGCAAAAAGCCTGGCGTGAAGTGGCGTAATTCAGATTAAAATAAGGTAAAACGGTGTACAATATACAAAATAAATGAGATAAATCCTTAGAAGATCCGGAAAAAATCGGAAATTGCCATAAACTTTATTAATATAAATGAAACATCCTATATAGTATTGCATTTTTGGATTCTGCAATAGATTCTATGATACACTGTATTAGGTTATCCTATACTTAAACTATTTTTGAGTTATTAGAGTTTTTTAAAAAAAATTGCGTTCTGCGGAAGTATGTTTAATGACCTTTCTTTTGCTCTACTTTCAACGTAAAACCTCCATATTTTACAAACAGTAAGTAAAACCGTAAGAATTCTCAAAATACATTTGAAAACCCATCACAGGTTATACAGGTTGTTTAAAATATAGTGGCAAAGCCAAAAAACTTCAAATACGAGAAAGTATTTTGTTTTCAAATCGAGCATTCTGTATATTTTTACATATTTAGATGACTGTCATTATAAAATAATCTTAAATAAATATAATGTGAAACATACTGATTAAACAATAAAGTATAAATCACAAAAACAAACAACATTGAAATTTTTTACATATTTAAAACAATAAGGTATCTAGTCATCTAAATATGTAAAAATATACAGAATGTTCGATGTGAAAATAAAATACTTTCTGGTATTTGAAGTTTTTCGGCTTTGCCACTATATTTTAAACACCCTGTATGACACCCCACGTCCATTGCCAGTACTGGTAGAATGACAATAAACATATCTATCTATCTACTTTTTATCTCTATTAATACTTTATAGAAAGAGCATAAAAAGGAAGCTCTTGTATACAATCTAAGCAATAATTACTTTTTCCATTTTAAATCCCGTGTTGTTCGTATTGCAAAGCAGTCTCCCACTTTCAATTTTATATACAGCTTCAGCTATTATTTACCAAGGTTTACCTAATCATCTTGTTTACCATATTTTGTTTGTATATATTCCAAGTATTGCATTGAAAAGTAACTTCTGTGTAAGAAAAACCCAAGAAAGAGAAGAAGTGAATAATGAATGGACCTGAGGAAACGCTAAACGTAATTTGTTTTTCAGTATCTCTTTAAAATATTCTTTCGCTCGTAACAATCTTGTTTTTAGATTTTAACATTTGATACGCATGCTTATGAAAGTGAAATAATTATATTATGTTGGAAAAAAAAGCATACCGTATTTGTTCAACATTATGTGATGCGCAACACGGTAAGGACCATCTTAAAGCTATACATATTGTGATGTAATTATCTTCCAAGTCATTACAAATAATTAATTTTCAAAATTAAAAACAAACATTTATCTAAGAAACTACAAATATGTTAGTAATTTTAAATCAGAATAAATGTCATAATTCAAAATTTTACAAACATAATCAAGCATAATCAGATAACAAATTTTAAAAGTGTTGAAAGAATTTAACATTTAATTCAAAAAATATATCTGTCAAGTAGCTGAAATCTAGCGAGAAAACAGATAAGTTAACTATTATTATTTATTATAGAAACCTGTAAGTTGAATCGTCAAAATATTGTAATTAATTCTTTATTTAAAACTTATAATGTAAAAGGAACAAAAATTTAACGAAACGAACAGTTCAATTGCATTACGTTACACCGGAAGATTCTCCGAAGGACCTGCATGGAGCCGCTTTGTTGATCTAGTTTCGAACGCAATCCAACAGCATAAGATTATTTGGAATGTAAGACCTAGTAACCTAGAGGTTTGTTTGAAAAATTTGAAAACAGGTGAAAAAATAGCGTGACTAGATATACGTGTTAAAAATTGGGTTATTAAAAGTTAAGATAAATGTATTAACTAGGAAGAATCTATTACGTACAAGAAAATTATTTAGTATAGATAACTCACCCGAAAGTGACAATATCTATTTTCGAGATCGATTCTTCCTCCAAGATGAAACAAAACTGGTGAATTTATTAATATTCAGTAAAGCAGACATCATTGCCGAGAGTTCGAATCCAGACATCGAGAAACTGCCGATTTCCAACAGAGAAGTTCTATTCGGATATCAGGCTTTTAACAGAATTTTATTAATTTCAAGGCTATACAAGCACACAGTGACGATTTAAGACCTGAAAAACTAACAGTGAGTGCATTAGTAGTGTTTACACCATTATGTAAAAGGTATTTCTACCTTGCGGAACGTAGGAATATCAGTATTCTTGCTGTAGAGATTATAATAGCCAATTTTTTCATGTAATTTTTCATGTTACGTCAAAATTATGTATGTATTGTTGATTACACCTGTTAAGAACATTCACTGTTTATTTATATTCATCAGTTCAGAACCTAGAAGTTCAAAACAGGTTGATTGGCTTAATTTTATTTAGTTTTACAATTAAACAGAGCTCGAATTTAATAATTATAGGTTAAATCGACCATTGTCTTGATAAAAGAGTTGACTTTACTTTCTTTTTTTTGTTTTTAAATCACGATTTACAAATATGCTTATGTATTAATGTTTGAAGATTTCTTATTTTAAAATATATATATATATATATATAGGTAAGATTAGTGGATATAAAGCCGCTCACGACACTGGCTTGTCCTGTTTATTTTAATTCTGTGATTTACTGTTATAATAACAGAATACGGGTTTTAATAATAAATAAATACTATTTGTATTTTAGGTTACGTTTCGGAATTTTTATTATTCCTTCATCAGACCTAAAAGGATATTTATCACAACCAAGGTAATTACAAGCACAATTAACATTTTACTTACACTTAACTATTAAACTTTAAAATTTTGTCATATACATACATATGTCAATTTGATTGATTAATTTAAATTTATAACATAGGGTTGCTAACTTTTTCATTATATAAACATTTTTTATAAACAATAGAAATTACCAAGACATTATACAATATATTTTGTAGTTAATAAATTCGAGATCCAAAATACGTATGTTTTCTAATCTGAATATTAATCATAAAGATAATTTAATGTAAAAAAAAAAAAAATTTAATGTAAATTGTATTGGATGTGATTTAGAAGGTTGTTATATACTGGAGGAAGTGTTAATGAATTTTCTTTTGTATTGATGTTGTTTTTATGTATATTTTTAAATATATTTTGTAGTTAATAAATTCGAGATCCAAAATACGTATGTTTTCTAATCTGAATATTAATCATAAAGATAATTTAATGTAAAAAAAAAAAAAATTTAATGTAAATTGTATTGGATGTGATTTAGAAGGTTGTTATATACTGGAGGAAGTGTTAATGAATTTTCTTTTGTATTGATGTTGTTTTTATGTTTACAGTAAATCACAGAATTAATATATATATATATATATGTATAACTTGTAATCACTATTACATTGGACAAACCAAACAACGATTGAAACAGAGAAACACTCAACATAAGAGTGATATTATTAGGAAACCTGGAGCTTGTGCCTTAACCTCGCATTTATCGACAACTAACCATGACATAGACTTTGATAATGTTAGAATTCTATTTAATGAAAAACATGATATAAAGCGCTCTTTCTTGGAAACACTGGCTATTAATATTATTAAACCAAATCTCAACATCAAAATTGATTCAAATAAATTTAGTAATATCTATTCAGCCATTTTGCCTTTTATCAAAATAAAAATACCTACATGACTTTCTCTGCTACCCTGAATATCTTGATTATTTATGTAAAATTATATTTAGTATCTATGACAGCATAAATGTTTGAATTTGATATAAAGAAACTGACATTATAGACATTTATGCTGTTAATCTAAATTTATTAACATTAGGAAATAATATGGTGATATTCCTATAATATAATGCCAATTATCATTGCTACCATCATCATATAGTGTACCATCTGCGACTGTGAGTATTGTATTGCCTCTTGTAATTATATGTATATGTATTTTTGAATTTATATTATTAGGTCTGAAGAAGGAATAAATAAATTCCGAAACGTCACAAAGCAAAAGATTTGTTGTTCTTACTAAATCAAACCCAAAATTCTATTCATAATAGTAAAAAATATATCACAATAGAACATACCATCAGTCAGTATACTGATATAGGTACTTCTTTCACATATATATAAGGCTATACATTCCTGAAGGAATTGGAGCCGCTCGCATAGAGCTTTTGACCATTTACTATTGGTTGGTCAGACCATCCTACTTAGTTATCGCTCCCTCACAGATTGTTGTCTCTCTCTGCCTCCTCAGTTATTCTTCTCCATTCCTCTTTCAGCATAATTTTTTGTTTCCATCCCGCTATTCCCATTATCTCTATATCTCGCACAACCTGGTCTTCCCATCTTAATTTTGGTCTTCCTCTGGGCCTGTTTGCTTCTGGTCTCCATTTCATGATCTTTTTTACGACCACTTGATCCTGCTTTCTATTTACATGTCCGTACCACTTCATTCTTTGTGCCTTAATGATTCTTACTATGTCTTCACCTCCCAGTATTTCCTATATCTCATGATTCATTATTCTTCTGCTTAGTACATCACTAATTTTTTTTGGTCCGTGTATAACTCTAATCATTTTTCTCTCGAATACTCTTAGTCGTTCCTCCTCTCTCTGTGTGAGGCACATTGTCTCAGCAGCATATATCACCACCGATCTTATTGTTGTTCTGTAGATCTATTCGCATACTGATTTTTTTATTTCTGAGTAGGTGTTTAACCCTGCTATATGCTCTGTATCCGGCGTGTATCCTTTGGGCAACCTCTTCCGTACGGTTGTTTTTATTATGTACCGTACTACCTAGGTATTTAAAGTTGTCGACCTCTTCAAATTTATATTTCTCCAGTTCTATGTAGTTTTCTCTTATTTTTTTCTGCTAATTCTCATATACTTTGTTTTATCTTCGTTAATTTCGAGGCCTCGTTTAAGTGCTTGCTTGCTAATTTCAGATACTGTAGCTTCCAGTGTTTTCTTATCTCTCGCTACTATCGCAAGGTCGTCGGCGTACGCTATCACTTGAACAGATTTCTCCACTATGGTTGCTTGTGGTCCGCAGCCCCTCATAACTCCCTCCAAAGCTACGTTAAAAAGAGTAGCAGACAAACCGTCACACTGTCTTACTCCTGTGTCTACTTGTATTTTTGATGTCTCGTCTTCCGATATTTTCACTACCTTTGATTTACTCATTGTCATTTTACTTAATCGCACTAATTTTTCTGGTACACCAATTTTCCGTGCATCTTCCCAGATTTTGTATCTCTTTAATTTGTCAAATGCCTGTTTGAAATCAATAAATACTACTAATAGCTCGATGTTTTCTTCATAGCACTTTTCTACAGCTTGATTCAGGGTGTGTATTGCGTCTATTGTAGATCTTCCTGTTCTAAATCCATTCTGACATTCTCCTATACCCCTCTCTGTATATGTTTTCAATCTCTTATATATTAACGATGATAGGATTTTGTAGGTCGAATTTAGTAATGTAATTTGTCACCAATTTTCACATCTTGTTTAAAATAAATTATTTATTTACCTGAATATATTTGTGGTTTTCTTGAAAATATCCATGGCTTTTCTTATTTATTTACCTGCAATCACCAGACTTGGACAATTCGTTACCAATAAGTTATTTTAAATTTTAACTGTAATTTTTCATTGTATTCGACGTAAAAAAAGTTTCCAGATGAGGTGAGGTTAAAATTTATTTCATGACAAATTGTATCGAACCCCAGAAACGCCCTGAGAATAGATTTCTGTATATTTCTTATTCGAGAGTCTATTTAGTTTTATTTTACCGAATTATTTCAACGTGCAGTTTATTATATTACAATATGTAGCTCATTTTAACAGAACCAATATAGAATCGCTCTATATACCGATATACCGTACAACCTTCAGAAATTATGTGTTCTCCATTAGCATTTCATTCCTCCAGTTCATTACATACAGAGATTTCCAATAGGAATGCTCATACGCCTCGTGCAGCATGTACTGTTGTGGTATACGCAATCGATAATATCTGGACAATTTAAAATAGGCGATCGACGTTCTCTAATGCCTCTTGCATTATATCTCTACCCGTCTCTTTTCTACATTTCTACACAAACGCGTATAGGGAATAGAAACATACAAACGCTTGATGAAGTAAACATGGGTACGTCAGTATATCTGTACCTATCCACAAGAATATACACACGTTAAAGTTTCCTGGTAACCTCTAATTCTTTGGGTTTCTTTTTGCGAACATATTACATACGGTAAATAGTACGTTTGCGATACGTCCAGCAGCGGGTATCGGGTACACCTTAATGTGTTGTGCTGTAGACATTTTATAAGAAAGTACGAACCGACGATATCACGCTCGGAGGCAGTCAGTTGCTGTCTCGGTGTCGAACAAGACGATTTAGTTCGGTTTTGTTTTTATACGCGATCATAACGAGGCAGCGCAACGTAATCTTGTTAATGCCCCGTTAAATATAACGCGATTTAATTTCGTTCGAGGCTCTCCTCGACATCGCTTTTCACGATAAGAAGTAAAGTCCGACTCGCGGCCGTACGAGCATGTGATACAAGTGTAACCGTTAACCGTTTTATTTATATCGCTTATATTCTACTGAAACCGGTAAAGTGTTAAAAAAGTTCTCCTGTCGATTGGTTTATCATCATTTGTTCCTTTTTCGTTTCCAAACATCGCGGTGATACTGTGAAATTCGCACGAGAATGATCCGACGTTCCTATGGGTTAATGTAAGATACTATTTAAGGCCAACATTTATACGTAAATACTTGCATTGACATTTCATACCCACTTGTTGCGTTCTATAACTGCTTTCCTATAGACACGTAAAAAATGACAAGTATTAATTATGGATAATTTAATAATTTTCTGCTATTATGTGGTGATTTCTCATAGTATTCTCCATAATGTCGCTGTGTAAATAAATAGTGGTTTAGATTCGTATAATTTCAATAAAGGTAAGCATTGTTTCAAGTACCGAATATTGGACATGAAACTTCAAACATTGTTTATCTCATTCAAGAAACATCGATTTCAGCGGACAATCATCTGATTTTCCTGAAAGTTGGACGACTTCTTCTTTCAATTATTATCTAAATACTCAAGGATGCTTTTACCAAATAGGTATCTTCTTTTTTTTCATAGCCAAGAAAAAGTGTTTTTTCTTGTTTACATTCTTTAAGTATATTAAATCGGATTTGTCATGCGTTAGATGGTTAGATAAATTACTGTGGAACGTTCATATCAAATTCCAGCAAAGTCAAATATTATTGACTGAGATGAATGTCCTTTAAGATGATAAACAACTTTATAGTGTAATAGGTTGACTTTATAAAATCTATCTTTTATAAAAGTTCTTTTATCATATTTGCTTTTTCATCCAATGGTTTATAAAAGGGATTTGAATGATGGAAATGCGATCTATGTTGTGTAGTAGCAGGGCGAAGTGAGGTTAAGTTACATCAGTGATTTGTGAACACGACATTTTCGACATCCTTCAAGATTTACGTGTTGTCATTTCTAGAATGATAAACAAACCATCAAACTTATAAAAATCACATTTATTTTCCCCCACAACGCCTAATCTCCTTAAAAAATGGCGACTAATATTTATATAAAAATTTCCGTTAATGTTATGAAGTGCACCGGACGACATGAGAGTAATAATTAAATCCGCCGATATCTTCGACACTCCGGAAGATTTAAGTACTGTTGTTTCTTAAGCCGACATAAAGCTTACAACAATCACATTTATTTTTTCTCCGACAACTCCTAATGTCCTTAAAAATTGACGCCTGATAAATAAATACGTACCTCTCGAACAATTTTTATACAGGCTGTTTTGAAACATCGTTTAAAGATTTTAAGGGCATGTAGTACGATTGAAAATAAGGTTAAAAGTCATAATAAATATATGTTCACAAATCAACCGTTTACGAGATAACAGCGAGTGTTCCTAGTAGTACATGGATATAACATATCCCAGTAAACAGGTGTTTATCAGCTATTGTTTTATGACAGTTTAATTTGACGTTTTGTGCAATTTGTAGCAATTACAATGGTTGCGTATTCTAATGCTGAAATGAGCGGTATGGTGTTCATGTACGGTCGTGCTAATGGGAATTCTTTACAAGCACGTCGCTGCTATGCTGAAACGTTTGCTGATCGCCAACTGCCTTCGCATGTGATGTTTCAGACGGTGTTTCAACGACTAAGAGAAACTGGTTCGTTTGAGAAGCGGTCTTCTGATACTGGACGGCAGAGATTAGCATGTACTCCACAGATAGAAGATCGAATTTTGAATATTATTGATGAAAATCCCGAAACTAGTGTTAGAAGAATTTCGACTCAAGTAGGTGTAAGCAGCAATCTTGTTTGGAGAACTCTTCATTAGCACCTCCTATACCCCTACCATATCCAACGGGTACAAGCCCTTACTGCTCCGGATTATCAAGCGAGAACGGCTTTCTGTGAGTGGTTTTTGCCAACAGCTGCTGATCGGCTAGATTTCGCTGATAACATCCTTTTCACTGATGAAGCTGGTTTTACTAAAAATGGAATATTTAATTTCCACAACAATCACGTTTGGTGTGACGAGAATCCTCATGCTACCGTTGAAGCTCGGCACCTGCAACGTTTCTCTCTAAACATCTGGTTAGGCATGAGAGGGGAACGGTTGTTAGGACCGATTGTTTTGCCACAACGCTTAACAGGTCCTGCATACCTCGAGTTCTTGGAAAATACTTTACCTGAACTTTTGGAAGATTTACCTATAAATCTAAGACTGAACCTCTGGTTTATGCAAGATGGAGCTCCACCGCACTTTACGCGTGCTGTTAGGGAACATCTTAACAATGAATTTCCTGGGAGATGGATAGGGCGAGCCGGTCCCATTGCTTGGCCTCCAAGGTCTCCCGATTTAAAGCCGTTGGACTTTAGTAGCTGGGGTTATTTGAAAAGTTTAGTGTACGCAACACCGGTAAACGATCTTCCAGAGTTGCGCCAACGAATAGAACACTGTTGCCAGATAATACGAGAAAAACCCTTGTTTTTTGAAAGAGTGCGCGCTTCCTTTGAAAGCAGATGTAGGTCCTGTGTCGAAATGGAAGGACGTCATTTTGAGCATCTTCTTTAGTTATAATCTATTTTATATTAAAATACAATAACATCTTAATAAAAACCGCTAAAGCAAACTTATTCTGCATTTGCGATAAAATCGCTGTTATCTCGTAAACAGTTAATTTGTGGACATATGTTTATTATGACTTTTAACCTTCTTTTCGATCGTACTACATGCCCTTAAAATCTTTAAACGATGTTTCAAAACACCCTGTATAGAGCTGTCGACACACCAACACTGATATTTTATAAAACTTTTATAAAACATTTTACGTAGTGTAATATAGAAACTTTGTATTGTAAAATATCTTTTATAAAAGATCTTTGTCAAAGAACTTTCATAATGTAATATGCGCGTAAAGCATCTTTTTGCCCAATTTTTAGAATGAAACTAATTACATATCTGGTTTAGCGCAGATTGAACTATTTACAGCTTAGAATGTTGTGAATATGATATAAATAAACATTACACAATTAGTACCTATAATTCATCTCTAAAATATACATATGTTTAATTAGGCGAACAATTCATATTCTTAGAATTAAATATATCGCACGATACAATATAATTCATTTATTACGTATTTTATAAGTACCTACTTTATAAATTACTGCATAATATCTCATATCAAATATGTCAATACATTCTTTATTGAACATAAGAGCAGAAAAATATTGTCACAATACATATACAAATAGTTACACAGCCAGCTCAAGTGTAACATCCTAACATATCATGGAAAGAATGCGGTTATTATAACAGTCTTGATACGGTTTATCTTCCATTTAAAGCTATAGATATATCTAGAATGATTAGGTCAAGTATGTATAAAAATGTATGCTATTCATTTTTTTTCAATAAACTGTTAAAATAACTGCTCAAACATGTATTTAAATTAAAAATAAATGATACGTGTCTACTTGTTATGCTTTTACTTCGAAGTTTCCCAGTATAAAAGTTCCTTGTTCTTTAAAATGTTTCAATAATTATACTATATGTATTTAGAAGGCGTTCTAAATTTCTATAATGCAAAAATGGCTTATAATATTTCACCAACTCTACCGATTATCGGAACTATTATAAATACAAAAGAACAATCTAGGTCAAATATTTGTAAATGCTAAATTTTACGAACCAATGCTTCTAACGTAGAATTTATTAATATTATTAGCGCACCGACTGTTCATATCGGTGACATTAAATTATCGGTTGGTTTTTGTATGTAAAGTGTGCCTAGGTTTGGCCACTTTTCTTTAACCTTCTAATTGTAGAAATACCCTAGTATCACACGCGACAGTAGTAGTAAAAAACTGTAACATTAATATTAACGTGTCCTATTTAAATATTTATATGAGCCAAATACGTTTCGTATAATTTAATATGAATTTTACTATCACTAGTTTGTAATACATTATTATATTAAATTACTAATAACGTACATTACGTGTGAATATGTGGACGGATACCTATTTACTTATGTATTTATTCATTCGGTATGTTAGGTGTTTTGGGTTCGTTTGTCAACCGGGTAGTATCATTTTCTCCTTAAATGTGTGGTACGGACACGTTTCATTACTTTAATTTAAGCGTGACACTGAAATTACATACAATATGTTCCTATACTTTGGTTCAAATTTTATATACATACACTAAAGGTAGCAATTTACATCGTATAAATTGTTTACTCATTTCCTATCCTGCATAATTAAGTTGTCAAATTGTTACTTAAAAGCAATTTATGCATGTATTCGGATAATATTGAGGGTAGTGCTGTTATGAAAAGGATTGAAAGCAGCCTGTTCAAAGCATGGCAGTGTGATTCAGGTACACAATATTCTACTGACCTTGGTCCCGCAGTATTTAAATTAAGGATAATGCAATGCACTAGTTTCGTTAAAAAAATTTTAAATTAATTTAACTAAAATTTCATTACTAGAATTCAAACAGATTCCGCTGATGCAGAACTGGTTGCCAATTTGAAATATAATTAGATTATAATAAATGAATATTTTAAGCTATACCAAATCAAAATACTTTTAATAAGATTTTCATTTGTTGGGGAGGCACGTCAGTTCCTCTCAATTCAGTTCATATACACAGTAATAATAATTTTGTTAAAATTAACAAAAATTTAACAAATTTTTTTCCAGAAGATCCACAAAAATATTGTTAATGTAATAACTACCCAAAGTTGTTACTGAAAAACTTTATGCTTTCTTAAAGGTTATTGTCTATTGTGAGCAAGATAGTGGTTCGACTAATGATCTTGTCTACTGCTGCCATTAGGGCCTTTGTAGAGCCGATGTTATCTTTCAAGTTCATCTAATGTAATTTTTTAGGTCTTCTAGGGAATGGTTAACCTTCCCAAAAAACCGCATGCCTTACGCAATGACAGAAAATGTGGTCAACTGCCTCTTCGTCCTCCAAACACAGCCGGCATTGAGTCTCTTCAAAGAGTCCGATTCTGTGTAATCAAATGGGACAAAATTATTCATTAATTTAAATTTTTCGAACTTAAACGATCATCCAACCCCCCGATCAGAGCAATTTAATTACTAACTTTTCTTTACACACCCCGCGGCTTGATGGTGCCGCTCTATCAGAGATGAAAGGGTATAGGACCCCAGGTTCCACACCCTAGATGAGAAGCTCCGACCTTCGACCTTCGATTCTGTGTAGATGGTTTCTGAGTTTGTAGTCACCTGTAAAGACGGAAACAATTGCTTTGACATTTTTACGGTCGAGTTCAAGTAGCTCCTTGGTTGATGACATAATTAGAAATACATTTCTTCGCATGTATCAGCCTAGGACAGTTGCTCCAATGTTAGAACACTTTCTGATTTGTCCATACATTTATTTGCTGTTTAGCTACAGTAGGTGCTATATCAATGGTGGGTTCTGGTCCCTGCAAATACTCCGCAGCACCCTTCGAGTGTCTGCTGCTTTCTCATTGCCGTGAATGAGTGAATGCCCAGGTGTCTAGATTAGGGATGGATTATTACCCATTCCAACTATATTTAGAGTATTTTTACAGCTGCAGATCAGCTTCGAGTTGCATATGTGCGCTTCTAACATCGCATGATTGCCACCACATTTTTTTGTTGACTGTGTTTGATGCTTTTAGCCAAAATGTCTCTAGCACATATCTCAATGGCATAGATTTAAGCCTGAAAAATCGTTGTGTATTGGCCAAGGTTGTAGTATTTTCTAATTTTTAGATCAGGAAAAAGTATTGCTGTGCCAACACCCTGCTCTGTTTCCGAACCGCCTGTAAACCAGCAGGTGTTTGCGTGCGTCAGTGTTTTTTCGTTGCATCTCCATTCCTCTGTTTGAAAAGGAGGTGGTGAAGTATGCGTCAATCATTGGTCAAGTATACATCATGACATTCGAAGCATATTCTTGGAAGTGATCGATTCCAGCACGCCGTAGGCGGAATACACAACAATGTGCAAGGGTGGTAGGTCCAGAAGAATTTGCAATGCCAATTGCCATACTTGCAGTACATACTTTGTAACGATATAACTCTTGCTGTGATTCTGGCTTGCAGCGCTTTCTGCTACTATGCTATCGCTCCATAGGTTATAAGTGGAGGTAGTACCATGACATAAAAAGCCAATGCATTAGCTATGGGATAAACTCCAAGTTTTTCCACATATTCTTCGGCAGGTCCATAAATCATCCATCAATATACAGTTGCATCGGAATTTGTTACCAGAAGTCATTGTGCGCGTGATTTGGGAGTGCCATTTGATGCTTGATTGACATTTTCGGACCACATAACAACCATTTGCTTATGAGCTTCAAAAACATTAGGTTTTGTGATAAGAACGTGCCACCATATTAGTAATCTCCAGGCTATTAAATCTTTTTGCTTTGGTTCAAAGCAAGTTAGAGTATGCATCAATTATATGGTACCCCTATTACACACATCAGTTGTTGGTAATTGAAAGAGTACAGAAACGCTTTTTAAAGTACCTGTCATTTAGACCAAATGAGACTTACCTCGGCCGTGGTATAATGCTTTGTTGTCGCAACATAACTTTCATAGTTTATCTGAAAGGCGGGACAGATACAGAACAGATTTATGTTCAATTTCATTGCAGGTGTTGTTGATTTGGCATCTCTGTTAGCTTGTGTAGATTTTAATGTGCCCGCGCGTAACACCCGTTCCACAGATTCCTTGCGTCTTCTTACTGCTAAAACCAACGCTTTAGTTAGGTCTCCGGTATTTCACAAATTGTAACAGATTTTTATAATGAATATTGTTTTGTAATGCTTTATCTTTATTTTGTATTTTTCTTTACTTTTAAGCTTAATGCGCCAGTTTAGTTTATTTAGTTACAGCTACGATAATTATAATTATTGCTTGGGGTTGTATACCTCACCAATTCTGTATATTTTTTTTTTTTTGGTTACGTTTATAATATATCAATTTTCTGTCTTTGCTTTTTCGTAGCTAGTGCTATTTTAACTTTATTCAGCCAACCAATTTTATTTTATTTTATTTTGTTTTGTGAGCGCACAGTTTCGCATTTATTTCTTGTCCTGTAAGTAGTGTAACACTATTGGACAAATATAGTTTATTATTATTATAAAGATAATCTTGCATTGCGAATAATCTTTTCCAAATATGGATTCCTGGTTAGTACCTTATCATATAGAACGCCTAGATATTTTACACTATCTGCAAATTTAAGTTTCACACCCTGGATAGTGGCCTCGTTAAACCTAAAAACTGTTAGCTAGCCACTTCCTTGAAAAACCCTGTGTATAACCAAAATCACGGTTCAGATCTTTTTTTTTGGGAGAAGCTGTACGTAGATGGTTGTTTCAAATAAAAGTGTTCGTTAACATTTCACGAAACCTTCTATTTAATATTTTACACGCTCCACGTTCGCATATGTCTCGTGGAATTACTGCTACAAAATGCAAAAGAAATATAAATAGTTCGTAGGCATAATTAGCAAGTTTAATCCCAACTAAAAACACCGGGCCAAATTCAACAAGGCCTCCACCGTACCTACCTGCTAGCACACAGGCAGCAGGAAACCTTGTAGTCATCTGTGAGAATCCAGTTAGTTAGCGTAATTCCACTTTAACTGTTCCAGTTCACATGTCCGCCTATGCACACAGACGCGAGAAATAAAATGAATAAGTTCACGTTGGCGACCTACCGACAACTTCTATCTAGCCAGAAGCCGAAGTTGCGCGCACTAATTTTTGAGCGCCTAATGAGGCCTTCGGCGTAATTTAGGCGAGTAACGTTTTAACGAGGGCCGTACGTTTAATTTCTGGCACGTCGTTTTCAATTAAAAAGGAAGAAAAATATACTTGACATTGCATTATTGCTAAAATGCCGGATACTTGTCATCAGCAAGGTTGTGGGAGAATTAATAACGAACGCATTAATTTAATTAGATTTTTGTACGCAAATTAATTGAATCATTAATGAATTATTCACGAGAATAAATGTTAAGATATAAGGATAAATTTTATATGCGGTCAAAAAGTACTTAAGTAGTTTAGATGAGACAAGGAAGCAAGTCTTTGCCGAGTAATTATGTTGTTATTCTTCATTTTTTTTGTCACATAAGATATAATTGCTAATTTCTGCCTTATATATTGCATGATGCATTCCAATTCATCTACAATCGAGAATTCTTGTGTAACTTTGCAGCAATTTGTTCCTTCGCGTGTCGTACGCATACGAAGCAATTATGAAATAATAACTACTAATATTAGGCTTATAATTTCTCGAGCATAGAGTAAAATTTACTTGCGGCTGAGATAAATAATTGCACATAGATTATGTCGTTCACGGTAAATGTTAATGACTTTAGTTTATATATCGCACAGGTGAATAAAAATAAATCATAGCGCTTGTTATGGATAAGACTTAACTTTCAATATAGTCATATCATCACGGTCCCCTAACAGGACACTGTGCACTGAAAGGACACTACAGAAAATTGGGATCAACACTGGGGATACCCAATGCTGACTGTATAATAGGATGACATCCTGTGTGGTGCAGCATTCTGAACGCAAAAAGGGAGCCTAGCTAAAAATGAACACGGGATAATTTGTTCGACCAGCCAAAGACCTGTAGAGATTAAACACTAGAAGACTCCATGTCAGCCTGCTCCAACAAAGAAAAATAAATTAGACATAAATATGTATCTACAAAATGTCTATAAGGTATCGCACTAACAATAAGTGGAATAACATGACAACAGTAACAGAATTAGCTTTGATATTCGGTAAAATTAACATTTTGTACAAGCGAAATAGAATTAGCTACAAATAAGTGAGCTATATATACAATATAATTGTCTTACTAAAGCTTTTGATGAATGATGATGTCCCACAAGAATATTTGCTGCCACATTCCTAATGTGGACCCCTAATGGAGTTACACACTAAAGTTTTTAATATCCCCATAAGAAGAAGTCAATTGCAGTCATGTTCAAGGGTATAAGAAGGCATTGATTTTGAGAAACGTGTAATTTAGGTAAACAGAAACATGTTGGTCGAAGTGACCAACAGTGTAAGACCATCTTGTTGAAACTAAATATCTAACATAAGTGCCCAAGTTGCGAATTTATTGGGCCAAGTTTAATTTTTCTTTTATCTGTATAGGAATTTAATTTTTTAATACTTCTAAGAAGATAACTGACGTTAGAGTTGAACATATAAAGAATGAGCCATCATGTCTCCATTTAGTACACCACATATCCTAGGTAAATATTTCCTCTCACAGGTTAGTGCATCGCTGCTGCAGAATTATGAGTTCCTTTTTCTTTCTTTTGCAGTTAATTTTTTCGGCTAGTTGTGTATAAATCTCAAGCCCTATGTGTATTATTTTTTGTATTATCATTACATTTACATAAAATATAAATTACGTTCGAAATTAGGAAAACGCTCAACATGTTTAATTAACGATTGTAATACAAAGAACTTTTACAGATAGAGACATCAGTTTTTGAAGATTAATATTATTGCAGCTGTGGGTATTCTAAGAATGAATGTTTCAGTAGTGATAAGTACGTCCATTTCTGTGTTTAAAATTATGACAACGCGCACACCTCGCGTCTACAATTTAAGAATTTTGAACAAATTCTTCGCAGTAGTAAAACCCCAGCAATCAAGATAATACCTATCTAAAAGAATGCAAAGTAAATTGCTTTCGTAATATGTTTTCAAAAATTTTTGTTTTATGATTTTAAACGAATGACAAATGTAATCGCAAGTCCTTCGATAGCAGCTGGGCGTGCTCAGCCCATCCTAAGTAGGCATCCGTAATAATTCTGAGGATTTAATTTTAGCAGAAGGAAATAGAAAACTGTGAACGTCAAGATAAATTTGTTGTTTGTACGGTAATAATTTGATTTTAGTAGTATTAATAATGATACCATCAACATCAAACCACTCGCAAATCTTAGAAATGTCGGATTTTATTATTTCTCCAAGTCTGCCAGATTTAAGGAATACCAACTGAGAGCTGTGTGGTTAGTCAAAGCAATCATGTATGATTGATGGAAGATATGTACCGATTACTAATAAATATTAGAAATAAGGTCGGTCTCAGCACCGAACACTACGGCATACCATGCACCTAGTTATCACCGACTCTCAACTAATCGTTCATTTTACTTTTTCCCTTTCACATTTATACTGAAGAAAGAAATAGGGAACATAATCGAATAGTTTAGATAAGCCGCAAAGTATGGTTATAGTTGTTTTTTATAGTGAATATTTTCAAAGATGTGATAAATAAAATATAACAAGCATCCGCAGTTGACACACCTGGCCGAAAACCATATTCTCTGCAGGAAAGCAAACCCTCGGCCTTTCAAGATATCCTAACTCTTAGACCAACAACTTTTTCAAATACTTTTGCTGGAGCTGAGAGAACTACTGCAATCTGATAACGCAAATTCATGGATTCAAAAAAAAAGAATGATCAGATCAGCCAAGATATTTAGGGCCTGAGATGATAAGCCATGTAAAAATTGCGTAGAGATATAGTTGTGGCTTTTAGGTTTTTCTTTGTGTACATATGTTGAATGGTACGTACTGTAGCAATGATTTTTTGGATGTCGTGTTGGTAGAAAGTAAAACAATTTATCATGATAAAATTCAAAAAAATATATAGGATCTGTACTTGCAGTAAAGCAACTGGATAAATTTACAGGTATGGTTGAAGAGTAGTATTAAGGTGCAGTATATGTAATTATGTATACATATAGAACAGTTTCAGATACCTAGACGCAGCTTCATACAAATAAAACAATACCTATTATTGCTGAAATTTTCAATAATTTGAATTTTCTTGTCACCATTCCCACAAAATCAACTTAATTATTGCAACCTTTCTTCCTATTTAAGCAGAAAAACAAAATTCTAACACCGTCTAAACACTAGTTTCACAAAACAAATGAAAGGAAGGTTTAGATAGTCTAATAAGCAAGCCTTAAATATATTAGTTTTCCCTTTATATGTGTAAATATGTTCATCAAGGCATTGTACTGATTCTTTCGACAATATTTTTAAAACTATTACTGTTATTTCAATTTGTATAAAAGACACATGTACTTGAAATAGTTACCATTTAATATACCATGCGTTAGAGAAATTGCAGTACATATACTTTTATAATGAGGTTGTAATATTCACAGGTAATTAGCCATCTCAATTAAATCACTTACAAGTATGTTATTAGTGCATGTACATTTTATCTTTGTGTTTACTATCAAAAGTAAATCACATTACAAAGATTGGTGGCCCAGATTTGCAGTAGCAAGTACGTGTTAATTTTGAACAAACAAGAATGCATGTATCGCTCGCATTTCGTACCCAGACAGATAACGCTTTTTTCGTACTGGTTATAAACATGGTACCGTACTCATTAAAGTTAGTAAATATAGCACCTACAATTTAATAAGTCATAACAGTAGTTAATTTCTTAGCGGTTTATTAATGTAACAGCCAGGTTTGCACTGCAATAAAATAAAGACGAGCAAAATCATATAGTCTTTACAGAATTAATTGTCTAATTACTATAGTTAAATAGGCCAATGTATATAATATATCTCTGCTCTTTATATGGATTGTCAATCTATTGGAAAATAATGTTCTATTATTATGTTTGGTTATGGTAATGTATATAAAATTATAGATTCTTATTACAAATTGGGTTTACATCTTAGTTAGATTTCTATTAATTAGCTATGGATTTTCGAAATAACGAAGGGGCAAAATTGTGAATATTTTTGTATCATCAAAGGGGGAGTCTCGAGGTAATATAAAATTTCTTTTGAAGATGAAATTACCCTTTTTTTTATTACCGGAATTCATTGGCGTTAAAAATGCTTATATTTATTATTTCTCTCGGTGCCTAGGACATTTTTAGCCGTTCCCCTTTGGAAAAAAGTGTATGGTTTAAAACATTTTAATTCCTTACCCGTTTCTGCTATTACAAAAAAAAAAAATTTACCTAGCTATCAAAAAAATGTTTCTTGCTTTTCCTCTTCCCGATGCTAAAATATAATACCATCACTTAAACCGTTCGCCGCCTCGGTATCCCAAAACAATTAATTTAAGGATTTAAAAACTATTAATCTTCATCCTCTTCTTCACTCCTAAGAAAAATGAGTTTCATCATTTAATATATTTTTATTCCTTTCCACACTCCGATGTTACATTCTTCCCATTTTCCTCCACAGTTAAAGAAAAAACAATTTCTAATCTTACTTTC
The DNA here is from genome assembly GCA_949128085.1 of Cetonia aurata. NCBI lineage: Eukaryota > Metazoa > Arthropoda > Insecta > Coleoptera > Scarabaeidae > Cetonia > Cetonia aurata. The sequence goes on along the minus strand of OX421884.1, from coordinate 14,991,483 downwards.
TGTTCTAATGAGAATCTAGTAAATTATCAACGCTTTTTTACCTTTCGTCTAGTTGCAAAACTAAAGGCCCGTAGCCTCGTGCAGCTGTCTCCTCTCCATTTAAATTAACAGCGTGCATATGCATTGAGCATAGATTTAACGTTTAACGGCAAATTGCTTAATTGCTACTATCTGTCAGGTTTCCAGTGATCTGGATTTTGGATTCTAGGTCGGGGAAGGTGGTAAATACGTGCACTTGGGCCACTTTTACCGGGCCCATTGTGCTACCTCCCTTAGGTGGCGTCGTTCGCCCACCGCCTACTCGAGCCAGCCCAAACTGAGCGTGATCTCGAGCGGAGCAGCCGGCAAGGCGCCACCAAAATCGGCCATACTGGTCCAGTACTCACCCAGAATGGAACCTCTGAGTTGGACAAGCGCCGGGCAGTCACATAAAATGTGTTCCGGCGTCTCGTCTTCTTGGTAACATGCCCGGCACAGTGAGCTGATACCCAAGCCCATGCAGTGCATGTGTTTGTTTAGCTTGCAGTGGCCGGTCAAGAGCCCCACAAGTTGACGTAGGTTATTGCGAGAAAGCTGCAGGCAATATCTTGCTGTCTTCGGTGATGGGCTGGGGATGGCCTCACGCGCTTGACGGCAGGTGATTATGGACTTCCATCTATTCTCGTTAAGGATGGCAGTCCATTGCGTTATCATGGTGTTGAGTGTAGCCGACGAAATAGGAAGAGGAGGTTCCGGCCCCACAAAGTAGGAGCGCGAGCCCCGCCCCGTCAGCCCATCAGCAGCCTCATTACCTAGGTTTCCTTTATGACCTTTAACCTACTTGAGTGTCAAGGCATTAACAATAGCGACTGCTTCTAGGGCATTGTGACACTGGAGTACTAAGCCCGAAGTGATCCTAAGCGGCCTGACTGTCGCTATAAAGGACAATACGCCGTCCCTTAATGCCCCTTGCTAAAATTTCTCCGGCACCGTGCAGGATCGCCAGCACTTCGACTTGAAAAACCGTGGCAAACCTGCCCAGCGCCAGTTCTAGATTGATGTCAAAGTCCAAGGAGAAAACTCCTGCCTTCGTTCCCATTTTCGATCAATCTGTAAAGATGGCAATCGAGGATTGTAGTTCAACCCCGGGGTCAATAATAACATGGTAGTGTCTGTTGAAAGCAAACACGGGAGGCACAGCATCCTTTGCGGCACCAAGGAAAGGCACCTTGGTGGCGGCCTCATAAATGATGCTCGCGTGGCTGCGTCCTCTCCCCGCCACGTCTAGATGACCCCGAGATCGCAGTCTTAGAGCCGCCCTAAGCGCCGCCTCCTCCACAAACAAGTCCAGAGGGGGGACACACAGGAGTGCTTCCATTGCCGCCATGGGCGTTGTGTGCATTGCTCCTGTTACACTGAGACATGCGATGCGCTGCACATGTGACAGTTTGTTTCTGGCAACCACTCGTCCCACCCTTGGGCACCAGACGAGAGCGCCATAGGTTAGCATGGGCCTTATTATGTAATTCTCGGGGAAAGTCCCCAAGTCTTACTCAAAATGCGGCGACACTGCCAAAAAGTCATACATGCTTTTTTCCAGTAATCATTCAACAACGTTTCAAGTATTTATCATCCGAATGATAATTTGGACTAAGTTTGAAATATCATACAAATGCGATTCGCCCATCTATAGTAATTATTGCCTGTTTCTTATCTTATCTTATTGTTTGTTAATGCCTAAAAATTAATATGTATTCTCAATATTTAAGCGAAATCTAACAGTAAATAGGAGACCAATAATAAAACATACCTAAAGTATAAATACTAAAAGCTCCTCAAAAAAAGTATACTTACAGAATATTTTTTTATAAAAAATGTAGTTTTACTTGCTTACATCTAAAAGGTTTAACATGAGTGTTAGTCTGTTTTTGATTTTCAATGGCAATTCAGTTACATAACCTTCTAATATTCAACTTTTTATGAGAGGAAAACTACTATCTAATAAATTATAATATATTCGGCTATATGCACTGTGAATTTTTTTGGGGGGAGCTGTCTATGAACCCCAAAATTCATTTTGTCACCCTTCACGTGACCACTAGTATGGCGGTAAAATGCGCAATGAACGGCAAAAAGTATGGTTAGGTCACGTGATCACAGTTCGCCACCTTTCTCGCGGTATATATACATTTCCTATGCCCTTATTACGACCCTGGCGATATATATAAAAGGCGCACAAACAAACCACCTTCATTAATACGATCTCGCTATAACATTCATGTATAGTGTGAGCTGATCGACTGTGCATTGCCAATGCGAGTGAATCACACCTGATACGGTATACGTCTTTTCGGCACAGTGGTTATTGCTATAGAGCGGCGGTTTTAATGGCGAAAAAAGTCTTATGCAGCGGTCGATTTGAATTTTGGCCGGAAACGCTTGGCAAGGTCATTAACATAGTCACTGAGCAACTGCTGCGAAAACAGTGTTGTGCTGTCGATACGCCCTCTGATTGAATTTAGTGAAAAATAATACGTCAAGTGCGTGGAAACAAGACTCACACCTACCAATTAATATCGTTCGATGAATAGGAATGAATAATTAAGTTATTTTTATAAACTTTCGTCGAAAAATTGCGTTCTTTTCGATGTAAAAACGCGTTCGCTCCCAGCATATGTAAATTGGGCGAACAGCGATAATCCCAAATCCGCTTACCCGTACGCCTATGCGAGTTCATTCCCATTATTTCCGCCGCCTTCTAGTTATAACTACTATAGTTCTATATAACTCCATTAATATTGAGTAGAGTAAACCTAATGATGTACATATGTTTGACAATGTATAAATAATTTATATTACAGCACAAAATACAATGTAATGGCAACTTTGTTGATGAAAGCTATATATAAAGTTATAATAGATGTACTATCCAGAAAAGTCTAGTAAAAACATGCAGGGATGTTCCACAGGATATAAAATGGGATTCCCATTTTGCTAATATTAATACCTTTGTTTGAATGCGAAAACATGTTTTGCATTTTCAATGAATTTTGCCTCCAGCCAGCCAATGGATTTAAAGCTCAGTGTTGACTGAGGTTTGGTTGATGAGTGGTAAATGAGGGAATTTTAAATTCAAAAGCGACAACAAAATTTAATTAATAAACGTATAATTTTTGAGCATTAATTATGTTCGAAGTATAAAATACTAATGTTGTTACACTAGAAACATATTCGAAAAGGAAACATTAATAAACTTTTAATATTTAAAGCGGTAGTGCACCTGATTATTAACTCGAAATTTGAATCTGTGTTAAATTCCGCGAAAATTCAAGCAGAAATTGTAGGAATTAAAAACACTCATGGCAGAGAAATTTTTTTTTATACTAAAAAGTAGGCTTTCAGTATGTGGTCTATTTTTTAGTTTTAGCTAAGTATTTTAATCCTGCAAGAATCGATACAATTATTTCAATATCAACGAGGTTTAGTGATTTTACTTCATTGGAGCTACTAAAATAAGAAAACAAAATGGAAATATGTAATATATTGTTTAAAAAAATATTGGAAAAATTGTCTTTACAAAAATTTACATACGGCCCCAGATTTGAATTCGAAGCAAATTTTTTGGATATCACGTGATCTAACCTAACTTTTTGCAGATTCATTAAATACTTTTTAAATTTACCACCATACTAGAAAAACTTTTTTAGCTAAAATATTGTAGCTATAAAATGTATTTTCCACAGAAAAGTTTTCTGACTACTATCGAAACGCAATTATTTTTTGCTAAAATGGTTCGACTTTAATTCTTCTTTTGCTGTTTTTAAACCCCAAACCAAATTTTATTCCAAAATTTGAGGATAAGATTTCATCTAGAGGAGCTGCTAAAACGCGGTTTGAATCTGAAAATCCGGCATCTAATTTAATGCTTTCAGACACACCATAGGTACTCCTATACCTTTTATATCCAGTATTTATAGAATCCTATATTTACTCTTATATTTCAAGTGCTAATATATTTGAGTAAACATTTGCAACTTCTAATAGATTCAAAGATGACTAACGTATGCTGTCTCTTTATATGAAGGTCACGTATGTTTTCCTGCAATGGTATATCGCTTACTTAAACCGGTATTTTTAATCTAGTGAATGTGTTAGGAAAGCAAATACATTAGCTACATAAATGGTATCCATATTTAGTGATACGCGGAATTTTATAGCATAATTAAAAGTTGCATTCATTATTAAAACTATTACTTGAACAAATCGGTTGCATTTACAGGTATTGTTTTTACTTTTCCGCGCAAATAAAAAAGGAAAATCGTATATAGGTTTCTATAATCCAGAAGATTGTAATTTGAATTTATGCGAGTAGTTTCCGATAATATATTAGCCTTTTAAATTAAATCCTTTTGAATGAGAGTAATTGAAGCCCCGCGTCTGCCATATCTCTGTGAATACGTTCCCATTCAGTAACTCAATTGTATATAATCTTGATAATATGCTAGTATCGTCTACCCACGTGCTTTCCGCCACACCTATAGAGAACTGCAGAAGTACAAAATGCAAATTTTTCCTGATAGGAAAACGACCTCATATCTGCCTATGCATAGTATATGCTACTGCTGTTTAGATATCGTTAAGGATCTCATTCTGCGCATACTAACTACTCTGAACTTCCATATAAATTTAATTTTAGTGGGTACTCAATCTTTCCTTATCAAAGATGTGCATAGTCCCAAGCCGGTGCCAATATCTCAAATCATACATCATAAATAACGTAGATATATAATTGCTATCATTCTTATAACAACAAAAGTAATAGAGTCATAATTCATTAATTTTTATATTTCATAATACTGAAACATTTTTGAAGTCAGTATGTAAGAACTTCGCTCTTTTTTCTTAAAAAAAAACTACGTATTTGTAATTCCAAATGTATCTCAAAGTTACATCCGCGCCACTGGGCACTAGCTACGCCGAAAAGTTTCTGGTGAAATTACAAGTAGTTTCGCCTTCTGGTAAAAAGTACACTCGCTCTCAGAATACGAAATAAGAAATGGCTTTCTCCCCCGTGGGTGTTCTATTTAAAGTATCTTAAATTAAAAAGCCTTTTGCTTAAAGAAAGGCGTACATATACAAACTCCGCTAATAGAATGCTTTTATTTTCTACTCTGCTGCTATATTTATTGCAAGTTATTACTTATGTATGATAATACGGCCGGTAAAAATACAGATTCGTAAACCCTTTTCTTTACTTATCTGAAGTTCGTGAAATATTTGTTTTTGTCTAGGGACTCTGGGTATACTTCAGAGTTGCAGGATTTTCACAATTTATTAAGGTATACGGAGAGAAATTAAGAAAGAAACTTAAATTAGTAAGTAAAATAATTTTTGTGAAATTACTCAATGTGACTTTAAAATTTGTTTTCTGTTTTATAAAAGTTTTATTTCCAGAAGCAACGTTTCGCTATTTTAATAAAACATCCGATTTCCGGTGTTTATTTTTGATATTTATGTAAGATACATTTCACTGAATCAATCTTCAATAATTCATTAGCTGCACGTATAGATAGATATACAGGCAGAAAAGTTGCGAGCTATGGTTTGCATTCTGGGCGACTGGAAACGGGAGGAAACACAGTGGAAGTGAAATGAACAAGGTATTAATTTTTTCGTTAGAGTTCACCCTTATATCACCCACAATATATATATATTCACCCAATACTCATTGGATAACTAAAAAAACGCAATATATTACCATACGTAGTATTGATTTGTTTTTATTCATACTTATTTTTATATCGAAGCATCAGGTCATAAACAATATCAAAAAAAAAAGAATGAAAAGGAGTTTTATTAAAAGTCAATAACCAAATAAAATAACAAACATAGCTTCTAACAATTCTAACAAATATTTATGAATCATTAATTCATTAATTCACAAAATTCCATCCGACCGTAAATAAAAAGAATAAGACAATAACCATTGAATAACTAAAAACACACTATAACGGTGTGCCGTACTAATTTGTTTTTTACATAATTATTTTTCTGTTGAAGCATCAGATAATGTAACTGATAACAGATTTCACTCACAAAATTCATCATAACTTCATGAAAAATAAAATAATATTAAACGTTCTAAACTGAATAAAAATTATTATCAAATACAAGTGATAAACGTAAATAAAACTCTGAAACTTCAAAAATTCCTTTCAGAACAGTGAATATAACTATTCAAACTTAAAAGCAATAATTGCAAACAAATGTAAAACTATAAATATAATAACAAGTGCTAAAAAGAAACTATTTATTAAATGCTTTAATAACCCTCTTCGTAAGAGCAGTAACCCGGTCATAAAAATCGCGACTAATATTTCTTAAAAATATTTGTTTAACATAACGATAGGGATGTTTCATATTCTTTCCAAAAGACTATGTTATTAAAACTCGTTTTGTTTGTTGGTTTTCCTCGACTGTAGGTCTACGCATTTCACGATTATAATATTTATGTTATTTGTTACCTTCATATATTAACACTAACTCATTGTATAACTCTAAGAAGAGAGCCTAATTAGAGAAGTTAAGATGAAGTTTCAGCTATTATATACTTGGAGACAACTTATAACAAGCTTTATTGTACTGGACGCCTGTTTCATTGCAAAGTTAGCTAAGTATCTAAGTAGGTAACGTCGAAGAATAAGAAATTTATAAAATATCGTGTGATATTTCATAAATTAAATATTTGATAGATTATGATGCAGTATAAAACTATCGCTATAAAGAATATTTGACCCAAACTTAAGTTTAAAAGGTTCAACCAATTTAGTGTACCCTCGCATATGCTTGAAGATAATCATAAAGTAAACATCGCAAAATAAAATTAAGAGTGGTACCAGTTATCTATATATTGAATTATTGTGAAGGTATGGAAATGTATAAAAACAAACACATTTTAATAAAATTAAAATTTGATAAGCAACAGTCATTATTTTCGCCTTACCAAGGCTCATCATTGCTTCTGTATGACGTGTGCACTGATGAGCCTTGGTAAGGCGAAACGCGCGTTTGCTAATAATGACCGTTGTTTATCAAATTTTAATTTGATTAGTTAGCGTTAATATATAAACGCAAATTTATTAACTTATCGTCGACCTACAATATCAGAAACATGACAATTTAACGACAAGAAATTAATGAGTTTTTCGTCTTTGATTTTCATACGTACTCTTTCCCATTTTATTGAGTTCGGAGGCAGGAATTTTAAATTCTAGCTTTAACACTTTATTAGATCAAACCAGAAGAAATAGAAGATTAGACGAATTTTCAGATTCTAGCTGGTTAAGCATGACGACGATCAACCGTGGTCAATGTATCATGTCATTTTCAAGTATAAATTAGGATAATTTTAGCACCTTAGAAACGTGGGTCCAGTACAATGAAGTTTCTGGTATATAATATATCTTCAAATATAGCAGTCGCCACAAGTGATGGCGAGCGGTGGGAGTAGGTTCGCGCAGCAGTAGACGGGCACAACGGATTTACCATCGCCTCTGCATATAATTTCTCTATACCATTGGCGTGCAGGTTAATATTGAATAATGCAACGTTAATGTAATTAAAAATTTAATAAAATGGTTTTATTAGTATGGGATATCTCCGGACAATATAAGTATTTTGTTTACTAATTACTACTATTTACAAGTGCCTACCTACTAATTTATTCCTGGAATATATGAACATATGTATATTCACAACAAAAAACAAAAATATTATGTTAATATAATCTTAATGAACTAATAAACATTTAAATCCGATTAACCGTTAAGGGGCACATAATCCCCTGAATTGTTTTTCCCGGAAACATCAGCGATGATAATAACAAAAAAGGATTATTGTTTAAACGGTTTGTTGAATTTAAACATTATAACCTATTAAACAAATTGAAAATTTAATGGATAAAGTTAAACCTCTTCCGCACTAAAATCGTTGTCGTCACTACTACTATCATTATTTACATTTATAATTAAATTTTCGGTCCTGTCGTCAACTAGAGTTTCTGATTGTAAATATTTATTTTCTATATTGGCAACATGGTTGCAGCGTTGTAGCCAATCTTCTGGTAATATTTTTTGAAATTCTTCTTCTGCTAATTTACGCACATCTTCCATTTTAAAAGTTACGTTTCTTGCTGCGACATTATTCTTCACCGTAGCCCAGATCAGTTCTATAGGGTTCAGGTCTGGATGATATGGCGGAAGTCTTAAAACTGTGTGTCCTTTGCGCGCTAAAATTTCATCGAACCTGTAACTTACAAACCGTTGTTTATTTTGTTTAATTAGATGATATAGCTGTGGCTTTAACATTGTAGTACTGCAGGGAATATTTTTCTGTGTCAACCAATCTATCATATCAGCTTTCCTACTAGTACTCGTTGGAGCGTGATCTTTTTGTACGTTGTGATAGGACGCGTTATCTATTACAATAACAGAATTCGTAGGCAAGTTTGGTATAAGTTTTTCTTCTAACCATCTGCCATAATTATCTGCATTCATATCTGAATGATAATCACCGGTTTTTGTGCCAGACTTGAATATCAGCAGGCTATTAGGAATAAAACCCATATTTCCACCGGCGTACACTATTATGAGCCTGGATCCTTTGGAAATGTTTGTAAAGAGACCTTTAGTACTTTCATCGCTCCACATTTTGGAAGATGTATGACCACTGTGAATGTAAGTCTCATCTATATAAACAACTGCTCGATTCTGATCGCGATAATATTTGATTTTTTGTAAATAATCAATTCGTAGTGCTCGTATATCAATTCGTTCTATTAATACTCTTCTATTATTCTGCGCACATCTAAACTTAAATCCCATATCTGTTAAAATTATTCTTAACGATGTATCCGAACCCTTCCATTCTAATTCCCGTTCCATCTTCTGCCGTAGAGCCGATACGGTAACACGTCGTTCATCTGTTCGATGAAAGTCATATATCATATCCCGCACTATTCTTAATTGGTATTCTGGTAAACTACTGACACTTTTCTTACCAGGACTTCTAAATTTTATTTCAGCGGGATTTGTCGCCCTATGTCCTTCCTGAACAATTCTTTCTATTGTTCGCACTGACACACCGGTTGCTTCAGACACTAACTGTTTTATTTCACTTACATTTGCCGATGTGCTTTTTCTTTTAAAAAAATAATTATATACATTAAAAACCACTTCGCGCGTTTGAGAGTGAATCACTTTATGCTCCCCTAACAGAGACATTTTGAGCCGCCACTGACAAATACTCAGAACGTATTATTGCAGCTAAGTGGGCGTGCACGCTTTTAAAAGCGTCTACAGCGCATCCCTACTCCTCGCCATCACTCGTGGCGACTGCTATACTTTGAAGTGTGTAGTGCCATGATTTTGTTTATTTTTGTTATTCCACCGATACTTCTTGGAAACGCAAAAACAATTTTGAATTTAACCTATAAGCTTTATTAAACACAAAAAAATTGTACGCGATAGTTCGACAAGAACGTCATTAGACCAGTGAACAGGTGATTTTAGAAATAGTAAAAAAATATCTTGATTAGCGAAAGAAAATTCTTGAAAAGCTTACTTTCTCTAAAATTTGGAAACATTTTTCTCTAGAACTACTTTAGCTAACTTGACGATTTCTTTTTATATTAGACACACACTGTTACGTATTTTAAAATATTATTCTTTTAATACTATTGGCGCCCTCTTGTGAGGTTTCGTTCAAACAATTTAAAGGTGCGCAATGCGCATAAACCAAATTTTAGAAGTAAGAAGATGATATAGGACAACGTGTCAATAGTGAACATACATGTGTGTAACAATTACAATAAAGTGCATATAAAATCAAAAATACAGTCCACTCATTCACACACTAATGCTACTTTGTTATAATTTGGAGTTTTCTCTAAAAGTTATTGAGTCAAATTAAAGGAAAAAATACGTTGTTTTAAAATTCGTAGCGATATTCTTGACGTCAGTAGTTAGTTAACTATGTATATCAAAAATTTTCAATGTTATTAAGAACCAAACCTTAAATACATCTTGATCGATAAGGATTTATAGGAATTAAGAAAAGTGTATAACTTAATGCAAAATAAAATATATAATTCTTTTAGAGGTCTACCAGTGTTAAAAATGAATTATTTTAATTGATTTTCTTGGTCTATATTAAAAACCAAAATCTCTTCTATAAGGCACATAAAAAGAGCTAATAACTGATAACACAAGTTGTTTTGAAGTAACCCGGGAAAGGAAACTTCCACACAGCTGGCAGATTGCCCAAAGACGTTTTGCCTAACAATAGATGTCCAGTAATTGGGTTTTGGAACCTTTGGTGTAACAATAACTATCACACTGACAAAAGTCAATGCTAGGTTTTCCACTATCACCAAACAACAACGGTTGTTTGGTGATAGTGGAAAACCTAGCATTGACTTTTGTCAGTGTGATAGTTAACAATAGATGTCTTATAAAGTAATTCACATATCGCACAGTAATTTAATAATAATCCCTCATTATGTCTTTTAATTGGATTATTTTCAATCTCTGGGCAGAATCCATGTACCTACCATACAAGAGAACGAACACAGCACTCATCAATTAGCAGATGCGTACGTGTTGAAGGGTTACATAACAATCATCTTTATTCAACCCACGATTGTTTTAAAATTCACTCACTACACCGGAATGTGAACTTGGCAATGGCATAACTACAAATCAAAAAAAAAAAAATTTCCACATGTAGTATGCTTTAATATATCATATGTACTGGTTAAATTGATTTATACCAATGTCATATATCTACTATATAACTGCAACCATATGAACTTTGAGGAATATCAGAGTACTTAAAATAACTATATTCATACACGTAAAGCACTTTCCTTTTTTTCTTTCCGAAAGTAGCACATGTATTTTCTGTTGACTGCATATAATAATTACAATAGAAATTAATGTTGCGTACCTATATAATTCTTCCAGTTAAACTAGTTCTTGAGAGAGATATATGCTGGTTGCAATTCTTACTTGCGAAAGGTCAAATGTGGTATTTTATAGCTTGCAGTTAAAATTGGGTGACTTCGGATTTATGTTCGTCGCGTTACCGCACTATTTAGTTTATTCGACGTTGTATAGATACTATGTCCGCTAAACATTCTAATACATACCTCTATGTATTTATTACGAAATGCTATATGCTAAGTATGCGCATATGTAAATATCTCGTTCAAGTTAAGGCCGTTAAGTAAAACACTTTAAGTAGGTTGTGTTATAAGCAAAGTGGAGATGCAAAAGGTTTCGCGTGATTTTGCAATGCATGCGGCCTCTTTCAGAATATTTTTTTCTCATTTTGTTTGAATTGCAAATACTGGCGACAGCATAAAATGTGTTGCCCAATACACGAATACTTAAGTATTTTTGTTACGTAGAGAAATTGAAATAAGGATACAGTTTGCAGTAGTTAACGTACTTTGACTGTTAGAAACTTATTTCCTTATTAATCCACTATTATACAAGGTGTATATAAACTGGTGGAGGAATTATATGTGCTTTACTATTTTATTGTTGTACTCTGTTTCCTGAGTTCGCAGGATCCAGTTACAAAATAGCATACATTGAGGATACATAGAAAACCATCGTATGAAGTTCTCTATTATTAATTTATTCTATTGTCATAAATGGCAAAACAAAGAGCTTTCAATTCAACAGTTATTTCTAACAAGAGAAAAGAAAAACGTTCGAAAGATTTTTTATTAAAGAGTTACATGTATTAAAATAGAGTTTATGTTTTTGTTTTAAATATTGTAATTGAAAGGTGGTGATTTCAATATAGTTAGTTGTAGCCTTCGCGGTTTAATTTTGATTACTCGCTCCAGTATTCCTGGGGCAATTTTCAACGCTCCCCAAGATCCAGTGACCTAGCGAGCCCTGATATTGAACCGCCACGACTAATGCACCTGTTGTTTGAAGAATGTCCATCCATCCACTCTAACATTAATACCATAGCGAGCTAAAACTTTATGCATGAACAGCATATTGAGTCGCAGATTCATCCACATCTTCTTCTAAAGGTATTCCACAGCACCTTGACGCTTCAAACGTTAACAGAAAATTTCCTTTGGTAATCACACTCATAAAACCGGTGCGAATTTTCTTTTGGACAATAATGAAAGTTATGAGTTAAGACTAATAAGTCTCCATCTTTACTGAACATCCATGCATCGCTTCAAAAGACATGTCTCAGGAAAACCGTCGTCATCAAATTTAGAATCGTGTAACAGAAATTTTATCGTTTTTATATTCAGGTAGAAGTTTAGCGACGTGATAGGAATGCAAAATGTTTTTTTTTAAAGCTGAGTAAGCTGTTCTTACGGCTTACGATATTCATTATGACAGTTAACTGTTTAGTGCTAATTGAGGAATCCCCGTTTACTAAGCCTAAAATCTGTTCTTCTACTTGTACAGTGTCTGCCTGGTCTTGGTCTACCTGCTGGTAGACCAAGACAGGCAGCATTTCAATGACTTGAAACGAACCTTTTCTGCAAAGACATTGTCTAACCTTCAAAAGATATGCATTGCTGTAAGATGCTGCGTAATTTCGGGACTTAATCAGGTCGCGGGCCGTAGGCAAGAAATAAGTAGGTAGTAGTGAATAAAGAAGCAACATTTTGATTTGAATTGATATGGTTAATTCAATTTTCTGAATCTCTCGCGGGCCGGATTGAAACTGGTGGAGGGCCAGATCCAACCCCGGGCCCGGGGGTTGCCCATATATGGTTTATATCATCAATTTTCTCTTAAATTTTTTTTCTAATAGTGTTTATGTCTGCATTCGAATCGAAATTAACCTTTCTTTTTAAGAAGCCCCATAAGAAACAATCTAGTGGCGTAAAGTCGGAGCTATTTTGTAGCGATTGACTAGTCCCAGCATTACCAATAATCGGGAAATTGATTGCTAAATGTTCTCGAATCGCTAAAACATTATGCGCTGGTGCTCCATCTTGGTACCGAATCATATTATGTAATTGATTTCCTGAGAAGTTTTGCTGTATGCCATGTACTTGTAGAAGAGTTGTTTCCAAATATATTTTCGTTGTTAATTTGAGATTGTAAAAAATTGGCCCAACCACTTTATCTTGGAAAATTCCAAAACATACGTGTATTGACCTCTTGGACTTTTTTATTTGTATTACTTCTTTTTTCAATCACTTTTTCGTTTCTACGAGTGCCTATTAAAAACACCAGTGGAAAAAGGGGACTCATCTGTCCATACAATTTTGTTAAAGAAGTTATGGTCATTGTTTAAACTTCTAATCATTTGTTGGCAAAACTGTAATCTTTTCCTGTTATAAACTTCAGTGAGCTCTTGAATCAGTAATATTTTATACGGCCTGTGGTGTTTTTTTTTTGTAGTCATTGTTTCACTGTGATATATCATTTTCAGAGCCTCCTTTCTTTCTAACTCAAAATATCTTGTGATCTTATTTTATAAAATAAATCACTAATTAACTAAATTATTGTATACAATACAATACAGGCCATATACAAAATCATAAAAATATACAGGAATAACAAAAACAAAACTATATGTTTTGCTAGCCACGCCCTCTATATGCAATTCTGGTAGTGGTCAAAATAAAATAAAGAACTCTACATATCAGCATGTATAGTAAATCTAATAAAATCCATAAAATAAACTAAAATGCGTAAAAACCGAGTAAGAAACTAAATAAACACTAAAATTAGTAAAGAGCTCATTGATTACTATATCGAATGACAGAAGCAGCATATGAATAATATGTAAACAAAGAATGCATATTAACCGCATAAGAAAACTTTCAAAACTTCGTGCAGACGTAGTATGTCATATAAAAGATTTTTCAATTAACGTAAACGGTTAAGTATTTCACAATTAAGGTCGCCAAGTTCATGTCTTTCGCAAATACATACGCACCCTATATATAAAATCCTTTCTTCAGGATAACTATTCCAACCTATTTATTAGCAAATAAATAAAATATTAGTTCTTTCTCATTAGAGAAGTAATGTTTTAAGTAAATAACTTTATTGACATCCTGAACACTACAAAGTATATATTACAATTTATAATTATTATTAACGTTGGTATGCCGTTGCTATATTATTACCTTGCATATTAAACTTTAAAATAAACACATCCTGTAATGTTAATTACTTAAGTAAATATTACACTTACCTTCAAATACATACTTCAATATCGCATAAGCGAAATCCTGTTTTCACGTTTTCTATCCGAGAGGTATTTGAAAGCGCAACTAAATGGCGGTTGAGGGTAATTCATAAGAATGATCTACTTATACGGCAATTAGCTTACAAACCATAGAGTTTTTAAATTTGCTATCGATTACCTTGCCAACGATTCCGTTGATGGAGAAAATGTAGGGCGGATGAAAGAAAAAGTACGTATCTTACTCTCCTTAATGTAAGTGTAAGTTTTCATAAGTGCTTAAGGAACGGGTTAAAATGGGAACAAATGCAAATCATTTGATTGCGTGCTTTCTTCGATTATACTGCATTAGTCTAATATCGCGTGTAAAACGTGGAATTTGTCGCAAATTCATAGGAAACAAGCAACTATCTTTGAACTTTTTTGTTATATAAAATATTAGTTTAATACAACTAAGCGGAAGAAAAATAACTTACCTTTCCACTAATAATAATCTAATCAAGGATAAATGTAATAACATAACATTTACTCAGATTGTAGGACATGCAACAATATTCTATCATTAAAGCTTCAATGAAGATTTCAAGAAATTCTCGAATTGATGCTTATTGGTAAATTTATTTTTAATCTTTGGCGACTTTAACATACCAAATTTTATTAACATGAATATAACTTTGTGCTAAGACAGATTACTTTACAATTTTTGTAGCTCCCTTTCTCATAATTGGTTCAACAATATAATAATGAATTGCGATAATCTTACAAGTGAATACAGCAATGGACAAATTCAATTTTGGATGAAATTGTAGGAAATGAAAGGGTACTTTGATATAAATATAACTTCCATCAACAGTATGTTGACATGCTAGCCACTGTGATTGGTCTTCATTCAATTAATTTTTACTTCCAAATTCAATGCTTGAACATTCTCACAATATGTTTTGGGGGAACTGAAAGCGTACAACTATATTAAGTAGCTGTGATTAACTCACTAAAAATAAGAGTTGAAGTACATACAAGTCTTATAGTTGATTCGACTAGCACGACTTGTTAAACTAATCCTCTTGCTCCGCTTGCTTCTTCGAGCTCTTGACGTGTGCTACACGTGAGGGCGGAGTTTCCGCCAACTGCGAGTATTCCGCTGTATGTTTCTATAGTATTGACACAATCGCAAATTAAACTATTCTAAACCACCTGAAACCATATGGTAATTGTATTACCAGCTGTCAGCACATGGAGTAATCAAAAACGTATATTATATAATTTTATTTGTATATAATTGATATAAATACATTGGCAAACTACGGCCAGTACTGCTAAATTGCGTTGAATTTTAAAGCGGAAAATCTACAACCTATTGATGGTTATAGATTAAATTAGACACATCAATTCCTAGCGCACGTCGAATTTAGCTCAATTATTTATTTATTGAACGTTGATTGGAACTTTCGTGTTACGCCTGGGCCTCAACAATTGAATCTAGAAGCGTGCTATAATCAATCTGCACCGTAGAAATTAATATTTTAGTTGTGAAGCAATTATGCCGCTTCATATTCACGACTAAAATGAATCTCAATTTTCTTTTGTCATTTAAAAACAGCTGGTAAACGGTAAACTTTATTACTTTTGGTTTAACGCAATGAAGCTGTCATAAAATGCGAAATTTATGGCATTATATGTCGTGACAAGCCTTGTTTATAACAATAATTATTGTATGTTAATAGATATAGGTTGCGATTTACAAATTATACATACACGAAGCCTTGTGCACGATTATTACCGGTAATACTTTAACGTGAGGCTTTAAAGAAATGTTGTTAATAGGAAAAGTGAATACGCCAAATTTTTTTTTTTTTAGAAAAAGGTTAGTGGGTTACACTTTCCAAGATGTGCGATATTAACAGTGCGTAACGCTTTTAAATATTTTTTTATACGTATAGAATTTTTATGTAGATGATTATACCAATTTATCACAATTATAGCTCATACACTTTGCACACTTTTACTTGGTAATATTTCAGAGGTATTTTTATTTAGACTGTAGCAGTAATTTACTTAAGTTGTAATTTCATGTTTTCTAATGTTCTTTTTTAATATCATCAATTCTGAAGACCTAAATGATATGCAAATGCATTGATGAACATTTTAATTAGTATCGACATTTTATGATTTATATAGAAATATTAAGAGCAATTAATATTTATTGTGTAGTAACAAATACTACATCTTGATTTTTTATTCTTCAAATCTTTTTTCAAATACATTGGTTTTAATAGTTTTCTGCACAAAAATCTACATTGTAGAATTAATTTGGTATATATATTTTGGTATCCGTTCATTATTTTTTTATTATGTTTTGCTAGGAAATTAATGTCCTCCAGGATATATACAAAGATTATATGTAATTAAGTTGTCATTTGCATAGAAACAAGAAAACTTTCAGGCTTAATTACATTATGATTTGTCACGCAATTTTTTTGCTGACATTATGTTGAAAGGTATGGGTAATATTTTGAGATACGAATACAATTGCTATATATATATATATTAAAAAGCAACTAATTATTGATCTCATAAGATATAAAAAGATATCAGAAGACAAGCATTAATTATTGCAGATATTGATATGTTAAACCTAGTAATTAATCTATATTTCAAGTGTCTCAGAGTATGTAATTGGCCTTGTAAAAGCGATGTCGCTACAGATTTACCGTCACTTTTTACACTTCCATATTCCGGTCTGATTGCTGCATATTATTAATATTAAGTACATTTAAAGAAACGTATTTGTTGCTTATATATTCGTATATGTGCAGAATATAATCAATAATTAAACATGCTTGTAAACTTCGATTTAAAAACGAGTTTTCTTTATTAAATCTGCATTTTCAATTGAAATTTGGTTCCTAGTAGTAACTGCTATTATAAAATGTTGCTAATTTATAATATCAGTCCTCACAATATGAAAAATACTTGGTGAACTATCTTGATACATACATACATATCACCAGATTTAAGGAATTTTCACTTCTTACAGCTTGAAAGTGGTTTGAGTTGCAGATAGCAACTTAATCAGCAACCGGATGTTTCCACCTGATTCTAATTTATAATTGCAACTTTTAACAGGATATCCCATTTCATCTTTTTGCAGTTGATCAAAGATAATTTTATCTTCACAATTTATAAAATAGGTGTGGTATTTTCTAGTTGTGGTATACCTAATTATTTTCTATAGCCATTATTTTTTTGTTTACTTATCGAGCGTTGGAAGTACTTGTTTATCTCCATCACAGGAGTAGATATTTATTCAGTAAAGCTAACAATGTCATTGTATATTTATATTTAGGTAAGTCGTTGAAATTCTTTAACATTTATCTTCTATCAGATTTTTTTATAACAATTTTCTTCATAACAGTTTACTGATTCTATGCTGCAACCGTAATTTATGATTTGAAAATTTTATGGTAAGAGAAACTGGTAATGCAAGTCTAATATTAAAAAAGTTCTGAAAAAAATGGTACTCAATTATGATTATAATAAGTGGAATTCGTCAACTCGCTACAAAAAAGTTTGATTAATGAAGACATTACCTTTTTTTACATGATTAACAAAATTAGACCACCGTTTTGTAAAACTTGTTTTCAGCCTTAGATATAATTTTCACTAAGAAGAATGAAAGAAACATATTCACCTCAATTCTTACACATTGTTTATCACACTTTCAAGATAATATCTTTAAATGAAAGAAATAACTCTATTTTTTCTGTATTTTTAGTTTGGTTTAGTGGTTTAATATATGTGCCTTGTACTAGTAACATACATTCAATAATAGTCTTAAAGTACGTAGTAAAAGATGTAATTTAGATATTGCTTTATATAGTTGTTTGTTGTTTGGTGCAATTTAAACATAAAAATATTTTTCCAAGGGAGTCATATACAATAGAAATATAAATCTTACAATATGCATTTTATTTTGGTATATTTACATTAAATTGCTATTAAAAAATAATCTTTATTCTAAACAAACAGTAACGCTGGATGATACAATACCTTTCTTGTCCATTTTGAGGTCGACCGATAGAAATATATATCTAATTCCCATGTCTACTAAATTTGGCCCCCTTTCAAGTCATTTGCAAAAGTGTTGTGTAAATTGAACTAGCACCTCATCTGGCGGTTACTGTTAACTGACATTTATCAAACTGGTACCTTTAACTGTGAATTTATGAACCCGGGCTAAGTGTGATACAACTAAATTTTTATTTTTACATATATGATAAATAGGATTCCTCTTTTAAAGTTTGGAAATTTTCTCAAAATCGAATGAAACATGTCAAGTAATAAGTCCATATATTCCTACGGCAGCAATGAAATGCCTCTTAGACGTCCATGGAGGCAAGAATGAGGCATCTTAGATTGCAAGAAATACCCAGTCGCAGATATGCAGGATTGGAACACAACAATATTGTTTATCATGTGGAAAGCACCCCTTGGGAATGAGGTCAGACCACATGATTTCGACATATCTGTTGGTGGAAATCACAGATCGGATAAACTAGAATCAATCCAACTACAGGGACATGCTCGGTATACTGATCTGGTTTACAGACGGATGAATAGCCGATAGTCAATCAAAGGACACATAAAAATAAAAGCATCTGTATAGCAACAGATAGCTAGATGATACTGGGGCATTAGTGAAGCTCAGGATACTATCAAGACTGGTTAGCGAATGCATTCGAGAACTGATAGCCTGGCAGACCGCACTAAAGTGACGTTACTGTTCATGCCCGGATACTCGGGAATTGAAGGAAACGAAAAAGCCGACGAGTTTGCAAGAAAACACCATCGGCTTAATTTATAGACCCAGGCGCCGCTAGGTTATAGAGGTGCCCAAAAACACAATACGGAAGCTGTTAAGGAGTTGAGTCCAAGAGAAACACAAACACCCCTGCAATGACACAACCAGACATACTCATAGAAAGATCTTTATCAAGATATCATCAAAGAAGAAAAGTGAAGAACTACTAAAGCTTAGAAGGATTCATCTTCACCCAATAGCAGGTTTCCTAACAGCATATTATGCACTGAAAACACACGTTCAGATAATGGGGATCAACACCCCAGATACCCAATGTAGACATTGTCATTGAATGACAGAGACCACATACCACATCCAATGTGAATGCAAAGCTCTTAAAGCAAGAAGACAGGCAATTTGTGGCAAGCCAAAACGGAACCCAGATGATTATTTTGATCGATCAACCAGAGACCTGGACAGACAGTACAGGACACCAGGATATTGGACTGTCTGGCATAATTTAATGGCTAAAAGGAATGGGAGATATAATACAAAAAGCCAAGAGGTTACAGTGTTTCCGGAGACTTTATGTCAGGCAGCTCCCACAACAATAAAAGTAGTAATTTTCCAGAAATCCAGAACTTCTTATATATTTAATACTTCTGTTACTAATTTTACTGTAACAGCGAACACTTTCACATTGTAGAAATCAACTTATTTATTGATACCTTCATTATATTGTCTGTGACTATTATCTGATATTAAACGCTCTGTATATAAAAAAAAACTAAGCCTGAAGAAGAATTTTATTCGTTTGTTTAAGAAGTAGGGCGCTATGTATATTTATTTCTATTTGATATGAAATCATTTGGTATCAGCTCTATTAACCATTGAAAGAGTAATAACTTCTAATATTTTTAATTATATGTAATTGTAGATGATGTAGACTGTTTGATTAACATGCAAGCCTTTTAAACTGTTTCGCTGCTATTTCTCGACATGCGCCATCATTTTCACATTTGCAAAACAGATTAAGATCGAATTAAATAACCTCTTAAATTATCAATAATTCGAAAGCTAAATGCAGTAATTCTAAATTCACCAAGCACCTTACCAACCTTATTCACTTTGATGATGGCGATTTCTGTATGCTCAACGGAATAACAAATACTTGCAGTTACATACTTTATTTGCGAAGCAGTTATTCGAATTCCTAAAATAGCGACGATTACATAACAGAAGGAATAATGATTAGTATTCTGTGTTCGGAATAATTATTGCAAAACAATAACAAACACTTAATTCTTTTAGCCTTCGGAAAAAAAGTGAAAACATGTCAATAATTATTCCTTAAATTCTAAATCTTTAATATTGTGATAGCGGTGAGGCAACTCATCTGCATCTTAGACAATGGCAAATAGCAATTACAGATTTTTTTTTGCTTATGTAATGTAATAAACCGATATGAGATTATAACATAAATATTGTTATTAACACGAACATCTCAGCCCATACATGATTACTTCACACCTAATGCTCTAGAGAAGGTAACTATGTGCTTACATACTAGGAGTAGGTAATATAATCTGCAATACAATCCCTGACCTTGGAATTCATGCTATAGGATTCAGCCTCCGGTCAAATAATTACGTAATTTATAGCCGTGTCTCATTTTAAAACAATCGGGAGTCGTGCCCATCCGAAATATCGGCGTATCCTGTGTCAATGCTCCGAATAAATTATCCGCATCGATCATTACCGGTTGGAAAGCTAAAGGAAAATTGCTTACAGACGCGAAACTATTACGGAATAATAATGAAAAGTAATTGGCTTGCAATTTTTTCTAAGGTATTACCGTGTGGAAATGAGTGAGGAGAAGAGCCTAATACTCGATAGTTCTGTGTTAAGAATATTAATTATAGTTAGCGAAGAAGCTATTAATCGTGTGTCACAGCAAGCTGCGCTGAACAGTTATTCCCTTACTAAGCGCGAAAATGCATATGTATGTGTAGCTATCTGCGTATGTGATCTAAAAACAAAGTTGTTTAATTAATCTAATCGCACGTATTTGCAGAAAATAGTTGAGTAGGAAAGAGTCGGTATAAAAGTACAGTTACTCAATTAATTCTCCCTCAGGCAATTATATCGTTTGTACTCTCTCCCGTGCTCTAAATGTCATAAATGGGAACGCATACGTTTCCTTTGTTACGTAATTGTTTTCTTGGAAATGCTCGCATTAATTGCAGCAAAGCCGAAAGTGGATTTGGTATTGATCGAGGTGCTGAAGGATATCGCAAACAGTTGACGCAGAAATAACACGTACATGACGGGCACTAGCAGAAGTCGTTGATCTCGTCTGGTGTTTGGAGCGAGAGTTGTGTCTATTGGATTGAAAATGCCAACATTTATGGGAGGCGATTTATCATAATGCAGCATGTGTGATTTATCCCGTTTGCAAAATGAATGTCAGTGGAATTTGGTTGTTAAGATGATTAATGTTTCTCAATACGTATCAAATATCAATTTTCATATTGTCAGGTTTCGTTTGGTAGATTAATCTCATACGTCATTGGAAGTGATATTTGTTTTATTTTTCCATGTTATTAAACTTAATCTACGTTATTGAAATATTACTGCGGGTTTTTGCAATACGACGGGTTGAGTAGCGCTAATAGTAATAGAATAGCAAATAATCTTGAACTATTTTACTTAAATGTAAGAAGCTTGCGTAATAAATTCAACGATATGTCAAAATATTCTTGGAAAAAGACAAACCTCATATCTTGTATTTGGCTAAGCTGATTGACGTAGGATAAAATTGAGGTATGTACTTTGGACAATCATTGCTGGTAGGCAGTTTTTATAGATCCAGACAGAGAGGAAGTGCAACAGCAATATTTGTTCATCGAAATTCTAAAGCTGAAATTTTCAAAATAACCATGGACAGTAATGAAAAAGATATTGAATTTTCTTCTGCGGACTTTGAGTAACGATATTATAGGTGATATCGATTTATTTATGGATAAATTATCATATATATTAGCTTCTGCATGTTCCACCTTTGATTACGTTTTACTCTGTGGAGACTTTAATATCAATTTTAACTACACACTAAAAAATATTTTGCAATTCCTACAGAAAATTCCAGTAACGTATAAGGTAAAATTGCCAAAAATTGTGAAATTTAATAGAAAACTAATTTTTGCTAAATTTACCCTATACATTACTAGAATTTTCTGTAAGAATTGCAAATATTTTTTAGTGTGTAGGCTTGACAATTATATAGATAACATCTTTTGCAATTATTGTGAGGATTATGGTCTGATATCTGTATCCGATTGCTATTTTACCGATCACAAAGTAATTATTTTAAGCATCTTTCTATCCGCACCGCAACAACCGCAATATATTGACAAACGTGTTTACCATAACGATGTTACAATTCAATTCTTGTGGGATTTGGACCACGAGGGGGGACTTGTAGGGGCGTATATAATACTTGTGATACCAACTTAAAATGTGATACCTTTTATGACGTGTTCAAATACTACCTCGAAAAGCACTTTCCATTGAAACGAGTCAAAGTGTTTAATAACAGCAACTTGAAATGGATAACCAAAGATATAGAAAATCCACAAGGTGACATCAGATATATTTATCACTTTTACAAAATAACAAACAAACAACAAATCTATGAAACCTGCACAAAACGAAAACAAGAATTAAAGTAAATTATTAATGATTCTAGAAGAAACCACCTAAAGATTACTACATCATCAAATAAGTCTAGGGAAATCTGGAATATCATAAACAGTAAACTGAAACCGAAAAACAGGAGATCACTATCGGCGTTAAAGAGAATGGCATTACTGCCATACTGAGACTCTCATATAGTTTCAAATATTTTTCTAGAGTACTTCACCATACCATCCAGTAACAGTTGTATCATCGATTCTGTAATGATTAACATACGTAAGAATATAAATAGTTTGCATCTATAGCGTGGGGGTTAAAACCAGATATGATGCATTTGACATACATACATTACAGTGGTTAGACCCATGATCAGACATGCATTGCTGATAAGGTGGACAAAGCAAACTGCTATAACTGAGATACAATGCGGAATAGCAGGAGCAATGAGGACTACTCCTATAGCGGTAATAGGATGCCTCCTAAACCTCCCACCTATCCATTTAGTGAAAATGGGGGATACAAGAACAAAACATCTCAGATTGCAGGAAACACCAAGTGGCGGATATGCAGGATTGGGGCACAACAATATTGTCCATCATATGGAAGGCAACCTCTTGGGGATGAGATCAAACTACATGACTTCGCAATACGTATTTAACAGAAATTCAAGGAAGGAAGGCAATCACGGATCAGATATGCTGAAATCAGTCCAAGTACAGAGACAGGCTTGGTGAACGGATCTGGTTTACAGGCGGATCAAAAGCCGAGACTGGGGCTGGAGCTGGAATTTAGAATAATGTGAGAAACATTATGATCCGGTTATATATAACTTGAGAAGGTTATATATAATTTCTTTGAAGCGCATAATCTTTTGAGTCCTACTCAGTACGGATTTTTCCCAATCGATTTTATCGGCTTTAGACAGTAAAACGAAAATATGCGGTTTATATTTTGATTTCAGTACCTAAGGCTTCTGACACGATCAATCACCAAATATTATACGATAAGCTTAAAAGCTAGGAAGTCCGTGGCAACGCGTTGAGATCATTATAGTGTAATATGTCAAACAGAACCCATTGTGTTTGGCTTACAAGCAAGAAAAATAATACCAAGTAATTAATGCTCTTATTCATCAGCTTCTCCGATTACGCAAGGAATAGCATAGGGCTCAAACTTCGGTTTGCTACTATTTCTGATTTATGTTAATGATTTAAATAACTTCATAAATACCGAAGAGTTGTACCAGTACGCAAATGATACTGGGTATATAATTCGGGGAAACTCTTTCAACGAAATTATAATCGCGGGTAATCGAATACGAATACCAGAATTGAATAAATTTCAATTAAACATTGCGAAAACAAATCTAATGGTTTCCAAATTCTGAGATGCGTGTTGGCATAGGTCCTACCAGTAATTCGAATAATCCTTATATTAAGCTAAGAGAATTTGCGAAATTTTTTAATTGGATTCAAAATTGCGTTGGAGATTCATATTGAGTAAGGAATTGTCCAAATTCTACTATGCGATATACAAGATTAGAATCTCGGTAGATATAAATAAGTAAAAGTAAAGTAAAGTAAACTTTATTTCCAAAAGCCCATAAAACTACAAAAGTATAGGAAACGTCAGAAAAGAAAGCAAAATAAAAGTTAATGGTAATAATAATAATAACACTAATCATAATATCCGAATAAATAAATGACAAAATTAAAAAGAAAAGTGATAAAAAAAAATGATAACAATGGCAATAATAATAATAATATAAAAAAGGAAAAGTAGTAATACCGATAGTAAATTATCGTAGAGACAATAATGACAATGCTAACAGCGATCATAAAGATCATTAGGACAGCATGAAGGAATGAATGAAATTACTCTTATTAGAGATTATTAAATACCTTAGTTGTTTATTATTATAGTCAGATACAATCCAAACTTGCTTATGGATTATTTTTTTGGGAATCTGCGGTAGATTTATTTTTTTAACAACCAGGGGTTATCCACTAGAAATTGCGATATTTCTTCCAAGGTAGTTAAACATCGAAACGCATGTCGTGATTTTGTGGGAGCTTTTATACACTCCGCCAAAAAAGTATCGCATAAACTAAAAAAGGGCATTTATGAACCAAGATATTTTTATACGTTCACAAAAAGTTTGCCTCGTGTATGTGAACTATAAAAACACTAACAAAATAATGGAACTTAGCGTTTTTACTTTTTTTTTTCCTAAAAGAACACATTTAGAAAAATGCATATGTGTAAGGTTTGTTCAGTTGTTTATTGAAAGTCTTCCTATACGGACAAATTTTAAAGTGCGAAGTCAGAGTTCTGTACCAACGCTTTTAAAACTAAAATGAGCAATTTAACTTCAGAACAAGTGGCTGCTATAGTTGCTTTAATCGAAGATGGACGATCTGAAGCATACGTTGCTAATTTGATGAACATCAATCAGTCAAGTGTTTCTAGAGCCGTAGCCAGATATAGCGAAACAGGCATTTACAGTAGAAGACCTGTACCAGGTCGTCCAAGATGTTCTACTCGCCAAGATGACCGCTATTTACTACTACAAGCATTACGTCGAAGACATGTAACTGCGAGACAATTGCAGAACGACTTGGCTAGAGTCAGAAATAGTCGTGTGGGTACTCAAACTATTCGGAATAGGTTACGACAGAGTGGATTAAGAGCTAGAGTAGCTGTAACAGCCCCTCGTCTCACTAGGAACCACCGAGTGGCTCGCTTAAGGTTTGCCAGAGAACATATAAATTGGAACATTAATAACTGGGCCAATATACTCTTCACAGATGAGTCAAGATTTGGTCTTTACACCTCAGATAGGCGTATCTCAGTGTACAGACGAGACGGTGAGCGCTATTCGCAGTGTAATATCAGACCTAGACCTAATTTCGCTGGTGGCTCTATTATGGTTTGGGGAGGCATCTGTTTAACAGGTCGTACAGAGTTAGTACCAGTAGACAGAGGTACACTGACTGCCCACAGGTATATAACGGAAATTTTAGAAGAACATGTAGTACCATATGCGCCAATTATAGGAAACGAATTCATGTTAATGCACGATAATGCACGACCGCATGTTGCAATAATCGTCCAGGAATACCTTAACGATGTTGGTATTCCAGTTTTAGATTGGCCTGCGGTAAGTCCGGACATGAACCCTATCGAGCACGTGTGGGACCTCCTTCACAGACGGATACAAACCCAAAATGTTGCCCCAGCGGACCTGCATGGACTAGAAAATGCTCTCCGTGACGAGTGGGAGAATTTGGATCAGGCTTATATACGGAGGTTAATCGAATCTCTGCCAAACCGTATGCGAGCGGTCATAAGAGCCAGAGGTGGCAATACTCAGTATTAAAAGCTACTGTTATGACAGTTTTCTTTCCAAAATTATAATTTCTTGTTTTAATAAAAATCTCAAGTATGAGTTCTTGTTTTTATTTGGCCTGTATTTTATTTAAACAATCATAGAAATTATATCTTAGAGCGCATTAAAGTATATTTACAACTTTATGCTACAAACAAAGATTATGCGATACTTTTATGATTCAAAACTAAATTATGCGATACTTTTTTGGCGGAGTGTATATAATTACCGATGCTTTTTAGTCGTGTGTTTGTTTCGTGTGCTGCAAAGGCCCGCGCTACCTTTTGTGAAATTTATTAATGTATTTTTATATATATAAAATATTTTTTATTAATTTTTCTTCTGTATTCTTTGAATATATTTATACATCATGTATATACCGTTGACAATCGCCTGTATCTGTCCAGATTTTTATGGCAAATATATTCTATTCTATCTTTTGTATGCATGTAATACAAACGAAGAAAACATTGGACACGTTATCAAAGGCTAAATTACTAGAGAAACTACATAATTTCTGTGTAATAGGAAAATTTTCTAGTTTTACTAATAAAAGAAAAAGTTTTAAAATAACATCATTAACTACACCTAGCATAAAACCTCCAAACTTAAATGACAAAACCCTTTAAAGCTGTAATTTAAATTCCAAATTTGTTTGCTTTTTAATGAACCATTTTTCCAAACCTACGTGAAAAATTTGACGAACTTTTTTGCCGGTTTTGTTTGCTTTTCGTTTAACCTACGCTTGTATTGTCAGAAACTTTGAATCATTGCCTTCGTTTATGAATTTATTGTTATCAGTAGGCTGGTGTTAGCTGCGATCGCAAGCGAGAATTTATCACGTTTGTTAGAGTTATGGCGAAAAATATAAATCATCACATTTTGAAGTTTACACAAGCTGGGGCCGACAAAATTAACGCTTATTATTATGCTTTAAACAACCTCCACTCAAATGGTGTATGCATTAGAAATGAGACTGAACAGCAACCATTAGGCAAAGGGCGAAATTGGTTTATTTCATTTAGGAAGTAACTACGTAGATGGCTGTTGTAAACAAATTGTGATTAGTTGTGTGTATTAGTGCAAATAACATGATCGCTTTGGTAATATTAATGTAAATGTTTGAGTATTTCTGCTGAGCATGCAAAGACCGAAATGATCTAGTGCTATTATGTAGATCGTTCGATTTATGTCTGAACTATTGCATCGGAATAGATGCGTAATCGCAGTTTTAGTATCAAATTTGCATAATTGTAACGTTTTAGATACGACAGATACGGCATTCGTTTATCTAGTGCGTAATTTCTGCCATGTAGTTTATTTTCCTGTCCGGCTATTAATGTAGCTGTACTCAAACTTGCGCCGCAGGTTATCCGATCAGATGCCGTACGACTTTGGGCGGAGTTTCGTTCAAAGATACCGTTCTTAATATTAAGAATTATGCAATAATTCCGTTCGGAATCTAAGAGTTATTTCTAATTTATTCAATAAATAATTGGAACTAGTAAGCGCAAAGTTATTTAAATTCTATCAAGTGTAAAACAAAACGAAATACTGCTTAAATTATATACCCAGTGTAACCAGCATTGAACTTCAAACAACATATGTGTAATGGATTGCATAAGCTTCCATTTAAATGCTAATAAGCATTTAATCAAAATTTCTACATGAAAGCTTTTGTTTTACATAGGTATTTGTGAAATATGTATGCTAAAAACAAGTGCTATTATAATGCGATATTCCAATACAGCGTATAAACCTTGACCTTCAACTGTTTCCTCAACGAACTGTGTTGACGCTTATTAGTAATAATCTAAGGAAAAACGTTTTGCTTGATCGATATTCATTAATGTGGCCCACAGGAAAGCAATCGGAAACGTTCTAAAACCGAGTTAAATTCAACAAAAAAAAAAAACAGGGACAAGAGAAAAATTATGACTAACTTAAAGTTATATAACGTAACTATTAAGGCCATAATTATAGTTCACGAGAACAATACTTCTGCTAATCATATCTACAATTATTCTTACTGATTACAAATTGAGAAAAGTTGAAATTTAATTAATGTGACAACAACCAGGACCGCTTCTGACGTGCGTGCAACGTGAAAGCCGTACCTGCGTAGAGGGGCCGGCCGTGTGAAAAGGGCGCCAAAATAAAAAGCAAACAATCCTCACAAAGTTGTCGTTCTTAAAACTTCGGTGCGGATCTTCGGTACAAGGGCGCCTAAGTACCCAAGAACGGTACTGACAACAACAATTTTCTTTCCAGATTTAAGTAGTTTATAAGAAGCAACGAATCTTGCGCTAGAAACTACATATATAAATCTGGAAAGAAGATTGTTGTTGCCACATCAACTAAACGACCAAAATGAATAAAAAAATTAAGATTTGGTTTCTTTAACTGGTCGTTGTAGACTTTGGTCTATATGCACACCATAGACCTGGCAGAAAATGTCAAGACGAGTATTAAGTATTGAGTCCACCGTCCACCGCGGCCAGTAGGGCCTATTATAGAGCGGATGTTATCTTTAAAGTTTATCCAAAAAGTTCAGGTCTTTAAGGTAGCGCAGAATCTTTTTGACGGAGATGTTTTTCGGGTCTTCTAGGGAAAAGTCAACCCTCCCAAAGATGTCATACCTGATCCTGGTTGAGGCAGGGCAATAGCACAAAATATGCTCAACTGTCTCTTCGTCCTTCAAACACAGCCGGCTTCTGAGTTTGCAGTGACCTGTAAAGACAGGAACTATTACTTTGACATTTTTACGGTCAAATTCAAGTAGTTCCTTCGTTCTGACATGATTAGGTGAAACTGTTCCAATGTTGAAGCACTTTAAGATTTACCCAGACATTGACTTGTTGTTTAGCTACCGTAGGTGTCATGCCAATGGCAGGTTCTGGTCCGAGGAAATGCTCCGCAGCACCCTTTTTTGCAATTATGATTAAAGATCTGTTCTTAGGGAGTTCGTGATAAAACAAAATTTCTGGAACAGCGTTTTTGTTAGTCTCAGTTCACGCAGAAAACATTATACAGAATGACTTCTTTTCCCTAAATTGATATTAAAAAAGTATTTCCTATTGGAAACCGCATTAGTTTACACACTGTATATAGATTAAAGTAGTCTTAGGTACTGTTAAATCATTTCTACTTTTGCTGCTTATGTTAATACAATTCTTTGAAATGGTTTTGTAATTAACATTATAAGCCTTAATTAAAACTATCTGTAAAACCTAATAAAAACAGTAAGTAAAAACCGTCAGTAAGTAAAAAAATTATAATATAAATAAGGGGTATGGACTTTAATTCGATTTATAGAATATTAAATTTACCGGAAGATTTCAGTAAAACTTGTAATACTTTAAATTCAAGTTTCTGAAGGTTTCAGTGTAATTAGTGAGAAAGTAGAGGTAAATTTAATTGGAACGTTGTAGACCTCGAAATTCTAATTAAGGCAGTTAGGTTGTCA
Organism: Cetonia aurata; assembly: GCA_949128085.1. Classification (NCBI taxonomy): domain Eukaryota; kingdom Metazoa; phylum Arthropoda; class Insecta; order Coleoptera; family Scarabaeidae; genus Cetonia; species Cetonia aurata. The sequence goes on along the minus strand of OX421884.1, from coordinate 14,961,909 downwards.
AATATTTCCGGGATATTATGATAATACCTTTTTTTAGTATAATAACAAAAAGAATATGCAAAGGGCATACTATAAAACTGCAAACCTCGCAAGCAATATATGAATCTGACCAACTTTTCTTCCGTAAATTGTATTTTAAATCAAAAGCAAACAACAATATCGTTTTGTTTACCACATAAACATGCAAGCTGTTATAGCCGAGCTTCTTAAAGTTTTGTTAAGACTTTTATAACTAAGCGCCAGCTTATTGCGTAAAAATCTTTAAACCTTATTACATCATCTTTACATTTTTATTAAGAGAAGATTTTCTGACAAAACATATCCATGTGGCGGAAATAAATACTGCTTACATATGTATCAACACCAAAACAAACACCTAGATGTTGTCTTCAAGATAATGTTACTTTAATCGCTTCTCCGTAACAAATTTTCAGAGTACAGCAAGCAGAAATTATAAGTGATGACATCTTTAAAAACAAATTCATATTCCGTTGCTTATATAACAGCCACTAATCGAGAAAAACTCATAATATCTAAGAAATGAAGGACAATAACACCGCATACGCACCTATTGTTAATGTTAATACAATAGATGTACTTGATAAGATATACAAGGATATTCTTTATTGATTCATTAATACACGCGTGGTGACTAGGTGATATTTATGCAGTTGCATAAGCAATAAAAGAAGAAAAAATATTTAGCTTGTATTTCCTTGTAACTTTATGCATCCAAGGTAGTAAATGATTGAAAATAAGTAGGTATAGACGAATGTTGCAAACATAGTGTAATTGAGCAGAAAATGACCAGTAATTTTTCCTATTATCAGTAATATTTACCTTGAAAACTACTTTAATTCGTATAGATTAACATAGATGAATATCAGTGTACAAGTGCTAACATGTTGGTTGTATAATTTGAGCAACTTTTGAATTAGTCGTGTGTTATTTTATAACTACCTTTGTTGGGGAAATAATTACGCTCATTAGATACCAATCTATGAGATCAATCTACACAAGTATACTATAATGCATAATCGACATCTTGTGAACTCTTGTTGTGTATAATACAAATTTCCTTTATTTTGTAGTTTGTTTTATAATCACATATTCGTAGATATAATTAACAACTTGGTTTAATTTAAACAACTAACTAGCATGCAAAGTACACACTTTGCCAAAGCTATTTCACTCACTTTCCCATCTCACCAAGCGTTACTTAAATGAAATTAATTTTCAAGTATTCGGTCTACTTAATCGTAGATGCATATAATTTGGATTGATGTACTATCTAAAAAAAGTAATTTATTTAATTTGCTGTTGTGAATTCGTTAATTGGCTTTTTATGGAAAATCAGTCCTAGGGAATTAAATTAATTGAAGACAACGTGTGCAATTTGGTAAGATTTCATTAAAGATATAATACAGATATTATTCTGTTGCTCCTTAAAAATAATGATTAAATATGTTTGTTTGAGTGGATTAGGCCTAGAGTGACTATGTAGGCTTATTTTCAACATTATCTTTTCAGAAGTATTGCGATCCCCTTCGTCCTAGAAAACACTCGGTAATTTCGCCTTCTTAATTAGTTATCCTTGGGGTTCTCGAGTCCAGTAGTAAAAACATTAGCCTTATCAAGACATCGCAATAAAATAAAGCATACTGGATCCTACTTTGTGACCAATAAACGTAGTACCTAATTTGGCCACGTTAATACAGATTTTTGTTTTAAGATGCTATCAATGCACTTAAGAAAATAATATTAATTCAAAGAACAATAAAGAGATAAACCTTTATTTACTACAGTTTATTAAAGTGTAAAAATCTTGAAAACGAATTAACGAATTAGAAGTATTTATTAGTGCCAATCAAAGTGATTGCATTCTTGCGGTACCAACTGAAGGAAAATGAATGTGTGTGAACATCGGCATGATTTGATTAATCGTTCCGTCTATATAGACTATAATAGAACGTATATAATCTCAAAGTTTATTCAAAAGATTTAAACTCTTAAGGCAACTTAGAATCTTATTGAATAAGACCCCTTTAAGGTCTTTCATGGAAAAACTAGCCTCTCCAAACATCATATACCTGATTCTATTGGCGGTTGCATTAAAACAATTGTCCCAATATTTTGGAACACTTTCTGGTTTGCACAGAAATAAATTTACTGCAATAGCTCAGCAGCACCTTTTCTTGCAAGAGCATCTGCTACCTCGTTTCCAGGACTGAGTGAGTATTTAGGCGTCCAAGCTGTTCCCAATATATTAAGAAATAGTTCCAAATCAGCTTCGTCTTCTATTTATGCACCTTTAGTCCTTTTAACATAGCTGGGATGTCACGGAAAATTTTGATTGGGTTGTCTCCATTTCGATGGCATAATCTCGATATGATATTATGCTTGGAATGTGTTGCCACCGCTGAGAAGTTTTACGTACTAGAACTTGCGGCGAACCGTAATAGATTTTCTTCCCAGCGTAAGCATAATTTTTTGAAGTCAAAATAAAAGAACGCCCAAACGTAACACAAACCTTGTGGCCTTCTTTATTTTATGTTTTACTTCACAGTTATTCAATCAACCGTTTAGAAGTACCTTTGGGTATCTCTTAGGTGGCGTGCGGCGGCAATGTAAAATCTCATTTGCTTACTCAAAAGTACTTCCAAACGGTTGAATAACTACAAACATTACACTATCGTATAGTCAAAGCACAGTTTCCTTCTTTTAGTTTAAATGTATACATACACCCCTTGGTGAAATACACAGTAATAGAAACGACCACTAGCGTCATCTATAATTCGGCCAGGGAACTATTTTTAAGACCATATTATGTGGTAAACTTTCTTCCTATTCCACAAAAGTGTGACAGAAGGAAGAGTTTCTGATGCCAATAACGAGGAAGAAGACATTGTCTCGCTGATTGCCATTCTAGCTTGTATTACGATAGATGTTTTCCATTTAACTGTAGAATCTTTCATTTGCACTTATCAGCTTTTTCGTTCAGCATAAAAAGTAAATTCTTAATTTCACCTACCAACACAACTAGCCGATGTCAAGATTCAGATTCTTTGATTTTGCTAAAATTTCCCACATCAACGCCAAGGCAGATGACGGCGCTGAACTCCTTTTGTTCCTGTTCCACCAAAATCGACTGAAGACGCCAGTTATCATTTTTGTGAGGGGGGATTTGAGTATGGCAGTTAATTCTCAATTTAATTCTGCATATTGATTCACTTAATTGTTGGAAATGGAACTGCCTTGTGCTTGAGGTTGTTGTAAAGTTATTACAGTTAGTTCTCAATGCTACAATATTTATTGTAAATGTTTTACTGATTTTGTGTTATTAAAACCTGTTCTTATTAGAACAATTCTTACAGTCATTAATATGACACATCATTGGCACTTAATCCAATTATTTCTACTACGAACGTTACTTATGAATGCAAGGAACATTCATGGACATCCAGATTTGAGTCCAATATATTTTTAACGTTTAATAAACAGTAATAATGATGTTCATTTAATTGCTATTATTGAATAACTATTAATTGTAAAATAAATCGTATACCGATGGTCTAATAAAAGCGAAAATTAACACATGTAAAATTGTAACAACATAGTCAAGCGTATTTGAAAGATCTATTCCAATAAATTTTTGCAAAAACAGCTTGGTAAGTCCAGCTGTATGACACTATCCGTGAACAAGGTTCTTAAGATATTTGAGAGTGTTTGAATTTTTTGGGGTTCAGCAAATTAATTTTGTCGAAATATTTTGTTTGTTTAAGTAGAGTAGCAAGTAGAGTAACAAGAAGTAGCTTAAATTATTTTATATTACAAGTGATAAATAAGAAGTGATCTTTTTTTTCTAAACATTTTTTTAAAAGAGCATGTAAAGCTGGAGAAAAAAGCAAATACTGCAGCGTAGTAATAGACACACAAGATATCTGGTCATATCCCGCTACATAATATTATTAATTCGGGACAGTTATAGTTACAGAAATTCTCAGGTTTCCATTTTCAACCCAGGACTGAATGAATTGAGAAAAAGATATAATTTCTGCTTTTTTGTTTTTTAACGTCTACTTTGACTTGCTAAAATACAAAGAACTCAATGGAGTTTGTAACTGATGGAGAAATCTGTTTATCTCAGTAAATCAATGAACAATTGAATGAATTGTTAGATTCTTTCCTCATATACATGGCTTCGTAAGGATCTAATTCCTCGGAAAAGTTACATTTTTTAATAGCTCAAGGTTCTGAATGTTTTTTTGTTCAGTATCATTGCTGTATTGGGCAACACTGCATGATTCAAGCCTCCCATATAGTGATATTGCACTCTGCGCTCCTTGAATTTAATCCAAGTCCAATTGTCTGTCGCATAGTTTAAAGACACCATCTTAAAACCCAATAGAAATGCCATCAAATGGTACACGCATCACTCCAAAACGGCAGAGGGAACTGGAACAGGGACATATGGGTTTAGAACCAAATATTTCGAAAGCTTGGGGGTTGTGTAGATAGTTTACGCTAATAATCAAAGAGCCTACATGCAGACTAGCTAGATTAAAAAAATCTATTCTTCTAAGTGTGTTTTAAAATGTTAAGAATTCAATTTAGAGGATTAGTAATATATTGCTGAATTTTTGTCGGCTAATGAGAAAAAACATTAGATATGCTTACCTTTAACTATTATCTTAATTACTGCATTTGCTTTCTCTATAATGCAACGACCTAGATTTGGATCTGATAAGGAACATTGGGCGATGTAATTTGCTAAAATTAGTTCGATTTTTTAACTGTAAGTTATTTTTCACTATAAAACTTACGTAAACTAAGATCCAAAGCGTTTAATGAGCTGATACATGAAGAAATTAGGAATAGCAAGAACATTTTTAGTATAGCGAATGCAAAATGCTGAAAGTTGTGTTATAAGTTAATAAGCAGTTGTAATTTTATATTGGGTAGCTCTCAGTGTTATTTCGTTCTCTACCTATTTGAAACGTTTATTCTAATATAAAAAACAAATCACCGTACAGATTTCAAGAAGTGTCTAGAAAGTTTTAAAATATTTTTCTACTCTATTAAATAAATAATAAATAATAGTCATGTTGGATGTATAATGAAAGAGGACTCTGACCGCAAATTAAAAATAGAAAACAAAAATAATAAATTTTCACATTGGTTCTTGGTTTTTTAAATCGTTTTATATAAAACAAAACAGTTCTTAGATACAATTTAACATTGTCATCTTCAATATGCCATAATTTTTGATAAATGTACTTGAAGAAGGTTAACAATAACCGAAACGTCGTATATCTAAAGTGTTATCAAACATATTATTAAAACGACTTAAAAACCAAGAACCAATATCAAAATACTTACTGGCCCAGAAAAGAAGATTTTAAAAATAATCATAAAAATTTCAAACATTATAAAAGAGACTTTATGGCTCTTTGCTATTGCTCGACTGATTCAAGAAAATCCAATAAAAATTAAAATTCGACGTAAAGAGATAAAAAACCTCGGAAATACATATATAAATAGGGACAATAAATTAAATTATTATTGCCATTATTATTAAGAATATGGAACTAAATTGAACTTCATATCTATGTTTGCTTTTTTAAAGTTTTACTGTATAGTGTACTGCAGCGCCGGCCTGCAATCCCTTCGAGGTTTCGTACCAGGGTAGAAACGGGAGCACACATAACAGGAAAGCTTATATCCGTTTGTAGAGAGCCTTTCCAAGTTTACATTCATAATAAGTGCAGCAGTGCATTTCCGACAGCTGTTGGAGAAAGACAAATTTGATCCTGCATAGTGTAACAATTTCACCTACTACCAAACCGGATGTATCTCCCAGTTTTGCATTTATAAATTTAAATTTAAATTTTTTCATTTTGTATTTTGAAACATAATAATCGTAAATTAATGCTGTTTGTTTTTGATTATGCTGGTAGAGTGATTAGTCTATCTTAATAGATTAATTCAAGCGTAGGTATATTATATGTTTTAATTGCAAAATGGGAATATAGTTTCAAAGAAATGATGTTTTAATTAGTAAAAAAATGTTGATAAAAAGATATTCATCTTCACGTTTCACCCATAAAGAACTTGACAGGCAACTATCGGCGCTTATGTAACCTTCGCTTTATAGATGTTTGAAATTTATCTTTTTACAGTCATTAACGCTAATAGTTATTACAAAAGGAAATATACGCTGTACACGTTTAGAAAGTAGAGAAACAAGCAAGTATTATTGTTACGTTGTCACATCACATGTTCTATTGTCATACCGCAGCACTTTTTTTTTTCGTATTGTACCCTAAAGCAAAACATGCATACGATAATAATATACGTATGCATGTCGTAAGTGTGACAACTAGGTAACTAAAAATGCGTTAAATGCATAACATCATTTTCCGCACGACATTTCTCTTTTCGTCTTCGCTTATGGGAAACCACCACATAATATACCTACGCGCGTTTAAACTGGGATACAACAATTCACAAAGCAGGTCACAGAGGCGAAAGAAATCAACGCACGCCGGTCGTTATTCATAGATAATAGTGGCGGTATGCACCTAGTGCGGGAAAAATGAATAAGTGCGCGAATAAGACGGCGAACGAAGAAATCTGGGCTAACTAGTGAAACATCGGTGGCGTTTTCTCGAAGCAGTGACAACAATAATAACAGTCAGTAACAAGTGCCGACGCCGGAATATTTCGTTGGATTGTTTGGTTTTAATTCTGCGAATCTCATTGCCTCTAGGCGGCCGCAAATAAATCGCGATCGTCTCTAGTGTCGCGTTTTCCGTACCGACTGATCCGCAGCCATCGGAAACATGTTAACTACCAACGTACTGTGCATAAAGAAGCGCAAGAAGAGGAGATATTGCGTTTCTAATGTTTCGGAGTACGGACGAAAACCGGCCACTACAGATAAAAGGTAAGCGATCCTAATAATTAGCAGGTTCGTGTATTTATTATTTAATGATATGTAATTAACATTAATTGGGAAGTAATCGCTTAATGCTGTTAAAATACTTGTGGTAAAGCGAAGGACGGCTACAATCCACGTAAATCACATATAATAATAGGAGAAGTATTACATGTTAAACGGCAACTTTTCTGAACGATTTAATTTTTTTTTTGTCTTTGCTACTACTAGTAACCTCTTCGCAATGTGAAATAAAATTCCCACATTCCCACATTTAGTTTCAAACACACAAATTCACTTCAAGTGGTAACCCGCTGGTTTATGTCGTTTTTGCAACGTAGAATACAGCTTATAAAATTAAAATATAAAGGCAATAATGAAATTTATGTTGCATGATCGCTTGATTTGCCGACAGAATTAGGTGTACCTGCAGGCTGTATACTTTCTTCCAAATTTTGATATAATTATATACAGTGTGTTTCACTTTTTATGAGGACACCTAAATAACTTTTTTATTTGAAAGCAATCAATATAAAATTTTTATCGATTGTGTAGGCCACGACAATACGCTTTTATGCAATATCAAAGTAGGGATTAAGATTACGAAAAGTTCTTACAAATCACTCAAGAACCTTTTAAACTTTGATTAAATTCTTCTACATTTTTATGCTCAGTCATAGTCAGTATCAGTAGATAATAGTTTGTTATTGCCATAATAAGAGTGCCGTGAAGCAAAAAAGCATTGCGTCGGTTCAAACGTCGGACGTCACTTCATTAAATAGTTTATTTCTGTTGCAACTATTGAACTTTACTGAAGAATGACCGATAGACATTTTAGTATTTCTGAGAAAATAGAAATTATTTCAATTGCTGGTGATAATGTACGTTTTCCTCGAGAGGCTGCTATAGTTTAACGTGAGGCATCCTGAGCGCCCACCCATCCGCCATTGAACTGTTGCATTCTTGAATAACATTTTCAACCCTACGGCCGGGCCGAGATAATTCCCAAAATGCGCACCTCTAGTCTGTGCAGATCTATGGTTAGTCGATCAAAGTAATCCTCTGGGTTCATTTTTTACTGGCTACAAATTGCCTGTCTTTACCTATGCAGAGCCTCGTATTCACACAGAATGTGGTATGCACTCTCTCTCATCCTGTTACATAGTCGGCGATGGGTATCTCCAGTGTAGATTCTAATTTTTTGTAGATGCCCTTTCAGTGTACAGTGTCCTGTTAGGACACCTACTGCTGTGTGAAGATGATTCCTACTGAGGTTTAGTAGTTCTCGTTTTTGATGGTCCCTTAATAAAGGTTTTTCCATGGTTTTTCCTGATTGTATTATTACAATGTTCTTTGGGTATCTGTTTGGCTTAAACCTTACCTGCTCCCGTGCCGTGTTTTTTAGACACTCCATAAACGGATTCTGGGCCTATGTGTGAAGCCGCTGATACAGTTCTTACTAACTGATCGGCTTTTCCGTTTCCTTCGATTACCAAATGTTACCCACAGTAATTCCTACTCATGATTGCTGTTGTGCTCGTTTTGGTGGACCAATATTTACGCCTGCCTCCTTGCTCCATTGTTGTACAAATTGTAGAGCGCTCTGTATTTTGCCCCGCACTACGTTGTTGAATATACTTTGGGTCAGAATGACAATTTCATGTGCATATCCCAAAGTTCTATGGCATTCGTTTTTCAGTTTTACTAGTAGCTCACATGATTTCACACTGTAAGAAGCGCATTCATTACTAGTAGCTCATCCGCCACCAAGGTCCATAGCAGAGGGGTGGGGTACAACAGCCCACCCTGCGGACATCATCTTCTGACCCGAACCACAAATATTTCTCCCATGATCGTCGTGTAAACTTATTTGCCTTCAAGCATGCAGTCTCTCCACCTGCAGCTCGTTTCCTCGATGCTTTGGAGATTGATGCTGGGAAAGTATTATCAGGAAAGTGTACAAAAGCACCTCCTTAGTTTCTAGAGCATGCTCAGCGCTCTGCACAAGCTGATGCAGAGCAATATGTGTAGATTTTCCTGTTTGATACGCATACTGGTCTTGATGTAATGGCAATACGTCATCCTTTATGTATCTGTCTAGCAACTGGTCCAGAACCGTTGTGCGGGAGTTCCTATGGCGGTATCAAAGCCTTTGTCAGATCTCAACTCGCTGCTAGTCACCGCTCCTATTGGAATGGACTAGTCGGCGTGAGACACTGTAAAATCCTCGGTTTTATCCGGGCGACGAAAGACTCCGCAAGGCAGTCTCTATGAGCAGGGCCAGACTGAGACTTCTTGCGGGAGTCCTAACCGGCTACTGTTCATTAAATAAGCATTTGTACCGAATGGGGCGAGTGGACTCTCCCCTGTGTAGAAACTGTGGGAGAGCAGAAGAAACTCCTGTGCACCTCCTTGCCGACTGCCCGGCAGTGGACAGGGAGAGACGGAGCTGTCTAGGGGTCGCTCGATTGGACGAACCCAGTACAAGAAAATTAACTCTCGACCAACTTGCGGACCTGTTTGTTCGAGTACAACCAGGTCGAGAGGGATAAGACATCATGGGGGCAGAATAGGTCTTAAGGCCGAGCTGCCTCACGGGGTTAAACCTGCCCATGAAAGCAAAAAAAAAAAAAAAAAAAGAAAAAAAGAAAAAAAATCTGTCTAGCAGGTTTTCAAGTCTTCAAGCATAAATGACATCAGAGCTATTGGTCTTGACATCGATAGGTAAATTACATTAATGACGGATAAATTTGTTATCAATAACTCAGTCATATGGCGCTTTTTACCTCAAAGCATTTGTCTACGCCTCATGCAACAGTATATGACAAATTCAAACTTTGCGGCAGTAGACAACACACTTTGTGGCGTTTCTTTTTTATTGTATTTTTTTTCCTTTAATATGTTATTTTTCTTTGGGTATGCCAAATAGGTCTTCTGGTTCTCTCATCGGAATCTCCGATTCTGAGTAAGCGCTTTTTGAGTATGTAGTGACCTGGTAGATTGTTAGTCCACAATGTGTTTATCAGTTATATCTACCAGTTACTTGTTTTCTGTCCTATACGTTCCTGTTCTTGTATAGTTTGCCGATAACAGTGCCTGTTTAGGTTTGAATCAATAAATATACATTATTTGCTACCTAAATTTATAACTAATTATAAAATTGAGGTCTATATTCACTAAATTCGGAAAAGAAGTATTTGAGGATATGTTCCAGATCCTACTAACAATGATAATCTCGAAGCCTTTGTTTCTGTTCATGGCATTTTCTATATTTCAATGCAACTATTTTAACTAAAATTCCAAAACACTAAAAGCAAAATTACTTAGGTTGCGTGCTCATACAAAGTCATCTTCATTGATTTGATATTAATGCCCATTCCTAGTATAACCGTAAAATATATTTTTATACAACCTCGTTTACTCTATTTATCCGATTCTTATGGAGTTCTATGCGTAATTTTAACGCACTATTGGTCATGAATTAATAACTTCAGTGACTTAATTAGAATAATAGCTATGTTATGCGCATTTGCAAGTACAATTTATTGCCATTGACACACTGATATCGAGTGAGTCATTAGCAAATGTATTTATAACGCCACTTACCAAACGATTTAGTTGTAGATATTTGTATTTATTGTTGGCAATGCAACTGTGTATTTTAATTAGGGTAAGGTTCCGTTTGTTTGCTAGAAAGGTTTGACTGTTTGAAAGTTTGAGATATATTGCAAGAAATAAACATTTGACAACGCGCAACCATGAGATAAACAAGACATTTTCGATTCATTGGAAAGATTTTGTAATGTGGGTGCAAACAGTTTCATTATCCATATTATATCACTTAACAGATTAGAACTTCGTATACAGACAAAAGTATCTGTAAAAAGACGTGTAAAATATGTAGCTGCGGCGTACATACGCTGCACTCAGAAACGTGAGTAACTATTGATCGGCTAGGAAATGCGCAAACGTACGTCGCCACAGGAATGTGTTTTGCACCGAAAAAGGGCGCCTTTACAACACGATGAATATTGAATAATTTATGAGACGTTATGTTTACAATATACCGGAATAAAAACACGAGCAAAAGAGAAGTTTTTATTTTCGTGTTTTGTGTTAGGTGCTCATCTTTTAGCTTGTACGGACACACAGTAAAAGAGCGCATATGTATGAAGATGTATACAAGGTAAATAAGGTTTGCACATTTTACTTTTGTTGAAGCAATATACCCTAAGGGGTCCTGCCGATATTACAATGATTCAACTATAGTTACTCAATTTCGTTTCATCTATAATTCTTTCTGCTTTCTGAGTTTGCAGTGACCTGTAAAGACAGAAACAATTACTTTGACATTTTTACGGTCAAGTTCTAGTAGTTCCACCTTTCTGATATAATTAAACGAAATATACTTTCTCGCATATACTCGTAGAACAATTGCTCCAATGTTAGAGCAGTTTCTGACATGCCCATACATTGATTTACTGTTTAGCTACCGCAGGTGCTATGCCAATGACAGATTCTGGTCCCTGGAAATACCCCGCAGCACCATTTTTTGCAAGAGTGTCTGCTTCATCATTGCCATGAAGGAGTGAGTGGTCAGGTACCCAGATTATGAATAGGTTATTAACCGTCCTCTCTAAAAAATCGTTGTGTATTGTCCAACGTTGTAGTATTTTCTAACTCGACTGAATATTCCTGCGCCAACACCCTGCTCTGTTTTCGAATCGTCCGTAAACTAGCAGGTGTATGCTTGCATCAGTGTTCTTTCGTTACATCTCCACTCTTCTCTGTTTGGAAAGGAGGTGGTGAAGTAAGTATCCATCCTTGGTCGAGTACACATCGTGTCCGATGGCATTCCCGGCATACTGTCGAAAATGATTGACTTGAGCAGCTTGTTAGCCACAGAGACATGAGTTTGTTGCGATTGATTCGCAATGCGCCATAGGCGGAATGTAGTTAATCTGGCCTCCCTTTCTACAACAATGTGGAGGGTAGTAAGTTCAAAAGAATTTCCAATGCGAATAACGAGGAAGAAGACATTGCTCCCGTGATTGCCATACTTGCAATCCTTTGTGCGTAGGCAAATTTTGCTGTGGCTCTGGCTTGCAGCGCTTTTTTCACCACTCCGTAGGTTTTGGTTGGACGTACTCCCATCACATAAAGCCAATGGATTAGCTTTGGATATACCCCCCAAGATGTCCCACATATTCTTCGGCAAATCCGTAAGCATAACCTTGTGCGTAATCTTTCCACATCTTTTCCGGGTGAACGGTACTATCGTAGTTTTGTGTGGATTAATGTTCAGGTTTTCCCTGTTTCACCAGCTACAAATGGCGTTAATTACCTGTTGAAGGGCCTGATCCCCTTAAAAGTATTACAATATCATCCGCATAGGCTTGCACCTTTGCTCCAAACGTTTCAATGATAGCCAGTAGGTTGTCTACAAGTAATGACCGCAGTAGTAGGGATAAATACCCAGCTTGTGGGCCAGAACCTGACTATCTCCTCGCCTCTCGCCTAATGTCGTTATAGCAAGCCTATTCGTAAGCATAGCGGCAATCCAGCATGCTATGATGGGTTGACGCCTCGCGCTAAAACCGCCTTGCATAGGGATGAAGCCACTGCGTTATTAAATGCACCTTCTATATCCACAAATGCTGCCATCGCTATTTCCTTGGATTCGAGCGAGTCCGAAATCTGGGAGACGACGTTATTTAGTCCAAGATCCATGGATTTGCCTGCTTGATACGTATATTGCTGTGTGTGAAGGGGCCAATCAGGAAGAATTACTTCTCTGATGTGACCCTCTGACACCTTTTTAGTGTTTTCGGAAGAATACATCACACTAATTACACGAAAGGAACTAGAAGAGGATTCCGATTTTCCCATTTTGGGAATATACACCACTCTTACATCTGTCCACCTTGTTGGTATATAATCATCATGCAAGACTAGTTCGGAAAAGTCTAACCAAGTGAGGAACTAGTATTGTACTCCTTTTTTGCAAAACTGGCGGAAATATACCGTCATCACCCGGCGTTTTGTCGGATTTGACCGATTTAATCGCCCAGCTGGCGGCATAGAATGTTACTACCTTCCCCGCTATCTGCTAATCACTCAACTTAGGACGTTGGATACTGCAGATTGTAGTGTCCTCTGAGAGGTTATTCATCACCTGAAATCCTGGAAAGTGATTCTATACCAGAAGCTCTAACGTTGCCTTTCCCGAGTCCGTAAACGTGCCATCCATTCGCCTTAGCGCAACTAATATTTGCACCGTTTCTCTTGAAAATACCATTTGTAGAGGCCATTGGTAGAATGATCACCCTTGCTAAGCTAGCGCATTTCCTTTCACACTGGTAGACCTGCCAACTGGAGGCCTTCATTAGACTTATGATATACAAATATATATTCAGTTTTCAGTGGTTTCAGCGGCCCTGATATGGTTTTAATAGTCTTCCTGCGTTTCCTCAGTAGATCTTTTCTAAATTTGGATTTTATTATTCCTCTCTTATTCTTTTAAGAACCTACCTGCCTGTTCCAGTGACCTTTGGTACTAATCCTTAGATATGTCTAACAATAAGTTGTCATTATATTCATTCAGACCTTTGTTACTTCTGATTTGGTAACTCCATAGAAAGGGCCAACTCCAAATGAAAGTTTTGAAAGCTCTAGACCAAAAACAGTTTAGTTTTGACACATATTTTTTTTAATCTTAGGTAGAGAATTGATAGCCCAATGTGTGAAGTAAGAGAGAGTAGTTCACAATGTCATTGTCCAACAGAAAATTGCTAATATGTTTACTACAACAAAGATTCATTATTGTAATAATGTAGTACAGAGCACAGTGTTTGAACCAATACTGTTTTTATTGTACATATGTCAATGATGTGAATTCTACAGCAGCTAATATTGACGCATTATATCGATGGCACAAGTTGCCATCGGTCGAGCGCATTCATATACGGCGTTCAATACGTCCAGGTTCATTCACTGAAAGATATTTGTTAAGACACCATTATAAAAGAAGTACTAAAACTTAATAGGAATCATTCTTGCATAACAACGAACGAGACAATGTGTATGGACAAGACCCTCCCAGAGAAAATAAAGATCAACACAGGATATCCGCCTTGCAGACTGAGTAATGGGGGAAAAAGAGACGACATGATGTGGAAATGTATGAAGGATGGGCGTTTAATCTAAGAATATAGGCAGTTTTGAGAAGCGAAGTATCCACTCAGAAGATTATGATGTCATTAATTGGTTACGCTGATTAGTACAGAACACTTGGATTTTCAAATTAAATAATGTCTAAAAATAAATTAAGGAGATTAAACGCAAAAAAGAAACATGAAATTGTAATATTTTCGACAGCTTACATGTCAAGCGAGACCCTACCGACAAATGATCGAATGTAAAAACCAAATGAAATTATATTATATGCAAACAAACGTTGGATATTGTTCATACCACCACCTGTACTACATTTTTTTTATAAATTGCTTATAAATATCCTACACGATAAACGAACCTTATATAATTTACACAATTCATTCTCAATTATTTATATGAATGGTAAAATATTAGGATTTTCCAGCACCTCCACCAAAATATTTCTAACAAAATAATGTGAAGACCACCCACACATGTCCTTTTGTTAACAAACAAATTGAGCGTTATATAGTAGGTAAAATACGTTTTTTTTTTTCGAAATCTGCTAACCTTTCTACGTAATACAAACAAACGGTCGAACTACAAAAAAAGGTAAACACGATTTGTTTTTCGAACGTAAACTGCAGATAGGACTTCATTATTCTTTCTAATTACGTTTACTTTGCACCTACGCGTTTTCTACATGCCTCGAGCGTTCTGTATTTGTGAATCCTTGCAATTCGGTAAATTAGGCAAAACAAACACGAGAGATGCTGCAGAGAGGCGTAAAAACGTTTCACTCCTTCACATCAGAGCTATGTTAGTGAAACGTAACTGCGCTGGTGAACTGATTATTTCTCGTTCTACTGTCTTTATCGAACGAAATATGTATACGTTTTTGACTCCAATGCCGCCGGGAACGTTAGAATGCAAGGTCGATCTACGATGTACTTCGTTATTCCGTGTCTGTGAGTGGTATGGTTCGTAATGCTGCTAACCCCATTAGTCGCTGAAACAATATGTCCTACCATGAAGTTAGATAGAGAAAAATAAAGTGAGGACAAATGTATATGTGTGCAGTTACTTTCGCTGTAATAGAGTTTGTAAACAGCTTAGATGGAATTGTAGAAAGCTCGTTAAAATCAAACAGTAATGGAGGATCTGTGCGAGTAGCTTCATTTATCTTAGTGATTACATGCAACTATAGCATGGAATGGATTATTAGAACTCCTGAATTTCAACTGCAGTTGTCATTTTTATTACTGCTAGGACACAGAAAAATTGTTTTTCTTCATGTAAGTACATAAATATATGAGAGTAATATTTGCAGTTAGATCATTTGGCCCAAAATAATATCTGTAATATTACTACTATGGTGCCTGCTGCATGCCACTCTATTAGTTAAATTGGGCTTATTTTTGTAATTTGAACATGCCTATGATGTGATGCTAGGTTTGTGCTTGGAAGACCATTAGCGTATATAATTAACTTGGCTATCAATACATGTACTTTTCCTGCAGTCTGGAAATCTGCTAGAGTTATTCCGGTATTTAAAAAAGATGATAAGCCATCTTTAGATAATTACGGACCGATATCGATCTTGTCAAATTTTGCAAAACTTTTTGAAAGCATTATTTATTCATGTTTATATCACAACACCAAAGCTTACATATCTCGTCATCAACATGGTTTCATTCGCGGTAGATCCACTGTAACGAACTTGGTATCTATTACGCAATTTATCACGGAGCAACTTGACGCCCAACGCCAAATCGATGTCATATACACAGATTTCACCAAAGCTTTTGACATAATTGATCATGGTATCTTACTACAAAAACTATCAAAGGGTTTTGGGTTAAGCTCATCTTTACTATCACTTATAGAATCCTACTTGGCAAGAAGAAGCCACTACATTTTCTATAATGGTTATAAGTCATGTCAGTATTGTCCTTCATCGGGGGTACCGCAGGGGTCACATCTGGGGCCACTACTTTTTGTTCTTTTCATTAACGATTTACTCAGCTCCCTATCTTGCTCAGTACTTGCCTACGCTGACGATATAAAAATTTATTCAGTTATTGAAACCTGGGATGATGTTCTACACCTACTATGCAATTTGGGTAAAATAGCTCAATGGTGCTCTAACTTTAGATTAAAACTAAATGTGAATAAATGCTCATATACTTGCTATACCAGGAAAGTAAATTCAATCGATTCTGTTTATGTATTGGATAGTAAAACTCTTGTGCGTACCTATATTGTAAAAGATCTCGGGGTTTTATTCGACTCCCGTCTTACATTTGTGCCTCACATTACAAATGTATGTGCTTCTGCCTCTAAAACACTGGGTTTCATAATACGTACATCCAAATTTTTCAATAATATCCATTTGTTGAAGATTTTGTACTTTACCTATGTTGTGAGCAAGTGAGCAATTTGGGGTCTGCTTTCCATTGGATTAAGATCCCTGCAACCCTAGGTAGAGATTCTAAAAAAGGTAAGATTTTGTCAGATGAAATCTATTTGCTAGCTAGATTAACGCTCCTCCTTTCCTTTTCATCCTGGATTAAAACTAATTTTGACGGCTTTTGCCTATATACAATAATCATATTAGTTATAAATAATTTTCATTATACGGTGTAATACAGATGATTAACTAATATCAGCGGATAAAAATTGTATGATACTACTATACCAAAGTCCTATTCTAGCTGGTAGTATAAAATATGGTTACCACCCTTATAGGTACTATAAAATATATTACAGTAGGTATATTACTTTCCAGTTAAAAAACCAAATCTATTTTTCTCAGTATAAAAATGTATATTTCGATTTTATATGTATGTAGTGTATAATACATAAACCCGTGGATCATGCTTTTAGAGAAAAATTCCCTTGGGGAGAATTAGCTATAAAATGGAAATTGAGAATTCCATTTAACCGTGAAAAGCAAAACTACCTACATTAAATTGTACGACTGCAAAAACAGTTAGAAGAATGAAATCAACAATACAATCATATTGTTTGGAATAAAAATAAGTTCTGCATTTATTACAATTAAACCCAGTAGATCAGTAGTACTAATTCATCTGTGAAGCAAATTATTGTTTGTTTAATTGCATTAATCAACGATTCTCTTTTAACTCGTCATCAGGATAGATAGCATATAGATATTTTATAACAAAAATCCAAAAGAAAAATGAAAAAAATCCCTTACCACAAAAATTAAAAAGATACAAATCTAAATACGTATTTGCCATCTTCAGTAGAAAACAAGTGAAGAGCAGTGTTAAACGTAGTGTTTTCGGCTAAGGTAAACTGTAAATAATTTTAGAGAATTAGATAGTTACGAAAGTATTTATATACTTAAAAACAAATGTAAATTAATGAATTCCGACAAAGGACCAATTCCCGAGTCCAGCTTATACGAATTATTGTTAACTTAATTGCTAGTTCGTCACGTTCCATTAGATTTAGATAGTATATAAGCTGTGTTGTTTGTAAAGGATGTCAGTGTTATTCCACTAGTGATTTGGTGAAGAGCATATCTTCCAAGGTTTACCTTAGCCGAAAACACTACATTTAACACTGCTCTTCACTTGTTTTCTACTGAAGATGGCAACTTAGTTGCCGAAATACGTATTTAGATTTGTATCTTTTTAATTTTTGTGGTAAGGGATTTTTTTTCATTTTTCTTTTGGATTTTTGTTATAGTTTTCAAGCCACAGTCTCCACCCATCACAGGATTATAGATATTTTGTTATAATCACATATTTATGGAGGTGAAAGTGAACCTTTCATATTTCAAACATGTTCAATAGCAGTAAAAACTTAACTTCCTCCAAATAAACGGGGCAAATTTCGAGTAGTTTACTAGAATAAAGACCGATTTTACACATTAGGATTTGTGTCCTTATTTATATGTACATATGTATTTTGTTAATATCCTTTGCCGTCTGTATTCATAGCTTCTAAACAATTCCACAAGCAATCGTATTTGCATTATAAACTAAATGTTAATTAATTGTACAAAGGTTACTTTGTCATTGTTTCGTGGTCGTGTTTTCATGTTTGTTATTAAATTCACGCATCAAATAATTGTATCATAATTACGTGAATGCTTGCTTACTACCGCTTGGGATAACTGGTCTGAAATTCACGTTTGCCTGTGTACAGAGGATATTCTTTTTAGGAAAGAGCACGAATGACAGTGGAGATGAGCTACATAATTATAACGATCTTCATAGATTACTATTATTATTTTACAAGTAATAACAATAATTTTTAAAGGTATTTCTTATGCTGGTGCTTGATATTTTGTAAGATATAATACGATATGCACATCTAAATAATATATGTATATACTAACTTCTAACACTAACTATTAATGAGTCTATTTTTAAGAATTATTATCAAAAGAAATTAATTAATGAACTGCTTTCATTGAAAAAGTGGTCAAATCATTGATTAAATCAGATCAGAAAATGCTTCTTCATACAGTTCCATAGGCTTACAGCCATCTCTTTTCGATATATTTGAGAAATTGTTATCCGTAAAAGACCATTACTTTGAATTTCACAGCAAACACAAAGATAGAATTGGAGAGATACAGTTTCGTTTCGTGGGTACCCTGATGATAACAGTAAAAGCCCTGCCGAAACCTTGGATTCGAACACTCCCATAGGCGTTGCGCAACACCAATTTAAATTCAGAACAATCGAATAATTCATGGGTCAATCAATATAATTAGCAAAAATTTGAATGTCAAAACCCACTGCTTCGCACCTTTCTCGATCTATATCAAGCATTTGTGGGTCAAATTAAAGAATCTCATCTCAAATCATATCTAATATACACTTCCTTATGAAGCAAAGCAATGAATCTAGTATGTATGGCTAATTCTATCCGGCGTTCCATAAGAACACATATTAGGACCAGTACTATCCTTTTGTGTACGGTATATCTGGTAACATCAAGAACCAAGAATGTAACAACTTTTACTGATGACACTGTTATCTCGACACCTCGCATTGATTGAATCGATGTCTGAGAGAGATGCAAAAAACACGTATTTACAGATTGGGAACAATTAGGGCCCAAACTAAGTTGAATGTACCTACTGACTAATTGGTTTATAGTTAGTCAACAAAGTCATTCTAAAACTTGTACGAGCATACGCCATCTAATCATGCGGCATTACCAATAGCTCAATTGTCAGCATCCCTCAGAGGTTCCAAGTGGTTCGTGTCATAGTTGATGCATCCCATTATGTTCTCAATGAACTAATTTAAGATGATTTCTTTCTGGAGTTTGTCAATGAAGCCATCCACTGTTTGAAATATCTGCTACCATTCGACCTATGCGCAGAACTCAGTTGATAAGATGTTAAACTCAGTTCTGACTCTCGGCTTTGTCAGTTGATAGTGGCAACCTTTGAAGTACTTTTGCAAAATAATCTCCCACTTATAAACGTTCTTCCTATTCAAATACTAAGCAAAGCGCTAAATTAGCCCTGAAAAATAAACTCTTGGTTATCTATGGCTAGTATTTTCCCACAAATTATTTTCCAGTGCTACTATTTCACTGCACGTTTGTTTGGGGACAATTTTTTTAAGATTCTTTGGAAATGCTCATACCAGTTTTTCACATCCAACAAAACCTTGTTAAAAATTGAAGAACCAAATGTAGAACCAGTTGAGATAAATATCAATGCAAATATAAGTAAATTGTATATCTTTAGGTAACTATACACAATAACTAAATGTAAAAGCATTCCTGTCATAAGTATGTATTGTAGAGCGATAACCAGTTATTAAAACAATGTCTGTACCGTTTCAACATTATCAAACCCAAGGAGCTCTGTCGCATAACTTCCTTGCACTATTTGCACTGTGTTTGCATAATGCATCTCAGTTGCAGCGTACTATAAACATATAATATACTCAACAATTGCGTAACAGCTATTACAATTCATGTCAACAGAATTAATTATATTAACATTTCCGTAATAGATACTATCTGCTATATGCTTATTGGTATATCTAATTGTATGGATATCTATAGTAGCTACTGGTTTATATTCTGGGGGTTAAAAATTGTCTTGCATATTGTTGGTTAATTAACTAGTCGGATGATTATAGCTATTAGAGCCAATGCTAGCAGTATTTAAATTTAACATGTATACAGGATGATTTTAAAATGCGCGTGGAAACAAAAATATTGGAACTATAAGCACACAAACTGTGTGTATAATTACGAACGAAAAAGTATAAAAGTGATTTTATTTAAAAAAGGTCTCTAACGTTGAGAACTGCCGTAATGTGTTGAGTCAGATCCGTTTCTATTTACGTTACCTTAGCACCACGTGTACGATACATTTCGTTTGTTTACTATAAGGATATCGATGACCCTAAACGTCGAAGCTAGTAAGCACTGACAGCGTGCAACGATATTTACGAGTATCTGTGCTCTTCAAAGATATGGATATAAAGTAATGAATGCAGTTTTGTAGTTCGTCTACAAGTAAATGTTACAAGTACTGAGCAAATTCAATTTTAAACAAAAAATAAAGATCAAAACAGGGCGTTGCAATAGCAATACGCCCAATATACGTGCACAACGAAGTAGATTACCTTGCATGCACAGTAGTAGTTCCCTATTCTCACAAATCGTGTTCGCTGCATTATTCACTCGTTCTGTTAAATCTGCAACATTATCCACTGGTTCATAAAACCCCACAGAAAAAAAATCACATTTATTCAAATCAGGTGATCTCGGTGGTCGTGTAACTGGTCCATTGTCCCCAATCCATCTTCTACGAAAGCTTTGATTTAACCAGTCTGTTACAACAGCCATGGTATGCAGTGTTGCACCAGCATGCATGAACCACATATTATTCC
This sequence comes from Cetonia aurata, assembly GCA_949128085.1. Classification (NCBI taxonomy): domain Eukaryota; kingdom Metazoa; phylum Arthropoda; class Insecta; order Coleoptera; family Scarabaeidae; genus Cetonia; species Cetonia aurata. Next base: position 14,940,915 of record OX421884.1, on the reverse strand, counting down.
TCCGGGCAAGCGGTAAACAATCCAACAAATCATTGTTTGGGAAATTAAAATAATCATTCCCATTCGATATAGAAAGCAAAACGTATGGTCCTGGTAAAGTATCATCTATAATGCCGGTCCAAAAGTTGAGACCAAATCTTCGCTGAATCTCTAATGGCATGTGGACTTTTATCTGTGCCCGTTAAAAGTACCTTCTCTGGTAAACGGTGACTCGTCTACTGTGAGCCACACATTGAGAAAGTCAGGTCCTGTATTAACTTCTGCCAGCAGCCACTGACAAAATTCCATTCTTCGTGGTGAATGCTCAGGATGCAAGGCTTGGACGCGTTGGATATGATATGAATACAACCCCTGCTTGCACAAAGTTCTCCATACTATTCCAGATAATACATTTAACTGCAAACCAACAAGTCTAGTGTTTGAGCTTGAATTTTCTTCAACGACTTCTAGTCCGTCCACGTTAATGGGCCTGAATCTGCAGAGTACCATGATCTCTGAGATGTTGGACCGTGGCCGTAAAAAATGCGAGCATCAGCATTGTCTATTTTGCCCAATACCACATCTTCGATCCAAATTGATTTGAAGGATGAATTTTCGTTTAAGCCTGTACCATAATTTCTACGTGGATGTCGTTTATTTCTGAAATTAGTTTCTTTAGCTATCTTGTAATTTATTAAGGTTTCTACAAAAAATTATCGTAAAATCTTTTTGTGTACATTCGATGACAATGTACAAAAAGTACAGTTTCCAGTATTATCCCAGTATACCAGTCCTTTTAGAAACTTTAATGTCAAACGGCTCATTTCCAAATATATGCATTAAAAATTTAGTTGTCGGATGAAAACAGCAGTTTACACCAGAATCCGGCTATAAATTATTCTCTGTTAGGCTTAAATGCGCACGACCGCTGTTACCTCACACAGAACAAAGCGGAGATAAAACTCCGTGCAAATGAGTTCACTGTTAAATTTAGTTGATAATATCATTGCATGAACTGTAGCCATTGCCGGAGGGATAATGAGAGAACCGTTAGGCAACGGAAAATTTTCAGATGTTACCCTGTGGTGCGAAACAGAGGTTTAGTTTTCGCCTAAGTACACAATGCGGGTGTCCTTACAAAGCCGAAAGAAGGACTACAAATACGGATTCCATTAACGGCAGCAGGATGTTGTAGCAGATGTGGTTAAGTACGGCCCAACATTTCCTTTTCAAGCTTTTGAAGTTTTCAGCAGATTTTAACTTGATGGCATGTGAATATTTTATTCAATTTCTTTTTCCCAAATTAGTAACGGTATAAGGAAGAGTTTGGAATGGCATTGAGACAAAATTAATCACAAATCGTGTTTAATTTATACCATCTGCGGTCGTAAAATATTTCAATTTAGGAAATTAAAACCACTATCCATTAGCTTATTGGATTTTAATATATTTGTAAAGTTATTTTAACCTACGTTTGCCTCGATATTAGAAGCAATAGATTTATTTAAATGCTTCACTACTGTAGAACAATTTGTTAATTGATATGTGTGTATGTATGGACAATTTACTGAAAATAGTCACGCCATTTCTACATTATTTATGACTCAGTATTTAAAAGTACGTGTGCCATAATGGTATATGAAATAATAACAATGATCAAATAAAAAAAAATATGTTTCAGTTGACTATGAGGGTATAAATTAATGTACTAATCTGAATACTAATATGAACAATTTAATTGAGGACACTACGTATACGATTGGATTAGTATAAAGATACTCACTTGGTACATCATTTAATCTTACCTGTATAGTTTATTTAATTACCTGCATATATGTGCGACAGAAAACTGCGCTTGATTAAACAATTGCTCAATATCCAAATTATTTCGGCTCATTTTAGTAAAACCCGGGCATTCTGTCTGCTATATACTTTTCTGGTTCGTCAACCAGAAAATGAAAAACCATCCCAGCTTAAAATTTCCACCAAAATAATTTTGTTTGATAATATATGAAGGTATATAAACATTTTGTAAGCTACGCTGATAGAAAGAATCTAAACCAAAGAAATTAACTTTTCTAAACATACTGATTTCTTTAAAATATAAGAAATATTGTTTGCACGCAAGAAGAAAAGATTGGTAGGTACTACAAATGAAACAATTGCTTTCTTCTGTTCTACAATCGCTAGTTGTTTATTTACTGAAACTATAAACGTTGAAAACGCATTAGAATTTATGTGGGTTATAGTTATTCAAACTAATTGTATTACAAGAAGAAACATAGCTTTCAAATGACATGCGAAGCAGTTTTGTAAAAAAGTTGCAATTCTGCTAAACGCAATATTTTGTGAGTTTTGCGTCTTATGCGAGCTATCTAGCGGGGTTGACAATCCTTGGATTGTCTGAGCTAGATTTGTTACTGCATTACCGGCTTACGTTACAGTTGCACCGTGGGTTGACAGCTTGGCTTGTGTCCTCTAAGGGGCGCACACCGAAACTCTTGATTCCTTAGTAGGCAATCGCAGATAAAGCATGAGAGGCGGTGGAGATGGGAGTGGCGATTCTCACCTAGAATGTAGACATACTGGTGAAAATTCTGTAGAATCATTGATTCATTCGAAAGGGAGAAGATAAGATATAGGACACCTGCCATAACCGAAGAACAGTTAAATGGTATGGGTTTTTAATTAAAACGACGGAAAACCATCTTGTTTAGCCCAAAAGGAGGAAAAAACTCCAAAAACAGGAATGTGGGGTGATGAAAAGATAAATACGACAGCTATTGACAATGTAATTTTATTAATTCTTTCGCAAAATGTGTGTACTTAAAAGCTTGAGGCGCACTAAAGAAATTTCAGCAAGACTTTAACTACACTCCGCCAAAAAAGTATCGCATAATTTAGTTTTGAATCATAAAAGTATCGCATAATCTTTGTTTGTAGCATAAAGTTGTAAATATACTTTAATGCGCTCTAAGATATAATTTCTATGATTGTTTAAATAAAATACAGGCCAAATAAAAACAAGAACTCATACTTGAGATTTTTATTAAAACAAGAAATTATAATTTTGGAAAGAAAAATGTCATAACAGTAGCTTTTAATACTGAGTATTGCCACCTCTGGCTCTTATGACCGCTCGCATACGGTTTGGCAGAGATTCGATTAACCTCCGTATATAAGCCTGATCCAAATTCTCCCACTCGTCACGGAGAGCATTTGCTAGTCCATGCAGGTCCGCTGGGGCAACATTTTGGGTTCGTATCCGTCTGTGAAGGAGGTCCCACACGTGCTCGATAGGGTTCATGTCCGGACTTACCGCAGGCCAATCTAAAACTGGAATACCAACATCGTTAAGGTATTCCTGGACGATTATTGCAACATGCGGTCGTGCATTATCGTGCATTAACATGAATTCGTTTCCTATAATTGGCGCATATGGTACTACATTTTCTTCTAAAATGTCCGTTATATACCTGTGGGCAGTCAGTGTACCTCTGTCTACTGGTACTAACTCTGTACGACCTGTTAAACAGATGCCTCCCCAAACCATAATAGAGCCACCAGCGAAATTAGGTCTAGGTCTGATATTACACTGCGAATAGCGCTCACCGTCTCGTCTGTACACTGAGATACGCCTATCTGAGGTGTAAAGACCAAATCTTGACTCATCTGTGAAGAGTATATTGGCCCAGTCGTTAATGTTCCAATTTACATGTTCTCTGGCAAACCTTAAGCGAGCCACTCGGTGGTTCCTAGTGAGACGAGGGGCTGTTACAGCTACTCTAGCTCTTAATCCACTCTGTCGTAACCTATTCCGAATAGTTTGAGTACTCACACGAGTATTTCTGACTCTAGCCAAGTCGTTCTGCAATTGTCTCGCAGTTACATGTCTTCGACGTAATGCTTGTAGTAGTAAATAGCGGTCATCTTGGCGAGTAGAACATCTTGGACGACCTGGTACAGGTCTTCTACTGTAAATGCCTGTTTCCCTATATCTGGCTACGGCTCTAGAAACACTTGACTGATTGATGTTCATCAAATTAGCAACGTATGCTTGAGATCGTCCATCTTCGATTAAAGCAACTATAGCAGCCACTTGTTCTGAAATTAAATTGCTCATTTTAGTTTTAAAAGCGTTGGTACAGAACTCTGACTTCGCACTTTAAAATTTGTCCGTATAGGAAGACTTTCAATAAACAACTGAACAAACCTTACACATATGCATTTTTCTAAATGTGTTCTTTTAGAAAAAAAAAAAGTAAAAACGCTAAGTTAAATTATTTTGTTAGTGTTTTTATAGTTCACATACACGAGGCAAACTTTTTGTGAACGTATAAAAATATCTTGGTTCATAAATGCCCTTTTTTAGTTTATGCGATACTTTTTTGGCGGAGTGTATCTCCCGTGTCCGTACCCCCTTAAGTTCATCGAATACTGCAAGGTTTGCTGTTGCCATGTTCATTCTTCCTCTTAGTTTTCTCAGAACGCGAGTACAAATCTCCGTTTCAGATATATTACAACCCCGCCGAAATCATTTGTCACTTTTGAAAGCATACATACCGTATTGATACAACTTCTGTTACCAAGTTTCGATGATAAGAAAAAGAGTCCATTTAAGTTAGTATTTGAACGTGGATACTGGAAAAAGATATGAAATGATTTAATTTATTAAAAATAAGTGTTGTCTCCGTTTAATTGGTTTCTAATAGACTTCTGCCTATATTAATGCACTTGTAATTTTTACTTTACCAAAATTATTTTGACAATGTTAAGATATTCAGATGTACACAAGTGCAGATAAGGTTTCATTCATCCCTTAACATTGCAGTCAATAAGTCCCTTGCATTATTCTGTACTTTTCTGGCTTACTTTATATAAATATTTTAATTTTCTTAAACAGCCTCAATGGCCTATGAGGTAATCCTTTTTCCGGCAAACTTATTAATGAATTTATTGTCCCTAACAGTGTTCATGTCCAATGGTTTAACCCAGCAAATGCAAAAATAACATAAAAGGCTGTTCTTCCTTTTCGTTACATAATCTACACATAGGTTTATGTTTAAAGACTTCTATTCTGTACAGACACTTGCTCCAGTAAGCCGTGTCTTGTTAACAGTTAATTTATCACCGTTATAAGATGTGTTCAGTTGAGACCAAACACATGCCCAGTCATGTACTCGTACTGGGACGGTTTCTCCAACATCGCTCTATTAAATCTGGTACATTCTCATGATCCCATCAGCTAATGCGTTCGTACATTTAGGTTCAGTAGAAGTTTTGTTTAAGGTCTTTACTAGTTCATTTTCAGTTTCGTTACCCACTTCATATATTCATTCATTCATAACGTTAAGGTGGACACCTTTAGTCCAGGCACTTGCGCTAGATGCTCAGTGTACCGTCCCTATTAAATCTCTTTCTTCCACTCGAGCAGCTTGGTGTTCTCTATAAAGCCCAGTATCTTGCCCAGTGGAAACTTGAGAACCTTCGAGGGCTCCAATAGATCCTTTCCGAAATGTTTCTGCCGGAGTACTTTCAACTCCTCACATGTGCAGATTACATGTAAACTCGTTTCCTCCTGTAGCTCACATCTTCTGCACCACGGTTCGCTTAGTCGACCTGTGTTGTATAGATGCTTTTTCAGGGGACAGTGACCAGTTACCAGCCCAGTAATGGTTTTAACTTCTTTCTTGCTGCGTCTAAGTAGGGTATCGGAGAACTTAGCATCCCCATCCCCTATTAGCGCTTTGGCTTGGAGTTGACCTTCAGTCGTCCTCTATTTATTTGTGTTTGCTTTGTCTAGCCAGGTCCAGATCCCCCTTTTAGCAGAATCCTTAGTAATCCTACATACGGGCTCTGGACCTATAAAGTGTCTTTTAGAGCCCTCCTTGGCTGGTTCGTCGGCTATTATCTTGAGCTTTATATCCTCATGTCCCGGCACCCAAATCAGCGACACCGTGTGGTCCTGTGCCAGTGAATTGAGGGACTGTTTGCAGTCTCTAACTAGTTACCCACTTGAGCACCCCTTAAACACCAACACCCATACCAAAGTAACTTTGTTGTATTTAGCCAGGGCTCTAATGTCTTGCAGACATGCCTAAACTAGCTTGGAGGTTATCTGATAGAATATTAGCGCTCATAAAGGCGCCTGACTATCGAACATGATCCAAATCAACCGACTCAGGAGGTGCTTCTGCAGGCGCAGGTTTATATTGCTATCCCATTTGATGTACGATAGTGTATTGCCTTTGTGCCACATATCCTCTGCAAAATAAAAGTTTCGCCATACATACCAGCCCAAGAAAGCCTCTTTTCGATCTATCCGTGCTCCCGTTGTGGGTTTGAAGCCCTAGTTTCAGTTTAGTCTCCAATCAGTCAAATCCAGCACAACCTTGATGAGTTTAACATTGAAGGGTTTGGGCATCAGAAGTATTCAGGATACCCAATTTCTGCTACATTTTGATCTGTACGCCCCCAGTTTTGCCTTAATTTCTAAATATCTAGTGGGGATAGGTTTAGTTTCCATAGCAGCTGTTGCTGAACTTTTTGATGCTCCACTGCTACACAGGCAAACAAACTTCTAAGTCTTTGTGAATTTCATGATCGTTTGCTTCTATGTTATTTTGGTATACTAAATCAAGCAGCCATAAGCAAGCATGAGTCTTACCCTGTTATATATAGCCAATTAATAGTTCTGTGGGTTGTCATCAGAGTGTTGGTTCCAAGTTAGTTTCGAGTCAGGAATTTAACTTTTTAACTGAATTATACTGTTTCATCGTGAAGAACTGGTGTTTCAAATCTATCCAGATTGGTGGTTTCTTTACCTTCCCATGTTTTTTGGCATAAAAAAATAACTCTTTGGTTTTTTCTAAAGGGCTAGTGGTTTTTGTGAAGCTAGCAATACGTATGAGCTATATGAATCAATTTGTACCTTCTATATTCTTTTTTTGCATCTTTTCTTGATGTTTTAATCATTGCTAGGTTCTGGTGTTTGGTCAGGTGTACAATTTCGACAATGTTAACTTTGTATCCTAGTAAGAATTAGTTACCAAATATAAAGAGCAAACGAGATTATGCATGAATTATAAAGGTGTTACAAAGGTAGATTATGTAACGCAAATTAACCATAAATTATTCATTGGATCGTTCACTTTCTTTCTTGACTTTAAATAATTCCGTTTTACCTCTTGCATCGCTTTGATCCCTCCTTCTGTCCCTCCGTATGGCATTCGTTAACATTTGGATAGTGGCACAGTTGAAACGGACGCCTCTTCCGTAAAGGAAAACACAAATAACTCCTTGCCCATGTATAAATCACGCGAATAAACTAGGGAGAAAAAGGTTCACAGTCGGGTCGCTTTTCAGTACCAACGCTTACATCGTCAACTTGCAGCCCAACATCCCGAACTGCTTGCTCGAATATGGTAACTTGAAGCAATTGCCGAGAGTCATTTACGCAACCGAACAGAAAAAAAAAAAAAAACTCGGATCCATTTATTAACCAGTTTGTCCCACAGGCCGGTAGGAATGCAGCCGGCGATACCTATGCCAGAGGCACGTACAACATGCGACATAATACGCAACATAGGTATAAGTGTGTATCTACAAGTGAACTTTCATTATGCCTACGGAATTTTTACGGTCGATTAATTACGTTCACACAATCAAAGCCACAATGGAAAATGATAGATGCGCGCATCGATATTCTGCTCCTGTTATTGCGTCAATCTCCGTGTCGTGCTATATAAGCATCACGCGTATGAAGTTATTACTCCATTGAATTCAAAATGCACCTCTCAGAGACTGATAAAAGAACAGCAAAAAGATAAATGATAGAAACGGAGGTACTTAGAATCTAATGAGGAGAAAAATACAGAAAGCAAGAAGTAATGAAAGCAATTACAAGAACCTGAAGCACTTTGCACCCTTAATCCATCATTCATTAGTATCTGTAGTAGTAGGAAAAGGATTCTTGTCTGACGATGAGTTTCTTCTTCTTGTCGGAGCTAGTCCTAATTGTTTCAGGTGGAATCTACTACCTCTGCTCATTTGTCTTGTCATTCTTGTAATCTCATTGATTTTTCGTGCTATACTTTTTAATTGTTATGTGTATATTAACCTGGACCTTATTTCTATTTGCGGCCCATTTTAATTCAGAATTATTCTTGTCAAAATCTGATTGGCATAGATAATTCGATATTGTCACATTCAATGTATTATTTTGCATATCGATTTTGGATCTCAATTTTCCAATACCCCCACAGGCAATATAAGCGTACAACCCCTTCCACATTTAGGCATGCTGTGTTATATAAGGGTAGTATTCATCACAGTATTAATCCGCTTACTTGTCTCTTTACATATTTGTACAAATCCCGAAAAAATACAAATTCCGTTCATGGACTTGTCTACAATACCTTATTTATTTTCAGTTTATTTTTAGATGTAAAATATTCGTGGGTTTTACACATGCCAGTGAACGATAATAAATAGTTTTTTAATGCTTTTATAATAAAGATGCGAAATATATTTAATAGCAGGTGGTTGGTGGTTTCGCAGAACGTGTTCGAAAATGTCGTTGTACAAGTTATCAAGTTCGTTTCGGCAAATTCAAGCACGCAATATGCTTTCTCAGTTGAGTTTGCAGCCACCGTAGCTATTATGCTTGCGCAGTACTACCAACTGTACTATCGAAACTTCTACAGTTCCTCAACCTGACAGCGCAAAATGCATGTCGATATCACAAATAACTCTTGCTTTATACTATACCAAAGGTGTCTATTCCTTTTATAGTAACGCTGTATTAGCTGAATTATCGGACAATTCTGAAAATGAGGAACTTGAGAAATTAGCCATGATGATGATGATGAATCCCAGTATAGTAATAGTGATGATAATGAATCAGATCGCAGTAATAATGATTACTTCAAAGGAAAAAATAAGGCCAGCTTTTGGAAAAAATCTTCGATCAAATGTTCGAAAACAAAAAAGAAGAAGAGGCCTAAATCTAATGCAACGGACATCACAATAGACACCTTCTTCAAGTTTTGCGACCTAAATATCATAGGTCGCAAAGCTTAAATGTACCAATATTTACATATTAGCCCTATTATTCAATTATTAGCGGTCCAGAGATTGTAAACTTACGGCAAGCGATTAGCTAGTTGCATTAATTAGGACCTTATTTATGATTAGGAATTATAAAAGTGGTCGTGTGAATGTGGTAGAGGTGTGGACTTCAGATGAAATGGGTATGGAGATCCAACAAGCTGCAATGGGTTCGAAACGATTCCTTTTGAGTTGTCTAAGCTTCAGGGATTGCCAGGCGAGGTACAGACGTAGAAAGGCGGACAAACTAGCTCCCATGCGCGAAATTCTCGACTTCTCAAAAGCTTATAATTTGAATACTTAATGAAATCCTTTCGCAGAATGTATTTCTCGATGCAATTTATTCCTAGGAAACTCGAAAAATGTAGAATAAAAATGTTTATGCTTTGTGATGCTAAAACTTGTTACACTAGCAAATTAGAAGTATGCTGGGTGGTCTCTACTACGTCTCTAAGAGACCCGTCGATATTATGAAACGCGTAGTGACACCAAGTGCAAATTCTAACAAAAATCTCACCACAGACAATTGATATACATCTCAGGAGTTGGTAGAATATATGCTTAATAAAAAAGGAATATTGCTTGGGACAATGAGCAAAGAAAAAAGACAAATTCCTTTCGAATTTCTACCAAACAATGCAAGAGACGTCGGGTCATCCATGTTTGGTTTTCAGAAGGACTTTACTCTGGTTTCGTGCGTTCCTAATAAAATAAATCTGTAATACTTCTGTCAACCATGCATGGTAGTACTAAAGTAGATGGTGATTCACCAATTATGGTATTTAATTTTTACGCCAGAAATGGTGGAGTGTATACGGAACGCTGTCAAAATGAATCGTTGACTTCAGAGGAGTAAAAAATGGACAGTAACATTCAAAAGATGTTTTTACTGTGATAAGAAAAGAATCAGACCGCAAGAAAAGCGTGTGATATTTGCAAAAAAAAACAGAATTTACCACTCAAGAAAACATAAACTACTACTCTGTCTTGACTCCGCCAAGACTAAAAATGAATGAAAACAAATACTTATCTAGTCACGTACAATGTTTTGTTCCTGTTTTTTTATTATTATTATTAATGCATGACTGTTTTACTTTTATTTTATTAAAAATAGTTTAGTTTATAACAACCTCTACTTATTTTACTGCAAATGTGTTTGCGTTGCACCTATAACTTGACTTATTAAATTAATTTCGGAATTAATGTTTTTTTATTTGAAAATTGATCTAACAACCTTAGTTTCTTCAAACATTACATTACAAGAGGTTACATGGCATAACATTTTTTGGGTTCGCCCTGAACCCACGCGCTTGCTCGAAGCTTAATATTAGAATCGGTCTTAAATCGAGAATTCACAAAATTATCTGATTAAATCTTTTCGGTGTATTACAATATGTTTTAAACGAAATGTTTTATTTTCTTTACAAGAGCCTGTGTGCTCTTGTAGTTTGAAGATTGCCTTTCGGGGACACATGTAACATGATTAATGGAATCGCTCTTTGCATTTCCTAATAAGCTCGAGATTACGTTTCATAATACTAACAGCGAAATCGATGTTTAAAAAAACTGTGCGTGCATTGAATTTAATCGGTTCCATTTCAAAAACCCAACCAGAGCGATTTAAAGATCTAGAAAGCACGACGTATTTTCAATATATTTTAACTGTTCATGCCGATAAATATTACCGCAATCGACTATTAACAGGTTGCAGTCGGTAATTTGTTACAACCGTTGGTAATCAATTAGAGACGAAACCAAGCAACGCAATTACTCTTGGAACTCCAATAACAAATGCAACAGCAAAGCGACGCGACGGCATTATTCTGGACATGTGCGTGCTGTTTTCAACGTACAATTGCAGTTTCGCATGGTATGAAATAACTGTTGATTAAAAGGTATTGAATTCGGTCTTATGGTTTATATAAGTGGTTCAAGGCAAGGAAACACGCACCAGTCTATTACATTCGCATTTATGTATTTTTTATGTATCCGAATACTACTAGGGAAATTACATTAAACTATTGTGAAGATGGAATAGGATGTATAAGCAATTAAAAATAATTTTCTTTTTCTGGCGGTTTAAGAACCGTGTAACATGTCGTCGTTATTATAAAGTTCTTAAAACGACTTATTGCTAATTAGAAAGGTGCTCTTAGAGTGTTTATGACATCTCGAAGTTATTTTCAATTTTATCTTAAAACAAGAACTAATTTAACAGTAGTACCAGCTTACGTTTTGCATACTGCAGAAAAATGATTGAATCGAAAACAAAGTAACCATATTCTTACAATTAGATTAAACGTAAACAAGAAAATATATGAAATTCTTAGAATAATATTCACTTCTATATATATACGGGAAAGCAAAACTAATAAACAGAAGTATATGAATAATACGTGCCGTGCCTACTTATTATTAGTAATAACAAACGAATACTTATAAATATTAAGAAATCATTGTACTACCTAACCTATGTAAAGTATTTGTTGTATTTCAAAAACAAATATGCAATTAATGCTGAGGCGAGTACTACCTTAACAAAATGCGTTTTTAAAAAAAAAATTCGTGCAGAATTCTATAAATTCCAAAATTGTTATCATTGTAGTTAAGTACATCTTTTTTTAATGTCTGCACAAATAATTGAATAATCTAAAGATGAAATGATAATCTACTGTGTTGTGTATATAAAATGTACAAACACCAACCGGAAACTGTTTTCAAAAATAAAAATTAAAATCACAAATTTTTTAATTTAAGTATTCTTACAAACATATTTAAGAGTTTGCAAACACACAAGATATCTGATCACTGCGGGCTATACGATCTTATTTGTTGTTTCGGATATTTGTGGATTTCAATTTTCAACCGACAACTGAATGAATGAAGAAAAAATATAATATCTAAACATGCTTCGTTATTCTTACTCTCAACTCTCAACGTATATCTGCAAGTGTTTCTTCAGCGCCTGCTAAATTCCAAGAACGCAAAGAAGTGTGTAACCAAGTAAAAAATTTACTCCAATAAATCAATCAACACCGAATGGGAATCATGCTAATTACCGATGTAATTTCAGAGACAAAAAATGTGATCACGTGGTCCTTCTAACATGTGAAGAGAAGCCCTGATTATTGTTTGCAAACAAGTGAAACAATCCTGAAGGAGATCTTTCCTTTTTAGCCAATATATCTCGCAATAAACATACATCATTTTATTAATTTTACATAAGAAGCACCAATTTCTTCAAAAATAGTTTTAGGCAGTAAAGCGGTAAACTGTTTTAATCGCTTAGATTAGATTAGATTAGAATTGGGATGGCTTTGTAACCTATTTCACTGCGACGTTTTCAGATCTATTGTGATCTCCTTCACCCTCTAACTTTGCCTTCTTAATTAGGCCCAGGTATCATCTTTCAGAGCGGTTCTTTTATGCAGCCATTCGCTGCGGAGATCTCTACTCTCAGTACTAGAAACCTTGTCCTCGCCAGGCTTTCACAATGACACAGCAGATGAACTGGTTTTTCTTCTCTTGACAGAATCTGCAAGTAGCGTCATCCGCCAGGCCTTTGTTATACAGTCAACAGACCTACTATCATTTTGACAGTCTCCATGTCTTTACTCAGTAGATCTTTAGTAAACTCAGCCGTCTGTTCTCTTAAGAACTCTTTCGCCTGCCTTTGTCCTGGTGACTTTTACCACCATTCCTAGACTTGTTCTGTGTCCATTCGTTGATGGGCTTTTTAATTTGCGATTTTGTAATGCCGGAAGAAGGGCTAGCTCCAATAACTGACCTTGACGAACCTCGTCTGGCCAGATCGTCGGCCGCCTCATTTCCCTTCACGCCCATGTGACTGGGAACCCACGACGATGTTAGTTTGGGTGCCCACCTCATTTTGGAGTTTAGAGTCAACACTTGCTGACCTTATCGCTTTAAGTGTTGCCTGATTGTCGGAGAAGCTAGTAACGCTTTTGCCTAACTCTGACCATCTTTCCACTTCTCTGACACAATAATGAATTGCGACCACCTCAGCCTAGAACGCCGTCGTATCCTTGCTGAAGCCTATCGAAAGGGCCTCTCTGGGCTTCTCTCCGTATATTCCGGCTCCTACGCCATAATCAGTTTTAGAGCTGTCTGTATACCACCATGCCTCTATATCAGGGTGCGGCAGGGAAACTTGCTGATTTGAAAAGTCAATAAAAGAAAAAGTACTTCAAATATCGATTTAATTCTTTTTGTATCGTATAGTACACATTCTGAATTTTTGTTTTAAGTGGTTTTAAAAATGACATCGGGCAAATGGCGGCCCTCATTCGTGATACACTGATCAACCCTAGATTTAAAGTTGCGCTCCACTCTTTCGAGCATATCGACGGGAATGTTGGCGATGGCTTGGCGGATGTTGTCCTTCAGGTGTTGCAGCGTCCAGGGTTTGTCGTTGTAAACGATGGATTTAAGATATCCCCATAAAAAAAAATCGCAATGTGCCAAATCGGGGGAGCGCGGCGGCCACGGTACGTCACCCCTCAAGGATATCAGGCGCTCGTGAAAGTGTTCCCTCAAAAGCTCCATCGAAGTTCTCGCTGTGTGCGCCGTGGCTCCGTCCTGTTGGAACCATACGTCCCCAAGATCCATTTCTTCAAGTTGTGGAAGAAAAATGTCTCAATCATTTCTCTGTAGCGAACTGCATTCACAGTAACAGCGCGTTCATCTTCCTCGAAAAAATGAGGCCCTATTATTGCAACTCTCGACAATGCACACCACACAGTAACACGTTCACAATGAAGTGGAATGTCATGAAGTTCGCGAGGATTGACATTACTCCAATACCGCATGTTTTGTTTGTTAACACAGCCGGAAATGTGAAAGTGGGCCTCATCACTAAAAAACACGAGAGCATCGTCTGGCAAGTTACTGAGCGCTTCACATGCAGTTTGGCGAGAAGCGAAATCGCGTTCACTCAACTTTTGTACCACAGCCAGTTTGTAGGGATGAAACTGGAGTTCCTTGTGAAGAATTCGTCTCACTGTGCGATCAGAGATCCCCAGAGCAGCAGCGTGTTTACGCGCCGAACGCCGGGGAGAGCGCAAAAACGACTCCCTTACCCTTTCGACGTTTTCTGGAGTTCTGGATGTCCGTTGACCTCCTGGACCTTTTTTTTCAACACTCCCACTTTCCCTAAATGTGTTCACCCACGAAACAAGCGATTGCCGGCCAGGAACGGGACCCGCGGGATGAATATCGAACCGAGTTCAGAAGGCACGTTGGGTGTATTACAACCTGATATTTTTTTAATGACTTACTAACAATGAAAGATAACTAGTCTGCATTTCCGGAATTTAATAAAACTTAAGCGGTTTGTAAACTTTATAGAACTGTGTGAAATAGTGATTTTCCTTCTTTTGACTGACAAACGATTTTAGCGAGTGAAACTGCCTTTGAAAATCTAGGATTTTTGAGTATTACCATAATTATTTTCTATCAAATTTACATAAGAATTGATGCATTATGCAATATTTCGTCATTTTTAACAATTATAATATTAAGTCTTGAAAAATTGAGTTTTATTAGACAGGCCAAATACTCTAGGGAGGGGGAGGGGGAGGGGGGAGAAGAGCATTTATCCCTTAACGAAATCCAGTCCATACTCCTTCTCAAACATTAAAGCATTCAACTTGGATGAATAAGCAAACAATGGATGCGACCCCCATTTCCATCTTTATGTGTAAAAGGGCGGGTAACCGTTTCAGTATAGTGATTATATTTATTTTGGCATACAATTCAACACATTCGGCAGTGTTAAATATATCTTGCATTCCAAACTCATTTACTTTTAAGTTTGCTCCTTCAACCGAAGCAGATTCTGTGACCTTCAATTCATTATCATCTATTCCATGGGAGATCCATAAAATTGGTTATTTTTCTTGAAAATATTTCTGATCAAAAGCACGAACAATGAACTTCATATATAAACCACCTATAAACTTATTAAATACATACTACAAAATTGTTAATAATGTATCTATCTTTTCTTGCACCATCTATTTTCTTACCTACTTACCTACTCTTCCAGCTATATAATTAATTGTTTCTTTGAAACTATTTTCTGCAGATTCTAATCCAACCTACGTTTCTCCCCATATTCAACTGCTCTTATAAACTAAGAAAGTACCTTCTGTATCGCTATTACAGGTTTCTTCCAATATTTCTTCTTAATATTTTCTTTAATATCTTCCCGTATTATTTCTTCATCACTTTCTACTATTTCTGTCACAACTGGTCAATATTCATTCATATATTGCAACCCATACCTTGTTTCAGATTAAAAGCGGATGTTTTCATGCTATTGTAATGTTTAACCTATTGCCTGGTTACATATCGCATCCTTCTGAATAATTATATGCTACGATTGGTAATTGGATAATATTTAACGAAATTATGTACATCATGTTGTAAGGTATCTCTCATTTACATGGTTATTTATGACACATACCAGTGAGAGTCACGCCCATTAAGCAAATTGATAGTCTTTCAAAAAAGCTCAACGGCTATTCGTTATTTAATTAAACCTTATCGTTAATTTTTGTAGGCATGTGATAGCAAAAAAACATAATAATAATTGAATACCCAAAAGCGCTGGATTTGCAAAGGTCAGTTCCGCACTCTAAAACCATTTGTCAGCCGAATCCAGTACTTTCCATGGCCCTATAAGACCCAGAGCCCAACTCTCTTCGTAACTAGTATTTTGAGCTTCGTAATTTGAGCGCAATCTCATAAAAATAAGGATTTGAATAACATTACAACCTTTTTGCTTCAAATACATTTATTTAATCTCACAGTAGTTTAATATACATAAAATTAATAGCATGATTAATTAATTATTCATATAATCACATCGTGAATAAATTTATTCCTTTATGGTAATACCAAACGCCTATAGCGTATACAACCGAACAATCACTCGTTCACTGTGGGTAACACGGATTGCCGAAGCCTCCGGACTTGAAGCCGGAGTTGCGAACACTCCACTTTCAGGTAAAAATTAATGTCCGACTTGATCTCAGTTACCACTGAATAACGGCGCAGCCGAGACGGTTATTTCCGCTTTACTTTGTTTACGTTGTGCGTGCACAGCCAACCAGCAAGCGCAGGCAACGTCAAACGCTATTCGTGACGAGTTTTGAATGAGAGGAGACTCTTACATCGGTTTTTGTGTCACTGTTAGATAATATTAAAACGGTTTTTAGTGATGAATTGATTGTAGAAAAGTTTTGATGTGTATTCATAGTGTATTTCGATGGATTTGCTAAAATCTGATTAAGTAGGTAAGGTTAAACTAATGGAAAGTCTAATTCAATATCTATTTCATCGAATTGAAGAAGAATCATACTTTTAAGTACCTAGTTTCATATTTAAATATATTTATAATCATAGTTAATTATTGAGGTTAACAACTTTTTACGAAGCGTTATTTTTTACTGGAGTTCGATTTGACGTATACTTATGTTCATTTTATACGTAAAAGGTAATTGCTATACATATTTTGCAGAGCTGGTTTCAAATAGTATCACTTAAATTACCCGAGCCATACTGTAACTGGTGCTAATAGTTATGCGCTTAGTTTACGCTGAATCATTCGTTTAATTTTTAATTTATTAATAATTGCTTACTGACTAGATCTTTAAAAGCATTATATGCTTTTAAGAAATGGCCTTACAAAGTAATGACTATTTTAAAACGTTCTTAAAAACTTAGTTATCATGTGAGGATAACCGGCTTAACACTTAAAACCACTTTAAGTAACTTCAATTAATTAATAGCTTAAGTGCGACATGTTGCTATTCTCCGACTCCAATATTATTTTCTTTTCTTCTTGTACTATAGAAACATTGCTAAAGTTGTGAGATAAAATTACAAAACACTGAAAAGTAGGTTAAACCTAATTGTATTAAATTAAATCTTATTTCTGTATACTTACGTATTGGTGTTATTCTTTTCAAGGCTTTAAACAATAATGAGGCTTCCTTTGCACTATGTAATTTATTAATTTATTTCAAATTTCTTAAAATTTGCAAAAAGTTTCAACAAAGCTAGTGGATTATTAAAACTAAACCGAAAAAATTAAAACACCATGAATTGTAGTGGAGTTTATGCAGAAAAGCCAGAATTGATTAGCCCCTTAGGGAACAAATAATGTTCATTTTTACATCTAAGATCAGCGAATATTTTAGTATGAAGTACTATAAAAGATTACTTTTATTATACAAATAAGAAAGAAGTGAAACGTGACATGAATAATTATCCTGCACATCATAAAATGAATTCCTATTGTTCGATTGAAGCTGAGAAAAAATCTTATAATAATTACAATACATAAACTAATGCTTAAAATGTATATGTAGGTTAAGTTATTTGGAATACCTACAGTAAAATATTTTTTAAATATATATTTGTACACATAAATGAAAGCAGTTAGTTAATGTCACTTTTAATAGTTTTATTAATACTGTACTGTGTGACTTAAACCAGACACTTTGGGTATTGGTGAATGTACGTCTGTAACCACTAAAGAAAAGGTTAGAAAACTAATTTTCTAAAAATCAGGGAAAGCTTTGTGTTACTGAAAACACGATTTTGGTTTAAGGTTTATTTTTTACGTTACTTATATCTATCTATAATAAAAACGCCAGGTTTTCATGAGATAGTTAATCAATCATGAGTTCGATAAATGTAAGTGTATAAAATATCAAAAACCCACATTTAAGTAAAATAAAGCTTTGGGATATATATTACAAAATTACTTAAATCATATGGAACGTTGCCATGGTTGTTGATCGCATGTACTTCGTTCCATTTGATGTTTATATTTGTATTTAATTTTGATATATGTGGCACCAGAATGTACAACGAAGAAGTTGACAAAAATAGTAGTGAAGGAAATAAATTGTATTGACATGAAGAATGCCTATATATATTTAAGTATTCAATATTTATTGTTGTAATCTCCATAACTAAAACAGTGGAATTATGGTTGTTAGAAATTTACTAAAATGTTATTAAAAAGGAAACGTGTACTGAAAGCGTGCTTCCTGAGTTTTTCTGCAATTTTATAATATCTAATTATAATTGTTGGTAACTAAGTGTTGACTAATAATAAGTTAAACATAAATCCGTCTGCAGCATACGATTTGACCCAGAAAATTGTCTTTTCGTCGTAAAACAAATTAGTATCTATTATAAGTAGTATTTGTTACACAAATATCTGTCATACATATCCTTCTTACGCGTTTGCACAAGAAGGCATTAGATGATAGATTAGAATTGAAAATATGTTTAATTATAATAATATTATTTTGGCAAGCGGTTTAAATATTGAAGTAGGATTAACAGGTGCTTCGTACCCATAATTAGGATTTTAAAAATCAAAAAGTAATTTTATACATTTTATTTTTTTTTACAATAACTGTATTAGTAATTCAATAATAGAAAAGTTCAGGGAAACCTATCAAAATAACTATATAGGAGCATGAAATATTTCTTGTAAGATAAAACTTAATATATTAGTAATATAACTGAAAACACTAGAAAAAGCACAACAATATCAGTAAATATAAAATTTTACTTCAATAACGTCACAAAAATCGTTAAATATAGAAGATATCACAGAACATTAATTCAATGTCAAAATATGTTGAATTTTATATGAAGATCCCCCGTATTATATAACTAAATGCATTAACAGCATACATTTCTTGTAAAATAAAATAGTATATTTAAACACACAATGACGTTTATTGTAATGCGAGTACAAGTTTGGCGCGTGGCGGCGTGTGATTCAATGTACGAGCATTACAAGTAATTGTGGCATGTGTTTTTTATAGTATTTATTTTTAATTTGCACAGTAATCGCTCATATTCAATTCCGGTAAAAGCCCCACCAGTGCGTTAATAACTTATTACCGCACTGCGGCATCGTTTGTTTTAACTTTATTGTATGATCCAATTAGAAAAAACACATGCTAAAACATATCCTAACAGAATACAGAATAAATTCCTCATAACTCCTGTTTTTCATTAAACAAATTTGTTGAATATACTAGTGTTGAATATTATCGGTACTGTTTGTAGTTAGGTAGTAGAATCCGTTCTAATAGTAAATAATACGTTACGTCACCAAAACCCGCGCGAAGTGTGACGCTTAACATCCTCACAATAAGTCAGGCTACCATTCGTGGTTGCCCAGCAACGAAGACCGATTACCAATTCGTTCTTTGCATATATGATGATATGTACTCTTTACTATTGAAATGAACTCTATGTAAGTACCTTATCGGTATTGAATTAGTCCAAACCGTTTCTTAAAAATCGTTAAAAAGTTATGAGAAATGCCTGAGCAACATACTTGCTATAATGACTCCAAAAAAGAATTCTTTGTACAAGCTTCAACATTAAACTGCTTATTATGGAATGTTGGATTAATATATTGTATTAAACGTTGAACTACAGCTTATAATATACCAAGTATTGGAGTATGGTAAACTATATTTCTACATGATATTTTTATATTATAGTATTATAAGCATTAACCAATACTAGACGTTTATTTATTTATTTTGTGCATTATTAACGGTTATTCAACGTTTTGCTTGTGTTATTTAGGATATTAAACATTATAATCCTGCATTTGAGACACGTTTAAGATGATTACAAAAGTAAGTGAACGCCAAGTTGGGTTTCTTTTCAAAATATACGACTTTTTTTCTGATAAATTCAATAGAGTGTACGTTGTTTTTTCAAAAAAATTTTGTTCGACTTCTTTCGCGGAGGAATTGTTGTCTAGAAACAATTTATTTCAATAAAATATAAATGCAGATAAGATGTTTTTTGGAGTTCTGTTTTTTGTTCTCATATCGCATAGGAATAAAGTGTTTCAAGAAAATTAAAATTTAATAATATCACAAAGAAAGCGATATGTGCACCGCTGGTTAAGTTTAACGTCAGGTATTAGTAATTTTTCCTAGTTTTTCCGTGGTAATATATCGAAAAGGTTGTCAAAAAGTGCTATCCAGGCTTGTCCATTCCTCAAGTGAATACCAATCGAACGTTTATGCGTGTGCAATTTTTGTAATTGAGGTGATAAAGAAACATTTGCTTGTTTAAACAAACATCTTGCTTACTATATTTAAATTGATGCACACAAAATAACCGGAAAGAATATTTGCACGTAAATAAGCAAATGACGAAACGGCATTTTGTACGCACAAAGTTTCTTAGGCGTAAAATGTCAGTACCCAGATGAAAGCTACTTTTGATTCGGAAACTCATGTTGGTTTAACGCACCTGGCTTACTCACTGAAAAAACAAAAAAAAACAATATTTTTTTCACAAAAACGGGTTTGTTTTTTTTTTTAATCTTAGAAAAGAATGTTTTTTTTTGCATCACCCCTTACAGAATATGACTGATCCATGAAAAATGCAAAGGTGGGGGAAGAGATAATCATATAGAGATACAAGATTGAAATAGAGCTATATTAGTACAAGAAAATACTCAACAGGAGCCAACCTAATAGCCTTCTTTCGACTAATACAAAATCGCTTTCCTATGCAGAGATTTCTATAATTATATTTATCTTGTTGACACGGTGTAACTTTTTAGAACAAGTAGTGATAATTACAAAATTTAAAACTATAATTCCAATATTGGATTCTATCAATATTCATTTAACTTTAGAGCAAAGAAAGCAAACAATCTTAAAAGCACCACGGCTTTACCAAGTATCTACTATCTACGTTATAAATTATTACACCTCTTACTTGTTTAACTAATAACGGTCAATTGAAAGAGGTGTTAATTGTTAATTAATAAAAACCAGCGTGCTCGTTTAAACATTCCGCTGTTACTTTCTAATACAATTACAACGTGCACAAATTAAGTGTGAGTTAATTGATACGAACAAGTGCAACTACAGGCGGTTCTCTAAGCATTGTTTTGCTCCCATTATAAGACGCGTATTTTTTCACTGGCATTTCATATGATCAGAATATATACAATTAGTGTACGAATTGAAACAACCTGCTTACGATACACATCGAATTTCTACTCCCACACTGAATTATGACCTAGTCCAAGTCTATCATTTTATTGCTTGCTTAATTGTAATCCACGCGATCGGCTATAAAGAACGGTTGTAGACGGCATAGGTTTATTGGTCCTCTATTGGGAATCATATCCTTAATTACCAATATGTTTATAGCATTACCTAGAAATAAATGTGCAAACAAATGCGCGTATTATATCTATAGCAAACAGTTAATCGGGTATATATAGTCTGCGAGTACGCGAGGTTGAATGCAGAAATTCATTTTTTAGACTCATTTGTTCACCTTGAAGTCCTTGAATGCTAAAAAGACACCGGCGTGGTCTGGCATATATATGTATACGTTTATTAACATATTAAATACATAAGTTACGGATTCGTCCTTCAAATTAGAACGCGTTCCTCTGATAGACGTTTTTTTCGTATCTGAATTTTGCTTGGAATGTTTCTTTTGTATTAGCAGCGTTATTTTAATAGGAAACAGAAGATATCTGTCCACACTAAAACATTTATAATAGTATATAATAATTCGATTTTCAAGCGTAAAAAAGGGAAATTTGAAATTCGAAATCGATAACTAATCAATGTTTTCAGTTTTTCTAAAATAGTTTCATGTATTTTAGGTCATTTAATCAGAGACCAGAGATATTATTTACTGAGTATAGGTAATTCAATTCCATAATTTACAGTATTTATTTAACTTTATCGAGCATACATAACATGTATTTTAAAATACACATCAATACATTTTCACAAATTGCACGTTTCGCGCGAACTAGCTGTTGAATTATAAAACTCAAATGGAATACACGTTGAAGTGCTGTTGTAAATTATTATGCTTCCAGTTATTACGCATAATATTTAAACGAAATTGAAATTTATTTTATAGGTACTGCTTGAATGCACAGGCATTTGTGTTTCTACTCTAAATTAATAAATAAATATTTAAATGGCTGTAAACGAATTGAAAACGTTTGCGTTACGTAATTTTGCTGCCTTTTACAATTTACACAAATGCTACGATCAATTTGCGCTTTATTTATTTATTTACTTATTAACTATTTTTTTTTTGTTAAATACGCCTGGGTTTGCTATAGTAATGTTTAAAATATGGTTGTGTACAGAAAACTTTATTTAGATCTCGAGCAGTATTTAATTTAGAAATTGGTTTCAGTTAACACTAGAGCTGTTATCCGGATCCGGATAATTTTGGATCCGGATAATTTACTATCCGAATATCCGGATCTGAGTGCTATCCGGATCCACTATCCGAATCCGGTATCCGAAACCTCAGATCCATATCTGCTATCCGACACCTCGGATCCAAATTCGCTATCCCAAACCTCGGATCCAGATCCGCTATCCGAAGCTTCCGATCCGAATCTGTTATTGAAAATCACAAATTACAAATTACCATTCAGTTGTTCGATAATAATTTGTATGTTTTATGTATAGTTATCGGATCTAGATCCCAGCACCGAATAGTATATCCGAATTCAAGAAGCGGATCCGGATCCGAGGTTTCGGATAGCGGATCTGGGGCTTCTGATAGCGGATCCGGATCTGAGATATCGGATAGCGGATCCGGATCTGAGGTTTCGGGTAGCGGATCCGGATCACAGCACTAGTTAACACTCATGTACTAGTATTGATTATTTGTTAGTTTGTACAACAGTATGTAACAGAAAAAAATAAGTAAAATGTTAAGTGATTTGTTTAATGGTTTTTACAAAACTTTTTACATAATTTTAAAAACGAAGCAGAAAGAAAAGTTTGGTTTTAGTTTTTCTTTGACAGAAATTACTGATCGTGATTCATAGGTATTTATACAGTGAGAAAAAAAGTTTGATAATCATAAATAAAAATTTCATTATCGCAAGTAAAAAATTCAGCTGGGTATGGAACAAAAGCATAGACTTTTTAGCACTAGTCAAAAAGGAGATGTCCATCCCAGACGCGAAATCCATAACACAAGACTCAGTAGCAGTTCTCTTTATAACAGTTGTTGGGATAGGCAAGTCACAATCTAATATATTAGAGTGATGAAGCCGAAGGTTTTGCAAGGTATATTCTTTACAAAATTCAACTAGCGTACTCCCCAAATCCTTTTTAAATCCAGGATGCTATCGACCTGCTTTTCAAGTTGATATTGCCTCCTCCCAATGCACTGTTAATCAACCTCCAAGTATGTTCCATATCCCCACTGTATTGATGGAAGTCAACATTTGTCGTCGATTTTATCTCTTGAATTCCAATTAGCAAAAAAAAAGATTTTGGTATAGGTATATGATCGGATTAATTCAAAATGACAAAAATATGTATAACGTAACTAATTTGCGAGCAATAATGACAGAATAACTATCAAATCGCAATCGGACAAGGTCGGATAATCAAAATCGTATATTATTTTCTTAAAGCCAACCTGCTACGCATTTAATTCAACTAAATAGTATACCACGATCTTTAAATTGGCATGTAAAACTGTGCCCAACCAAGATGAAAGTAATTCTTCCATTTCTTAATTATACCTAAAACATAGTACCATGCGAGCACTAACGTAAAACCTCGTTAGTACGCATGTAGTAACATGATGTATGGTGGTCATGCGCAAAAAGCGGTAAAACTACCGATGCTGCCCGAAAACACTGGAGGTGAACAAAATTCAAATAATCATAGTTGTTGCAAGTTACTACTTACTGATGAAAATACATCAGTTTAATAGCAATCAGTATTGTTGTTACTCCTACTAAGTATATGGACATATGGTGTAGGTAAATACAATACCAATAACCACAAGTACTACGTTACTTACCACAAGTTTGTTTACGGCTATTACTCAAGACTTTGTTAATAACGGTATTGTTTACAGTAAGAACTTCCATTCAGGGAACTGGGTTTAGTTGCAAATATTAACTCAAAAGAATAGTTGCAATTAAAACTTTGTCTATGGTAAATGATTTTTGATCAGGTATACAGTTTACTTACCCAATTTTTCTGAGTGTAGCCACAATTTTTGGAATGATTTTTGTTTCTCAAAATAATATAAATGAAATAAAAAATGACAACCGGATGACAGCTAACTGGGTAATATTTAACTGTTCACTCCAATGAGATCAGAAAACATGATTTTAACGATCTGGTTTTTCAAGCAGTGGTATACGCAATATTGCACTCTGCCACAGAAATCTATTAGTGGGCTTATAAAATAAGCGGATTTGCATTGCAACAGACAGCCAAGCGCTACTGAGGACATTAGTGAAGCCCTGAATGTAATCCAGGCTGGTATGAGAATGTATTGGAGAACTGAATAGCCTAGGAAGCCGCAACAAAGTCACGTCACTGTGGGTGCCCGGATATTCGGGAACCCACTGTAAATTGGGTAATAGCATGATAGGGACAACATATCACATCCTATGTGAATGCGATGCTCTGGACGCGAAACGACAGGCAATTTTCGGCAAGCCAAACATGACCCCAGAGGATTACTTCAATCGACCAGACAAGGACCTGTACAGATTAGTACAGGGCACCATGATATTGGCATGATTCAATGATGGTTCAATGATTCTTTATCAAATATCTATACATAAAAAAAAACTGAATACACATAGGGGGAAAAGGGTAAAAGAAATAGGACATTAAACAGTCAAAAAGTCAAGAGGCTGCAGTGTTTCCAGATACTCCATGTCAGACAGTTGCCACAAAAACGAAATACCAAAAAAATTAATAGCAACAGTAGTAGTTGGAATAGCAAAAAACCTAAAAAGTTGCGATAAAAATAGATCTGTATAACCACCGAAATCATAATCTAATAAGTCTAATCTTAGATGTTCGTGCTTGACAAAGTTGATTCAGTATCTGAGGATAAAATAAACGAATGCGTTACATACAAACTTAAATAAATTTGATTCCTGTCAAAGATAAATAGTAATTTGAATGTGGAAGCAAAATGCCAAGTCTAAAGGTCAAAAGAATGTGAAAAACTAAACGTTTCTATCAGAAGCAATAGTAGTAGGTCAGCAGATAGTAAATTAGCTCTGCAGCACATATCTTAACACTGAAAACAGATAATTCAGAAATTGCTATGTATATATTCTGATAGCCAAAAGTCAATGCCCCTGTTAGATTAACGTATACTGGACTATTCGTGATTCTTACGTACTCACATAATTAAAAGTCGTCTTCAATACACAATTATAAAACACACATTACGTTCACTGTCTTAATTATGATTCGCCTTACATATCCGACACAATCGAAGCTAATTTTTTGATTTCTTTTATTACGTAAGAAATTTGTAACGTATACTTGCCATATTATATATGCCCGTACTATTCAAGAACGTTACAAGTTACACGCGGTGTCTGCCTACCGCATATTTATCCGTTAAAATGGCGTTCAGGTTTTCGATGTCCTTGACCCGTAGTAAATATGGGACAGACCACCTGCATTTTAGAGAAATTTAAGACGACCGAACATATGCATCTGGGCTTTTGACTAAACTCCGTCCTATACGCATAAATTACCTTAAATATGTATATGTGGTCTAATATGACGTTTATGATGGTACAAACGTGCGACAGCAATTATAGCGCCCATTGAATCTTGGGAAAGTTCTAGTAACATAAATTTGATATCTATGCGACCCAAATGTTTTACCACCAGCAGGTAAAATGTAACTATAATTATGACGTGGATACGCCATCGTTTCTGTTACAATAACGCTATTGTTGTGCTCCTATTGAATTCGACCTTTTTTTACAATTAACTCTTCGTCAGAGAGAATAACGAGTTGCACTTCATTGGCGCGAGCAGTTTTTGAATTCGCTCTAATATATTGCGTCGTAAATAACATTTATATCGTGCCGTGTTCTCTAATGAGCGCGTATACTAAGCCCGTGTAAATGCAAAGTAATAATTAATTCTAGGTCAACATGCGGAGAATCGCCGAAGCGTACCTGCTGAACGCAGAGCAAACGTAATTGATAGGTCATTGGCTGCTATTGTCGGGATTTATTTGTCCTCTTCTCCATTGATTCAGGTTAATTATTAGTCGTAGCTGATCATTGAATATATAAATAAATTTAGCGTGTACAGAACCTTGAGGTTTTTTTTTTTAAATACAATGGTATTTACGCCAAAAGATTTGTGGCCAATTACATATTAATTCTCCATTGTATTTTAAGCCTTTGTTTTCATTTGTTGTCGATGATGGCTACATGTAAATAATGTTATTTCTTTTTATTTAAATTTCAAATGAGGTAACCAACGCCCCTCTCACTGCGTCATCTTCAACAATGTCGAAGATTCATGAACTCCACGCTTTTCCGCATCGCTGGTTTTTTATATGTTTATACTTCTTCAAAAAAGTGCACATGTGCTTCAAACTCGGGATACTCCCATGTTAGGGTACGAAATTGTCATACCATTAGTTTTCCGATTAATATAGTGGGAAGAATAAGAGTAATATTTTTCCTATGAACATGAACAAAGTTTTTAAAATTTTGCAAAAGAAAAAGGGTCCTAATGAAGTAGATATTGCAATAGCTGATATTGTAATATCGAGTACATTTGAAAAATATCTACGAACAACAAGACTTAAAGAAACTGTCACAACCCCGAAAAAGAAAAAAACCAATGGGATATCAGGTAGAAGTACTGGTGAGAATGGTGTAATACAAGATAATACTGACAGAAAGAAAGAATCCAATTGAAAGAACAGTTGAAAATAAGAGAAGGTCACAAACTTGAGACATTTTATTTATTTATTTTTCTCTGAAAGGGGATACCTACATAATTGTAATTTAGTACTAACCTTTTTCATAAAAATTAAACATTTATTGCATGTTCGAAACGGTTTTACAGCTCGAAGTTGAATACTGTCCCAAGTAAAGACTGTTGATAATAAAGTTTTGGGTATTCTTTAGTTTAAGCCTTTAAGCATGTTATTTGTTCCATCAATTAGATACTAATTTGCACGTTTTCTCATTCATCTTTTATCTCAGTCCGCAAAAAGATCAATTTTTATTTTTTGATATTCATTCACTTGCCACCTTATAGCTTTTATTCACTATACTTTACAATTGACATAACCTTTTCAACTTCTTCCATCTTGTAGTCAAAATGTCAGGGAACGTCAATCGAAAAGTATTCTTTCCCCTAAAAAAATAATGTCTTAAATTGGAAGCAAACGTTTTGACAAACTACCTTTTGAAAGGTAGTTAACTTTTTGGTTTAAAACAGGGTGAGACGTGACAATTTCAATGACAAGTTATCAAAGAACATTCAAACACTTTCGACAACCCAACACAGTCTTAAACTTGATATCACCTGTTCAAAACGATTGTCAGAATAATTTGGTATACATATATTTTCCGTTACAGAAAGTTTTTTGGAAGGATAAATAGGTGCGTTATATCTTATTATACTATTCGTTTTTCTCGGAAAGCGATTGATATTTTTTAACGGTTCATATTGTATTTTATTTTAAGAACTTAAATGAAGGGTGACCAGATACGAATTCCCAACATTTGCACATGATAGTTTTATAATAATTGGAAAATAGTAATTTTATTTTCTGCACTTTTTAGACAGCTTTCCAAATATCCTTTTAGAAAACGTTTTACAAGAACGTTGATTTGCTATAGCCTATATGGTCGAATTCAATTATATATTTAAAACGATCATGTGCTAGAAATTCAAATGGAAATAATATAGCATCTGTTCAATGTTCAATCAGTAAGAATGATACAAAATTCGCGCATTTGTGAGGTAGCGATAGCTGGATCTCCTATGGAATCTTCCTTATCATCAAGTAAGCAACACTTACCTCATTGTGTAATAACCAACTAGTTATTGTGATATCACTATCCATTCGTTTTTTACTTTTATTTCTTTCGATTTCTTGGCGTTTTTAATACAATACTTTTTAGAACATATAAGGAATAGGCCAAGCACAACTTCTATAAAAATTTCCTACAAAATTGTTGACGAAAATTATTACAACAAACTGCGCAATTGGGTTATACAATTTATGTTAACATAATTTACATATATATTAAAGTAACACAACATACAGGTCACTTGTTGCAAATAGTACGTTCACCTCACTGGCAAAAATTGCAACCACCCTACTAAAATACTATAACCTCCCATTGTAAATTTACTGCTACGTTTACTGAATACAATTTACATTAAGTAAGAATTCCAACAGTTGTCAAAGAAGCATAGCGCCATCTTTACGACAATTTCTGTAGTATCACATATTTTGTGGCTGGACTATAATTATCATGATACATCTGCTATATAGGTATAAAACTTTGCTATAATACAGTTGCAAATAATCAACAAACACTTTTAATTGCTGATATTAAACCGATCGTTATATATTTGTATTATAGAGGTAATTAGCTGCATTAGCAGGCACACATATTTTTCCTTCTAGCTATTAGACAATTTTCTCTGCGCAGTAGTAATAATTGCAAATAATCGTCAAAAGATCTTTCACACGATTTCCACTTTATCAGGCGCAATTTATTATATTTACTAGTGGTAAAATTGTTTGTAAAGCATTTCACCATATTTTGTAGAAGGACAATCTTCTAACAATTTTATTGCTTTTTTTTGTAGCTGTGGTATAAGAAACTGCAGTGTGTTACTGTGAAATGTCGTGCAATACTAGAATTTGTTGCTGCAATTTCCGTCAAACAGGAAAACGTAAATTTTACTATATGGATTTTTTTTCTGTGTTCTAATCTTACAGAATTTTCAAACATGCGAGGACTTAGCAAGAAATGAAGTAAGAAAATGTTCGTACAATGTGTCAATTTACGTTCCTTACGGCTAATTTCGGCAACAGACACGCAACAAATAGGCGTAAACTAACTTGTTTACTATATACCGATCTTTATATAGTACATTGTTTATATGCCTTTCTTCATGATAATCATAATATATAGTGCCATTAGCGTACGTATTTAATCTTTAAGAGAATCTGGTAATATCAATTCATGGAAATGCTATTTTATATTAATGCATTCCATAAAAATCACTCTTACATAACACATTTATTGTTACGGTTCTCTTACGCTAGAATTTTCTAGCGATTAAAAACATTTTTTTCAATCATTATGAAGTAAATGACGACATAATAATCATATGACAAGTGTAACGAATTTTGTAACCGGTAGACACCATAATTATATCAAATTTGGGGATTTATTAAAAAAATCGTCCTAATTTTCTGTAACACTGACGAATTTTATCGGTTTCGCTCCAGTGATATGATTTTTGACATGTCTTTCTTAAAATAAAAGAAGCAAAAAATAAATGTATACCTATTTTTTTTTAATTGGGAAATATATATATTAGCCTTGCGTATTTAAATATCATTATTACTGTCAAAGTTTTTGTTCCACTACAATGTATAATGAAGCCATTAATCATTTAAGAAAAAGTACATTAACTCTTATTCTCAACAATTGTTCAATTAGCACATTTTGTTGATGACCTGCCTACTTTGATGCGTAATTGGTACATTCTGAAATAAAGGTTCTTCCAGTTAGCAGTTTCGTTCACGCTTTCCAATAAGAAAATGTGAAATGAGCGTTTTACGTTCTGTTGTTTTGGAAAATTAGCTGTTTCGAATCAAATGTAAAAGTAGGTGGCAGGTAGATATTTGCGATGGAGAATGTATTACCCAATTTTATGGAATGGTGGTTACGGAAATTATATGGTAGTACCTAATTCTATTAAGACATGCTAAGAAATGTATGTTGATTGATTTGTGAGATTTGTTCTTTAACGTTTTTGCCTATCATGGTGCAGATCACGTTTTTAATTCATTTGAATATAGTGAAAAGTTAATTAAATACGTATGTATGTAAATGGCGCAAACGATTGCAAGCATCGATTTTATCTTGTCTTGATTGTCTTAGTTTTATTTCAGATATAATTCATTCATCCTCATATGTAGTTAGATTATATTTCCATTACCTGTTTATTTATTTCTTTATGCATCTCCTGAGTTGTGTTAATAAATTTTCTTTTACCGTTTCACATTACATATATCTGCTTTAAATCTTTATTTTCCAGTATTCAAATAAGTTAATTAATATTTATCTCTCCCTTTTGGTTTAATTATCAGTATGTAAAATTGAACACTACAATTTTTTTTATTCAGATACTTTTTGTTCCCTTTACTCGCTTCTTGTTCTTGATTTGCAATCAGTTTCTCTGTTATTTTTTTTTGTAATTTTAATTTATTGGTAGTCTTGGAATTTTTCGTTTTTACAAATCCAGTACTTTGCATTTCTTCTGTGCTGAAGTCGGAAACAAAAATTTTTTTAAGGTAAACTTCTGCAAAGCGGATGTGATTTATTCACATTAAATTATTATTATTCAAAGCACGATATCAATCATGGGTACTATTAGTTTGTAATAATCTAATATTTATTATTTATTGTAAGAGTCCATCACACTGAACCGCCATTAAGAATGTAAGATTAGTTTCGTGGCATACTGAGGTACAGTTAACCATTTGTCAATTAATTGATTGGGCGATTGTTTTCAAAACACAAGCAATACGTTTTAATGTTGAAGTTCTACTTAGACTTATTAATCTACAGTGTATTTAATTTAACATGTAACATCATTTAGTGATTAGGTACAGCACTGTTTAATAATTAAAACTACAAAAAATATTTAAATAGGTTTTTTCATCATTCTCAATACAGACAGAAAGCGTTCAAACTGGTATATTTGAACGCTTTCCGTCTGTATTGAGAATGATGAAAAACCTATTTAAATATTTTTTGCTGTGTACCTATCGATTTCCCTAAAACAAAAAAAAACATTAAACATATTTGTGTTTGCATATCCTGCTGTATTGCTCTGTAAATAACACGTACTGTTTTTCCGGAAACACAAACAGGATTTTTACGTTTTACCGCTAGGATATTTTTACAAATATAGAAAGCAAACATTTTTTTATTCAGGACAATATTTGAAGCTGACACATAAAACTAGTTGCAAAATAAATATTTCTATAGGTATACCGAGAGTTCGGTATCCTTTTATTCACACTAAGAATTATTTGATTAAAAATTACAAGTGTAGCTTAACTCTGTGTAGTTACAAAAGAAGGGGATTATTCAAATCACCAGTTTACAATTTTTTTTTTTTTAATAGATTGCGGCATTAATGCGAAAATTTTATAAAATGATCCCATGCAAAGAATCACTTAAAAATATTTGAATCTTTCAGAAACTTTTTGTTAGATTAGATTAGATCAGATTCATTGTTCGTCCAAGGAATACAAAAAATACATAATGGACATGTCAAATTCGATACAATAAATAATATAAAAATAAATATATGTAGATGTAAATAAAATAAGTATAAATACGAAAGTACAAAACATAAACAATATTACAACATACTAACGCTCAAGGACAGCTACAAATTCATCGACGGAGTATATGCAGCTTTGGAGTAAAAATTTACGCAACTCAGATTTAGATAGTTTTTTATTGAGTTGATAACTTTAAAGGCACTTGATAAGAGATTGAACAGCCGCAGGAACAGGGTACCTTTGGGTTATACGAAGCCTATTTAACGGCAAACGGAAGTTAGAACTAGACCGCGTGCTACACGAATGGAAATGTGAGTTCAGAGGATAAAGTTGTCCCGCTTAATAAATATGTGGACAAGGATCTCCAGAATATTTACGGAGGGCAGAGGAAAAATACCAAATTTCTTAAAGAGTGGTCTGCACAATGTGGTAGCGCCGATACCTGCTGTGCAGCGAATTATGCGCTTCTGAGCAATAAAGACTTCATGCGCGTAAGTAGAGGCTACCATTGAGGCAGAGGCAGGAGGGGGATGCCCGCAGGGTGGAGTTCTCTCTCCCCTGCTGTGGGCTACCCTGGTAGACGACCTAATCCGGAAGCTGACCGGCAAGGGATTCCATTGCCTTGGCTATGCTGACGACCTTACAATAGTCGTCAGAGGGCGGTTTCCAAAGGTTCTGGTGGAGCGTATGCAAACCGCTCTTAACACAGTGGACAAATGGTGTAAACAAGAGCGACTTTCAGTCAATGCTCAAAAAACACAGGCTGTCACGTTTACAAGAAAAAGAACGCTAGAAGGCTTACAGCCACTAGTGATAGGAGGCGAACGAATTCCATATGTCAAAGAGGTGAAATACCTGGGGGTATGGTTTGATCAAAGGCACACATGGAATTCACATATCCAGAAATTGACCACCAAAGCCACCATCGCCCTGGGTAGATGTAGGAGGTTGTGTGGAAAGAATTGGGGCCTTAGCCCCAAGATGACTCTGTGGTTATACACAAGGGTAATTAGACCCATGTTAACGTACGGAGCAGTTGCATGGTGGCCAAAGGCGCGGCAGGCGGGGGCGGCCAAAGCGCTGGGTGGCGTGCAAAGGCTGGCGTGCCTATGCGCCACGGGGGCGTTGAGATCGACCCCTACCGCAGCGATTGAAGTAATTCTGAACCTGCCACCATTACATATCTTTGTACAAGGAGCCGCAAGGTCCACAGTACACAGACTCTTACATAGTCAAGTACCGATAAGTAAATCGCACGGGGCTGACTATAAAAAGCTGCTAGACGAACTCAAGGAGGCACCTCTTTTAGGATTGCTATGCGATGCCATGGTTCGTACCCCTAACCTAGATAGGAAATATCAGGTTATAATACCAGATAAGAAGGACTGGGAGGCAAGTGCCCCGGTAAGAGCGGACTCAAACTGGTTTACTGACGGCTCTAAAACGGACTACGGCGTTGGAGCGGGTATTTATTCTAAGAAGCCTAAAAAGGCTCTTTCGGTAACCTTCAGCAAAGACACGACGGTGTTCCAAGCTGAGGTTGCTGCAATTCATCACTGCGTCCGAGAGATAGAAAGATGTACCGAACCGGGTAAAAGCGTCGCTATCTTCTCTGACAGTCAGTCCACACTTAAAGCGATTAGCTCCGCAAGCGTGGACTCTAAGCTGATTTGGGACTGTGTAAGCGCCCTAAATGAGGTGGGCACCCAAAGGAAAGTAACCCTAGCCTGGGTCCCTAGCCACTCGGGCGTGAGAGGAAACGAGGCGGCGGACGAGCTAGCCAGGCGAGGTTCGTCAAGGCCATTCGTCGGAGCCGACCCCTCTTTCGGCACTACCAAATCGCAAATTAAAAAATCCATCAATGAATGGATATATAAACAGTCCAGAGAGTGGTGGCAAAAATCACCGGGACAATGGCAGGCAAAAGAGTTCCTAAAGGAGCAAAGGCCTGAACTTACGAGAGATCTACTGAATAAAGACAGGAAGACTGTCAAAATGATTGTAGGTCTGCTGACTGGTCACTGTAGACTGAATAGGCATATGTACAACATAGGCCTGGCAGATGATGCAACCTGCAGATACTGCCAAGAGGAGGAAGAAACACCAGTTCATGTGCTGTGTCATTGTGAAGGCCTGGCGAGGACAAGGTTTCTAGTAATGGGGGAGGTGAACCCCACAGCTAGTAGCTACATAAAGAAGCCGCTCTCAAAGATGATAGGCCTAATTAAGAGGGCAAAATTAGAGAGCGTCCTCTAGGAAAAAGGGGATCACAATAGATCTGAAAAGGTCGCGGTGAAATAGGTCGATAGGCCACCCCAATCCTAATCTAATCTAATCTAAGTAGATGAGCCCCAAAAGATTATCCCGTAAGTTATTCTGGAAAATACCTGACCATAATAGAACGTTATTAAACGATCCCTGCTCAGTACACTGTTAGGGCTCCTAACAAAAAACGGTGAAACTGATCGGATATGATACATGAAAAAACGGTATAGGAAACACCCCAGAAATTACAAAAAATGTTGTCCAGAACTGCCACACCACGTATCGGTCTAGTAAGTACAGCAGATAAATTAAAAGTGGTTAGGAAATCAAGAAATTAGACACATTTAGGATTATCGGTTATCTCAAAGTGAATGTTGAAATCTTCAGTCAATATCAGATATGAATTTTCGGTATAAATAAACTGTAACACATCAAATACAATTTTCGAAAAGGTAGGCACCACACAACTCTACATCTAGGTCGCGACAAAAATCATCCAAATTGAGGAGCATCGCACCCATTAGCGTAGAACGAGCCCAAATGCCTACTCCACCATGACAGCCAACACTTCTACAAAAACTCCACATCAGTTCGAAATTGCAAAATGAAGAAAAGCAATGGACTCAGCGCGTAACCATATCTCAGTTACGCATAGAAAATTCACATTTGTGTGCCCAATGTCCAATTCGATTTGCGGAACCTTCGAACTCGTTAGCCCTTGAATATTTAGTAACAGGTTATCTATGCTGTCTATACTATCAATGAATTTAGATATAGGTAAATCGTATAAATGTACCACGTTTCTTCCACACTATAAACACATTTCTGTAAATTCACAGAATGTCACATGGGTTATATGTGGCCATAGTGGATTGAGTAAAACTAAATTCATGTAATGTAGATTTACAGAGTATTATGTAAAGTTACAGATCTTATTTTACTTTACTTATTTAGGAAATTTTATGGAGAAATAGGTGAAAACTCAAGTATATTTTCATCAATTTTCCTCAACGGACTAAGTATAATATGAAATTTTAACTGTAAGACTCTGCGAATTAAATGTACTAGTACACATTACGTAGTAGTAACCGCTATTTAAATTTGCTGCGATTTGATATACTATAACATTACATATAATGTGAATTTAGGCATTGCAATGACTAAAATAACTACATTTGTTCTGTAATGTTATGCGTATCTTTCTCTCGTATAGAATGTCTAATTGAAGCAATATATAGTGAAGCAAGAAACAATTATCATATGTATTACCAGATGTGCATTCGTGAAAGTGTTCTCTACAATTTAAATTTTATGAAAACTATTTTAAATATAGTGTTTGGAAATAAAACAAATATATAGGGCGCGAAAATATAATTTGGCCTACCAGAATAATAAATTAATGTTTTTGTACTTTATTTCTTTTTTTATAGTGCAAAACGCACACTCCGTCGGTCCTCCGGAGCAACAGAACAACACGCATTACATTCAATTTGAATTAGGTTATTAAAATTTATAGTTGTACGTAACAAAACTATGAATATTATTCTTAATAACATCGGAAAATAATGAAATCAATTTACATTTGCCCTTTTTATTTAAATGAAGACCAGAACCAACAAACATATTTTTGGTCAAAACAGCGTTACTGTCAATAACTGATACATCTAAATCAGCAAAATTTTCGGAAAATTTATCAGATCAATTTATCATTTATATCAGAAGTTATAAAAAGAATAAACAATCAATAAACAAACAGTAATAATAACCCAATGAAAAGTATTACGTGTTGGAAAAAAATTATAGCAATAGCTTTTATGGCAACATAAGTGGAGAAAAATTTAATAATGAAAATGGGAGAATCAATGTTTAAGTCTAATGTCAAATGCTTTTGAAAAGTAAATACCGTGTTGTTCTTTGTAATTCAAATAGATAGAGATAGATTCTGTTACAATACTAAGATTTATTATGATGCATTAAACAAACTCATACAGTCTTTCTAATCTAAAATATAGTGCTTCACATTTCAGCACTTCTATTATTCCTTGAGAAAAATGTGCGAACATCATTCATCCACGTTATTCTATTATAATCCGGTCCATAAACTAAAAATATAGCATGTTAAAATAATTTTCTTAAGCAGTAAACGTACACAGTATTTACTGCATCATATACCGCAATATATCCTAATATATGCAGTCGACAACATAGCGATATACATAAGATATAAAAACCCTTTCAGGCTACAGAAACATATTTTTGAAGCGATGGCACACAAAGATAACAATAAGAAGAATCTCCACGGTTCCACGTTAAATAAATATTATTCCGTACACGAATCTTTGTTATACCGTTATTCACAGAACACTGAAAGTTCTCGGTTTGTCTCTTCCGCAAACGTACTCGGTTATACACTTCGAATACTTATAATAAATGAAACGTAACTGCACTACGCCATTATACGAACAGCACGCCTCGAAATATAAACAACTTTTCCGTTAGTAAAAGTGTATTTGGAATATCTTCTGAACGCTGCATTTTTATGAGTTTGCAATGTATTATTTCGCGTCTTTCCATTGTAGATATATTCGCTTTTGAAACGTTAATGTAAAAATAAATTAAATTAAAAGCAGAGTACATTTTAATATGTACGTGATTCTTTAAAATAGATTTTATCAGGTATCGGTTATAAAATCTTCTATGGTTCATTCTAATCTACTTATCGTGTAATATCCATTTAGAAATATGCAACTTTTACTTATGGAAATGAAGTAGCTAATGGATATTGTATTGGTCTGGTGTGTATTTTGATACAATTTCGTAATATGCGTTGATATATTGTTAATGAAATAATAGTAGGCGTTTATTACGTCCCGCTGAGGTATCCGCTCCACTATTTTCACTTTCTATCACAACGAGAAATAACCTGTTCAAAGCACATTAAAACTAACAATGCTAAAGGTATGTTTCTAAATACACAATTATGTTTGAATTTCTCCTAGACTTTAGTTATTTCTTGTTACCAGAGAGCGGCGGTTTTAATAGCGCAGAAACGCTTAGGCAACAGCCGCGGCAAGGCCATTAACACAGTCAATAGGCGACTAGAGCCAAATGAGTGTTATGCTTTCGATACGCACTCTGATTAAAAATAACGAAAAGCAATACGTCGCGTAAAAATAAGACTGGCAATTAGAGCTACCACTCATTGTTCTTCGATGCAGAGGAATGAATAATTAAGTATTTTTCTAAATTTTCGTCGACAAATTGTCTTCTTTTCAATGTGAAAACATCTTTAAATCGCGAGAAGGATCTTTCCACATCGCAACTTGTTATTGGTGCAAATACAAGAATGATCAATTAAATTTACTCTCTAGAAGGCCATGAAATTTGCCACTATAAGTTTAAGAACGTAAGTTGACTTATTCTGTGGCGTGCGTGTGGTGCAGGTTATGTTATGCCGTTGACAGATTAGGTTTTGTCCATAGAGATGATAGAGTGCTGATATTGAACTCAAAACTGCCATCAATTGAAATGCGCCATATTGGAATACAGCCGTCATCAATGACGTCGGTACCATGGCGGATATTCAAATAAATAAAGTTAAGGATATCAATAAATTTTAATAGCACTTGGAATTTGTAATAATTAGTACCCTTAGATTTTATCCTATGTATTTTATATGGCCTTGTTTTTTTTATTAAAGTTGTGGACAACTTAGACCTATAAACAGTTTCTAAACTTGCGATTAACTGGTAACATATACTTCATTCGTTGTCAGGTTTAATAAGAGAGAAAAGAAAAAATTTCTTTCAACGCCATATAAAAATACGTAGGAAAAATCTAATACAAGTTTCATAAGATCTTCACGACTTGTCATAACAATCCAACATTGTATGTTGTCTTTAGGAGTAAATAATATACTGCGGTAGTTGTCGTATAATTTATTGATGATTAAATAATATTAGTTACTTAATTCCTTCCTTATTGATTTACCTTGTATTTTTTCTGTAAACTTCTTCGCTAATTATGAAATCTAATTTTGCTATAAGACGATATTATGGTTTTACTTAAAATTGAAACACGAGTTTCTTCCAGAGGTGACATATCTAACAAATGATGGGATAAACTAGAAAAAATATTTTGGGGAACATGACTTGATAGTAAATAAACAAAAGTCGTTAGGAAGTTTTCATCTTGTGGAATCTTGTTTCCTGTCAAGACCATTACTTTCCGAATTGGTTTTTCGGTGAACTGGCAAATATATCGTACCTCCTTTGATCGGCAGATTAGATTTACCTAAGAAATAGTGCAGAAAATTTAAAGAAATGTATATGTTATACATCATTTATTTACCTCTACCCTTTGTTTTCAGGAATATCAAGTGATTCTAAATAAAAATATCCTTTTTTAGATTTTCTTTGTCCGAATTCAATGTTGGAATAACTCCCTCTTTAATTCGCGCAATCTGTCCCGCTCTATAAGAATCCTTTTCGAAGAAATGTAATGAACAAACATATGCACGCTTACTTTTGCTGGGATTTATGGTAGTCCCTGTAACAGTAATCCACACAAGAATGTTTGGGCAATCTACAAAAAATTATTTCACATAGAAACACTGAGTATTATCACAATTTCAGAATATTTTTAAGCTATGGCATTATTCTGCAATTTACATATGAAAAGTTAGTTCTCCGTCATCTTTGTAACTATTGCTTTAGCAGGATTTTACACGACACGATGGCATAACTTTTTTCAGGAAAAACTACCTGGATTAATTACCACATAAGCCCAATTATTAATGCTATAATATGCATAGTTACACATAAATCAAAAATGTTTGGTGAATAATTTATAATATTAAGAAATAGTCCGGGAAATAATAACACAAAGAGAGTAAATAAAACAATCGATCTACAAGGTTAGGTAATATGTGAGATAATACCAGTAAGAATTGTCAACTTGCAAAAAACTTAACGTGGCTTAAGACAAAAACTTCCTATAGAAAACTAACGTAAGCATGACGCTACATGAATCGTGACGCAAGTAATGACGCCTGTATTCCAAGATGTCCTGTCGATTTTTGATGGTGCGCCGTAGCGATGCGCATACGGTTCATTGGCAGTCTATCAGGTCTGTGGTTTTGTCGTTTTCACAAATACCTACATACAAACGTTTCAGTTGAAAAATTAACAAGTTTAATAATAAAAAAACAGCAATAAATTTTCAAAGTGAACCCCTTCTTTTTCTATACATAACGCCACTATTCGTTTCATGTTATTGAAGGCATTCCTTAAATTATATAGTGTAATTTCCTCACAGACATTCCCGATAGCTTCAGTGAGTTTTTCAATTGTACGAGGACGATTTGTAAATACTCTGTTTTTTAGGTGTGGATAAATGAAATAATCCGTAATTGTCAAATCTGGAGATCGTGGTGGAAAGACTACTATCCGATTATGAAAGAATTCATGCAATAATTCTATTATTTCCCATTGTCTCATGGGGTGTTGCATTATCTGGCTGGAAATATCCCTCCCGGAGTTAATCATCATGTAACTGATTTAAAAATGGTTGGAATAAATTATTACGATATCGGTCCTCATTTACGGTATTGGACCAATATGTCTGCGAGAAGCAGCAAGTCAAACGCCTATTTTTGGAGAATGCAAGGGTATTTCAAGAATTTCATGTGGATTTTCACTAGACCAGATGCGCATTGTTTGTATATTTAAATATCCTGATAAATGAAACCATGCTTCATCCGAGAAAGAGTATTTGCCAAGAACGTCGTCGTTATTAATCGTGCCCATAAACCATTGACAGTAGTAAAAGCTTATGAATCGATTTCTTATGCGACTATGTTATTCGGTCCTCAACATCTGCTACATTTTGAACTGTCCGTTTTAATGGTCTATCACTAACTGGTTTTCGGAACACAGACCCTGTTTCACGGAATTTTGCCACTGATTCTTATATCAATTGCGGCAAATTGTCATATGTTACTGAAAAATTTGGAAATTGTGCCCGGAATTCTATACAGGGCTACTCCAAAGAATACAACCACTCTCCATTTTCTAATTTTACACCATTTCTAAAGTATGATTCGAAAAAAAAAAAGAACTTTATGATTTATTGTAAACATTTTTGAGCGTCAATACACTAAATAGAGTACACGATGACAGATTTATTTTATTTGCCACTATCAAGTCTACGAACATAATATTTTCAATAAATAATACATAGCTTGCTAGACGGTACATTTAATTGATCATATATGTATGTAGAGAGCCAAAATAGAAGATTGCGAAAAAGTATTGACAGTAGAGCTAATTCACTTTTCGATATTTGTTGTAATATTTCAAAACCTGGATTTTCTGTAATAATGCCATTAATTTTGTTTTGCAACTGACTTTTTGGTGACCATTCTACGGTTTTCAAATTTGTTAATAGAAAAACAAAGTTTTCGAGGGCGGTATCTAACATTTCTATGGTATCTGCTATATAAATTGTAATTGTGGTCGCAAATCCTCTCTATCCATAATTAGTGTTTTACATTGTTTCTTCATCTTCTAATTAAGAATAAATAATTGTATTACTTCAAAATGTGCGCAAAAAGGAATCCAGCCTCTAACCAAGTACCCCACCGTGTAACGACAGGTTGAGGAGGTACAGGAACATTAGACCATACTTCTTTGTCTAGGGGTACACGGAATGGCGCTTTTAATAATGTTTTTTAACTAAACTTATTACAAAAACTGTTAAACTCACACGAATTATTTCGGAATCCGGCAATGCGGTGTAACGCATGTGAACAACATGTTAAATGTAACATATTGGGAAATTGTCATTTTAATAATTTTTGTTAAAACTGTGTTAACCTGACGCTAGCTGTGACCGATACAAATAGCAAATAGCAGTACATTATACAAACACCACCAGTGTGAACTTTATCTAAACCATCTTGTACAAATTTGAAATTTTTTCCGCGTTAACAGTTTTGTGAAATGTGGTAGAAACCAAATATTGCTCAGATGATTAGTTCGTGTTCAATATGCCCACAATAACGTTTACAGCGCATCCACTCTTTAGGTCAGTGGTTTCATCTGTGCTAACAAAAAGGTAATTTTCTGACATTTTTGTCTTAATTAAAAACCGTTATTGTCTTCTCATATACTTTAGCTACATACGTAAAATATCCTGATAATAGACTCGTCAGAAATATCACGATTTGTATATTTATAAAAAATTGTGGCAAACCGGGATTATTTAATACTTTAATAGGAGTGTTGGCTTCTACAAATACTTCGCACTTCATGTTTTTTACATGCTTTTTTTGTTTTCAGATGCCATTGTAGAGTTTGCTTATATTTATATATCAAAGTCTGAGCCCAATTTTTACAATAAACTTGCCTGTCCTTGATAAACGTAAAACGATCACAGATTCTTCCATATTAGTAAAAAAAAAAAATTAAATTCAAACTAATAATAATCACAAATGCTGAATGCGAACAGAAAAAGAAATGAAATTATATAAACTGAAACTAAAAACTCTCTAAAATAATTGTATTGTAACTACGAATATCTACTGGTTAAATACAGTAAATGAAAAGCAAAAATCCTATATATGAGTTTAACAAACAAAAGAAAAATTAAGAAATAGCAATTTTTTTTAACTTGACGTGTAACGTCGAGTGTAACGACAGCGAGACGCGCAGAGGCGAGCCTTTTTTAAAGTGAGACGCATTTGAAAAAAAAAAGAATTAAGAAAAATCTACAGGATGTACCGACGATCCTAAAGCAGTCACAGATGTAAACGGGGGTTAGTGGACACTTGTGCGGTATAGCCGGTCTGCTGAGTTGGGGCGTAATCCGTCATCCAACGACAGATTAACTATCTGGGTGAACGGTTCGGAATTTCTACTTTTATTTTCTAATTCCATACCACTTTGATTTGCAAGTAATCTAAAATATAAATGCCAATAATATTTATAAGCACAGTATTAAAAGGAAAGACATTTTGTGTGGAAACCTTTGATGGTTTGTTTGCTGCATAACTAATACAATGTTACTTAATCACATCATATAGTAAATCACACACCCAATAGATTTTATTAACACCGTGATGTAATTGGAATAAACGAATAGCTATAACTTCAAGTGATGCAATTTCTATAAACGATAACTTATCGTATTTGTTTTTCTTTTCTTTTTTTTATCAAACTGAATTCTCTCTTCATGTAGGTAGACGCAAGAAAATTAGTTACAAGTTATTTCTTGATTTCACAGCTAGCATTAACAATTCCTAGCGCGACGTATCTAAACGACTACAATTAATTTGACATTAAATGCCTTTATTATGCCTTTAAAAGGGGTCTTTACGATTATAATTGAAAATCAGCATCTTGAGATTTCATTTCGTGCGAAGATAAAACATCAATCGCTCACTTGCTAAGTATTAGCAAGTATTTATTTAATTACAAACCCACTCTTTCCAATTTAATTTTAATTTGTCCGTGATTACGTTAAGCGGAAAATGCGGCCAATTAAAGTTAGAAATTACTGCGGCGAACAATGTAATAATTCTTCTTCCCCAATTACTTTTCTCATTGCTTTAAAAGGAAGGTTGTTCCACGTAATACCTTAGGCATTAATCTTGTTTTCTCCGTATTACATGTGATGTGTCCTTAAGGTTCTGTTTTGTATCACAAAATAAAGTTTCCCTTGTTGTACAGATCATTAGTAAGGTATTACATTTTCTATGTCCTATATCAATTATTTTTTAACCTAGTTATATTTATAACCTATCTTAAAATAATCATATTATTACATTGCAGTAATACCAAGATGATTTCTACATCCCACATAAATCATTGTAAGCATATAACTATATGGTTATAATTATCGGAAATTATTCATTTATAACGAGCTGTGTTTGTGACGTGAATTGCTTGAATACAAAGTTTTTTGGAATGTCAAGCATTTAAATAAGGATTTTTTCAATTAAAGAAATAACTATTTGATAGAATTCCATACCCAGACGTTAATTTAAAATTATTTATTACTGTGGGTAGTCCAATTTTCTTGTAAACGTAAATGGTAACCGATAATGTAATAACAACATTATCCAATTAACTGAAGGCCAGTGTTATTATTGCGCGGACAAAATTAGCATTTTAAAGTTTGTTTCGAGATATAGATACTACTGTGGTACTACTATTGTTTGTTATTGGCAGTAATTCATTTATTACACAATATATACGATACGTGGTTGCATTTTTACATCTCGTATGCAAGGTTACTGTTGTTAACTTGCTTGTTTCCATAAAATAAAAGTATCTTATCTCCAAATAGCTTAGATCATTTTCTAAGCAGTAGCTGTAATAGGTATGTTTCTACAGTCAGTTCATGACTGTTTGAAAACTGACTTATATGCGCATGCGCGCATTCCAACGGATGTGATTTGAACTGTCACTTTAATCGCATAATCTATCAGATACGTTTAAATTAATTAAGGATTTGAAAATTTTGATTATTCTGGATTATTGCAGAGAGCGCTAAATATATTTATAGCCGGACGTAATGCGAATTACTGCAAAGTGTAATCGCACTACTTTTAGTTATAATCCATTTAAAGAAATCGCGAAAAATCATTTTGAACATGGTAAAGTAAATACTTTCTTGATTATTATCAGCCTGTACATCCGGCGATCAAAACAATTTACTGACATCTTCACCTAATCTTAGCCAACCACATAACCAATTACTTTTATAACCTGGGGATGAATGCAGTTATAATAAGAGATCTTCTAAAATATAAAACATACAGGCTGTTCCGTTTAAAAAATAAATTATACTTACTGTACCAGCTTTTTACCTTATATCGAAGTACATTTTCTAAAGGTGGGCAATTAACATTATATTACATTCCCATATTTCTATCCAGCATACAGCCTGCCTAACATGTAATAGTAATAAATGAGGGCCTATAGAAACAACATTATTTGTAACGTCCAGAAGATGCCAGGTTAATGTAATATGTAGTAAATCTACGCAACATCGATGCTAATGTTATCCTTACAGAAGTAGAACACACTAATATAGGATAGTTATACACAAGACAGGAACCGAAATTACAGACTATGGAAACGTTGTGGAAAGTAGTTTCCAGGAAAAGACTTCTGGCATATGATGCACAGGAAGAATTTCTGCATTAATCTAGGAAAAGAGGAATGGGGAAAAAATAAATATTAATCCAACAATTATTTTATCAAATGCAACATGACAGATCGCTCCATTACCAACATAACAGCAACCGGAAACATTTACACGGTATATTTTGAACAAATAAAAAACAATATCATTAACAGCCATTAGAAATATAAAAAGATAAGTTTAGAAAACGACAAAAAAGGAGTGATGCAAAGTACAACTTGGTAAAGAAGGACTTACGACAAATATTTATCGAAATTAAATGATATAAATGCAGAAATATTACAGCAGTATTTACACCATAAACTGAAGATAGCAAATCTCTAACAAATGCCGTTGTTTGTTTGTTATTTCTTTTTCCCTAATATTTTGGCCTATTGAGGAGTCTCTTAAGGGGTCTTCCTAGTGTGACGGCCTAAAAATAAGACGATTTTTGGGCTTTTTTTTTTGGAAAAAGCTACTCTGCATATCAATTTGAAATTTTGC
Organism: Cetonia aurata; assembly: GCA_949128085.1. Classification (NCBI taxonomy): domain Eukaryota; kingdom Metazoa; phylum Arthropoda; class Insecta; order Coleoptera; family Scarabaeidae; genus Cetonia; species Cetonia aurata. The sequence goes on along the minus strand of OX421884.1, from coordinate 14,896,428 downwards.
AAATTTGTTTAGCTATATTTGAGGAATATCCAGTTTTTTTTTAAGTAAAAATATCGATTTTATTAGACGTTACAGCAGTTGAATGGAAGCGTCTAAAAAAAAATGTCCTTGAATGGCTGCCATAAAATCAGCTGTCCAGGTTGTCTGAAATAAAAAATTAAAGAAGATTATTAATCTGTGTAAATGTGGCTATAGCCCGAACTAGAATAAATGAAAAAAATTGAAAAATAACAAAATGACGGCTTTTCAAAAAAAAAGTTTCGATTTTCCCCCAAAAAAAATTTCTTAATTTTTAAGTCGTACATTGCGAATTTTGTGACTATCGACTTGATTCTAGTTCGGGCGAGAATGACACGTCTGTTGAATATATCTGCAAAATTTCAAGTAAATTGCTCGATTGGTTCTTGAGATATCGTGGCAGCCATTTCAAAAAATTTCATTGAGAAAAACGCGTTTAAAGTTTTGGGTACTAATCAAAGGTACATGATTTCTACCTACGCGCCGCTCCGCTTCAAAGCCTATAACTTTTCCAATTTTTCGAATCTGGCTAAATCCCTTTGGGATTTTGTTTTCAAATTGTTAAACTATAAGAAAATGCAAAAAAAAATTTTCGATTTTTTTAACCCGTCACACTAGGAAGACCCCTTAAGGGTACTTGTAGTAACTAAACAAATAAACTATTTGTTTCTTAGAAATGGGTATTTTTTTAAGAGTTGCATATTTTCTTTGATAAATGTTTTTTTTACTAACAAAGGAAGATCATATCAAGAATGATAACAATTAATTTTTCTAGTTAGGAAAAATTAGAGGTAGACTATTATACTACTACTACTGGGTATTTTCTGTGATTTAAAGAAAGCATCCGATGGCCTTCAATATGAGAAGCTCTTGTATATTAAAGATATTGTACTTCTTTATCCGACATGTACTTAACCATTTATGTCGATGATATAACCGTTTTGACAACCAATGGGACACTAGCTATATCGCTAACACTTGGCTTTGTACTCTGTTGGATTGGTTAGCTCACAACAAGCTAAGCATAGAAAAGACGAAATACATGATCTTTAATACTAGGCATAGAAATTGTTGTTTATAAATCATGTACAATTACAGAAAGCTGAATCCACTAAGTTCTTAGGCATTACTTTTCCAGACAATCTTATGTGGAACGAATATTTCCACTTTTTTGGCGAATAAATTACATAGTAAATGCTACGTTTTTTGTTGTTTGCGTTCGCAGGTTACCATGAAGTGTTATATTATGCAGAAATACATTTTAAATTAAAATGCAGGATTCTGTTATGGGGGTGCTCAGCAGCTGTCATGAAGGTTTTCTTGGCCCAAAAAGCTATAATCAGATCCTTAACGGGTGTCCATTTTAGTGAGTGATGTAAACTCTTATTTAAGAACTACCATTTTAACTAATTTTTAACTATTTTTAACTAATCATTTCATTCCCTATTTCAAATAACAAAACGTATACCTAGTAAACAAAATATTCTAAAAAATACATAGGTGTTCCTCAACCAGTGAATATAGATATGGATATTTGCTTATACGCACACATTGACATGTTTAACAAACAAATTAAGTACTCATCACTTTCATTTCCAAAGTCATTTCTAATTTGCATCTATATAAGCAACTGCTTCCCTGAGATAATTTAAATAACTTTAAGATACTTCCAGAAGCAACGTTTGTCGATTGCAGAAGTGCAGATACAAGAACAGCCTCTCAAATGAAGACTTCCCTACTGAATACACGTACTACGTAGGTACATATACGAGTATTTTACTTTCTCGGTGCTATCGCAATATCTAGATAGCTATTTGTAAATGGATATATGTGTGTATGTGCTTACATTTCCATTCACATGTTTTATGCATCAGTAAACAATACTGTCTAGAATAGACTATTGTAAAGTGGATTTTCACTTACACTGCCAACATCTTCAGAGGTTGTTGTTATATGACCTGTCGCACTTGCACTTTCTGTCATTAAACTTATGTATTAATTTGTTTTGTAGACAATGTAACGGAAAAGTTAGGAAACGCGTTATACCAAAATAATGGCTTATTTTATTCGAGGTAATTATCCAGTACCGTTTCCTGCTAAGAATTTAGTATTTCATAATGTAGCAACTATGTAATGGAGACATCGATGTCTAGTTGACTTTAGCAACCTTTCGAATATAAACAAAGTTTAGTACACGGTAATAATATTTATTCAAACATGAATGTAATTATTATGGATGTAAACATCTGAATGCTTGCTTCCGCATCGTAGAGCTTTATTTTGGTTATTGTGCATAAATTGTTGCTTATTTATTGTTATTGCCGATCATACCTTGCTTGATAGCTTATTGTAAACGGTAGATATACACATTAACAAAACACCAAAACAAAATCAAAGTTTTATTGGTAACTACAAATTAGTAATATGTATTGTATTTTAATTCTTGAACGGTGTAGAAAATTGTGAACCCTCCGAGAAAAAGAAGGGGGGTTTGTTGCCTGACAAGGGCAGTGACGACGAAAAACTCAAAGAACGCGGAAGTAAAACGGGAAGCGACTGAGCCTAAAACTAACTTTTCAAATACTTTTCAAATACAACCTTTAAAGTGTTAGTGATAGTTTTCATTGTTTTGTTTTGTTTTGTTATTTACATACTTATTAATTTAATACAAATCTGCTTATGAACTGGGATAATTTAATTTAACGACCCTTTTCACATTTTGGTGCCGAAACCCGGGAGATTTGTAACAGTTTTAACGTAACAAAACAAGAGACTATAACGATGGATTTAATGCTGAGAAAAACGTATAGGACTCAATTAACGAAAATTGTAAATAACGTGAGTGAGCTACTAAGCAAAAATCAAATCACCGTGGAACAAATACCTGTTTTAATTGCAAAAATAAGTTCACTTGAAGTTCAATTAAGTGAAGTGAATAAGAAGCTAGCGGATACCTTCGACGAAGACCAGTTAGAAGCTGAGTGTGAGAAAATATTTGAATATCAAGAAATCGCAGTCGAAGCCAAAGCCAAATTAGAACAACGAGCGATATCAGAGGCTAAGAAATCTACCAACGCACTCGATAACGTCCCAAGAAGCAGCCAGGGAACAGTGGAGGAAACTAACGGGGGTAATCAACAAAATACACATATTGTGGAACGAACGGTAAGATTACCTAAAATAGATTTAATTAAATTTAACGGTGACGAAGCGTCGTGGCCAGCGTTTTGGGAACAGTATAGTGTCGCGATTCACAAAAACGACGAACTTGATGAAGCTACAAAATACACGTATTTAAAATCATTAGTGATCGGACGCGCCGCGACAACAATATCGGGTCTAACGCAAAGTGAACTATCGTATAACGACGCGATTGAACTCTTGAAAAACGAATACGCGAACACAGACAGTATCATAAATAATTACATACAAAAGCTAATGTCAATAAATCCCGTAAAAAACGAAAGAGATACTAATTCATTAAGAAATCTATACACAAAGGCATCCACAATAACGCGTTCATTAATCTCATTAGGAGTAACGGCAGATCAATATGGATTAATGGTAAAATCAATAATTTTTAACGCCTTACCATATAATTTAAAAGTGGAATATAACAGGCAAAAAATTAAGAAAGGTCACTTAAACGATAATATTTCCGAGAATGGTAGCATTCAAACAAACAGCATAGACTACAACCAGGAAATTCAAGATTTATTACGGTTCTTAAAAATAGAATTGGATGCCTTGGAACGAGCTGAACCCAAAGATCGAGACCCTAAACGAAAGCTCAACATGTGTGAGACGGAGTCGAAACAAAAGGCAGACACTTGCACTGCAGCCGGGTTGTTAGCAAATGTAAAGAATTACTGCCTCTTTTGTGACAGAAATTCTCATGACACAAAAGATTGCCGGGGTTCAAAACCCATTAACGAAAAAAAAGATATTTTAAAAAGAAACGGTTGTTGCTTTCGATGCTTGAAAAAGAATCATAATTCAAAATTTTGTAAAACTAAAATTTCATGTGCTAAATGTAAATTGCGACATGCTACCTCGATATGCGATCCAATAAATAAACAAATAACAAAGTTGGAGAATCAACGAGAAAAGACGGCTACGGTAACAAACACGATTTCTAACGCCACTGTGTCGTCTCAAAACGAAACCACAACGAATTTATTAACAAACGGGCGCATAGATGATGTTTATTTGCAAACCGGGTACGCAAAAATAACGGGAAACGGGTTAAAAGATAATTCTTTAGTGCGTCTGATAATTGACGGCGGTAGTCAATTAACCTTTATAAAAGAAAGCTTATCAAAACGAATGGGACTACCTGTAATCGGTACAAATAAACTTTCTATAATGCCGTTCGGAAGCAAAAGTCGCACACCATCAAAATTCTGTAACCAAGTTAAACTAAGCCTTAAAAGTCAATATAATAACGACATAATAGAAATTAGTGCGGTAGAAGTGCCGGAGATATGTTTCGACGCTTTAAAAACGCCGTCGCGAAAAAACGCGGTAATTCAAAGGTTTGCGTCGCAGCATCAGTTAGCGGATGTAAACATAACGCAGTTACCAACACATGAGGGAGTTGGAGTATTAATTGGCGCAGATCATTACTGGAAGCTGGTAACAGGTGAAATCCAAAGGATTACCGATGACTTGACAGCTGTAAACACCAAACTCGGATAGACATTACACGGTTCGGGCAACGAAAGCGACTCTTATAACTTTTTAGTTGCGACTACGTTAACCGCGCAAATAAAGTGCGAGGACGATCAATTGCGACGGTTTTGGGACTTAGAAACAATCGGAATAAACGGGAGCGAAAAAGGCTCTAATAATTTCAGTGAACATTATATGGAAAATAATATAGTATTTAAAAACGAACGATATGAAGTGTCTTTACCGTGGAAAACGGACAAAGTGGATTCAAATTATCAAGGTGCGGTTGCGCGATTAAAAACACTAACGTCAAAATTGATTAAAAACACAAGATTTAATGAATATGATAAGGCGATACGCGAATATTTAACTTGTGACTGCGCAGAAAGAATACCAATTAAGGACAATCCCAATAAAACGTATTATTTACCGCATCAACCGGTGTATCGGGACGACAAAGAGACCACGAAAGTGCGCGTAGTGTTCGACGCTTCCGCGCATTCGCCGGGATTTCCATCGTTAAATGATGTGCTATTTTGCGGAGACAATTTAGTTCCGGATTTAGTGCGTATTTTGATGAACTTTCAAATTGGTTCCATTGGAATAATTGCCGACATCGAAAAGGCCTTCCTACAAATATCTTTACTCGAAGAAGACAGAGATTCGCATCGTTTTCTGTGGTATCAACAGCCGATAGAAGACGGTATCTCATCGACAACACAGTTGCCGCAGGTAACCGAATATCGAATGAAGCGAGTTACATTTGGGGTGACCACCAGCCCATTCATCTTGGCAGTGACCCTAAAGAAACATTTCAAGGAGCAACCTGAAAGGCAATGGAAGATGAGACAGAAGTTAACCACGAAATTCTGGAATCGATGGAGTTCCGACTACTTACAACAGTTACGGTCCTTCCACCACACAACTGGAACTCAAGCAGGACGGTTCGCCAAAGGTGACGTTGCGTTGTTGTACGACCAAGCTGTGCCTCGACTTCTTTGGAAGCTTGTGCGCATACAAGAAGTTTTTATTGGTCGTGATGGGAAAGTGCGGGCATGTGAAATTAAAACCGCAAAAGGAGTTCGTCTAAGAAGACCGATCCAATTGCTATATCCTCTGGAGATCAATTCTGGGTCGGGGGAGGATGTAGAAAATTGTGAACCCTCCGAGAAAAAGAAGGGGGGTTTGTTGCCTGACAAGGGCAGTGACGACGAAAAACTCAAAGAACGCGGAAGTAAAACGGGAAGCGACTGAGCCTAAAACTAACTTTTCAAATACTTTTCAAATACAACCTTTAAAGTGTTAGTGATAGTTTTCATTGTTTTGTTTTGTTTTGTTATTTACATACTTATTAATTTAATACAAATCTGCTTATGAACTGGGATAATTTAATTTAACGACCCTTTTCACAAACGGGTACCTAATGGTGAAGATGGCCAGCAATTGCCGAAACATGTAATCTGATTGTTAAAAGGAAATGAACAATTTTCTGAATGGTTTATAAACTTTTTTTCTATTACCTAAGTACTAGTTATATACCAATTGTCCGCCTGCGTCCGCATTATAGCGATCCTGTAGTGTAAGCGAGATACACAGAGGTATCCGTGCATTAGAACGGTAAAGAAGTATACGGAATATTCGACTGGATTCATAAGCATATTGCTATGATGCACTCGTATTTGCCAAGAAATCCACATTTCTACGCTGTCGCCGCACAGGCGCATGAGCCGTCGCACACGTGCGCGTCAGATGCATTTTATATTTCGTCGGGAGAACTACTCGCTCGTACTATTTAATAAAACGCGTTGTTGGTAGGTAGATAATGGTTATTTTAAAAATGGAGTACTATATGCCGGAGCAAATACTCTTCATGATTAAATGTACTACATAGGAAGTAAATAATGCCTACTAATTATGGAACGTCACGCCAGAAATAACAAGAATTTGCAATAGAGCTTCTTACGCACGCTTATACTTTTCTGTTTTCACCGACAGGCGACTGCAACCATAATTATACGTTATATTAATTCATGTGCAACACTTTGATCCTGAAATGCGCGATTTTCAACGTGTCAACGCTTCAAAGCCCAAACCAGGATTAGTATCTTAATGTATCCCATATGATAAGTTTCGCGTTAAGAGCTAATAGTACATACGTACACTAACAGCAAGTAGTAGCATTTAAAAAAGTCATATATAGTTATCGATATTGTAATTTCCGGAAGGAGAACGATATTCCCAAAGAAATTTTCTATATTTACTCTGTTCAAATAAAAGCGAAAGTTTTTTCCTGGCCTATATGCCTGAGAATATCCTAATTAACTTCACGGGTAGGTTAGTACAGTTTCTACAATAGAACCAGTTGCAGCCTTACGGGTAAAATAAATAGATTAAAAGGGGAACATGCTGATAGCCTTAAATCTGTATTAATTTAAACAAACGTCATCACTCATAATAATTATCTTTGTCAAATTCCTGTTAACAGCTTCCATGTTCCTGTCTCTTTATACATAACGTATGTTGTACATTACGTGATATGCCTTAGGCTGTATTGTATATACATGCAAGTAATTTATGCAAAACGCTAATATACGCACACACAGATAAATATGTAACGGTTCTTCTGTTAATGAATAATTTAACACAGAAGTAGGTACATTATGTAACTGTGAAACTAAACCCCGCTATTTGTGGTTTATTCTACAGTATATATGCATATACACAGATAGGAACTTAGAAAACCCTAAGTTATGCAACTACATAGGTAGATAATAAGTTGAATAATGAATGTTCCTGTTTATTATAATATGAAACAACAGTTAGAGTTATCAGCACTATGCTTTACAATTAACGTAAAATAACGTTTGTATTAATCAAATATTGAATTTAAGGGAACGCACAGAATTACTTGAATTTACAGATTTACCCGAATAGCCCCAAATTATCTCAATTAATGGTGACATAGTTTTTATGATTACTGAAGTATATCTATACAAGGTGTCTGTAAAAGGTCTTTACACACGCCTACTACATATTCCTGAGACCAAAATAAGCCGATTTAAGTAAACTTATCTTAGTGCAAAGTCGCTTAGTTTGGGCGCTATGCGGCCTTGAAGTTAAAATTTTGAAATCATTTTTGTATTATAAATTCAAAACGACTTATGCGATTTTACTAAGATTTGGCATGGTCAGTTAGTATTATTGCACGAATGTTTTGAGAAAATTTCAAGAAAATACTAATACCGGAAGTGAATGAAACACGCATAACCATCATGACAATTAACATAATTTTTTTTGCTGTCTATAGTAGAGACACGAAATAATTTTTATTCGATAGAGTATTTAAAAGCGATCAAATTATGTCTCTTGTAAAATTTTCTTATTTTTATTCGTTTTCGAGAAAAACGAAAAAAAGTGCTTATGGTCGTGCGTTCGAAAAAAGGAAAAAGGAATACAGTCGCCTATGATTTCTATCATAAACAAATGAATTTCGCATGGCTAAGCATGGCTCAAATAAAGACTACAGGTACACGAATAGGCTTAGTAAACGTTCACGGTTTCGGAGATTATTTATTTCATTTTAGAAGAAATACGCAATTCTTACATTACCAAGTCGGACAACGCTACGAAATTATTTATCGTTTGTGCATATACATTTAGAAAATAAAGTTAAAGCTGAATAGAAAAATAAAAAAGTGGCTATGTGTGGAGGAAACAGATTCTACAAAAAATGCTGTACCTACTTAATGTCATGATTCATGTATGTATACATTAACTAGAAACTGTTTCTTGTTTATGCTCCTTTTTTTATTACTGTGCTTTGCGCTTCGCACATGGTCTTGACAATGTGTTTTTAACCAATCGATTAACGAATATACCGCAAACTAAGCATTTAATTTTTGCACCATCGTAAGTTAACTCTGGGAAATCCCTAATAAACTTATTCATTGCGTCTGATAGTGATCTTATTCTCAATGAACGTATCTGTGACATTCGTTGTGTTCTATTTGCCTCGCGGATCACTTGTGATCAGATCAGTTACGTCATCGCCAACTGATCGCCTTTGCGCCAAATGAAACGGTTCACTTTCGCATACTTGGTTCAGTTCAAAATGTCCACTCAGCGCAAGCGCGTTTGTCCGTCTTATATGAAAAGTTGTTTTGTTACGAAATTCAAAAAGGGATTTGCAATGTCGATGTCGCATGTATAGAAACAAAATAGTTATGAAAAGAAAACACATAATGTGATGATATACACATGCTAGAATGATGTACGTTTTCGTTAAATCCCATTGTAAATTAGGTACATTCAAAGATTAATATCAAATATTTTGAAATTAAACACCCTTTCGCCGTCGTGGCCCAAAAAATGCCATGGATTTTCCCACGACATCGTCGATTGTTATTACTCTTAATAAATATCGACTCTTAAATGCTTGTTAATTCTGGGAATGTTTACTGTTTACGTCTAAACGGGGCGAAGAGTTATCTATACGAAAAGCGACCGCAATAGAGCGTGGGCGTATGTTTATTTATTATGTTTTGTTGGGTATTAGTGACAATCACAGATCCAGAAACTTCAGACCAATTATATCTTTCATCGGAGGATAGGATAAAAATAAAACAAGGTAAGATGCACATTGCAACATATTTGTATATTAAATAAATAAACAAAAAAAACTATTACAGATCAACAATTTTTTTATTCAATTTTGAACCATTGCAAAATACATTATACTAATACAGTAGTCAATAAAAAAATATGGAGCTATGACAATACAATAGCCTTAATTAACAGTGTACATCATTGGAAGTAGCCACGCAGTAAATATCTCCACATTACGTGGCAGTAAATCAAGCAACTCTTCCAACATCGATCAGATGCCTTCAACATCGTCCTTTAGTAGTAATAACATCGAAGTTTCTATAAATATGGAAAGCTTTTTTGTTTTTAATGTTTACGTAATTGCTTGTGTTACTTACTTGAAGAGTCGTGAATAAAAGTAAGCTATACTATCATCAACGATCCATTTTATTTTTCGCCTTTGTATACTGGAATCACGTTAGCGGTATTTAGGTTTGTTAGTAGATGATTGAATATGTCTCGAGAAATTCGGAAATGCTCTCTGAATTGAAGGTCGTCGAAATTGTTAACCACTTTCTCTACAAACCCTTGTGAATGCTGATGATGCCTTCGTAAGTAGAGTTCCTCGTCTGATGAATTACTGGACGAAGTCGCATCGTCCGAAGTTGTTGATACTTCGCCTAATAATTCAACCTACCACAATCAAATGAAGTAGAATGGTTAAAAAAAAACAAAATTACTTACCACCTTTTGCTTCATAGAGTTTGCCATTTTAAATAAAATAATATTATATTGATCGAATTGTTTGTAATTAACCTAAATAAAAATTTGCAAACAACAGAAAACGTGTACAACAGAGCAAATAAGACAGGTTATGCGGACTGGTTATCTACACGTGGCCTTGTGTGGCGCCAATTTGAATCGACATCCCGCTTTTTAAGATTTAAAAATCCTGTGTTACCATTGGTGGATCACTTCTACATGCCGAACTGAATCTCTGAAATAGCAGGTTCACTTCTTGGTGGATTTGATCAGTTCCGGATCACTTGCATGACGTCACGGATGACGTTTTCATCGAACTGATCTGATCACAAGTGATCCGCGAGGCAAATAGAACACGACTATTATATTTATAATTTATAACATACAACGTAGATGCAGCACTTCGAATATGCTAGCTGCGGCAGTATGCCAGTCGAAATACTCCTTCCGTACCTCCGCCTACAAAACGCACGAAAAGTTGCTCGCTTTAAAGATGAATAAAGAATTATATTGGCAGTAATTTTTATGACGCATATGGATGTAAAGCATTACTGATATACATACCTAACCATAAAAAATATACTGTCGCCAACATACTTAAATTGCTGAAAGAGTACTACAATTTACTCACCAATAAACCTGGTGAGACAATAAAACGTCAAGCAAAATTGATTGTTTAACATGCCAGTATTTTGATAGAAAGGTATGCAATATAGCGCTTTCGTACGAAACTACAATGACATCCTCTGATGTTATTTCCACTTCAGCTCGCAAAAACGTCGTTTCAAACCGATTCGCGCGAGATTGGCGGATATTAAATTTATGGCAACGACGCCAAAGTCTTATTAAAGTTTCGTAATAAGAGGAAAAAGGTATCGTTAGTAAAATTGCGACCATAATAAACCGAGCGTTACTCGAAAATCTCGTAATTATTAAATAAATAACCACTTCCTAATTCTCGACATGAAAGCCAGAAGCGAAACATGTACCTGAACTCGTTTGCATTTCATTTTCTTACGGGCATTCCGTTGTAAATCATTTAATTACCGCGTTTGGTATGTATGTATCGAGTCCGCGTCCTAACACTGTATAGAGGGAATGACGAACATAACACCGGCTATTACTGTTGTATAATAGTATACGTTTAGATTGCGTGCTGTGTGTATGAGGTATCAGTTTTAACTGTACTGGAAATTAGAAAGGCGAAGTAGTACTAAAGTTTATATAATAATCTTTTCACGAGATGCCCGTGATTCGTCCGCAATTTAGTCGTTATTTAATGCGCGTATCGCTTCTTTTTTTTTAAGACGGCGCATCTGTACGCTTCCTTATGTTAGCTTTACATACATAATATTCTGTCTTCATTAAGTGCAATTACATAGATTCAATCTGGGTTTAATTTTAATCCAGCTTGTTTGCAACTCGCTCATATTGAAAGAGATATATTCATTTTGCTAAAAGCACGTACCTGCTTCAATCATTAAAATTTATAAAGAATGCATTGATGCATCTCTACCAACGTTTCTACTAATTTATAACCTAGTATAACATACCAACATTATAATTCATATTTGCTTGCTTTATAAAAACGAATTTATAGTTCCATTCACTTGAATTGGAAACAAAGTCTGCAAGTATGAAAACAATTTATGTGGATACGCAAATGGTAAAATTCTATTATTTAGACTTTTTATTTTTTCTGGAATAACAGTAGTATCCAGCGATTGGAAAGAGAGCCACTAACTAACATTTTGGATATATTTGAGATAATCACACCTGGCGGTATAAAATTACATATATTTTAGTAACGAAATCCACAAACTACCAAATCTACCTACCAGTATATACAAATAGATAGAAAGGGAGGTAATTGATCCGCACTCATAGTGAAATTATCCTTAAGCGATTTTAGAGCGCAAATAATATCACTTTCACCGATTTGGTCGATATTAATACAAAAATTATTAGTTGAGTTATCGGTGGTCGGGAGAATATTCTTAGATATAAGAATATACACTGACTTAAAATATTCATAAAAGCCACTAACGATCGACTCTGCATTTTGCAGTTCATCACCGTTGGTGTCACTAAGATTGTTTGGAATGCCATTATCTTTATTTTTACTATGAACAAAGTTCCAACATTTTTTGGGATTGTTTCCGATAGAAGTTTGTACACACGCTAGATAATTATCATACAAAACTTTGGAGGTAAATTTAATTTATTTGAAACGCTACCTATGAATATATACAGATAATAAATATATACATAATATGCCGCATCGGCGTGCTGCATTTCTTCGCCCCCTATCTTCGTCAGGAGATGATGAGATCCTCGTCCCGAGCTACTGGTATCGAGGGCGTTCTTGGTGATTCTTCGGCTTATTTTTTTTATGTATGTTGCTGTCGGATTATTGTTTTAATGGCTTTTTTGTATCTTGTGTGGTTTAATGTTCTTATTTCTTTTGTTAACTTATTGTATTGTGTTATGGATTCTATAGTTGGTATTGGTTTGTATCTGTTGCAGCTGGTCTTTTCAGGCAGCAGTAAGTGAGAGTGTCTTCTTGTCTCGTATGTGTGTATTTCTGTATTACTCGTTAGTTTTAATTAATTGGTTTTCTATTTTATGTATGAATAATAAGTTTTGTTGTTTAATTATTTGCTTTATCTTTAGTTCTTTTGTTATTTTATATATTTCTGTTGTCGGTGTTCTTTTATCCATAGAGTGTATTAGCTTTAATATTCTGCTTCGCTGTCTCTGTAATTTGTCTAGGTTTCTCTTAGTTGTATCGCTCCATACGTTTATCAAGTAATTCATATGTAGTGTAAATAAACTGTTATACATTAGTTTTTTCATGTGTTCTGGGATTACTTTTCGTATTTTGTTTAGTCCTGCTATAGCTGTTGCATTCTTCTTAATTAAATTATTTATGTGTGTATTCCATTTTAAATTGGATTGTTTTGTTATTCCTAGATATGTTCTCTACGCAACTGCTTAAACTTGGTGTAATCCTCATGTGACCCAGTTTTTTTTATTACCCCGGCAGTAGATATCTTTTTTATTAATATTTTTTATATGTTGAAAAGTCAACCATGGCGGATAGTCACCATAACAATTATTTTATAGAGGAAAATGTAAGTCAGTGTAAGAGTGAATAATGTTGTAGAATTTAGCGCAAGCATCATTAACACTATTGATGTTATACAGCTCAGATCAATCCGTGTTGTAGAGAACGCTATACAGACTGTTAAAATCGGCTCTTCTGTAATTATAATTTTTTGCAACACTACTGCTACGGATGGAGGATAACTGTTTAATAAAGCTGAGAGAGCTTGAGAGCTGGGTGATCAGCCTCCTCCTTAACAATGGCAGTATCATCCCTCACGACAGTATAGTGGATAATGTTCATCAATAATAGATCCAGCAGTGGGCCATTGGTATTTAATATAGTATTAATTTGATTCAAGTTACTGAAATTCATAAATGATCGAATAGTTTGGTATTTTCTATCATTACTAGATGGATTACAAAACCCAGAAATATATTTTTTTGCGAGAGAGGGGAAAAATCTTTTACAAGACTTCCGGCTGCCCGTGTCGAACGCGTACGTCGGATTTTTACCGACTAAAAAACCCCTCTCTTGGAGATGGTTCCAGCCCCCTTGGGACTGCGTGCGCATTACTTCAAGAGCGCGAGTTATCTCACTCTAGATTATATCTACATCTACTCTTCTCGCCTAATATTTTCCGCGCTATAATATCCGCAGCCTTCCAGTTTTTCTCGGTCTGAACCATCTTATCAATGATATTTTCTGGTGTCAGCTCTCTGACCTTCTGTTCGGCTATTTATCGTTCGACGATCCAGCTTAGGCATTTGAAGAAAGTGTATTCTGCTGTGTCTGTTCTTCCACAGTATCTGCACGCGTCCGAGTCTGTCAACTTGAAGCGGTATAAATACGCCTGTAAACAGCTATGCCCTGTCAGCATCTGTGTTATGTAGAAATTCACTTGCCCGTGCTTCCCAGGAGGCTGATTAAAAATGTGACACGCTGGATTGAGAGAAAGCGAAGTGAATTTCTACGTAACACAGATGCTGACAGGGCATGGCTGCTTTCAGGTGTATTTATATCGCTTCAAGTTGACAGACTCGGACGCGGGCAGATACTGTGGGAGATAGATAAGATGGTTCACACCGAGAAAAACTGGAAGGCTGTGGATATTATGGCACGGGAGAGAAGAGTAGATGTACAGCCGTCCTTCACTTCTCATCTTCTTTGCCATTTCAGAATCATCTCCGCATAGCGCGGCCTTAGTGCCAGCACCCTTCCTTTCCACAGCAAACCTGTAATTTACCAAAAGGTCAATAGGTGGTATTTTGGATATCACTAACAGTGCTTCAGTAGATACGGTCCTATAGCCACTTACGATGAGGATGGCGCTTCTACGTTGCACTTTCTCCATTTTCTTCCTGTACATTTCTTTCTCCATGTCTTTGCCCTTCCATATGGGGCATAAAGGATGATAGATTCGGCTACTGAACTTAACACTTTACGACTGTGTTCTTTTGGTTCTCCTATATTGGGCATGAGGCGGCTCAGGTTTGTTAAAGCTCCACATGCTTTTTCTGCCGTCCTTCTCATGTGCGACGCCACTCTCAGATTCTTATCCAACTAAATACCGAGGTATCGAATTGTTTCTTGATCTTCTATAACTATATCTTCAACCGGCCTCTAACCAGGAGGACCCCTTCTGTTTTCTTGTCATCCACTCTTTAACGTCATGGAGTATCCATTCAGCTTTCGTTTCGAGGTCAACCGGGTATCCGACCTAGTGGACATCTGTCGGTACTTCCATTTTAAAGATCCCATCGTAGTAGATGTTTCAAAGCAGCGGCCCCATAACTAAACCCTGCGGAACCCCGCACGAGACCTCTAGCCTCCCACTCTCCCCAATAATCGGGGCTCTCTCGTCCAAGTAACTGGCCACCATGTTGTAGAGGTATGGGGAGATCCCCATAGTAGTATTGAAGGCGTTATCTACATCTACGGTCACCAGTAGACATACCTTCCAGGAACTTTACGGTCCATTATGTGCTTCTTCTTGGTCTTTTCTATCATTACTAGATGGATTCAAAACCCAGGAATATTAAAATCGTCAAGTATAACAATATTATTGTTACCACCAATATTAATTTACTCAAGTAAACTAGAAGATACATTTAAATCATCTGGTGATAAATCCGATGGAATGTAAACAACAATTATGTAAATCTTCTTACACTTAGAAACTAAACTAAACTACATCCAACTATATCAACGATAGGCAAATTAAATTTTATCACACTTAAATCAAGTATTTTAATATTATATTTAGACTTAGCATCTGAAACAACACCACCACCACGACTTCTACTAGTAATATTAAAGTTGCGATCGTCCCTAAATACAGTATTTTTATTTATTTGAAACTATGGCAACAACCACACAAAATAACGTCAAAATATATGGTTCGAGGGAGCGCACATACGTAATTAGTCTATACAATATTTCTTTCCAAATAGTCAGTAATTGAGTAACATGATAATGCAAGTAAATATGTTTCTACATTATGTTTAAAGCATTTTAAATTATTACATAATTTAATATTATTTGGTAACCTATTGAATAGCTTACAACCTATATATGCTAAGTTTCGTTGAAATAAAGTAGTTTTATGACTTGGTGGTAACAGATAATTTGTTTGTCTTGTATCATAGTCATGCCAAGTATTAACTGCAAATTGTGATTTGTATTTAAAAACAAAGCATAATACCTCACGAATATAAATATCGTACATCGTCAGAATTCTTTTTTCTTTGAAAGTATTTCTACAACATTCACGGTAGGGTAGATTAAAAACAATTCGAATAGTTCGCTTTTGCAATAAAAATATCCGATCAATACCAATGCCTGAACCCCAATGAATAATTCCGAACGCCATTTCGGATTGAAAATTAGAAAAATAATAAGTTTTTAGTATATGCGTATTACAAGATCTTTTTAAATTATGAAGAGCATAACATACTTGTGATAACTCACCACACAGTTTATCAATGTGATTACTCCACCTCAGGTCTTCATCTATGACTACGCCAAGAAGTCTAGAAGAGTGACTTAATTCCACAGTTTTTGTATCGAGAAGAAAGTTCTTAATTTTATATCTTTGATTGTTCCGAAACAAAATACATTGGGATATTTTAGTGTATAAGAAATTGGTATCCGCAAATAAACTGGAAAGGGTATTTGAGGTAAGTGTAACATTAATATCATCCGCATACAGTGCAACGTTAGTGACGGGCATCAGTATTGAAGGAAGATCATTGATGAAAATGAGAAAAAGTGTGGGACCCAAAATGGATCCCTGCGGAACACCCCTGTCAATAAGTTGGAGAGACAAATTCGCTAACATTGACAAATACTTATATTGAAAACAATACATTGAGAAGGTTATACAACTAACAAGAAGTGTTCCTAAAATATTTGAAGTGCATGGTCTAAACTCCGATTTTCAACTTTCAAGTGCCTAATCTAAAACAAAAATATATGTAAATAATGTATAATCGGAAGTGTTCACTAATACTAATGTAAATTAATGTATATATAAAATAATTAACTCAAGATTTAATGTACGTATTAAATTAATTATTACTTTAAATTAACTAATAAATGTAACCGGAATTTCAGTAAATTCAGGGTTGAATTTAATGTATTGGGTGTGAAAACCCTAGAAATCACAAAGTATTCTAATCTTTAATAAATAAAATTTAATAAAATTAATAAAAATTTCTTTGAAAATATCCTACAGATTAAATAGTTAATTTCCTGTTTATGATTGTTTATGAGAAAAATGAAAAGCTTAAAATGTTTTGACATGCAACCGCTTTAATCTTCTCCCGCATCTGTAAGTTTAATTAACATGAATAATAATGTACAATTAATAGTAATGGTCTATGCAAATATTACCAGGAACGAGGCAGGTGCTTAACAAAGCGGAAGTGTACCATTTAATCATAGCGAATAGTCCAATCTAATAGCACAGTGTTGTATTCCTAGTGTATGACTATGTTACTCGATGCAAATTAATGTTTTGGATGAATAAATTTAGCAAAATACACGGTGTAGTAGTAATTGATGTTGTCGGAGATGTTCTTCAGATGTCATAAATAAATAGGACCTCGTAATTCCGTATTTGCATCCTGAGCTGTATCATTAATTCGATACGTAAACTATTGGCAAGTAGTGTGGAACTAATTCCATTATATCAAAACATTCCAATCTTAATTGAAATACTTATTTTACAAAAGAACAAAATATCATTATAGGCTAAACCTAATTAATCGACGTTTTTCTTTGAATAACAATTCATATTTACTGCACCGCGCCATGCATAAATGGAATAGGTAACGCTTTCCAGCATTTCCATTCCGTTTGGAGCTTTTGTTTGCTTTGAACTGGTATATCTAGTTGAAATTCGGTTAGAAATGCTGTTAAATGTTTCATCGCGTAATTAGTTTAGAAACTTTTCCATTTACCGCGTTCGTTTCAGCGAATAATGGGAATTAATTTCGTTTTATGGGTTAAAAATAAGATATTTATTGTGTGAACGAGGGAAGCTAAATATTTGTACCATAAATAAAGCATTAAATTTTCCATTACAGATCCACCTGCAAATGAAATACTAAAATTGGCGATTTTAAAATAATTATTGAGACCTCGATGCTACAATTCATGGCGTTGAGTGACTTACAAGATGTTTGTTGTAAATTGCAAAAACCATGACGGATTCTAGACTACTATGCATATTTAATTTAATTTGCAGGATCCATACTTATTTGGAAATGTGTACAAAATATTTTCTAATATACTCTAAAGTTTAATTAATGTAGGGAACGATCAGACACGGCTTCCAAGAAAAAAGTATCCAAAGCGCTTTAGAACGAAGACTTCTTTCCTCGTTTCCTTTTACACAGAAAACATATAACTTTCTATAATTCGCAACCTCATTTAATTACAACATAATTGACTTCCGTGTTACCAACAATAAGAAAATACCACCATTAAATCGTCCACATTCATTGCTTTTCTGTAAGAGCGCGCCCCGTAAAATACAGCAATTTGCTCCTCGAAAACAACTCACTTTGATGTCGCTTTATTCGCATCACTCCGACAGGACATTGAGTCAATGGACAAATTGCCATTTAGGTCAGCACGTTTGCCGATACAATGGAACATCTTTAATTACGTTATGGACGGCACAATAGAGAACCTCCCATTATCAACGATAGTAAACGCGCCAGCAGTTCTGGAATTACCGTGGGTATTGGCCAATTCATCGCTTTATGTCCCTTGACGCAGCGAATTCAGTCTCACGTACTCAGCGAAACTTCTCCGCAAAATTAATTTATGTAACCTAGTTTTGGATTTCATGGAAAATACTTAATGAAAAACCGGCTGGAAATAATGCATACGTTCCCTAGATATCCTTTCCAAAACATACCGGTTATTCATTTGAAAACTTTCCACCCTAAATTTTTGGAAATAATAATAATAGTAATAATAATAGTCTTTATTGTATAATTCGGAGGTAACAATAAATGTATAAGTAAAAAACAAGTTCAAGAACATAGTTTCATTGACATAAATAAGTTAAATAAATATAAATAGTGAACTCAAATGCAATTTAAATTCATATTTGAACCTGAACTCTAAATTAAACTTAAAATCAGCGAACCGTACAACCACTAGGCGAGGTTCAGATTAACTCTGCTTTACAACCTAAACCTTGACTACAAAAAAATAAATATATATGATCTAATACCTTAACTCCTAAAATGAAAAACAAAGCAAAAATTTGACTCTACCTGTTGTGCTCCCACCGATAAACAAACCCACCCCCTGTAAATATAAACTAAAAGCAATGTAAATCGAAATCCCATAACAAAAGAAAAGCGCACATCAAAACAACATCGAACGCAATTTTCGCCTAAAACCCGCATATGGTAAACTCTTTATGCTGCCCTGTAGATTGTTATATTTCAAATAAATATTAAAGGAAAAAGACCTTGTAAAGATCTTATGGGGAGGTGGGGAGGTTAAGCCTCGAAATCTAGTATGTATGTTATGTACATCTGAACGGTATCTGATTTTATTGTAAAGGTATGCAGGCGTTTTAAGAGTGAGGATCTTGTGATACAGACAGGCAGTCTGTAAATTATTAAATCAATTAAAGGTTCTACTTTTGGTGGAAGCGCCAGTTAGTTTTTTAAAATATGAGACAGTGGAAAGTGGGGCATGATAGCAATATAAGTAAAAGTTGATTAAGATTTCCCAAATTATAATTTATGATAGGAATCTCTGATTTAACTACACCAAAATTATTCGTAATCCAAACAACAGTATTTTTTTATGCACATAGAGAGACTGATACTATAAAACACCATTAAATATACACCAATTCATCATACTTCATTGCTACATCTGGGACGGAAAGATTGTATACTACATGAAACAATAAATTTATTCTTCGAATTAAGGCAAGAATTTTATCGCAATTTAATAGGTTTTATTTTATGCTTAAGTAAGTCATGTGCAATAGAAATAGCAAATACACATTACTTAGAATAGAAATTTATATTCAAATTAAGAGTATTAATAGGAATAAATGTGTTGAACTTTGGTTGAACACTGTAGGATATAGATAAATGAGACAAAAAAATAATCAAATAAATAAATGTATATACCAAAAGAAAGATTTTTGTTTATTTTCTTTTTATTTTGTTTTGGGAACAATAAGATCGGAAGATTTTAATTAGAACAAAATTAGATTCTTACTTTTATCTTACAAGTTATACGGTATGTCCACGAATGAAGTTGACAACAATTATGATGGAACTATCTTTATTTATCGTTTGCTTTCGATTTTTTTTAAATCCAGTGAACCTTTACAACTGTATAGAAGCTGGTAAAGTACCTTTTTCGTTTCACAGTGTGCCAAAATGTTTTTGATTTGATTTTTGTCTCTGGGTACGAGTCAGGTCTTTACATCATTTCCTTATGACCGCGGTCCAATGCCTCTTGTATTACTCCGTACCTAATGAATTTATTTACATAAACAAGTTAGTCCTTTTAACTAGGTTTAGCAGCTTCTGTAGCAAATCTTTTTCCGCCAGATCTATCAGTGGGTGGTTGCTCCCAGCAAAAACGGTGTCCGCCGTTCCAATACAATACATTCAAAAACAACGTGATAGGCTGTCTATTCCTCCTCATTACATAATCTACAAATCGGCTCATCTTTAATGATGCTAATTCTGTGTAGGTATTTTCTCAGATAACCGTGCGCTGTTAACAGACTCGTCACTGTTCTAAGCTGTATTCGGTTGAGATCCAGCACATCCGCGGCTAAATGCCGTAAGGGCTGCCCCATCATCCATTTGCAATGTACCTGTACTACAACGCTATTCCAATGTACCTGGTGCTTTTTTTGTAATCCGCTCAGCTACACACTAAAAAATATTTGCAATTCCTACGGAAAATTCCAGTAATTTACCAAAAATTAGAAAATATACCCAAAGTTTTCTAATAAATTTCCCAATGTTTGGCAATTTTAGCTTTTACGTGACTGGAATTTTCCGTATGAATTGCATATACTTTTTAGTGTGTACTGCACTACGTATCGCAGCCTTGATTATTGCCAGATCTGGTTCAGGTCCAGTAAATATCTACTGTTTCATAGCCCTCTTTTTACTAGCTTGTTTGCTAATTCGTTGCTTGGTATGCCCTTATTCCCCGGCACCTACGCAAGCCAGGGTTCTTAGGTTTTCCAGGCAGTTCCAAGCTGGCTTCGAGGTTATTTGATAGGATACTAACGTCTTTAGGGCTGCCTGACCATCTGAATCAACTGACCTTTTGGTTTTTCCTCCAATATCCTTCGGGTATATGCCTGTATTGCTATGATTTTCGTTTGGCGTACGGCGGTATATTGCTCCAATTCGGTGCCAAAATGTCACTAAAATTATTGTTTAGAATGGAAAGCTATGACGGTATGAAAATTTTCTAGATCATCGCATACTTCAATAAAGTTCAATGTTTGTCAATTTTATTTGAGATAAAGTGCTACTCCTGTTTAAAGTACGCTAAAAGGTTACCAGGAAAAGTTGCTGAGTGCACAAAGTAGTGCTGCAGATATCCGACAAAATTGAGATCCGGATATCCGGATCTAAAACTATCCGGATATCCGAATCCTTGGATCCGGATCCGCTATCCGAAACCTCGGACCGGATCCGCTATCCGGAACCTCGGATGCGGATCCGCTTCTTGAATTCGGATATACTATTCGGTGCAGGGATCTAGATCCGATAACTATACATAAAACATATAAATTATTAGTAATAATGATAGTATATCCGAATTCAAGAAGCGGATCCGGATCCGAGGTTTCGGATAGTGGATCCGGATCTGAGGCTTCGGATAGCGGATCCGGATCTGAGGTATCGGATAGCGGATCCGGATCCGAGGTTTCGGATAGCGGATCCGGATAGTGGATCCGGATATTCGGATAGTAAATTATCCGGATCCAAAATTATAACAAAAATAACAGCTCTAGCACAAAGTCATGTAGTGCGAATTTCCAGAATGATCGATCTGCTTTTATAATATGATAATATGATGTTGTTGACAATTCTTCGTTATTAACTTGACAATGAACATATGATCACCATGTGAACGTCTTAGTTCAGGGTGTTATGAAAAGAAAAATCAAAACACTAAAGATATTTTAAGAAGGCAAGTGTCATTATTTATTATTTTATACAAAATTTATATAAAAGGAAGTCTATTAATCTACGCAGCTAGACCACCGCAACTCATTTTTTCGCTCTTCTTCCTTATTGGCTTTTAAAATAATTTGGAGCTCATTCAATTAATTATAGGTTAAAGATGAGAGAGATGAGATGAACTGACAATGAGTAATATTATTGCTGTGATGTTGAGTTATATAGCATCATTTGAGAATTCTTCTATATTCAAAAACAGTAAACCTCTAGTTGTTTTTCATTGAAATTGTAAAAATACTAAATTTTTTGTTCATTGGTGCTAAATGTTATATATATTAGATTCGTAGAATAAGCATTGATTCTACGAATCCAATAGCAAGATATTTAATGTGCAAGTATTTAATAAGTGGTCATAAAAGCATAAACGTTCTAAAAAAGTGTTGGAATTATTTGTATATACAGTTATCTATATATAAATTATTAGTATTATATCTGCCTGTTAGTGCAGTTACCGTACTCTTCTAAAATTTAAAAGCTTTTTTATTATAAAATAAATTTATACATACTCAAAAAAGTTAGAGTAGAATGAACAGCTGCGGTATCTGTATCTAACGTAGTTATTTTGTAGGGTTTGCCCCCGAAATATTTATATAAGATTAGATATACATGTGTGCAATCTTTGGAATCGACTTTTGCCTTTCCAATTTTCTGCGTCCTCAATACTGCAGTAGGGAAGATAAGAAATAGGAAATTTGTATTATATCGGCAAAATGTTAGTAACGCTAGCACACTTTCATTTTTTCTTATCATAGTATCCCTGCGTATCTTGAAGGATGAAATATTCTCCCCGGGTTTCTGTTCATTAGTTTCTCCATATGTGGACATCGCCGTTATTGTTTTCACAGCAAGTAAGTATGCGTGCGTGGCCGTATCATTTTTGCGGATCAGAAAGTATTCACACACGAGGTATTCTACGTTATGGGAAACACAACGGGGTTCTTACGAAATCTCCTCTTCCATCGTCCGCGATTCCATTGTCTCTGAAAACTTTGGGAAATCATGCGTATACTATGCGAATACATGCGAAAATGTATTACACGTTAACGTGCCGATTTAATGAAATTCGTTTACGTGATCGAGGAAAATACGAACACTTACAGATTCCGCAGAACCACTTTATGTGCGTACGTGTTAATTAGGTGGATTTTGTTTGTCGAGAGTGTTAGCATCACTATAATTAGAAGATACTCGTACTGAACTTGAACTTGAATGTTTAACTTGACGACCGAAACTTGGGAAAACGCCCTCAGGGTATTCTGCGAAAATTTGGGCGTATGTATGTTGATGTTGGGATCGTGTTAAAATTAGATTGTAGTTTAGATTAGATAAATGTAAAGTCTACATTACATGAGAAACAAACAAGTAAAATAAATAAATTCACGGTATATGCTGATGTACATCGCTCTGATGAAGAAAACATTAAATCCCAGCATTTGAGGGATTAGAAAGCTAGAGATTTTCTAGTTTGTGTTTCATGTAGATTTTGGAAAATTAATAAAACAAAACATTATCTGCCTCTCAAATGACGGTCGGCTGATATAGTTCCCTCATAAGATGAGCGTTACTAACATTTTGTCGATGTAATATAAATTTTATCTATTTCTTTTTATCTTCTCTACTGCAGTATTGAAGAAAGAGAAAGTTTTACAAGCAAAAGCCTATTTTAAAGATTGTATACGTACATATAAATCTTACATAAATGTTTCAAAACAAACCCTACAAAATAAATGCGTCAGATATAGATAACAAAACTGTCCAATCTACTACAACTTTTTCGAGAATTGATTTATTTTATAACAAATAACAATGGTTTTTAAATTTTTCAAGGCTATCGTACCTATTAACAAAGAGATAGTAAAAGTAGCTGATGTATTAAGCACGGTAGGAGTTGGAAATAGTTATACTCAAAAATATCTGGCAGTTAGAATGCAGAAAAGTGTATACACTGCCGTTATTGACAGATGTGCATGTTTCGCTGCATCACTGCTCGTCAGTGTTACTCGACGACATTTGTAATTTTACGCTCAAAGCGCTTTCGCACTACTTATTTTTTCATTTATGCTCATTGTACCGTCCCTATTAAATCTCTTACTTTTACTCGAGCAGCTTGGTGTTCTCTATAAAGCCCCAGTGGACACTTGACAACCTTCGAAGGCTCCAATAGATCCTTCCCGAAATATTTCTGGCGGAGTACTTTCAACTCCTCCCATATGCAGATTTCTCCTGTAGCTCACATTTTCTGCACCCTATGAGCGCTTTGGTATGGAGTTGACCTTCAGTCGTCCTCCATTTATTTGTACTTTCTTTGTCTAACCAGATCCAAATCTCCCTTTTAGCAGAATCCTTAGTAACCCCACATACGAGCTCTGGACTTATGAAGTGTCTTTTAGAGCCCTCCTTGGCTAGTTCGTCGGCTATTATATTGCGCTTTATATCCTCATGTCCTGGCACCCAAATCAGCGACACCATGTGATCCTGTATTGAGGGATTGTTTGCAGTCTCTAACTAGTTTTGGCCTAGTTACATGATCCGGAACTGCCCTGAGCAACCTGGCTATCAGTCATTATACGTCATTATACTTATTTTCCGCCTCATGCAGCCCCCCTTTGCAATCATTTCTGCGCAGGCTACAAGGGCGAATACCTCTGCCTGGAAGACCTTCGCATGCTTCCCCAGGCTTATGGATACCCTTTGATTAGGGCTCGGTCTGCAAATACCGGCTTCTATGCCCTGGCTGAATTGGCGTCCGTCCGTGAACCAGTCATTAAGAACATTAATAACCCTACGTGCCTGATCTCTGTTCGGTATAGAGATTTTCACCTTTTCAGTGAAGATAATTTCGGGTGCCATACTTTCCGTGGGCATTTGCAGCAATGGCCCGTCTAGTATCGTACTCGCAGTATCAGTGTGCCCTCCAGCCGTACTGTTGAGATGTCATAAGTTGTTGGTTTTCAGTCTAAGGATCGCATTCATAGCCTCCGCCTTCACATGAAGCTCCAGCCGGGGGGAGGCCCACAATGGTCTCCAAAGAAGAGGCCCCTGTGCTGTTAATTACACCAGTGATTCCCAGCAATACCTGCGTCTGGACAGCGGTTAGCAGTTGCACTGCGGAGGACACTTCTGTCCTTTTCCACCAGACCACTGCCCCGTAAGTTATCGCTAGTCTCACCAAAGCCGTGTATAGCCAATGGATCATTTTCGGCTTCAGTCCCCAGGTTTTACCAACAATTCTCCTGCAGCGCCAGAATAGTTGCGTAGCCCTGGTTGTTGTTTTAACTATGAATCCAGTTCAGTTTCGCATCGAAGGTAACACCCAGATACTTTGGTTAATTGTAGCTCCTATCCGAGTAATCTAGTGCCGCCTAGGTCATTGAGTTTCCTCATGTTAGTGAACGCAATCAACTTTGTTTTTTTGTGGATTAACTGAGAGTCCGTGTGGCAGGCACCATTCCTCCACGCTTTCGCACTATTAATAGTAATGTATGAAAGTTATACGATCTTAAACTCATTATTTTAGCGAAGATATTTGCTAATCTGTCAATTTAGTTTTAAAAATATGTTCAAATTCGAGCACAAATTAGAAAGCGTATTGACGTAAGCCGCGAAATTAGCGTTAAACGCCATATTAATTGATAATATGCAGATAGAATACAGAAAAAATTATACAAATGTTATTATTGATAGACATTAATGTTTCGCTGTATCACAGCTCGTCAGTGCCACTCGACGACATTTGTAATTTTACGCTCAAAGCGTATATATGCTTTCGTATATATTCTTCGCTAAAATAATGAGTTTAAGATCGTATAACTCTCATACATTACTATTAATAGTGCACGTCTTCCAGCGGGGAAAGAAAATAAATAGGTGTTATTGTTATTCTTATGTGTTCGTTCTGAAATTAACAATGATCATGTAGAAAAATCCGTCAATAGCAATAATAATAATAATTTATTTGCTGCAGCTGCAGCATAGGAGAGTCCTGTAGTTACAATATAAATCGAGTACAAAGAACAGTAAAATAAAGAATAACGAATTTAAAATCCAGCCATAAGTACAATAACTCAAAATATTAAATAATACATGTATTCATTTAATGAATAGTAACTCCTATCAAGCAGCATACTTTTGAATCTTTTTTTTTAATAGCTGCAGTGGCAACTGTTTGAAGCTATTGGGTAATTTATTAAAGGCTTTGATTGCTAAGTAATAATGACGTCGTTGAGTAAAACTTAACCTATATAGTGGGAACTCTATCACATTCGAATGCCTAGTATTGTAAGAGTGATGCTGCGTTTAATTTGGGACTACAATTATAATTTTCTTTTGCAAACAAAAGTAGATGCAGTATCTATATTCCGGACAACATTATGATTTGAAGATCTTTAAATAATTGTCGGCAGCTGGTTCTAGACGAAACGCGAAATTACGCGCTTTTGTAACTTAAATACACGCTCAATACCACTCGAAGCGCCCCAAATTAGCAACCCATATGTAACCACAGATTGGAAATAAGCATAATAGCACATACGTAAGACCTCGATACCAACTTGGCCTCTTAGTCTTGTCAACAAAAAACAAACGCTGCCCAACCTCTTACAGAATCTGTCTGTGCTAGACTCTTTCTGTCCACCTTAATATAATGAGAATACTCAGGGTCAAGAGTATTTAATTTAAATTCCATGAATAGTTTTACTAGTATTCAAATGCAAGCCGTTTTGTTTGAAATATTCACTAATCGTAGTTAAGGTGTCATTTAGGGTTGTTCTGGTTTGACTTATATTGCTGCTGGGTATAATGAAAGAAGTATCATCGACAAACATTACTGCATCCCTTAACGGAAAATCATTTACAAATAAGATAAAGCAATGGTCCAACAATAATAATTGTTCTGAGAATTTGCTCTGCATAACTTTTTGCTCTAAGCAACTTTTACTATGTAGTAACGTATTGCCGCACTGTGAACGGAGGTGGTACTTTACCTCAAACAAAATTGACAAATAATGAATTTTATTGAAGTAGGCCTATGATTCTGACCTGAAAATGTGTAGAAAAAGTGTATACCGTGGCTTTTCATTCTCAACAGTATTTCTTAGTAACATTTTAGCATATTGTGAACGAAAAATGTGCATTATTTGAAACAAAAGGAAATTTTACTTTTAAAAGAAATCCCATTGAGGTTAAATGATTGATACAATAATATCAGACTCTTAAAAAAAAACATCTGAAACGTACAAAATCATACAGTTCTTCATGCTTAATTCGGACAGGTATTCCATCTGTGTTATGTAAAGCCAAACGAATGAACTTTATTTATAAATGTATATACATGAATCACTGGAATTAATTAACAGTCAAAACATTCCTTTGTGTAATAAAAATAATAATTACATAATATATTCTGTCTAAGAAAGTACTTATGCTAGACATAACTTAAATGGAATGTACGTAAGCAAAATTAAGTATTCAAACCACATCACTTCGCCATCACCGACTAATTCGCCAATATTCAATTTAACGATCGTTAATCATCGGACGATCCGATTCTTAACACTTCCTGAGCGGGCAGGTGCGCGTGCAGGATATTAGCACGTTTCCGGTGCCGAGTGTGCGTCCGTAATATTTCAAAACGGAGCTGCTTTGTCTCCATCGATAGAGTAGTACGTGAATGGATGGAAATCAGCCCGTTAATAATAATGGAACGCGATAACATCTTTCGGCGTATTCCGCGCGCGATATTATATTCAATGGAAGACGAATCTAAAAGAGCCGAATCGAGTCAGCCTTGGCCGATATTCTACTGGCGCAATAAAAAGATGGCATCTACTGCATACCGGTGGAATATTGTGCAAGCAATACGTTCAATTCCGTTTTAATGACCGGCACATTGCATTCTAACGGTGGTCGTTAAATCGGAGGTGATTTTCTCTTTATGGACTGGTTGATGCGTCGTCGTTGATTCTAAACTTCCATTACGGTGCAAAAGTTTCGTCCCTTTCCATTGGACTTTCTGTAATTCAAAGTAAATGTTAGTTTCAATTCTATTTAAATGCTGCTACAATGAAAAGTTTAAATTACGGGGTAATACAATAGTAAGGTATGTAGGAGTTTGCTGGTTATTGCGACGAAATTTTCGCTATTCTATTTTACTCTAACCTCATTTATCTGATCCCAACATTGTTTTTTCAACTGCAAAGCATTTTATTTCTTATTTACTCCTTTTAGAACAGTGTATCTCACATTTCATCAGATGTTTTATTAATTTTTTAATACTTGTAAGTAATGTGTCTGAATTTAATATGACACAACCTTCCACACCATCATTAAAATTTAAGCTTTTGATTTTTCTGGAAACAAGAAGAAATTTATTGTGACTTTATAGTCACAAGTATTACAGAGTAATAGAGCTTCAAGCAACTCAACGACGTCAGTAAAACTCAGAATGCAATCTCAGAAAGGTGATTAATGCTTACTTTATTATATCAGGTTGAGAACCTAGGAATTTGATTAATATACACATATACAGAATTAGCAAAACGTAGGGTGATAGCGATTTACTGTTGTTAATCTCGTTGAGTATTAATATATTCTAAGAAATTATGATTTGAAGGAATTGAAGGGACATATAATCAAGATGAAAAGTCAAATGAAATAAAAATTGAAGAAGAAGTAGAAGCAGTTAACGAACTAAAAAGAAGGAAAGCAGCAGGGCACTATGGCATAACAGCAGAAATGCTAACAAATCTGGGAATTAAAGGAAGGGAGGCAATGACTATATTGTTTAATAGGGTTTTTATCGAGGGAATAATACCGGAAGAATGGGAAGTGGGTGTACTGATACCACTCTAAAAAAAAGGTGACAACAGAGAGTGTTCTAACTACAGCAGGATTACCATGCTGAGTGTAGTATCAAAAGTTTACGAAAGAATTCTTGAAAAAAGATTAAAAGCTATAATAGAGCCACAGTTGGAGGAATCGCAGAGCGCCTTTAGAAAGGGAAGAGGCACACAGGACTATTTATTCACCGTGAGACAGCTAATTGAGAAAAACAGACATAGTAACATATTTATAGCGTTCTTAGATATCCAAAAAGCATTCGATAGTGTACCAAGAAAACTAATATGGAATAGTTTAAGGAAGAGAGATATAAACGAAAATCTGCTTAACGCCATAAAAAGCTTATATAGAATACAAGAAACTATGTAAGAACTGGTAATTTACGGTCAGATGGAGGCGTATTAAGTCCTGTGCTGTTCATAGTAGTTATGGATGACATAATTAAAGAAGTGAAAGAAGAGACCAATAAATTTATAGTAGGATATAGAAATAAAGAGGTAGTCAAGATATCGGAATGTGCCTTCGCTGATGATGTAGTGGTGTTGCGCGAGAAATGAAGAGGAGCTACATAGAAATATAGATAAGATAGAGTCGCTACAAGCCAGAAACCTAAACATTAATGTCGAAAAAACCAAAGTTATGGTAATAGGAAATGAATATAAACATATATCAATACAGCTTAACGATAGTATAACAGAGCAGGGAGAGGCATTTAAATCTATGGGGGTGAAGATACATACACACTAAAAAAATATATGCAGTTCCTATAGAAAATTCCAGTAACGTATAAGGTAAAATTGCCAAAAATTGGAAAATTTACTAGAAAACTTTAGGTATATTTCTAATTTTTGGTAAATTTACCCTATACATTATTGGAATTTTCCGTAGGAATTGCAAATATTTTTTAGTGTGTATTGACGGTAAAAATAATGCAGAAATAAACGAATGAATAGCGAATGCTTTAAAACTGTATTACTCTCTAAGTGGTCCCTTCCTACGTAAAAAGGAAATAACAAAAAAGACGAAAAAGGTGGTATATAAAACGATCTTTAAACCAATTTTGATATATGGAAGTGAGGGATTGGTTTTGACACAGAAAACCAAAAGAAGACTACAGACAGTAGAAAGGAAGTACTTAAGAGCAGTGATGGGAGTTACTAGAAACGAAGATATCATAAGAGAGCTACAAGTGGAACCTTTAATAAAAAGTATTGAAAGACAGCAATTAAGATGGTTTGGTTATTTAATCCGTAGCAGTATCGAAACGACAGAGAGGCAGACCGAGGAAGATATGGGATGGGGCAGGGGCGGAGATCCTAGAAGAACGAGGACAGAAGCAAAGAAGAAGGCAAGAAATAGACGAGAATGGGCCGAATTTGTATATAGTTACCGCCGGACAGTAAAAATTAATTGTATCGACTAGACGAAGCTGGTTAAACTCTGTTTTGTCGACCAAACTACAAATTTTTTATATTTTATTTCTTTAAAACTGAAAAATTGCAGGTAGGTGTCATATTACAAGGAGCTAAAAAAAATCGTAACTCATATGTGAAGAACATTGTTCAAAATTTAAACAAGTGCTTGAAAGCTTGTATGTGCGGTTCGGAAATAAAACATTTCTAGATGGGTGCTGTTGGTAGCAGATTTACATCTTATAATCTATTACTAGCTACTCGGTTAAAAACTTCTAATTCTTGAGTTTCTCTAAATCTCCTAACTTTTTTTGAGGATTGCATGCTTGGTTTTCATACTTTCTTGCTTCCTCGAGTTTCTATATAACAATTTTACACGCGATGGATAACAGAAAACAAAGCATGACAGTTTTTCGCAACTTCTCGATAACAGTTTCAACATCGTCAACAATATCATTGTCATTTAGACATCTGATTTGGATATACCCATAGACAAGAATATAACATTAGAGAGTGCTTTGATCTGCGCGAACATACATCAACTTGGATGCTGCCATTTTGTTGCATGCCAGAGTCGTACGTAGAACTAATTAACGATTTTACATGTAGGTATGTTATCTTTGTTAGCAACTAATTTTTTTATGTATAAATGGATAGATACTGGACTAGATATATTTAGCATCTTAATTTTGTTATGTTCAATGGATAGGCATTATATTTATTATTATATAAATGGAGCACCTCTAAACGTTTTCGTTGGATGTGTTCCACTTGTTTACACCCAATGGTCTAAAATTCTTGATGTTGCTGTATGCTTTTCTATTGGAAATAACTTTCGAATATTTTCTAATATTTTGTTAAATTATATGCGATTAACAATCGCCAAAAATGTCTGTGTTTGACACAAATTTTGACAAATTTTGTTCATCCCTCATCTAATATTACATTCCTGTCTATAGATGTATCAAATTAGAATCCAACTTGACAGTTCTAATACAGTTTAGAATTTCTGTTAAGATCCCATTATGAATAACCTACAGTTTACCTAAGTTTTATCAGTCACCTTACCTACTTTTGCACTGCATTAGCTAATAACTCCTCTGTCAGACAAAAATGATGACCCTACCGTATCTTCATTAAAAGTATGTATGCATATTCATCCGCTGTGTACACGACACTTGGCTCACCTTGTACAATTGCATATAGTAGGTATACATACAACCAATTATTCAATTAACGATTTATAGGTAAGATAAAAAAAATGTGGCAAGTCTGTCGTGGACCAATCGCAGTTACGTATCTTTTGTTGCAAACCCGACTGTATTCGGTGAACGAACGTCCATGGCCTTGTGCGTCCTCGCCATAGCTTGGTCCGGCAGCGTAGATATGTGTGTGTGACGATGCCGCAGTGCTAGCGCTGCTGGTGCTGACAAGCACATTATCATCCATCAACGAGGAGGCTGCTCGGCAAGGCCTCGCGTATCAGATTAAAAATGTTTTGTATAACGAACGTCGGGCGTTGTCGCTGTTGTAAAGCGTAATCAAGCCCCGGTGTTGTTCGCAAACGAGCGAACGCAGAGGCGGCTACTACATTGCGCACATTCCTTGATTCGGATTCTCATCGAGGAAGGACGACGACTACTGCCGACGGCCGACCTTTGAGAGCTTTTAAACCCACTAACCCAAGATAAAAGTGCGGATGCGGAGATATGTTGGTTTGAAAGATACAAAACTTTTTATGTAACATTTAAACATATTTTTATAAGAAAATATTGAAATGAGAAATATACAATATAATACAATTATTATATATATACCGTGCGTTCAAAAAGTCTGGAAACACATATAACAACGTAAGCAATGTTTTGTTTTTTTTTTTAATTCATAAAACATGTCCATTAATATTTAAAAAAAAGCTATCTTTTAATAACAGTATTGTCGACACTACTTTTGCAATAACCTTGAAAAAGTTATGACGCTGTGCATTTTTTTTTTCAAATGGTAATATAGCATTTTTACTTAATTTTTTTGATAGATGCTGTCATGCTCTAAATTACACTTAAAGAATACTTTTACCTTACATAAGAAATTTTTGGAAAAGAAATTATTTATTAATTTATCCATATTTTCTCGTTGGTTAACTCGGCATTTTCGTTAATGGAGTAGAATACTGCCAACCCAGGAATTAGCTCGACCCTTAAAAATTAAATTTTTATTAAAGAAGAAAGACTCCAAAACTCACCGACGTTTACAACGCTAAACATAACCTGACCAAAACTAAACTATTTAGCAAAGGTACCCATTTACAATAGCATTGCTTTGAGGGGAGAGTGACGTAACTTCCGGTGTAGGTTATCATGGTCTACCGTACTTTAAAAGAACACATTAACATTCCATTACCACCACGGTGCCACTCAGAGTGACTCAAATTAGCCAAACGAAGACACCTTACATTTGGTTACATATTCATATTTTTGATGTCAAATGTTTAATTCTCCTTTTGTGTAATTCCATAATTACAATTACATAAACCTTCAACATCGATATTCTTTCTATGTGCACAGTGAAGTTCAAATTTCTTGATAATAGCCTTATATTTTAATGTTTGCTCTCCCTTTACATAGGTAACAGTAGGTATCATATAGATGTAAGCCTCCATCACCGATCGATAAAAATAACATTACTATTTTCTTCTTGTTTGGATTTGTCTACCGTTCTAGTAGCCTCTAGGAATACTTTAAATATCCGGTAAAGCTTCTTCCAACTTTTGTTGTCTTTGTTCGAAAGAATTCAAATGATTATTATTCTGCACCACGTTAAAATATATTCAATAATATACTTTAAAATAATCTTTATTGTTTACATACATATTTGACTTTTGTATTCTCACAAAAGATAACCTATATTCTGACTTTTGACTAAACAAAATCTATCAAACATAAGTACCTACTGTCAGAGAACCAAGTAAAACAAAGAAGTGTATCTTTTTTCATCGGCGGAAATTTGTGATAACGGTTTTATACGAGACTCGCAATATAGTAGTATCACATATATGCTTTAACCAATCTTCCCAACGTGTTTTCCGTTTTTCCGTCATTATTAGAAAACAAGAACTAATTGTAGTTTTATACATCACATTTGTGACCCGTTTACAGACCGTAACATCGGAGAGTTTTACATTTTCTAATACTACGTTTATATGTAACAACAGAGACACTTTCGGAAAATTTGATAACTTTGGCTACATTTGTTGTAAAAGTTTACGCACCATCTTGGTTCAATATTAAAAATAAACCATCATGCAAGGATGGGGCGCGACATCTTTTTAATATCATTATGGCCTCCAGGTACCTGCCAGAAGATTTAAAAAAGGTCATCGATCCTGTCATTCAACGTAATAGCTATTTTGGACATCCCGAGAGCATTCTTCTTGCAATGATAACTGATGACAGGAAACACATTCGACAACTGGCAACCCGGCGCATATTAAAAGCACGCAGTACGCCCGAACCTTCAACACCTAGGCTGTTTGAAGTGCCGTCCATAAATTTCAATGCCTCAACGTATACTGACCTAATAAATTGGCAGGAACCAGTAACTGAACCGCCGATTATTAAAAACTTGTCTAACCAAGAAATTCAGTACTTCGTTGAATCAGGTGGTGAGGCTGAACTGTTTCTTTTAAGGCTTCCGTGGCACACTCAAGCTGTTGAACGGGCTGTAAAGATGACGACGGAAGCTGCAACTTCTCAATGCACAAAAAGGTCACGATTAGGTGCAATAAAAGCCAAATTAGAATCACGGAACGTCATGCCGAAATTTGAAACAAAAAGTGATTTTCGAGCAAATTAATTGTTTGTTTTTAAAATATTGTTATTAAAATTTGTCTATATTTGTTATTAAAGAGTATTAATAAATGTCTGAATTGTGTATTATGTATCATATATCACCTATTTACCATTAAATTAACCTCAATATTTAGCTGTAACCGTACTAAACTTTTTCCAATAAATTGAAATTTTTGAGGTCAATGCGGAGGCAGAAAATGTTCGCCAAATAAATTGAAAAAAGACACTTATTATTACTTTAATATAAGGCACCAATCCCCCCTATTACAACCCCAAATTACAAAAAAAAAAAATTTCCATATATCCGTGCTCCACCCTAATGTACATTATCTTTAGTATATACCTTCCAATGTTTATGGACGCTTACCAAGGGATGTCGCATGATATTAATGATAAGCAACAGAATTATACGGCTAACACTAAAGTGACCTGCCTTGTACCTATTTTTATGTCCACCACTGTATATCATGTTGCTCTCATTTTATTTAAGGTGTGGAGATAATAATTCTTACAAACACATATTAGTAATGCCAGATTTATAATTATCTAACGGTTAAGTATCAGTAATTACTCTTACTTCATTATTACTGTTATTATTATCATGAATAGATACAGTATATAATTTATATATTAATATATATTTAAATTACCAACTTAAAAAATATCATTATGGCAATTTATATGAATCTATGTTTATAGTATCAGACTTTAAGGGCATATTCATTACGTCAGTACTACATTAGCACGTAGATACATTCTATAAACATAATAAGTATGATATCGGAAATTATCGTTTCTTCTTAACAGTGCCATATAATTATTAATGATGATAATGATGACCTTTCATTAAACGAGAAGAACAGTAATTATAGGTAGAGAATTTTATTTTAACAAAAAAAAAAACAATCCTCGCTAATTAGAATTAAAACAATCTTCGTAGCGGTGTTACAAAACTGATATTCTGTCTTTTATTTGTAGGTAATCAACCGAGAATTTCTTATTCGTTCCGCCCAGAGAACTCTGGGAACCGTTCGGCAGATATACATTCACCGGTACGATGAAGTTAAAAAGGTATGTTCTTCGATTTAATGTTTAAAAAATAAATTGGTAAAGCACAAAAAAGATTACATATAATCTTACTTCTTTATTTTTGTAGAGATAACAAAAAAATAGGAAGTTTTAGATTACTATTATTAGTATTTAATTGTTATCTATCTGAGAAAAGATACTCCTTAGCATCCGCAAGAAACAAAGTTTTTCTCTATTTAGGTGCGAAAAAATATCTAATTACTATTGTGTCTATCTTATCGTTGCCAAGTTTTATAGGAAATTTTAAGGAAGTTGCACTAGAAAAAAACTATTTACGAAGGTAATATTAACTATCGATTAGCATTATAGATACACAAAGATTTGTCTTGGAAAGGGATTACCTTGATTTCCGAAACAACAAAAGACTTGAACACTGTAGCAACCGCCAATCAAGAGAATTACTGAAGCAATGAACATAAAAACCATCTACAATCCCGTTTCAAGTTTTTAATGGTAGTATAGCAAGTTATAAGACAACAAACAGACAAACTTCTGCCACTTTTTAATTAATATTTCGCAGAAAGTAAAACATTCAAGTACTATAGAGGTGTCCATTGTTAAATCTTCTTTTGTGCAAATCGTTTTACTTAGGGTCACTGTCGACTGTTGTCGTTGTGCACATTCACATGAACTGTCAACATGACTACTTTTAATATCATGCAACGCAATCACTTCTATACATACCATATCTATTAATGTATTATGAAACTACTATACCAGTACTAAATATAATTGTTAGAAGAGTGATAATCCTCACAAAAATGTTGAAAATTTAAAAACTGTTTGTATCATGTAGAGGTGTCCCACCGAAGACTGGGTCTTTGATTACAGCTCTATTTCTCATTTTAGAAAGAAAACTTTTCTACAAGAATGTTATAGAATCCAATGCTGCATCACCTAAAAATATTTTTGACTATACAGAGTGTCCCAGAAGTAGGCAAACGTTATTTTAAATGGAACAACCTGTATATTACTTCATTTTTCAATTCTACGTAGAAAAATAACATGACTTTATATAAACTACTATATGTCTATCTTTAATAACAACGTTGTTATTTACTCTTTTGTCAAAAATGGTCCCGATGCAAAGCATCGGTTAAGGCGGCGTGGTTTATGTTTGCATTTGTTTTAGACATTCATGTTTTAAATATCATACATACATACTTAGTCTGATTCAACATTGAAATTAAAATCGATGTAATTGTATACAGGTGTCCACTATAGCCCTGAACATTTGCACCCTATATTTTTGCTTGTGTTAAATTAATTCTTGCACAAAACCCTATCAATCCATACTAAACATTTATGATGTCTCATGCACGACTTCATAGTGAATTAATGATTTTAAATAAATCCAATAATTTTTCCGTTAATTTTCAGGTCGCCTTGGTATATAAAAGCTAAACAATTGAATAAGCACACAAGCAAAAATATAGGGTGCTATTTAAAAAAATCAAGTTACCGTTAGGTCGCGGTGCAATGTTACCCTAATTAGATCTAATCTAATCTAATCTATAGGTAATTGTCCTAGCGAATGCTGCTTGAGTGCTGCATATCCTTTCATATTTGTTAACGAATTTTATAGCTTCTTTTTTTTCATTAACATATTGTTGGGAAATACTGAGAGATCTAATTTTCATCTTCAAATACTGGTATATTTGTTTACCAAAAGAACTTTCAACGACAAGATGGTTAGCAATGGCGGATACAGTAAAGACAATACTTGAAGCTTTCAAATCTGCTTTGGTACTAGCTTTTTGGAACTGCATTCTCATACATTTTAATAAAACAAATAAAACGTTCGAAAACATAAATACGGACGAACTTTTGGTTGTGAAATTGTATTAGTCATCAGTAGGATTTATAACAAGTCTGGAAAATAAATTCAATTAATTAGGAAGTATACGACGATACTAGAGTAAATGAGACACAATTTCATGGGAGGGAGATATGCAAATATATGTTTCCATTACAATTTTAGACACACTTATTACAGAGATAAGGAAACGAAAAATAGCATATGACAAAATTTTGAATCCGTCCGGGTTTTTGAAGTAAAAGACGGATCATTTGAAGAACAACAGCGTAACAACGTAAAGACACATATAAAAACGATCTGGCCAATTACTTTTCGCGGGAAAGTGTGCAGTATAAATATTTTTTTATTCGTAGTGGATAGGATGTCAGCCTAAATTTGCAAGAACTGCTACAAAGTTTAAAATCTAAAAGCTGATCTTGAGGAGAAGAGAAGTGATTTGGAGGTGAACGTTTCTGATATTTTGAATTCTATTTCTGAAGATGAAATTACAAATAGATTCGTAGGTATCATTAAAGCAAAGAAAAAGATGTTACGATATGGTGCATGAGCATTTTTTCGCATATTCACTTTTAGTTCAAATCTTGTCTTGTATCAGTATTAGTCATAAATATAGCCTTGCATTTCCTAACAAGAAAAGAAAATATTACTATTTAAATATATATTTTTTTAGAAATTATTAATTATTATATTATTAATTTTTAAGTACATGTATTAACATGTTAAAAAAAGACTCAGGAGGGAGCGAAATGGTTTTGATTGCCCATCAGGGACAACTATATCTTAACCCGCCACTGGTATAACCGATCAATTACATACATTAAAAAATATAGAGCAATTACGTACACATTTATGTGTATAGTTAATAGCTATATTTTAAGTCAAAACCCATCATTATATTTTTAATTTTTAAATGCGAAAATATGTCTTCAACTTTTTCATATTAAGAGACTGTAAATTATTTAACGAGGTTTAGCGTGTGCTTATACGTGCCAATAACAAAGGTGTAGAACACTCGGGGAAAAATCGCACTTTCTCTCCGAGACCAACTGTAATTATTACTCTTTATGTTTACCTACACTCCCTGTTTTTTATTCGCCGTCGGTGGAAAGATTAAACATTCAGCGTGCCGCACACGAACTCTCCAAGGGTCTTTAACATGAAGACCGGCCCCGGACGACTCGTATGGATTTATAAGCAATAAACGTTGCCTTGGGACAAGAACAGGTGCAAATAAATGCTGCCTGGTGTGAGGCACACGCAGTACGTGGGCATCTCCTCTTCTCTCCACGTGATGTCTCCTTTCAAAATGTGTTTGCCGCGTCGGCCTTTTCACTACTTTCTCTAGACGTTTTTACGTCGACAGCTTTCAAATTTTATATCATCCGAATTGATTACCGATGTGACTTAATAAGTGTAAATATTTGAATAGTTTTTATGGATATGTAAAGTATCCTTATTTGCATATCATATATTATTATGGAGGACATAATTTGCTTGCTTCTAAAAATTAATACTAGCTGTCACATACATATATGCCTTGTCTCATAAATTGTATTTTATCTAAAAAGGCAGGAACAGGAAGCGATTATAGATAAAATTGTTTCCTATCTGATGAATGAACTCTCTTTGGAAATAAGTAATACCTATCCCTAAAAGGTGGCTCTTCTACAAAATACATAATTTTGATTCTGCTGTTGCAGAAGTGCTTTACAGAGAGGGATTTTGATATTTTTGTAGTTCGTATAAATTATAATTAGTAGATATGATGATATAGTGCGCCTCTCCAGTGGGGAAAAATGCATTCCATGTCCAAGGTGGGAGTGTGCTTTTTCCGTAACATCTCTGTATCTACAGCATACATTACAATTTATAATAATAAGAAATTTAAAGGAATTTTACAATTCCCATATGAGTTGAATGCAATTCCTCAAATACACCTGATTTTTGTGGAATTACTAGATACGTTATATCCCCACAACAAACAACCTTGTTCAACGGACAATTCATCCTTTATTTTAAATAACGGAATAATATCTTTACATGAAATTTTATTTGGCCAGCCTTTTAAAATAAAATATTTAACTTTTCACAAAATCAAATCTCGATTAGTAAAATCATGACTTTTTTCTTAAATCTGGCGGTTTGCTTGTGAAACATAATTAAAATAGGAAAAATTAGATAATGGATCGTTATATGAATCATCTTTACGTTGTAATCTTGAAAGAGCATCTGCAACATTTTTATTTCATCTAACAAATTCGATATCATAATCATAAGATGATACAAATTGAGCCCAACGTTGCATTCGATTTGCAGCTACTTGAGGTAAACGCTTTTTAGGGCCCAATATTGACAATAAACGCTTGTGATCAGTTCTAATTACAAATTTCTTACCAAAGAAATATTGATTGAACATCATTAAGACATAGAGATTTAATAAAACCGCCATATGCAAGAAATCATGACAGTGTTTAATTTATAAAAGTTAATTTCATTATATATATTCAAAACATAACAATTATTTATTGTATATGTTTATATATAACTATTTTAGGCACGAATGATCAATAACTGACTTCGCAAATTATGTGCAGTATAGGAACGTCAATATAAAAAATTATTTGATTCAATATTTTGTCGAAATAACAGATTATGGTTTTTCGGCTCGGCCAACCCGCAATTCCTAGCTTCCACGACGCCAGAAAAAAACCGGGTTATCGTGGGCGCCCGGACTTGGAATAGAACCGGAGCCTGCCGCGTGGTAGTCGACGACTTACTGTGCTCGGCTAACACGAGGGTGAAATTCATTTGCAGTATTCGCTCCTATAACGAATGAACTAGTACGTTATGCAATTAGAGATCAAAACATGATATTGGTTTTTTTTTTCATTTATAAGCTATAAAATGATAGTTTAACAGCATAATTGTTGCATAATACCAATATCAAGTTTTTTATTTAAATTCTATATCCTGCGTATTATTAAATTTTTGGATTCTTCAGAAAATTCTAGACATGTACATTTTCTATCCTATACCTATCTTCAACTGTTTCGGAAATAGCGTTTTCAAACTGATTTTATCAATAAAACAAAAAATGTTAAGTACTTATATATTTTTATTTTGCAACATTGTTTTAAGATAGTAAATGACGTGCACGTCTTGCTATCGTGAACGGACAATAATATGATCTATGACTATTATTCGTTTCAAAACAAAAATCGGTTAACCGATTTCTAATATGTCAATTTCCACAGCACTAATATATAAACGTTTCCTTTGCCTATACTTTGCGAAAATAGTATTTTAAAACACAAGTGTCACAATGACGTTTATGTAATGCGAGAGATTCAAAGTACGAGCATTACATGTCATTGTGGCACACGTTTTTTACAGTATTTTTTGCACATTAATCGCCTATATTACGTCCCGGCAAGAGTCCCCCCCACACCACGTTAATACGCGCATTTAGTGAAAACGTCATCCCCGCCATTTTGTTAAGGTGGTCAGTGTTCTGGATGAGAACATTATTCAGTTACCATTGTAAATTCCTATCTCGAAATTTCATACCTTTATATTTTTATTATATGAACAATTTTATGTTAACAACCTAAGCCATCTACTACACTGCAGGTGTAAGTATAATTATAAGTAGCCGTTGAAAGTTTTAAATGCAGTGATTCCCTGTAAATGAAGTAAAACAACGCGATTTATAGGTTAGAAGTGACAGTCAGCATGCCTGTATATTGTTGGGCCCCGGCTTGCAGTCACAATAACATGGGAAATAAGTGTTCTTTCTTTCGATTTCCTAAGAAGATGAAGGGCTATCTGACATTTTTATATTTCAGGTTCAAGTATCATATTATACAGCATAAATGTAAAGTGTAAATTTTTTATTGTAAGATAATATAAAATTACTTGATAACACAGATTATGCTTGATTTACATTTTATTATATAAAGTATAAATTTACAGCACTCTGCGGAAAGCATATGGCATATATTGCTGAATATAAAAGTCTTTCAGAGTATTGATATTGCCCAGCCATTCAGTATCTTTATCAATAATTAACAGCTCATGTTCTGTTGGTGTCCATATAAAGAAGTAAAACCGCTCACGTCCTGTATTGAGTGTTGTAGGGTCAGCGTGTACTCTATACCTCTCTTTTGGCACAATCAATTCTTCGATTGTACACACCTCATCATCCACACGTGTACTTTTCGTTACACCCCAGGTACGTGCAGCATCAATGCTACTTACATTGTGATGGGCATGAAAGAGCAAGGTAGCAATGTGATGGCAAGTACTGAGCCCTCTCGGACATGTACAAAATGCTAAAATCTTACCGTGTTTCCTATTAACTGACATCAATCGTCGTGAAAAATTCACACTTAATGATACGATTGTCTCGCAAATGTTGTGTATCTGTGTGGCTCTTGCGAGAATTAGTGCAAGTGATCATTCCTTAAACATATGTTCTGTTGGTGTCCATATAAAGAAGTAAAACCGCTCACGTCCTGTATTGAGTGTTGTAGGGTCAGCGTGTACTCTATACCTCTCTTTTGGCACAATCAATTCTTCGATTGTACACACCTCATCATCCACACGTGTACTTTTCGTTACACCCCAGGTACGTGCAGCATCAATGCTACTTACATTGTGATGGGCATGAAAGAGCAAGGTAGCAATGTGATGGCAAGTACTGAGCCCTCTCGGACATGTACAAAATGCTAAAATCTTACCGTGTTTCCTATTAACTGACATCAATCGTCGTGAAAAATTCACACTTAATGATACGATTGTCTCGCAAATGTTGTGTATCTGTGTGGCTCTTGCGAGAATTAGTGCAAGTGATCATTCCTTAAACATATGGTAGTGTAAAGATCAACCTAAAAGCGGATTCTAAGGTGCACTTACTTTTTTAAACACATATTTTCGATGGCATTAACCTCAGTGTATCGTTTGGACTGCGACAGTCCTAATAATTGTAATCGACATCAATACATGTCTTTTTCATAGCGTTATTCTATATAGAGGCTTGGTAAACTGTCGGTTTCTCGAGCGACTTCGACGCCCCATGAGCCTCAAGTTTTCCGCGAAAGAATACTTCTTTGTGGATCTGACGTTCGGTAAATCGACCTGGAATTTACATCAGAACTGATTAAAATGCGGTAATTTATTCAGAATAGAGGCGTACTTACCGTTTTGCTTCAAATTAATCTGAGAGTTTTTAAGTGTGCAGCGACCAATTCATTGACGGGGCCTTTTCGTATCCGAAACTAACAGCTTCACGGAAGTTATATTGCGAGACCCGTTTTCTATCCAGTTTTCACATACACGATTGTTCAAGGTTCACACTACACCGATGTTTCGAACCACTTTGTGGTTTTCTCACGCGAAATTCACGATCCGACACGCTGTTGACATTTTTTTGTTATTGAGGGGTTTCGCCCCCATTTTTTGTTATTTTCCGATAGATGAGAGTTTACCGGTGATGCCGGGTACGATTTACTGGCGACCCGGCCGCTCCCAAAGCCAAAATCACCGCTCGAAAGTACGGTATTTTGACAATCGGCAAATCGACCTGGAATTTACATCAGAACCGATTAAAACGCGGTAATTTATTAAGAATAGAGGCGTACTTACCGTTTTTCATGCTTCAAATTAATGTGAGGGTTTTTAAATGTGCAGCGACCAATTCATTGCCGGGGCCATTTCGTATCCGAAGACAACAGCTTCACAGATGGCAAGTTATATCGGGAAACGCGTTTTCCATATAGTTTTCACTTAGATGATGGTTCAATGTTCACACTATACCGATGTTTCGAACCACTTTGTGGTTTTCTCACGCGAAATTCACGATCCGACACGCTGTTGACATTTATTCGGCGACTGGTGGACGCGTCAAAATGGCATCGGACAGCCGCCTGAAATATATTTTGGCCATTTTGGATCCGCCAAATTAAAATGGCAGAAACATACATTCTCACCCCCAACATCTCGCCCCCGTTTTTTGTCGTTTTCCGATAGATGATAATTTATCGGCGATGCCTCAATTTTCACCGAAAGGATATATATCTTTGTGGATCTGACGTTCGACAAATCGACCTGGAATTTGCATCAGAACTGATTAAAATGCGGTAATATATTCAGAATAGAGGCGTAGTTACCGTTTTTCACGCTTCAAATTTTATTCTGAGAGTTTTTAAATGTGCTCACCTTGATATTAACGCGACCATTTCGTATCCGAAGACAACAGCTTCACAGACGCGAAGTTATATCGCGAAACGCGTTTTCTATTCAGTTTTCACGTACACGATGGTTCAGTGTTCACACTACACCGATATTTCGAACCGCTTTGTGGTTTTCTCACGCGAAATTCACATTTATTCGGCGACTGACGGGCGCGTCAAAATGGCATCGGCCAGCCGCCTATATTTCGGCCATTTTGGATCCGCATAAAAAAATGGCGGAAACATGCCCCGACGAATTCGATTATCGCGCGTTGTGCGAGGCGTCTCGCCCCCCTTCTTTGTCATTTTCCGATAGATGAGAGTCGACCGGCGACGCCGGGTACGATTCGCGGGCGACCCGGCCGCCCCCGAAGCCAGAATCACCGCTCGAAGGTGC
Organism: Cetonia aurata; assembly: GCA_949128085.1. NCBI lineage: Eukaryota > Metazoa > Arthropoda > Insecta > Coleoptera > Scarabaeidae > Cetonia > Cetonia aurata. The sequence goes on along the minus strand of OX421884.1, from coordinate 14,852,893 downwards.
GGTATTTTGACAATCTGGACGCGCAATCTGACGGCGGCCATTCGACGGCCAGTGGCGGTCCGTCACCGAAAATCGCGAAAAACGGAAACTTTCGAAAAGCTTTACGCCTCTTCCCGTTTCTGCGAAAGAACGGCGAGACGCGCTGTCCAGCGGGACGATCGTCGCGCGCCTCTCAAAAATATCTCTCCTTTTAGATAGCGTCCGTGGGCCGAGCCTATTCGCGCGCAACGTTCGCCGGGAGGCGTCCACGCGGCTAAAGGGCGCACGCCATTCGATAGCCAAATCAACAGTTATCTGAAAATAATTGCTTAAATACTTTTATAATTTCTCCATAAGAACAATTATACCTCAACATCATAAAATTTCTTGCTCGCATGCACTTGTCCACGAATAACAGCAGCTTCAACGCTTCCAAGAAAGGTCATTGTCTTCACATGCCCACTGTAATATGCATTCTCACCGTGTTCTTGCTGCTTTTCATCGTCACGGAAGAATTTTGAAATCAAAGAAAGCTTAATGAGTCTTGCTGTCTCCATTTTCTGTAATGTAAAGCCAAAATAAACTGATCATCACCACGTGTGTGCAATGAGGTTATAGGTTATGCCTTCTTTATTCTCACGATTACATGGCAGCAATAGAAAGACAGCAAACAAGAAGTAGTGCAACACAAGTAAAAATAACGTAAATACATAATACATACCTCCTCAAACACGAAATATGTACCAATGAAGCAAAATATTTAACAACGCTCGTCCTAATATATAAACTCTATGCAAAAAAAAGGTTGTTGCCATCCAGCTACTGACCTACCACACACCTCTGACGCGGTCTAAATGCGCGTATATCTCATTACAGCACAGTATGCTGTAATAGCCATATCAGCACTGCGTCGTCTTTTGTTTTAGCTTTATTACAACATGGAATTAGAAAAAAATGTTTACCACTGCAGATTAGTGTCGATTTGTACTGAATCGGCGCGCAGATTTAATCATATGACATTCAGTACAAGATATTATAAATGCTTGCTAAATGTCAATCGAGTCTTAAATTCTTAATTAATTATACTGACACAAAGATTTCTTTTATTAAAAGCGATACTGAAATAACTGTTTCGTTGATCTAAAGATTCCTTTCTACCGGTGAAGGTATTGCTCCTGTGATACTGGATAAAAGTATTTGAACGCAGCAAAACTCTAAAACGAACAGTTAACAACATACGGTGAGCCTTCAATTTTTGCTCTTAAGTAACCAATTATAGGCTAGAATAACAGGTGCAAATTCCTGTAATTTAATGGAAAAAGAACAAAATATCGGAAACACATGTTCCCTATCGACTGAAAGAAACAGCTTTAATTATACAGTGTTAAGACTTAAGTGCAATCACGTATGCTACACTATAGCTTTAAGCATATTGCAATCGATTAGGAGTTTTGAAAAGCTCTCATTACTTCATTTTTGCTTTTCAACTTACACATTACTAGTTGAAATTTTTCCCTGTATGCAATTACGTAACTGCAAGTTTGAATAAAGCGCTTTAAAGACGTAACATTGAATACGACAAAAAAGAAATCTACGGTAATTGGCATCTTGCTTGTTGAAAGTTTAAATGCATTAAAAACTCCTAAGCTTGGCGCAATCGTCCGCCATTAGTCATACGTTACACTCGAATGAAATGCAGTAACTCGGGAGCTATTATAAGCAAAGAGCTCCACATCACAGCGGAGTTTGTGTAACAAGACTATCTTAAGGTAATTGAAATTCTAAGAGATTTCTCACGAATACCCTGGCGCAGTTGCGTCCATACAATGCAGTGTGACATGAAACATGACTTATTGGAAATATAAAATTAGCTGCGTACACTTGATGACATTTATCGTGGGAGGACAGAGTGTCATAAAAGAAGTGATTGGGTTTTGTATATACCAAGTGGACGTACGCGACTTGACGATGTGTACATACATAAAAATCAATTCTTAAATTAAACATATGTATGTATTTATTTGTTATCAAATATTTCATTCAAAAATTAAAAATTTTAGTAGAAAATAATTTATTTGTAAGTAGCATATTTGTTTATTTACAAGGAATTTAACATATGTTTAAATAATATTTTAAACATGAATATTAAACAAACTTTACAATAGTTAATTTAAACAAAGGATTTGTATCAAAAAGAACATTTTTCATTGATTTTAAGAGGAATATATCATAAGTTTAAATTTAAGCATATATTCATTTCAAAGATTTATATTTAAGGGTAATTTTAAATTAAGAAATTGTAAATGTTATTTTTGCAATACAAAAATAGGTGAGTTGTGACTGGTGGATTCAAGGTTACACTTTTTATTATGAAATAGTTTATTTATTCTACGAAAGAATATTGCAATCATCTCAAAGCTTACCTAGTTTCATCGGAAAACTTACAATTTACAAAAAAAAATAAGTTATCTCTTTCGTGATGTACCCATCACAAAAGAGATCACTTATTTATTTTTGTTACATCAAACCACGAACGGCAACTTATATATACAGTCACCGACAGAATTGAGTGGACACAGTATTATATTTTATTATTAATGTATTTGTTTTGTAATATAAGTATGTTTTTGGATATTATTTATGTATAACTATTTGATCTTCTAGAATATCATATGATTTTGTATATCATTAAAGAAGTTTAAAAATTTATAATTTAATTAAAAATCGCTTAGTGTCCACTCAATTCTGTCGGTGACTGTATATCTATCAATGTCTTTCTACTAAGGAGATGTATGGTATGTATATTTTTAAAATACATCCTTACCGAGCGCCCTCGGCGGCTGGCGCCATAGACGCCGGTGCCTATATTTATATTAGAACGATACTTCTATGTAAGGGCGAGCGGCCACTGCGCCCAAAACGAAACCAAGCCGAGCGAAACTAATATTCTTGAATCCCCAATGTAATCTTACGTGTACGCGACAACTAAAGCTAAACGAAGCGAGGTTAGGCAAGCGAATTTATGAAACAATATTTATTTTCGCTCAAATCAGAACAGAGCTAATCTCGCTTCGTTTTGCTTTAGTTCTCTCGTACACGTAAGGTTACATTGAAGCTTCAAGAAAATTAGTTTTCGTTTGGTTTCATTTCCCGCGCAGTGAGCGCACAAATTTACTTGCTTGTGCTGGTACTTAGATTTTTGGTTTGTGTTTTTCTTTGGCGATAATGGTTTTTTATCCAGAGGAGAACTGCACCTTTACATAATAATTACTAGGTTTGTATCTCCTTTTCCACGGAAGTTTAGTGTGACAAGGAATTTTTTTTTGATGCTGCACTTTCAGAGGTGCACGTGAGAAACTTGCACGATCATACACCACGTTGAAAAGAAAATAGATATAACAAAATATTGGGTGCAAAATTTCTAGTGCCCTTCAGGTCTGATTAGAATGATAAGGTGAAAATAGCAATAAAATTGCTTAGTTTTAATCCAATTAAAATTTTATTTTTCACTATGTGTTTTGGCTATACTACCAACTTTAGGTGAGAAAAAAGCCAAGTTATGTTATTTAACTATTATACTATTACTTTATTATTCAAGAATGTTGCAACCGCATGCGACTTACGTTAGTTAAATTGTCTTTCATCAGGTATTACTTATAATTGTCGTTATATTAGGCCGGCGTTCTTTCTGAGTTTATTTTATTTGTCTCATTGTTTCATATTAATTCATGTTGTTACTGGTTAATTATTTTTGTTATACTATAACTTACTTTTTATCCATATTAAGGTAATGTAGAATATGGAAGTTTGTCATTTCATATGAACTTTCTTTATTACCTTCAAACTTACCGTCAGTTAGAACCTACGATGAAAAGCTCCTGTATGCCTCACATTTTTATACAGGGGCTTATTGGTACATAAACATGGTAAATTCCTGTTTTTAAGAGCTTATATGGTGCAGGCTTTTTCCGGAAGTGAAAAATATTGTGTTACTCCACGGGTGGTGTACGTATATTAATGCGAAAATCCAGATTTATTCCAACTTGTAGCGTGCAGTTAAAAAAAAGCTCAGGAAGTATTATTCCGATCTATAGAAATGTAATTAACTATAATAATAATAATGTATATATTTCCAACAGGTTACACCCAATTATAGGAAAAAATAACAAATGTAATGCACGACAGCAAAAAATAAACTAAATAAGGCATACAAAATAAGGTAAATCAAAATAGAAAAAGCACTAAAGCAAAAAGACTTATAATTAAATAGAAAATTAAATTAAAATTAAATTAATACATGGGAAAAACAAAAAAAGTAAAAAAAACAGAAAAAACAATTAATGCCAAAGAAAAAGAAATATATTTTTTATATAGAGGTTGCTACTAAAAGCAAGGGCACAAGAGCATGCTAACCTACGAGGTTAGAACCAGCAAAATTTATAATAGTATATAGAGAATCAGCATTAATGTCGCATGTCTCCGCAAGAAGGTTTAAAGTTGAGCACATCAGATGCAACGGCGATCGGAGAAGGAGTTTAGTACGAGGAAAATCGCAGTAAAACGTAGAAGGTGATCTAGAATTAAGTCTAGGGACTAGAAAATTTCATTTATGAAGCAACTGCGCGCAATCAAGGCCGTTGTGTAGCAAAGAAAAGAGAAACTTTATTATCTGCACCATTCTCCTAGTATATAGAGAAGGGAAATTAAATTGAGTCAAGAGCATTGAATAGTCATAACCTCTAGGTGGATATGATCCTTCATATATGAAGTAAAGAAACTTTAAAAATCTACGTTGGACAGATTCAATGGAGTTGATATGAGTTAAGTAGATAGGACATCATATTAATGCGGCATATTCTAAACGAGATCTAACTAAAGCGTAAAACAAAGTTTTTTTAAAGCAGTTTCTATAATTACGATAATTGAATCCATACAGTTTAAAACACTTACTTATTAACTCATTAGTATGATGAGTGAAAGAGAGAGTCGGATCAAATAAGACTCCTAGATCCGTGATGGAAGTGGAGGAAGTTAAAATATTGTTACCTATCCTATAAGAGAATTAGAAAGGCACTAGCTTCCTGGTGAAGACCATGGTGGTACATTTAGGTACATTCAGTGATAGTCTAAAGTCCTCGCACCAACATGAGACAGACTCAATGTTTCTTTGAAGTAGTTTGCAATCCAATTAACAAACAATACTAACAAGAATTTCCTCAATACATGATTGCTAGAAATTTTCTTTCTGAAATTATTTTTCTTTCATCAACAGCAAAATGATTTAAATAGTGAAATAGTGCATGGGCATTATAGGCACGCGGTTTTCGGTCTTTATCGCGTACAAATCTACACTTTAATATTCCAATATGAACGCAGTATCCATAGAAATAGAATGTAGCCACAAATACTATTTGGAATCACGTTTTAATTATTAATTCTTATAACTTCACGTTCCCTATCCCATCAAATCCCCAATACTTTAGTTTTAATTTTTCCTTACGATCTCCGCAAGATGCTTTCCATTTAAAGATGTTCACAGGCAATTTAGAAACCAAGCAGTAATCCCTCAAAGACACACTTAAGATTTCTCCATATTTTACTTGCGCAGGCATTTGCCTGAAACTTCACCATCTGGCAATTCCTTCAGCCATACTCTAAAAGAAAAAATCCCTCACTTACCGCCAACGCAATGGGAGATTTTCCGTTCCCGGAATTAAAATCTGGAAAACAATAAGAATGACAATAACATTAAGCGTGTTTTACATTCTAAATTGTTGTAGGTCGTACCAGGTTATCTCTTTTATGAGAATTTACGTAGCTCCAAATAGAAAATAAGCTGAATAATTCCGTAAATTCCATTTCTACTTTCCCATGTGATTCTTCGGAGAATCGTACGGTATGTCGGACAGTCCGACTATCACATACAGCGGAAATGCCGCTAAGATCGAGAGTATCTGATTCATAAATACCGTATTGCTATTGGAATAATTAGTTAATAAATACCAATATAATTTTGTGCTGCTGGAGTTTATTTTTGTTTAGGAATGCAATAAATCTTTATGAATCTCTTTTCAATACTATCTATGGGCAAACACATATTACCCATAATTTCAAGTTAATTATTACATAACGGAACAATTTATTACTTCGCGCAATGGCAAGTGTAACCATAAGTATATTATAAGAACGCACGTTTGTTTAGCTAGCACATGCATTGCTATATGTTCCATATATGGTATAATTTAGTAGCAGATGTGCTCAATGGTCCTTCGTTCTCCAAACACATTCGGCATGCAGTCTCATCAGAAGTCCGATTCTGTGTAGGTGCTTTCTGAGTTTGTAGTGACCTGTAAAGCTAGAAACAATTACCTTGACATTTTTACGGTTAAGCTCAAGCAGTTATTTGGTCCAGACATGATTACGCATTACATTATACGAAATCATTTTTTTTCCCCCATATAGGGGGGGGGGCAGTTTGGACAGGGGGAGATTCTGGACATAGTCAAATTTTGCGCTCTCTTAATAGGAAACTTACTAACTTTCGTCACTACGTTCTAGAGGCCGCTTGTTTGTGCCATGTGCCTTTTTAAGTAATAAACTTAAGAATTTCCAGTGATATTAAACGGAAAATAAATTTCGATATTTGGATCTAATATTGTCCAAACTAGTGGTGAGTAATTTGTTAGACGTATAATGATGTATTTGTTTAAATTGCTACATCATTAACTTATGGGGCATTGATAATTAAGGTTGTCCCTGTGAAGCTAAATAATAGATACTTGCGTGAAAATATTGGCTTGACTATTTTAAGGTACTAGAGGGAGACATTGGACAATAACTGTGAGGACACATTGGACTGTCCAATGTCTCCCCACAGGTTAGTAGCATGTTAATTTCTGCCTAGTATCTGTAATTAAAATTCAGTAGTTAAGTATTCAGTTATTTTTAGTTACACAATGCCCAGAAAATATGAAACGAGCGGTAGTAGATTTATGGAAAATAATATGTCTTACCGAGAGACTCAACAATTATGTCAAAGTAGCGCTAAAAAAGGGATTAAATAAGGTTGAGTTTTCACCAAACTTTGGGAAATATCAAATATGAATCTTCCCTAGGCACCGATTTGTTTCAGATTGTAGCGCCCTCGGATTAGTACATCCAAGTGGTTGGCTACTTATGCATCCTGGACAAACAATATCGATATACAACCTGCTTGTTATTTGCTTACAGGCTTGGGATAGGGCCGCAATACCTACAAGCATCAAAGCCGTGTTTAGGTGCACCGGTATTGTGCCATATGACAAGTCTATTTTCAAGGAAGAAGACTTTCTCTCCTGTTATGTGTCAGATATATCTTGTGAGCGTAGTGAAAATTTGGAAGGGAATGAAGCATCTACATCAAAATCTGATGATTCCAACAATAATTTGGAATTGGACGTGCCAGTAACTTCTGGCAACGAAGCATTTGTATCCCCTGGAATTATCCGCCCATTCCCGAAAGCCCAAGCAAGGAAAAGTAATCGCGCGTCAAGAAACAAAGGTAAATGCAGGATAGCAACTGACATGCCTGAAAAAATAGAACTTCAGGAACGACATGCTAAGAAGGATCCGAAAAAGAAAAAGATAAATTCTGTAAGACGCAAAATAAGCCAAGACGAGGAGACTGATGAACAGGACAAAATTTCTTACCGTGACAATTCATCTGAAGGTGAGCTGGTGCTTGATAGCAATGAAGATGTTCCAAATTTAAAAGATGTTTTTATAGTCAAAGTACACGGAAAAGCGAGCATTCGAAATTACGCAGCTAAAATTCTTAACAAGTTTCATAACGGCTATGAAGTACATTTTTTAAAACGCCATGCGGTCTCAAACAGATTCACTCTAAATGAAAATTATCAAGCCATTGTACCATTTACAGATGTTTCATTTAAGCTTCCTCGGCCTAGTAACGAAACTAGGGGGAGATTTAAAGATATGTTGTATTTTAACATTGATATTAATCCATTTGGTTTACACTAACCAATAATTTAGTTTTTATTTTCATTTCTATTGTATGTGTTCCATGTTTCCATTAAAGCACTGAAATAAATCATATATTCTTAATATATAATATTTACTATAATATCTAATATAAACCTGGTCCAATGTCTCCTTTCAGATGGGGAGAGTTTGGACAATTGCAAAGGTTAATATTAATCGAGTTTTTGAGGAAAACATACATATTAAGAATAATGTAAAATTGCTTTTGCCTTGGTGAAAGTCACTACTAACAATGGTATATATCGGTATTTAAAAAATCATTAACGCCAACATAAAATAAATATAAAAATTGTCCAAAGTGTCCCCATCCTCCCCTACCAAACCAGGACAGTTATTCCAATGTTGGAGCACTTTTTGATTTACGCATACATTAATTTTCTGCATAGCTAGCAGCGTAAGTGTCTGTGGTCATGTCACTGGCCGCTTCTGGTCTCCGAAAATACTAGGCAGCATCCTTTTTCGCAAGAGTGTCTGCTTCTTCATTGCCATGAATGAGTACCCGAATACCCAGATTAGGGATAGATTGTTAAGCCTCCCAACTATATTTAGAGTGTTTTTACGGCTCCAGATCAGCTTCGAGTTGCATTTATGCGCTTCTAGTGCTTTCAGTATCGCCTGACAGTCACTAAATTTTTTTATTAATTTGTACCTAATTTGGTATGGCACTTATTTGGATAAAAAAAATAAGTGCCAACTTACCAATAATTACAGTCAATGGACTGCCATAATATGCCAGAATATATTTATTTAGAGATTTACAAATTTTTAGGATTACAGATAGTTACAACATCAATAGCAACATCAACATCTAACCAGCCTTTACTAATCCTTTCCCAATGTTAATTTCAACAGAATTTTCGGATCGCTTTGTCTTTTATCTGCGAAAATACAACCAGTAGCGATATTAGCAAATTCCAAATTTCCCCGAAATACCTCGCTTACGATACACTACATATACGGATGACGTAAACGCAACATGAACACATGTTAATACTCCGATCATCCATTACCTGGTAACATCACCGTAAACACGATTCGACCGCGTTGCGTCGATTTATTTCGACCACACGTAACGCGCTGAATATCCAGCATATTTCAAATTACGTAGAACGGGGAAGAGAACACGCAACAGTGAATAACCGCATTCCAGGCTGTTTGAGTTAGTTACGTTTCATTCACTTGTAAAACACCTACGAAGATATGACATTGAGCACGGGTATTTTATTCACAAAAACGTCAGCAAAACAAACGAGGCCCGAATCACAATTAACCTATGCGCCTTGATTTAATTCAATTTTAAGCATCAGAACGTGCACGGACTCCCAAAGAATTTTAAGAAGCGTTCGATTTCTGAGAGGAATTTTAATAAACACGCAAGTCGTTCCAAACGACGCAACTTTCAATTTCTTGACATTGCTTTGTTGGATATCAGATAGATTGCAATCTCGCTTTTCTTTGGTTCAAGTAAATTTGTTCTAGAATCAAGCTTGAGTTATAGGTAACCAATCTATAGACAGTAAACCCTCGAAACCACATCTAGCAGATATTATAATTAATAATTAATAATTCTTTTCGAATTGTTGTCAATAGCTCTAAAGGTAACCGCAGGTAAGTTTCTCAAACTTCACATTATAGTTGACAAAAGAAAACTCAGCAGCTTATCAAATTTGTTTTTTCCGAACAAAGACGAACGGAGATGCAACTAGACCACACTGACACAAACACACACCTTTTGAAATCAGAAAAAAAAACTCTTTCTAACGGTGTCAAAATTCAATATGGCGCCCATAAGAAATAAGAGAGTTGATGATGACTAGAAGAAAATGAAACGTCGTATAAAGATTTCAAGCACAACATTGCATAGAACAGTGGTTCTCAACCTTTTTTCGCCTAGCGCCCACTTACTGGATTTTGTATAGATCCCAGCGCCCACTGCAGAAAATCGCGAAGGGACACGTCATGGAGTACGACTATGGATTATGGACTAGTTAACCTGGGCACAGTAATTAAAACAACGCCCACTGGTGGGCGCTACCGCCCACGTTGAGAACCACTGGCATAGAACATTAAAAGTGACCTTGAGAACGTGTCTTTAGTTTTTCTCTGCAAGCCTTAAAAGTGCTAGAGGCAAAATAAGAAAAAAAGATTTTTCCGTTTTTTTAAAAAATCTCAAACGTCATTTGTTCTAAGTCTACTTTCTTTGCGGGATCATAATAACCACAAAATTTAGCAACTTTTCCAAATTTAAACCTATCGTCTATCGTCAATAATAAGCGAGATCTCAATGGTGAGGATCGAAAATGAATCAGCCTGTATACCAAGCCGATTTGAAAATTAATGGAGAATTTATTGGATTTATTTAAAATCATTGATTATCTCTGAAACCCTGCATTAGACATCATAAATGTTTAGTATGAATGAAAGGATTAATTTAGCAGCAAAAATATAAGGTGCTTATTTAAAAAGATGAAATTATTCTAAACTAAAGTGAAGCAAATGTTCGGGATTATAATAGACACCTGTATATAACCACATCGATTTTAGTATCGCTGTTGTATCAAAACAAGTGTTAATAAAATATTAATGGTATTTAAATATGAATGTGCAACAAATGCAAACTACGTCGCCCTTTAACGGTATGCTTGCGACTACGGCGGCGCCATTTTTTACAAAAAAAAATTATTTTTCTTTAGAATTGCAAAATTAAATAACATAATATAGGGTGATCCGTGTAAAATAATGGAGCAAAATGCGTTTGCTTACTTCTGGAGCACACTGTATTGTAAATATTTTTAAGTTATGAGCCATTGAGTTCTATAAAACTTTTGTGAAGAAGATTTCTTTATAAAATGAGAAATAGAGATGCAATCAAAAACCCAGCCCCCAATGGAACACCTGATATTGGTATAATAGAAAACATTTTACTTGAAATTTTTTGAAATTCAATTTTTGTTACACCTTGTAATAACGTCTTCAACTCCCAAACATTCATGGGCTTAATCAAATATATGCTTATAACTCAAAATCATAACAATATTGGTATAGGAACACACCTTTGGGAGACAAATTTTAGTAGCTGTGGTTAATATGCCAGGCTGTCGCACTAAGAAGAATTAGTGTAATGGACTTTTTCCTAAATATTCTCTAAAAGTTACTTGTGAAACGCTCGTGTATTGTAGTTCAATTTAAACAGTATTGCAAGCAGATCTGTATGGGTATTTTAAGCGGCAAAGATACATGTGTGGATTTTTGCAAAAAAGGAAATGGAATTAATCTGCAAAAAGATAAAACAGAATACAATCAAAACAAGTACATAGTCTGCATGTAAATTAAAGACATTTTTAACTTACTTAGCTAGAAATGTCAACATACTGACTAGTAGATTGAAGAACTTGCACAAAATTTGAATTAATTCCGCGCTTTGTTCTCCATACACTTTTAATACGCCCTCCATTTTGAGACACCTGTCTATGCGATAGTATATCATAAACTAAACACTTCTTAAACTAGTAATTCTCTCTATTTTGGGATAAATTTCAACCCATTAACTTAACCCCATCTATATAAATATATACCATTACAAAATTCCCCACCGAACTTACTTATTAACTCATCCATTTCATAAATATATTCCATTCTTATTCCTGGAAAGTTAATGATAACTTCATCAAAGAGCTACGTGCGTCATTAAAAATTACCCTAATTTTATTATATGCCACAATTATACGTTCTATCTAGAAAAAAAATATATATATACATATATAAGTAGAAGATTATCGCAAATTAAGTTGTCAAAAAGCATCTGCTTCTTTTTTTAAACGAAAACAAAAGTAAATTATACTTAATTTACTGGCCATTGAACTGTCAAGGTTAATATTAGTTAAAATAAGTAAGCTCTCTTAATTTCAGTAATAACAATTTGTAGATTTGCCAGCATAATCCACGACAAGTATTACATCATAAAGATGGACGATTCGATTAAATATGAATATCCCAAGCAATTAAGTAAATTCATGAAATATGCTAATGTAGTTAGAAGCAATGGAAATATCATGATACAGTATAATGAAGTGAAATCGCACCTAACAAATTATGTTCTGTATATTTTGATTCCATTCCCTATAGGCAATACGATCATGATGCATATTATGTATTCAAGTCAACCAGATCTTCATATTCGAGTAGATTCAATGACAATTTAATTTACAGGATTTATTTGTATGCTACAAACCTTCGAGGCCGTAGAAGAATTTATATTTATCGTTTATGTTTAGATACAGTAGAATTTAATGCAAATAAAAAGTCGGCAAGTTCAATTGTAAACACGAAATATTCCCGAAGGTTAAACCGATTAACATGCATGTCCCGGCATTCGAAGTACGCGAAATGTGTTTAAAATAAATTATGTCGCGTATATTGCTTATCATTTAAGCCTTCAAACTTAGTGAGATAGCAATATACAGTGCGAGCAAGAAGTAAGGGACAAATTTGTTAAAAATATAAACCAACCTACTGACGGAAAAGGTTTACAACACAGGCTACTAAACCTAGTTAAAGAGACTAACACGTTTACGTAAAGAAACTCACTAGGTACGGAATAATACGATAGGCTTCAGGCCGCGGTGTTAAAGACATAATAAAAAGAAATCAAATCTATTTATGTTATATCGACGTCACCGGGTAACCCGGCGCAAAATCGCACCCCAGGAGTGGTAACTCTATATCTTGGTGACGCGAATTAGGTTATCCGCGTCCGTTAGAAAAGTATTTGTTGGACAGAAGGTTTAAATGGATTGGTTTTCCATAGTTTCGGGCGTGAAAATTTTGTAATTGTCCGTTAGGGAGGCTGTCCGTTGCAGAGGGGGGCTAAATGCATTAGTTTCCTATAGATGCTTCCAGATCGGGGTATTTGGAATTGTTCGTTAAGAGGAGTGTCCGTTGCAGAAGGGGTCTAAGTATATTAGTTTCCTATATTGCCGAACCATCATTGTCAGTTTTGTGCGTCAAACAGCAATATGCATAACAAGTTGTTGGATGGGTGACCATTTCAATAAAGACTTCTGCCTAGGCGGCTCGGTGTGTCCGGCACCCTGACACTGACTTCTGTCGGTAAATTGGGTTTATGATGATATTGCCGAACCGGGAGATTTTAAAATATTCCGTTAGAAGGAGTGTCCATTGGAGATGTTTTACTGTATATCATCTCTTTGATAACTAGGCGGAAACCTACAATATCGGGTAGAAGTAATTATTGTCGTTAAAAACAAAAGAATGGCGTCATCACACCTGCATAAACTCTGTATAAGCAGATGTCGCTTCAAAAAAACACAGAATTAAAAATAAAAATTGCGTTTCCGGAATTTTCCAAAGAACCAATCAACATTCAATGCTATTTATTATTTCATTCCTTACCTTTTGCTCATACAGTATAATTTTTACGTAGAAATGCAAACTCTCTGAAGACAAATAATAAATAATGTGTATTAGCTCATTGTGTTTAAGCGTTCGCAGTCAACAAGCAAGTAATTATCGTTATATAACCAACTATTACCTGACAGTTATTGTCATTATGTATGAAAACTTAATTGTCCGCTTCTATATAGTGTATATCTTATCTGTAATTGCATTAGCCATTGTCTGGCTGTTAAATGTGAATCTCGTTTTGATTATATATGGGTATGTGGGTATATGTTCTCTTAATACACCCAATTCGGAAGCTCGCATTCATACATATGCATTGAAATAATCGTGCGAATACGAACGAGTGTCGGCAAATTAAAAAAACAAATCTATTCAATTTGTGACTTTGTTTTCTACTTCCTGAAGTAAAATCATCTCACGACCATCACGATATTCATCATACTCATACATAATATTAACGTAGATGCGAAAGCATTTGTATAGAAGAAATATTTTACTAATGACTATTTTTATTTTGTTTTTATATACAACAATGTATCAGCGCTAATTATAAAACGTTTCTCATTCAAATAATGACTACTACAATAGAAAGAACACATAATGTATTAAGTACAGTCAACCCTCCTATAACGCGGTACTCTCAGAACGCGGAGCTGAAATTGCGACAGCCCTCCCATAACGCGGTACTCTTACAGCGCGGTTTAAGTTCAACAGAATTATATTGGAAAAAGCTACCATCTAGGACCTTCACTCTGAAAAATTTTAGGGGGTTTAAACTTTCAAAAGAACGTATCACCCTTTATGTGGGCAGCAATCTATCAGGGAGCCTGATGATAAAACCAATGATAATAAATCGTTCTTCAACTCCCCGTGTAATGAAAAACATTAATAAGACCTAATTGCCTGACGATCTAATAAGAAAGCTTGCATGACTCAAGATTTATTTAAGGATTGGTTTTATAATTGTTTATCCCGGCAGTGGAAACCTATACAATGGAAAAAAATTAGTATTTCAAAGTTTTATTGGTTCTTGATAATGCTGGTTGCCACAACATAGAATTGGATCATCCAAATGTGAAAATTGTCTTCCTTCCTCCTAACTGCACGTCATTAATACAACCTTTGGACCAAGGAGTCATTCAAACTTTAAAAATGTACTACACACGCCTACTTTTCCAAACCATTTTCGACAGATTAGAAAATAGTGAAAATAAAACTCTTACTCAAGTGTGGATGGAATTTTCTATTTTAGATTGTATTAGAACCGTGTCATCGGCTTGCGCGGATATTAAACCATCAACGCTTAATGCGTGTTGGAAACCTCTTTTACCTCAAATGGTTCAAGCAATACAAGATGATTCTACAATTTCACTCCCAGTTACAGAAATAGTAAACATTGCTTCTCGTTTAAGCGGTGAAGAATTTGCAGTAAACCATCAGGATGTAAGAGAACTAGTACTCGGGGAAGAAACTTTAGATGAGGAAGAACTGATGGAATTAATTAATGCACCCACCTCAAATGCATTAGTAAACGAAAATAAGGAAAACGAATGGGTGCCAAATCTCGATTTACAAGATGTGAAAAAAGGGCTAATTTGGCTAAAGAATTAGAACTTCATTTCATTCAAACTGATCGTTCAACGGTGCGCAGCGCAAAGTTTAAAAGAGAGTTAAGAAATTGCTTAGCTCCCTGTAGAGAGGTTTTAGTGGAGTTAGAAAAAAAAGCTACAATCGAAAACTAATGTGAAGAAGAACCAAGCAAGGAAGACATTTTGCCCATTAAAAGAAGACGAGTTAGGCGACTCATATGTGACAGCGAGAATGAGTGTTGAAAAATAAATAATTTTACAAAAGTCTTTCTTGTTTTTGTTGGAAAACAGTCTTTTAGTTTAGTTTTTGTTTCATTTTTTTTTTATTAATCCTTATATGAACTCTTCAATTCCATAAAAATAATTTATAATTTATCTTGTCTTTTGTATTTATTGGTCTCCATATAACGCGGTACGAATGATGTGATTTGTACTAATTCCGAGTTTCTTATAGCGCGGTTTCCATACAACGCGGTAGACGGTTTCCATAGAACACGCTACGAATTAGCCTGGTTTATACGGTTAAATCCGAGTTTCTTATATCGCGGTTTCCATATAACGCGGTACGCACTCACCGCGTTATAGGAGGGTTAACTGTATATGCAATCTGTATGCTCCTTCACAAACGCTATATTGTCAATTGAACGAAAACGATGTCTGGTTATATTAAATGTATGTGCTGATTGATATATCATTTTCTTTTACAAAGATTAATTCTTAAACAATTTTATAATGATATAATTACATTATAAGAATACATAAATTTTCGATTCAGTTTAGCAATGTATTTACTTTTCTTACAGAAATAATATATCTTTTTCTTCCAATATAATGAATATTTTTAATTGCTTATATTTAGTAAAAAATATTCTTACGAAAAGAGTTCCTTTGGGGCTGTTAAACTTTTTGCTTTATATATAGTGTTAACTGGAAGAGGTTTAGAAATATTTATTGTAATTTTATTGAAACAAGTTCTGTACCTTACGATGAGCTAGTTTGTTTTAAAAGTTAAGCAATAACACTTAATGTGTCAATTTAAAATAATGAACGTTCCAAATACTTGTAAATTACAAGATTAAGATATAAGTTTTCTAATTAAACCATTGCAAACAAGGTTACGGTGTGTTAGAACACATTTAAAAGCAATTGGAGATTACTTATTCTGCATTGCTTATTTTCCTGAGAGTTAGGAATCCTTATTACATATAGACGTATGTAATATGCGCATACAGACGGCTTTCTAGATTCCAATTCAATCTTATTGAATATTTTTTAATGACATATCATCGATCATTCAGGTTCAGAACCAATAACTCGTCGCTTTTTTCGTCTCTCATATTAAATCCGGTAACTAGTCAATCTAAGAACCACAAGAGCTACCGCAAAAAAAAAAGAGACTGCACATTGAAAATAAACCGGTTGTTTTTAGAAATTGCTATCCTCGGGCGGTCATCACATCGATATCATACCTTCTAATTTCATCACATGTTAACGGAGATTCGCAAATAAACCGACCGCGGTATTCGACTGACAGCGGCCACGCATTGAAAGAACCCCACCTACAATAATACAAAATATGTAGTAACTACGCGCCATTCATTATAATAGTACCAGTTATTGACTTTTTCTCGATACCACCACGTATTGAGAAAGGTATCCGTAATTGAGGCGACCACACTACAGGCATCGAACGAAGAAAAAAAAAAGATGTTGGATAAGAAAATATACAGTCCCCAGACCAGTTATTGTGCATACAAATGCAGTCGTATACGTATGTACTTTAGGTATGTCTATATATACATTACATATGTATGTTTGTTGCAAGAACCTCGCATAATCTGCTGCCCTACCAATGCAACGTGTAATCTGGGAAACATGTACTCGGCTGCAGATTACTGCACCGACTTCAGAAGTTTCAATTGTTAGGGCTTATATCTCTGACATTAACACAAGTGAACTCTTATGATGTATTTAATATTAATTTCGTCGTGAACTTCACCTGAGCTATGCAGCTTAAGCAAAAATCCCAACGGTGCTATCGTTAAACTAGGCCATTCATAAAGCAACAAGTTATAGATCTAAGAAATTCAATTTTTAATATGTATTTGCACAAAAGATAGATTTGAAGAAGAAATTAAATTTTCCTAACAATGATTTATTTTCAGATATATAAGTATAATATATGAACACAGATTTGTTATCACGACGCTAAGCCTTCTTGGCTTCATTCTTACTTATCAAGAAATTTATTTATTTATTTTAAGTATCTATATATTTACTTGACAAGCAACATCTTCCCTTGAAATTTGTGTAATTTTTGTACAGCATCTGAATAGGATTTTTTTGGATAAATTACGCGAGTTATAACATTGATTCTGAAGAAGCCGCTCTTGCTTGTAGAAACTCGTTTCCCAAAAATTTAATGGAAAGTAAACCAATAATCTAAAAATGATTAAAAACACGTTTCGTTGTGGTACGTTATTATTAGGTAGTTTACTAATTTATAAGTTCTTAATAATAACTTTCAATTCGAAATTAGCTCAACAACTATTACATGAAGCTTACATTTAAGCTTATCTTTACATTTTCATTAAATTATTCTGCCGATTAAAATATTTATTTGATTAAAAGATAGATATTTTGAAATGAATTAATTGAACAAATTAAATAATAATATTAATTACCTGAATGTTGGATGGATAATAATCGATACCTTTAATGTAAATCGTCGCTCCTTGTCCCACTCTAATTGGCGAATGCGCGATAGCAAGCAGATGTGCCCAATGGAGTAAGAGACACCCGCAGAAATATCTTTGCGATTCGTAGGAAATACGAGATTCACATTTTATTGCAATATGTATCTGCAGTACTGTACGCTGTTCATTCAGCGAGCTGCGACTCTTCGAGCTGGTGACGTAGGATGAACGTTAGGGCAGGGTTTCCGGCAACAGAAAATGCATATGCTGTACTGCTGCATATTAGCAAATGATATAATGAACACACTTCCACGTAATAGTTAAGTAATCTTGAATAAAAAAGAAAAAAAATAAATTTTATTTGTTGTTAATTTTTTTTATTTTCATCTCTGCTATTTTTACGATGTTCTGAAAATAAAAAAAAAATAATGGGCCTTTAAATTCATTTATATATTTGTTTGCTGCATATTTTCATTGTACTGTGTGCTTCATTATATTTGCAACGTAAAATTTATAATTTCTTTAATATTTATGATAACATTCAAAACAAAAACAAACAAAGCCATTTTCCAATAATCGCCTGTACTGATTATACCTTCGACATAAATTTTCATTGGTAAAAACAAAAAGGCATAAACTGTCATAAAATTGTATGGTTAAATTAACATTAATGCAAAATAAAATTATGTTTAGGACGGAAATTGTTTGAACATTTAATTAATATGATGTAGACGAACTCGAGGAGGCACCTCTTTTAGGATTGCCATGCGATGCCATGGTTCGTACCCCTAACCTAGATAGGAAATATCAGGTTATAATACCAGATAAGAAGGACTGGGAGGCAAGTGCTCCGGTAAGAGCGGACTCAAACTGGTTTACTGACGGCTCTAAAACGGACTACGGCGTTGGAGCGGGAATTTACTCTAAGAAGGAATTTACTCAAGCGTGGACTCTAAGCTGATTTGGGACTGTGTAAGCGCCCTAAATGAGGTGGGCGCCCAAAGGAAAGTAACCCTAGCCTGGGTCCCTAGCCACTCGGGCGTGAGAGGAAACGAGGCGGCGGACGAGCTAGCCAGGCGAGGTTCGTCAAGGCCATTCGTTGGAGCCGACCCCTCTTTCGGCACTACCAAATCGCAAATTAAAAAATCCATCAATGAATGGATATACAAACAGTCCAGAGAGTGCTGGCAAAAATCACCGGGACAATGGCAGGCAAAAGAGTTCCTAAAGGAGCAAAGGCCTGAACTTACGAGAGATCTACTGAATAAAGACAGGAAGACTGTCAAAATGATTGTAGGTCTGCTGACTGGTCACTGTAGACTGAATAGGCATATGTACAACATAGGCCTGGCAGATGATGCAACCTGTAGATACTGCCAAGAGGAGGAAGAAACACCAGTTCATGTGCTGTGCCAATGTGAAGGCCTGGCGAGGACAAGGTTTCTAGTAATGGGGGAGGTGAACTCCACAGCTAGTAGCTACATAAAGAAGCCGCTCTCAAAGATGATTATGCCTAATTAAGAGGGCAAAATTAGAGAGCGTCCTTTAGGAAAAAGGGGATCACAATAGATCTGAAAAGGTCGCGGTGAAATAGGTCGATAGGCCACCCCAATCCTAATCTAATCTAATCTAATATGATGTAATCTGAAAAGTGATCAATTATGTAAATGTGAAAAGACAAAATAGTCATGAATTTTAAATGTTAAAGTCATAGAAACAAATGAGTAAACAATTTTTTCTTTTCTCTATAGAACAAAATTTGAAAAAAAATATCTTTAAGATATTAAAATAAATATGAGTACAGTGATGTCCAAAGTTTTTGAAACAAAATTTTATTAAGGAAAAAAATATGTTTCTCACTTGTTTCAATCACTTTAAGATTTGACATTCAGATTTTGGAACGTTAAAGCAGCAGTTATACAGTTAATGCCTGACAATTAATAAAAATGAGTTTCTCGAAAAATAAATAGTAGCGTTACAGCAGATATTTGTTATCTGCTCCACCTGTAGGAATTTTGGTAATTATGGATTGTCATGATCCTGAACATACTTTGACCCTTGCAATCACTTGAAATGTTGCTACATTTATTATTATTTTGTTTACTTCAACTTGTGTTTTTTTAATTATGCATTGTTCAATACAACTGCAATATAGCTGACAATATTATACAAATCATACGTTTTAGTACATTGGAAATATGAAAAATAATGCAGGAGACCTGCTATTGTACGAAGATGTTTCCTACTGAGATTCAGCCCTCTTTTTTATGGTCTCTTAATACGTCTTTCCATGAATTTGCCTGGTTGTATTATTCCATTGGTCTTTGTCTCTCTTGGACCGAAATCCTCACCTGCTCTCATGCTGTGTTTTTGTACCCTCCTAGAACAGGTTTTCGGCTTATATATGAAGCCACTGATCCATTTTTTTGTTAACTCATCGGTTTTTTCGTTTGCCTCGATTAGCAAATATCCGGGCAGCCATAGCAAATTGACTCTATTGCAGTCTGCCAATCTTTTCAGTTCTCGAATTCATTCCCAAACCAGTCACTAATGTTCTCAGTATTGCCTGCCTGTCTATTTCAATACAAATTCTCTTGTTCTTAGAAGCGCCCTGGCTGATTTCTGTTGCACAGTGCAATATTGCGTATGCCTGTGCTCGAAAAACCGTGACATATTCTCCTAGTGGAAGAAGAATCATTGTATTTGTCACCTCACTGTATGTTTAAGCTCCAGTTGCGTTCTCTCTTTTTGGGGTTTCAGGAAACCAGATTAATCCACCGAGCCTGTTTCTGTAGTTGTATTGATTCCAGCTTATTGGATCTGTGATTTCCACTTTGAAACTACTGCCAAATAAATTTCTCGAAATAATGTGGTTTAATCTCATTCCTAAAATATTGCCTTCCACATGATGACCAATATTATTGTGTCTCGATCCTGCATATTTGCCACTTGGTATTTCTTGCAATCTGAGATGCCCCATTGTTTTTATACCAATTTAAGTTTTATATCAATATCAATATATTTGCAATTTACCATTGTAGAAATTTTCACAATTATTTTAGGTATGTAATAGAATTGAATTCGTCGATAAAATTAAAAGAATTATGAGTACAATAACACAAATCAACGAACGCATCAAGCTCATCACCTAGATGAGAAACTCCTCCGCCGTATAGCATTGTTTATTCAGTAATTGTTTTTTAACTTGCTGCTTAAATTGGCGACAAGTTCATTATGTCCATCGGAAGTCGGTTATGGAACTTTGCACCCCAGTAGTCAAATGATGTTTGGGAACAAGTTAAACGATGATATGCCATCACGATGTCATCTCTACCACGAGTAAGATATCGATGCCGACAGCCGTTCAGTTGAAAAGACATTTTGTTGGTATGTCCGTAGGTGACGGCGGGTCCTGCAATTTTGATTGTACTCTAATTTGCATAATGATCTAACAGCATTCTCCAAAACAATGTACCTGCCATGCGCTAGCAAGGAATGAAAGTATGCTATTCTTGTAACCTCGTGGGTAATAGCTGCCTGTTTGACTCGTCATATGCTGCTGCAGAAAGTTTGCTGGAAATGTGGTCGATATGACGATTCCATTTGGAATACCATAGAGAATATATTTTGGCTCCGATAGTTTTTATTCCAATTTTTTAGTTGCATTCTATTATTTAGATACGATTTTAGTAGATCATACTGCTCTTATCTTATTCCATAATAGTTAAGTTTATTTAGCAGTGTCTTATGGCGCACAGAATCAAATGCTTTCGCTTAATCTAGTACGGAAATTTCAGCCTGCATGCCATTATCGAAGACCTCGTAAATAAATTTTAACATTTGCGATATTCCACAGACCTTTCCGAAATCCATGCTGTGTAGGGGAGAGATATTTGTTTTTCTCGAAATATCTAACGAGCCTTGGTGTTATAGATCGCTCAAAGATTTTAAATATCGCTGGTAGAATACTGATTTGGCGATAGTTTTGGCGATCATCTATGTCTCCATTTTCCAAAATTGGTGTTACTTTACCAATTTTTAAGAGATCCGGCAAAACCCTTTGTTCTACACGCTTATTAAAAATCATAGAAAGAGGTATATTTAGGTAACTCTTGCTTACTAATTGCTTCAGGAGATACGTTAAGATGCCATACACATCGGCAGTATGCTTGCAGTTGCATAAGGACTTTTGCCACCTCATCTGGTGCTATTTCTTCGAAGAAAAAGGACTTTGTATTGTCGGGAGCTTGCTTATCCCATTATCACCAAATGGAGGGGGGGGGGGGAGATCTAGGACAAATTTCATTGATGCTGTGGCCTTGTAGACCGAGTAGGTCTCACTGCTCCTCTTATTTCTAAATTACTATAGCAGTTTGCTGTAGCATCCTTATTTGCTCCATACCAGAGATGCATAGATCATGTGTCTGACGAACCATTAGTAGACAGTTAGTGCACATTTATTTCTTCATACAGAAACTTTATTTTGTGTAATAAGTTATAGTTCATCTACTTCATTTTCTATCGAAAATGGAGCAGACAAACCTAGAAGATAACTCTGACATGTATTTGGAAGATATCCCTTACGTACGAGAAACCGGGCATTAAATTTTACTATATTTTAGTGTTATATCAACTATATATTTTTATGATGACAAATTTATATTTTAATGTAACAGTTATATACCTATTAACCTGAAGAAGACCATGAGTGGTGGCAACGTAACTGGATAAATTTTGTGATATAAAATAACTGATATTACCCAAGACAATCGGCTTTTTATTTTTAGCAATTAAATGTTGCAGAACAAACGTGTTAAGAAAATATTTATACGAATAATCCGTTCTATAAAGATTTCAGCAGTCACTAAAAACCAGCATCCAATACCACGCAATATACCGTGCTAGTATATGCGCCACGTGGTCGAAAACTCCTCGGTAGTACTCTATCGTCGTTTGTTGTTTTTCGAATCCAGGTGAGGATCGACCGTCAATACTACACAGTCAAGTGTACAGTCTTTACGCGTCAACCGCGAGTCGTGGCGATTACATATCGTAGCAGCGGTAGAGCGTGTATCTATTATTTGAAATAACACAGGTAATTTTTATCGGTCGTTCGAGCAGTAGTCCGAGGTTGTGTGCGACGCTTTCAGTTTCCAAAGGCTAGGCGTTACTTGATTTTCCAGTATATGTATGTACAATAAGGCATATAATTCGTCACATAGTGCACGTATGCAAACAGTGTTTGTCAAAGTGGCTTCAAAATTGTGTTTACTACGAAACATGCATGGTTAATATCGGATTACTTGTAGGAGTTTAGTCTTGGAGTAACGTTAACGTGAGTAAATTTTTGTTTTATATTTCTCAACCCTAGCAGATTTAGCATTTAAATACTTTTAATTGTTTATTTACTATTTTTTTTTAATCGTGAAATGAAAATTTTTTGGAAATCTTTACTAGATTACTCTCTCTATTTTGCATGCAAATTAACATACATATACATAATCACATACGTATACATATATCAAACAAAGTGAAATGAATAAACTAGCAGCAGCTTCACGCAAATTCCATTAAAAAAAAAACATGTTTTTCGCATTATGCTTCCACATTCGCCATGACTTCTAAGCAATTACAATATATTTCGCTAATCCGCAATTGCTTGTCAATATATCTTTCTCATAAAACATACATATATGCATTACCAAGGTTACCGTAAGATGGGGTGGATAGGAACAGTTCTGACAATTTCGAGGGCTATACAGAAAAAAGAAAAAAATTTTTTTAATTGTTTTTTTCTGAAAAATTATGAACAGGGTTTCTGCTTTTAGCTTGCGAGATTAGAAAAAATGGGCGCATGCCAAAACCCTTATTTTTAAAAAAAAAATTGTTGTTCCTATTCACCTGGAAATGTGGTGAATAGAAACACTCATAAGAATACACGTTTATTTCGTTTAACAATGTTCCCAGATGTTTAGAAACACCATCAAAAAAAATTAAACCAAATAGTACTAGTTTGCACGTGTTAGATTTGAGGTTACGTACAAACTCAACTTTGACAGTTGACAGCATTTTAATAACATTGGATATTAATAATAACATTTTCTTGCAATCTCAGCGTCACCAAATATTTTTAAATCTTTTATTGCTCTTTTAAAAACTTTTCCCATTTTTGTTCCTTTTCACCCACGAGTTCCGATTCACCCCATCTTACGGTACTGAAAAAAATTATTTATTTGTTCATAAAAACATCTTCCCTACACCAATGTGTCCCAACTTGCGCTTGCAAATACATATACAACATATATGTACATGTATTCATTCTCATATCGTAAAACCTTAAGAGATATCTTAAACATTAATCAATACTTGTTATCATATTCAGATCTCAATTTATATAGAAGTTATAAATCAATGTACTTACTAATATATTTATCTATTATATGAAAAGTATGACAATTACAAGTTGTATGTTTGTTTAAATGTTTTATATAGATAAAAATAAATTCTATTTGATTAATTGATTTTTATTATGTCATTATTTATAGCTAGGATATAAAAAATTATATAAATAAAAGGGTATCGCTTGTAAATAGGAGAGAGTACGTCAAACTCCTACCTCCTATTTAATTATGCTCGCCTGAAAGATATTTGAAAATATCTGCAAAACATTTATTGGTTTATAGTAGTAAGTTTGTCGTCTACAAAAATAAGCAATTGCAAAAGTATATTATTAGAAGGTTTCTGAAGCATCAGATAACTTCACTGATAAATTACAGTGACGTATTTCACCATAGATTTATAAATAACATAAAAAAGTAAAATAAATAATAATCAGAAATTCTTAATAAGGAAACAAAATAATGAAAAACAATAACGGTAGGTAAATGACTCCGCCCCTGTTAAATGTGTTACAGCAAAATACGAACAAATTTCGACGTGTACAAAGGAATTAAAGATCTACCCACGATTACGCATTCGCAGAGGTCAAATTCTGCGAATGATTACACTAGTTTACACCGAAAATGTACATTTGATGAGTGATAGATTTCCTTATGTATTTTCTTCCGCTGAATTCGAAAATCAAGGTTACATTTTTTTTTATGGAACAGTTTTTGAGATATTGTAATTTTTTGATTTTTTCGACCTTTTTTCACTTGACAAATCATATCTCGAGCTAGAAATGTCCGATTGGTTCGTTCTTGGTACCCAAATGCAAGGTATTAAGATGACGAACAAATATATATAATCGGATCTTTGATGGGTAAAGCGGTTCAAAATATATCGATGAAAATAGGGCACATTTTCAAAAAAATCATATTTTACAGTGATTCTGTGCCGACAGAAAAGTACAAATCGTTAAAAAAAACGTCTGGTTTCTGTTCATGTACGTAAAGATGATACTTCTACGTAAGAACTAAGACCAACCAGAAGAAAATCGACCGAAAAATGACAAAGTTATAAGCTATTGAGTGAATAAATCCAAATCCAATATTTTCCGAATACTCGACAATTTATGAGTTCAGTTGTTCACACGCAAATATATTGAATTTATTATTTGTTATTTGTACCGATGTTATGGAGAGAGCGGCTCTGCCATTCGGTTGATTGTTACTTTTGCCTGAGCCAATCCACTGGTTTTGGAAAGAGTGCCAAATGGGTTTATGCGACAGTAGCATCTGTTTCGCTTCCAGTTCTACATTCAAGTGAATTTTCTCATCCCAAATGCCCCGATTCAACTATTGAATTTTTCGAATCATCACAACAGACAGACACAAGCAGGGATAATGAATTTCAACCGGAGTCGCAATTGCAACATTTTACGCAGCCTGAACTGAATGATTTGGTGAGAGATCTCGAGCTGTCAAAGGAAAAAGCGGAGTTACTTGCATCTCGCCTGAAGCAACGGAACTGTTTGGCTCCCGGAGTAAATGGAACATTTTACAGAAACCGTGATAAACCTTACGCACAATATTTTAAGAAGGAAAACGACATATGCTACTGCAACGATATTCCTGCATTGTTTGAGCAACTCGGGGAGCCTTATGCAGTCCTACTGCATATTGGAAATGAAAAACCTTCTATCCCCATCGCTCATGCCATCAACACTAAAGAATCATACGCCACAATGGCCAGTTTGCTAAAATACATTCAATATGAGCATCACAACTGGAAAATATGTTCCGATCTCAAAGTCGTCGGCATGTTGTGTGGAATGCAGGGTGGATATACAAAATATTGCTGCTTTCTTTGCCTCTGGGATAGTCGTGCTCGTGAACATCATTATAGAAGAAAAGACTGGCCAGAAAGGGAGAACGTCACAGTGGGCAAAGACAATATTAAATACGTTCCTCTTGTCAAAAAAGAAAATATAATCCCTCCAGCGTTGCACATTAAACTTGGCCTCATTAAAAATTTTGTGAAGGCCTTAGACAAGGAAGGCCAAGTAGTTTCCTATTTGAAAACCCTTTTCCCGCAGCTTTCTTTAGCAAAAATCAAGGAAGGCGTCTTCGATGGTCCACACGTAAAGAAATTGGTAAAAAGCACAGGTTTTCCAAAATATTTAACACGAAAACGAGGCCTGGAATTCATTTCAGCGGGTTGTTACCAATTTTCTTGGGAACAATAAAAGCCCTAACTACGAGGAAATTATTACCGATTTGCTGAAGAACTACAACAAGATGGGTACGGAATGCCATTATATAATTTCATTCCTGGTTGTTTTCTATTGTATTGTTTTTACCATTTTATTTATTTCTTACAGGTGTAAATATGTCTCTAAAAATCCATTTCTTGCATTCGCATTTGAATTTCTTTCCGGACAATCTTGGTGATGTAAGTGACGAACACGGCGAGAGATTTCACCAACAAAAGACCATTGAGCGGCGCTATCAAGGATTTTGGGATGAAGCAATGTTGGGAGACTATGTATGGTTTCTCACTAGAGAAACCGATCCCAAAAGCAACCGAAGACAAAGCAAGAGCCACAACTATTTCTAACACACAAAAATGTCAAGAATGTATTGCAAGCGTTTACACCCAATAAATTGTCGAAAAAAATAAAATATTCGGAAAATATGGGATTTGAATTTATTCACTCAATTGCTTATAACTTTGTCATTTTTCGGTCGATTTTCTTCTGGTTGGTCTTAGTTCTTACGTAGAAGTATCATCTTTACGTACATGAACAGAAACCAGACGTTTTTTTAACGATTTGTACTTTTCTGTCGGCACAGAATCACTGTAAAATATGATTTTTTTGAAAATGTGCCCTATTTTCATCGATATATTTTGAACCGCTTTACCCATCAAAGATCTGATTATACATATTTGTTCGTCATCTTAATACCTTGCATTTGGGTACGAAGAACGAACCAATCGGACATTTCTAGCTCGAGATATGATTTGTCAAGTGAAAAAAGGACGAAAAAATGAAAAAATTACAATATCTCAAAAACTGTTCCATAAAAAAAAATTTAACCTTGATT
Organism: Cetonia aurata; assembly: GCA_949128085.1. NCBI lineage: Eukaryota > Metazoa > Arthropoda > Insecta > Coleoptera > Scarabaeidae > Cetonia > Cetonia aurata. The sequence continues at coordinate 14,825,683 of OX421884.1, read as the reverse complement.
TTTGAATTCAGCGGAATAAAATACATAAGGAAATCTATCTCTCATCAAATGTACATGAAAGAAATTTCATTTTGTAAACTAGTGTTATCCATTGCGTCGCGGATTACGATGGCACTGCATTCTCAATTGTAAGAATAGGATAACAACAGTAGATACGTTCGAATATCCAATCTGTTACGTCTTTTAACTCTGAGATGTTATTTTATTTCCGTCAGAGTAAATAGAGCAAACCCTTAGAACGTTCTTATATTAGTTCTGAGATGTTTTAGAGTAGATTTTTTTCTCTCGGATTTATGTTCGAGACATCGCAGATTTGTAATGGTGGGGGAAGGTAATTTAATCTAACTTATGCCTAAGTACTGTTTCACACTATTACAATTTAGGATTTTTCAACGTCTCTATTACTCTTTATTATATTACACACTCTGAAATCTATTACTTTCTTCTTTGTTAAATCATTCAATTATTGGCAATCATTTCAGAACTCGATTATGACGCATGTGGGTATATACTTCACCACAACATTCATTTCCTCATTTACGTCCAAAATTTCAGTTCGAATTGTAAATATTATCACATTTCGTATCTCTAACATACCATCCATAAAAATTAAATCTCTTAATATCTGAATATTTAAATAACAGTGATATGTAATAAAGAGATGGGACACAACTTTCTATTGCAGGTTATAATAGATTTTATTAGATTATTTCTCTCAGCAACAAAACCAACTATTCATCAAACATCTTGCATTCGATTCACTCGGCAATATTCTTTTATTTAGTAGAGCTCCGTTGTCACTACAATCATGTGGTTAAGAAAACTACCCACTCTATTCCCTCTAGCGAGTGGATATTCGAACGTAGCGAATATGTCGCTATTGCAGTTGCACTGTGCATAGATATTGGATTTTTACCCTCGATTGTCGAAATCATAAGGAATCTAACGTGTCGGACAAAGATATATGGGAATATCGATGCGTAAGATAAAGATGCGGCAAGCCACAAAGTTTGTCAGCACTGGCAGAGTTGAATAATCTGTATACTCTTTTCCTTTTGAAATACTGATTGTATTTCCATCTTATTTTAATACGTAATATTAGTAAGGGAGATAGATATACTCCACACGTAAAGTGCAATAAGTCGAAAACGCTATTACTTTAGGCAATCGGGGCTAGCAGGTGTTCAGATATGAGTATTGCAAGAAAAAGCTATTTTAGCATCGAAAATAGATGCAAATATATTAGCCGAATAGAATTAGAATTCAAGACAATTTGCTGCCCCATCTGTTACATGTGTTTACATAAGGTTTGTTCAGCAATGTGGTAATTCTTAGCAGCTACATCTATTTGAAAATTGTGAGCCCTTTTAAAACTTCACAGCAAAGAACAGGATAATCCAAATTTAGTAAATTACAAAATATGGAATCCAGATATTAAACAAATGGCCTAAAAATATATTGACAGTATGCCATAGCGAGTAGTTGAAGTACTGAAACTGTACTTAAATACATTTCAAATTATATATATATATATGAAAGCTCTACAGGCCGCTGTGGCCCCTGGCTGCGAGATCTTTCACTCTTCCTTTCCACTTTCTTCAGATCCTTTTTCACTTCCTTCAACCAATGTTTCCTTGGGCGGCCTCTTCTTCTCTTTCCTCTCACTCTTTCCATCAGCACACGTTTAACCCATCTTTGGTCTGGCATCCTCGCTATGTGTCCCAACCATCTAGCTCTCTGCATTTTCACTACCTGAACAATGCTGGGTTTCTTGTACAGCTCCTCTAATTCCTTATTTGTTCTTCTTCTTCCTATATTCATCTCCAACTCGAACCCCTCCAAAGATCCTTCTCAAAACTTTACGCTCTCAAACCTCTAGCTTTATCTCCTCTTTCTTTATAAGCGTCCATGTCTCGCACGCATAGGTAACTGTAGGCCTTAGTACAGTCTGGTACACTCTCAGTTTTGCTGCTATTGAAATGTTCCTTGCCGTCAGCATCCTTGAAAACATTCCTGCTGCTTTACTACCTTACTTTCCTTTTCAGATTACATGTTAAATAAAAGACTATAAGGTAAACTTACTTCTAAATTTTAATAAGTTTCTAATTTCTAACCACCTACTGTATTTTGGAAAGTATTCAAAGGTACATATAAACATGAAGCATTGCAACAGCTTGCTTAATTTTCAAAAATAAAGTCCTTTCATTTATATTTTCCACAATATAGTCATCGAAAAGCACTTTGTTTTCTTTTAATCAAGAAGCAAAACGTTTCGTACGTTGTCTTTTGGAAGCCAACCCATTCTCTTTTTTTTTTTTTAGTTTCAATGAGAAGCTCTTGAAATTGACGAGGGTCATGTTTACTTGTTTGAAATTGTGACCAAACAATAATGTTTTGGTATCACTCACAATCAGTATAACAATTTAGATGATTCTTTCAGGTTTGTTTGGATGAAAGGGAAATATAGCTAATTCTAAGTAATAAAATCGTATATTTCCTATAAAGTAGTAACGCTCACTAGAAATTTGCTTGCTGGTTTTTGTTAATTATAGGGATAATAAAAATTCAATTCTATATTAATCGCAATGTGCGACCGGTTTCGTACCTACAGGCACATCCTCAAGCTAGATTTATACATCAGTGAACTTTTTTTGTCAATTTTTTAGTTATAATTAGTCCTTACAGACTCAGGATATTCTCACAACCTTGCAACAGTTACATGTAAAAGCAAATTTGCCTCCTAGAAAAATAAATTATTAATTGCGGAACATAGACATATTCATAGTGAATGATAGTTTAGAGTTTCCATAATCGTAGGAAAAATTCAGTTAATAATTAGTTTAAGAAGTAATTGCCTAATTTTCCGAACCAGGACGAATTGCTGGAAGCTAATAGAAAATACCTACATCACAATAATATAAGAATATTGATATTTCATATAAATTTTAAATTAGCATTTCTGATTTCTGATGTTATTCCACTTCACGCATGACTAACGTAATGCGATCATCGCTATTTTCAAAAGTTTACTCCATCAGATTATTAGATTAAATCATGATTGATTAATCGTCCAAGTTATAATGTCTTTTAATCTAATTTTTATTAGGAATTCCTGGCGGATTGCATTTTTTTTTTTATTTAAACTTTGTTTTAAAAATTCAAGAATAGTAAATACCTCGACTTCAATTCAAATATCGAAACTGAATATCGGAGGACGCAATTAGCTACTAACTCAAGTTTAACGGATAATTCAAAGGAATCTATATTATTGTGTTTTTTTTTTTGTTCCTCCTCTAGCAGACACGGTGATAAATACTTAATATATGCGTTGGTACTTATTTTTGTTTCCCTCATATCAGATGCGGGACTTAATTTGTAATTTAGATAAGATCTGTACAAATTGTGTAAATGAGAACAGGTAATAAGTACATACATGTCTTAAATAGTTTTTGAATACCAGCAATAAGTAGCAGCCTGTTTGGCAAGGACGACCACAGAAACATACAAACATGGAAAAACGCATCATTTTACTCAAGGCTGTCTTTCACGCACTGCTTAAGTGGTTTAATTTAGTGCTTGCTCCACAAAATATTTTCCATATTAACGTTTGTTGTGGTGAATATAATGTCGAAAATTATTTCCAAATGCGATGTAAAAAAAAATTGAACATCGAACCCCAATCGACATTAACTATAAAAATCTATGAACTCTATGTCATTCTTCATCAATAGCAGAACATATAAATTGAATGAATAATAAGTAATATCAAAGATCTATTTCGCATATTCACAGACACGACTTTAAAATTAGAATGTAAATTACTTTTCGGATAAGAAAATGAGAAAGCTCGACGATAGGGATCCTCTTTCATTAATCTCCCAGCTTATTTACATTTTGATACCATTTTTTTATCGACTTAATTCTATAAATTAGAATATAGAAACTCCATGTTTTTATTTATGCACTGACTTTATCAGGAGACGCTAACAGGTGACTTTTACTTTGGCGCATTTTTTTTAAGTAAAAGTATATTTTAATTAATAAACAAACATGAAAAAAGTTTCTAAGCATTCAACATATTAAAATATTATCACGCACCTTCTGATCAAACATTTATGTTTGCTTTAAGCCTCTTTATATCTTCTATATTACGCCAAATTTTCAATCAAATTACAATTAATTGTAAGTTCGTATGCATACACATATGGCTGTCGTACAAATGTATCTGAATTGATTCAGTCTAGATACGCGGTTTTATGATTAATAAATAAATAGTAGATAACAGGCGATACGCAACGCGTAGATCTACACTTAATAATGATAACGATCACAATCACAAACATGAGTTATAATGTAATGGAAATTATACATGTAATGTCGATGTTACTTATATGAACAATTACAGTTACAGAATTTCCTATATTTTGCTATTTATGGTTATCTATTTGTTGGACTTATATCTATAATTTCGAACACAATTCAATATTAGATACAGTAAGATAAGAAATCCAATATTTTATATTACAATAATAAGTGTGCTACCAATTATTTCTTTTTTTAGTGTTATTATAGTTTCCAATTTAATTAACGAATTGATCATTGCATACACAACATGAGAATAAAATTAAACTGAAAAGTGTTATTATGATCTTAATTTTATCTAAATTAGTGAGAATAGCACCATAAATTACTTGAAATGATTTTATAACCTCTAACTTAACTAATTCCTTGTTTTACATTGTCGTGGGCTATAAATAGTCGGAAGACTTGTTCAAATAAAAGTGCTCCAAAGGCGAGCTGCATACCTGCTAGTTAAGTTATCAGACACTATAGTCATGCATACCAGAGAAATTTTGAAATACTTTGTTTCAAATAAATGAATGCGGATATTTAACTCTATTTTTGGCTTTCTGATAATGATTGACCTATGAATAGCTCTATATGAATATCTAGGGAAAAGTCTGGAACAGTAGCCACCGTTTCATTAAAACAGCTACATATAAAAACCGAAATTAACCTTATTTGTAGAATTAGGTATATTACAAGATAAACTGTATTTATTTCTATATCACGGTATATTATAACTGAAAACATAACTAACTAATAAAGGTTTATAAGTTCAGGTAAATTAATTACAACACCATCCACTGGAATTATACCTCTATCAGGAACATTAGGATATCTAAAATTGTTACCGTGATGCCTCAAAAATATAAACATCACATTCAAATATTTCAAAGTTTCTATTATCCGCCCAACATAAGTTTTTGTTTCTATTAAAATTTACAAGAACAAAGGAGTATACATGAATATTTCTTATATCATTTATTAAGTGTTCATCATTATCTGATTCAGAAAATATGTCCCCATCTTCAGAGTCTGTATCACTGTCACTCGAACACTTTTCGGAATCTTTATATTTACAGACCTTTATTAAATCGTTGAGACAGTCTACTACTTTTCTCTTCGTAACTGATCGTTTTTTGGAGGCTGGACTTACGATCTGTGATCAATGCTTATGCTTCTTGAAGTCTGATAAAAACCAACAGGTCAATTTTTCAGTGGTTTTCTTTTTTTGCCTCGTTTAACTAAAACCAGAGCCGCGCTAGGAAACGGTTTTAAATCAATGGGTAAAATAAATTGCTCCTTGGGTTGGTTGTAGGTCTTTCTGAGACTGTACTATTTGATGGCGTGTTTTCAAATAAACTTTGTTTACCATTCGATGGAACTTCCATTGTGTTATTAATTTCTGGTTTGTCTTCCTCGTGCGGTTTTGTTAACATTTCAATACTGTTTGTTCCTGCATCAGTTTCAGATGCGGCCAAGGAATCGCCGTCGTTGAAAATGTTAAACTTGAAACGCAATTTCGAGGAATGAAAGCAAGTGTATAAGGTTCTTCTAATATTTCAGGGATGTCGTTAATCCGTTTTTTCCGGGATTGTTAACTAATCATATTTGACAACTTTGGTTATAACATTTCTTCAAGGCAAAGTAAACACTCTTGTCCAAATGACTGGAGCTTATGGCTAGTGTGTGGTGATAATGTTAACAGTATTATATTATTTGCTTTCGGAATTTTTTTAACGGCTATAGTAAAAAAATAAAAAAAATATGAGTTTCATGATTCCATAATCAATAAGACAGGTAACTCTGATGTTGTTTCGCGTGGTTTATTAAATGATTTAGCCATTGGACAAACATGTCAGCAGTAATCCAACCTAATAGCGATGCTGTACCAACAGTACCAGGTAGTGCATTTATTTTTAACATATAATAAAATTGATAATGGTAAAAATACTATTTCCCACTGCGTTAATACAGCCACACATGGTAACTAAATTTCCTCGTTTACTCTACATTATATGGCTAATTTGCTTTTGTCTCTTTTTGCCACCATCTTTCCTATTTTTGCAACAATTCTGAGACCCGTTTTGGTCCTAAACGTTTCATAAATTTGCCGAAGATTATTGAAAACCTGTGGCACAGTTGGTTTATTAAATCCTATACCTCTGATCAGAGACGTAGCTTCTGCGAATCTTATGGACAACTCTTTTCTCCTTTTCATAACCCGGTTGAACCATAACCTTCGAACGATCCAATTTTCTCTCCACGAAGTCGCTATTTGCTTTCAATTGCAACTGCTAAGTCGAACGCTAATTTTCGCCCGCATTTAGGATTCATAGCCTTATGTAGTTTTGCCATAGTTTCGAAATAATCACCATCAAGATCTTTCTCCTCTTGGGATGAAAAGAAAAATGATTGATACCATAATTTGGAGTTAATTTTGGTGCCCCTTCCAAATTTAACGAGTTCCAATCAATGTCCTTTTTCTTGTTGTGGCACGTTTCGATATACCATCTTACTGCGACACGGGGAATACTGTATGTAATTGTAAGAGGCGCGGCTTTAACTGATGACTACTTGAAACAGCCGAAATCGAAATTAAAAATTGTATATACTAAATGATTAGTTTTCTTCATTTGGGAAAGTAGTGACCACTGTACCTACATTTAATATGAGTTGAAACTGTACCATCGGTCACATGAGTATATAAGTAGGTTAGTACAGAAATTACTTCATGCAATGGAAAGATTGGATTAATAAATACTTGCATGTATCAGGTAAAAATCCTAAACACTAGTATACTTTTAATGCGTACGTTTAACTTCTTGATTAGTTTTTCCTATATACCCAAGTTACACAATTTCTAAGATTAACTTTATTTTACAATAGCACTGCGAATTTTAAACCGGTAGCTATGTCAACGTTCGAAGTTTGTTATTGGAGTATTTTTTTATAGATGTCAGTAACTTTTTATTCTAAATAAGAATGTAACAAAAAGGTGACCGCTGTGTCTAATAGCCACTGTTCCAGACTCTCCCCTATCTCTAAAGTTATAATGCTTAACATAAACAGTATACATTTATAAACGTGGTGATAATTGCAAATCCTGTGAGTTGAAATAATTTCTAACCAATATATTCTAAAGCTCTTTTAGCTAAAGCAGATACGCAGAATACTTTTTTTATAAAAGATGATTAACTTAAACTTAAATTTTTAATATGCTTACCATATACCTGTTAGTAAGATCATTCATTTCTTAATAGAAAAGGTAATGTTGTAGTATATGTCAGCAATTGTAGCGCGATTAAAAACTTGTGACTCGACTTGTTCTTGTTATTATACGACTATTTACTATAATTATTACATCAGCATTGATTGTCTTCCCGATTATGAGACTTTATTTAACTTCTGCAGGTACATCTTCTATTTGTACTTTAGAAAGCTGTTTACATGCAACATTAGCAGCACGAAGCCAGAAGCTTAGGAAAACGAAAGTGTTCAATCGCATATTCAATTGAAGCCATGAAAGTCACATTCTCTTCCTGACCAGCGGAATGGACAATTGACAATAGAATCGTTTAAGCGTGAATATATTGCCTGTTTCGTTATGTTCTCTTTACTCTGCTATTGTTTAACGGTTTTCCGTTAATTCAAACTATTAAAACAGATGCCGACGTATGAAGTAAACGCCTCTAATGAATAGTTTGAACCTTTCAATGCTATCCTACGGCCTCCATCGTTATGCAATTGCCGTTGTTACACATTGCAATGCGGTAAGACCCCTGTGAATTGCATTGTTTTGGGTCACTCTGTGGAATGGGATTGCTGTAAATTGTAAATTGCAGCAAGTATTCTGACGATTACTTAAAACTGAGTATTCTGATGTTGTATTGTTTATATTTTGAAGGAATTAGGTTACATATCGCATTATAATCTACTCGTTGGTGAATAATAGCTTAATCATTAAGAAAATGATCGCAGATTTAGATTAAAACGGGTGTATTTACTAGATTTACTCATACTGCTAAAGCAACCTTTGATAGGGCATCTTAGAAAAACGGATTAAAAGAATTATCATTGTTTAAAACAGTTTGTTTCCCAACATTTATAAAAATTTACATATATACTATTGCCAGGTATTCTTGGTAGTTAGCAAAGATAATCTATTTTGACATAAGTGATGCATATATGCAATTATCATTGATAAATTTCACTATCATTGTTTTTTTTTTTTTTTTTTTTTTTTTGGCATTAAAGGGATCTCAGCCCATCAGCCACGTTATGATAGTTTATGCAGGATCTAGGCTTTATATTAGAATCTTACATTCCTTGATAAATTGCCATATAGTGCGGTATATTTCAATGTTATTGAATTTCAAAATAGGTATTATAGCTGTAGGTAGCTGTACATTCAAGTTTATCAGACTTTTAAATAGTTTGCGTCGCTGTGCTTCATAGTTTGAACACCCCAAAACCAAATGATTCAGATCCGCTACGTCATAACCGCACGGGCAAGCTGGAGAATCTACTAAACCCAATTTATACAGATGTGCTGGATAAATACCATGCCCAAAACTCAATCTAGCTATCGTAGTGTAGAAGGAACGCGGAACCGTAATGCCGTTATGCCACCGAGGGTGAAAAACACTGTCATGAATCTTAGCATACTGCGTAACTTTATTGTTGTTTGCCTCCCGCCATCTCAGTTCCCATTTCTCTTGCAAGAAATGGGCTTTAATTTTTCCGCCAACTTCGCTTGGAAAAATAGTACAGTCTTTCCTATCCAGACTAACCGCCGCCGCTTTTGCTAAGACGTCCACCCTTTCATTGGAAGTAATTCCTACATGGCCCTTCACCCAAAACAGTTCCACGTCCTTCCGCTGTACTTCCAGCTCCGCACAAGCGGTTCGAATGTTCAACACAAGCGGATGTACCTTTGTGAACCACTTCTTTCCTCTAATAGACTGTAGGACACTTAAGGAGTCTGACATTATAGCGATTCTCGGAGACTCCAAAGATTTGGCGTACTTAAGCGCCTCCCAAATCGCCCTGGCTTCAGCCGAGAAAACATTCAGCTCCGCATTCAAGCAGAAAGACCCACTTACGTTGTTAATGGGGTCAAAAAATGCACAGCCACAACCGTTTGATGTTTTCGATGCATCTGTATATATAACCGTGTGTTCGGAAAGCGAATCGAGAATTTCTGCATGTATGCCTTTGTCCACGTAGCTTTGGCCAGAATAACCCGGAATGGACATCCGTATTGGTTTAATATATTGATGATAGTCTACCTTTGGAGATTCTGGATAGGCTATAGAAAGGTTCAAACCAGAAAGAAACCTATAAGTTGCAGTTAACAAGAGAGGTTTTTTCTTTGCCCAGTATGGGGATGACTGTTCTAACACCGCAAGTCTACGGATATTATAGAGAATGTTAGTGTCCCCTATTATCTGCAATTTTAACATGTACTTGGCTGCAAGATATTCCCGGCGAAGTAGTACAGGCGGTTCTTGTGCCTCCACATATAAAGCCTCACGTGGTGTGGATCTCATTGCGCCTACACAGATACAAAGAGCCTTATTCTGAATCACTCCTATGCGATTTAACTGCTTGCTACTGGCTGTGCTGTACAAAGTGCAGCCATAATCTAAATGTGATCTAATGCATGCACGATAAAAGGTGCTTGCAGTATCTCTATCGGACCCCCACCTAACTTTCACAAACATCCTAAGGATGTTTAAAGATTTTTCAGTTCTGTTAACAATGTTGTTAATATGATGTGTCCACCTTAGCTTGTTGTCGAGAAAAAATCCTAAATACTTAACCACCTGTTTAACTTGTATCAACTTTCCGTCTAGCTCAATACAGTCCATTACAGGCAGTCTGTGGCGTGAAAAAACACTTACGCTAGATTTCTCGGAAGATACATCGAAACCATTTAGATGCAGCCACTCATTTGACTTCGCCATTGCCTTGGAAAGTTTACGCTGTAATGTATGAAGAGATTTGTCCGCTACAACCATGCAGATATCGTCCGCATATTGTATAGTTTTAAATTCCACACTTCCTATTTTATGATAATCTGCTGTATATAGGTTAAACAAAATCGGACTTAATATAGAACCTTGCGCAAGACCTATGTTGACTGTACGGGGACCTATCAAAGTATTATTGTGAGTTCTAATATATACCATACGATCTCTGAATATCTTTACAATATTGTTAGCGGTTTGGGCCGGAATGTCATAGCTACATAACTTTGAGAAAAGTATGTCTAGATCGACTGTATTATACGCATTTTTTAAGTCAATAAAAATAGAGCCTGTGTAAAGGTTTCGTGTACAACCCAGTTGAATTTCAGACACCAGGTCCGTTACTGCATCTATAGTACCCTTTTGGTAACGAAAACCGTATTGCTGTTGAGGCAAACCCTTCTGCTGCATCCACCATTCCAACCGACTTTTAATTAAACGCTCATAGATCTTTAGTATGCATGATAATAGTGAAATTGGTCGGAAAGAAGCAGGATTGGCATTAGATTTAGGAATGGGTACTATGACTACCTTTTTTAATTCCTGAACTTCATCTCCATCTATCCACATTGCATTGAAAATTGATAAAAGGTAATCGCGAACCTCCCAAGGAAGGTATTGAAGAAGAGTATAAGGAATGTTGTCAATGCCAGGAGCAGTGCTTTTCTTTTTTAAATCTAGGGCTGAATTAAATTCCACTACTGTGAACGGCTGCGACCAAAAACCTTGAACAGATGGCTGATTGATTGCCACATTTCTGTTAACCACTGTCATTGGGGCAACTGATTCCAAGATCTTCTCCGCAGTGTCTTTGTCTACGTGTGTAGAGTTACTAACAGGAATTCTCTTAAATTTCTTGATTGTTTGCCAGATTTGTCTAGATGGTGTGTTACGATTCAAGTTATTACAAAAATTAACCCAACTGGCTCTCTTCTTCTTTTTAAGATAGCGCTTACTATATGCCATAGATTCCTGACACTTAATGTAATTTTCGAGAGTAGGACATTCCCTATACTGCCTCAAAATCAATTTTCGCTCTTTAACAACTCTCGTACAATCATCGTCCCACCAAGGGGGAGATGGTCTACCAACCATTTTATATGGCCGTTTATTTTTGAAACAATAGTTGGCTCCTTCAAAAATAAGCTCATATAGATATGCTAATCTAGTCTCAGCCGAGTTGTTTTGAAGAATTGGTTGAAAATGCTCCCTACAATATTCTTTAAATAAGGGGAGCTTGGCGGATTCAACTTTCCATTTAGTGGTAGGGAAAAAAGTGGTCGCATTTGTGAACTCTAAGAGTAATACAATATGAATAGGAAAATGGTCAGAACAATAATTATCTTCCAGGACATCCCACTCCAGATTAGGAGCAATAGATGGAGTCACGATTGTTATGTCCACAGCCGAAATATGTTCATTCGGTCTAGTTAATCTAGTGGCGCTACCATCATTTAGAAAAATTAATTGTTGATTTTCGATAGATTTCATGAGGATATTACCAGCATTGTCTATTTTATGCCTACCAAAATTAGGATGGTGTGCATTAAAATCACCGCCACAAATAAAGGGCGTACTTATTTGTGAAAAAAGACTGTCATAATCTTGATATCTTAAGCTCGCCTGAATAGGTCTATATATACACACCACTGACAAATTAATCTGGGGAAGAAAGACACCGCATATATTGAGATTTTCAGGGATGTTTCTGAATATAATAGGTTTAAATTGTAAAGAATCCTTAATGAAGATAGCAGTACCTCCATACCCATCTTCACGGTTATGCCTATGGACACCAAAATGTTTAAAATGCACCTTGTCTGTCTCTTTATACCAGGTTTCACCAATTAATGCCACATCTACCTTATAATCTACTAGCAGTTGCTCAAAATTAGCTCTCTTAGAACGTAAGGACTGTGCATTCCATTGAATTATATTTAAATTTTGGGGAGCCATTTTTAATTAAATTAAAATTTTAAATAAGAATACGGACAAGAAAAACTAAGAAATATTTAGAAAGAACCAATAAAATTGATTCATGGGAAGTTAGAAGTCCGAGATGTCCGTGGAATTCCCCTGCGATACCGTACTCTCAGAATCAGATATTAAGCACTGTCCTGTTGGGTCTAGAGATTTTTTAAGTTTTTTAATCAGTCGTTTAATACGTGATTTTAAGGTGTTGGTTTTTGTTATCTGGACAGTTCGTATGAGAAGTTCTAATAATGAATCTAGATCATTAGTGAATGATTTCGCGACAATGACTGCATCTTGTTTGCCTTTAACTTCTTCTAGGAATTTGCAGTAATTATTAAAGTCTATTACTTCTACTTTTCCTTCAAAAAGAGTTTTAAGTTCCGAATATGACAGTTCAGCCGGGGATTCTTCCCGTTTTCTTTTGGTTTTTGGTTTAATAAAACGATCAGAGGAATTATCTGTAGTCGCATTACCCTGAAGAGGTTGTGGGGCTAAAGTGTCTTCGGCAAACAATGAGGGTTCCGTATCAGTGACAGTAGAAGAGGGAGCCTGACGTTTTTTACTATTTGGCACTTCCTGTGATACCATAAGAGTTGGAGTATTATCGAGCACTGTGTTCTCCTTATTAGTTATAGAGGTTGATTGTTCTGAATAATCGGTGGGAGTTGGCAAATCATGCTCTGTTTCTGCGACCACAACATTATTGGAGTTAGATGTACATTTAGATGAAATATGACCTAACCTTTTACACAGAAAACATCTGATTTCGTCTGTGGTTAAGAATATTCTAAAAGCATTTTCCTGAAATTGGATTAACAGAGAATCGGGCAACCTATCATTTCCATCCAATACGACATATACTTGGCGTCTAAAACTTATAATGTGCTTATAGCCTTCTTTTGGAATGCCCGCACCGACAAATTTGATGGGGGAGACAATCTTCAGGCCTATTCGTTTGAGTTCTTTCTCAATAACATCATGTGGCAAGGATGGAGACACATTTGACAGAATCACCCTTTTTGCAGGTGACACTAATCTCCGTGCCTGTATAAAAATCCCATTTATAGTTATACCTCCGTGTGTCGACATAAAAGATTCAACCATATCTTTAGACGATAAGTAAATACACATTCGATTATTTGATACTCGTGATGCAAATAAGATGTTGACGGGATTTATAAGATCCCCTACCCCAATAATGTAATCATTTTTTGATGAATTATCAATGGTATCAAGTACAATGGCTTGGTCCCGATTGGGAAACGTAAATTTAGAAGCTGAATCATTTTTAACCACAGCTGCAAAGGATTGTGAATTATTACTATTCTTTGACGAGAGATCATTAACAGTACGGTCATTTAAATTTTCCAAGCTACCTCCGTCCACAGAAGAGCCTGGCAAAGTATCTGTTGCTCGCTGAGCACTCATATTAGACTGGGCGGAACAATCCGTCCGCCCGACAACGGTCCCCCCACACGCAGCGCGTGTGGAGTTGCGTGCGCTAGAAATGTGATAGCCAGAGACCACGGGTCAAAGTTCAACACAAGAAAAATTAAGAATAATAAATTGCAAAATAATAGACAAATTCTATAGAAAACTAAAAGAAAAGCCCTTGTACTAGTTTAGCACATACCTTGGGAACAACAAAAGAAAGATATACTATAAGAAAACGTAACCAAAGTGATTAAAACCAACAAATTATACACGTCAATATCACACGTGTATCCTACACGCCGGCTCAAACCAGACTGCTATCATTGTTTGTGATATATATAATTGCAACTGTGACAACTGATACACTATTAATCTGTTCTATCTGTTGTATAAATGTACACATTTACTATGCATAATCTCCATTTCATTTTACCTGTGTCACCCAGGCGGTCGACAAAAATGAATGAACCGTTTCAGGTTGCAATCAATATATCACCATTCATTGGTGCGTGTCATCAATTTCATTTGAACCTGATCCTGTTTTCAAATCAGTTATATTTATGCATTGCGCCGATACGTATGGACAATGTATTAACTTACAATGAATTTATTCGACCACATAGATTTTATATTTTCATTGCACGAAGCTTTTGTTTTTGGTCGTTCTGTGTACAGAATTTACTTCTTTGTAAAATGATAACTCATTTACGATGTGTGCAAACAAAATATTTATGTCTGGGAGTCATCAAGGCAATCCGCTTATAGGATATGAGTACTTTTCTTTTTAGATGCAATTAGCCAATGCTAATCAATTTTGCAATCTCGCAACCTGTGACAAAATTGATGCATCACCTTCGCAAGGAACTTTATAAACGTGCTAATGCAACGTTGCGTATATTTTTCCATTGTAATGTTAAATATTAACATAGACTGCAATTACGGTATAGCGATAAGTATAGTGCTTTTAATTGTTCATTCCTGTATTTTTTTAAGTTATTACACAGACCGTATAATTAACTGTAATTTCCCATTTCTTGGAGAAAAATACTTTTTAATTAACTACTCAACTGCTGAGGTTATAGTCCAGTACATTAGAATAATATGCTTTCGATAAAAAACAAATACGTAAATTTTGATAACAATCCGCGTGGAATATTGGTAATAAAGGCGGAACTGAAAAAAAGTGCATGTGAATTATTTTGTAGTGGCGGAACCCCGCCTCCACGCGAATTGTACGTCACGAATTCGAGAGGCAGGCGGAGTTCGACAGTACCGCAGATATATATTACAATAAAAACTGAGTTTCGAATTTTGTACGAATCGCTATGTTCTCACGTTCAAGTTATAGAATTTCTCTATATTTATTCGGGTGTGTCTCACTCCATTGAGCACGCCCTCATGTTATCGCGCATCCGCCACTACAAAAAAAATCACCTGTAGAGTGCTATCATATTTACATACATATACCGTGCCGACAAGTTTTGATTTGAGTGCCAAATTAATCATATGCATTTCATGCATACGAGCTACTTCTCATGCGTTGTACATGTAAAGTCTGACCCAAGGCGTTCTTTATCAGCATGGTATATAAACGTGCTATCGCTTATAAATCTACAGTGAAACCTCTCAATAATGGGCACCCACGGATGTCCCCGTTGGAAAAAGATACACAATAGTTATTTATGTACTAAGGCAGTAATGTCACGTATTGGAGTTTGGATATTGTAAGCCGAAGCGAGCAACCAAACGGAATCGATAAAGGTACTTTACTGCCGTGGTGCATACAAAATGTTTTCGACTACCTGCCACCTGTAACTTACTGTAGTCAATTTACTTGCATTTTTGTACTGTCCAGAACACTAATATTTAACAACCAGCAGTTATGTAATTCGACATTAATACAATATCAAAATGAATTAATCGCAATTGAAATTATACTGTTTAATTAAAAATATAAAAAGATGTTTACTATTATTGAAAAATAATACCATTTAAATTCAATAATTTAGATTGATCTTTATTATAGTCAAGTAAATAACAATTTGTGCCTCTTCAGAATCATAATATGTAGTTCACTCCGGTAAAGTGTACTTTATTGTCCTAAAACAATGAGATAGCACTACCATTATATTGTACCAGGCTGATAAAGTGATATTTTACTCCCTCAAATGAGTGTCATATGTTGTTCTGAAATGCACTAAATTTAGTGTTAGTGACAAAAATTAGACTATATGTTCGATGCAAAATGATTCTAGATACAATGGTTTATTGTATTTCCGGCCCGGGACATTTTAAAATCATCCATAAGGCTACCCAAACAACACCATACGCGTTTAGTAACCGTTTATAGCGCACAAAATAAATGAATAACGTCTCATACCGCGGGTATAATCTAGGCAAAGGAAACAAAGTTGCACTATGCTGGGTACCAGGACATGGTGTAATCAGCGGCAATGAGGAAGCTAATCTATTAGCAAGGAGGGCGCCGCAACTTCAGTTGTGGGACCAGAGCCCTTTTGCGACATAGGGATGAGCACCTAAAAAAAAACCTTGCATGCAGGAAGGAGAAGCTCAGAGCTTCCCTCTGGGAGAATCTGCCTGGTCTGTGATATTCCAAGATATTCCTTGGAAATTACAATAAGAAAAGTATAAAGACCATGCTAGAACTAAGCAGAAACAGACTACGTATCCTTGCAGGTTTTCTTACAGGGCATTGTCACCTTGGGGAACACATGACAAGGATAGGTCTGAAACAGAATAGCGATGAAAGTCCGGAACACCTGATATCCAACCACACTGCTATCATAGAAACTCGTTCCAATAATCTTGGTAAACATGTCATAGACGAGGAAGAAATGCCTTCTCTGAAACCATCACATCTATTGCAATTTATTAAAGCTGGATGGGGACTATAAATGCGGACAAACCCTATCAGAATTAGCTTGTGGCTGATGTAAAGGGGCACAATAGATCAATAGGTCGCGGTGCAAGGTTACTCTAATTAGATCTGATCTGATCTAAACTCATATTGGTTAATGCCTCGTTGAAATATAATTTACCATACACCGATAATTGCTATATTATAAATTATATTTGAACGTTTATTTAACTATATTAGCATTATAAACGGTTATTCAACGTTTATGGAGAGGACATTTGATCGTTTTCCCAATATTGCTTGAGGAGGCGCCTGTTAAGTGAGGTTTCATTGTGTTTATATATATAATTTTACGTTGATTTACACTTATTGAGCAAACAATCGGATGGAAATCCGGCATTCCGATTATAACGAGTGAACAGAACGCACACCATATGCAAGATACGAACATAGTCATCTGACGACACAAACCTACACAATAAAAATACGATACACGCATAGAGCAAACGACGATAACAGATGCAAAATTAATGCATTTATAAAAGAGCCATTGCACTATCAGCTGTATTTTATTCATGTCGTCGAATGACCATACTTGTGTTTGGCAGGAGGTATATGTGAGCATGCTAAACAGACGAACACGAAAATAGAACGATTACATACTTGCGTCGTTATCAGTCATATAGTCGCACTTTCGCGCTATATATCACTTGATATCAGTGTAAACACAGACAACAAAAGAACGAAAATAAATTGATGTAATACCAAATAAAGTAACTGAGTAAAAAGAAAACAATAGTTATAATGTTAAGGAAGAAAATTGGCATAACCACTTTGAAAAAGTATATGAATGCGAAGAAGAAAATATCGAGGAATGAAGGATACATGAAAAGATTTGTAATGGAAATCAGGCACTATCCGAACAGATGAGTGGACTTTAGAGATGCCTTGGCTAAAAATCAAACAAAACAAAATAGGTCGTAGCCTCGAGACTACATTAATATTTCCAGAATGCGAAACATGATTACTATTTTTACCCACTGTTATGCTGGTGCTCTCAATGAAAAACTAATAGCATTTTCGCCTTACTGCACTTTTATCCACTGATTGTATTTCCATCTTATTGTAATACATAATATTAGTAAGGGAGATAGATATACTCTACGCGTAAATTGCAATAAATCGAAAACGCCATAAGAGACCCTGTACGAAAATGACTTATTTTTACTTTGCACCTTATACCGCCATAGGCCACACTTTAGTTATTATAATTGTTTCCATTTATTTGTATACTCTTGAGCAGCGTTCTATTCAACCCATGTGTATGGGACGCCTAAAGAAGAAAATACTTCCAGAGTTAATGATACAGGAACAGTTTTTCTCTAAGGTTTTGTAGTCAAAAAATACAATAGTAGAGTTAGCTACTGGTCTAATATTTATTTACATATTTATCTTTTCGTAATTTTTATGTAGAGTCTTTATGGATTTGCAGGAACGTTGCTGTCAATAAATTGATTAATCCTACGATATACATATAACAAATATTTTGTTATTTTGCGCAATTATATTTTTTGAGCGAAATCGGGTTAAAACATGATAAAATACAGTAAACAATCTCCATTTTAAACCTCCAGATCCTGGCAAATCTAGTAAAATGCATTGTTGCTTAAAGCTAATTCTCAATGTTTTTCTTAATTACATAATCTGTTTTAGAACACAAATTAATCTAACGGACGCTGTATGTTTATAAGATATTTGCTTGATTATACAAAATATCTAAGAGTAATATACTGTGGAGCATCCTAACTTTCCCTTTCGAAAGCAATATTCCCAAGAAGGTACTACTTCTCAATTGAAAATGGTCACCAGTTGAAGAGCACCTATAACCATCTCTTTTTTTATTATTTATTTTAGTCAACAGTATAAACCATATTTTTTTCTTGTTGCTCAAAATCTTTGGGATGCGCATTCCAACTTAAAATGAGTTAACAAATGTTCCTACAAAGACTAATGTTGGCCCTTAGATTAAATTAGTGTTGAGATGGTTATGCTGATGTATTTAACCACGACCTTTTTAGATATATTGTGATCTCCTTTGTCCTAGAAGGCGCTCTCCAACCTTGCCTTTTTAATTAGACCTATCATCTTTAAGAGCGGCTCCTATATGTAGCTACACCCAGTACCAATAGCTTTGTCCTCGCCAGGCCAACACGGCACAGAACATGAACTGGAGTGTCTTCCTATTCTTGGCAACTGCATAGAGCATCATCTTCCAGATCCTATGTTATACATATGCTTATTTAGTCTACAATGACCCGTTAGTCTTCCTGTCTTTACGCAGAAGGTCTTTAGTAAATTCAGGCCTCCGTCCCCTTAAGAACTCCTTTGCCTGTCTTTGTCCTGATCACTTTTGCCACAATTCTTTGGACTTATCATGTGTTCATTCGTTGATATACTTACTACTGCCTCATTTTCCTTCACGCCCGTGTGGCCGGGAACCCAGGTAAATTTTATTCTTATTTAGACCGCTTACACAGTAGCAAGCCAGCTTTACACTTGCGGAACTAATCGCTTTAAATGTTGCTTGGCTCTCAGAGAAAATAGCAACGTTTTTACCTAACTCCATCCATCTTTTTATATCTCTGATACAGTGATGAATTGCAGCAACCTCAGCCTAGAATACCGTCGTCTCCTCGTTGAATACCAGTTTGATTCCGCTCTTACTCGCAGGACCTTTCTTCCAGTCCTTCTTATCTGATATGACATTGACCATTTTTTGACAGATGAATAACAAATGAAAATTTCCATTAATAAAATAAATAATAGAGGACCCTCTTGGCTTTTTAATAAAGCCTTTATATAGATGTTTACAGTGCAACTATATATACAATTCTAAATTACATAACAACTCGAAATTGCATAACTGCAGCGATTTTTTTATTATTTAGCAAACAATTCAAGTTATCTCGATTACCAGTAATCGACAATTCTGTAGTTACTTAAAAACCATATCCACATTAAATCACCATAAGTATGCATGCGATCTGTGTCAAAATTGTTTCGTAATCCAATTAGTAAACGTCGATATGGAAACCCGAGCTGTGCATTTGGAGGTCGCGCGCATTCCAGCAATCTTTTCGTCCGCTGAGGAGAAGCCAATTTCACCATTTAAATCGTCAATATCGGGTCAACTGCCTACCCGAATGCATTTTGTATTCGCCAGCGCCATGCAACATTTGCATAACTAACAGAATTTTTAAAATCGCGTGAAATATACACAATACAACGTTTTTGTTCCATATTTCGACATTTTTATGGTTGCGCAAAAATATGTACGTAGATAGGCCAGAATAGAAGTGAAGAATAGGCGTGCAGATCAACGCTTTTGATAAGAACCGTTTATACAATATCACGCAGGCGGTATGCGCTGTCGAATCTCGCACGGATGTTTGTATTGCTCTCCTGTTGCTTGTGAAAATGTGCCATAACGTTTTCAGAGATTTACGCATAATTGTAGATCTGTGCATAAGAAGAAATTTACAATGCTATTGGTTCACTTAATGTTCTTGGATGTGCACACGCTCGACTACATTAAATCTTAGAACACCACTCGAGGAGAACCTGCCTAAGCCTGTTGCTGTAGCAATAGTTTGGAGGAAGGTTGAGCGTCATGCGGTGTCTTACTTGGTGTCCACGGTGTCCACTTTGTAGTCCTTAATATAGTAATAATTGAGCGGCAGCATAACTTTGTGTTGGAATATTTTGAGGGGCGCAGATATGCTCAAATATTTCTAGAGAAAAGTATATAGGTGACTTCGTAATAAGCACACCAGAAAATCGCTAACAAATACAACAAATAGCCCCTTAGGCTAACAAATTCTGTTAGAATTTACTCGATCATGGGCTTCTTGGAATTAATAGCAACGTCCTTTTTATTAGAAGTATGGAGCATTTTTGCTGTTAATTATAAATGTGAATTTGGAAAACTCTTTTTATTTAAAATAATTCGAAAAATTTGCTTAATAAAGCGATTTATTTGAAATGTTTTAAAGGATCTTTCAAATACTGAAAGTGGATCAATAACAAACTTCCATATTTCAAAATTTATTATTTGTTTGACCTAATTCTAAGAACAATTTTCGTGATTCTTTTGCCTCATTCCTCTCAAAAGCACTTTGCAGGACAATATTGGTTTTGTAGATTATCTAAAGATTGGGGTAGCCAAGCCTATTAATAGACTCCTTGCCTTTGATACTCTATCCCAACAGCACAGTGCCTCAACTAAGGAAAGAACAGAACAAAGGGAAAAGCTTTTTTTTTGGTAGAATCTGCAAACTGTCAAACTGATGGTGTATCGATATCTATTTATTTCAGTAAATTCAGGCTTTTATGCCTTTAAATTGTGGTATATGTGTTATGTATGTATCAATGCTTTGATTGACATTGGTACTTGTGATTTAGTAATGCTGCGAAGAAAAGCCAATGGAGAGCCACCACAAACTTTTTCTGGCCAGTTCACTTTCCACTTTATTCCGCGTCTAAATGCTTGTGGTTTGATAACTTGCTCGGGTGGTAAGAAAATCATGAATACTATTAGCTTCAATTTATTTATTTCTAGCTAAAGAAATGTAGTATACCTACATTTATAGTTCATTTCTGAACTTACCATTGCAATTTAATTATATATTCAGATACTTACCACAGATGAGTTGGTGTTTGGGCGATATCCAGCGTTTATAGGATTGTTAGTATCCGATGTTTCGGCAGCACATCTACTGTTGTCATCAGGGCAGCTGTGAGAATTTTTCTAAAAGAATGCAAGTGTGTATCTCTCGGTTGTTTTGTTTTTGTGCGTTGTCTTCTCTACTACTTCTTGTATATGTTCCAAGTTTTGTATTGGAATCGTACCTCTTAGCTCACCTAGCTAGTTTTTTAAAGGATAGCGATCAATATCGTGGAATTTTTAAAGACTGTAACTACATTGCTGGCATTACCAAGCTTGGTTATGAATTTATAGTATTTAAAGAAAAACTTTAACTTGTTTTTACGTAAAATTAAGTAAATGGAATTTGGCATGTCATAAGTAAAATATGAGCATTTACACCGATTTATTATACCACTAGAGTGAAAATGACATGTGCATACACCTATCTGCAGATTGTGCATGAAATTGAGAATATTCACGCCAAATGGAACAATATTTACTATTAACTGTTGGTAGGTTGTAGAAAGTAAGATTAATTGATTGATTGAAAGCTTAATATCTGTAATCTGTTGCATGTAGTTTTATTCATATTAAAAATAAATTATTATTTTATGAATTGTCGTTGCAACACGCATTAAAGGATTTCGAAAAACGCAATATACAATGGATATGCGTTTCAGATAAGATAAAAGTATTGACAACTAGTTTACATCCAGCACTACTATAACTGAAATTGTTTTTTTACCTTAATGTATAAGCAATATCCCAATTAGTAACACTTGGATTATTGTCCGCAAAACTTAGATACCCCATTATATCAAGTCTCTTTCGACATTATTATGTAAGCCTGTTCTAATATCTTTGTCGCTGTTACTAATGATGTACAGTTGAGTGTGACCGAATGCAGAAGAATTTCGAATTATCACATTGCAAAAGACTTTTTAGTACGTGTCTGTCGAAGGAAATCTGGGACATCTTAGGTATTTTCTGCAATCGGATGGAAAGTTACTTTTTTATTCTTATTCGTTAAAATTACGTATCGCAAACAGATGTGTGGTGCCCATAGGTATTCATGCTTTGCAAACTCGTGTGCGCTAAATTCATGTTTTGTAACCACCTGTTATGTTTACTTAATATTATGTAATCACGTGAAAACGTGTTGCTGATGTTTTTATTGAATTATTTAGCATTGTCAACACACGTTTACGATTTTCAACGTATTGATGCGAATGATAAAACGTGGATTAATAGTGTCAAGCTATTGTATAATACAATATAAATACATGAACGCATGTTTTTTTTTTTTTTTTGATAATACGGTTTAGTAACAAAATTTTAAATGTATACAAAGGAAACTTAAAAGTAAATCTTACATAAAACTTAAAAGAAGAAATAAAAGAGCTAAAGGAGAAACTAAATTAAACATTTCATCTAATGAGTAGGTAATGCTTATCTATTAGACATTCTTTCAGCTTAATTTTAAACGCCTTGATCTTATTCACCCCCCTAATGCTAGAATCAAAAAAATTGGATGTCAATAAACAAAGGATTATAATAAAAGAAGAAATGGTCCTAGAATGGAACCTTGTGGTACACCCAAATTCTGTATAGTGTTTATATGAATGGTGACCATTGACTACCGCCGTTTGTTTTCTACCACATAATAAGAATGAGTCAAAATGTATTTGCCCTCTTAAAGCATACAGCTCTAATTTGCATGGAACTAATTGTTACTCCCTCTGTCCCAAATTATGGTATACAAAACTTTGAAAACTGCTTTATTGTATTTATAAAATTAGTAACTCAATTTGTAACTTAATTTAAACATACATTAATGAAAATTTTACACATTTAAACACAATTCAACTGTTTCAACGGTAGTTTCGCTGCAGATAATAGAAACAGGTGAACGCTCTTCGCACCAAAGTTTTTCTTTATTCATGTGCCCATCCATAGTTTTTGGCGATGCTTGGTGCTGCGAAGAGTGAATAGCATTGAAGAAGCCAAGGTCTAAAACATTGAAATCGGGACTGGCTGTGATTTAAATATAATGCACCATCCATCTCTTGATACTTCGGCCAGCAATTGTGCATCGTTGTCACAAGAATGCGGTTTTGCGTTATCTGGTTGAACGTAAATTGTCTTGGCTTTATGCGCTTTTGAAAACCTGGATCTAATGGCTTGTAAAACGATCGATAACCATCTTTTTGCATTCTGCTGCGTTACTAGACTCTTATGTTTTTGATCACCATTGTTCTTCTTGTCCGGTTCTTGCTGTTTCTTTTTGCAAGTTCTTTATAAACAAAAGGCCTGAAGTCTTATTTTGCCGTTGAAATATTGTTTCTGGCATTGCCATAGCGTGTTCTGGCTACTATAGCCATAAACATAACTTTAGTTATGAATCGTTTGCTTTTACAGTGCCTTTCGGGTTCTGCTTCATCCTGCGTGATTTAGTATGATCTTCTAACTTGTGATAAGTAAAATCACTTTTCGTCTTTATATACGTAGCGGTACATATCCTCAAAACATCGATTTGATTGAACCTTTGACAAACAAAACTCTAGTCTCATTCTTTTGTTATAAAATAGCTCCGTGATAATGCAACTTCGACGTATTTTCCGACGTTGAAAGCTATTTCTTCAACGTAGTGGTGGCTTCTACTGCGTAGTATCTTGTGATGGACTAGCAATATTTCATTTCTAAAATTGTAGTAAGCAAGCAGCTTTTGCAATTCGAACAAAGAAGGTGGAGCTTCTCTTAGGTAGCGGCTGTAAAACGATTAATTAAATGTTATTCCTATTCTAATGGCATACTTGGATTCAAATTGGCAGTTCATCAATCAAAACATATTGACACTTAAGATAGACGACTACATGCAATTGATCCTTTCACTGCCACTACACATGAGAAATCTTATATCCAACGGATATTCTTTCTCCAACGGAAAAAAACTCCTTGTTTACTTCAATTTTAGAAATGAAATATCTCCAATCCATCACAAGAAACTAAGGAATAGAAGACACTAACTATGAAATGACTCTTAACATCGGAAATGATTGACAAGTTGAAGAATCACCAAATCTTTCTTTACGCTTCAGAAAACGTCAAAGTATATGTAAACATGCAATCCAAGGGTCAAATAGCATACTCAGTTTTCTAAATGCATGTGATTTTCAACTGTTCACTTATATAAATAAACAATTTTTTTTTATTGCCTCTTGGGATAAAATAATCTAAAAGTTCATAGATTAACTTTTAAAAAATACGTTGCCCTACTTTGAAACGTATAACTTAAAATTCTAACCTCACGAACTCACATAATTTATTATTTTGCGTTCCACATATTAAAAGTACAACCGCAAGTCAGCATTCACAATTCTTACTTAATTTATTACTGCAAGAAAATAAATTGACTTCTACGAGGGACTTTCGGTGTAATGTAATACGTACGTGTGGGTTTCAATTTATGCAATTTCATAGAGCCATGTGTCTGGGCTATTTTCTCTGGTTCAATTCAATTTAAATTTATAGTAGTGCTTTAATATCCACCTGTCAATGAAAGTGTCTAACACATTACATCGTTGCTATTTCTTTTTCAACTAGTTTAATCAGAATACATACTGCTCGATGACAGGTTCTATGCATAAATTACTATACATTAGATATAATGAAAATACGGGTTGCGGTATAAACAATATTAATGTAATGTCACTAAAATATATGAGAATGCTGCATGGGATAATGGATATGAATGTGGTTAAAATCGGTGGCGTGTTTGTGCTTATGTAGGTATGTACGATTCAAATTTAGACTTTATCTACAAAAAAAGCGTTGCATGACTTTTTAAAACAACATAGAGAACTAGACATGAAAATACTCCTCCAGGTCTCCAATAAAATGAAGTCATTTACAGAATACGTATTAGAGAGTACTCTAGAAATTATACAGTTTCTCGTTGTAACAATTCCTATTACAACGCAAATTATTGTCTGAGCGCAGCCGGTTACGCTACACTAACCACTAATTCCAACAGTAATGTGAAGAAATTCGTTCCTTAAGTGGCAATTCGCATTTTCCTTTTCTTCTTGTACGCTTGGTAGATCTTTTTACGATCATCAGTGAAAATATTTCTGCATGCCACAAACAGAAACTACTTGTTGTTTTAGATGATATAAGTAAGGACATTTTATGTATTTTTTTACCGCTCTTTTGCTTAATTTTTATATCATTGTCATTATATATAAAGTACGGTTAGTTAACCGAAAGAAATTGAAATATATTAAGTAGCTATACAGTAGGTGAACAGTGAATAGGAAGGTTTGTAAAATTTTACACTCAGATTCAACAGTAACAACAGTAACGTGTTTTTTAAAATAATTTTATCTTATGAATTTGATTAGAATGATTATTTAATTGAATTTATTTAACGTGTAATGTAAAATACATGTGCACATACACGTTATTATATAAGAAACAATTTTTTTTTCTAAATCTATAAGTTTTAATTTAATAGAAAGTAAAGATCTATGTTCAAAGAAAATGACAATAATCGTAATATGTGAATAACCAAAGAGATATTGAGAGATATTAGGACAACCAATGATTGGAAGTGGGAACCAAAAACTTAAATCAGAAAGCTATTCACACTCGCCCTTTATCTCAAATGGATTTTAGCATTGGGAATGACACTATTAACGAAACGGAGTCAATAAAAGTGCTTGGCATACACTTTTCCTCCGAATTAAAATGGCATGTCCATATTAATGAATTAAACTCCCGAATCCGGTCATCAGTGTTTAAACTCCGACACTTAAAAGATATGATCCACCCAAACACCTTAAGAACAGCTATCTAGCTGATATTGAATCCCGGCTACGATATGGTTTATTGGTATGGGGCTCCAGTAATGCAATAAACAAGATTTTGAAACTCAAACTCCTCACGATGATTTCTTTATATATATTAGAAATATCTCTATATGTACATAAAAATAAGCAGCGCTTTTTCGAAGATAATAACCCAATACATAGTCACAATATACAAAACGAAAATATATGTATCTTAGCTACTCTGCATATATATATAATATCATATCATTTACTGGTACATTTATACAAATGTATAATATACATTACATTAGTATAAATTAACCAAAAAGACAAAATCATCCTGGGGTGCTCTTCCTTTAGACTTGTATTTTTTCCTCCAATATTACGTTAGTCAGTCAGAACCATCGTGCACTCCATTCTTTAAGAGGCGGACTTTCTTAAGCGAGTCTCATTAATGTTCCATCTCTTCTTCAGCGATTCCAGTCGATGAACACCTTGAACAACGTCTTTAATATTTTTGATAATGACCACAGGGTCCTATTCCCTTTTAATATTATTTGATCTACATCCTTGCCTTCTTGGCCTTTGTTGGTAATAATGACCGCCAAATATTCAAACTGCTTTACTCTTTCAAACCTATGCTCTTTTCCACATGCCTTAAAGATTACCTAATTATTATTCTCTGCTACCTTTTCTCTCATTTCATATATCTTTTCTAAATTTGTTTTTCACATCAACCTTTTCCAGCTCTTTTTTTGACCTTATTACTAATACTTTATCATTGGCGTACGCAGTGCATTGCTCCTTGTAGTGGTAAATTGATTCTGTTGTTTGTATTCTGCTTTTCCTCATAATTACTTCCAGAATCAAGTTAAATAGATAAATTCGTCTAGAGCGGGTGACCCTACCTTAGTCCTCTACTCACCGGAAATTACTCTGAAAAACTTACTTCTATTAAAGCTTTGTTGTTTGTTTGTTTTAAAGCAATTTCTATTAGCCGTATCAATTTATTTGGTACCCCTAGATTTCCCAGGGCGTCAATCAGACATTTTTCTGAGATTGAATCACATACCTGTTTAAAATATAAATTGCATGGTGCAGATTTAGGTTTTGTTCATAGCTATTGTACTGCACTGCTTTCAACGTAAATATTTGATCAACAGTCAATCTCCCTTACCTAAAACCTTCCTGATATTCTGCTACTATTTCGTTTTATTAATCCATTGCGTATAAGTACAGCTAATATCTTGTATATGGTTTTCAGACAGGGTTATATCTCATTCCTTAGGAATCAGACGTATTATATATGTATACCACACATATAGCAAACATTTGTAAAACGAGTTCGATAAACACACTTTCCAGCCGTGGTGCGTGCAATATTTTTTCGACTACCACATGATTACCACTTAGTAATAATTATTTACGTATCAAGGCTGGAAAGTGATGTTTTATCCAACGAGTTTGGAGATTGCGAGCCGAGGCGAGCGACCAAACGAGTTCGTTCAGGACACTTTCCAGCCGTTGTGCGTACAATACTTTTTCGACTACCCGATGATTACCACTTAGTAAAATCAATTTACTTGCATTTGTAGTGTTCAGAATACAGATCACTCATATTTAAATGACAGATTGTTTGACAGTTATTTTGACAAGCGAACCCAGAAAAACTTCAGAGTCTTCACAACAGCTGGATATTATTTTGTACTTGGAGGGCTCTCTTCTTTTTTTAGTCAATGACAGTGGGGAGTTGTGTTTTAAGTACTGAAACAGCTTTTTTTTAGTTATATTTTACATTTTACTAAACTTCTGTGGTAAAGACCTGGCAGCACTGGTGTGTAGGTGGAGAGTCAGTCAGATTTCAGTAGGTCGGGGCGGTATTGACTGTAAATACGCCATTGTATGATGGGCATATTTCCAGTTACTGAGTGATTGCCATCTCAGCGTAATATCTCTAATTTACCTAGCTATCCATCAATATTCCAAGTGGTTTTAGTAGAAAGTGGGATAAGCTTATTGATCTATATAATTTTTGGAGTTTGATCTCATATCTTACACGTACTTATTTATTTGAAAGGTGTCGCACGAATAGAATATGCAGTACGTACGTAATTGCCCTCCTTAGTGTTGCTTATTAGCTAATCGTTTCCACTGCTTGCGATGTTATATTGGTATTAGCAGCAGGAAGTTATTTATGCTAAATTATGGATCTATTATAAGTTATTTGTGCAATTAGACACTAGAAATCTTGCATCATAAAATAAATCATAGCAAACAATTCTAAGTAACTTACATAGGACAATCAGAGTTAACTCAATATCACAATGATCTTATCTCTACAACATTTTAAGTGTAACAAATGCATTCCAACAGGTGTCCACATTAAACACGTACTTTAATAGGCGCCCGTCATCCCATTCCCATTATACAAAACTACTCAAATAAATAAGCGATAATCATCAATGAGTACAAAATGATTTCCTTAGTTTCCTCAAACTCTGGGCGGAATGCTTGAAGTATACTTCAGAAAATTTGAAAGCAACGACATTTTTATACATTACATTATCTTTTTTGTACATGGCGTTGCCCGCAATCATATTTTAACTTTACTAGGCAGTTTAATGCGCCATAAATACTCGTTCCCGGTCATTAACGTCTCAATATTTTGTGTTGTTTCTCCTTTCCAACGCGTTTCCACACAGTTAACAATGAGCACACTCCATTTTGCATTCGACCCTCGATTGTTATTCCAAACGATGTACGATTCGCTGTCTTCGTCGTCCGTTCGGAACGTCGCGATTGAAAAGCAAGAGCAGGCAGTAAACTACTTTCATTCTATGTGACTTTTTCTGCCATGCCGGCGTTCATTCCTATCAACTTTCCATCAGAAAACATCTAATTAGTCGATGGAATCCTAATATACTCATATAAAGGTATTATACACAAAAAAAGCACGCGACATTGCTTTCTTCGACACGTAATACTCCAGATCTCTTTTCTTAATAGTAAAAATAGAAATTTGTTTCTTAATAAGCAGAAAAGAAAAAAGAAATCAGTGTTTATAAATGTTAAGAATATCTGTAGTATTTTTATATAATAAAGTGTATGTCGGACAAACAAAAAGACTAATTGGAACTGCATTTAAGGAACACATTGCACATCGGTACGATAGAGTTCACGCATCCAGCGTGGCACAGCATATTAATGATACGGGCCTAAGATCAACATTGAAAACCTCTAACTACTAGAAAATATAACATCTCCGAGAGAATTACCCGCTTTTGAGAGTATTTATATTAAAAGAGGATCTAAAAATAATAATTTCTTAAATCGTGAACCAACTGCGCTCTACCATTCTGTGTTGATGGATTTATTGGGATAAAAAACATTTCTTTTGCAGTTACATTTTGTATGAGTTCAGAATTCACAGAATTCTAGCAGGTCAAAGTACACGGTAAGGGAAAAAAACGCTTGTAAATATAAATTTAGGGTAGTGATAACGAAGCATGTTTAGAGATTTTATCGTTTCAATTTTTTAATTTAATTTGTATGTACAATTTAAAATTATTTCGAATTATACAGGCTGTTCGAGAAAAAAGATCCATAACAAAGTTACCTTTTTTAAAATGGAACAGCCTGTATATAATGGCATATTTGGAATCTAACGACCAAATTAGGGCAAGTTTGTGTAATACTCCATATTCCTAAAACCATCGGTTTTCGAGATATTTTAAAATTTATGAAATTGCAGTACAAAATGTAAGTTTGGTTTTTATTGTGTAATCCAAAATTAAATACAGCTACCTACATTCATCATTCAGCTAAGAGGCTAAGCAATGAAATAAAGTGGAATTTTAGTCACATAGTTATACAGAGTGTTCAAACACGCTTGTTTAAGTTTGATGACTTGCAGTAAATTAACTTTCTTATCTTAAATAGAACGCCCTATATCTGATGATACTATTCAACGTAGAATTTAATTCCCTTTCAAAATATATTAAGGTTCCCTATACCTAACATGAATAGTTTTCTTGTGGTTAGCATTTCATTTTTTCAAGGACTACATTTAATACAATTTACTTAAATTCAGTTGGCTTAGACATAGCTACTAAGCATGTATAACATGCACAAAACACAACAAATTTATCATTATTTGACAGCAATCAATTGTTTATCCTTAGAAAAAATTCTAAATATATTTCAGGGTTTGCAGGAATTTTAATAAAATGAATCAGTATATTTTAAGTCCGTTAGCTAAAGTAAATGTTTGAAATATTGTAATTTTTACATAAACAAAACATATAAAAAAGATATACACCCAATAATAAGCATGTGCGATGAAAAAAATATAAACAAACACAATGAATATTTTTTTCTAAATCAGATGTTCAAAATGATTTAAATGATTGATGCACGTTTGTTAACATATCTGGGGTAGTAGCCTGTAAAACACCTATTATCATTTCTTTCATATGTTCTAGTATACTCGGAGGTGTAGCATATACTATATCTTTAATAAATCCCCACAAAAAAAAAATTGTGGTCTACCTGTGCCTAGCCACTTGCTTGGAATTAGAACATTCAGCTAACGAACGTTAGTATGGAAATGTGTGTGGCACCGTCTAATTGTAGCCACACACTTTCTCTTACATCTAAAGGAATATTTTCCAAAAGCTCTTGAAGATGGTAGCGCAGAAATTTTCGTCTATCAAGGTTACCATTAAAGAAATAAGGACCTATTATATTTAACTCCACGATTCCTCCCCGTACATTGGTGGTTAGAATCCGGAAGAAATGTGGATTTTCATCAGTGTAAAAATGAAAGTTGTGTCTGTTTACAAAAGCATTTTTGTGAAAAGAACATTCACCCGAAAATAAAACAGAATTAAGCAAAATTTCATCTCTGCATTTATCCAAAACCCATACACAAAACTCAAGACGACACTGGAAGTCTTTCTCAATATGGTACAGGTGAAATTTTTATTTTTTAATAATCCTAGCAACAAATTGCTTACTTATTCCTGTTTCCCGACTAATTTTGCGATGACTTGTATGAGGATTTTCTATAATAAATCCGACTACAAGAAACTCGTTTCCTTCATTTCCTACAATGGACTTCCGTCGTCGGTTGCCTTTCTCATATTTTAGGCTTCCACTTTGCCCAAACATTTGAAGTACGCTTTCAACGCAGTTTTTCTTGGATGTGATCTATCTGAATATTTATGGGTGTACACACTTGATGCAAGGAAATAGTTTTCTTCGCATTCAGCAATTGTTAAAATCATGTTCATTTTTTCCTCTCTTGAATAGAATAAATTTTCATTTTTTATAACAATTTACCCATAAATTTCACAGTTCAACCAAAGTAGGTTTTGAATGCTGTCAAATATGATAAATTGTTTATACATGCTTAGTAACGATGTTTAAGCCAACTAAATTTAAATAAATTGTACTAAATGTAGTCCTCGGAAAAATGAAATGCTAACCACAAGAAAACTATTCATGACTACATGGAACCCTAATATATTTTGTTTATTAAATTCTACATTGGATAGTATCATCAGATATAGGCTGTTCTATTTAAGATAAGAAAGTTAATTTACTGCAAAGTCATTAAACTTAAACAACCGTTTTTGAACACTCTGTATTCTATCTGGTTTTAGGAATATAGAGTATTACATAAACTTGCCCTAATTTGGTCGTTAGATTCCAAATATGTCATTATATACAGGATGTTCCATTTAAAAAAGGTAACTTTGTTATGGATCTTTCTTTTCGAACACCCTGTATAGTTCAAAATAATTTTAAATTGAACATACAAAGGTCAACCAAAGAAAAATGATTTCAAGAAATCATATACTTTTCCATATAGAGCCCGCACCGTATGTGGTGGGCCACCCTGTATATACTTACCAACTCTACACGAAAAATACTTATCGATTTCCGGAATATTGTTTATTACTTTCTTTGTATTAAAATTTAAAATTCATCTTAGCTATTTGAAAAAGCCTCATTGGGGCTTAAAAAGAAGAGTTAGGATAAAGATATTTAAGCACCGTTCTGAAACATGGTTTGTCACCTTTCATTTTCAACAAGATATCAACAGGTGTCTTATATCGAAGCAAACATGACATTAATATATTATCTGTGTCCATAATATTTTAGTAATGCTTGGTTCCTTCGGGGATATAAAAAAGCTGAAATAACCAATCGATCCATGTAGACATTGTGAATAAATATTATTGGCTGATTGTTGCTAGAATGACTTATGAATATTTTAGTTTTTATGTTTACAAAATTAATTGGCAAGGTTATCCCACAAAGAAATTATAAATGCGTATCGTGTTAATGAAATAAACGTCAAGGACGTATGATGGCAATTATAAATTATGGTGTCTCAATTGACCAACATTCGGAATTCTATAATTGCCTTCGGTGGGCGCATTATACCCACGTAGGCGCTATTTGTTAGCTTGATGGGTATAAATGCGTGCATGCATCATAATGCAACAGAATGCATTTATGCATCTAAAGATGGCATTCAAATGTAAATGGCTGCTCTTTATTGATGCAAAATTAATGTTGGTATTTACTTTAATGTGGCAAATTATGTTAATAAAAAAGGATATTTGCAATCCTTTATCCCATTTCTTTCAAGCATTGTAATTATTTTTCTTAAAATGACGGTAGGATTATTACAAACCCCGTTGTAAAACTGTCAAAGTCATTAAACAAGATTCTTTATTATCCAAATCTGAAAAAAATTGTTTACACCAATTTATAGCAAATCTATGGAAATTTATGTATTATTCATTTTGGTTTTATCGACAACTTCTCGGATTTAGACGATTTATGGCATGGTCGCGTTACCTTGATATTTACCTTCCTTACGGACGGAGGAAAGGAGGCATGTGTAGAAGTTGCTTTCGACTCCATAAAAAATGAAACTCATTTGAGTCATGTTTTAATGCAATGCAACAAAACCAAATCAATAGCGCAGCATCCTCTATTAAATAACCGGACACTTGTAATGATGTCATACACGATCCCTATATGGAAGAAGAATTTAAATTTTATCATTAATATTTATAATATGTAGTCTTTGCATTTAAAGTAAGCATATACTCGATATCTTGTTCAATTAGTTGCGATATAAATTATCAGCGTAAGCTTAAACTATGCAGTTTTATTGGGTTAGTTAAATTTACATTTTATTAAAAATCTTTTTCAGCCATTTCAATATTATTCTATGCCGCTTATTAGGAAGATCAAAGCGGTGATAAGATAATTAGGAACAGGCGAAGTTCTATGGATAATACCACACCTTCAAAGTAACTAGGAATAAGTGTTATATAATTTCTCTTAAACTAATTTACGCGATACGTTAATAAGCACAAATATACATAACTCATTTTAATGTTTATCCAAATAGAAAACAAGCATATTATAATTATATATTATAAAATCACACTAATTAATAGATTTAAGATATCTTTATGTGTAACCATTAATTTGTACCTACATTCAAATGTATCCCAAGCGATAAATGTCATTATTAAACATTCCTGCATAATTTCAAGCGTAGACACTTCGACCTAATGAAAGCACGTAATGTGTGACGGTGTCAAACATATCGAAGTATAATATGTATTATATACAGGAGATTCCAAAAGTATAAAATAATTACTATGATTGTAATTTTGAGAGTTACAAGGTGAAGTGAAATAGAGAGCTTGTTTAGCTTATTTATATTGGTGAATTTATAACAAAAATGAAAAACCGAACCAGGGAAAATCAATCACAGTTAAGAACAGAAATAACTGTGAAGAAAAAGAACTTCCAAAAGAAGTTGGGTAGAACATTTTAATTTTCGCTTTCTAAAGGCATAAAACTCTAGAAAAGTCAGTTCTTCAATGCCTCCTCGTTTGCTTGCCTTCCTTTCCTGAAATAATTGCTGAAAAAATGCACTGAGATGAGATTGTGCTCCATCTTGTTCTAACCAGATGCTGTTTCTTAATACCTGGTCATTACATTGATCAGGAAATAACGTAATTAAATCGGTTAAGAAATAGCCATTAAATTTTCATAAAGGAAAAAGGAATATACAGTGTGACCCATTAGAATCTATACATTGTACAGGGTGTCCCACCGAAGACTGGGTCTTGGATTACAGCTCTGTTTCTCATTTTGGAAAGAAAGTTTTTCTACAAGAATGTTATAGAATCCAATGCTGCATCACCTAAAAATATTTTTGACTATACAGAGTGTCCTAGAAGTAGGCAAACGGATACTTACTTCGTTATTTTAAATGGAACACCCTATATATTATTTCATTTTTCAATTCTACGTAGAAAACTAACATGACTTCATATAAACCTGACCTGCAAATTAACGGAAAAATTATGGGATTTATTTAAAATCATTAATTAACTATGAAGTCGTGCATGTGGCATCATACATGTTTAGTATGGATTGATAGGGTTTTGGGCAAGGATTAATTTAACACAAGCAAAAATATAGAGTGCTATTTAAAAAAATCCAGTTACCTTGGATTAAAGTTAAGCAAATGTTCAGGGCTATAGTGGACACCTGTATACAATTACATCGATTTTAATTTCAATGTTGAATCAGACTAAGTATGTATGTATGATATTTAAAATATGAATGTCTAAAACAAATGCAAATATAAACCACGCCGCCGGGACTACTTTTGACAAAAGAGTAAATAACAACGTTGTTATTAAAGATAGACATATAGTAGTTTATATGAAGTCATGTTATTTTTCTACGTAGAATTGAAAAATGAAATAATATATAGGGTGTTCCATTTAAAATAACGAAGTAAGTATCCGTTTGCCTACTTCTGGGACACTCTGTATAGTCAAAAATATTTTTAGGTGATGCAGCATTGGATTCTATAACATTCTTGTAGAAAAGGTTTCTTTCTAAAATGAGAAATAGAGCTGTAATCCAAGACCCAGTCTTCGGTGGGACAGCGTGTACATTAAAATGAAACCATATTTTTTTAACGCATAGAAGGTCCAAAGGCCTACTGCCACACAATATTTCAGATATTGATCTAAAATTTCAAGGCATGCTATAATTATTGTTATTAGCGAGAATAATGCATAATAAACTTGGAAAAATGATTTTCTCATAACTATTAATAAACATACTTGATTGAAATGTTAGTTGAAGCCGTTTTAGCAGCTTCTGAATCCAATGATGTAATCAGATTGTAATAAAAGGATCACTAACAATATTTTGCTATTTCAGAACTGGAAAAATCATTGTATACTTTGAAATTTTAGATGAACTTCTGAAATTTTCTGTGGAAATAAACTTTTGAAGCTACTACGCGTCATTTTAATGTAAAATGCTTATAAGGACGCTTCCATTTCAAATGGGTCACGCTGTATGCGATACTAATCCTAGTCACATCAGCCCATGCATTTTTTTTCTGAGGAACTTCCGTATGATGTTCCAGCATCATAATCTCCCAAATAAAGTTTACATTAAGAGACATTAAAATAAAAATATAACAACCTAGATTTTAAGAAATAATTGTTTAGACACAATAAAGCAAAATAAATGCTATCTTACATTAGCGAAAATACAAAGTTTGAAGTGTCAAGACTGGGCAAAAATTCTTGACAAATAAACTCCATTTTTTATTTGTTACAGCCGGAGAAAGAAATTACTGACTCTTTCGCTTGTTTGCTATATCTCCTAATTAATTTTCTATTAGGTCGTGTTAAAATCGGATCCGTCAGCATATATAGAGTCTAATGTATAGTGCCTGTATCAGACTTTACAACATTCAGCTGATTAAAACTGAGCGAAACTTAACTTTTCGGAAGAAGCGTGTGAAATTTGGAAGTTAATACCCAATGCTCGAAATTTTGTTTAAGTTTATGTCTATTTTCCGAATTTAAAATATCATTTGTTTAACTATATTTGCAATATTATTTCTTAGAATTTATATTATCATCATTAGGCGATTTTTGTTTGTTTCTCAAACATTTAAGAGACCAAATTTTTTATTGAATTTTTGAGTTATATGCTTGAGAATCTTTAAGAAAGAAAAGTATATTTTGTTTCATTTTTTGAGCATCCAGCCTCCTTAAAAAATATTACTAACAGGATATTCAAACGTAACAATTAAAATTGTTCCTAATATGAATAAACACATTTCTCAATTAAAGTACTTTGGGGGATTTTATACTAAATTGTTCTTTTTTATAAATTAATTAAGTGTGTAAAATAAGCAATAATATGTAATGTGTACAATTTTTAAAAAAATCGCAGGTGACCGTGCCCTATAACCACCAATAATCTCGCGTCAGGTACATTGTTGCTGGTAATTAATATTTCCTGGAACAATGGTCTAACCCTACCTAATCTTTCTAATTAGCATTTTTAATAATCTTTTAGAAGTCACTCATGTAAACGCATTTCTAGTCATTATTTCACGGAACCCTTAATACAATTTTATAGGCTGATGATACTGAGATTTATTATTAACAATCAGTATAATCAATGATGTGATGATGTCATGAAATTCTATTAAAAAAATTAGAACTAATGGGCTTCCGAGGAAAATTACTTAGTTTACTAAAATCATACTTAACAGATCCCAAACAATGCCTACAATTGAACATCAACACAGACAGGAGTGTACCTCAAGGTTCAATATTGGGAGTATTTTTGTTTATACTATCCGCCGATGATACATCGGTGATAATTACGGAAGGCACAGACATAATAGAAGAAGAAATTATCAACACTATTGATACTATGATCAAATGGTTTTAGAAAAACGATTTATCATTAAACGAAAACAAAACAAATATTATAAAATTCTCTTTAAGAAAAAATGACAATATAACCGTTAGCTATGATCAACAGCAATTAACATCAGTAAATAATGTACAGTTCTTAGGAGTCCAGCTAGATAGCAACCTAAATTGGGAAGAACATTAATATACTATTTCAAACACACAACACTTACCCCACCGGGGTATCTATGAATGTGCGTGTTTCGCGAAAAAACATTATAGCGAATTAATAGGTCAATACGAGACTAATCACAACTACAATAGGCGAAAATACAAAAAAGCCGCATTACGTGTTCCGCAAACAACTTATGCTCAAATACATAATGGTCTAGTGACGCAAGTGCTCAAAATTTACAATAAAGTTCCCAGAGATTTTAGAGACGATAATATAAAAACTTTAAATACAAGCTAAAGAAACTTCTAACTACAAAATGCCTATACTCCGTTCAAGATTTTCTTTTGTAACAATGTACTTTCCTCTCTTTTTTTTGTTTCATTTGTAGTGTTACTATGTGTGCATACTTACATTCTTTTTTTTTTGACGTATTTCATACTTGTGTGGGTATTATGAAATAAATTGAAATATTATTATTATTAAAATTAATATCAATAAATATTTCGGCATCCCTGTATTTTCAAACACTTGTGTGCACGTATGTTGTATGTACCTATATGTATATGTATGTATTACCATGCAGAATATAAAAGATACATTAGCAGCAAACTGGAAAACCGCGAAATGGTCGTGAACGGAAATACCGTTGATGTATAATTTACGATTAATGCCGATATTCTAACTTAAAGTTAACGGTACACATCTGCGAATATGTCCGTATCCAGTTGGTCGGTCCTGACCTACAAGGCCGCTTTCTAGGTTCACCTGTTTCTTCTCCGTTGTTATTGTGAACGTAAAACGTACGAAACTATACTTAAGGCTTTAAAATACCGTCTCTAGAACGCGCCACGGGCAATTAAAATTTTATAATCTCGGATACCTCGTGCATACGTGTCCACACGAGCGTAATAACCGTGGAGTGGGAGAGAATAAAATACATTTTTGATTTTTAGCCTAGCGGCGCGCACACATTCTGGCCGCGACATATTCAGATCCGTATCATAATATTCTCACCGCTATTAATAACACTTTCCAAGTGGTAGTTACGTAAGATCAATCATAGAGGTAATTTAATTTTGTGTGTGGCTACAAAAATGTTTATACTTCCGGACGATGATTAAATGCTTTACGTTCCGGGGAAATGTTGCGTATTATGTAAAAGAAATGAAAGTGTACCATCATTAGAAGTAAAGGAATAATTAAATGGGGAAAATTATAAAGCAAAAGTTCATGATCTAAATCAAAATTTCACTCGATAAAATGAGTATACCGCAACTTACTAATTCAAAAGAAAAATACATTTAAAATATCTAATTGTAAGTATGAATGTTTTTAGAAAATGTACGGTAATCCAAACATTTTGTTTTTCGATACCTTTTCCACATGTTTAGCTAATTTTAGCATCTCTAGCAATCAAAATGTTGAAAGTAAAATATGGGAGAATAAAAAATAATTTATCTCGTATTAAGGAAATTATTTTTTTATGCAATCCATATTTAGTAAACTATGGGCTACTTCTTGCTGCTTTATATAAATCTCTCGTAAAAATATAATCATGACAATTCGGTTTGGGTTATTTGAACTAATAATAAATAATATGTGGTTACATGTAGGTACAGATGCTGAAAACATTTAGCGTAGAATAAAATGGAGACATGTAATAAAAATGTTCCTACGTTATCTAAATTATTGACTATGTATTTTACAAAATCACCGATTCCTGCAATAATATTATATAATATCTATTATACGATGTAGGGCTGGTATTTTAAACTCCTAATAAAGTTCCTATCATCTCAAGATTTCGACCGCTTAGGTTTTATGCGCATCACACTTAACGCTGTATCAATATCTATCAAAAGAATTCGCTTGCGTTTCTATTCAAATTTGTATAGTGCTATCATTGGAACGACTGTCCACAAGGGCGGACAGGATTTCGCCCGTCTTCAGCTTCATTAGGAAATACCTTGTAGATATTTCTAATAGTGAGACTGCAAATGCCTACGCCCGCAACCCAAGGCGAGGTTCCCATCGCTGGTTTGTGGATGCCTCGAAGACGCCGAATGGCACAGGCATTGGAATCTGGAGAGATGGAGAACCGAATGGCGAAGCCAACAGTTTATGGGGCTCTACCTTCATTTTCCAGGCTGAAGTAATAGCCGTCCAGACTTGCGCAGAGGGCATCTTAAACTGCCCGTATGAGAATGGATCGGTCGAAATTTTTTGTGACAGCCAAACTGCCCTTAGGGCACTGCAGGCCTTCAAATTCGCCTCCGAAGTAGTACTGGGGTGCCATAGGAAGCTCAAAGAATTGTCGGAACATTACAGCATTACGTTGAGATGGGTTCCAAGCCACTCTGGGATCAGAGGCAACGAAATTGCTGACAAGCTAGCTAGAGGCGCCAGTGAACGACTATTCACAGGTCCAGAACCGTCGTGTGGGAGTTCTTGTGGCGGTATCAAAGCTTTTGTCAGATCTGAACACGCTCCTAGTCACCGTTCCTATTGGAATGGACTTGCCGACGCGAGACATTGTTAAACCCTCGGGATTCATCCAGACGAGGAAAGACAAGGACTTGAACCGCATGGGGCGAATGAACTCTCCCCTGTGCAGAAACTATGGGAGAGTCCGAACTGACAGCGGACAGGGAGAGGCGGAGTTGTCTAAGAGTCGCTCGGTTAGTAAACTTACTCTCGACAAATTTGCGGACGCCTTTGTTCGGGTATAACCAGGTCGAGAAGGCTAAAACATCATGGGGGCACAACAGGTCTTCTGGCCGAGTTGCCTTCCGGAGTTAACCCGCCCTTAAAAAAAAAGAAAATAGTCTGTCATTCGTTGCTTGCTGTGGGTAAGTTGTCTGCATCTTATGAAATATTACCAACATAAACTAGCGTTATGAAAACACCGAATAACTATTAACATTGAAATACATAAATGTCACGTACAATTACTATATTATCTAAATAGTTATTAGCTACATTTATTGACAGATGGAAATACTTAATAGTTATTCGGTATTTTCATAACGCTAGTTTATGTTGGTAAAATCCCATAAATGCAGACAAGTTTGTATAGAAACGCAAACGAATATCTTTGATTGGACATATCAGAAGAATAATCAGTAATTCTGTAGTATCTACCACCCAAATTGATGCAGCGTTAATCTGTTGCTATATAGTTGTTGATTTATATACTCCACCAAAATTGCTATATGTATAAAAGCTTCCGCTAGCATAAAATCTAAGTGCTACTAATAGTTGCTAGCAGCATGTAGCATGATTTTTGGATGAAGAGATCTCGATAGCAATCTATTAAAACTGGCATATTAACTAATAACTTTTCTGTTGTATATTGCAATATACTTTCAATTGTCTCTAGTAATCACTAAATGCTATGTTTTGATAATCTAAACCTTATGATAAATTCTTCAACATCTCAATTATTTAAATATGACGGTTGCTAAAACTATATTCTCTGTCACGATTAACTGTTTAAACTAGATTGACCAAATCATCTTCCACAAACTCCTCGATGTCTTAAATGATGCACGTATTTCTCGTTCATAAATAATTTCCAATAAAATGAAACTTGCAAACACAACCCTTTTTTTTTTGGTTGTGTGGGCGACTTTCAGAGATTTTCAATCAGCTATTAAGCTTCTAATAATTCTTATAAATGGCAAGAACTCAATAACATTTTAGGAAAATAAACCAGCCTATTATCTACGTAATTTTCATTGGTTGTTGCAAAGACAGTTATTTCAGTTTCAACTAATAACTTTATTAGGAACTTTATTAGGAGTTTGAAATATCGGCCCCTGATCTAAAGATCATCGTTTTAAAACGATCTGTTGTAATTTACTTTACCTAATATATCTTCCTTATAACTCATTACCTAAATTGTTATTAGATACATTTATAAGCAGATTGAGATACCGGCCCTAATCTTTATGATAATTTGTTGTCACTATTTTTATTTATAAATATCTGGCTTTCACAGTGTACGACAGACACAAGCACTCGAGCACAATAGTATGCTACAACCATCTCTCTCTGACTTATATAATACGCAACAGATGACACAGTCAAGGTGAATATCTAAAAAGGATTGTCATTGCCAATAGAATATGCAAATTTATTGTTCGTCACTATTTTTTTTTTTGCTACCAGTAAAGTTTCAGTACAAAATCAAACTTCACGTAAAAGGCGATTATTTATTGCAAAATTTGTGACCAAACGGGAGTACAATTTTTTCATCGTCTGGTCTTAGTAAAAATTATGCCAGTGCCTTTTTACATTGGCCTTTTTAATGATACTGTTATGTTAATAGTTCTTTTTTTATATTATTTTGGGCGTGGTATAACTGTTCCAAATGAGAAGCAATAAAAGATTTTTAACGATTGGCCTTGAATATTAAGTAAAAATTAGTAAAAGTGCTGTTGATAGTTATATTATACCAGGAACATAAAAAAGAAACTAAAAACGCAGCTTTTGTTGTATGAATAAAACTATTTTGAACAACACATTGAAGAACACATCTAACAAGTGTTTCCAAAAGTTGGCTGATCTCCACAACTTCTAGAGTACGAGAACTGCGCAATATTTATTGTAAAATACACATTTTATCCTAACTACTCACGTTGAACAGCTTAAACCTTTCTTCTGCGTATATTTTTCTCCATTTTCCAAAATTTCCGGGATCTTCTGCTTGAACTCAATATAATTCATTATCAAATGAGGTACAATATCCAATGCTTACCCTTTGTTGAGCAGATAAACAATTTAATGTAGTTGGAATAGAAAAAAAAATAAGAATTAAGTCATATCTTCTGGCATAGTGTTTAAAATTTTTATTTGACCTTCGACTTAATAGGTAGTGAACTAGATTTTCGATGTATAAATTAGGACCATCTGTACATTCTCAGTTACTTTGACTTAGAACTAGTTGAAATATAAAATATGGTAAAAAGTAATCAGAAACTTATAATTAGTATACCATTTAGAACCAG
Organism: Cetonia aurata; assembly: GCA_949128085.1. Lineage (NCBI taxonomy): Eukaryota > Metazoa > Arthropoda > Insecta > Coleoptera > Scarabaeidae > Cetonia > Cetonia aurata. Next base: position 14,783,525 of record OX421884.1, on the reverse strand, counting down.
GCATGAATGAAAGTTTTGTTTAAGTTTGAGCTTTCAGATATGGTGGAGCACTAATTAAAATTCTACCAATTTAGGTACTCATAATGAGCTATCGCATTTTACACAAACATTAATTACACTCATTATATCAACAGTAGCCGCCTCTATACGAAAAAAAAATCAATAATCAATACTTGAACTTCCTTTTACCGATATAACCCTGAGAAACAAATAATCATACACCATTCAAAAATAAAAGTAAATACCTGAACTTTATCAACACCTATCCACGAATTTCATATCCTAATTGTAAAGTTAACCTAACCACTATTCGAAAGAATTTTTAATTCATGATAAGGAAGAAAATTCCACAAAATTACTTTTCATTGTTTATATACGCTACCGGTTCCGTGTAACGGCACATAATCAAGCTTAGATAATTTATATTTGAAAGAATTATCAAAAATATAAATTACCTAACCCTGATGATGTGTTTTTACACGAAACCGATAGCGCAAACAATATTATCAACATGGATCAACACTGCATCAATCCTCAATATGAACATATACTTTTTAATTCATAAAATTATCTTGTGACGTATTCGCAGAACTGTTCTATACCCTTGGGTGATCTTCCAGCAGATGAATGTACAGTTACATTGATGGGGACATACAAAAAAAAAAAATCAGTGAAAATAAATATAACGGTCGCCCACGGACGTTAATAACAAAATACGTTTGTTATGGAGGGACCGTGCAACAGTAGCAGGGAATAAAGCGGTGTTGTGTATGTGCTTTCTTCCATTATACTCTCTCTACATCATTGAGCACTTTAAACGGGTTTGACCCGGTACCGTAGCGACACGAAAGCCGTTGGATTTACAGCCGTACTAGAATTTCTGCTTGAATAAGTTCGTTTCTGCGCCGGCACTAATGCAATTCTTGCATTTATTTGTTAGGCATTCGAATTGGGACTCGTCGAACAGATATTTACCTTCTCTACGGGTATTTGTCACAGCATTACTTGATTTTGAAGTGATATTTATCCGTCGAATTGAGCAACCGTTTATGGTAGATACCGTATGCTAATCGATACAGAAAAACCGCGTTTATTGGATGTCACACAGGCAGCTGTATCTGCTCGAATGAGAATACATACCTATAATAAGACGGGAATTTGCAAGATGTTTATTTACAAAAGCAGGTAGAGTTTGAAGGAGTAAATATATCACAAGTTTAGTTTAGTTTTCCAATAGAAATATGTTCCCAGTTTCCTTTGAAATTCAAATGTGTATTTAACAATTGGGAATTGCATTAATATTTGTAAAAATAGTTTTATTTCATACTTTGTGACGTATAACTTACGTTTAAAAACTAATTAAACCATTAGAATGGCAATTGGAAAAATTATAAAAATGTCATGAATGAAAGAGCATATATTCTTAGATTTTGAATTATGTTGTGGCATAAATAATAAGATGGTTCTGCAATTCCTCATTCGATGATGTACACGTTTCATATTGACGATAAGAGTAATTTAATTTTATCACAATACACAATAAAATTATTCCAAATAAAGTGGATCGAATTGATTTCTAATAATAGAAATTTCGGTTAAAACGAATTTTCGTAAAGTAATAAACTATAAAAACTTGGCGTTAATTCCAAAAAAGCATGATATTTGCTCAAAGTATATAATGCTATGTTATTTTCTACTAAATATGAATTATCCAAAGAATTAACTACTATTAAAATTTATTTTACTTAGCTTAAGTAAAAGCTTTGTATAACTGTATCATTGTATTGTAGTTTTGTAAAATTCTGACTAGCGATTTACTCGGACGTATATATTTTAGTTAATGTAACCATGGATATGGCGATGTGTTTGTATTTTTGAAATTGGCGTTCGTCGTTGGAAATTTTTAATTCGTGCGTATCTGTCGTAGCGATTTTTTATATTTCTATTTGGTAGTGATGGGTTGTTACAAAGCAATCTGCTACATTGTAGCAGCTAATCAATATCAAAAGAAGCTGCATTTTGTAGCAGTTTTCTAATATACTATTAGGCAACCAAACAGTCGTCCGAAACAATATTACTTTGTAGCAAGTTGGTTGGTAAAGCTAGATCTATATCAGTAGCAGTTTGTAAATATCCTGCTTCTCCGCCGACGGTACGTCCTTCCACGTACGCCTAACTCCCACCATCGTGACCGCGTCGATCACTTTACATTCATTCCTGATCTGTGAGTTCGGTGCCGGTAAAGCCACTGGCACGACGCAGACTGTCCCGACCTTCCGAGCTGCGATTTCGATACCGGCAAGAAGCAGCGCCACTCTCCCAGCTATAATTTCGGCGTCGGCAAAGCTCTCTGGCACAACGCAGCACCACCCTTACGGTTGTGAGTTGGGTGCTGGTAAAGCCACTGGTACGACACAGTACCGTCTCCGAGCAGTGGTTTCCGCGCCGGCAAAGCCCTCTGGCACGACACAACACCAACTTGTCCTCTACAACCGCCCGCGTACCTTTGACCCGCTCCGGTATATTCTAGCACGACGCGAACCATCCCTGAGCTGTGCCTTCCTCGCCGGCAAAACCCTCCGGCACAACACAGCACCAAGCTGTAGTTTAAAACCGTGTACTTTTGACCCGTTTTGGTGATTTAAATTTCACAACTAAATTTAAAACATTTTCAATTGTACGCACCCGTTTTATACACTCCGCCAAAAAATTATCGCATAATTTAGTTTTGAATCATAAAAGTATCATCATAATCTTTGTTTGTAGCATAAAGTTGTAAATATACTTTAATGCCCTCTAAGATATAATTTCTATGATTGTTTAAATAAAATACAGGCCAAATAAAAACAAGAACTCATACTTGAGATTTTTATTAAAACAAGAAATTATAATTTTGGAAAGAAAAATGTCATAACAGTAGCTTTTAATACTGAGTATTGCCACCTCTGGCTCTTATGACCGCTCGCATACGGTTTGGCAGAGATTCGATTAACCTCCGTATATAAGCCTGATCCAAATTCTCCCACTCGTCACGGAGAGCATTTGCTAGTTCATGCAGGTCCGCTGGGGCAACATTTTGGGTTCGTATCCGTCTGTGAAGGAGGTCCCACACGTGCTCGATAGGGTTCATGTCCGGACTTACCGCAGGCCAATCTAAAACTGGAATACCAACATCGTTAAGGTATTCCTGGACGATTATTGCAACATGCGGTCGTGCATTATCGTGCATTAACATGAATTCGTTTCCTATAATTGGCGCATATGGTACTACATGTTCTTCTAAAATGTCCGTTATATACCTGTGGGCAGTCAGTGTACCTCTGTCTGCTGGTACTAACTCTGTACGACCTGTTAAACAGATGCCTCCCCAAACCATAATAGAGCCACCAGCGAAATTAGGTCTAGGTCTGATATTACACTGCGAATAGCGCTCACCGTCTCGTCTGTACACTGAGATACGCCTACCTGAGGTGTAAAGACCAAATCTTGACTCATCTGTGAAGAGTATATTGGCCCAGTCATTAATGTTCCAATTTACATGTTCTCTGGCAAACCTTAAGCGAGCCACTCGGTGGTTCCTAGTGAGACGAGGGGCTGTTACAGCTACTCTAGCTCTTAATCCACTCTGTCGTAACCTATTCCGAATAGTTTGAGTACTCACACGAGTATTTCTGACTCTAGCCAAGTCGTTCTGCAATTGTCTCGCAGTTACATGTCTTCGACGTAATGCTTGTAGTAGTAAATAGCGGTCATCTTGGCGAGTAGAACATCTTGGACGACCTGGTACAGGTCTTCTACTGGAAATGCGTGTTTCCCTATATCTGGCTACGGCTCTAGAAACACTTGACTGATTGATGTTCATCAAATTAGCAACGTATGCTTGAGATCGTCCATCTTCGATTAAAGCAACTATAGCAGCCACTCGTTCTGAAGTTAAATTGCTCATTTTAGTTTTAAAAGCGTTGGTACAGAACTCTGACTTCGCACTTTAAAATTTGTCCGTATAGGAAGACTTTCAATAAACAACTGAACAAACCTTACACATATGCATTTTTCTAAATGTGTTCTTTTAGAAAAAAAAAAAAAGTAAAAACGCTAAGTTCCATTATTTTGTTAGTGTTTTTATAGTTCACATACACGAGGCAAACTTTTTGTGAACGTATAAAAATATCTTGGTTCATAAATGCCCTTTTTTAGTTTATGCGATACTTTTTTGGCGGAGTGTATAAATAAATTCTCAATTAAAGACACGTTTTAACTCTTTTAATTATTGTTGCGTCCCGTTATAATGCAAGTGGATTTGGTTGCTCGCCACAGCTCACAATCTCCAAATTCGTTCGATAAAACATCAATTTGTAAAAAAAAATGACGCTAGGGAGTTAACAGTAGCGGTTGGCAATACATGTTATGTGTGAATTTTGAATTTGAAACCACGGTTAAGATACCTTAGTATTTTAACGTTTTAATTTTCTTGGTAGTTTTGATACATATTCATCAGTAATAAGAGGAATGCAGACCCCAGCTTATATTACACAGGTTGTGCAACAAGTTATTAACAATTTATTACTTGTAAAATTTTCCAAAAATTTAATTGTAAAGAGTTTTAATTAATTAAGGGATTCTGTAATGAAAATTCTGTGATCTATCATCAAATCTACAATTAATTACAGAGATGTTAGTAATTCGAATATAGTGTTGCCAACCTTTACTGATTTTGTGCCGGCCTAGGCCGGAGAATGGTATGTTTCCGGCCGATATAAAGCAATGGACATGGACAATCAATGCTTCTGGTCGGAGGCGCAAAAATAAATATTATTTAACTTTGACTAAACATGCATATGTCAAAATTACAGTAGTGTATTGATGCTGATAGTATTAACGGTACTACCAAACAGTGTTGTTATAAAAGATTTTCGTAATGGGCAGTAAATAGATATTCCACCATCAGATAATACTTGTATTGTAGTGCTGTATGTTGCTTCTTATTTGTCGATATGATCGATATCGTACTTACTCCATGAATAAAGCTATCGATAGTATCTGATATTTTCAGTTAAATGTATCGTCAATTTATAGGCTTAGTGTATATTAATTAACAGGCTTTATGATGATAGCGGTTCATTAACTTTGTCAATTTGATAACGCACGCCAAATACATATATTATAAAGTAATTCAGAATACGTTTCTGTATGGTAGGTGACGAGCCGCGGTTGCGTGACGATAATTTCGCCGGATATAAAATATTATTACACTTATCTAGCATTTAATTAGTCTCGAAAGAAATAGAAAAAAAAAGAACGTGGAGCGTATAAATTACGGTAAAGAAGGACGCCTGGTACCCAGTTTAACAAGCTACCATTCGGTCGCGGACCACTTTATCGGCAACCTGAATAACAGGCGCAACGAGACCAATAAATTAACAACGTCTTTCTCTATCAACTAAAGACGGCGACGCGGTATCACACGCAAACAGGCTCCCGACACTATTTTCCCATTTGCACGCATCCTATAACGACTATTATTTGACGACGAATGAACCCGTTCGCTCCCTTTGATATCCCCATTTATTCTGACGCACACGATTATACGACGAGATACAGACCACGTATACGCGTTCTCGCTCCAGCCTTATTGAAATTGCGATTTATGCGTCTAGCTCGTGTTAAATTTGCAAGCGCCAGTTGTATAATTTACATTCCGATTCTACCGAGATCAGATATAAACGAGAACGAACGATGCGGATTATTGCTGCGGTTGTAATGATTATTCGTCAATACTTTACCCTATTTATGTCAATTTTGATTTATGTTATACCTCGAATTTATGTTATCGTTGCAATATATTTGCGTTGAAATATTCCCTGGTGTTAGTTAGGTTTTAATCTTTAAATGCGATGTAAAAGCCATTTTCATGCATTACTTCAGACTTATAGTGCAAAACATATTTATGCAGTCTCATTTTGCGCACAACAGTTGCACCCTTTCAAGTTTCTTTTCGTTTGTTCTCACATTTTATTGCTAAGCTATCTATTGCAATTTTCCTACCGTTTCTTCCAGCCTAGCCTTCATAATATCTGTACCTTAACCAGAGCCTCTTATTTCATAATCAAAATACCATATTGCTGAGTTTGTGGATTAAATCCTTCTCCTTTTTTATTCTTGACTATGGACCATATAGTTTTATTTCTATTGTTAGATTGCTGTATTTGCCTTGATTAGTAAGCCCTTTTATGTTCTTCAATATTTATTCTATGTAATTTCTTTTCCCGTTTATATTGCTCCATATATAATGGGTTTCTCGTAGTACTTACGATTTCATACATCATCCTTAAATTTCTACTAGAATCCCTTATTGTATTGTTTATCCATGGAGTTATTATTTTCTCTTGCTTAGTTCGCGTCACTATAAGGCAGACAATATTGTAGCAGCAGCTGACATGTACGATGAAGTTATCAAATGAGGAATTCACCTTTCCTGCCTCTATAAATGCCCAGTTTGTCGTTGCTAACATATTTTCAAAGTTGCTATAGTCCTTTATACGGGACGTCCATTTTGTAGTTTTATCTTGCTTGATACTGTTAGATTTTTCGTTAGACCATATTTTCAGCAACTGTCCTCTATGGTCAAATATATCAATATCTGTGCACTTTGTCATATTTTGAGGTATATTCGTTATTATATAGTCAATTTGTGTACAGGTTGTATGTCCTAGAATATTAGTAGTAATACGTGTTGGAAAATTGAAGATATTTTCCATGCCATGGCAACACAACAGATCCTTAATTAATTTTAACAATGTCCCATCCACATTTCAACATGTTTTTATTGCACCTTTTATATATTAGCAGACGGAGCACAGATGTTATACAGGGATCAGAGAGTAATAACGGAACCATGGTTCGATGAAGAATGTAAGGAGGTGATACAACAAAAAGAAAAAGCAAGAATAAAAATGTTAGGAAATAATACAGAGGAAAGTATAGAGCACAATACCAAAACTGTAGAAAAGAAGCAAAAAAGATATGTAGAAAGAAGAGAGAATGCATCGAAAAACGGATGCAGCAGTTAGAAAACTCATATATCAAGAAACATATGAGAGAATTTTATCAAAATATAAAAAATGAAAAGAGAAGAAATCAAGAAAACAAAATGGTATTTTGTAGAGATAGTCAAGGACAACTTGTAGGAGGCATGCAGGAAAGCTTAATCAGATGGGCAGAATATTTTAAAGAACTCTTTGAGGTCGAACGGAGTGAGCTACCTGAGATGGATGGAGAATTAGGGGACATGAGAGAAAAGGAGCAAGAGGAGCCGCAGACAAAGCAAGAGATAGAGGAAATAATCAAGAAGTTTAAGAACAATAAAGCACCGGGAGAAAATGGTATAACTGCAGAAATGTTGAAAGTAAGAGCACAAGAACTAGAAAACAACTTACATAATATAATAAATACAGTGTGGAAAGAAGAAACCATGCCACTCAGATGGAAAGAATCGTTAATATGTCCTATACATAAGAAAGGGGATAGAGAACTATGTGAAAATTACAGAGGTATTGCACTAATGGGCGTCGTATACAAGATAATGGCTGTTGCAATTAAGAACAGATTAAATGAAATCGCAGAAAGGAAGTTGGGGGAATATCAATGCGGTTTTCGAGAAAATAGATCAGTCATGGATCAAGTGTTTATATTGAAGCAAATTGTGGATGATAGCATAGATCAAAATTTACCTCTCTATATGGTGTTCATTGATTTTAAACAAGCTTATGACAAAATAAAAAGGGATAAACTATATGTAGCAATGAAAAACTTAGGAATAAAGGCAAAGCTTATTAGATTGGTAAAAATGACTCTGACTGTAACAGAATACAAGATATTTATTAAAGACCAAACAGAAAAGTGGAAGAAATTTAAAGTGAGTAGAGGTTTAAGACAGGGCGACCCTCTATCCACTACATTATTTAATATCATCTTGGATGCAGCTGTAAAAGAAAGTGGGATCCTGACGAACGGCACAATATACAACCAGCGGAACCAAATAATGGCATATGCAGATGATATTGTAATCCTTGCAAGGACAAAAGAAAACTTGATTACAGCAATGAAAAAGATTGAAAAGGCGGCAAAAAATAGAGGGCTCGAAATAAATGAAAGTAAAACAAAATTTATGTTAGTGAAGGGAACGGAAGGGCACATAGAAAATGACGGACTTAAAATAAGAACTGATACACAATATTAATTACCTAGAAGTCACAATAACAAGCAAAGGAGAGGAAAAAGTAGAAATACAAGAAAGAATTGCTAAAGGTATCAAATGTATGGGAGGGTTACTGCATATTCTACGATCACAAAATATTTCACGAAATGGTAAAAAAAGAATTTACAAGACAATAATAAGGCCAGTAGTTACTTACGGAGGAGAGGCATGGAACCTGAATAAGAAGGAAAAATTGCCGTTGGAAATTTTTGAGAGAAAGGTGTTAAGAAAGATATATGGTGGGAAAAAAGTCAATGATGTTTGGAAAAGACGAACAAATGAAGAACTTCGTGAGTTATATGGGGAACCATCGATAACAAATGTAGTGAGGTTAAAAAGAATAAGGTGGTTGGGACACGTGACGAGACTGGACAGTGGAAGGCCAACAAAAGAAGTACTAAAGGAAAGAATAACTGGAAGACGAGGAAGAGGCAGACCACGAACGGAATGGTTACAGAGCGTAGAAAAGGATCTGGAGAGTATTGGAATAAGGGAATGGCACAGGAAAACTCGTGATCGAGAAGAATGGAGGACGATTTGTAATCAAGCCATGGGCCTTTTTGGCCCGGAGTGCGACCTATATATATTTTATATATTAAAGTGTTACCTTTTTTAAATTTTAAAATTTAGAATTGTAAGGAACCACAATATTTCATATTTTTTAATAACGAGGATATATCGAAAATCATAGACTTGTACTATGTAGTACTATGTTTGCAGTATTCATTGTACCTACTTCTAGACAACTTCTCTACAAAAAACAGAACAGTGGTCAGAACAGTGCATTTAATAAAATATTCCTTCAGGTCCTTTATTCTTTTTATTTATGGTTTATCCTTATCCTTTGCTCCTCCCAATAAGTTCAGAACAACCTTTATAATTCAATTGGCATTTCAAGACACTGAATGAATCTGTTCTCTTATACAGCTTCATAGTTGATGTGAGTCGGAACTGTTAAGCAGAAAATTGTTGCAAATGTTTAGATAAAGTGGTTTTAATTTTATTTAATGCCAGATTAATCTAGAGATACAATTTGTATTTTTGAAAAGTACTTTATCACCTTAGTTAGTAAAATCCCAATTAAGTAAATCACTTTTTAAGTTTTGTAAAATTAACATTAACTCTCTCCCGTACCAAACATTTATCTTAAAATTCAGCTAACATATACAAATGCAACAACACCTGAACTGCTTGTTAGTTTGTTTTGCAAATAATATGATAACAACAATAACAAAACTGTATCCCAATAAGATTTATCAATAGACTGAACAAAATTTTTCCATCCCTATTATCATAGATAAGTAAACAGATAGCTCACTGAAGCAGAATTGGCCAAATCAAGCAGGTTGCATAAATAAAAGGCTGCAATATTTCGATTTTATGAAACATAGAATGCTGCGAGGAGCACGGTATACGGTCGGAGACCGGACGTCGGAGTGTGGAAGGAGTACCGATTCGCTGGTTGTTTTTATTTAAGAAATATGCTTTTTTGCCGCACAGCTGTTATTTACCTAGAATAGCATCTGTGCTATTATGTTGCTTGAAATCGCTAAATACCTTAGCTTTGCCGAATCTTTCAGTAAATATTTGTGGATAAGGTATAATATATTCAGATTAGAGTAGGAAGAAAATCACGCGACCTCTGTAATAAAGTGGTATTCTGGTATTATCGACAGCACTGTTTCAAAAAAAGAATAAATTTAAATAGCGATAAATTATTAACGAACTGTCACGACATTTATTCATAAATGTATAATTATGGCTTATAAATTTTAATTGTTAGTCATATTTCTTTAAAAACATATATATTCATTGAGCCTCTCTTATGATTCAAGATAATATTTTATCGTATTTCCCTGTCGTATTAAAACTATAAAAACAGCGGGTGGTTCTCTTGCACGCTATAATCGCGAAATATTCCTTATGAAGTGCCATTCATTCTCAAGCTTGTTAGGTATATTAATTTATCGAGTAAACATACTATATCATCACTTTACGCAATTCAACAATCCGATTACTAAAAAATAAAAACAACAATATTAATCGATTTCCATTAACTTGGCAAAGCAGTTGACCTTCCAGTAAATATTGGTACATTAGAAGAGGCTTGAAATAAAAAAAATATTTTACATTTCATATCCAATTACGGGTAAATTATTAAGCAAACTGCGCCACACGCAAGCAATTTCGTATCTGTCTGTCACTGTGAGGTTCTCTGCTGATCTAAATGCCTTTAATCACGTGAACTTAGGGCTATTAGCGTTGGCATAATTATAAATATGTAGGACTAATTGCAATAATGACACTAACGACCGTTCAAAAGTTACCGATGACGGGAACTCTAACAACATGTGGTTGGAAAGTTATAAAGTCCACTAAAACTATTGATACCATGAATGTATATATTGATGGGCGTTCTCATAGGTATGTCACGCAAACAAAGTATGAATCAATCTGATCGCAGGTTATGAATATTTTACACCATGTCGGGTGAAATCATCATCTTCTAGCATTTTTGCGCAGTGACTTTATAGTCGTGTTAAATATTCATGTTCTCAAATTCGACAGTAACATCAGTGATTCATATTTAGAGTAGGAATGTAACTCTTTAACCATTGAATGAAGGAAAAATATTCCATTAATCAAGGCTAAAACATAGTGGTCAAATTTTTTTTTTAATTTTTCTTTTAATGATATCTCTGAAAATAAAGTAAAAATGTGTAACAAAAAACTATACACCATCCAATTATAAACGAACGGGCACTTAGCATGCTTACAAGTTATAACTCACAACAATGTATGTATTTGAAAAAACTATTTAATTTAAATATGGGTATAGTAAGACGGATATATAATGCAAGTTGTTCAAATTTCCAGTTCTGAACGATTCATTTATTGATATGCTTATATAATCAACATTTTGTTGAATGAAAACTTATATTACGATGAAAGAACCGCTTAAAACTATAGTAATTTTAACAGGAACATCAAAATAATGACATGTTCCTTAAGAACCTTAGACTTTTGGCGATGTTTTGGTACCTTTTTATACTTCCGTAATAACTTGTAAAGCACGGATCCAATCACCTTGAAATTATTATCATTTGGTTCAAAAGCGCATTCTGAATATTTAGTATATCCAATGTTTTAAAACTTAATACATTTTTTTTAACTCCATACTGTTCGAAGCGCCTTTAACTATTGTTGAAGTTATTATATATTTACATATTACATATTTTCTTAGTGGTGGTAAACGAAATCCAGTGTTGATAAAACTTTCTCGAAAGTTTTTCATTTACAAAGTTTCACGAGCGTGTAGAGTATTATCTTCAAACAATATACATATAGGCATAAAATCGGTAATTTAAATAAATTAATTAATCCTTTCCCTGATTTGTTAAAGTTTTCACATCAGCGAAATAATCTGAAGCTACGCTGCCGTCCTGTGTTTCTGTGTCTTTTATAACGTTCTATATTAAAGATAAATGGGTTTTTATTTCACAGCGAAAGTTAACAACTTATTTAAAGCATTTCCTAAAATTGTTTTTAGTAGTTCGTTGTGACACCACCATACAGCAAATTTTGTGCTCCCTCATCAATTTCTTGACAGTATTACTTTTTATTGTTGGTTTGAAGGGAGATATCAAATTTCTATCTCATAAATTTTGTCTTTTCGACGTTAGTTCTTATACCCAACCGTTTGTCTATTGAACAACAAGATAAATAGATGTATGACCCAATTAATACCTTAAAAAGTAGCAGTTTATGGGGATACTCACTTATTGCTATACGCAATAACTTGTCCAAATTGTTTATTTGTCATTTACCCCATTTATGATTTTTACCATTTCTTTTAAAATGTCAATTGTTAAAAAAAATTAAAAAATAAATCCAGAAAACAAAATTTTTCTCACTTCTTGAAAGATTTAAAACAAGTCTTACAACGAATTCTTGTCTGACGCCACTGTTAGTAAAGATCTTATAGATATTGGCAGTTGATCCCCGCAGTCGCTTTTTGATCCCTCTTTATAGCAACCCCATGCCATCTGACTACCCTCCTCCATATACTTATGTTGATGACCTTCTGTCTCTAGTTTTCTATTCCCATATTGTTGATATCTTGCAGTACTCTTTCCATCCATAACATGCTTCGGTCTTCCTGTCGCTTCTCCTGGTGTTCGCATATACTTTCCCTTCGTGATATGTGTCTTAGCCATTTTATTCTTTGTGCCTTTATGAAATTGACGATGTCCTCATCTCCCAATTCTGACAGAATTTCATTATTGTACCTCGTCCTGTACCTATCTTCTTCTCCCTTTGGGCCTAATAGCTTTCTCATAAATTCGTCCTCTTTCTTGGTCAAGCACAACACCACAGACGCGTATGTTGCCACCAGTCTTACTGGGCATCTATAAATGCGAATCGTTGTTGTCCTATTTATATTTGTATCCGCCAATATGCGCTTGTTAGCTCTTATGTCCCAATTGAATGTTTTTCCTTATTTCTTTGTTTCGTTACCTTGTATACTGCATTGTAACGTCCAGATATCCTGATTTCCTTATTAATCATATGAAAGCAGAATATTTTCGCATGCACAGTAGATGTAATTAAAGAAGGAAGATTGTAGAATATCTTCTAGAATAAAGAGGACCATAATAGGCCCAAATGCGAGGCAGCAGGTATAGGAAAATACCTACAAACTACCTACATCCTATCTGTATAGTATTCTGCTTCTACATAGTGGCTACCTAATATTTCATCTTCAGTGCAAAATTTAGTTCTCAAATAATAAGTATATACTTAAATGTAAATAATTTGGTGGAAAAGGTTCACAATCATTTTATTTTCATAGACTATTGCTGCGTTGGCTTGATCTTTTGTTAGTTAGTTCAAATATCACTAATAAAAAACTACATGACTTGTGACAACAATGGGGAATCCAATTAGTTCTAGTTGGATGCTCTAAATAAACCTATAAGGTAATTACAATTACTAACGTTTTATCTGTATATTGCTTCCAATTGTAATTCTATTGCTTGAATACTCTTCTAGTACAACACCGTGTGGTGACTTTCTGGTGACATTGCTTTTACAGAGCATTCTTTATTTGTTTATTGTAAATTTCTGGATATTTTATATTGGATTTCTGGATCAAGGGGAGGGCAAGGTCAATCAACTTTCTTTACTAGGAAGAGATATTGACTAGTTTAAAATGTGAACAGATGCAATAGCAATGTTGCAAGGAAAAGCACATCATCTAAAGTCTAGACGATCAACTCAATATGTATTAAACATGAATCATATGGCTTAGCCAAACAACACCATACAAACCTGTAATTTGCATGCAATGGAATTTTAAATGCAAGATACACTTCGCCAAGTTGTTACTGTCGTTCTTTTTAACAGAAGCTCGATCTGTCCCATTATTATTGATGTTGCATAAATGAAGCTGTTTGCATTTTAATTATTAAATGTCCTCGAACTTAATTATTCTGCGAAAAAAGTTTGGTGTACGAATATGGATTCCGTGTGGACATTTTTTTTTTGTTATTAAGGTCAAGGTTTATAATAAGTTCCAGAGACATCGATGTTTGAGACCCAAGGTAAAATTCCTATTCCAAAAAAAAAAAGAACCGATAACAGTGCAAAATTTTTATTTCAAGGTCCAAAAGTTACATAAATTTTTAGAGGTTCACTTTTTTTATCAAAAATTACGTCACTGCAAGCAAAATATTTATAAGTACATGCACAGAGCTACCATAATTTAACACTGTAATCGAATCAACACTATGTAGTTAACATTCAATTTCTAACGGAAAAGTGATTTCATTGTCAGTTACCTTGATATACGTGTGTGTATTAGTTTAGTGTTCATGCCAGCTGTGTCATATATGTAGGTACACATTACGCACTGATTGCATATACATTCTAGTTTGCATAAATTAATAATGCATAATCCTTTACATTTTACATAACAATATCATAAGTATCACATTTTGTTGAGTCGCCTAAATCTGAGATTAAACAAAAATTTGAACTTGTTAAATGTGGATTGTAGAATATTATATTTGCTTGTTTTTATATCTTGTATAAGTATACTAAATTTTTAATAAAATTGGATTGAATTACCGCTGCTGAAAATGTGTACCAAATTAAACATAAAAATTTTAACATTATTTTATAATATTATTATTAAAAAAAAAACACTTCACATTAATTACTCGTATCTCTTAATCTCAAACAAAATATATCGCATTTTAAAGTAGTCTTTCAACAACGAATATATCGCTATTTTGTAGTGCCTGTAGATTAGACTACCCGCCTGACGGAACTGTAATAAAGTTTGCATAAAAACAGGCATTTAGCATACAAGAATTAGAATATGAATCTAAATTCGCAGAAACCCTTTCTTACCTTGAGGAAAATGTCGACAACGTAGTATTAAACTTTTTAACCAATAAATGTGGTTTGATTTCTTGCCAAAATTACTTACTAACATATAAAATGTTCATTTATTAATCACAACGGAATACCCAAAGAGCGTGTACTTGTATCTTGGAGCTATTTAATGTTTTGAGTATTTTCTTATCTCATCAAAAACGTAGCGGCAATATTATAGTAATATATATAAGTCTTTCTTCAGCCAATAACTTGTAAATACGCTCTTGATTTGACAACGTTCAAAATATCGACAAAAATACTCAAAACTGTTGACACTGACAAAAGTACATACTTTCAAAAGCCTTATCATAAACTAGATGTAGCTTAATAATTTTTTTCTTTCTTTAAAATTATGGATTCTTCAAAATTTTTGTAATTATTGCATGTATGCGCATAAACGTAAAAGTTTATGATATAAAGGCTTTGCCATCACCAGCATTAATAAATAGCAAAATTTCAATTTTACTGCTTTCAAAGATTACTTACATACTTAATTAGTGAGAAACTAACAAAGAATATGATTAATGACTTTTACGCAAGGAATATTATCTTTTTATATACATCTATCGTATGACGATTAAGATTATTTATATACATACCAATTCAAATATCATTCAGATTTAATGTTGCTATTTCTTATGAACAAACATTCCTTAACATCTGCGGCTTAATATTCCTTAACCATGGAGCATTAGGTGCTATTTAGAATATTTAATTATTTAATGTATAGTCTTAACGGGCATCATTCTATTTTTTGTAATTAGCTTTCTTTATGCACTCTTATAGGGACATTCGGCTCTGCGGGAGTGCCTGATAAGCATAGGAACTATAAAACGTATCACAGTATATTCAAGAATACAATCGATTTTTTCTCATCGTAATATTTTTAAACAATATTCGAAAGGAAGTAAATAATGTGAGAAATAGATCTGTCATATCTTCTGACTCGTACATTTTTTCTTTATTTCTGTTTCGAACTGTTACTTAATGACCCAATTTGTTCCAGATCGCCCGGGAGTGCCGTAACCATGATGCATATCACGGAAGACACCCCGCCCGACATGTTAGCGGGGGCCATGGATCTAACAGTTCATCTGCCCACCGGGCGTTCGGTAAAGATGTCCGTCGAGCGAAGGTAAGCAACCGGAACACCATTATTACCTACTGAAACTGTTATTGTTGCGATCGCACGCCGTCATTGGAGCGGTTCCTTAGTTATTACTATATCTCTCATTCAGTTATGCGCCAGTTTCTAATCAGTTCCCCGTTCGTTGAAATAAGAGCTTGAATGCTTCATTTCCGTTCGCCGATTTTTCAACCAGCGCCGGCGATCACAAGACATCGCAATGATTACGCCTCAAAGTCGTCCGAGGCTACAGCTGAACGGTACATACAACTGAATCGATACCTTTTTCGAGAACGTAATAATAGTTCACGCGAACGTGAGATATGAATGCCTGGATTAGGTTTAAAATCGGAATTTATATACTCGAGTGCATGTGTGAAACTTACCATTTCTACCGGACAATATTCGATAATCCCCTCCCCTGACTTATTTGTATGAAATACGGGATAATTGCAATTACTTTTGCTTAGGTACTACATACATGTATCCCGCATATAGCTTAATAATATATGAGAGCGAATTCAGATGCAAATGATACATAATGTTACGTTTAACCAAGATTATTTAATTAGCAATTCGTGCTGCGATCTGACAATATATGGTACATAACACACTTGTATGTTTTACATGGTGTTTAGGAAATACTACCCATATCAAATTATTTGTTTGTAATGACAATAATAAGAGAGATTTTCCAAGGGGTTGCTCTCGGTTCCCTTTGGTTTTCTTTAGCTGTGAGATCACTCACATTTTCAAAGAAAATAACGCAAAAAATTTGAAGTAGGACATGTGCCGAAATTATTTACATATCTGTGGTACGTCGATGACTGGACACTTTAGCCCAGGGGTGTCCAACTTGCAAGGCCTCAAGGGCCAAAACTAAAACCTTTGATGTGGTTGCGGGCCATATAATAATTTTGTTAAAGTAATAACAAAATAACGTGAGGTATAAAAATAATTACGGAGGCCACACCTAATAGCATCGCGGGCCGGATGCGGCCCGCGGGCCGCTAGTTGGACAACCCTGCTTTAGACTATGTGGAATGTTTCGGCGGAGATATATAAATAAATCTCGACTTGAAATTGCAGAATAAACAGCATGAAGAGGACTATAGACAGAACCCTCCAGATGTGAGGAAACAGAAGACAATAGAGGTGTCGTAACTGAGATGGAGTGAGAAGAACCAGCGATGTATACAAATCAGATGGGGTAATAACAAAATCACCAAGGAAAGAGTAGCTGACTAATTTAGCCAAACTATATGCAAAAAAAACAAGACTAAAGCCATCAACACTTTCATAACGATAGCATTGATGCTTTGGGATTTTGAAATACACACAGACCTCAATAACGTAGACATAAGAACCAAGAACCATAGTAGAATGAATTCGCAAGTGGCCTCATCACGCCCAGATCCCCATCAAATATTTCTACTTTTGACGACATCAGACAGAGAAAGGCACCCTCAGTTACTATTCTATGCATTTTGCACAGGTAAAAAAGTGTTTGTTTTTTTATTCATCTGAAAAAAAAGAAAAACTAGCCAACTACATCGAGCCAATACATAAAATGGTAATGATTTTACATTATTGCGCCTGAAGATCAACCGAGCCAAAATAACTAAAAGAAAAGCAAATCGCTACATAATAAATATGTATATGACCACGATGGAAAAACAACGTGTCGACGCAAAGGCTTCGGAAGGCAATTGTTCGCAGCGACAGAAATCTACACAAAATAGAATCTTTGAAGACAACAAAAAGGACATCAAATGCCGCATATTTGGTGATAAAGTGCGTGGAAACTCTAGATGCTATTACGGTGAAATGCTCTGGTGGTGGCACCTCGATAAACAACAGGATTGCGACAATCATCCACCAGAAATTAACTTACCACCACGGGCTAACTCCAGATACTGCACTCGTATTGAAATATGTGTGTGAAGGTTCCTCTGTTCTTACCCAACTAAATAATTGATTTTCATTCGGTTTTCGGTTGAGAATGAAAATCCACGAATTTCCGAAACAATTGTTCCGAATTAATAAAATTGTGTAGCACGGAGTGATCGGATATCTTGTGTGTCGATGAAAATATGGTATAAGTTGTTATTTTTGCACAACTTTGAAACTAATGCATATGTGCTATAAAGAGTATCACAGAAACCTATACGAAGGTTTGTGAAAAATAAAATGTGACCAGGAATCGTGCCATCTCTACAATACAAACGGTTTCATCTTTATCGAGTGCAAGTTATTTGTGACAAATCTCTGATGCGTCCGATTTCGGTGCAGAGATAATTCTATAGAGTTGGGGCACTACAATACCAACAGGTGAAACCGATATTTTAGGCCACCTAGCGGATTGGAAGAAACTAATTGCGGAAAGCGGCAGCTTTCAAATTAATGAACATTTTTTTTTGTTTTTTTATTGTTTGTTCCAATTCACAATTCGCAAATTTACGTTCCAACAAGTACGCATAATTATATTTTTAATACGTTTACTATACCGCGCATGTATTTAACCGTAAATTACGGTTTTATGAGTGAATTGGAACAGCTCTAATAATTTGGGCAATTAAAAACCCAGATATGCAAGATAATTGTTATTTTAATGTAAAATAAATGATCATAAACATATGTACATATCACAACTTCTTTAGTTTTCTTTTTCTGTTGAAGCTACCGGTGAAGTAGTTTGAGTTGGCTATTTAATTATTTGTATTCACTAACTCAAGAACAATAATTCTAAAAAATGTCTGACTGAGTTGGTACGTCTATATGAAGGAATGCTGTTCGTTTTAATCGACTGACAATAAAATCATTTGCATCAAAATGCTTACGGCGAACTCTGTAAGTATGATATCTTTTCTGTGATGTCATGCCTTCTTCGGATAAGCTCTAATTTGCATATATCTCCAGCATTTTGTAAATAAGTATATATCTTTTACTGGATTAGCAAACGAATGCTTACTTAAATTACCTCCAAAGCTAACCCAACCTCCTTCCACTGCACAATAAACTCCAGCCATTATTGTGTTAACACAAAATGCTTATATAGTAAAATAAAATGGATGCAAAAATATATGAGGTTATCAGAATTACCTAGGGACCGCAACAATGTACATTTTATAGCGGAATATAACCAGAAGGGATAAAATAAGAAAATGACTCAGTACGAGGAGAGCTAGGAGTGGAACCAATAAATATAATATAATTGAACGAAATCAGCTCAAATGGTTCGGTAACCTAAGCCGAATGACAGAGAAGAGATTAGTAAAAAAACGTATGTCAGGCAAAAACACTGAAACGCAGAAAACGAGGTAGGCCTAAGAAGACATGGAACAAAGGAATAGCCAACATCTTAAATAAGAGAGGAGTGACCTGGAATAAAGCAGAGAGAATGACGAGAAACAAAAAAGAATTGACTAAATTTGTACACGAGACAGCAAAATAAGAAACAACTAACAACAGCTTTGCAATAAATTGTTTTAGTGTTCCTACTTCGCCGGGAATATTTTGCCTACTATTATTTTTTATTTCTTTGTTGGTAAATTGCCTTTCTATTTTTTTAATCATTCCTCCAGATGTTCGCTGTTTTTTTTTTTCGCATATTTTCGTATAATTTCTCTATTTTTCCTTCTTGTCTGGTATGCGTTCATTGTGGTTCTTTGACTTCATTCTCAATTGCTGTTATTTGATGATTTATTTTATTTCTGCCTACTAGCCTCAATTCTAATTCATTTTGGAGTCTTTTAGCTATATATTCTATTGCTGCAATTTCTCAATCTTGTCTGTCTTTCAATTCTTTAGATGTTAGTGGCAATTTTTGTACAAGTTTAACTAGGACTAGTATGTACAGATGTACACACTTTTAGCACGTAATCTATCTAATGTTTAGCACGACCTTCTGGAGATATCCAAGTTGCCTTATTCATAACGGACGGGTAAAACTTTCGCTTGTTGGTTTCATTTGATTTTCTCTTGCGAGCTCCGCTATTTCCATTATGTAGGCTTTTGCTTCCGGTGATATTCTGATACATATTCTCTCCTACTACTTTTGATTTTAAATAACCTACTAGTGTTTCTATGTCGTTGTTTCATATATTCTCTAATATTTCGCTTATCTCTTCATACAACGCTGATAATGGCATTCAACAAATCTTCACCAAACCAAAGACTATGCTCTAGTCTCAATTACGTTAACAAAATAATAAAAATTAATAGCAATATCACTTTGCTTTAGAAATACAATACGCTTTTGCGTCAGATTTGTGAGAATTAACTGTGCCGGAATACATATGTATTAAAATAGAACATGGTTACATACATAGTTTTTGTAAAAGTAAGTGAACGGTATATAGTTTTAAGACCTAAGCGAATACATTATAGTACTTTTGTTGAACACTTTATATGCGTGCACCAAATATGTATTTACATACATGTAATATATGCAAGTTTATCCGTATGCATTGCCAACTTTGCATTCACATTAATTATTAATTTTAATATAACAAACATTTTACTAGACATGCATACGTAATAAGTACATGGAGGTGTCTTAAAATTTTTAATACTATATGCTAAACAAGTTTTCGGGTATATAAGGGGTGGTTTCTGGTGGGTTAAGTCAGTATTCACCTACCAGCAGTCATACGAACACCATCTCAACCATGCATAAGATCGTTTTGGTCGCGTTTTTGATTCAAGTCGCATACGCCGCGACATCTTGGGGCGGACGAAGTGTTGAAGGCGGAAGAGGTGGTGAAGGAGGAGGGCGCTTAGATGGCCACGGAGGAATTGGACGCGGAGGAGGTGGTGGTGGTGGAGGCGAAGGAGGACATGGTAGGGTCTTCGATTATTATTCTCCTCCGAGGTACGCCTTCGACTACGGAGTTCAAGATGGCCATACCGGCGACCACAAGCAACAAAGGGAAGAGCGACATGGAGATCGTGTCGTAGGTGTATACTCCCTCTTGGAACCCGACGGTACTCGCCGTGTTGTACACTACGAAGCCGACGACAAGAACGGCTTCAATGCTCGAGTTGAGAGGAGGGGACACGCTGTCCACCCCGCTGTGTACGGACGTGGAGGCGGCGAAGGAGTTCGAGGTGATGACGAAGGGGGTCATCGAGGAAGGTGGTAGATCCGGAGCTATTATCTCTCGTTGTTAGAATGAATTGTTAGATTTGGGTGTAAGATTGTTCTTCCCCATTGCGCCATTATTGTTTGATATTATGCATGTCCTCTGTTGTATATATAATGTTTCCGTGAAATAAATGTTTATTCAATAAGATTTTATTAGATTAATTTTTACCTAAAGTAGAGCATACATTTCACTAGACTTTCTAGAGTGCAGGTATAATTTATTAAAGGTATATCGATATATCAACAGCCTTCACCAATACAAAAGCTTTGAAGAAAAGATCGACACCAAATCAGCTGGTATCACCTCCAACCACTTTGTTTCTCAACACCGTGAACAAGTGAACTTTAACAACCGAACATTAATGCTCAGTCATTTTATTCTATTAATACCTACTAGCATATGTTTCATATTACGTATGTTTAGCTTGTCGTATACTACTTCCACTACTATTGTTTAGTAAGAATTAACACGTAACTTCAAAGAAGCCTGCTGCAGATTGCCGTACTTACAAACAGTTGTACATAGGCATGTTGCAAAAGTAGTGGCAAAAATCACTAAGCCAAGACAAATAAAGTTCTCAGGCACAGTTTCTATATCGATGAATAAAGGCTTAAATTTATTAAATATCAACTAAATAAAGATAGGAGAACTGTTAAAATGCTAATAGGGTATGTATGCATAATATGGGTCTGGCAGAGGATACTCCAAAAGTTTAAGACTACAGCCTTGGCCAAAGATATTAGGCACCACTAAAAATATCAGTTTAGTAAAAAGTGCAATAAACAATGACAATTGTTATAAATTAAATTTAAAACGGCATCATAAAGTACCACAGTGTATAAAAACAAAACTTTATCAGGTGGATTATAAAACATTCGTCACGTAAAAAGCTTTTTCAAACTTTAATAAACACTTCGAACAATCGTCTTTTGTTATTATTTGATTGAAGAAGCATTCTACTGTTATTGCATTGCTTCAACACAATTTTATTTTATTCAAAATGCCAAGATTCAGTGAGATTACATACCAAAAACGTGTAAAAATGCAAGTTTTATATGAACAAGGGAAGTCCCAATTTTGTGTTCGCGGTGTCGTGCAATCTGCACTCAGAAGTTTCAATGAGAGCGTGGCGCACTTTAATAAATTGAAATCACTAAGAAAACGCGTTTCATATGACTTAAAGCACACTTCCATTAAAAATACTCGCTTTTTGAATTTCATTTCGTACATTAAAACAAACAAGTCTTGTTAAGCTAGTTTTTTAATATACTAGTCTTTTAGCATATTTCTTTAGTTCAAAGCAATACTGTTTACACTAAAAAAACCGATTCATATTACAGTTAATTGGATACATTTCACTTTTAATCACCATCTGTGTTTTATATATTCACGTTTATATTCTTCAGTATTAGTAATTTGCGTAAATAATGTTTGTAGATAAAAGCATGCAAACACAAACATTAGTTTAAGTATGAGATAACCAATTAAAATACCATTAAAATTCATATACCATGACTTATTTTCTGATTTAGCTGTTGAAAATGTCCATATATAAATTCATATTTTTATCATTTGAGGAAAAAAAAGTATTTGTCTTCTTAAGTTACATTCTTTTGTTGTTTGAATTGTTAAAAACGCAATGAAATTGCATTTTTATGCTTTTCAACTTACCAGAACTAACTCTACTTACTTTCTTCACTTGTTTCGCTAGAGTTTTCACTGCCGATTTCGTACTGGCGACGAAAGTGATGGACCGAAAAAGTCTCACTGCGTGGATAAATTTGTAGTGTTTTATCCTTCAATAAAAATATCATTTTCAGTCTTATAAACAAATATATTTTATTTTTGCTGATATGATGGCACAAAATCTCAACAAATATCTGGAATATGATAATCCCCAATGATAATACACTGTATTATATTTGAGGTGAAAACCTTTATGGTCACCATATGCTTCATCTATGGCAAAATGATAGTGTGGGACTGCCGGTATGGGGTGTGCAAGCCCGGCACCAAAACACCTCATTCTACACCTTCGTGCACCCGGAATCCCAGCATGGCATGTCTTCAGCCAACACGACGAGTCTCTTGACGATCCCTTCAGTCTCAGGTTTAGTTTTCGGCAGTCAGGTCCTCAGTTCAGTGCGTCAGTATTCTCCCTACCGACATCCTGACCCACCTCGGCCACCAAACGGGTTCTATCGAACTCCCATCTGTTACAAGCAATTATTGCATGTTCCGGCGAGTATGTGGCTCTGCAATATACGCAATGGTCATCCCTAGTTAGCTTGCACATTTTCCTGTAGCTCCGGAAGTGCTCGTGGCACTCCAGAACTGAGTAAGATGGTAATTGGTTGTCCTGTATTCCTGTATCCAACCCACCGAACCAGGTCAGGTATAAGGGCCCTAATCCATAACCCTGAGACGATATCTATTTCCCACACGTTTTGCCACTTGACTAATGTAAAATGCCTCGCGTTCAATCTCTCCGGGATCTGTTGCTGCTCTTTGAACATCGAAAAAAGAGTTTGCAACCTCGATGTTGGATTAAAATTAACTTTTGGTGCAGAAGCTAAACAGTTCTCCCTGCTCTTGAACTAAGAGCTTAATTGGGGATACTTCAGCTATAGCTTGTATTCCAGCCGTAGGAATTGTTCTATAACCACTTCTCACTCTTGAGAGTGCTCTTTGTAGACGCTCTAGAAGCTCCTTGTACTACACCAGGTAGTCCAGGGACTTTATTTCACGTTTCGGGTGAATTCTGATTCCTAGAATTTCAAAAAATATACTTTCTCGCGTTCTAGGGTCCTAGGGAGAATCGCAGCTTCGATCTTATCGGGTGCCACGTCTAGTTCGTGTTCCGCAATCCAGGTGGTTATCTTGTCAATGGCTTCATTAGCTTTAAACATTAGGTCTCTCTTGTCCTAGGCTTCAAGCATTATCGCGAGGTCGTCCGCATACG